>OY728165.1:1878106726-1879477875 GCA_963277665.1 Viscum album | reverse complement strand
GATGTGCCTGATTTCATGTTCTTGTGTGAGTGAAGGGTTGTAAATCCTCTACAGATAGTTTGTGTGAGTGTTGATTTACCTTTGGTGTCAGTTTAGAACCCATGGTTGGTTCTTTTAAGAGTTTCTTTCATCCCTATTTTTTTCGGTAATGTTGATTCTTTTATTCCTTCTATTTCAATCATTAGCTTGGCTAAGAAAATCACATGTGTATGATCTTATTACGATAGTGGATTATACGTTCACCACTGGGGTAGCATACTGTGATTTATTTCTCACCCCTATACATGAACCTCAACGTGCAAGCAATGTTGTTCTCTACTTTTAGGTTGCATCACATGTTGCACAATGGATGTGGTTTTGGCCTAGCGTTTCTCGAGAGAGAGAAGCCGCTCGTGTGGAGTATCATGATCATCCCGGTGTATCTAGATAGTCATGGATACCATGTATGTGTTTTTTCTTAGAGATGGAAGTTTATCTTGATGAATTTATTATTAGTTTTTTTATTTTTGATATGTGGTCCCCCCCACGGGATGATTAAATATTGTATATTTATCATGATTGAGAGTCTCCATGACTGTATGGTGAATTAAATTTAGAATTATAAACTTCTATTTCAGTTCATTTATCATTGATACTCTAATGTTTATCACTTTGTCTGTATTTGGTAATTTTTTACATTATTATTGCACACTGAATAGAGGGTATAGTCTCCCAACTATATCTTTTAGATCCTTGATTCTAGTCAGTAGCCTATGGAATTCAAGAAGGTATGATTGAGGCCATGTGGAAAGCCTGATTAGTTGACTTTTTAGGTCGACCTATGATGGTTCATTATAGACACTATTAAGGATCCATTAAGTCTTTACAACATATTAATGTCCCAAAAAATTGAATTATTTTCGATAAAATTCATAATGTTTAATATATCAAAATTACCATATTAATTAAAAAATTGATTGATTTTTTGGTTTTATTTCTTAGATATGCATCTAATTTAGCATGTTTAGTTAGAAAATATAATATAACAGGATTAAAAATACTGAATTTTCATGTCATTATAGAAATATTATTTCATATTGTCCTTAGAGAGTTTTTTATCATTGGTTTCAGATATTTTAACTAAAATTTTATGTTTTTTGTGATATGTTTTTTATAATATCAAGAAATGAGTTTTTGAGTAAGTTTTAAATAGTTTTTATACTTATTTAGATTGAATAACATATTTCCAATAGCCTTTATCATTCAATAAAATATTTAATAATAAAAATTTTAATATGAATAAAAACTAATAAATTCTTTTCATCTTTTATGGATACACCCATTTGAGAAATTGGTAACCCACACAATCAAAACAGTTATTTATGTTTGGCTATGAAATTAATTTCCCAAGGTATGTGGTTATTAGGATGAACATACAAAACTGAAAATTTTGCATATAGGTCAATAGGATATGAAGATGATCCCATGAATCAATTTGAACACTTTTATATATCATAGGTTACTTTTCAATATTTATTATTGGTTATTAAACATTACATTTTTTGGTAGATAATTATTTTGTTTAAATCCATAATATAGGTTGATCTGAAATTTATTTCCATCCAAGGAGTTGGTAGGTGTATAAGTTTTACAATTACACCCATGAGATGGGAAAACTATATATCCTAATGAAGGTATTAAAAACCATGAAAATATATTACTTTTAGTGTGTCATGACATACTATTGGATGGTTCATGTGTTAGGGCGTATGAGAATTATGTGTAAGTGCACCATAATATTTTTCATTACAATAATATTTTTTCAATTGATATGCAGGCTTCATAGATTTCCTCAATCATAAAAATACATTTGAAAAAAATGTCACACCCCATAGAATTAGATGAAATCAAAATGTATAAGATTTAATTATGAGGTAAATATGAATAGGGAGTGAACTTGTATTCATGTACACACTCATGTTTAAGTGGTGTTCATGTACACCGATAATTTGAAGTGTAAAATCTATTTGAGAAAAGGACTCATTCTTTTTACAAGAATTTGATGTCAATTTTAGAATTTAGTGTATTCCACAACACAAATCCAATGTAAATATGAAGAATAATAAAGTAATATATGATATTATTTACCAAACAATGATTTTTTATCTGTGTGAGGGTAAATATGAACTTCTAATGGAAATTACATCTTATGAAAGGGTCTTCATTCCTATTCAAAAGGGTTTTTTATCTTAAATGTTTGGGTAGAAATTAAAAATCAATCATATGCATTTTTTACGAGAGTTTATTAATGACTTTCTGGAAGAGTTTCCCAATCTTAATAAATATCATTATGATGTGTTTTCAAGAGTACTCATACCCATTGATACACCTATATCATGAAGTCCATTTTTTTATATTCTCTATTTTGTAGTAAGAAGTGAAGAGGGAAATACATTAGTATATTTATCGGGTATTTATTCACCCTATTGTGTCACATTGGGGTGAACCTATTATTTTATTTTAAAAATATGGATGGATCAATGCAACTCTTGGTTTATTATCATGAATGTAACAAGATCAAGATCAAAAAAATGTATCATTTACCATGTACTGATGATTTATTGATCAATTATGAGGAGCTCAACATTTTAAATGATTTATCATCTATTTGGATACAGTCTATTGAGGGTCAAGATTGAAAACATACAAAAGATATAATTCTATTCTAGGTACCTACATTATGAATTTATTGTGACACCATTAGGTTATACAAATACACCCTCTATCTTCATGGATTTAATGAATAGTGTCTTTAGAGACTACTAGGTTATGTTTTTGGTAGTCCTTAAAGATGATCTTCTAATATATTCGAAGAGTAAGTAAGAGAATTAAGTTCACATGAGGATTATAATAAAGATACTAATAAATGAGATCTATATGAAAAACTTACCAAGTATGAATTTTGGCTAGATAATGTATCAATTTGTCACATAATCTCATGCGAGTGTATATCATTTGATCCATTAAAGATTGAATTAATTGAACATTAGTATAGACCAACCACTATGACTGGTATCCATATTTTTCTTGTATTGTTTGGATATTATTAGCATTTTCTTGAAGGAATTATCATATCCATCTAATGAACCCAAATATTGAACCACATAAAGAGTTCGGTTCCATTAAACTGATGAATGTGAAAAATAAAAAAATGAAGTGAAGTTTAGTTAGTTCTCCTATGCACAAAAAACCCTATAATAGATAAGGGTTTTTGATTTATAATGATACATAAAAGAAATATATGAGATGTGTTATTATGAAGAATTATATGGTTATAGCTTATACCCCATTCCAATTTAATTTTCATGAGTAAAAGTACTCGACTATTGATTTCTAGTTAGCAGGGGTAATCTTTTCATTAATGATATGATGGAGTTATCTCTAATGTGAGGGGTATGACATATATAAAGATCATGAAATATTAAAGTATATATTATCTAAAAATATATTTTAATATGAGCCAGAGAGGAATGTTGGAGTTGATTAAATATTAATAATTCTTAATAAATTACCACCCTAGGAAAGAGAACATTACAGATGATGCTTTGAGTCAAAAGCATAATTTTTTCTCATATATGATGAGGATCAAAAAATATTTATCATTTATTTATTTGAAATGTATATATCTTTAAAACCTAATTCATAGGGTGAAATAATATTTTTCTCAAATCAGTGTTCAACTGTCAATCCACGTGAAGATTAAAAAGGCACATATGGATATGGAGATGAAAACATGTGAGAAATGTTCCTAAGTTCAATAATCATTAAGATTTAATGATATGGTTTATAAAAAATTTATGCATCCCATAAATACCGGTCATGAAGAAAGAACTGTTTGAAGAAGCTCAATGTTCACAATTATCTATTCATCCTTGAAGTATGAAGATGTATAGAGATCTGGTCTGGAAATAAAAAGAGAGATATTTCAATGTTTGTATCTCTCTGTTTTGAATGTAATAAATTTAAGAATGAAATATAGTTGTTTAATATAATCTTAAAACCCATACCCTTACCATAATATAAATTAAAAATCATAGCCAATGGATTTGTCATTAGACTATACAAAACAACTAAAGGTTGTAATATTGTTTAGGTTGTAGTCGATTTCCTTATGAATTCAACACACTTCAATGTTCTCATAAAATATTTATATATTGATAAAATTTCTAGGATATAAATTAACTTAGAGAAAAGGTTTCATATAGCACCATATTCTATTATATTTTATTAAGAACTCAAGTTTACCTAAATGTTCTTGGTAGGACATTATCAAGCTTTGGAAATTGAGTTTTGTTTCAATACTTCCAATCATACTCAAATATATGGCTAGTCTGAGAGGACCACTAAAACCCTGAAGTATATGTTGAGATATTTTTCCTTATATTCTTATTGGGGTCATGATCAAAACCTTATTTCAGTAAAATTATTTTATAATAATAACATTCACTAAAGTATTTAGATGGAGCCTTATGAGGTATTCTATAGTAAAAAGTTAAACAATTTGACATGATGGGATTATGTTGGAAAACATAATATATTGGGACCTAAGCTAGTTGAGAAAATGATAGAGATGGTTAGATCCATTCCTCAAGACATCATGTCAGCTCAGAGTAGCTAGATGGTTTTTACTCACAATAATTGATTAGATATGAAATTTGAAGTTGGTGAAAAGGTTTTCTATAAAATTTCTTCATTGTAGAATGGTGTGATATTCACAAATAAGGAAAATATGATCCCAATGTAGAATTTCCCCTTCAAAATTCTCGATTGAGTGTGGAGTGTATCTTATTACTGGGCACTCTCACGAACCCTCTCTCAAATAGACGATGTATTCCATATGTGTATCCTATGGAAGAACATACCTGATCCTTCCCATATAAAAAAAATCAAAGCTTGTACCAATGGAGCAGGATCATTCTTATGAATAAAAACTTGTTTAAATATAATAACATAGAGATAAAGTTCTATGGAATAATACTACCCAACATGGTAATATTCTTTGGGGGGATCATAAATTAATGGATGTTATATGGGAACTTAAGGATGTGATAAAATATAAATTTTCTACTTTTTTTTGTCAAAGTGAAAACATTTAATTTAGGAAATTCATTTAATGATGGGTATAATGTAACACCCATATATTTTTTATGTATTTCCTTTGAAACTAACTTGAGGTATTTTATAGATTTCCTTACACGCAACCTCAAGTCTAAATGAACAATGATATATTAATCATATATAACCTTTCCATTAAATTGGAAGGTTTGACTAGTAATAAAAACACTATGAAAAATATTTTTAATAGTTTTTTAAAATGAAAATTTATTGATTAATTCATAATAAAGAAAGACTTAGTTTTCATTAATGTAGTTTTCTACTTCAAAAACATGTTTCCTTAAAATATAATTTTTAGTCCATTTTTCATGCATAAAATTAAAATGATTTTACAATATTTTTTTCAATTTTTTGAGGAAATTAATAGTATTTTTTAATTCCTAATTTCAAAAATAAATTTGTGAGAATTATTATATATTTTTTAAAATATTTTTTTCAGTGAATAGATAAAATACTAATTTTTCTAAAAAACAATCATTTACTTTATAATAAAAATACCATTATGATTTGAATTTGATATTATAGTAACATATACCAAATTTATTTAAAATTAATCATATGAATTACAAATTAAACATCATTATACTATATTTTGGTATAAAATCATTTTTGGGATTAAAACAATTTTTTTCTTCTAAAAACTGTTTTAACGTTGTAATGTCCTTTTGTCTTAATAAATGAAATTAATATCAATTTATTAATATTTTTAATTAATAATATATATTTTATATTCAATAATATATTTTAGAATATATTTTATGATTTTTACAAAGAAATTAATGGATGTAAATTTCAATTTATGCTAAAAAACATTTTTAAAAAATTGGTTTTCATTGGATTTTTCATGCTTGTTTGAAATTAAATTATGAAATTTTAATTAACTGAATGGTTAATATAGATCTCATATGTTGAAAAATCATAATTTAACTAATATAATATGGATAGTGTCATTTTTTTATAGTGAAAAGTAAAAATATAATATAATAATACTATAGTTAAGGTTAAAACGGGTTAACCAGGGGTTAAAAAGAATATAAATAAATCATTTCCTCACAAACATGCATAATTATTATTTTTTGAAGATATTTTGACCTTTTTTATTACTTATGAATCCATATGAATTTTTAGCTACTTTCCCATTAAAGTGACCTGATTTCATTGAAATCTTTTAGGAAATCTGATGTGTGTCCAACCCTTCACTTATAAATGGGAACCTATTCTCCCACTTCATTCAAACAAATTGAGAATTATATATCATCAAATAGCTGATAAATTTTTTTCTTATAATCATTCCCATTATCGTAGAAAATATATGATTCTCCAAAGACCAATCTTTTAAAGATTAAGGTGTAATCTAGAGGATGTCTCTCAAATAATATGTATAAATCTTACCCGAGCTCATTCAATTTATTTTATTCTTCCACATCCAATAAAATTATTATACCCATAAAAACATGACGAATATATTATCATAAACATACTTATATTGTTTTTAATCCATGGGAGAAACCATTTACAACCTTCTTATCCATCAAATGGTAGATTGAAGTATCGCTTTGGCATATGTGTGGACTACCGCCTACAAGTAGCAATATGTTACATTTTCCACCACCTTCATACATGGTTGGTTATTATGTTAGATTTAAACTATATTAAAAATATTAAGATATAAAAACTTTTATATAAAGGTTAATTACTATATACCTTTCTTTTATTCCTTCCATCGTATAATGGAAACATCAATGAAGTGTATGTACGGACCACTGTCTCCAGGTAGTGATGTAAAAAATATTTCATAAAAAATTTATTTGAGTGGATATAATTATGTATAAAATAAATATATATTGTATTTATATCATTAATAAAATTTTTAATGTTAGGTAAATATTATAAAAGTATAATGACTGTATTTTGTGAACCAAAAAATACCTAAAAAATGAATCATGTAACACTAAAAATGATGATGATAATGAAGGATTTTAAATGAATGGATGATTAGTTGTTAAAATTAAATCATTTTTGGAATTACAGGTATGAATATGGTTCTATTTTAAAGTTATAATAAATTTAAATTTATTATATTGGATCTTAGAGCTCTTACAAAGTAAGACATACTTTTAATAAGAGATTTCTGTTACAATCTTTTTTTAGTTGGATTATTTATGATTAAATTTATGACAGATAAATTATATGATCCATATATCCAAAATATAATTTCATTTATTTTAATCCAGTTATTTCAAAAAATTACATTTTTTCATTACATTTTCCTCTCATTATGTACTAAATATTTATAAATATTTTTTTCAAAGATAACTTACCTTTTATTTCTCTTTGGTCAAAAATAATTCCTTCCATATCCATAGTTTCATTAAAAAAAATTCAATAATGTTTTTAATATTCTCAAAATATTATTTAAAGTCATTTTTATCTATATTGAACATTATTTTACCACTATGAAAAGAAATCATCTGGTAGTTTTCCAAACGAGCTACTTATGAGTTTTATATAAAATGTTAAACAATTTTTTGTTTGAATTCACACTATTTAAATAGACACCCCAGATATCATCAACAATCTTATATTTAAAGATTTATTTATAATTTTACTTCTTTCATTTCAAATAAAATGTTTTACTTAATAGTATGAATTTTTTAAGATTTTAAATATGTGATTTTAAAATGAAAACAATATATTCCTAAAGAAATGTCCTAGTGGGCATTTAATGTTTTTTTAATCTACAACAAAACTATTTAATGTCTCATTTGGATATCTTGGGTTATGGTCCCATGTTCCTATAATTATTATTTATTTGGATAGTTTATTATTATAAAGATAAATTGTTGATAAAGCATGTATAATTTACATGAGTTATGATATGATGATATGGTGAATCTTTTATGATCATTCGAACACATATGTATTGTTTTCCTTATGCGATTGGTAGAACTAGTATTATATAGACCACCAATATTTTTGGTAGTTACGGATATATCATGAGATAATAATGTATAAAATGAGTATTTAATTTAGGAAATTAATGATCTTTCTCTAATAAGACATTCTTACGATATAACCTTAACAAATGAAATGATAGAATGGGGTGTAATCCCAATCCACATTGACAGTCTTGGTAGTGATCCATTTCTAAGGAAATTATTTTCTACTTTTATATGTTTTTGAAATACTTACTCATTGTTATTTTATTATTTTTTGATACAACATGATTCATTATTGGTGATTTTGAATTTTTATAACATACATATTTCATTATGAAAAATCTATATATGATGTTTCTTGATTAAAGACCATTGAATGATTGGGTATGAATTTTTTATATTGTAATCTTGTTATAATACATTTATAATTATTGTATACTCCTTTATGATTATCAATTGATATCTATTACATTTTCCATTAATAAGAGTCTTACCACTCCCTTTCTTCACATTCACTTCCCTAGAATATAAATAATATTTTAATGTATTATATGTCAAAGAGGGATACTAGTTGTGACTAACATAATGGGAAATAATATAGATCATTTTTTTACCAGTAAATTATGTAACAGTGTTTACAGAGACACAAATCCATTATGACTCTAGTGTAGATCATATTTCAATGTAATGAATATGATTCTATAAAGATGATGTATTTTTTTATGGAAATTATGGGGTGTTATAGTTCCATCCCATTGAATTATTGGTGAACCATTCTAATGGTGTGATGATTTTTTCTCAAGTATATAACACCTCTCTAATATATGTTTGTGGGAATTTACTTCTTAAAAATATTATTATTCTTTCTAAAGTTGAATTTAATATGATTTTGGGCACAGATTGGCTCACTCGTTATAGTTACCTAAAAAAATTTTGAGGAATGAAATTCAATTTTGATATCACAACCAATAAACTATCAATTATAAGTTATATGATTAGTATGAACCTACAATGGAAATTAAATCCATTATATGGATGTTAATACATTTTTTATGAAGGGTATTTATCTCTAATGGATAGGAAGAAACAAAAATTATATGATATAACTATTGGTTGGGAGTATGTAGATGTATTTACAGAGGAATTCCTTTGTCATACACTTGTTGTGTCAAAATTCATATGTATACCTTTACTTTTGAAAATAAAAATTCACTATTAAAATTTTCATATTCATAAGATTTAAATTTTCCAATATATTTTGTTTTTATAGGATCTGTTTCTATTTTACCGGATGGATAAATATAATTCAATCAGATGGTTGTATACTATGTATATCATATTGAGGTGTACAAAGATAATGATACATAATTATACCCTATCTATCAAATATACATCTTATAAAGTCCATTTAACATTTTTCAAAAAATCATTTCAAATGGAGTTATTCAAAATCCATATGGCAGAAACCTTGAGATAGAGATATAAAAATTATATCAGAAGAAGAATCTCTATTCAAACTAGAAGGAGATGAAAAAAGTAGACTCAATGTACATTTCCTATCTCAATCAGATGGATTTATTCAAATCATTTAATGATGATAAACTTAATGACCATCAGACAATGTGCTGACAAGATAAAAGATAAAGGCGATGTTCATGATACCATTGCAACTGATCCCATGAATCTTAGAATTAGGCAATTAGAATATTGTCTACAAATAGCACCTTAACATCAAGGAAAAGAATAAAATTGACAATCTAAAATCTAATGTTTCTATTGAGGTTTTTTCAACATCCTATCATGGTATGTGTTTCAATTATAACATTTCAATTCCTTGTAAAACTATATGTTTTTTATGATTTCAATGTATGTTATTTAATATTTATACATTGTAACAGTTTTTTGTCTAATAATGGGATAGAGGACACTCAAAGATATAGAGAGAGAATGTTTTTTCCGATGATTGAGAGAAAGATGTGTTCATCAGGTCGATTCAGGGATTCAATGTATTATAATCCAAACATTATTGGAGTTATAAAATCAAATATAACTAATGTATCGTTTATATAATTCCTTATCACATTGGGTGAATTTAAATACCTTTCTCAAAAAAGACATGGTACGTTTGGTTACATTATTTTATAAAGGATTTATATAATTTCTTATTATTTTTTATACAAGTTTATATTCCACTATAAATTTTTATAAATTTTTTTTACTATGTTTTATTAAATTTTTTGATACTATGAATTTATAATGTATATCAGAATATATGTTTTTTTGATAGACATTCCTAAAAAAATACTTTGGGAAATTGAATGTTAATATTTTTATATACTATAATTCACCCCCACCATTATAGTATTTTTAATAATTTTAGAATCCTACATATGGAATGAGATAAGGTATCTATATATAATTTGTTAAACTAATAATGATGGTAGTAAAAATTATTTTATTGTGATGGAATTTTTGTCTGTTCAAACATTAAAAAAATATACATCCAAGAAGGATACTAATTGTTGATGGTTTTGATTTTGAGTATTGGTAATATAGGATTTTAACCTTTCCAATAAACACATGTTTTGATAAATTTTACACGATGAAAGGGGATTATAAATTTCATTATGAGTAACATATTTTTTGAGAGAGGATAATTCATAATATCAGATGAACTATAGAGTTTAAAATTCATTTTTATGTTCAATGAAAAGTAATATCTATAGTCAGATATCATATTATGAGGTAATGAATAATATTTCGAGAAATATTGATGTAACTCACATTGATCATACAATATTTTAGAAACTAGTAAAGTTATGCTTCATGTGGGTTATCAAGATTTTAATTACTGATGATTTGAATCATTTACTCATATGCATCGAAGTTTCATGAATACTGTTAATAGTTTTCTATATGTTGGACATAAAAGGGTTACATATGTTTTTTTATAGAAAATATTACTGATATCATTCCAAAAGAGTGAGAATGTAAATGGATGTTGATGGATAATAAAAATATTCAAATGAGGTTGTATTTGGATGATTTGGTAGGAACTATTATGTAGTATGAGAGTGGAATGTAAAGTGATGTTAGGAAATAAATGAAAAATAATTTGGTGTGTTTTTCTTCAATATATACAGTTATATTAAATAATTTTAATTATAGGGAGAATTTTTCTAAATCCAAGACATTTAATAAATGACATAATTTATCCAGATTCTAGAACTTCTGAGGAATGTTGAAATGATCGTTCTTATCTAACTAAGAGAATTGATAAGATATTTTTTAATAATGATTTTCATTATAATTAAAATTGGATTGAGAAATATAATAGTGAAAAGAACGAAACTTTTTAGCCTATTTTTAGTTAATGTAAACACCCCATCCATATCAGACATAATTGTCCTTGGTTGAAGAGAAAAAAGAAAGGCTCAAATATGTCTTCTAATATAATTGGTAAAAAATCTATAAAGAATCAGACTCTTATGAAGGGTTTAATTTTAGTCTAATAGCATTTATATTATCAAGACAAAGTTAATAAAAATCTTCTCTTATGATCTCCCTTGCATGAAAATATGATAATGAGATAAAAATACTTAAACGAGGAACAATTTAAAATGTGTACATTACATCACAGGTATTTTGATTAATTTTAAACAGCATTCCATGGTTTTATAAGGATAACCTAAGAATAAACCCTAGGCATCCCACCTTTATCGGTATACATCGGTTGATCTAAATCACTCGATGTTCGAGGGGGGTTCTAACTTCTTCTATTTTATGCAAGCACCTCATAGTGAAAAGGATATAGAAAAAAGAGATATTTGGGTAGATGGAGGTTCATCCAAGCATAAGAATAACCACACCTTTTTATATAACATGGAAGTAGTATTTATAAATAAGTTGAGGAATCTACTCAATTGTGCATGCATTAACTCATGTGTTCAATTCATGACTTAATTGTTCATCTAGTATATATATCCTAAACTTTAATGAAACTCCCAAACATTTATTCTTTTAAAATGGTTTCAATAATGACATATTATCTGAAAAATAAATGAAAAAAATTATCATTTTTTCTAAAATTATATATTTCATTAAATAATATATATATATATAAGGATTTATTTTATATTCCCTTCCATATACCATATTCACTATAGTGAAAAAGTCATTGATCCATTTAAACATATATTTTATCATATATAATAACTTGTGGAACCATAAAAAATACTTCTGGGTATCTTCCAAAATACTTTTGGAGAGATATCATAAACCCCACTTTGCATCACATCATATGAAATACCGTGTGAATAGCCATCAAATATTTTTTGGATCAACTCAAAAATAATTTCATAGAATCTACTTGAATCATAACTAAATCACTATTCATTCAACCACAAAGTGTAAGCCTATGGGCCTTACCAGTGTTGATAAAAATTAGGAATCTCTTAATCAAAATAAGTAATAAAAATTTTTCCACTACAAAATAATCAATGCTACTCAAACTATAAGGGGATATAGTTTGATCTCCATAGAAAATGTATTTCTACCTATGTTCACCAATTTTCATAATTTAAAAATGTCCATCCTCATATATTCTATTTTTCCAATACACAAAGTGAACATGGGACATGGAACACGGAACAATGAACATGTCATTCTGATGTGGAGAACTAATTTATTTTTGATTCATCAACTGTAGAATGATCTAGTCATTGAATACATCACATTCCATTAATCTGTCTAGATAAGAACATAAAATGTACATTTTCTGGATAGATATAAAATATCATGATAAGGCCACATACTCCCATAGTATTTCTATATGAAGGGCATTGATGTAGTAATCATCATATGAGGGGAATAATCTTATTTTAGTGATGCACCATCATACGATATGATCATAAACATACCCAACCACACCTTGATTAGAAAAGTTCATATGTTTACTTTTGTAAGTAGGGTATCAAGATACAAAGGTCATCACATTAGGTATCTCATCATCCTTAGGCAGTGATAATTTATATATTTTTTTTTCACATCAACTATACCAAATACATTTGTATGGAACCCCAAGTGACATACCAAGTATATCATCTGGCACACACAAAGAATATCATATTCTTTATTTTTTGACTTATGTGAATATTTTTTATCTCTATACAAGAATACTACAAATGATAACATTAAAACATAATTATAACCTTTTAATACTCCATGATAAATATTGGTTAGGGATAACTCTGAATCATACATTGAGAGTGAAATTATCATTTGAACTCCTGAAATATATATCTATATAGACATTTATATAGAAAACAAGAATTAATGATAAAATGGAGGTTTCTATTAATATGGTATGATTAAAAATTATTATAATATTTAAGAAAATTAATATGATACATTTTTATATTGTCAAACTCAATAATAATACTTAGAAAAACCAACATAGGCAATGGTTTTTCGTATCAGATATGATAAACTTCCATTCCAGCATTAAAGTTTTTACACTTGTTGGGTTTTTTAACTAATTACATTATATGTAATCCACATCACATATTTATGTGAACACATCACATATCTATGTGATCATATGATAAATCCTTCCCACTAAACTCTATAGATAGAAACATATATGAAGAATGAAATATTAGATAATTGTAACATTTAGGAATCATATTCATAACAGTTTACCTTTTTAGCATGTTGAATTTTCTCACATTCAAAAAATAATTTTTTTATTCCAACTTATGTTTTATACTAGGAACTCTTTCTAAATTCATATTTATCATCCTAAAAATCATATTTCATGATGATTTTTCCAGGAAACAATATAATTACTTATATTATCATTTACCATTATTATTAAACACTTTTCGGAAAATTTGATAATAATTTTTTTATCATAACTAATGTAACTCTTTACATTTATCTTTAAAACCATAACCCATGTTAATTTAGGATATTTAGTGTAATTCAATATTCAATTAAAGTGGTAATATCCTTCAAGAAATAGTCCCTTAAATTTTTTACTATGAATAAATGCACTCTTTAAATTTTTGTTTATCATCACATATCATAAACACATTAAACGTATTGAGTGCATAATAGTTTAATGTTAGAGTTTTATAATAGGGATATCTATTTTCTAACTGATAACTAAATGTAACACTTTAGATTTTTATTTTCCATCACATGTCCAAAACATTTTAAAAAATTATGTTTGAATGACATCAATATAATATTGGCGCAATCCTTGAGTTTTTAATTTTGAACTAATCTATGTCCAAACAAACTCCCACTATACTCTTAAGAATTATATTCATTTCAGAATATCTTATAAAGAAATAAACCCTTTTTTATGAAATAAAATTTGATTCCTTTTTAATTAGAATATTTAAGAAATAATATATCACTTCAGTATCATATATGGTAATATATTTTTGGTGAATTTTTATATGAAAATAAGGGTTCATTAAAATTAATCACTAATATAAGGATGGAACACATTCCCAAAGATTATAATTTTTTTGGATAAACACATTATCAGGGATAAATTTTTTTATACAAAACGTGTTCTAAATTTTTTTTATATTAATTGATGAATCATAAACCATGTGTACACAATTACCCATATCATACGTCTTTACAAATACTCATTTTAAATGAAGATATTCCCTTTTACATAATAAAAATGAAATGAAAAAACAATTATTTTACATAGATTCATTTAATCATGTAAAAATATTTTACATTCAAGTACTTGAGGCATTAACTATTTATTTAATCTCATTAATATAAATTACATGCTCAAATTCCTTTAATTATGCACACCTATATTTTAAAAAAAAGTTAAAAAATATACATTTAGTTTTACAGACCTTCCAAAACCAAAGAGTTATTTATTTTTATCATTCAGTAATGATATGGACATTCCTGAGAGTTTTCTATAGTCCTTTAGTAATAACATGCATTATAAAATCATATAAAATTTTAAAACTTCCTTCCTTATAATCCTGTTTATTAATAACCTTTATTGGAATTTTGAATAAATATTGTTGATGGTTTCAACTGATGTTTCTTTATCCAATTTGAACTTTTACCCACTTATACTATCTATATAGTATTATAGAACAAATAAAACATATTATTAGTTCATATATACTCCCAATACTATGATAATATCGAGAAAATATTCTTTGATTCTAATAATAATTTTGGAACATCTCAATAGGTAATAATATTAAGAATTTCCTATCAATAAAAAGACTTTTGAACTTAAATTAAACACAATGTGCTTCCATAAACATTTGGATCTCCTGTTCATTACTGCAAACAATTGGTTTCTAAGGAAGGAACTATTCTAAGACATATACTTTTGATCACCAATCTTGCATAAGAACTTTTCTTAAGTTACAAAAATTAAGAGTAACTTACATGAATATTCTCAATACAAGGATAAATTAAAATGTTTACCGTGGTGTTTAAAATAAAGATAGTTATCTGTTGTGGAATAATTCACTAGAATTGTATAATGTATTTTTAAACATTTAATAATGCCTTTTTAATGGGAATCCACAAAAATAATGACTCATTTTTTGAAAATTTATTATAACCATTAGTGGTCCAAGATCTATATTTCACTTTACCAATGACCCTACTACGACGTGAAACTCACCATATAATTATTTAGGCTGGGAATACTCATAATCATATAATATATGATTCTTGTATAGTTCAGTAGATAACCATTTGTCCTATCCATAATATGGATAAAACCAACATTATTCATATCTTATCCCAACACTAAGGGTCCACCATATAGTGTATGCAAAAGAGAACATCAAAAATGGGATAACCATAAGTAAATCCAGAGGCATCCTAATACTTCATGAAACTACACATGGATGATCCAATGGATCTCATTACTTTATTCCATACAGAAGATAATCTAGAGGCATCCTTCTATGTGGTGAAACTACCCAGTTGAATGATCGATGTCCGGATATGTGCCACTATGGATGGAATATCACACTTTGTATTTGTTGGGTATTTTAATATGATAATCTTATCTCTGGTTATACGATTTTATGTCTAAATTATTTTGTTAATTTTTTATAATCATATTCCATACAATAGATCACTACTTTAAAACCACATTGACACGTAAGTATTTATATAACGCTCAACATTGCATTATATGTGGAAAATAGAAGTCAAACATAGTCATACATTTCAAAATGAAATATATACCTAAAGTAGATAAAAACATCAAGTAAACACATAGATTAATATTCATGTGTAATACAAAAGATATAGATATCAAACCCCATTCATGATCCTATATAAGGCAATACCCTCCAGATCGGCAGGTAGTTCGACCAAAAGACCCTCTAATCAGGGAAACTTTATTCAATATAGTATCAAACTAATCATAACTCTAACACATAATATGTAATAACTATATTAAATAACTAAATTCAGTCTAATAACTTCAATTATAAACTATAGTCCATGTATATGGAAAAATAAATTCATTATGGAGTCATTCCTAGTATATAATGCAAGGCTCGATCCAAGAGTCAGTTTTACATTTTAATATAAGGCATAAATAATACTCACATTCCTAAAAATTTATATATATGAATAATGTTGGTAATTAATTTTAAATAAATTATGAATTAAAATATTTAAACATGATATAAGTATTTATGATCAATTCATAAATAAAATCTGTATATTAACCATTTTATAATTTTTATCTTTAATATTACTAGAATTCCAGATTTCTGATTAAAAAATTTATATTCATTTCAGTATGAACTCTATTATATTTTTCAGTATATAGTATTTCAAATTTAAATCTCTTATATTATGTGAATTATAATCTATTTATAATATAATTTATACTATGTAATGAATTTACATAATCAAAATATCATATATATTATATTATTTGCACCATAAGCATATCATTCGTGAAAAAACTTTTGATATGGATTAAATAATATCCAAATAAGCCCTATTATTTTGTATAATTTAAAATTAATTAATTATAAACTATACATAATTTATATAAAAACATTTTATATTATGGCTATATTTCATAACGTATAACTCAATATAACTTATCAATTATGATTTATAAATAAAAACATTTTATTCTAAATAATATGAAATCATACATAATTTTTGTAAAATATATTTATGTATTAATAATAAATATTTCAGGATAAAAATATTCATAAATAATAAATTATTTATATATATAATTTTTAATTAATTAATTAAGAAACCTTTGGTAATTTAAAATATACCAAAATACCTTTTATAATGATTTAAAAACATTTTATAAACCATTAAAATCATTTAATATGTTATAAACAATATTTAAAATATATTCTTGTTTACCTTATATAGGAACACATTCGTGTCTAAAGGTATCCTCCATTTACACTCTCAATGTAAGGGAAAACTAGGGTGAGAGCGGTTACGTAATGGTACCACTGTGTAAGGGTACTACCTTCACACAAACTCTTTCTGTAATGGAAATATAGAGGTTCCCTTTATGGATACCTTCATGTGTAAGGGTATGACCTTTATGTAGACCTTTTTCACTAAAGGTTAAGTAGTTAGTTAACTTTATGTGGATTTGAGAAAAACATGATTACACTAACGAAGTGTAGTGAGTATAGATCATACCCTTATGTTGCCTTTTTAAATGACATATTATGATTATGTACTTTCATTTCATGTAGAGGTAACGATTGGTGGCCCATATATAGACCGATCTATCAAAGGGAAAAGCTTCAGATATTCTTTCACATTTTAGTTACATAATGGAAATGTCTTAGTTAACCTTACAATGGCCATATACATTTGGGTAAACCCTTTACACACAGTCAAATTTATAAAAACATGAAACTACTCTTTAATGGAATCTCTACTCTATTTCATCAAATTTTTTATAAAACATAAAAATGGATCTCTCTGATACCACTAACGATTTTTGATGGGGTCTAAAAAAATTATAAAATCAAGAATAAGAGATTCAAACTATTGTCCTAGGATAACATATAAAAGACATTGTAAAAAATAAACAAATAAGACTTAAATGACGAATATTTTAAATGGTTCACCCCACAACATAGGCCTTATGATACATCATTATCAATATCGTATAGTTAGTTAAAGATCAAATATGTTTAAAAAATGGGAATCACACCCCTTTTAGAATCTACAGGAGGATCTAGATCACCTAACATTTAATCATGATTCTATATTACTCCATGATGTTCTCAAACCTCACCCTAAAAAGGATGACTAATAAATATATATTCAGGTATAAGAACTTTTTAATGAGAAAAGGAATAACTGCATTTATTTCTATCATAAGGAATTAGGCTTTTTAAATCCTTCAAAGAATTTTCTATGTAATGCATTAATTAACTCATGCATTTAAACACATTATTTAATGCTTCAATATATATATATATATGATAAACATAAATTAATATGTAAAAAATTTATCTTATGAAAACGATTCTTAGATGATCTCATATGTGGAATGATAAGTGATGAAAATTTATCATTTTATTATAATCACAAATTTCATAAAATAATACCCTAACGCATTAAAATATTAATTTTAATGAAATATATATATATAAATATATATTATTTTTATATAATTATTTAGTTAAATCAACATCAAAATAGAGTTAATGTAGATTACATTCAGAAAGATAATTAACTTCAAATCATAGAGTGATAATCTTAAAGTTGTGGGATTTTAATCAAGAATTCACGAGAACAATTTTTTATACACGGTGAAGGTATATTTAGAATTTATTATCAACATAATATTAAATGATAGTTACTATAATTCTATGGATTAATATAGTTCAACTTCTTTGAATGAATAAAATATTGTTACGTTAGAATATGTTGATAGTATACCTAGTTTTTAAGGAATTAAATGATATATTACATTCCTAGAGAAAAACATTTTTAATTTTATGAAAAAAATGATTGTGCCTAAGAAAATATTTCTAAATAAAATACAAGGATTTATAACATTACATCAGATATATATTTATAGAAATACATCAAATTTATAAAATAAATATAATTCTATCTCAATTTATTATAATAAGGATTTGGTTGTAAAACCACATTTTAAAATTACTATTCTAAAAAAACATTAATCAAATTTTAATTTTCGGAAGAAAATTGTTTATAATCTATAATGATATTTTATCCCTCATATAAATAATTTTAGAATTATTCTTTTCTTTAGAGGATTATCATTTTAATGAAAACTATTTTGATCCTAAAAATTATACCTTTTGTACAAATTTTCAAATACTAGGACATTAAAAAAAATTCATTAAATTGAGTCTAGCCATTTAGTTTTAAAATATCTTATATTTTGAAAGAATTTTCAACTATAAAACATTGTAGAATTAGATAAATGTGGATTCCAAAAGTCATTTTTTCCAATAATTCAGGACTTAAGAAAATATGTGTACCATAACAATGATATCTTTAAATATTGGAAAAATGTTGAGTTCTAGAATCCATTATATATGGTACTTCGACAATGGTTCTCAAAGGAATTAAACATGAAAGAAAATTTTATTCCAAAAAATAATAAATATGAATAGTTGAAAGGTGAATTTTTATGTCAATTCTTAAGGATAAATATAGTATCCCATACTTTTCATATATAAATATTATATCTTATTCGATAAATATTTATTACATAAAATTAAAATCCAAGCTAGAACTATAAATATTTTGTTTATTTGGAAACATTGATACATCAAAACTGTTTCATAAAATATCTATATCATCACCCACATTGATGTTCATAAATATCACTCCACACAGACACATCATTCTTAATTTTTTTTAAAATATCATAGGGAAAAGGAAACATAATAAAGTGTGAGATTGGATGCTCTATAATGGTAAGAAAATGAGATATCAGTGACCATTTAAATATAACATGATCAAAAGGTGTAAGATAACCTGATATTCAACATTTAAAACTAAAGACAAAATTCATAGATCATAAAATTTATTCATGAAATAATGCTTGATAGTTCATAAGATATAAATCCTAAAGGGATCAAAAATTTAATCCAGGATAACAAAACATTTTCATAATACCATATTTTAGAATAGTATCATAATGTGTGGTATAATTATAATTATATAAATATTATGTCATGGGTACCCAGTAAGACATTCATAACATGTTATTCTGGGGATAACCTCTCATGTATCTGCTTTAGGATTGGGATAACCTCTCCTGTACCCTCTTTAGAGATTGGGATATCTTATTGTGTACCATCTTTTAGGGTTTGGATAATCTATAATAAATCCTTTGACCGCATAGAACACTAATATTTAGAATGTTAATTGGAGTTATATATAATATCTGGTCCCACCAATCACATAATCATAAATTCATTCATACGTATACCACAAGACCATAAAAACATTTAACATAACATAACCCATGGGAAAAATATGTTTCATCTATTTTTCGTCATTATGACCATAAAACACACACAGAGATATATATAATAGATATGGAATTAGTGGTTCTAATAGACAATTAAGAATAAGTATCATAAAATGATGTTAAAATAGATGAAATTTTATTTTGAAATATAACTAGAAATTTCTTGAGAAAAATGACATTAAAATTTTTAAATAACAGATTAAATTATACAAATTTTCTAAATCATAAAGAATGTTTTTATTTTAATAAAAAATAAAAAACATTTAATTTAATCTTCCAATTCTTCAGGGATGAATATTATTATAAATTATTTTCATGTCATGTACATTAAAACAAATATTCATTTCACATTTTTTGAAAAGAAGAAAAAGTACCTCATTCAGAGAGAAAAATGAATACTCGTTTTAAACTATTTTTAAAAATTAAAAAATGTGTAAAAATGAATATAAAAGATCATAGTTGAATTAAAATAACATTTTATATAATATTTATAGAAATCATGAATATATAATGAAAATTTATTTTTGACTAGTAAGAGAAATAAGGGCCCTTTGCCTTGAAATACACTTTCAGTATCTTTAGTACATAAAGTGAAGAAAATGAAAGGAAAAAATTTATTCCCAAGAAATAACCTAAGGATAATAAAATTAAGGAGACTATTTTGAGTTAGATCGTGAAATTTAATCATAAAAAACATAATCATAAACTATCCCACCAAATAATGAGATTATAACATAAATCCCTTACGGCTTAAGTAAGTTTTGAATTATAGTCCTCATGAAAGAATAAAATCATATAAAATAATAAATAACCATATCTTAAGGATATTCATTAAATGGAATGTAAAAATTTCTATATATACTCTTCATAATTGAATATCGATGCATAAAAAACATATGTCCCAAGGAAGACAATTTGAGTTAATAAACCCTTAACTCAAGTTTGACTAACTTCAAAAGTAAACTAACCAAATTTATAATAAATTTAAATATATTATACATATATAAAATAATTGTTTAGATACTTATAAAATAACATATGATCCTATTATTAAATTTTAACATCTATTTATTAATAATTAATTATTAAAATTAAATTTTTTTTAGTGTTAAATGTTATGTTTTTTATGAAACTTTTGGTTTGGTAGTTTCAGTCCTTGTACATTGATCATGTTTCCATAATGTTCATAATTGTAAGTATGATATAAATATCATTTAAATTCGTTATATATATATATTAATACATAAAAGGTAGAGATAGAAAATTAAATAACACTATTCATTGAGATGGTAGGTCGTATGAACTCATTAATGTAGTTTTCAGTTTTCTGGGGATGGAATGAAAGAAAGTTAAATAATACATAACCTTTTTAGAATCATTATTATATCATATATATCACATATATTAATTAAATATATCCTTATTTCCATACATTTAAATAATAATTAAAATACATATGTCAAAACATTGTGGAGGTTGTAGTCCACACATACACACATGTGACGTTATCATCTTCCAACGAATTGGAATGCAAGAAGGTATATGTGATATTAATACTCCATAAAAATAATTTTGTATTAACTATAATATATATTCATTATTTTCAGCTTTATATTCATCTAATAAAAATGGTTATGGAAAACTAATTTTAGTACTATGTAAAGTGGGTAAGCCATACATACACATGAGTGATGTTTTTTTTCATTTTGAAGGATCAAAAATAGATGAAAAATAATTATAAAATAATCCAAATATCATATAAACATATTTATGATACTATATTTATAATTTTATGATTGGGTACACCAAATTACTAGGGAATATAAGAAGAATGAAATTTGAACAATTCGATAAATATGCCTACCTCTTCTTTAGAAGACATCATTAGATCCCTTATTAAGGACCCTTAGAATGGTATTATAAGAAGAGAAAAAATAAATAAATTCTATATAAGGATGTTTATAAGTGAATTGGATATGGTTTGGAAAATATATATAGCTTATGGGTTTTTAGGTGAAGAGGAAAACTGACCCCCTTTTATAAGTGAGGCGAGTGACACTCTTGGAATTACTTAAAGTATTAAATTAATAATAATTAATTTTCTAGTTCAGGTCTCCCAAAATTATCGTATTAATAATATATAGTGATTAATATTTTAAATACCAATATAAAATGAAATTTGGAAAAGTTTATGATCTATTTTCACAATTATCCCTTTGTTTTAACACCCTATTACCCCTTTTATCAACTACCACAATATCAAAGTTTCTTACATTTTAATGGTAAAGATTGTTTCCATAAAAAAAGTGACACATAAAAGAAAAATGTATGATAATTCCAATCATATATTATTTAAAAAAATTAATATCGGGTTTTTATGAATATTAAATCATTCAATAAAATATTATTTATCGTATAATACCATTAATATCTTTTTATGAAATACATGAAATATTATAATATAATATGACTCGAACACAAGTAAAATTGTTCCAAAATTGGATTTCATCAATTATAATGGGGATATTATATTAATATAATTACTCACTTAATTGTTTCAAGGTTTTTATATCATAGTGGTAATTTCCCTTTCGATTAACCCATTGGTTAATTGATTTTTACATTAACTATAATAATGACATTTTTCAAATTAAAGAGTATTAATTTTTCTTATAAAGAGGAAATTGGATGATAAAGGGTCAATCGAAGAAATATTTGACCATTTATTATCATAATTTATTTATTTTTAGATTTTTATGAATTTAAATAACTAAATAAAATATTATTTAATAAAAAATATAATTAACATTATTTTAAGAACTATCCACATTGTTTAACATTGAAAATAAATGATAGTAATATAATTCAAATCTAAATATTTAAAAAATCTGTAATATGTTATATGTATCTTAAATTTTTTGGGGATACTTTGAATCACTCAAACAATATTACTCTGATAGATTTTAAAATTACATACAATATATTTATACCACTTGCACAAGCACTAAGTCAGATTTGTGTAAGTATTTAAGGTAATTATATTCTCACTAAATTTAAAAATACATTACAATGATAAAAAATTTATCATTCATAAAATAATTTAGAATAGAATATATTTTTCATGTAGATCATAAAAATTTATTAATATTAAAACCAAGAAGTTATAATTTTTTCAAATTATATTTATATAAAATAATTTATGTCATTTTTAAAGAAAATGGCTAGAAAATGAAATAAAATTGAATATTTTATGAGTATGGGAAAATGAAACACATAAAATAAACTGAATACAAGGGAAAGGGTTAATATTAGTCCTTATAATACTAATTTTGTACTTAATTTTCCAATTTACCCAAAATGAGGTGACAATATTTACTAAGATTACTATTGATAATGAAAAATAATAAAAGCAGATAGCTTCCAAATTTGAACTACTTGGTTCAAAATATGGAAGACATTTTAAATGATACAATTTAAAGAATTATTAGCAATCGATTTTAGTATAAATTCCTAAAATGAAAATAAATACTATTTTTAGAAATAAATTTGTTCTTAGAAAAAAAATGAACATATAACATAAAAATGTATAATAAAAATTACTATGTAATTAAAAAGATTATATATAATTAAATAATAATTTTACTAATTTAAGATGAAATTATTTCATAATTATACAATTTAATGTTAATAAATTATATTCTCACAAAAAAAGATACGTTTTCACAATTCATTAAAAATTAAATCATTTTAGAAAAATAAAAAAGATTAATCCAAAACTAGTTTTGATATGTACATAAAAAAAATTTATTTTTATTAAAATAATATTTATAAATTTAGTGTAACTCATTTATAATATCCACACAAAAATTCCAATGAAAATAATATATGAAGAAAATTCATTTTTGAATCATAAAATGACCTCACTAAAAATTGACAGATTATTTTTTAATAATTATTCAAAGACTTATTTAATTTCAATTAAAGATCAATATGTGTGGTGGAATAGAATGTTCAAACACTATAGTGTAACAATGTTATCTTAACATTCTAAGAAAATACATTTTAGGATTTACCAGAGTTTAAGTTTAATTCTTATAAAATATATTTCCCTTTTAAAAATAGTAATAATCAAAAGTTGATATTTAAATATGTTAATAATGTGTCAACTTATTATGTTTTTTAGTTATTACGCATGAATTTATTTTGTCCAACACAAATATGATGTTTCGGGGGAATACATTTTCTATATGTCTTCACTGACAATTACACTAGATACACCTTAGACTATTTAATATCAAAATATCTAGAAGTTATTTTTGATTTAAAATGTATCTATAACATGTTAAAAATGAGATAAAACGAACTATAGTTACTATTTATCATGATCATGGTTGTGAGTTTGATGTTTTTTAATTTGAATCATTTTATAGTAAGAAAGGCATTACACAGAACATTTCAGCACCTATATCTCCTCAGAAAAATGGGGAATCTAAACAAAGAAAAAGAATTATAAAGGAAATTAATCAAACCATGTTAAGGTAATACTCAAATGATTAATATATTTTTACAATGATGTCAGTATGACTTGTTTTACTACAAATCGTGTTTTTTAATGATAGATTATTAATATAACTATTTATTATTCCAGGGATGGAAGAAAGGCCAAAATTTGTTACATTGGAGTTTTTCAGAGAAATTGTTCATTCCTAATAACAAATTTAATTTAAATAAATTTTATCTAAAATGTGATTGTGGAATTTTTTAGTTAATCTATAACATGTATTTATTAATGTGTTTTTAGTAAATGAATAAAAACTTTTAGGGAAACAGTGTATATTATATTTAATGAAACAGATCCCTATGCTTTCAAACATCTAAAAAACAATATCTTTAGATGATATGTTAAATTTTAGTATTCAAATATTGTTATAAAATTATTATGATAGAAGATCAATAAAATAAATAATTTTAAAATTTGTAAATCTAGAATAATATATACCAATACCAGAATAAAATAATTTTACTTATCCCAGGATTAATTTTATGTAAAGTAATTATCCCACTAAAAATACATTAGAGTTATAGACCAGTTATTAAAAACTCATAGTTCATTATGAAATGATTTTGAAAATTAATAATTCTAATCAAAATTTGATCCTAATGACTTGATCAGTTAATTGGATGTTTATTACATCTCAGAGATAGTCTACTAAACAAAATGTTTTCCATATACTTTTGTGTGAGAGTTCAAGAAAACCTAAAATAATCCCATCCTAAATATATTGTATGATTATTTCATTTTCATAACAGGGAATCATATCATGGAATATATTTTTCATCTAAAAATGGTTCTTATGTAATTTTTTTTTCAGATGATAACTTTGGGGGATGTAAAATGGATAGTAATAGAAATTTTAGAACTTTTCATTTCTTAGTAGAGGATTTAATATATTGGTCTTAGAAGAAATAGAACTAAGTTGAATTTTCTACAGGTAATGTTGGATCTGTAAAGGCTATAATTAATTATGCTCAAGTGTTGTGGATACACCACACACTAAAAAATTTTAGAATGACTTTTAGTACAATTCCAAATTTATATGATAACACAAGTGTCATAATTTTTTCTAGGAAACCAACAAATCCCTTAGGATAAAATAACATAGATATAATACATTATATACTCCAGGATCTCACAAAAAGGGATATTATTTTATAATTTATCATAAGGGAAGATCAACTTGTGAATTTTTTCCCAAAAAATGAAACATTCCAAAAGATTCATTTTTATTAAAATGAATATTTGTATGATCAATATAAAGTGATCATTACATTACTTATTGTTTAATTATCTTTTTATAATAAATATATTTTTAAGAAATAGACAGTTCATTTTTTCCCTTATGTTATTTTTCATATTTTCCTTCCATGTTATAAAAATATGTAGACATGGTTTTTTAAAACATCTTACTCTCACTTGAATTAGGTTCACCTAATGTTTGATTATAATGACTGTATTCCTATAAATTTTTTATATGGACATGTTTTGAAACATTTAGATGAAAATTCTCTGAAAATTTAATTTGTTAACTCTATTATAGTTTAACATTCTATTTTATTATAAATTATATGGAAACCAGTTTTATAAAAAAAT
Organism: Viscum album; assembly: GCA_963277665.1. NCBI lineage: Eukaryota > Viridiplantae > Streptophyta > Magnoliopsida > Santalales > Viscaceae > Viscum > Viscum album. The sequence goes on along the minus strand of OY728165.1, from coordinate 1,879,451,093 downwards.
TAAAACAATTTTAAGTTCAATTGGAATGATATTTGGGTGACAAAATTAAAAAATTTATAACAATACATTATGATATTCATGAATTCAAAATATATACTTTCTTTATCCTTTGATGTGATCATCTTCCAAAACAAATTCATAATCATTGGATATTTTTTATTACTAACTATTTCACTGTTTGCCTACATAGAGTAGGAGGGACCCCATCTCATTTTAATCTCTGACTATTCTTGAGATGATCTTTTATTAGAAAATTTCATTCACATATGATGGGCGTTATTTTTTATCCATTAGTTTTTGTAATTCTTTAAAATTCTTTTATTAAGTTTCTATGGTATCCTTTGGTGATTTCACAAAAAAATAAGTGATTAAAGAATTATTAATAGATTTTTGTTAGTTTGAAAGGTTTAATTACATGCTAAAGTCAGTAATAGTTTTTAATGTTTTTTGAATTATTTTTTTAACCAAATAATATTTCAACCTTTATTATATATTTATTGTAAGATATTTTTATACTAGATCAATTTTTAATGATTTTTATGTTTTTAATCAGATTAATTTCAATATTTTTTTGGAATTATTATTTCATGAATATTAAAATGATAGTTTAGAGGGTAGTAATTCTTCTTGAAAGGGAAGCATCCCTCGTAACTCAAAATTTATAATAAAATGTTATATCATTTTAAAAATATATTTATATGAAGTTTTTATTTATGAAAAACGTGTTAATAAGGATGATATATCACCTATCTCTAAACACAAGGGTAGTTTATTTTCGGAATTAATGCTATCTTTTACTAAATAAACGAGATCATTATATTGTTGAAGTTCAAGATAAATTTATTCTAGATTTTTATTAATACGATGATGTTTAATTTGGAAAGATTTTATAGAACTGCATTTAATCAATATATACATAAACTATGATGTTAATGATTCAGTTGTATCCAAAGTCTCTTAATATAATTTTAGTATTGTTTATTGAAGATCAAAATTTTAAGAATGTTGTTTCTCCTATAACAGTTATAGAATATTATTTTATAGGATGAACCATTTCAAATATATGTTTGGTATATTTCCATGATAAGATAAATTTCCTTAATGAATGAACAATAATTTTTTTTAGCTGAAAAAATGAAAATATTGTGAATAAATTGCATGAGAAGAAATAGGATCCCAAAACATCATGAAAATACGATGAACATACAAGTAATAAGATAGCATATATTTTTATGAATCCTTTACAGAATAGAAGAAAATTAGGACAGGGAATAAATAAGTAGATCCTAGTATCATGCATTATTCCATTGAAGAAAAAACATTGATGCAATATGTATTTGTAGAATAAAAGAAGAAGAATGGAAGAAGAAACTGGATTATAAGTAGTAAAAGATAAGGTAGACAAAGATAACCTTATATAATAAGAAAACATCCATGAAGAGATTAATAAAGAAGAGGATTCTTCCCAATGCATTCATGTTTAGAATGAATATCTAGTTTCTCAATCTATTACCTATATGATTCCACATTCCATTATTGTAATAGAAAAAACATTCCTCAGTTTATTCATGAAGTTATAGAAAAATGAAAATTCTTTTTTAAAAGAAAAACTGAAATATGTATTTATAGATGTTGATCACGATTTTGAATTTTTTTTAAAATGAATAATAATTTATATAAAAACAGTCTTCCATAAATCCATCTTAAGAACATGGGGAAAGATGATTTTTTTTGGAAATCAGAAGATGTTGTAAAGGCAACTATAAGTTTTTAGATGTTGAAGAATCATCTATGAAAACATAAATCTCTTTAACCTCGTAGAATAACGATGAATAAGAGTTAATTAGTTCATCAAAAGCTGATTCATTTGATAGAAAAGTGGAATATTTAACTATCAGAGAATAAAATTGAAATAAATGTTATTAATATTAGGATATTCTTGAAATTTATTGATTAATGTTTGTTGAATTGGAAGATTCACAACAATGGGATAGAGAATCTATCTTACCAAAAGCCTATGTGGGTTAAAAAATGTTCTCCACCAAGTACATGTTACAAGTATAAAATGATGAAAATTAATTAATTCAATTATGTAATGAAGTGTATTAAAGTAATCGTCAAAATATTTCTGGACATAAAACCTAGAGGAAATTATATCCAATGGATAATGAATATTTTTTAAGGATCATTCACTCCTAATAATAACTTCATTATGGATATTTAAAAGTTATCCGAGCTTAAGAATATTAATTGAACATCCTTATTGGATTTTATAAAGTTAAAGAACATCACAATGTATATGTACTAGATTAAAAGAGATATAGTTTTATAAGATGATCTAATATTTGGAATTGAAAGAGAAATCAAAACAGTTTCAATGTTTGTTGAAAATATCTCGAATAATGTTCCACAGTTCTCAAGAGTAGCCTATGATATTAATTAGTAGTCTAATAAACATGATACAAAACTCTCTCAAAAAAATAAGAAGCTAATATAGATATAATGAAATAATATAACCTCAAATATTACAAAATCTTTAGTTTTATGTCAAGGAATTTATTATCTTCCATTTGAGTATCTTTATGGCTTAAAGTTTTAGTGAATTAGGACATCACTGTTACATAAATAACTATTACGACACAAAGTGGAAAATAGCACTTAATACCCATTTTTCTAGAAAGTAATACTTTTATGGTATAAAAGATTTTCTTTTCATTAAATATCATCACAGTTTTCATCTAAACATCATCTTTGTCACTACTCATCCATAAAACCATATGAAAGACATTTTAAAACATTGGATATGAACAATAATGCCTAGTAAGGGATATATAAAAATAAATAAATAAACTTGCCAGTTTGTAAACACTTATACAATATAATTATTTCTCAAAATAAAAATTTGGTCTGAAAATAAAATTTTTATTAACCATGTAATCAACATTTATAATGGAATATATTTGTGATAAATTTAATAATAAATCTTAAAAGAAGAATAAAACCATAAAGGTTCCTCAATAATAATGAAAAACATCTGATTTTTTTAAATGTTATATATTTCAACTTCATGATGTACCATATACTTTCTTTAAAAGCATAAAATAATTAGAAATCACATGGAATAATAACATAAAGGAAACAATATCATAAAATAATATCATAATATTAAGTTTGGTAGAAAAAACAAAACATAAGAGTAAGTTAGGGATTACTACTACGACAAAATCACATGTTGGACAGAGTCCCATAGTGGATAATGTTTCCTCCCTAATCCCATAAATAATGTCTCATGAGACAAAATCATTACCTAATGCATTTCAGTGTGATCTGGGTTCATCCAACATAACATATTAATGATTATGTGTTCCATAAAATGAAATAAATCACAAGTAATAATCTAATAAATTACCTATATAATAAATACGGTTGAAAAATCTTTCCTCCTATTGTAACGCCCCGACCCCAGTTACCCAGAGTCGGTGCATTATTATGTAACATTGGCATGATCACAAAAGATCAAGTCTCAAAAGACCGATTAGTTTAGTAGTCTTGGAAATACTAGATACATTCTTAAGTCTTACATTACATCATAAAGTAAAACAAAACTAAATTAACATCCTATCTTCATATCCCCTAATTCTATCCCTGCAGGTCATTCATAATATACTTCATCACATCCTGGAAAATTTAAAAAACTGAAAGGGGTGAGCTCAGATTCTCAGTAAGGATAACAATACAGTGGAAAAATTCATAAATAAACATAAACATTTAAGGAAATGTATAACTAAAACAAAAGTCTTTTTAACTTGAACTTCAGCATAATATGGAAAAAATAAAATTAAATAATGCCATTTACTAATTCACATGGATATTCTATTAGTCTAATAATTACATGTAATATAAATAACCACTTTCATAATGATGGAATGCATAATTCCAGACTATCATAACCATGTAGCCATGGCCTCATACCAAGACTACAAATAAGATTTTTTCAAGGCCTCATGTCAAGACACTAGTTTGTCTAATGAGACCTACCGATGCATCGAGGAGCTATAGCGGGCTCCACCATTCACTTATTAAGTCCAATGGATTTCTTGTATGAACAGGTTTAAACATATCATAAACCATAACATAATCGTATCACATAAAACATGCATAAAGAAAACATAAAATTTCCACATTTCAATCACAAGATATCAATACAACACATTGATATAATAAAAACATTATCAAAACCATTTTCAATAACAAAATGAAATAAAATTAAAACTTGTTATTTATTTTTCATTTAAAAAACGTTATGGCTTGTAGAGGAAGCCGAAAATCAAATAATGGTCACGGTGGCAGAGAAGTCATTGTTGTTTCATACGTATGACAAGAAAAAAATTCTTTTTTTTCGTTTAGTAAAATGCATCATATAAAATATCTCATTTGAATAAATGTAAAAGTCAATGGTGTTTATACACTGTATAGAAGAAATTTGTGTATAAAACAAAATATGCCTCAATGAATGGAGATTGAGACAAAGTCCCTTACAAAGATCATTTTTTAAATAAAATAGATATATTATATGTATTCACTATAAGTACACAGAAATAAAGTACAAATACACGATAGGAAATAATAATTTCATGACATAATTTGAAAGTAGGAGAATAACCCAATGAACGGAAATAGGGTTAGGAAGTTCCTTTACCTCGTGTCCGACTTCACTCGACCATTCTTTAATCTCCTAAATAATAAAATAGAGTTAATATCTAATTTCTAAAGAACCTTTTTCACGTTCATTATCTCTTTTATATCACTTATTACAATGTTACAAAAATTATGTAGTAATTTAAGTTAACAACAGTAATTTTGTCGATCTTTGGTACATGAGTCAACAATAAACTTCTTATAATTACAAGTTGTTTCTGTGGTAGAATATAAATTATCTCCAGAATTATATTCATGATTTAGGTATCATATATATCATATATATCCAGTACATACATTCATTTATAATATTTCATAACATTTATAGGTAAGAAATGAAATGCACCGTTCATGAAGACGGTAAGACGTACGTACGCATGAACGCTACTTTCAATTCTATTTCGTATTTAATGGAATGAAATTATAATTATATATAGGGGTATTATAATTCCAGAATTATATAATTTATAATACCATTTACTCCACCCTTTATACATCCCACATATGGCATTAATGATTCAAATAACTTTGAGGGGGCGGTAGTCCGCACTTCTTAAAATGAAATTATCACGTTTACCCATAATGGAAATCTTAAAGGTATTCCATAAATGAAAAATACTGAATCATAAGGAAAACAAAAACATAATATATATCATATATAAAAATAGTGTCATCATAGTGGACACCATGATAGGTGTTAAAAGAAGATTGAACAATCATCGTTTCGTGAGGCAGAAATTTGCCAACCACAGAAACAGTATGTTCTTTAACCATTAGATTAAGGTGTGTGTAAGTGTAAATCAAATCATTCTCATAACAACATACTAGTATATTTAATATACTGGTGTTGTTACAAAATAAATGAATAAATAGAGTATAAGGGGTTTTAGAAGAAAAATAAAACTAAATAATATAAGAGAAGACATTAACATAAAATCGGGTAACTCTTTTTTGATTTTAGCCAAAGGCTTCCTTGTGAAGAATTCTGCCCAAAGTGAGGCTTCTAAGAGTAAGAGATAGAAGTTGAAAGATTATTTGGGCAGAGTTTGGACGAGCCAATGACATGATGGTGTGAATAAGGTGGTAGTGGTGGGGCCTTTTATAAGTGGAGAAGAGGGGCACTCTTGGAAAGTAATGAAATGTTACATTACTATGAAGTACCTTTTCAGATTTCAAAGGTCCGAAAATTATATATTTAGAGGATAAGGTGATAAGGGTTCTAAATATACCCTTACAATAGTTTTTTGACAAGTGTATGTCTTAGATTTTACATTATCATTTCATTTTATTTAAAAAGTTCATTAATGAGGTAATCGTTGCATCATCATGGTGTGATAAATAAATTTATTTATTTAATATAATAAAAATTATTAAAAAATTACCATGATGTAGGAAATAGTTTCATATTTACAATGAATATTTATAGTCTAAAATTTAACTTATATAACCCCATGTAATAATTGTTTTAGTAAAACAACACATGTTTGTGTCGATTTTATTTTTACTTTAAATAAAAGGTTATTAATGTCATTTTCTTACCCAAGTGGCTCCATGGGGTCCACAAGTTGACCCATGGATTGTCTTGGTCGGACATGACTCACCCAATAGGGTTAGTACAAGTGTAAAGGTAATTTCATATTATTATAACATTATATCACCTTAAGTTACACTAATTACATTTAATCGCGATTAATAGAACTTAAAAGATACTATTCACCAAAAATTATTTTAATCCCATTGAACCACATTTTACTTCCTAAAGACAATGATGTATGTCAAATTTTGGAAATTCAAATCACAGAGGTGGTAAAGTTTCTTTTTAATGAAAAATCAGTATTTTAACTACCACTTAGTGGTTTCACTATTCATCAAAAATCGACGTTTTTCAGAAAAACACCAATAATTATCCCTAAGATATATTTTATATTACTAATTCATAAATGATGTCTATTTTACAAAATTCAAAACATATAAGTTGAATTAATTAATTTAATAATTAATTCCCACTGTCACAACAAATAGCGTGTTTTTAAGAAAGAATATCAATCAAAAGATTGACAATTATTTATGTCCAATTTCAAAATGAAATTAATTCCAATGACCACAGTTGGATAAAATCGTAGAAATATATTCTAATTACACTTTATAACCACTAAATTGTATAATTTATCACTATAAATTATTTTGATTAAAAAAACTTTTTTATGTATTTTTCACTATTCATCAAAAATTGGAAGTTCTCAGAAAAATACCAAAAATTCAACATAGGCTAATTTCGATATTCCAAATCCCAAAATGAAGTCCATTTTGAAATATAAAATTTATATAATTTCAAAAAGTGGGTATTACTATTCACAACTGCTACTTTTATTGGTCGCGGTGTGTTAGAACTCGAGATTGCGTACAACACACACTGCTCTATTATTCAAAGAGGAGCGTACCATGGAAACTTGGGGTGTTACACCTATTATATTTAGTGTAAATTTCATAAAGAATAAAATTGAGAAATTAACATAATGACTGTATATCCCGAAAAATGGACGAGATAATAATCTTGGTATATATGTGCAAGACATATATACAAAATTAAAATCATTCAATAACTTTATATATAAAGAGATAACATAATATAAATAGTGAAAGTTCATAACCCAAAGAAAATGGTTATTCAGAGATATACCATACACCCATATGAAAATAATTTCTAGATATAAAAATATCTATTCAATTTAAAACCCTTTCTAAAAATACATAGACAAAAAATATTGTTGCATTTTCATTGATTAAAATAGTAAATGTTTTAAAGAAATAAAAATATCAAATAATTGTTGTGGTGGTGGAAAATTCCACTGACATCACATGCATTAAAATAAAATATTCATTTTTTCTGTTGAAAATAAACTGAAAACATTCCATATAAAATATGTCGAAAAAATTCTCTTTGAAAATATTTAAAAGAAAGTAAAAAGAGTCATAAAAAATAAATTATAAATCATTTAAATTCATATAAATACATTAAAAATATAATTTATAGAATATGGAGATGGAAGATAAAATTTTTTTGAATAAGACTTTAAAATTTGGGTTTTAAAACAATTTTTCCATTACATAAAATTATAAAAAAATTTCTTATTTAAAAATTTTCATGAAATTAAAATGGGGTCAAAAAAGAACATTAAAATCTATTGAATAATAAAAATGATTTTATTGAAAATATTATTAGAAATTGGAAATGTGATAAAGAAGCTGGAATAAAAATTATAAAAGATTATTTTTTAAAATAAATTAACTTACCATAAGTCCGTCTTATCACATACATTAGTTATCTTCCTCTTCTTCAAAAAACCACATTAGGTTTACCCCAAAATCCTTACAAGGGGTGTTTTATAATCACTCCAAGTCCAGCAAGATATGTAAATGGATGTTAATAAGTTACAAGGTTGGGTCTTGGACTTAACAAATTTGTATTGATGTGTGGTGAAAAGATGATAGGAGGTTCCCTATTATTAGCGAGGTGAGGGAAACTATTGGAATATCAAAAAATATTAAAAAGTAAAATAATTTTCCTCATGAAAATTCCCTAAAATGATATAATATTAATATTGTATGATGATGGGTGTAAATTGTATCACTAAATAAATTTTTTTCAAGTTAAAATAAGGGTTTCCCCTAATATCGTTATTTTAACCAATGTTAAACCTTTTCTACCATAACATTGATAATAATGTTTTTAATATTTATGGGTAATGATAGTTACTATAAAAGGATATTTTTGCAATAAATATACCATGGTTGAAATTTTAAACCATTTACAAGTAACTTTTCTGAATTCATTTTCTATTACTTTCTAATCATTTAATAGAATATATTTATTATAAAATACCTTTTATTACATTTTTTAAACTATTCATTTAATTTGAAATTGAAAATTTCATGATAGCTATGAAATTTCAATATAATCCTTCCACACATCAAAAATATATTATATTTATTCACAAATTTCATGAAATAAAATAATTATTTATTTTTACATTTATTTTATTATTTAATATATCATTTCTTTTAGGTTTTGAATTAATTTAATAAATATTATGTTTGTCTTACATAAGCATTGAAGGTAATAATTTCATTATAAAAAATTAGAAATAAATTACCCTGATAAAAAGAATAATTTATATTTGAAAAGAATAATATTAACTGAATATAATAGTTCTTTCTAGTAAATAAATATTATAATGATCAAAAGAAAAAAAATTACTTTTGTGTATTTATCTTTTACTTGACTATTATAAAGGTCAAAATCACACAAATATGAAACCATATAACCATATATTCAAGGATTTCAGGAAAATGGAAAAATTCCACTTATCTAATTAGATAAAGGCCAATGTTAGGCTATGTTCGTAGTGTTTATCATATCATTTTTAACATAACTTACCAGATTTACCCTTACCATGGGGGTAATTTTTTACAATTGTAACAATTCATAATGAGTAAAAATGGACCTATTTATGAAATTTTGGCCTCTTGATTCTAAATATTTAACTCTGTTTTAAATATTCAAGTAATATAATTTGTTGAATTTAATTTCAAATGAGAGTGACAAAATGCAACGAAAGGCAGTCCTTCATAAAAAATGTATTTTTAATTATAAACAAGTTTTTTACCAAATTAAATCATAAAATTAATTAAAAATATTATAATTAGGTTATATTTAAAAAATAAATAATTAACTTTTAAAACTAATCCAGAATATAATATTAATTTATAAACACATTAAATGAAAATTGAGTTTTCAATAAAAAAATCAGTATCATTCCACTAATCACTGAAAAATAAAACATTTTAAAAAAATATAAAAATTTCAACATAAGATACTTTTGATAATATTATTTATAAAATTTTGTCCTTTAATCCAATAAAATTTCTAAAATAAAAAAAATTAATCATAATATTTTCCCATGAAATGAAATAAAATTCATTTACGAAGAAAAATTATTTTTAATGAATAAAATGGTTTTTCAAATAATTGAGTGATTATTTACATATATTTTTTCAATAAATTTACAGTTATTCGGCCATTTATATATTTTATAAAAAAATTAATCATATTCCTACCCACCAATTTGATGGACAGGTCAGAATAACGGTATTTAAAAAATAATATTTCATAGCTCATTTAGGCTTACTGTTGTGTTTTATATACACTATCAAAAATGTTGTGGTTTTTAAGAAATATATGGGTTCTACATTGAACAAATTCTTTTTAATATTGAGTTAAAAGATAATAATTTAGAGGAGACATAATCATTTATTAATAAGATAATGACCATCATTAAAAAACATTCTAATAAAAAATTATTTTCTTCACTAACTCTTGGATGATAGTAGTAATTAAACCTCAAATATTTCTTTTAATTCTTCCATATGTCATTAAATTATTGTATAGTTTTATTTAATTCATATTTACACCTTATAATGTTTTCTAGGATTATATCTTATATTTCAGGAACTTCTACAAAATATTCTTTTCTTGCAGATTTATTTCAAAAATCATAATGTGGGAGAAGGTAAGGCACTTGAAAGTTATATGAATAATGGGGAGTATGCTTTTAAATGTTTATTTACTTAAAAATTTAAATTATGTTTTTTATTGTGTTTATTGTGTCTTTGAAGAAGCTTGATATTGTTAGTCAAAAGACCTCTTTATATCTACAATTTAGAAAATTAAAATTCTCAGGTAAAGTCATTCGATTTATAATCTATAATTTTTTAAAATAATAAAGTCAATTAATGGAGTATTAATGTTTTACTAGATGGGGAAATCCAGTTATATCAAGTATACATATATTTAGTATATTTAACTAATTTACAAAAATTACATTAGGCATACATATACACTATCTATCTAACTGAAGTCTTATAAATTCCACCTTACAGAGTTTTCCATTGACCATCAGAAGGAGTTCTACAATGTTCATAAGATAGAGACCAATATTAGGTATAAAAAAAATTACCAGATAAAGTCTCTCAATGACTAATGGATATTGATTTACATAGTATACTGGATGATGATTTTGTTATTTCTACTTGATATAATTCTTTAAAAAAATGAAATGATGTCAAACTTAACGACCATCAAAGAAAGTAATGATGTGCTAAAAGATATATATGATTTGTTTCATTATAGATATTGAGCAGAGAGGAATCCTACCATTAGAATCTTGTCTATAAATAATACCCCAACCATTATGAGAATAAACTGATTAAGAATATATGGTATAATGTTATTATTGAATTTTTTCTACAAAATAATGTTGCTCAGTTCACTACAATATTAATCAATAAAGATTTTATTTAAAGCACATGTTTTTGAGTATTTCATTGAAAATTATTTATGTATTTTCCATTTTAATAGTTTATTACATTGTCATGTGATTAGTGTATATTGGTGATTTATAGATAGAAGGTATTTGTGATAAGTGTGATTGAGGACTCTTGGGGATAAGGGGACATATTTTAATTCAATCAGGTGTGTTAAGGGATTACAAGTTCTAGAATATAGACCTTATGATATTTTGAAAATAAAAGACAACTAGAGTTAAGTTTATAGACTACATTATCACTACGGGTCAAATTGATGACTATTCTTAATAAAGGATCTTTATCTTTTGTTATATTCTATTTAAAAAAATTATACTCTTTTTTCTTTTTTATATAATATTATATTTCCACTGTGTAAATTTATATATTGTTTAGATTATGTTGTGTTGACTTTTTTCATTCTCTAATGTTATAAATAACATCGGAACAACTATTTCATCGATATAGTTTTATACAAATAAAGTGTTTAGGAAATTTTCATTTTAAATTATTAAAAAATAAAATACCACCTATATTAATTTTAATACTTTTATGATTCCACATTAGGCATAAGAGAAGGTTTCTACATATACCATATTACACCAATAGATTTAGTAGATAAGAGTGTTTTATTTATGTTGGTAGGTTTATTTATTTTTACATTTGAAAATATAAATCATATAAGACCACAAATTGTTTATGGTGATGATTATTAATATTGGAGAGATCAAATGAAGAAATTTTTTATAAACACTAGCCAAAACAATTTGTTTGTAAATAATATTGAATATGAAATTCATTAAAAGAAAGTGATTTTTTTAAAAAAAAAATTGAAATTAGAATATCTTCTAAATATATAGTTCAAGATACATAGTTTTATTTCAAAGAAATGAATATTTAGAGTTAGGTATCTTCTTATGAGATATCTAGATACATTTAGAGAAATATTGAAGTAAATCACATTAGAACTTCTAACATTTTGGAAACTAGAAGATCTATACATCCTTAGGACTATCATGATTTTTATTTCAAATAGTATAAATTAGTCACTCAAATGGATCAAAGTTTCATGAATGTTATAAATAATTGTCAACATGATATAATGAAATAGTTTTCAGATGATAAAATTTTAGAAATGATTATTCATTTAATTACCAAGGATTGGGAATCTAAAATAATGGTGATAGATGATAGAAATCATATAATAAATCTATAATTAAATAATTTTATTGGAAGTATTATGTAGTATTACAGTAGTTTGAAAAGTGATGATGGGAAATAAAATGAAAATAGTGGAGTAACGTTTTTTACAATATCTAATATTAAACCTATGACATATTAGTCTAGTGATAATGTTTATAACTCCTCAAAATCTATGAAAAAATTAAATGTTGAATTTTATTTTATTTCTTCATAGGAATGTGAAAATGACATTTCTCAGTTAGATAATATAATGAATATTATAGTTTGTAGGAATGATCTTCTTATAAGTATAAGAAGAATTAGAAAGATATAAATGATAAGAAATATACTTATTAGATGATTTGTTTTTAATATATAAAATATGGTCATATCAATCCTCATTTTCTAGGGACGAATAGAAAGTATAAAGCCTCAAAGATTTTTTGTAAGGGAAATAGGGTGAATTTTGAAGAAATCGGATATTTGGAGTACAAGAAAAGGACATTCATTCACAAATAATTATTTAGATGATATTACTGATAATATAAAAGTTATGGAATTTTACACAAGAATTCCTAAGAACAATTCATGTTATATGGTGAACATATCCTTTGAATCACGTAAAAAAATAACATTAAATTTAAATTACCCTAATTCAGATGATAAATGAAATTCAAATTATTCATAAGTATAGAATATTATTATATCCTTATATAAGGACAATACATCTTCTTTTGAATAAATAACTTGAAATTATAATTTCATAGGGAAAAATAATACTAATATTTTAAAAAACTACAATTGTGCCAAAGTGGAAATTATTAAAGAAAATAATTGAATTTTTAAATTAACTTCAGATAATTCAAAACATTATTAAATGTTATATAAAAATATAATTATTTCTCAATAATTAATGATAAGATATTGTCTCTAAAACCTATTTATGAAACAACATGTCTAATTTTTTTTTCCTTAGTTCAATTCTAGGAATAAAATTTAGATAATATATAGATATAGTTTAGAACTCAAGAAAATATATATGGAATTGGTTTTACAAGAAAAAAAATCAAATTTTATGAAACTATTTGTTCTTGAAAAACACCCTTTTGTATGAAATATTATAGGGGATGGAATTATAAAAAGAAATGATCTTTAAATTGGGTTCATAAACATTCTTTTTATAAAGATTATATTTCTAAATTATTGGAAGTAGTAAAACATAAGAAATTTGGAAATATGTTGATTCTGAATGTTTTTATAATTTTGTGTCTAATTAAACCTAGGTACCAAAACCTTCATATTTTTATATCAAAGATAAATTTAGAGTACAAGTCCCAAAAATATATGGTACGTTGATACCAATTATTCAAGAAATATGAATGAAAAAAATATTCAATATTATTTTAAAAATGAAAGGTGGAAATGTTAATTTTGGTGAAAATTCTCAAAGAAAAATATATAGAATCAATTATATTGAATTTCTCAATAAGGATTTAACTTATAATGTTGTAATTTGTTTTTGAATTTAATTAAAATCACAAAATCAATATGTGAATTATGTGATGTAGGTGTCCTAGTCTAATTTGGGAATAATAAATATAATTTTCAAATTTAAGAAGGTAAATTCAATATTCCTATTGATAGGAATGAGAATATTTACAATTTAATCATAAAAGAATATTAAAACTTGGATCACCATTGTTTAAGTAAAATTAAAAATAGAAATTTTTTGTGTAGTAGAAGGTTAGTAAACATTAATGTAAGAATTTTATCTAAAAATTATTTGAAAACACTTTTTAGAGATTTACCAGAGTATAAGTTTAGTTCTACTTTGATCTACGACCCTTTTCAATATGGTTATAAACATAAGTTAGTTTTAAATCTATTAGTGAAGTATCAACTTTTCAATCTTGAAAATTAGTGAGCACAAATTTCTTTTTTCCAAAAAAAACTAGAATAATTAGAGATAAACACAATTTTTATATCATGGTGGATAATTAAAATACATATACAAATGTATTTTTAAAAGTTAAGAAATATAAGGACCAATTTTTTAAAAAATTATTATTGCCCATCCTAAAAATTAAAAAAGAGAGATACCATTAATTACTATTCATTGTATTCATAGTGGTGATTTTGAAAATATTAATTATGAAACTTTCTATAATATGGGAGGAATTATGCTTATATTTCCCCCTCCTATAACTACTTAGTAAAATGGTGAATTTAAATAATTAAATAGGGTTCTTCATGAAATTACTAGAAACAGGTTGTGTGAATACTCAATTTCCAAACATTTTTGGTTTGAAACATTCAATATTACATGTTATATAATAAATCTATTTTTACTATGAAATTTTATTAATAAAAATATTCATGAGTCATGGAATGGAATAAATCAAAATCATTATTACTTCATAGTTTTTAGAGGTAAAGTTATCATTCTGAGTAATAATGATAATTCAAAAAACTTTTATTCAAAATTTAATGATGGGAAATTTCTATGTTATTTTAAATCATGTTAGTCTTATCATGTTTTTAATTTATGAAGAGACACTGTTGAGGAAATGATCCATGTTAATTTATATGAATCTGGTCCTTATATTTTTTAATTTCTAGAAATTATATTTATTGATGATGTTTTCAAAACAAATTTTCATCCCATATTAGAAATTTAATTGAATAGAAGAACAAAAGAAGAAATAGATTTACATATTTTTCATTTATAAAAATTTCATCCTATTATTGAAGAACACTTTTTTCTTTTCCAAGGAATTAATATATCTTAAAGAAAACATCCCACTAATAACTTCATTATAAATAAATATCAAACAGTAAAAGCTTTTACTCCCTTACTAAATTACTATAAAAATTGTTCATTCAAATCATATTTTGAACCTAAAACACCTAATGAGGCATTATGTTATTTAGATAATATATGGGAAATAGATGAATAAATCAATTAATTTGAGTGGTATAAACAATTGAATTTGTTAGAAAGACCTGAAGATATTATTTATATTAGTGTAATTTTTTTTCTAAAACAAATGTTATGAAAATAGTGTAATTGTTATAAATAAGTAAATCAATGTTAAAAAGGGTTATCATCAACAAGAATGAATATATAATGTACAATATTTTTCACAAGTAGCGTCACATCCTAATTTTGAGGTATGTGACCCTTGTTTATACATTTTTAAGCATATGAAGTGGTTGGGAATGGTTTGCGAGAGTTTGAGAGAGTTTAAAAAGATTTTGGAAAATATGGAGGGATTTTTAATGCTACAAGATTTGAGCATGGTTTGGAAAAAACGTGTGAGAATGCTAGGTAATCATGCGATATGAAACTGTTTGGATAGTATTATCTTCACGGTTAGCACACAGTTTTTCAAACCATGTGGGATAACCATGCAACCAATTAAAAAAGGACTTTTTAAAATGGGGTTAGTCTAGAATTACCATAAATCACCCATTTGTTATCCCATATGAACACTAAGTGGGATGTATTCATCTCAATGGATAGGGAATCTCACCCACTTTTTTGGATGGGATTTGAAGGGTTTTCAAGGTGTTTTGACGACAGTTCATCTCAATTGATTCGTATCTCTTGGTTTCTTTGTGGATCTCTCCATATGTTCTCTTACATCTCTTTTTATTTTCTAGATCTATATTTATTTCATGTATATCTATGGATTTTGTTTACTTAAGTGATGATATTAAAGATTTTTGATGATAGTAAAGGAGATCTAGAGTGGTTTTGGTGGAGCGTTTTCTTTGTTTTGTGGAGAGGTTTCTTGTGGGTTGATTTCTTCGGAACCAAAAGGGTAGGTGCCTTCTCTATCGACTACACTTTATTAGAATTAGAAGGATTGTTCTAATTAATTGAGTTTTCTTGAATTAATTGGTGGTTTTTTTGTGTGAAATTGGTTAGAAATCCCTTTGGTAATGTTTGTGGATTTTTTTTGGAAAAGGGGTTTTTTGGTGAAATGTTCTTTGTTGGATTTTAAAATATTGATTTTAAAATCAATAACTTGGTTTGTTTTATTGAAATGGTTTCAGAAAGATGAATTTCAATAAATATTTTTTTATGAAATTTAGTTTGACATGGAAAATGGTTAAAGACTATTTTAAAAAAATGTGGAATTTATTGAAGTGGCTTGGCATGTGATGGAATTGGTTGTGTGCATAATGTCTGAACTTGGTCTGATTTATGCATTGTGGTTGGTTAAGTATCATCTCTTGTGTTGACTATGTGGGAAGTGGGTGGGATGTATCACTATAAAAGTTGATAGATAGTGGATGAGAGGCCCACTGTTATTGATAAGTGGTCGTGAAGTACCACTAGTTTGTAAAAGTAGTAAACGAGATTAGACGGGAAGTTCCACCGTGGTTGTTTTCCTAATTATGTGTTATTATTCAAGATGAAAATTGTTGTGCTATTTTGAAATGGGGAAATGGATTATGTAATGGTTTTTTTGATTTCCCTTGGGTTTCATGGTTTGGGCAAGGTGGCTTGGTAATGGTGTATTTGGATTATCAGGAATTATTCAACTACATTATGTTTTATATAAAATTATTAATATAAATGTGCTAATGGTTTTATCCTAGTGTAATGTGTAGGGAATTCATTTAGGTAAATCCTACTAATTATTATTACTCACCCCTACTTCGGAACATCGATGATTTTGTAGATGATGTATTTTGGGACACAGGTAAGAGTAAATCATATCATTTTTCTAGCAGTTATTTATGATGCTCAGGTGGTTTGGTGGTACTTGGAGCATGGAGTTTGTTGTGGAGCAGCGAAGTTGGTCTTGGTTTACTATGGGTCTCTTTGATTACTAGTCCATTTGATACTCTAATTATGGATATTGTGGTTGTTTTATTTTCCTTTGGGTATTGTTGAGTTGTGGTACATTGTTAACATACTTCATGTAGTATTTTGGTAATGGATTGTTTGGTTGGATGGTTTATCTCAAAAAAAAATCATTCTCCAATTTATTCTTGAAGCCCTCAAAATTTAGTTCCAACCTTTGGCATCTTGGGAACATAACATAAGGCCTAGTAGCACCTCCCCACCTTCTTAAGTTGATGAGGTAGTGGTGGGGCGTGAAAAGTAGTGAGAATAATCTATATTTATATACTTATATCTTTATAGAATCATTAAATTTTAATCTTTATTTAATTAATGTAAATTTACATTTACATAATAGATATTTAGAAGATGTTTTTTTGTAGAATAAACACCTTTTGAACTTACTAATTAACCTTATAGACATAAACAAGCACTAAGGGCCTTGTATGATATACTTATTTATTGTTTCTTTAAAAAAAAAATTTAAGTGGGATAATTATCCTAATTTTTTAATAAAAAAATTTCATAAACATACTATCATTGTTCAAAATATTATCAATTACATTATATTTGGCTAAAATCAAAAATCACTTTTTAATTATTTTTTCATAACATATGAAATATGAGATTGAAATGAGTATGTTGAATGAAATAAATTTTTTCCTTGGTTTTAAAATTTCAAAAAACCCATAAGGAACTATCTTATCTCCAAAAAACTATTCTTAGTTTTACTTAATAGATTTAGTTTTCTCAATGGTTAATGTATAAGTACTCCTATAATAACATCGATAACACTTGATATTAAATGGTTTCATAAACCAATAGATTAAAAAAATAAGGGATTATTAGAATCTTATTATATCATATATCTAATTAAGGAGATATAATATTTTGTGTATTCTTGTGTGAAACATTTCAAGAAAACCTGAATGATTCGAATCTTAAATCAATTAAATGAACCTTTCAATATCTTAAATGGACCTCAGATCAAGAAATATCATATTTTGCTAAAAATTATATTGAACTAAAAATATTTTAAGATGTTGAAAATAGTGGATGTAAAATTTTAAGGAAGATTACATATATAACATGTCAATTTATATGAGAGGATTTAGGTAATTGTTCATGCAAGAAACATCACTAAATTTTACTTTCCACTATAGTAGCTAGATATATATCATCTGGAGGTTATTGTGCTCGGGTGTTGTGCACATAACACACAATGACTGATTTTGGCATTATTATTTTGTAAAAAATCATTTTTTATGTTATGAAAATTGTCCCGACTTGGTCTAATGACCCATGAAGTCACTAATGAGAAATTAAGATAGATATTATACATTTTTTCCATTATGATCTCCTGAAAAATGAAATATTATTTTAAAATTCATCAAAATAAAAAATCATCTTGTTTAAATTTTTAGAAAAAACCGTAATTTTTATAGGATTAAATTTTTTTAAAAATAACATTGGTATGATCAATTTTAAGTTATAATTACTCTAATTGTTTTTCATTTATCTTTTTTAAGTAAAAAAATTCTTAAAAAACGGATGAAAATTTTTCATTTACTTTCCTTGTTTTATTTTTCTTTTATTTTTACCTTGTTACTAAAATCTCAAGACATATATTTTGTTATGAATCTTATTAGATTCATCAGAATGAGGTTAGTTTAAAATTTAATTTGAAAAAATTTATTCCAATATTTTTCTTATGTTTCTAAGTATTCAAATCATTGGATATTATTTGCTAAGAAAAGTACCTCATTAAATCGATGGGATTTATAATTTCTATTCTCTTATAAATTTTAAGGGTGATATTTTTATAAAATGTTCTCTAATTTTTTTTGTTTAATTAGAATTTTTTTTCTATAATAAAACTAAAAACATTCTAACAAAATTTTATGAAAAAACATCATTCAAAATACATAAATTCATAAACCTTTGATTTCATCATCTTTTGAGATCAAATGTAATACATTAAATCTTTTAGAATTTTAATTTTCCCTCTCATTTACTATATATATTTAAAGGGTCCCAATTGAATTTCAACTTTGATGGTTCCTAATAATATCCATCATTAATCTATTTCTTCACTATTTGATTATATTCAGGGTTTTTTCTATTAGTTTTCAAAAGTATTTAAAGTTTATTTTTTTTGGGATTTTATGGTTTCCTTCACTAATTATTCAATAATAGAAGTCTTAATTGAAATATGTACTAATCAAGGTTGGTTATAAAAGAAATATTCCTAACTAAAACTATATTTTTTTTTGGGATAGTATTTTTAAAATTTAATAAGATTTTGAAAATAATTATCCAATTATTGTTTGAGTATTTTATATTATCATAGTTTTTTTATCAATTCAATGGTTTAAATAATTTATCTTGTAATCATTTTTGAGAGATATACAGTCTAAATATTTAATGGTTGGATGATCTGGTAGGCAGTCCACTAATAGGATAATAATAATGCATAAATAAAAAATTAATATAATATTTTGGATTATTTAAAAACCTCTTGCTGATAAGTTTTTCATTTATAAAAATTAAAAATTAAGGAATATTTATTATTTATGTTTAGATACATGGATATTTATTATGGATTCAAAGTTATCTATTATCGAAGAGAGAATATCATGATACTCTAAAATTTTATTCTATTTATGTTCTATATGTTCTGTGTAACATTTGGAAATTCAAATTTTATAAGGTTTTATGGAACTATATTGAAGATAATAGTATAATAACATTAAACCTTTTGATTCCATTGTATCAAAATTTTATCAATGTTGTTTTAGTAAATTCTATATAATTTTAAAATATTATGAGTGAATTATCTCTTATTAGAGATTGAAATTATTCTTTTAGACAAGAAAAAATTTCAAACATAATATTGGTTAGTTTCCATGATAATAGAAGGTCTATTGATTGATAAACAAAATTTATATGGATGAAGAAGTAGAAAATATTATGAATAAAATTCATCAGATGAAAAAATATCTATAAGCTTCTCAAAAAACCCCTATATATCCAAGGAACAAGATATAGGATATATATGATGAATTCATTAGATAATTGGGAGTGGGAGGCCAAGATTCGTGCTCAGTACCCCCACATTAGTTTTCTTAGTCTATGTTGTGGATTTTAGGGACAAAAATCCCTAATGTGGGGAGAATGTAAAGACCTGGATTTTCCATGTATAGTTTTAATTATATAGAATTATTACATGTCTGTGAATATTGACGGTGCATTATTCCGAGGCCCGTTGTGCCTATAATTAATTTCTAAACTTTTTTTGTGGTACCTTCAGTAAACGCACGAGAGACTTTTTCTAAATTTTGAACTGAATCTTGGATTAAAAATATGATGGCACCATTTAATTTGCAGTGCCAGGATTCGCTTAAGGGCAGCTTCACTTCAACCGTAGTAGGTCCAGAGAAAATGTTATATTTTGGGACCTTTTTAAAAGAATAAATAAAATAAATTTCTTATTTTACTTTCTTTCTTTTTCCTCCAATGGAAAAGTGACAACATTGGACCAATGACGTGTCAAGACAATAAATGGATTGGAATTTCAATATTAAGTACTAGCATCATTGGGGAATTAGGAAGGTTCCTAATTAATGAGCCTCCATTAATTCCATGAACTCTTCTTGACCTACCCCCGTATTATTTATATGGATCTTGGGGAGAGGTTTCGACACAGCTTTACCAAGCAACAAAGTGGTGATAAAGTACCGCGATGCCAAACCCTTGGAGGATGGAGCCAATTCTGATTGTTGTGGATGAGTGACTCCAAAACCCCGAACCAAAGATCGACAATTGAGCGACATCGTTGGAGGCTAGTTGCGAGGAAGGAGAACACTGACCCAATTCTTCAATCATAGGAATTATCTATTGTTAATTATGTAGGGTTTCATTTTTTTATAATTTTTAAATTGATTATTGAATCCTATAATCTGCCCACATGTTTCAAGCTAACGCAGAGGGCATGGGACTAACAAATATGGCCCAATCCCTCTCCTACTTGTTATCCTCACGTTATCCAAGTAAGACCACCAAAACGATGGCACCGCCCGACTACGATAGAGGTGGTGCACCATCGCACGCCGCAGGTGGATGCCGCGCCTCTAAGCCATGGAAGTTGGCGGAGTGGCCGACACGAGCCGACCACAGAGGAAGTGCGGCGTGTCTTCGTGTGCCTCCAGTGAGAAAGGGTCATGTTCGAAGCCATGTTGGGTGGAAACGGCTATCGTCTCAAGCCGACCTCGGATGGAAAAGGCATAGAGGCGCACCTTCGCACACCACTAGAGGAGGTCGCTGCTCAAAGGCGCAGTGGTGGAGGAACCCGTGCCTCCAGCATGTTCTGCGTCTACCAGGAAATGCCCACGTGACACTGCCACTTCATAAGAAGAGTGGCCCATTGTCCATTTAGCAAGTCTGGGGGCCTCACCGCAAGTGGCGGCTAGGTAGGTCGCCACAACAGTGAGCAGTGCCTCACGCGCCCAGGACACCAGCCCAGCAGGCCGCGCCCCCTTTCGGGTCGGGCCTCCCCCTTTGCGGGCCCGACCATTCCCCCCATACAGTCCGGGCCGTGCTCCCTTTTGGGCCTTGCCAGACCACGTCCCATCAGTCCAAGCCCACCCCATCCCAGCCCAACCGGTTCAGACTCGGGTCAGGTCGGGTCGATCCGACTGGGCCGACCTGGACCTAGGCCCAACCAGACCCATAAACACTTACTGGGCCATCACTTGCGAACCAGGCATCTATTTAACGAACATTCTGTGGCACTGGGACCTTTGAAGTGAGTTGGTCCTTTTGGTATATTTCACATGGATTTTTAATAACACTGCAGTATGGAAAAGTTAGATCATATCCGAATCCAACCGAGCCCATGGAACTAAAACGCTTATAACTCATAGACCGAGCATTCGATTGACCCGTCACCTGTCACATTGGAACCCTAACTAAGTGGATTTCATTTGGGTTACTCTTTATTGGAGATTAGTGGTAGTCAAGGTATGGTAGATATCTCGAAGGGTAGATTATAAGGCACTCTAGCACACCGTCTCCAAGGAACCCTAAGGCAATATGTAACATGAAGAAAGAACATCGATCATAAGTGGGTCAGCATCTATCGATCTTGTGTGCGTCAACATCTATCAAATCCTTTGTGGGTCAGCTCTCAGTGATCCTATGTGGGTCAGTGCATACCAAACCTGTGTGGGTCAGATCCTGTGTGGTTCAGTTGGGGTTATTAATTG
Organism: Viscum album; assembly: GCA_963277665.1. Taxonomy (NCBI): domain Eukaryota; kingdom Viridiplantae; phylum Streptophyta; class Magnoliopsida; order Santalales; family Viscaceae; genus Viscum; species Viscum album. Next base: position 1,879,428,731 of record OY728165.1, on the reverse strand, counting down.
TCGATCCTATATGGGTCAGCATCAGTGCCACTTAGTAGAATAAGATGATCTATCTTATGAATATTAATCTATACTTCTGTACATAAGTTAAACCTGATTGTTAGATGATTATTTTAACCATCATAGTGTTATCATCGTGGTATTACTTGGGTGGTACTTTTATCTTCATGTTGTTACCTGTGTGGTACTTCTACCTTCATGGTGTTGTCATTGTGGTGTTACCTGTGTGGTACTTCTACCTTTGTGGTGTTGTTTTTGTCGTGTTACCTATGTGGTAATTCGACCTTTATGGTGTTACCTGTGTGGTACATCTAACTTTGTGTTGTGACCTTTTTGGTATTCTTCCCTAATTTATGATATGAGTATATCCTGATAACATAGGTATATTTATGGGCATATACCTAAGTATAGCTGATGTATTTCATTGTGGGTTTTCCTTTGTGGAACTCTAGGAGACCTACGGGGGTCTCAGAGTCCCTACTGAGTATTTTTATACTCACACCTGCATGGGCTTCACCCACACCTTTTTGTGTCTTGTGTAGACGACAAGAAGCTGAGTAGATACTTGAGGGAGCTGGGTCCAAGGGGTACGTGGAGGAGACGGGTAGATATGGAGTGCTGTGGGGATGATCTGTACCTACCCTTCTGGTAGGATCCTTAGTGGAAGATTCATGGGATTTTTTGTACTTTTTAGTTGTATTTTTACTTTTCAGTTGTACTTGAACATTACAATTGGGCTTGTATTCTGAACCCTTTTAATTTTAGCACTCTATTACTACAATAGTTTACCTCATGGTTTCTTCTTATTGTGTTCTTGGACTATGTGTCTATACATGTTAAAAAGAAAATGTCTTACCGTTTTAGGTAATACCTTTCCCATGCTAGTCGCCACCCCTGGCCCATGGAAGGAAGTCTTGGGGATGTCATGGAACGAGCCCCGTGGGATGGGTATTGAAAAATATTAATTTTACTATTAAGGGTTCCAAGTATCATTAGAAATATGAATGAGAATACATTTTTAGGTAATAGAATAGATAGTTTTGTAGAGAACCTATTCCCACACAACCTTGGAAAAGGGAAGGGTCTCTAATATAAAATAAGGAATCTAATTAAGTATCAAGATGTTTTATTATATATAATGTATTGTTGATAACATTTTCTTCACTATAATTGAATATTCATGAAAAAAATCACCATAATCATGGTTTGCAGTTGACATTAGTAAATTATTATTTTAAAATATGGAGGAATTATCTATAGAGTGAATTTTGTGATTTATATACTAAAAAACATAATATATATTCACACTATAATATTTGAATATGAACCAATGATGATGGTTTTATTTGATTAAATATTATGACCACATAGTACTTTACCACTCTGGGAAGGTGAATAATGTGGAAAATGCTCCAAGTCAGAAGGAGTATCCTAGCTTGTCCATATTAAAAAATTAAAGAGATCCATTACATTGGATATGTATAAGAGTGACCTTCTAGTCATAAGTAATGGGGAAATAACCTATATTACACAGATGAATATTCATGCATACATTCATGTGATGATTAAAGAGGGCTATACGGAAGATGGTGAGCTATAAAAGAATGTAAGGATTATTCCAAATGAAGGATATTTAGTTGTGAAAACAGAAGTACCTAATAAATTATGGATAGTTACATCTTGGTGGATACCCTTAAATATAAGGCCCCAGCCTTAAACCTTACTTAATCTTGAGTTATTACAAGATTACACATTGAGGATCTTTTCAGGTTTAGAGAATTAGATCATGAAACTTGCATTACATTCCACATTTAAACAAAGTGGTTACATAAAAGACAGTATTCATTCTTCCCATCAATGGAAACATATTTAAAATGAAACATGGATTATTTCTTGACACATCCTCGACACTATCATCACATCTTGTACCTTTCCCTTGACCTGTGAAAAACATTTCAAAAACTTGCGATGAGCATAAAAGGCTCAGTAAGGGTTATAAAAATATGGAAAGGAAACATGAGTTCATATATACATAAGTATGAAATCATACTTTACCCATAAAACATAGGCATATCAAATCATGAATAAATCATAGAAAACATAAGACATAAAGGTAACTTGAGGCATTCATAACATTCTTACGTAGGGAGTAACCCTCTTGGTTACGTTTGGAATACCCATCACAGTATATCCCCTAAATCTCTTTGGAGAAACCTTAACGTTTCACTCCTTCGCGTTACCCAATGCATTGGAGAGCTATATCGGGCTCACCCGCCCTTAGTTTATCATGGAACCACCCGTTCTTCATAACAATGCCCAAGAACCATAAGATAATCGTATCACATAAACATGAATAAAGGAAACATAACATTTCCACATTTCAATGACAATATAACATTTTAGGATATTGAAATAATGAATACATTCAAAAAGAAACCATTTCCAAAACCATTTAAAACATTTAATAAAGAGATTTTTGAATCAAAGTGTCCCATACCACCTTGATGCTTTTAACATTTTAAACCATTAATATCCATATAAATAAATCCTTAAAACCATTTTGAAAACATGGATATTAATAAGAACAAATAATTAAAACATTTAAAACTATATTTTGGTTAAAGGGGTTTTACCAAAATTAGAGACACTTGAATACAATAATCGAGGAATAACATTTAGTATGAACTTTATAATATCATGAGAATAAAAGGATTCATGATATAATACTCCAAAGGACAGTATATACACCATATAAGAGTGAATTGGTGCATAACAACAATGAACCCTCAATAGAAATGTCAAATGTGATGAAATCCCTTATAAAGAAGGTATCCTTAAATTAAGGACAAATAAATCTAAAAAATATGTGTGAAAAATATATATACACCCAATATAAGTGGATATTAAGTGTAAGACAATAAAAGGTCATTCACACATATTCAATGGATGACATATTCAATGACTACAAGTTGAACCCAAAGAAATCGAAATTGGGTTAAAAAGTTCCCTTGACAGCCTAACGGCATCACATCAAAATGAGTTGATGAGAGATAAAAAGTGTATCTCATCACTTGTACATAAACTTTACATCAATAAGGATGTATGAGAACATATCCCAACATAAAAATATGTAAATTAAAAGACCCAATAAAATAAGTCTTTTAAAAAAAGAGGAGGGTGAAAGGTTCCCTTACCGACTTGGGTATCTTTCAAAACATACACCCCATGAAAGAAAGACAATAGGTCAATTATGTAAATACTAATAAACGAAAGTATATTACACAAAGAGTAGAATAATGGGCAGTACATACACCACTCAATGGAATTTGTGGCAAATGTAGCATAAATCTCACGGGAATAAAAGTGAGATGAAAAATCCCTCACGAAAACTCGGCAGCCTAACGGCGCCACATAAAACTTCCGAATATGGATTGATGAGATCAAATAGGGTATCTCATCACATTAAAATATAATGTACAGAAAGAGGAATATAAAATAACATCCCCCAACATTACAAATAGGAGCTTAAAAGAAGTGACATAAAGGAGAGTACTTAAAAAGAAAGAGAGAAGTTAGATATCTTACGAAAGTTCGGCAGCCTAACGGTGCCAATCAAAACTTCCAAAATGGATTGATGAGAGAGAATAGGGTCTCTCATCACATGAACATAAAAATTACAGTAGGATTAATATAAAATATCATCCCAATAACAAGAAATATGAGCTTTAAAAGGAATGACATAAAAGAGTGTACTTAAAAAGAAAGAGAGGAGTAAGATCCCTTACCTCGGGTCCGACTTGACTCGATCGGTCTTTAACGTCATGAATAATAAACTTGAGTTAATTTCCACTTTATTAAAAACCTTTTTCTAGTTCATTATTCCTATTAGATCACTTATTTCCATGTTATAAACATTATGTAAACATTTAAGTTAATAATGTTTGTTTTGTCGATATTTGGTTCTTAAGTCGAAAGTGGACTTCTTACCATTACATGTTGTTCGTGTGGTCAAATGTTTATTATATCCAGAATCATATTAATGATTTGGATATCATATATGTCATATATATCCAGTACATTCATGCATTTATAACATTACATAATCATTTAGAGGTAAGAAATGAAATACACCGTTCATGGAGACGGTAAGCCGTACGTACGCATGAACGCTACTTTCATTTCTATTTCATATTTTATAGAATGGAATAATAATGATATAAAGGTATATTATAATTACTGTATAATATCATATATAATATCATAGTTCCATCCTTTATACGTCCCACATATGGTATTTAACAAATCAAATCACTTTGAGGGGGCGGTAGTCCGCACTTGCTTAAATGAAGATATCGCGTTTACCCATAATGGAAACCATAAAGGTATTCCAAAAATGAAAAAAACAGAAGCTTAAGGAAACAATAAACATATTATTTATCATATATAAAAATAGTGACATCATAATGGCCACCTTTGAAGGTGGTAAATGAGTATTGAACAATCATCGTTTCGGGAGGCAGAATTTCGCCATCCACGGAAACCGTATGTTCTTTAACCATTTGATGTAGTTGTGTGAGAGTGTAGCTCGAATACATCTTATAAAAACATCCTAGTATATTTAAGATACTGGTTTTGTTACAAAAGAAGTAAATAAAAAAAAGTTGAGGGGGTTGGAGAAGCAAAATAAAACAAATGAACTTGAGAGAATGAATTACCTTTAAAAGTGTAACTCCTTTTGATTTGAGCCTAAAGGCTTCCTTTGAAATGATTATACCCAATGGGAATCCTCTAGGATTAGGAGAGGTATGTGGAGAGAGTAAATGGGCAGGGTTTGGCCGAGCCAAAGGCTTGAGGAGTGTGTGAAATGAGGTAGAGGTGGGGGCATTTTATAAGAGGAGAGGAGGGGCACTTTTGGAAAGTAAAGAAGTATTACTTTATTTGAAAATGTGTTTCGGTTTCAAAAGGTCCCACATTGATATAATTCGTGGATAAGGTGATAAGGCTTCGAAATCCACTCATCCAATAAGTTTTGGACATGTTTAGTTCATATATTTTACATTATCTTTCCATTTTATTTAAATTGTCAAATAATGATGTCATCGCTGCATCATTATTATGTCATAAATAATTTAATTTATATAATGTCTAAAAATTATAAAAAAAATACTATGATGTATGAAATCTTTTTAGCTTTCTAATGAATATTTATAATAAAAAAGATGACTTGTATAACCCCACTTAAAAATTGTTTTAGTAAAACATATCATGTTTGTGTCAATTTTACTTTTACATTAAATAAAATGTTATTTATGTCATTTCCCAACTAATGTGGCTCCATGGGGTCCCCAAGTTGGCCCATGGCTTGTCTTGGTCGGCCATGACTCACCCAATAGGTGTAGGACAAGTTTCATGGTGTTTTCACATTCTTATAATATCATTTTTACCTTAAACTACACTAATTACCACTAATCGCGATTAAAAACTTAATAAGTTACTATTCACCAAAAAATTATTTTAATCTCATTGAACCACATTTTACTTCTTAATGACAACCATGTATGTTGGATTTTTGAAAATCAAAACACAATGATGAAAAAATTTCATTTAAAAGGAAAATCAGTTTTATAAGTACCACTTAGTGGTTTCACTATTCATCAAAAATTGAAGTTTTTCAGAAAAATCCCAAAAATTCACCCTAAGCTATATTTGATATTCTGAATTCAAAAATGAAGTCCGTTTTACAAAATTAAAAACATATAAGTCACATTAATTAATTTAATAACTAATTCCCGCTGTCATGACAAATAGCGTGTTTTATGAAACAATAAGTATCAAAAGATTGACACTAGTTTATGTCTGATTTCAAAGTGAAATTGATTCCAACGACCGCTATTGGATTTAATGGTAAAAATATTTTCAAATTTAACTTTAAAACCAATTAAAAATATAATCTAATCATATAAATAAATTAGATTAAAAAGTGGTTTTGAATCAAAATACAACATTTTACACTATTCATTAAAAAAATGAACTTTATCGGAAAGATACCAAAAATTTACACAAAGTAAAATTTGATGTCCCGATTCTTAATAAGAGTTTTATTTCGTCCAAAAGAAGGTTTAAGAGTGAACAAAACTATATTTAATGACGGTTCTCCATCAAAAGGCGACAAGTGAACCTTTAGTGAAAACTAGGGCATATACGCCTAAAATTGAATTCTTTCCGTATTTTAAGCCTTTATCTTTTATTGTATAAATGTAAAAATATTAAAGAACATATATAATAATATTTTAGTTATTTCTATCCATTCTCTCCATTACAACAGCTACATGATAACTACCATTTAGAATAATATTATTTTATTATTAGAGTGCAACGTAAGATTCCCAAGAAACTCGTTGTTGCGTGTTGGGTACGCCATTGAGCATAGCGTCCCCTTTAAAGTCATATTAATATTTTATTCACAAATATGAATAAATATGAAAATGTCATATTCCTTATTTACCTGGGGTGTTACATCCTTCCCCCCTTTTGGGAATTGTGTCCTCGCAATTTTAAAATTGCGCTTGGAAACATCCTTGAACGTCCCACATCGGAGAAGAGTCGGTAAAACAATCACTTTAAAATAAAGAAAGATAAGTACAAAGGTCACCCGAGTTAACCCATTCTAGGATTCCAAGTATGAAAATATGGACATGGAGGAAAGAACAAAGGGTCATGTTCTGATGGAGAGTGATAGAAAACATGTTTAGGAGAAAGTTAACCACGAGAAAATCACAAACTTGTGATGGGTTAAACGGTATTCGATTCCCCAGTAGGAAAAGTTAATAGACAACATTTTTGTTTTAAGTTACTTTTTATTGAGGAATTTATTCATAAGGAAGCATAATCACTTATCATGTTGACTTTCAACTTTTACTAGATTCCTTAGTCAAACTCATATTTTTTTCCAAAAGACGAGTATTTAGGAAGACTTGTTCAAATTAAGAGTACTATAATCAACTTCTTGAGAATCACCTAATCCACAAAATGGAACTACATAATTCCCACGTCTATAGACTTTAACCAAAACCAAAACCCAAAAAGGCTAGTACAAGATCAGATAATCCAGAAAACGATAACCCTTTATAAAAAGAAAATATATTCTTAATCTCCAAAATTTTTCCAACAAAACCCAAAGTTCAACGAGGACCATTCTATAATCAATTTGTCCATAAAATTCTTCAAAGTAAACCAATATAAGATTGAAACCCAAATATTTGAAGGATTTAGTCGCATAGTCTTCCATGATAAATTGTAACATTTATCTCCAAACAATATCAGTTGCTCCTAAAGTCTCGTTTTGAAAAGTAATTAACCTAATCACATATCCTCCATGATAGGTTAATCATTTTCATAAATAACCCAAAATCAACTTACTCTTAATTCATAAAATCATATAACTAAAAAGAATCCGTCAAACTAACCAGGGACTTCACGTAGTCCAGTGGTAGGTGATAAATATCAATCGCACTTTGGTTGTGGGTTCGATTCCCGCGGCTTTGTCCGACGCGACGGGATGTCACACGGTCTACGTGTTGTCCTTTTTCCAAAACTATATAATTCTTAAAACATTCCCCAAAATGAGATAAAATCTTCAAAGATGATCATAACATATTTTAACCTCAAGTTTATCTCTTGCCTTTCATTTTCCATCATAACATATAGTAACCCATAATTACCTCAAAAGTACGGATCATATAAACCCTAATGGTTACCTTAATAATTATTACCTGAATTTCCACATCGGGTTGTCCATCTCGTACATGATGCATTAGAGAACTCACCAAGTTTGAAGTGGTTGATCATGACTCCTTGATATTTGGATTAGAACAACCACGAGTTTCCTCATTGAATCCTCCATTTTATCTAGTATCTTAATCAGAGAACCACCACAGTTTCCTTCAAACCTGTTGTCTCTTTGGTGCCTGCTAGATCCATCCATTCACTAAAAATAGAAATGTCAGTGTGAGTATATCAAAAAGACCATCATGTACTAATGAGGAAGGAAAACACTAAGATACACTTACTCATTCACATTATCTAAAACTAGGACTCTTTCTGAAATCCTAACCATTATGGTAATGTCACTTGTGCTTAGAGAATACCCTAACCTCTAAAGTTATCTAAACCGACCTTTGATACCAACTATAAGGCCCCAGCTTTAAACCTTACTTAATATTGAGTTATTACAAGATTACACATTGAGGATCTTTTCAGGTTTAGAGTTTTAGAGAATTAGATCATGAAACTTGCATTACATTCCACATTTAAACAAAGTGGTTACATAAAAGAAAGTATTCATTCTTCCCATCAACAGAAACATATTTAAAATGAAACATGGATTCTTTCTTGACACATCCTCGACACTATCATCACATCATGTACCTTTCCCTTGACCTGTGAAAAACATTTCAAAAACTTGGGATGAGCATAAAAGGCTCAGTAAGGGTTATAAAAATATGGAAAGGAAACATGAGTTCATATATACATAAGTATGAAATCATACTTTACCCATAAAACATAGGCATATCAAATCATGAATAAATCATAGAAAACATAAGACATAAAGGTAACTTGAGGAATTCATAACATTCTTACGTAGGGAGTAACCCTCTTGGTTACGTTTGGAATACCCATCACAGTATATCCCCTAAATCTCTTCGGAGAAACCTTAACGTTTCACTCTTTCGCCTTACCCAATGCATTGGAGAGGTATATCGGGCTCACCCGCCCTTAGTTTATCACAAAACCACCCATTCATCATAACAATTCCCAAGAACCATAACATAATCATATCACATAAACATGAATAAAGGAAACATAACATTTCCACAATTCAATCACAATATAACATTTTAGGATATTGAAATAATGAATCCATTCAAAAAGAAACCATTTCCAAAACCATTTAAAACATTTAATAAAGGGATTTTTGAATCAAAGTGTCCCATACCACCTTGATGCTTTTAACATTTTAAACCATTAATATCCATATAAATAAATCCTTAAAACCATTTTGAAAACATGGATATTAATAAGAACAAATAATTAAAACATTTAAAATGATATTTTGGTTAAAGGGATTTTACCAAAATTAGAGACACTTGAATACAATAATCGAGGAATAACATTTAGTCAGAACTTTATAATATCATGACAATAAAAGGATTCATGATATAATACTCCAAAGTACAGTATATACACCATATAAGAGTGAATTGGTGCATAACAACAATGAACCCTCAATAGAAATGTCAAATGTGATGAAATCCCTTATAAAGAAGGTATCCTTAAATTAAGGACAAATAAATCTCAAAAATATGTGTGACAAATATATATACACCCAATATAAGTGGATATTAAGTGTAAAACAATAAAAGGTCATTCACACATATTCAATGGATGACATATTCAATGACTACAAGTTGAACCCAAAGAAATCGAAATTGGGTTAAAAAGTTCCCTTGACAGCCTAACGGCATCACATCAAAATGAGTTGATAAGAGATAAAAGGTGTATCTCATCACTTGGACATAAAATTTACATCAATAATGATGTATGAGAACATATCCCAACATAAAAATATGTAAATTAAAAGACCCAATAAAATAAGTCTTTTAAAAAAAGAGGAGGGTGAAAGGTTCCCTTACCGACTTGGGTATCTTTCAAAACATACACCCCATGAAAGAAAGACAATAGGTCATTGATGTAAATACTCATACACGAAATTATATTACACAAAGATTAGAATAATGGGAAGTGAATACACCACTCAATGGAATTTGTGGCAAATGTAGCATAAATCTCACGGGAATAAAAGTGAGATGAAAAATCCCTCACGAAAACTCGGCAGCCTAACGGCGCCACATAAAACTTCCGAATATGGATTGATGAGATCAAATAGGGTATCTCATCACATTACAATATAATGTACAGAAATATGAATATAAAAGAACATCCCCCAACAATACAAATAGGATCTTAAAAGAAGTGACATAAAGGAGAGTACTTAAAAAGAAAGAGAAGTTAGATCTCTTACGAAAGTTCAGCAGCCTAACGGTGCCAATCAAAAATTCCAAAATGGATTGATGAGAGAGAATAGGGTCTCTCATCACATGAACATAAAAATTACAGTAGGATTAATATAAAAGATCATCCCAATAACAAGAAAGATGAGCTTTAAAAGGAATGACATAAAAGAGTGTACTTAAAAAGAAAGAGAGGAGTAAGATACCTTACCTCGGGTCCGACTTGACTCGATCGTTCTTTAACGTCCTGAATAATAAACTTGAATTAATTTCCACTTTATTAAGAACCTTTTTTTAGTTCATTATTCCTATTAGATCACTTATTTCCATGTTATAAACAATATGTAAACATTTAAGTTAATAATGTTTGTTTTGTCGATATTTGGTTCTTAAGTCGAAAGTGGACTTCTTACCATTACATGTTGTTCGTGTGGTCAAATGTTTATTATATACAGAATCATATTCATGATTTGGATATCATATATGTCATATATATCCAGTACATGAATGAATTTATAACATTACATAATCATTTAGAGGTAAAAATTAAATGCACTGTTCATGGAGACGGTAAGCCGTACATACGCATGAACGCTACTTTCATTTCTATTTCATATTTTATAGAATGGAATAATAATGATATAAAGGTATATTATAATTAAAGTATAATATCATATATAATATCATAGTTACATCCTTTATACGTCCCACATATGGTATTTAACGAATCAAATCACTTTGAGGGGGCGGTAGTCCGCACTTCCTTAAATGAAGATATCGCGTTTACCCATAATGGAAACCATAAAGGTATGCCCAAAATGAAAAAAAACAGAAGCTTAAGGAAAAAATAAACATATTATATATCATATATAAAAATAGTGACTTCATAATGGCCACCTTTGAAGGTGTTAAATGAGTATTGAACAATCATCGTTTCGGGAGGCAGAATTTCACCATCCACGGAAACCGTATGTTCTTTAACCATTTGATGTATTTGTGTGAGAGTGTAGCTCGAATAAATCTTAAAACAACATCCTAGTATATTGAAGATACTGGTTTTGTTACAAAAGAATTAAATAAAAAAAAGTTTAGGGGGTTGGAGAAGCAAAATAAATCAAATGAACATGAGAGAAAGAATTACCTTTAAAAGTGTAACTCCTTTTGATTTGAGCCTAAAGGCTTCCTTTGAAAGGATTCTGCCCAAAGGAAATCCTATAGGATGAGGAGAGGGATGTGGAGAGCGTAAATGGGCAGGGGTTGTCTAAGACAAAGGCTTGAGGAGTGTGTGAAATGAGGTAGAGATGGGGGCCTTTTATAAGAGGAGAGGAGGGGCACTTTTGGAATGTAATGAAATATTACTTTATTTGAAAATGTGTTTCGGTTTCAAAAGGTCCCACATTGATATAATTCGTGGATAAGGTGATAAGTCTTATTAATACACTCATCCAATAGGTTTTGGACATGTGTAGTTCATATATTTTACATTATCTTTCCATTTTATTTAAATCGTCAAATAATGATGTCATAGCTGCATTATTATTATGTCATAAATAATTTAATTTATATAATGTCTAAAAATTATAAAACAAATACTATGATGTAGGAAATCTTTTTATCTTTCCAATGAATATTTATAATCAAAAAGATGACTTGTATAACCCCACTTAAAAATTGTTTTAGTAAAACATATCATGTTTGTGTCAATTTTACTTTTACATTAAATAAAATGTTATTTATGTCATTTCCCAACTAAAGTGGCTCCATGGGGTCCCCAAGTTGGACCATGGCTTTTCTTGGTCGTCCATTACTCACCCAATAGGTGTCGGACAAGTGTCATGGTGTTTTCACATTATTATAATATCATTTTTACCTTAAACTACACTAATTACCACTAATCGCGATTAAAAACTTAATAAGTTACTATTCACAAAAAAATTATTTTAATCTCATTGAACCACATTTTAATTCTTAATGAAAACCATGAATGTAAGATTTTTGAAAATCAAAACACAATGATGGAAAAATTTCATTTAAACGGAAAATCAGTTTTATAAGTACCACTTAGTTGTTTCACTATTCATCAAAAATTGAAGTTTTTCAGAAAAATCCCAAAAATTCACCCTAAGCTATATTTGATATTATGAATTCAAAAATGAAGTCCGTTTTAAAAAATTAAAAACATATAAGTCACATTAATTAATTTAATAATTAATTCCTGCTGTCATGACAAATAGCGTGTTTTATGAAACAATAAGTATCAAAAGATTGACATTAGTTTAAGTCTGATTTCAAAGTGAAATTGATTCCAACGACCGCTATTGGATTTAATGGTAAAAATATTTTCTAATTTCACTTTAAAAACTATTCAAAATATAATCTAATCATATAAATAAATTAGATTAAAAAGTGGTTTTGAATCAAAATACAACATTTTACACTATTCATTAAAAAAATGAACTTTATCGGAAAGATACCAAAAATTTACACAAAGTAAAATTTGATGTCCCGATTCTTAATAAGAGTTTTATTTGATCCAAAAGAATGTTTAAGAGTGAACAAAACAATATTTAATGACGGTTCGCCATCAAAAGGCGACAAGTGATCCTTTAGTGAAAACTAGGGCATATACGCCTAAAATTGAATTCTTTCCGTATTTTAAGCCTTTATCTTTTATTGTATAAATGTAAAAATATTTAAGAACATATATAATCATATTTTAGTTATTTCTATCCATTCCCGCCATTACAATGGCTACATGTTAACTACCATTTAGAATAATATTATTTTATTATTAGAGTGCAACGTAAGATTCCCAAAAACTCGTTGTTGCGTGTTGGGTACGCCATTGAGCATATCGTCCCCTTTAAAGTCATATTAATATTTTATTCAAAAATATAGATAAATATGAAAATGTCATATTCCTTATTTACCTGGGGTGTTACATTAAATGTAAATTTGGATGGTTATTCATAACAAAATGTATGGAATGGAAAATCAAAGGATAATTTCTACATCATAATGGGTGTTGATAATATTTCATGAATGGGACTAATGAGATTTAATATTGGTATCTCATTAGATGGAAAACAAGAGGATAGTAATTTGATATCTAACGACATATTTTAACATAAAAAACTATAAATATAAAGGCTTGATATAAATAATTAACATTAATTAGTAGGAAGATGAATATAACCAAAATACTTCAATATAGTAATAGTGTCTGTAAAATTTATATTAAGAGGGAATAAATAATATTTTATTTATAGAATATAAAATGGAATGTAAATGTATATTTATTAAATAATGGAAACACGATAAATTTATATTTAAATCAAAAATACATAACAAGTACTTTAATTAAGATGAAGAGGAAGATAATCCTTTACATGATATATTGATTATAAACACTTAAGAGGAGATTCTTAATGGAATTGAAACTCCTTGGGAGGGCTTTAGGGAGGTAGAGGGAGATAAATTTTATGATATATGTTTTTTTAATGAAGATGAATGGGATGTGGTTGGATGGGTATTTATTGAAATGTATATGTAATTTTTTTATTAATTTCAAAATAATGGTTTTAGGCTCTAAGTAATAAAATTACAAAACAACAAACCATACAATAGTTTTTACCCAAATTTTCCATAAAAGATGATTGCGTTCCAAAATCATATTAGTTTAATAACTAAACTCATTAAAATAATACCATTCATGATTTATAAGGGAGTCATTCTCATAAATAATTGTTTATAAAAGCTAAATCTAATATATTGGTTTTAGATGATCCATTATAGGTTTTTGAAATTAATAAAATAACATAAAGCTGACATTATAATAAATGGGATAACTAATTTTATTCATTGATGATTTTATATTATTTATTACATCACTTTGTTTCTAAAATGATGTCATAATAAAAATCATATATTTATACAACATTTAATTTTCACCCAAATATTCAACTGTCTCAAAAAATTATTAAAAATTCACCATTGGTAAATTTTTACACTTTAATTTCAAAACTGATATTTATTTTTAAAAAATAAGTTTATAAATATAAAAAATTCTACCATTATGAAATAATTATTTATTGAAATATACTAGATCCTATGACATAAATAACATTATGACCCATATAAATATTACATAGCACTTCATAAATATTATCATTTATATTTAAATAAATATTATTTAATAATATTATTCAATGAAAATCAAATTTACTTAAAAATTATATGATTTTCAAAAAAAAATTGATGTAATTAATTTTTTTTTCAAATTTATTTTTAGTTTCTTCATATCAATAACTAATTCTTATCAAACACATTATATAATCATGTATATATACACATAAACTATAATTAAATCTATAAATATAATCATTATTTTATCAAAATTAAAATATAAAAATTCATACTACTAGGGTTCTAGATATATAACCCCTTATTACACCTACATACACCCTAATGGTAAGGTGTGTGATTCTAGTACTTTCATGGTGTGGTTTGAAAAACCTGGTTTGGGATGTGACCTATATAATATTGAACTCCCCCTATATATTATTTCCCTCAAGTTTCATTTGTTAAATCATATATTCATATTGATCAACGAATAATCCAATTGATAATATCACAATTGGAAACTCTGATAAATGGGCTTTATATGGTGTGGTCCAACTGGTCATGGTCATTGATTCTTCCTTGCATTTTAATTATATTTTATTATAACCATGAATATATACTAATATTAATTGTCATTTTAGAATGGATATATCCATAATGGTTGTAGATCATAATTCCCTTTTAATACAGAAATAATTATTAATGCTATATTTTATAATAGTGTAAATTAACAAATCAAATATAGTGAATTTTTCTTATTTAACTACATTATATAATAATTAATTTATTCAATAAGAGAGTAATTTCGTTTATAATGATCTGGATCATTACGTACCTCAATGTTATGAATAAGTATTCAGTAATTGGTGAATATAGAGTTGAGCCTTATCACAACATATCATCATCCGACATATAAGATGACTAATAGATCCATTAAAAACCTATAAAATATAAATATGCTTTGTTCTATGAATTTATAATGTTTTTGGGATAATAAAAATAAAATAAATGAATTTTCTTATAAAAATAGCTTTCAATCGATTATTTAGATGGCTCCCTATGAAGGCCCTTATGGAAATAAGTACAAAACTACAATATAGTGGGTAAAAGTTGATAAAGAAAAATTATTGGCACCTGAACTACCCTAGGAAATGGTATAGAAGTTTATATCAATTCAATAGCACATCAGGGTATCACATAGTTGAAAAACATTTATGTCAACAATCATCAATGAGATCTAGATATCAAAACTGGTGATATGGTATTACTATTAATATCACCTTGGAAGATGGTTATATGATTTTGAAATAATTGACAGAGAATACCTTGATATATAATTGCATTTGATATCCTTGATCATATTGGGGGTTTTTCTTATCATAGATTTCTTCCAATGAACTATTAAAAGTTCATGATTTGTTTGATGTGCCTCATTTGAGGATCTTCATACTAGATCCTTCACATGCACTAAACTTAGAGACTATACAACTAGAAGTGATATTTGCTACGAGAAAGAAGGGGTATAGATTCCTAATTTAAAGGATAATTGATGCTAAACAAGACTACTCATCTATTCAAAGGTATATGGTGAGACTATAAATTGAACGAAGCTACATGGGATATAGGGGATCTAATGGTACAAGGTTACCTCATTTGTTTTTATCACTATAACAGAATATTGAGGGTGAATTATTATAAAAGGGTAGAAATAACATATCGGTTTCTTATTTAATATATTTTAAATTTAAATAAATTTTATTTTTGGATATATTTATATATACTCCGCTTCTATATTTAATGGACAACAATATACTATAGAAATAATATTATTTAAATATGATAATTATATCAAACTCAATGGATTTATGAGTATTAATAAGAGTAAAAAATTTATAAATTTCATGTAGAAACGTCTTCCTCATAAATTTAAGAATTTGGCAGAGGGAAATAATTACTCAATATTGAACAGTAATAAATAATTCATATACTATTAATATCAGTTACACTTTAAATGGAGATATTTTTCTATACAAGCCATTTTTCATTATATTTATATATTTTTATTTAAAAGGTAACTTTTTTAATTTTAAAAATTTTATATTTATATAATGGATTTCATTTTTTACCTTATAATTTCAAAATAATGTTAAAATTATTTTTTTGTATATTTATAAAGTTGTTCATTTTTTGTGAACAATGAAAAGGCCATTTTTTATAAAATTATAACACTTTTGACCCAATCATTATATTATTATAAGATAACACGTATGAGTAATTTTTATTATTTATCATTTTATTTATAAATTAGAACAATTAATTTGATTATATACTTATATATCTAGAAACCTATTCCTAATACTTTCGAGCATAATTTAAATATTTTCAAAAAACATTATGTGTCATACATTTATTATTTTGGAATTTAATTTTATCACATTATGAAATTAAACCAATTAAAAAGTATTACATATTTAGAAACCTAATTTCAAAATTTGGTTAAAGGGTAAATTTATTTTTAACCACAAATATATGTTCTTGAGGTAAATATTGAGTAACAAAAATATTAGTAAAAATATAGTAAAAGGTTAAAATTAAAAGTGAAATGCAATAAAAACATAAAAAACACACTAAAAACATGGTTTTAAAGTGGTTTCAATTCACCACGTAACCTTTGTATCACTAATTATCAATTAAATTCAATATAATTATTTTCTCCCGAAATTGGTTATCTATTAAAACAATATAACCAATATATAAACCATTAAAGCTACCCCTCCTCAAGTATAAATAACCCCACCTATTCGGATTATCCAACCAAAATATTAAATGTTATATCATCATATATAACTCAAGGATGATATTAAGTTTCTCCCTATTCAAATTGGATGAGTTTTTTGGTGATAAGGGCCATCTTAAAGCTAAGAAGCTCAAGATAGATAAGGGTCCTCTATCCTCCTATTTCTTTTTTAAAGTAAATTAATTTTGTTATTTTTATTTTAAAGTCATTTTTCATATACATACATTAATTTTATTAAATGGAATTATCATAAATTTTATAAATTAAATAGGATATTATTTTTTCCATTCTTTATATATTTTTCCTTAGATATTACTATGAACAAATAAAGCATAATCACCCCACATTTTCCTTTAATTTTGTAATACCTAACAAATATATTTTCATTTCAATGCAAAGTGGAATTAGGAATAATTTTTATAATTTTTTTAAATATTTTATTAATCATATATCACTATTACATCCTATTATACTAACTTAACAATGTTTTATAATGCTCAAACTTTTTGGTAGTAATAAAACCATCCTAAATTTGGTAAAGAAAAGTCTATGTTACTTTCCTATAAGTAACATCCCTATGCTGATACAAACAAGTGGATAAAGGAACGTGAAGAGAATTACATAGGTCTCACAACCCCAAAATTAGTTGATTAGTTATTAACTCAATCATCACCTAGTTCAAGCCATAGGGGCCTAATTTCATACAAATTTTGATGCTCCCACGGAATTTTATTTGGGAAATTCACAATATCATTGTGAGACATAATGATCAATTTTAATATATAGGTTGACATAGAGATTCAATTAATGAATATAAAGTTATTAACTATTTTTTAAAATTTATTCAATTGTGGTATAACTCCTTACATTGTTAAGATACTATAGCTTCAAACTTTTATTGATGGATATTCACCTTGATATTCACAAAAAGTATTCAAAGGGTATTCCACTACTCACTCTATAACTATTTATTATGTTCTCTATCACTCCCCATATTTATCTATATGTATTATAATGATGTTTTATGAAAATTAATATTGACCCAAGTTTATCTCCATATGTTAACTATGTGATGAAAAAATTAAGAATTATTTACAATTTATTATGCAAAAAATATGTATATAGTTTCATTAATATATGTTTTGGTCTATTATATCCCATCAATACATTGTGTAATAAAATATAGATATCATATTAGTGGATAAGTGTGGACACGATTGTGTATATCTATGTTCACATCTTGATGTGTGATTATTATGGTTGGTATCTA
The DNA here is from genome assembly GCA_963277665.1 of Viscum album. Taxonomy (NCBI): domain Eukaryota; kingdom Viridiplantae; phylum Streptophyta; class Magnoliopsida; order Santalales; family Viscaceae; genus Viscum; species Viscum album. The sequence goes on along the minus strand of OY728165.1, from coordinate 1,879,410,472 downwards.
TACTCATAAGATTATACGTGGACCTGATTATGGTTAGATATGTTCACAGGATTGGGATTTCTTCTCTTATGATGGAAAATTCAAATGTTAGGACTCATGAATGATTATTTATGATTTGAAATAATTATTATTCATTAATGTAGATAATCCATGATTTTGGATTTATGATCTGGTATTTTCTATTTATGAATCATATATATTCTGAACTTTCACTTGATTATGTTATCATAAACTTATAATCATCTTATGCTCACATATTATTGATATCACTCAAGTTTACCCTTGAAAATAGTATGAGATCACTATTTCTTTTACTTCCCTTCCCTATTTTATGAAGGAAGGTTTTATGTATTATAATTTTATAGGGGTACCATATATTAAGAATACTTATAGGAAACATTGAATATTGTTCATAAATAAGCTTATTAACTATCTAGTATCGAAGAACAATAAGACATTACAGATATCTATCTTGTATTATTGTGATATTTATGTAATATTCATTTAAAATTATATAAATTTTATTCCTTAAATTATTAGGTCACCTAATTTCAAACTGTTTCAATAGAAAAAATTCATGAACTAGGAAAAACATTAAAATAAAACCTTATCCTTTCTAAAACATTTATATACCCAATCATATTGAGTATATGGGTGATGAATAAAATTAAATTAGATCACTTAGTTTCAAATTATTTTGAAAATATGAGTGATTCATTCAAATATTCTCATAAATATATATATTCTTGTGTTAAAAAATTTCAATGGTTTGGTACTCATAAAATGGTTTCCTTATCACATAGAGTTTCCTATAATGATGATTCATGAGTTTATTTTATAGGAATTATGTTTCTGGCTTCAATCTTATACTTTCTCTAGGACTCATCTCAAATTCATGTTTGATGATGATGATTTCGTATATATAAACAACACAATATTTTAATAGATGAGTGTAATGTTTTAAATACATTTAATATGTTCTTTTTTAAAATTTCTCCCACTAAAATGATGAGCCCTTTTAAAGTTACATCATATCCATTAGTTGGATAAAATATATATTTTATCATTACATAAACTTCTATACAAAATAAATATTTTAGGTCTATATATTTTCCATCTAAGGGACCGAAGCCCTTAAAAATGTTTTTTATATTTAAATAAAACTCCCTTTTAAGGGAATAAAGGGGAGATCCTCTAATAGACATCATCTAATTAAAAGAATTCACAACTTAGAGGTATAACAAGAAAAAACATACTAACCACATAGGGGTACCCCTCCACATCAATTTACCATGAAAGAGATATCCACTGGTGCAATGCTAAACGACAAGAAAGTGTAATGTGTGAAAGCATAGACCCAATCCAATGGAAAATTCCATAACCTCCCAAACCACCTAATCTATCATTGGATCTACTTAACTATATTAATTTTGTATCCCAATGGATATGGTTCCCTAGAAAATCATTATCATGCTAGAAATGATGTCACTACTAATTAGGGTCACCTCATTAAATGTTTTCCTGACTTAAGATAATCAAGGGGAACCAATCTTAGGCAAGGCCCTATCAGTTGAATAATTTAAGTCTTGAAAAAAATTCCTTTGGAAGGAATATAAAACATGTATTTTGTTATGGATTTTATCCCACAATCTTATCTTCATAATTCTGTTTACATGCATGAATAATTATTCTAGCATACTTTGGAATCATATTACCATAACCAAATACATATTTTGGAACTGTATTGATTAATAAATTTTTACAAAACGCATAGCTTGATTTATTAATGAAAATTAAAATAAATCTATGTTAACAAAAATAAAAATATATATAATTCATATGGTATACAAAATACATCCCTAAAAAGGATTGGAATTATATGAAATCAAAAATACCCATAAAAATATGTTTGGAGAGGTAGATATCTAACACCCACTTTTCTAGAAATATAATAAGCCACTATAAAAGTGAGATGCCCATGTAACGTTCCAAAAGTTTCCTTAATAAAAGAAATCATGTTTCATAATGACTGTTTTATTATATTTTATAATATAATATGATAAAATATAATATAATATAATTTATAAGAACAATAAATTTAAAAATATGATATATAATTGAATTTAATGTAATGGGTCAGTAAATATAATGAAATAAAATAGCATGAATAGGAAAATTAAGAAAATATTGTTCCCCTGTAATCATCACATCCACAAAAAAATAAGGAGTTTGAAAAACAACAGTAATTCAATCAAAATTATATAATTGCATAACATTGAGTTGAATTGATGTAAATGTTGAATGAAAAAAATAAGAGGTGTTTATAAGAGGAAATATGATTGTTGGGATTGTGATATGAATGTTGGAATAGTAACATTATTGTTAAGAATAGTAACCTAACCATTATGAATTATAAACTATTTGATAGTTCATTTGACCATTATACATTATGTTTATTGGTAAAATTTGTACATTTTTAATTTGTGTTGATTAATATTAATGAAATAAAATAATTAGTGTAGTAGGGAGAAATGATGTGCTCAACTAGTATGATCATTCCTTTTGAATACCATTTAAATGAACATGTGAGGGAGGTAGCATCACTGGGGATCGTCCATGACCATGCCCAATGAGAGATTCAACAAGTAATGGTTGAGTTGAATCGACTATCGGTCAAGTTTAGGTTAATTAATATCATCACTAGATCGATGTTAACTAAGCCACTCGATGAAAAAACCACCATCATACACATTACCTATAGAGAACATGCTGGTGTAATAAAGGCATATGTATCTCTACCTCGGCATAATAATTTACTTATTTATTCATTACTATTTCATTAATATTTTATTTTATAAATTCACATAAACATAATATGAATTTTATGTGTATATATTTGGTTACAAATAAAACATAGTTGTTTTTAAGAAAATAAACACATATTTATAATAAAGTTATGTATTTAAAAAAATTACCTTTATGAAATAGTTTTATATATTAATATTTAGTTAAATATAAATAATAATATAATTTTATAATGTCCTAGTAAATTTTTTATGTTTCAAAAAGTTGACTATGTTGTAAAGACTATTGGATTTAATTATAAAAAGATTTCATATTTTGAAGATAGAATTATTTTCTTTATGAAATTATTTTGATAAATTGAACATTATATTTTATATCAACAGGTTGAAATTATGTTAGGGTGAAATTATAGGAATTTTTTAGAATACATTATTTTTTTTTGAATAATAAAAATACAATTTTGTGATTATGTTATTCTTTATAAATTCATGAATACATAATGATGATTTAATAATTAATAAATTGAATAAATGAACAAAAATATATTATTTTATTAATATTATTTTTTATATATTGAAATTAACATTGTAGAAACTAAATTTTGTGGATGATTAACATGTACATGGATAAAGAAATATTTAAATAGATTTTTGGCTATAATGATTTAAAATTGTATAAATATTAATGATATATCTAAAACCATGTTAAAAACCATGTCTAAGCTAATGGTATTCATTTTCAACAAACAATAATTCCATTGTCTATATTTATAAATTAGTAAGTTATTACTAAGTTTTTTCTACAAATACCAACCCATCCTCTAATTCCTCTCAAATCCAAATATTCTATCCTTCAATATTTAGTACTTTAATCTCCCAAATGATCCCTTCAAGGTGCCCTTATGGTCTTAAGGATCCATCATCATGTTCTAGGAAGAAACTCTTCAAGGTATGGGAACTCTTCTCTTCTTCTTTTAAATACAATTACCTATTTTGTAGTATGTCATCTAAATACTTATTTACATTTTTAATACACATATTATTATTTTATTACTAAAAAATAGTTTTTTATCAGTGACAGACCTTTAATCCCTCTCATTGTTCCTTTCCCTTCATCTATATTGTAAACCAGTCCTGAAAATGAAATTGTTTTAGGAATTTCTCTATTTTACATGTGATATTCTTAGGTTGTGAATATCAAATTCTCTACCTTATCCATACACATTTACCAAGATGTAAACATAATTTATCTATTAGGTATTTCCGTATATTAAACCCTCATTTCATTTTTCATTTGATACAAATTATGTGATGTTCTTGTATGAAGTATATTTATGAAATCAATGAATGTACATGAAACCCATTTATTATTTCCCCCAGGTTATTTATATAATTATTTCTTACATGATCTATTTGGAAATCAAGAATTTAGATATATGATGGGTACACCCTTATAGTACTCTAATGCATTGGGTAATGAATTATTATCTAGATATGATATGTTTTGTGACGCCATACAAAATAACCTTGGTAAATTTGTTTTATGATTACCTGGTGATTTTCTTATGAATGTATCATTTTATATTGTAGCCACATTTCTATGTCATGTATCATATAAATATTATTTTTCCCTCATGTTATATCTTGTGTTATATCCTTGACGATCTCTCATATTATTTTTATCTTTTTTATTTCTTAATGGGATTTATGCTCTCTTTTTCTATTTATTTACTTCCTAAGGAATTCAGTTCCAGTGATATTACCTTAGATATAATATTAAATTAATCTTTTAATAGGATTAAATAAATTTTATTTTTATGTTTTCCAAGTGTGATTCATGAATTATTTACTTGGTATATAGGTTATTAAAAAAGATCCTTTGAAGTTATCAGAGTAATACTTTTTCAATAAATTATGTTAATAATCATGTATTAAAAATGATGGTCACCATAGTTGGTATCAAAGGAAAATTGTATAGATATATATAAATTAAAACTATAAAACATGAATAGGGGCCCGAAGGATATGTCTAAATGTAGGAAAACATAATTAGAATATTTTTTAAGATTATAATGTGTGTTTTCCAAAACAATTGTTTTCTATGTTCTATAAGTGGATATGTCTTTGGTGATGTTTTCCCAATTTATAATATCCCTAAAAATTTCACATCTTGTGTTAACTTTATGACCACATTGTGCATAAAAATGGGAATTAGTGGACACCTAGTCGAAAACATCAAGGGGATATGATTTAGTTAGTGAAGTGATTTTTACAAACCATTAAAAATAATATACATACAATGTAATTTTTTTATGATTGAACTATATCATCCAATAAGCATGATGTTAGAAAATTTTAGGATTTCGACGTCTAATAACATTTCCAATAGTAACATATTTTTTACATAGATTTTATTCTTCAAGATAAATTTGAAGAAAGAGAATGAATAATGTAAATAATGTTTGAAATAGAATGGGAAATGATGGTCATATAAATAGGATGGTAGATGGATTTGAAAAATTAATAGTGCTGATGGATAATTTAAATCAGTTCATGAATAACAACATCAACCATGTGGAGCATATAGCTTCTCTTATGAAGGAATGATTAGATATAAGATTTAGACCTTCCATGGTGATGCATAAATCTCTTTTACAAGTAATTTTTTTGAATTTTTTATACTTGTAACACCTGAAGATTTTACACTATATATCTTTTTAATTTTATCTTCTTTGATAATGTACATTACATTGAACACCATGCTTAAAAAAATGATTAAATATTATTATTGTGATCGATATCACCTAGACATTGCAATGGATGGAATGAATAATATTAACCAAATTATTAAATTTATATATTATATATTTAATTAACTATTTTCACATCATCTAAATAATTTTATAAGAATAAGATAATATTGAATATAATTTTATGCATTAAAATGATATATTGTTTGTAAAGACATTTATACATACTTTTTAATGGTGAACTTTTTATAAAACTAAAATTTGAAACTATTATAAATTATGTTGATCAAAATAAAATTCATATTTAAAATAGGAATGTCAAAATTAGCATATGGTGAATTTTTTTATTTTTCTAAAAATATTTATTTTCTAGTTAATAGTGAATATCTGGATTTTCATAGAATTGTCATTTTCGTTATAATTTAATAGTTTATTTTTGATTTTATAAGAAATATCAGCTATGAAAGTGTAAATAAATTAGTTGTATGTTATGAATGAGAATATAATATATTTATATCATGTAATAAGTAAATAAATTTTTTAAAAATGACAAATTAAGTGGATGTATTTTTTTCTAAAAAAATGATTATTTATATTTTTATAACTAAGACAATGATTTAAAAGACTATTATTTTTCATTAAATTGATTCATAAATTAATATATTATTTCTTATGATTATTATATAATTTTATGATATCTTAATTGATTTTTCAAAGTTTCATAAATACAATTACAATTTTACAAAAGTAGTTTATGAATAAATGATGGTTTTAATTATAAATTAAATTAACCATAATTAGAAAATAATTTTTATAAAATGAAGTCCATTTTTTAATTCTACGCATATAAAAATGTTTTGTTCAATTTTTTGGATTTTTCTAAAATAGTTGAATTTTTGTGAATAGTAAAATACGGTAATTCATGGTATATATACATTATAATTAAAATTCACTATTTTTGGATCAATGAATGATGTATGAAACCATTTTTTCAAAATAAAAAAACTATTTACTGTATTTAGTCACAAAAATACTTATTATTGGTAGCCTTATGTGAAAATAATATACAAATGAATACAATAATAAAAAAACATCCATCTCCTCCACTATAAATACCACACCCCACCATCTCTTATCCTCACACCTCCAAAGCCTTTAGTCGTGATTATATTATACTCATTTAATCTATAAAAACACTCCCCCATATTCTCTTCCCATTTTTATTCTAAAAAAGAAAACTTCTCCCGTGAGGTTCCAATTTTCCTCCTCCATGGATGGAGAGTTTTCTGTTATATATTCATACTTCAAGGCTTTTAATGAAACCATTTTTTGTGGTTGAAATTGATTAAAATATATGTATTACAACTTACCCAAGTACTTATCCACCATCATCCCTCCCTACTAAAAATACATTATCTCTTGAATCTGAATGGAGCACAAATAGGTTGGGTAGTACTCCTCATGAAACAAGAGCTAGAAGTCATCAACAATAGTGACGACTTATCGAGTATCTAAGTTACCAAGATCCACTAATACCCAACTGATTTGTGGAAAAGGCTAGCATCTAAATCCACCATCTGATCTGTCGGTGTCTAAACAAGCTTGAAGAGGGGACCACCAAATCTATCCAAACCTCTGCTCCCTAAGGGTCTAGCTCACTGCAAAAACTCAACAATATCTATTGCATGAAATTGTGATGAATGCTTATCCTGCTCACATTCTCATCCTTCTGTGATGGGGTTACCTACTGCTCAATAGGTGGATGTGCTACTACCTACCCACCCTGTGGAATGGGATCAATGTATAGATCCTGAACTGAGGCCTCATCCATTATAGAGTTATCATCACGAACCAAGGCAAGAAGCCTAGTTGGATGTCATCATAGGGGCATCCAGAATGTTATCAAAAAGTATCATGGTCATATTAGAAAATATATATATATATATATATCAACCATAATGGTGAGATGACATAATAAGTATGGTGAAAGACTCAATTTTATATGATTCATGTACCATTGTTCCCCGTAATAAGTGTCTGAGTGTTCCATATCGACAACTGGATAATCATGGTCCTGGTGATTGGATACGTCAGCCACATTTACCATCACTGGAATACCTATCCCAAGAGCCAATATCAAGACACATTGACATAGTTTCCATCAAACCAGCCACAAACTTTTTAGGGAATTGTCCAAACAACATCCCAAGGGTCGAACCGGCTCGGATACCACTTTTTCATGACCCTAACCCATGGCAGGGATCAATTTGTAACTACCCCAAGCCCACCTAGCTAGGCCAGGGGGTGGTGAAATTCACTGAAGGCACAAAACACCTGGAGATTCTTATTCCTAATAACCACTGCACACACACACACGTTACTCAATGAAAAAGTGTATAAGAAACGGAACAAAAGATGCAGCACTACTATAAATAAACAAAGCATGCATGAACCGATAAATAGAACAAGTATAGTAAAGTAAATTGAAAGGGGAAAAGGGTAAAAACACATTCCCAACTAGAAAAGTGCCCCAACCTAGTAGTAACTAAAAAGTGAAACTATCAATAGAGCCCTTCTCTTGGATCCCAAGCTATGACTACCATATGAGGTCCAAGAATCTATATCCCTAAGCCCCTCGGAAGTCACGATCAACCTATCTATCATCAACATAAGGCACAACACACGATGGAAAATATTGTACAGTGGTGAGTATAAAAATACTCATTGGACACCCCAAAAAGGAAAAGGGGGATCTATAAAAGATACACCAAACTGGAAATGAATATATATGACAAGGTACAGATAGTAGTTCCACTCAACCCATCAAGAGAGTAAAGTAAGCTCATCCAAACACAAGGATCAGGGAACAGTGAGAAGATGAAATTCGCGTTGCGTACTCTCTACCTATAGTTATAGGTCAGACTTGTCCAACCATGAGAATCTAGAGGCAGAAAAATGTGGCACACCCCGTATGCCTTCGCCTCTCCTAGAAGGAGAGAATCAAAAACCCAAGGAGTGGGTACTGAAATAGGATATATATATATATATATATATATATATATATATATTCTCAGTCAAAGAATCAAAAATTAGAGCGTATGGGGATCTCTATCTCATAGCTCAACCCAAAAGGAAGAGTATCCAACACTATAGACATATCCACCAATAATGCCTAGCCTCCCACACATCTGCCTTGAACTGAATGTCAGAGGGACTCAATAAACACACCTTGATACTATCTGCATTGGGAAGCACTATCTCACCCTCAAATCTTTAGGTTACATCACATGTAATTGCATTAATGGGGAAAGAATCCATATTCCTCAAAAGTCCAAAGGTATTTCAAAGCATGTCTTCTAACTATTCCGCACAGTTTAGAGGTCACGTCTCATGGCCAATGACACATGCCCAACCAAGATGGAGGGTCCCAATGTTGTCATCGTGTATTCATTCTATAGTACTTCAGGTGGGATCACCACCCAGAAGTTTATCGAAACCCAATGACCAGCCCTACTAAAGGGTAATATGATGGAGGGTACTACCCGGAAATATTTGTCAATGAGACCCACTACTTATCCCCAATAAAGCTTTGTACATTGGAGGGTACTCAGGAATTCCATCAGGGAACCATTGCCCATCCCATCTAGAGGGTAAGACCAAAATATCCATCATGTACCCACTGCCTAACCGAGCTGGAGGGTAATCCTGGAACTACTATGGACATCCTTTCTGGATGGCACCTCTTAGAAATGATTGAGAAACTGTATTGGCCATCCCTACATGATGGTACAACTTAGAAAGCATCATGGAACTATAGTGGCCATCGCTGCTAAATGGAACCTCTCAGAAGCCATTGAAGAACTACACTGGCCATACCTACTGAAAGATACCTCTATGTAAAACAACCCAATACATTCAAATTTTAAAGTGGTACATGATGTGAATGGGCCCCACACGATGTGTGACCCATCCTTTTCTCCTCATCGTGTACCTAACCATTATCGGGTAGTAAACAATAACAAATAATGACTAGGAATTTTATTATACTCCTAGAGTACATGAAATATCTTTCCAAAAGGTTAACGGGCGCATTCTTATCATTGTTGATATGATGGGTGACAATGTAATTTCACTATCATGCCTTCTCAAATGGTCCCAGAACATTTGAACGCATTGCTTAATACACTTTCCCCACTCCCATGAGAAATGATGCTGACCTAATCCATGGGTTCTCATAAAAAACATCAGAAGCATCTTTAATATATTTCATTAATGTTTCCATAATTGATAAGATCATGAAAAATGATCCGCACAACCAAACAGATCACACATTGGTGATCTTTGTAAAAAAACGCACAAGATTGACTGTTCATTCGCTCTAAATACACATCTAATGGAAATGTTTTATATCTCTATAGTATTCTCAGATAAAATCTCATGGGGAACACGCCTCGACCCTAATACTAATTATATGGATCAATACATTGTAATCCTCATGCAAAACAACACATGGGATCAGCTGTTTCTTTTTCCAAAATGGACACTCAGTTAAAAAGGCACATTTCAACTCAAATTCCTAAAACAATATTCATGGTTCCATAGATTAATCTAAAGTTGACTACCCTAAAATAGGCTTGAAATAACAGCCTAAAATTCAGGATTTCAATGTTGCTAATGGTGAGTCAATTGGATGTCGTGAGCATGATGAATGTCCAAACATAGTTTTCTTAATAATAATAATTATATTATTATTTTGAAACTTCTGTGTTTAATAAAATAGAGCCACAAATCCATGTCATAATATTTTGGAACTAGTCTAAAAAGATCTATCTTGGTGAGGGGAACATGTGGTCATAGATAACGCATCAAATGGACTCCTGGATTTGGAGATACAAACATTTAAAACCGCCCTCGACAGATTCGAACTGGTTCAGCCCGTTCAGGCCGGACCTCTCCACCTAGGCCGCCCCAACCTATTTTAGTGGCCCATAGCCTAGATGTGTAGCTTGACCCACCTATTCTTGCCATGGCCTACTAGCTCCTGGCCTATCCCACTCCCAACTTCTACCAAGAATCCCCTCATCGAATGCATCAACAGACGACCATTGTGTTGTGTGGGTCCCTGCCTCCTAGGGCCGCGCACCGTGACCCTACTTCGCTATCCTGGTCACCCATGAAACTCATTGCCTCCCTGTAGCTATGCTCTGCCATTGAAATTCCACCATCGCTCGCAACTCCACCAGTCCCCTCCTCTCATGGCCCTGCATTCCTTGCCTTTCCAGCCGATCGTGTCATTGCTTAGCTGAATCATCCTGCAACACATAGCTGGTGTCGGCAACAGTACTCTAGTGGTTCTTTATGTGGAACACCAGACCTCCTACATTTACCCGATCATGAATCCAAAGCCAAATCAGTGATCCTTGTGATGAAAGCTTCATAGTGTCAACCTTCACTCAACGATCCTTTGGTGGTTTTATGCATCCAAAAGTGGGTGAAGAATATACATAAAGAATGGGTGGATTTCAGATAAATTTTTAGGCATTAAAAGCTGGCCGATTGTCACGTTAGTGCGATCATGAATTATTGACAAAGAAAATTAATAAAAAATTAGCCATAATTAATTTACACAAAACAATTATATCAGAAAACAGATGTGGATGGAATCGTAACTTGATTGATCCACTTATCCTTGTCGACGCATTCACCTTTCTCCGACGGTGATTCACCAATGATCCATTCGTGATTTTTTCATGATTCATCAAATAATGGAGAGGGATAGAGATAGAGAGAGAAAGAATTAGTGGATAACCCTAATTCTAATCTCTTATGTTTTTATTTATAGGAAAACACCGAAATCCCCGCTAATGGTTGCAAAATCCAAAACATTTGTTCCCTCTCATTTTATGTCGCTCCAATGTAAAACACACAATTTAATACTCAATGGTGGTATCAGATTTTAAATATGAGTCCCCACTGAAGAGTTATTTTAAATGAAATTAGGGGTAAAATAATTATTTTTAATTATTTTATTTACAATTTTTCAACTGGGTGACTTTTTCCATAGAAGTCCGATGTAGAAAAAATTTATGCCCCGCCTAGGGTAAAAACCACATTAGAGACTCAACCATGGACTTAAATTTCAGATCTGAGTAACTATTCAAGAGTTAGTCCATTTCTTTCACATGTATAGTATAAAATATACTCAATATTTTAATAAAATTAATTTTGAGCACACAGGGTCTTATAATCGCATTCCATCTCAATGCTTAGCTATGGAAATATAATTATTAATATTCCAAAGCCTTCAAGGAAAACAGTGAGTGTCTATAATATTGTATCATGTGCTATTAGGATAGATAAATAATTCTCTATGTCTTATTAATTTACGGGAAAAAAGAGAAGAATATGATGCAAGACCAAATGATAGATAAAGAGAATATAGAAAAGAATGATTTCACAACATGTGATAATTAAGCAAAGAATCACCCTGGTACATGATTTAAGGGATTTTGAGTTTTTGATATGTGTGGAGAGAAGGTCTATCAGGTTATTTATTTTAAAGGAATTAAATAATCCACACAACCCTTCAATTGTAAGGAGATGAGGAACTATTCAAATCAATGTCTCAATCATAAAAATAATATACCCCAGAATAGGATAACAGATCATGGTAATGCTTATTATACTACCACATATAAATAGGAATGATTATTTTTTCAAAGTTTGGATTCAAAAATTATGTTATATACTCTGGTTATAAGAATAATGAGGTATATAGATATTATATTACATTACTTCTTATTTGATGAATTCGAAATATGTTTTGAATAACACTAGTAATCAAGTGAAGTGATTATGTTGTAAGTTAATATTCATGAAAACACATCACTTAGGAATGATAACCATAAATATGTTATTGTTGTTCAGATAATAAAAAATAGATTTTTATGGGATATTATCAGTGACCATGAAGGTAGTTACTTATCTGATTGTTTATGTTATGAAGTAATTATTGGATGTTTGGATTTGAGGAATATATTTGACAACAAGAGATTTTTTTGTTGAAAGCATTAATGATTCATAGAGGTTTAAAGGATATGTATATATTCATATCTTTTTTATGTGACAATAAAAGATAAATTATTTTTTGAATCATATGTTAAGTTAATTTTGTAAATGTGGAGACCTTATTTTTAAATGTTTTGGTCATTGAATGTGGGCAGAGATGTTTTAGATGAGTCTTATGATTAACTACATATAGAATGGAACCGTTTAAACATTAGAAATTGTTTTTCATTAATAACATATTATAACCTTATTGGTTTCATTAAACACTAAAGGGTGATGTAATGTCTTATGGACATTATGATTCATAAAATTGCTTTAGGCATAATTTTTTTTCTTGAATACCCATCTCCACATTTTAAAAATAATGTGGAGACAGATTGAAGCACAACCAAATGATGATATTATAACATAGAAATGAATAAAGTATGTTTATTCTCTCAATTTATTATATATATTGTAAAAGAAACCCTAAAATATAGAAAAATAAATTTAGATCCAGGATTTCATTGCTTAATTTTCATTCTGAGAAATCAATGGTCTTTTAACTGATCACAAATATTTTATTTCATGATGTTAAACTTTCTAATTACCATATTTTCTATCCCTCCCCATCCAAACATGATAGATATATTTCTCTTCCATGTACATACCATCACGAATGTTATCATATTGCATAATATTAGTGTTTTTGTGACCTTCAAAATTTTAATTACCATTTTTTTGGGAAATTTATATACACCCTCGTTATGATGTGGGATTTCCGAAAATGAATTTTCAAGAAGCAACCTTTTATTTTTTATGTGAAATTTTGAATTCATAGCAATAAATTTATTGATTGAGAAGAGATCATAACACTATAAGATTTTATAGTATGTTTCTTTTAATATTTATCTTTTTTTAAGGTTTATATTACATAGAACACCGAGCTTAATCAAATGATTAAATATTTTTATTGTGATAGTTATCACCTACCCGTTGAATGGATGAAATGAATAGTATTAACCAAATTATTTATTTTATATATAATATATTAAGCTAATGTTTTAACATTAAACCAATTTATTTTATAGGAATAATATAAGATTTAATCCAATTTTACCCATCAAGAGGCTATATTTTTTTAAAGGCACCTTTACCACCTTTTTAATGGCACACTAGTTATAATTTGTTTTGAAAATTTTATAAATTTTATTGATCAAAATTAACTTAAAATTTAATTTCATAATTCCAAAATTAGCTTACGGTTAAATTTTGGTATTTTTATGAAATTATTTATTTCCCAGTAAATCGTGAAAATCATGATTTCAATAAAACTATCATTTTAATTATAATTGATAGTATATTTATGATTTTAGTAGTAACATCATCTATGAAAGTTTATATAAAATTTATGTATCTGATGAATGAAAAAATAATATCTTTATTTCATGTAATATGTATACACATGTTTAAAAATGATTAATTAAGTGTTGATATTTTTGTGAAACATAAATGATTATTTACAATTTTACAATTAAAATGATGATTTAAAAGAATATATATTTTCAAAAAATTGATTTATAAATAAATATATGTTTTTTCTTATAATTATAAGATAATTTTATTGGACCTTATTTAATTTTTCAACGTGTTATAAAATTAGTTATTATTTTATAATCGTTATTTTTTGAATAAATGGTAATTTTAAATATAAATTAAATTGCTCATAATTAGAAAATTATTTACATAAAATTTATTCCATTTTAAATTCTACCCATCAAGAAATTTCTTGGGTGGATTTTTTGATTTTTATAAAGTAGTTTATTTTTTTTGGAACAGTAAAATACGGTAATTTATGTTATATATACATTATAAGTTAAATAAACTCTCGTTTGAGCCAATAATGATGTAAAAATGATTGGTCAGAACTCAGATATAGTATTCAGTATGTTTAGTCACTTTGATCCTCACTATTTATAGTCATGAGGAAAAAATAACAAACAAATGAATAAATAATCAAAAAACACCTCTCCCCAATGCTATAAAAACCACCACTTCCCCTCACACCTCCAAATCCTTGAAGGTGGATTATATTCTTCCCATTTTCACTCTAAAATCTCTCCCCCATGTTTTTTTCTTTATGATCACACCATAATTTTATTTCTAAGTCTCTTAATGTGGATATCAAGGAGGTGATACTCAAGAGGTAAATCCTTCTCTCTCTCTATCTATCTCTCTATCAATTTATTAAATTTTATTATAATTCCATCACCCACCATGTAAAATGTGATATTATAACTCTATTAGCTTTTATATACTATAATTATATTATTTTCATGGTATATCAACCATAAAATCTTTTTTCACCACCATTTTATACTAAAAATGAAAACACTGTCTATGAGGTGTTGATTTACCACCTCTGTGGATGACATGTTTTCGTTTTTCAATTCCTCCTTCACGGATTGTCATGAATCCATTTTTTATTTTCGAAACATTTTATAATATATTTATTAAATATTATATATATTATGTAACCAATATATATACATAATATTAATTAATAAAACAAAACTAGTTCGTGATGGTCAATGGACACCAAAATAATCTTAATAGTTATCATTTACATTTTATCTGATGATTCATACTCATCCCAACTAACCAAATTAATTATATAACAATTTAATATTATATAATATACTTAATAAAATATAATAAATTCTATAAAACAATTAACTTTTTACAAAATTTTCCATACAAGTATACAAGTTAACTGATCAAGAAAACCAAGGAAAGGAACACTCTCAAACGATGAAATTAAATCTTATAACTCCTAAAAAAGCCTTAAATGAACATAAAAATATTATAATAAATCAAATTAATGATAATTATGTTATTAAATTTTTTATTAATTAATCTCATTTCATTATCCAGGATATTATGTACAAGCGCAAAACGCTTTCAGGCAAAAGGTAAGGGTTTTCTGATATCACTCTTATTTCTATGAGATATTCCCTATTCGCCACTATTTATAATGTGTGGTGTATGTATACATCCCATTGGTGTATCATATCATGAATATATTTATCTTCATGGTAATAAGTGTCTTATTTAATGATCATTAATTTTATATGGCATATTATTGATTGATTACAAAGTGGAAAGGGTTTCTTTCTGAACCTTCATTTTTTTCCTTCGTGTTACAATTTGTCTCTCTTTACCCCAATGTAATTGTACTTTATTTCTATATAAATAATTTCAGTTCTATGTATATATTCCAAAATCATGTATCAATATCATTTCATCTTTCATTTATGGGGAAATACATTTCTTGAAAAGGCTCTCTTCTTAATTCTTCCCGATAAGCAAGCCCGGTTAAAGGGGACTTCCTGATTTATTTCCAGTTTATAAGTGCACTCTATAATTTGTTTTCAAGCCACAATTATTTTTATAAAACTTCTAATTTTATCATAAATATATATCTTTTTTAATTTAATGTTTCATGAAAATAAATATTCCTTTTCCACTTTAAAGACTCTTTTATATTTTCCCTTAAACTGCACCAAAGTGGGTCATTTCAATAGTTTCATAAAAACATATTTTACAAGGTGGAAATCATATATGACTCAAATATATTTGTTCTTCCATTTTATTTTCTGGGATATGCATGTTTATAATCTTATTTTTATGAAAAATAACAATGATTTACCAAAATAACTCTTCTTTTCAAAGAAAAAGGGTATTACTTTGATTTAAAAATTATATTTTTATTAGACATATGATGAATGCATTGGACTTATTAAGTGATATATTGGGAATGTTATAGTATCTCGATGCATCGGTAGGTCTCATGAGACGAACTTGACTGGGGGTTTTACCCATTTATGTATGGTGTATTGGCTAAATCATTGAGAGTATGTTTATGATGTCCAAAATTACGCATTATACTATTATGATATTAGTAATGGAAATTTCATGTGGTTATCCGAAAAGTAGAATATCTATGGTTAAGTTTCATTATCATGTGATTTTTTATAAGAAATTATATATTCATCTTTTATTCCTGCCATATTATGTTAAAATTTATGTTTTCATGACATGTTCTGTTAGATATTCACCATTTTCTTATGGTTTATGTTTTTGATATCATCCACTATATAGTTTACACTTTCTGTGAATTTGTGATCTCCCATTTCTTATATATTATTATTTACTAGGATGTGAATAAGTATATTATGAATGAATTGTATGGATATTCTATAAGATTATGGGTGTTTCCAATGGAGTTTTATTGTTTTTTCCTTTAAAGTTGTCATGTAAAAATTATGTTTTATATATTTTTTCAAAGTTACTAAATTGTTAGGTCATTTGGGATGTGACTATTGTTCAATGTATGAATGTAATAAATTAAGGCATCGAATCTTGGCTATTGGGGTCAGGGTCCTTGAAATACATTTTTTGAGGTATTTCCTAAGTGTGTTTTGGTGAAAATTGGATGTTTTTAGAGATTTTAAGGAGTGAACAGTTGGAACATGGTTTTCCAAAACGACGCTCCCTTACACTAAAAGCCATGCAACCCCATTAATAGATGGATTTCATAGTTGGAACATGGGTTTTCAAAGTATTCTCCCTATTAGAAGTAAATTTTCACCAAATAGGATATGTGCATGGTTTGGGAAAACTCTTTGGAAAATGTAGATCCTAGCTCATGAAACAATGAACACAAGATTTATTTCCTAAAAAAGTAGTTTTAAAATTCCTAAACCACCAAAACATCAACCTAATTCCATGAAACTAAACCCTAAAGGTTTTTTCTCATTTATGATGCTCCGAAACAGTTTCTATTATCTTCTAAACTCTATATTTAATGAATTGAATATCCATTTTAGTGATATTAACCTCCCCTAGTAAGAGATATTATCCCAATTGGTTTCTTCCCCATCCCCAATATTTCTCTCAACTTTTGAAGGGATTTTTTACTGTATTGAAAAAATACCTACATCTAGGTTTTGATAGATCTTAATATCTTAAGCTTTGGATATATATTTTGGATCAATATATCATTATTCATTGTGATATTAAACATTCTTCATTAATTTAGGGATTTGTATTCACGATCATCTATCAATGATCTTGAGGTAGGTGGTCTATTATCCAATTACCAAATCCTTGAATTCAATTTCTTGTATTTAACTATGAAATCACTAATGATTTTTTAGAAATTGCATCTTGAATAGAAATAATTACATTTGTTAACTAATTATTGGATTGTGTAATTTAATGATTAATGGGGTAATGAAATTGTCCAATTTATATGATAGTGAAATTGGTCAATTAATGGATATTTCAATTGATTGCTTAATATAATTTTGAACTAATTTGTGATTATAATGTTGAATGGATTGATGAATGGCAGTTAAGGGATTCTTGGATTACGCTTGAAGGGTCAATGAATTATTTGAAAAAATATTGACAAAGGTTTTAATGATGAAATTTTCATGTTATTCCATGTGATTGAAATAATGAACTATGATTGTTGTGATAAATTAAATAGTGGAACAATAATGATATGTTTTTTATAAGAAGGTCAATGATTCATAACCTTTATGCATATGAAACTGTAATTTGTGGGATATTTTGATATTTTTAATATATGTGTTATTAAGTGTGGGATAGATACCGATGGTCCAAATAACCATAAATGATAGAGAGTGTGGGAAATGGACTGAGGCTCCAAATACCCATATGACCATGTGTGTGGGTTGGGGACAAAGCTTAAAAATACCCACGGGGTGTTAGACGTGAAATTCTATGCCCATGAGATTTCCATTGGACTATGGTTCTAATTGGTCATCATATCAATTAAAATTAAATATTAAATGTTAACCATGTTATTGTGATATGTGATATCTCATTTGAATAGTTTAGAAACTGTCACTAGTCAATGAAGGTACTGATAGTATGGGTGTCATTGGGAACATGGGGATTTATGTGCATAATTAATCAATAATGAAATGTGATAACTATTTACTTTTTTATTTTAATTTTTTTATTTATACAATTACATACACTTTTATTGATTTGATATTGTTTTAGATGTTGTTGGTGGTGGATTACAGAGTTGTACTCACACTTTACTCTAGTTTTCTAATTGGTACCAGAATAAAGTTCATGTTTGTTGAATATGATAGGGGAAAAGGCCTTCTGTTGGATGGATGAGTCGGGATGGATCATGGATGAGGGAACCATACTTGGTGTCGGGACACACATTTAGAAGTTTTCAATATATTTGTTTTGGATTTTAATATTTACATATGAAACTTATTTGGCATGATATATCTATTATTTAATTATGGATGTTTTTTTTCATTTTTTGTTTGTTATATGATACTAAATATTTTGGTTATTGTATTATTCAAGTTATTGTTTATTGTATAATGGTAATCTCATAGTTATTTTCACTATTCTAAAGCTTTCATAAAGGTGGTATATTATCCCCATAATGATGTATAAGACCCTCAATGATAGTCAGAATCCTTTAATATACATGGAGCCATGACTAATGTCATGTATCCCACCGGTATGGGGCACCGGTGTGTGGAACCCAGGTCGAAACATTATAAAGTTGTATCATATGTTGTTTTATATTTTTTTCTTTTGTTTGGTATTCCAATTTGGGAAATGTGGACATGATACTAGGATGATTTATTCCATAGAATAGAGCTCGTTCATGGGAGTAGTTAACCCATGTATGGGTAAAAACCCAAGTACCTAGGGTGGGATTTTTTTAATTGATGTGTGTTTTTAAATATGGACGTTATTTCACCTCAAGTGATGCACTTGTTGTGTGATTTTATTATTGTTTCTATGATTTTATAAGATTTTACTTGTGGCCTGATATGGAATAAGATTTTAGTTTGTATGAATCATTCTAGGAACTCAGGAATTATTATGATAGGTATCATTTTTAGGCATGAATAGAAAAAATAGTTTTTTATAAGTTGTTAAAATCAGAATGTGCTTTATTTATTTTGTAATTGAACTAAAAATTGTGCCTGGGATGGATTTCAATGTTTTAAAATGATGAAAAATGTGAATAATTTGGACTCAAATATAAAACTGGAAAATAAGAATGTGGTTACCCTTGATAACCATATCCATGATGTATGATGGTTACGGGTAGTGGTTATGAATCAGTTTTTACATTGTGGCACGAAAGGGGGATGAATCATTATGCCTTATTGTGGACCCCTCTTGAGTAATTGTGATAATTATGTGTTATGTTTCCTAAGTCATGTTTTTGGAATTGAGGAGATAATCCACCATAATGATGCTACTTTATAAGATTATAGGTGGAAATATATGAAAATTATTCTCCATTAGTGGAACCTTGGGATCTAATAGTGCCGAGTGAAGTATCCAGAGAGTAGTTTCATGAGAACTTTCCACATTTCATGGATTTTATAGAGAGTTTCCCAGAGTGGGTAGTGAATAGTATGTGCAACTTGAGGTGGGGTTTCTAGTTACAACACCATCTAACATTAACTTGAAAGGGTGGTATTAAGGTGTCTAGGTTCTTGATTGAGTCCATACTGACTACACATTACCATTTAATGATTCCTATTGATATGTGGGTCAAATTGGAAGCTTATATGTAACATGGATCTGCGGGCCTCTAGTGGGATGTTCTTGCTTGAACTGGGAAAGTATATGGTATGGTATGGAAGGATTTTTTTAATAATTTCCTGGAGCACTTTTATTTAGAGACACTTAGATGGGAGAGGGAAGTTCAGTTAATGTGGTCGACCGAGGGGAGTATACACGTGATTGACTATGTTGGTCGCTTTATTTACTTTTAGCACATTTCTCCAGTGTTGAAAGGGGATGAGATAGCTACAAAAAGTTGTTTTCTAGATGGAATTAAATTTTTCCTTAATCCCCAATTTAATACCATTCAGCTTTAAAATATACTTGAATCAGTGATTAGGATCTCATGCTGGAATGGACCATGAAGGAAACTTTTAGTGGAGTATAGGTGGTTTCTTCTAGATGCTTCTGAGGTATGTCATCTGAGAGTAGAAAGTTTCATTATGATAATGTTCACCAGATCATTCTAATAAAGAGTGGGTATGGGAAATGATCAGTTACTCAAGATCTTACAAGAGTGCTTTTTCACTAGTTCGATATGCCGAGACGCTTTTATAGGATTTTTCCTCGACCAATAGTTGAGTGAAAAGCTTATGGAAGGATGGTATATATAATGAGTTTCTATAAGAACCCATGACAAATGGGTAATGATGGTGAAAGTAGTCATGACTAGAGTACAAATAGTGGATCTTCTACATGGAATCATTATGGAATTTGGATTTTTACTAGTCGTGGATGTAAAGGCAGTGGACATGATGATTCTGGAAAAGAGAACACATATCAAAATACAGGTGTAGCTCAGGGGTCTTATATTGTACCATAGGGATGAGTGGAATGATAGTTTCAAATAACTCATCCTAGACTTTTGGATATTGAGGTTAGACCATTGACGGTTAGAGATACCATTCTTGTAGCTTCTACAATTTTGAGTACCTTATTTGAAACTGGTGCCTCTCATTACATTATATATTCACAACTTTTCAATGGCTTGATCTTAGTAGTAGTTTTTTTTGAGTGGGGTTATAATGATAGATAAAACATTGGTAGTGTATTCAAGAGACAATTGATTGTGCACAGGGTTTTATCTTGAGGTTTGGGAGTATCATTTCTTTTGGGATCTTTAAATTTTGGTTATGTCAGTATTTGAACAAATTGTGGGTACATACTGATTAGTGGCATACCAAGACAAAAAAATTATCCACCACATGAGAGTGACTTTTACATCTCATGATAGTGACAACTTTATTCACCATTTATTGTTTCATATCCATGAATTTTGTGTAGGTAATGTTCATGAAAAACTGGGGAAGCACACCACATAGGTTTTTAGTTTATTGTAGGATTATGGGATTGTAAATAATGATATCTTTTCACTTATAGTGTATAAGTTCTGGATCATGTTTCTTGAGGAAATATTAGTGATTTCACCTTATACATGTGTGGAATTTACAATTGGTCCCATTCGGTGGGTCGATCCTATTTCCATTTCAACTTATAGAATGAAACTAAAAATGATTCAATAGCTTAAGACTGAACATGAAGAGTTGATAGGATATGAGTTCTATCTTTCAGAGTACATTTCTTTGGCATTATACTAACTTGTTTGAAAAAAAGGCTAACAAGACATTATTCCTGTTACTTGATTACTAGAAGTTAATCTAGATTAATGGAGTAACCTATATTTTATTCCGCATATCAATGACCAATTTTAATATTTGAGTGGATCTTGTGCAATCTCCATGATCAAATTGAGATCGAGGTATCATCAGTTGATATTTTGACATTATGATATAATGTAATTTACTTTTCGATGTAGGTATGGTATTTATTAGTATGTATTGATGATGATTAGGTAGATAAATTCTCCATAAGTGTTTATGGCCTTGATGAGAAGAATCTTCCACCCATACCAAGATTAGTTTCTGGTGGTATTGGTTCATGATATATTGGTGTACTCCATGAAACAATATGATCATTCCCAATATCGTGACATCATCATGAGTAATCTAAGAAAACATATAAAATATGTTGATCTATTTATGTGACAATTCAGGATTGATCAGGTGCACTTATCACGTCACTTCATCTTAAAGGAAGGTGTGTCAACGGACCTAGAGAAGGTGCATTCAGTTGTTTCTTGGGAGTATCCCAAGAAGTTTTCCGATATCCACAATTTTAGTGGATTAGAAGGATATTATCAGTGGTTCATCCATGGATTTTCCCACATTGAAGCAACAATTTTGGGATTGACCAACAATGGAGTGATTCTTTAGTGGTCTAGAGCATGGGATAATTCATTCCAGGAGTTGAAAGTTTTTTTTGAACATCACTAATATTGATCCTATTGGATTCAGGTGAGTAGTATACAGTGTTTTTTACACTTATGAGATTGGGATAGGACAAGTGTTGTTTCTAGGAGATCGATTTATGGCATATGGGTTATGAAAAATGATGAAACATGAACGGAGCTACCCAATGCATTAGGTTGAGTTAGTTGTAATGGTTTATGCCTTCAAGTGTTGGCAACATTATCGGTAGGGAGAGAAATTTACTATATATACCGATCACAAGATCTTAAAGTATGTTATTTCGTAGTAATATTTGATTCAATTGTAGCAAATATGGGTTGATTATGTGAATTCAATTAAAATTGATCTACCATATATGCCTAACAAGGGAAACAATGTTAGTGAATCTATGAGTAGGAAAACTCAAACTCAACCAGTTCAAGAGTCCATCTCTGAGAGGATGTTTGTTTCCATATTGTATGAGATGCATGTTTTGGTTCTGGAGGACCAGAAAGAGATAACACTTATATCAGTAGCAGTGGATTCAAAACATTTGAGTTGGACATAATAGAGGTTTTATGATGATATGTAGTGTTTTTCCTTGAGGAAAAGACATGAAGGTGGGGTGGAACCTTCCACCCCACTTCAAGGCATGAAATTCACATATCATCTCCTCATTCATATAAGTAGACTATAGATGATGATGCGATAATCTATTTCAATGGTTTTTAGTTGTGCCTACTTATATGAATGAGGAGATGATATGTGAATTTCATGCCTTGAAGTGGGCGGTACATCTTGGTTTGATAAAAATGTATTGTGACCAATGTTTTAAATATTAGTGGTCGAGCATGAAGTAAGTGATTGCAAGGTTCATAACATGGTATTTTACCTTCCAAAATGGGAAGTATGAGAATCAAAGACTTGGTGCTATATTAGAGCTATTTCCCATTCTGAAATGGAAGTCATATGATGTTACCATGAATTCGTTATTGGGTTTCCTGGGGATTCCTCACAAGAATAATGTTATTTGAGTGATAGTAGATCGACTAATAGAAGTAGAAAATTTATTACCAATACATGAGACATTATAAATAGAAAAGCTAGGAAATATGTATCTTTGGGAGAGAGACCATCTGCACACTATTCCATGGTGTATAGTTTTATACTGTTACTTGTGTTTGACTTTATTCTTCTATAAGGGATTACCGAATGAGCTTGGTAGACAGGTTTTTCTGAGTACAGTTTACTAGACATAGATTGATGGGAAGTATGAATGTATGATATAGGTACTTGAGGATATGAAATGAGCATGTATTCTTGACATTGGAGGATAATGGGAGAAGCACCTAGTTATTAGGGAATTCACTAATAATAATAATTATTAGGAAGTTATTTAGATGGAACAATATAATGCACATTATGGTAGGCTATGAAAATCACCTCAATATTGGATGGAGGCAAGTGAGTTATATCTTTTCGGAATGAGTCTCAAGATTGAGATTTCAGAAAAGATGTAGTGGATTCATAAGTGATTAGAATCTACGTAGAGTAGATAGAATTTTTTTCTGATATACATAGAGGACCCCTTCAGTTTATAGTGGTTGGTTGAGTGTTCTTTTGGGTGTCACCTAGATTAGTTAACCCTAAGAATTAGAGACAGGGTAATTTAGCACATTGGTTTGTTGGACCATTTGAGGGTGTGGAGGGAATTGACGATGTTGATCTTGAGATTGATGAGTCCTTTGAGGAGCATCCAATACATGTGTTGGATCGTTGTGAGAATGTGTTGTAGGGGAACACCGTGTAGATAGTGCATATATTTTTGCATCATGGGTGTGTTCAGGAGGAAACATGGTAGAGAAAAGTGGATATTTAGGATCAGTGGCCTAATATTTTTACCTTGAAATCTAAGTGATTCTTTGGAGTACATCTTAAATATGAGAAGTTATAAGATGGTTAGATTATAAGATTCATGCCATAACAAGTAATATCATGAGATAATTTATATTTACTATTTTTTCACATTTTGGTTACACATTTGTTGAGGAATTCCATATGTCTATTAGACTGAAATTTGGATTTTTTTGGGGTGGGGTGTTGGCAGTACACGGTTGGTGAACGGGTTTCCCAGACCATATGCCAAAACCCAGTAACCCAAGAAACCCTTAACAGAGATGGATTTCATGATTGGTGAATTGTTTGTCCAACCTTGAACCCTTTTAGGTTTAATCATGTAACCCCATAGGGGAAGAATATGGTTAGGGTGAACGGTTTGGAAAATTGTGCTGAAAA
Source organism: Viscum album (assembly GCA_963277665.1). NCBI lineage: Eukaryota > Viridiplantae > Streptophyta > Magnoliopsida > Santalales > Viscaceae > Viscum > Viscum album. The sequence goes on along the minus strand of OY728165.1, from coordinate 1,879,385,641 downwards.
TATTTATTTCCTCAAAAATTAGTTTAAAATTTCCCCCCACCCCTCAAAATTCACCCTAATTCGATCTAACTCATCCCTAAATGTTTTCTCTCATTTTTGGAGGCCCCCGAATGGATTCCAAGGGATTGTGAAATCCATTATTGGTGAATCAAAGACCCATTTTACTGATATGCACCTCTGCTGGTAGAAGATCTCATCCCGATTGGTTTCCTCCCTCTCTCCCTTCTTTCTCTCATATTTTGGAGGGACGTTTTCTTTCAGTGGTGATGGATGTATATCTAGGTTTTGATTGATATAAATCCATTCAATTTTAGAACTAGGTTTTGGATCTAGACCTCATTATACATTGTGAAATTGAACATTCTGCTTCAATTTGGGTATTTCCAATGGCGAGTGTCTGTAAACTATGAAATTATTACATGTAAATTCTCATAATGATTCATGAAACGTGGATTTATGATGTAATTTAAATAGAAAATCTATAAAATCACATGTTGACGCCCCATAATCTCCCGAAACAAATTAATGGACCATTATAACACCATGAAGTCTCTTCTATTCCAATAAATATGAAGATACGAGTGAATTGAAGAGGATCAATCGGTGATGGAATCTCTCAGATGACGGAGTACTATAGATTTATTTCATTTCTTACCTTTTATTTGATTTTCTTTATTATATGATATCTCCCCTTTCCCAAATCACCTCGATTTTCCCATGTAAGAACCCAAATCTTTATTTTAGGTATGGGTTTCCCTTTATGGTGTTTTTGAGAAAAAAAGGATAATCTGAGAATTTAAGGAGTACATGCTATTTACCATTGAGTACACGCCGTTTACCTGGTTTCCATGGGTGACCATGTGCTAGCCATGTAACGGATGAGTACATGCCCATGTGGGGTGACCTCGAGGCCATATAAAGTGGGGGCCGTTTACTGCAAGTACACATCGTGCATTTTTAAAAGAAACGCCATGTGCTTTTCTTTTTAATTGATTAAACAGACCCTGGTCATGTCTAATCGACCAAAACCTCTTCTTATAAGATCATATCATCCAGGTGTGATCGAGGCCAATGAATCATCTCTAGGCCCCGATCTGTCATCTATTTTCTGTTTCAACCGTCATCGATTACATTGGAATCGCCACGTTGAGTTCTTCCTTCTTCTAGAAACACATCTCTTGATTTATCCTCTATCATGAGATATCGTTAGTTGAATGTTTTAGATGTTTTTGTAGATCTACCACATTGTAAGTCGATTCAAGGGCTGATGTTGGAGTATATCGATAATATCATTTAAATTTTTGTGGTTTGTACCTTTCCATAGTAAGTCTTTAAATTTAATGTGAAAAAAGTTCCAAATACCCTAGAATGGGGTATTGGGTGCCTAGGTATTTTAGCCCTATTAATGCCTAATATTCCTTGTGTTCCTGAGTAGAGTTTGTTTGGTTTTACATAGGGTTATTTTTCCATCCTATGGATGTGGTTCCCATGATTGTTTTGATATTCTCTATTTGGTCATGTTTATCCTATTCGGCTGCTTGTTTTCCATGACTAGTTTCAATATAATGGAGTGATATTTTCTGATGTTGTTATATTCTTGTAGCTATTTGGCCAAGTAGTTCATGAAAGCTATTAGCCAAGTGGTTATTAAGGTTTACTTTTGATGTTGAACATCACTGTGCACGATTGACTTACACAAGGTTGTGGGAACCTGGTGTAGTAGAACATAAAGAGAATGGACACTAAGGGATTCTCCCGAGTGTCTTTTTACTTTTACAATATGAGACCATAGGGGGTATGGATGTGAGTTCTCCATCAGAGTGTCTATAGATCCATGTTATGAGACTATAAGAGGAATTGGATATTGAGTTCATCCTCCGAGTGTCTGCAGTTACTGATAAAAACCTCATGGGGAATAGACGGTGAGTTCTTCGTTAGTGTGTCTTTGATAAAGCTGAACCATAGGGGTTAGACCGTGAGTACATCCCAAAGTGTTTCTTGTGTTTGATTGGTTGAACCAAAGGGGATAGTATATGAGTACTTCCCAGAGGGTTACTTGTATTTGATTAGATACATAATTGATATATGAAAATGAATTCAATTGAAACTGTAGGATTGTTTACTTTTGAGTACATCACGGTTTACTACTTATTTTTTATTATTGCCTACCATATATATTCGCTAACTATTAGGCACAGATCTTTGGGTGGTTGCTTATTGGTATTTTTCTCACATTCTGATTGGGTCATGCATTTTCTCCCAAAAAAATTATATTGTTGTAGGTATAGATTAGGGTAAGCTCCTTTCTACTTCTTGTACTTGATTACTGTGGAGTGAGAGAGAATGGGACCAAGATGAGGCTTTCGATGCTGCTGGAGTTGTTTACGTTTTTCCTTTTCACTTTGGTTTAGTGTTTTATTCCAATATTGTGACTTGTTTGGATACATTCCTAGATCTTGTGACATGCACCATTATTTATAAATATGCTGCAGTGGTTTATTTACTGTCAATATTCCACAATTCATTGTTGTATGGTATTATTAAGTCTTCATATATTGTTATAAAATTATTATTTTAATGTGTTAGTATACCAATGAGGTAATAGTTTCCCCACTATCACACCCAAGGCCCTATATGCTAGTTGGAAGCCTCTGGGATTCAGGGAAATGCACTTGAGTCCATGTGACCAACTATGTATGGGGAATCTCTGGGAGGAACCAAGAACTGGGATGTTACAAAGTGGTATCATAGGGAGGTTTTTTCTTACATAAGGGTGAATGGATTGTCCAAGAAAGATGAGTAGGACCCGAGCATCATGGGTTGGGAAGATTTACACCACAGATTGCTAGTTTATATCTGAATGACCATGGGACATCACGGTTGGACATTCCTCCAGTGGTGGGTCGTTTCAAAGAGGTATTTCCAGAGGACTTTTCAGGTTTTCCTCTAGAGAAATAGGTAGAAATTTCTATTGATCATGTGACAGGAGTAGTACTAGTATCCATTCCTCCCTATTGGATGGCTACACTGGAGTTACAGGGGCTCAAGAAACAGTTGGAGGAGTTGCAGGCCAAGGGATTCATCGGACCATGTACTTATCTTCGGAGTTCACCTGTCATATTAGAGAAGAAGGTGGATGGTACCCTCCAACTTTGTGTGGATTATCAGAAGCATAATATGTTGATGGTAAAGAACCAATAACCATTTCCAATGATGGATGATCTTTTTGATCATCTTTGAGGAGCTTGTCGGATCTCGAAGATTAACTTGAGATCCTGTTACCCTCGGTTGCACGTTAGACCATCTGATATACATCGTATAGGATTTCGGAGTATGTATGGTCTGTATGATTATGTGGGTATGCCGTTGGGTCTCAAAAACGCGCCTATAGTTTTCATGGCATTGATGAGCCAAGTGTTCCATCCATACTTGGGTTCTTTTGTGGCAGTCTTAGTGGAAAAAATCTTGGTGTACTCTCACAGTCGACACAACCATGCCACAAATCATGAGATCTTTTTGAGTACATTGAGAGAGCATCAATTATATACTAAGATCTCAAAATTCCACTTTTGGATGGACTAAATTCTCTCCATGGGTAAGGTTATATCAGAGAAATGAGTATCAGTAGACACAAATAATGTTAGAGTTGTAGTTTCCTGGGAACCCCCAAAGAACATATATGAAGTACGATGTTTTCTATGGCTAGATGGTTACTACTAACAATTCATACAAGACTTTTCATGCTTAGCAGTTCCACTGACTGGGTTGATTAAGAAGGGTGAAAAGTACTTATGGTTAGATTCTTGTGAACCCACCTTTTAGGAGCTGAATGGGAGGTTGACTTCTACACTTATACTAGTATTTCTAGAGCCTGGAAATAGATGTACTGTATAATGTGATGCTTTATGTATCAGGTTGGGTGCAGTGCTTATGTAGGGGGAAGGAGTCGTTGTGTACAGGTCTTGGTAGTTGAGGCCACATGAGGGGAATTATATGACGCACAATGTCAAGTTGGCTGCAGTTGTTCATGCCTTATGCTGTTTGATACATTATCTTCTAGGAGGGAATTTTTTGGTTTTCAACAATAAAAAATCCTCAAGTATATCTTTACTTAGCACAATTGGAATTTTAGATAGAGAAGGTGGGTTGAGTACCTTCAGTCCTTAGACTTTGAACATGCCTACATGCCTGGGAAATGAAATGTAGTAGCTGGTGCATTGAGCATAAGGACACAGATACAGGAAATTCCGAAGGCCAATAGTGAGTGGTAGCTCATGGATCCATTCTCTATGATACATTTTGAGGTTCATGATAGACAGTATCAGACGTTCCATTCTTCTGTAGCTATTACCTATAATCAACATGATCAAGTGAGAATGAGGAAGCTATGAGATTCTGAAGGCCTAGTCCTATGAGGGAGTGTGTCAGGAGAGGACCCTATTCCTGGATGGACCATGGGAGAGGATGAGATCTTGTGTTTTCATGGACACATGTGGGTGTCAGTAGAAATGCATGATGATCTGACGCGGGACTTTCATTCCCTATTTTGGGAAGTTCATCCTCGTGTCACCAAGATGTATCATAATGTACAACATTAGTATTGGTGTCTAGGTAAGAAGAGATATGTTGATGGTTTTTTGATGAGGTGTTTCACCTTTCATCAGGAGAAGGTGGATAATACATGACTTGCATGGATTTTTCAGTAGTTACCCATTCCTGATTTCAAGTGGAATGATGTCATGATGGACTTTGTGATAGGGTTTCTGAGGTCACCTCAAGGGAATGTTGCAGTTTGGGTTATCATTGACCGACTCACGAAGGTTTCTCATTTCCTGCCTATCAAGGATACCTTCAGTGTGGAAGAGTTGGGTAGGTTGTGCATCTAAAATATTGAACGTTTACATGGATATCCACACTCCATCATTTCATACAGGGATTCCCATTCAACTTCTCGGGTCTGGTATGGATTATTGAGGGCTTTGGGTACATAGGTACTTCTGTGTATAGCTTACCACCCCAAGATAGATGGTCAATTTGTGGGTGCTATTTAGGTGCTAGAGGACATGCTTCGAACATGAGTCCTAGATTTTGGAGGTTCATGGTAGAATCACAGACTTCTTGTGTAGTTTTCCTGCAATAATAGTATTCAAGAAACTATTCAGATGGCACCTTATGAGGCTTTGTACGGTAGTCCATGCCAATCACCCCTATGATGGCTTGAAGTAGGAGAGGTAGCTATGCTGGGGCTTCATCTTTTCCAGGAGACCATGGAATAGATAGAGTTGATTCAGAAGAGGATGGCTACTATATAGTCACGACAGAGTTTTTATGCTGATCGACAGAGACAACATCTCGAGTGTGAGGTCAGAGATCAGGTTTTCCTACATGTTACACCGAGCTTCGGACACATGAGGTTTATGAGACAGGGAAATCATTCTCTGAGTTATATTGGGCCTTTTGAGGTTTTGCAGAGAGTCGGGCCGGTTTGCTTTCAGTTAAAGTTATGTCAGAGGTACCGGGATCTACATGAAATCTCCTATGTTTCTCAGCTACGACGTTACTTCTCAGACCTGTCTCATGTATTTCAACCCGAGGAGGTTGAGCTAGAGGTGGATTCATCCTTCAAGGAGCATACTATCTAGATTTTTTTATCATAGTTTGATTGTTCTCCATGGCCGGTCTGTTCCTTAGGTATGAGTGCTATGGCAGCACGGGCATGTACAAGACAAGTCTTGGGAGAGGGAGGCCGACATACGATCGCAGTGGCTGGAGCTATTCGATGATTATTCTTCTACGATGCCTTGATAGGGAAATTTGTGGAATAATTTCTTTTTAAGGGGGGATGTTTTTAAGAACTCGGATATCTATTTTAGGTACATGTTTTCCTTTTATGGTGTTTTTTATAAAATGATGAGAATTTAGAAATTTAAGGAGCACACACCATCTAATTTTGAGTACATGCCATGTAACTAGTTTTCGTGGGTGACCTTGTACTAGCCATGTAAATGTCAAGTACATGGCCTTGTGGGTGACCTGGATACCGCCTAATGTTGGGGATTATTAAGGAACGTACAAGATGTGTAATATTAAATGACATGTTGGGTAATTTTATTTTTTATTGATTAAATAGACCGGGGTTGCATCTAATCAACAGAAACCTCTTATTCTCAGCTCATCATGTTGAGGAGTGATCAAGGCTGACGGATATTCATTGAGCACCTGACCTGCGTTCTGTTCCCCATTTCAACTGTCGTCACTTGAGTTAGAATCTCCATGTTGATTTCTTCTATATTCTATAACCCCATATCTTAATTTTCTCCTCTCTCGTGAGATATCATTGGTTGAACGTTTTGGATGTTTTTGTAGATTTACCTTATTTTAGGTCAATTCAAGGGCCAATGATGGAGTATATCGATCGAACAACGTAATGGTGGGTGGTTTGTTACTTTCCATAGATAAACATATAATTTTATGTGCAAAAGTTCCCAATACCATAGAACGAGGTATTGCGTGTTCTGGTATTTTAGTCCTATTAATTCTTGTTATACCTTGTGTGCCTGAGTGGAGGTTGTTTGGTTGTAAATAAGGTTTTTTCTATCCAATGGATGTGTTTCCTATACTTGTTTTGATGTTGTCCATTTTTCTTGTTTTTCCTATTAGGCTTATTGTTTTCCATGCATAGTGTTGTTAGGATGGAGTGATATTATCTGACTCTCTTATATTCTCGTAGTTGTTTAGCCCAGTAGTTCCTGAAATCTGTTACCCAGGTAGTTATTAAGATTTAATTTGGTTGTAGAACATTTTTGTGCATGATTGACTTACACAGGGCTATGGGAACCTATTGTATTAGACCATAGAAATAATGAAAACTGAGGGATTTTCTAGAGTTTCTATTTACTTTTACATTATAAGACCATATGGGGGGATGGACATGACTACTCGCTTTGAGTGTCTGTAGATCTAGGTTGTGAGACAACAGGATGAATGGGACATTGAGTGCTTCCTTATAATATATGTATTTACCGATAAAGACCACATGGGGAATTGACATTGAGTGCTTCCTCAGAGTGTCATTGCTAAACCTAAACCAGAGGGGTAAGACTGTGAGTACTTCCCAGAGGGTTTAATGTGTTTGATTGGTTGAACTAGATGGGATAGGCAGTGAGTACATACCAAAGGGTTACATGCTTTTGATTATCTACTTACTTGATATATGAAATTGAATGCAATTTAAATAGTTTTATTTCTTACATTTGAGTACTTCGTTGTTTACTGCTTCATTTTTCTTATTTCCTACCATACATATTCAATGACTATTAGGAAAAGATATTTGGGTGGTTGCCTACATGGATTTGTCTCACACCCTGTATGGGTCATTCTTTTGGGCCCAAACAGATTATATTTCTTCAGGTATAGATAAGGTTAATAGACCTTCTACTTCAAGTACTTGATTGATGTGGAGCTAGAGAACATGGGACTAAGCTGATGCTTGTGATACTGTTGGATTTTTTTACTTGTTTCCTTTTAAATTTGGTTTAGTACTGTATTCTAGCATTGTGACTTGTTTGGCTTCTTCATAGATCTTTTGACATGCATCATTATTTATAAATATGTTGCAGTTGTAAGAACCCGGTTCTTATTCTTGAGGCACATGTTTCTTCTTTTCTTTTTTCCTTATGTGTTTTTGATAAAATAAGAAAAATAGGGAAAATCTAAAATTTTGTGGGTACACACCATGTACTTTTCCACACGTTGTGTACTTTGGCAACGTGGGATGAGTAAACAGGGCGTGTAGGCCTATCGGCAATGAAGGGTGTAAAAAATGACTACACACCATGTAATTAGTATATGCACACCGTATAATCAGTTAGCAGGTGAACAGTAAGGCGCTGGGAGTAGCTGCCAGCAAAATGACAGAACACGACGTGTACATAGAAATACACACCATGTACTTAAGTCGACAGATGAATAGTAACACGGTGGAAAGAAGCAGCCAGAGGAACAATTAAAAAATATAAAGTACACATTGTATACTTAAAAGTACACACCATGTAGTTTGTTTTTTTCTCTTAAAATGGGAAGTGGATTCCTCTTTGGATAGAGGAATCTTAGAACACCCGAGAGCTAAGGGAGAGGACGACCAAACATTGGAGGATCTCTTGACCACACACCAGGAATCCGATTCTGCCGCCAATGATCTCGTTTGGACCACACGGGTAAGCCCTTCCCTCTCCTTGAGTTGTTATTACCAATTCTTCCTCTAAGGAATGTTATTTGAGTTTGAATGAGAAATATTTTAACCCAAATCTACGTTGTTCTTGGTCGTTTCAAGAGGTTCTGTTGACATATATCAATCCGGGGAGATCGAGGTAGGTGGCCTAGAGTTTAATTCCAATCGTTGAGTGTTTTTGTGTTCCATTGTGCTACGCACCCATTTTTGGGGTGTCTTATGGCTAAGGCCATGACTAATAAGATATCTATAATTGTATAGATAATCTACTAATAATTATAAACTGCTATTTAGGATCATTTCATGGATCTAGAGCCACCACGAGGGTATGTTTCTTGTGTTTAGCCGTCTGGCCAGGACACCTGTGGGTATTCATTGATTATATCGTGTTTTGAGTTTTCTCAATTGGAAACGTATACATATTTCTTTTTTATGCTTTGGGCTCAGCCCAGTTTCTTGTTAGCGCTTTTTCAGCTTGAGGTAAATGCTTTGTTTAGCATGAGGGTAGTGCTTTGTTTAGCTAGAGGGCAGTGTTGGTTAGCCTGATTGTAACTTTTCTTATGAATCTGGGCAGTTTCTTCCATGCTTGAGGGAATTATCTCGTACGCTTGAGGGCGATATTCATTATACCTATGGGCAGTCACCTACGGGTTTCGATTCTGATTAGTTGAGGGTAAGGATTTTCATGTCCGCGGACAACGTTTACTTTTTATACTCACTGTGGTGATTTACTATGTTGTACCTGCCAAGATAAAGCACAAGCTTGAAATTAATAAATGACTAATAAAGTGGAAATGTAACTGGTAGATATAGTTATATTGTAGTACTGCCGGGTTTACTGCATTTTATTATTGCACATTTTCACAAAAGGTTTGGCACAATCCCTTGGTAGTTTCCTACTGAGATTTATTTCTCACACCCTTTTTGGGTAATGTCTTTTGCCCAAATATATTATGTTGTTGTAGGTGTAGATAAGGGAAAGGTTCCCTATACAGGTACATGATTGTTTAATAAGAGAAGGAGAGCATGGGACTGATCATTCGATTGTGATGTTGTTGCATTCGGTTTTCTCTGCATTGGCCTTTTTGGCTGCACTCATACCATGTTGTTTTATTGTATTTTTCTTGTAGTGTATCCTGTTGTGGCTACTTTCCTGGACTCAGTGACAGGTTTCATAATTATATATATGATTTCAGGTTCTCTTTTACTTCATTTTTTCACTTCAATTGTATATTGTTTACTACTTCTGTTGTTGTATGTTTATATTTTTTATTCCACTACACTACACTTTGACAAATGAGGGCATAGTTTCCCCACTATCAGTCCTTGTCCCTCACTACTATTATATAGCCTCTGGAATTTGGGGAAATGTGCTTAAGGTCATGTGACCTACCGGGTTCAGGGCACCCGTGGTGTGGTATCCAGATCCGTGACGTTACAAAGTGGTATTAGAGGCATTTGTTTCAATGACATCTTGTTTAGAGCATATAGTAAGGGATATGATGGAATTTGTATTTGGTAATACTTTGTGACTGGGTGTAGCTAACCCGTGTACAATGAAAATCCAATTTACCTCGTGTTGCAATTTTACTAATTTTTCAATTTACAATTCATTTGATTTCACCATTGGGTGACGCACTTGTGGTGTGCTGTTTATATTTTTATACTGGGATCTATTTAGATGAAACCCGATGAGATGAGGGTATTCCATCTCATGCATCATTTTGGCACATGTTATTATCACATGCCATGCATAATATCCATGACATGTAGGTGCATTAGAAATTTCATGTTGTTGTGATAGATGTTGTTCTAGTGAAATCATGCATCTTTGATAGATGCCATGGTAAATTATCATCTATATTATAGGGTTTTGTTATGTAAGGTTTTGAAGAATGAACGCCAAACATTGGTTATTGAGTACTATGGGCCCTCATCCACTGGAATTTGGTGGATCATCAACTTGTTATAACTCGTATCAGATACCAAGATTTGATTTGTGGGGAGTATGTGCCCTCACAGATCAGAATTTGGAGTTTGGGTGTTGGATTCAGTGTTGTTCTGGGTACCAGAGTAGTTTCTGAGGCTTACTGTCTGAAAAACCCAGAATACATGTCGTGTAGTTTTTATTACCGGCCGTTTACTCTTCTGTTTGGGAAGAAATGAAAATTTTTAAAGTACACGTCATGTACTGTAAATACACACCATGTATATTCTACCTGTTTCAATAGGCCATGTGGGCAGAAACCTGGGGTAATGAAACATAGAGAGAACACATAGTTCACTTATTGTACATGCCGTGTGGTTTATCCTAGGATTCCGCTTGTGTAACTAACAACATGGGACAGTGTTACCCTACCTTTTACACGACATGTGCGTGTCGGAAACGCCGTGTAGTATTGACTGGTGAGAGACCATGTGGACTCGGCCATGTGTATGGGGACAATGGGTGGCGTACATGCCGTGTACAGGCGTAACACACCATGTAGTGTCATGCAATTAGCTGACTGTGTCACTAACAACACGACCAGTTGGAATTTAATCCGCACAAGCTGTGTCTTCGGGAAGACATCGTGTAGTGTGAGCTGTGTACCCGGCCGTGTAACGGACAACATGGGTCAGTGTTCTTCTTCTAGTATACGCTGTGTAGATATAATACACGCTGTGTAATCTCGTTCAAAAGAGAGTTGTGTGGCTAAGCCATGTAGAAGGACCCGGGTATGGGAAGAAAAGACAAGTACACGCCGTGTGTGTGGACAACACGTCGTGTGTTAGGGGTGTTACATGACCAGTTTTGGCAGAAGTACACACCCATGTGGAAACCTGAAGGGAACATTCCATGTAGTTATTATACACGTCATGTATTCTTGTTTAGAAAAACTTGAATGTTTTCATTCTCTTGTTCCATTCTTACACTCCTTGTTTTCAGTCCTTTATGATTGTAATCTAAGGACTATTTTTGACCTAGTAGTGCCATGATACCGAGACAACCACTTGTTGTTCGCAAAGAGATCGGAAACGATTATACTCCAAAGATGGTAGGCCACCGGCTACCGATGGATCCTCTAGCATAGCCAGATGTGTCGCCAACTGTTATACTGGGCACATGCGCTAATGCGTAGTTCCGTGAAGGCTTTATACAGTTTATGCAGACCTTCCAGGGAGCACCACCGGTTTCCACATCTATGGAAGAGCTGACACGTATATTCTAGCAGTAGAATACACCTATGTTTTCAAGGGATGGCGGACCACATGCCGTAGAGTCTTGGCTGGGTGCTATGAAGACTATCTTTGAGCATCTAGAGACACCTCCTTATAGGAGGGTCAATCTCTCTACATATATGTTGCGCGATTCCTCCAAGAGATGGTGGGATGATACCACCAAGACTGAGTATCATAGAGACTTGGCATGGGGATATTTTTAGGTGGTCATCTATGACATTTTCATTCCAAAGATGCTGAGGGAAGATCGAGCTCGAGTGTTCATTAATCTTCAGCAGTCTGCCAGGACAATGATGGATTATTCTTCCCGCTTCACCGAGCCTCGTCTTTTTTCACCTATTATGTGGGTTACGAGACGTTGGGGGATCAACGCTTTGAGGATGGTCTTCGATATGACATATAAGAACTGGTGAACATTATCAGGTTTCCTACAGTGCATGCTATTTTGAACCAGGCACTGATTACTAAGTGGAACCTACGGGAAGCTATTGGTACATGCCAGGACAGTTCGACACCAGTTTCTAGTACTATTTCTACGGGTAAGAGGAAGAGGCAGATGGATTTAACTCATGGTGGCAGTACTAGCCAGAAGATTTCATAAAGTGGCCAGGTTATGTGCTACCAGTGTGATAAAGAGGGGCACAAGGGACCTCAGTGTCCATGTGACCTAGTGGAATTTAAAGCTTGCGGCAAGATAGGTCATCTTCAGTGTTTACGCATGGAGTTTCCACTAGTGGCTAGTGATATGGGTTCTGTGTAGACTCCACGTGTGGGAGTAGGACCAATAGCTTTTTACCAGTCAGGGAATTGGGATACATCGGTACATTCAGGCCGAGGTGGTGGTCGTGGCCATGGAATCTAGACACCAGGATCTCAGAGACAGTAGGGCGGGCCATCATAGGGTAGACAGGTTGTGTCACAGGTTCACAGCATTGGGAAGGAATATGAACTGCCACTTACCCAATAGGAGTAGGATCTCAGACCTTCCACTATCAGAGGTAATATTTAGTTGCACTTGTTTTATCTTCGTGCACTTTTCAATACAAGTGATTCACATGGATTTGTATCTATGGAAGTTGTAGAGAGTCTTGGGCTACGTGTTTCTACTTTTTCTAGTACCATGATGCTAGACACTCCGTTGGGGACCAGAATGGATGGGGTGTGTCAGTGCAGGGAGTGCACCATAGAGGTTGGTGGGTGTCACTTTCAATGCGACCTCTATATCCTAGAGATGAAGAGCTATGATTTCATTCTTAGTATGGACTGGTTGGTACCTGTTCAAGCCTTTGTATATTTCTATCGTCGCAGGGTGAGTTTTACATCACCAGAGGGAAGAGAGTTTCTATACAAGGGTTAATGTGATGTCCAGGCGGGCTGAGCTAGACCCAAGCATAGTGGGTGCGGTGGAGTGACAACACAGATTGCATGTTTATATCGGGATGACCAGAGAACTGGTCATATTTATTTCCCTCCAGTATTTGATCGTTTCAGGAATTTCATCCTGAATGAATTTTCAGGTCTTCTTCCGGGGTGAGAGGTGGATTCACTATTGAGCTTGTGGCAGGAGCAGCACTGGTGTCCATTCCTCCTTATAGGATGGCTACACCTGAGTTGATAGAGCTCATGATGAAGTTAGAGGATATACAAGAAAAGGGTTTCATCCGACCCATTACTTCTCCTTCAGGTTTGCGGGTAAATTTTTTGCAAAGAAGGCGGATGATATCCTTAGGATTTGTGTGGATTATCATAAGATGAACCAGTTGACGGTCAAGAACCAATATCCCTTTCCAAGGATTGATAATATTTTTGATCAACTTCATGGATCACGAGTGTTCTTGAAGACTGACTTGAGATCCGTATATCATTAGTTATGTGTTAGACCATTGAACATACCACTTATAGACTTTCGGAGGAGATATGATCTATATGAGTAATTGGTCATGCTGTTCGCAATCATAAACACGCCAGCAGATTTCATGGCTCTGATGAATCCTGTGTTCCATCCTTACCTATATTCTTTTGTGGTAGTCTTAATGGATGATATCTTGGTGTACTCTGACACTCGACACGACCATGGTACCCATATTGAGATCATATTGAGTACATTGAGAGTGCATCAGCTATATTCTAATATCTCAAAGTGCCACTTTTGGATAGACCAGATACACTTCCTGGGTCATATCATCTCAGAGGAAGGAGTCGTCGTAGACCAAGAGAAAGTTATACCAGTAGTTTCCTGGGAGCATCCTAAGAGTGTGTTTGAGATACAATGATTCTTGGGCCTAGATGAATACTACATGCACTTTATACAGGACTTCTCTCACTTATAAATGTTGTTGACGGGTTGGACTAAGAATGGGGTGAAGTTCGTTTGGGGAAGAGCTTACGAGACAGAATTTCAGGAGCTGAAGGGAATGTTGACATTAGCAGCAGTCTTGATACATTCAGAGCAAGGGAAAATCTATATAGTTTACTATGAGGCATCATGTATTGGGCTAGGAGCAGTGTTGATGCCAGGTGATTGAGTTGTTGCGTACAGGTCTCAGCAGTTGAGGAAACGTGATAGGAATTTCCGGACGAATGATCTCATGTTGGCTGAAGTTTCTCATGTGTTATGCTGTTGGAGACATTATCTATTAGGAGAATATTTTGTGGCGTTCACGGACCACAAATGTCTCAAATATATCTTTACCCAACGTCACCTGAATTTGAGATAGCAAAGGTAGGATGAATACCTTCAGTACTTCGACTTCGAGCATGCCTATACACTTGGTAAGGGTAATGCAGTTGCTAATGAACTGAGTTGGAGGACTCAATTACAGGCAATACAGGAGTCCAGTGGTTAGTGGCAGCTTACGGCTTTGTTCTCTGAGATGCATTTATAGTTGAATGATAGACAAGGGAAAACCTATCGTTCTTCCTTAGCTATGACTTCTACCCTCCTCAATAGAGTGAGAAAGAGACAACTATCAGATTCAGAAGGCCTCGTTCTTTGGGAGACTTTGGAATGTGAGGACACACCTCCTGGATGGATGATAGGAGATGATGAGGTTCTGTGTATCCATGGACGAGTGTGGGTTCCAAGTGATATACGTGAGGAGATGATCCAGGATTTTCATGCTTCAGCTTAGGCAGTGCATCCCGGAGTTAGAAAAATGTACCATAACTTGAGATGTCAGTATTGGTGGTCGGGTATGAAATGGGGAGTAGCTGGTGTTGATACGAGATGTTCCACCTGTTAGCAAGTGAAGGTGGAGCATCAGAGGCCAGCCATACTGTTAAAACAGGTACCTATTCTGGAGTGGAAATGGGATAATGTCGAGATGGACTTTGTGATAGGGTTTTCAAGGACACCTCAAGGAAGTGATGCTATATAGATTGTTGTGGAAAGTCTTATGAAGGTAGCTCACTTTTTACAGATCAAGGATACCTTCGGTGTTGACGAGCTCATGAGTTTTTATATCAAAGAGTTATTATATCTTCATGAGGTCCCTCTTTCTATCATTTCATATTGGGACACCCTTTTTACATCTCATTTCTGGAAGAGTTTTCAGAGGGCACTGGGTATACAGGTGCTTCTGAGCACTGGTTACCACCCTCAGACTGATGGCCAGCCAGAGCGTACTATACAGGTTCATGAGGACATTCTATGTGCATTTATGCTAGGCTTTTTTGGATCTTGGGAGAAGCACATACCCCTGGTCGAGTTTTCCTACAATAATAGTTTTCAAGAAACTATTGAGATGACACCTCACGTGGATTTTAAATGGTAGGTCATGCTGATCACCTTTGTGCTGGTTGGAGGCAGGTGATGTAGTTGTACTGGGACCACATCTCATTCAGGAGACTTCAGAGTAGGTCCAGTTGATTCAGATGTGGATGCCTGCTGCACAGTCTCGTTAGAAATCTTATGCTGATCGCCACAGACGACCCTTAGAGTTCGTGGTTGGGGATCATGTTGTCTTATGTGTTTCATCGAGGTTGGGACACAGGCGGATCAGGAGACTGGGTAAATATTCATCGAGGTATGTAGGGCCATTTGAGATTTTTGAGACAGTTGGGTAGGTTTCCTATCGATTGTAGTTACCACATAGGTATCAGGCAATGCACAACTTCTTCCATGTATCTGAGCTATGACGTTATCAATCAGAAACATCTCACATATTTCAGCCTGAGGAGTCAGAGCTTCAGGCCGATGCGTCCATTGAGGAGAATCTGATTCATATTGTTGATAAGAGCACGAAGGATCTCTCAGGCTGTTCAACTACTCTCATACGAGTGCTATGGCAGCATGGCCGAGTGCAAGATGAAACCATAGAGTGGGAGACCGATGTATGTGCTCGGTGGCTAGATTTGTTTTCAGAATTATCATCACCACCGTTGGAAGGGAAATTCAGGGACAAATTGCTTTAAGGGGGTATGTTTGTAAGAACCCGATTCTTATTTTTCAGGTAGGGGTTTCTTCTTTTCATTTTTCCTTAAGTGTTTTTGAGAAAATAAAGAAAATATAGAAAATCCAAAATTTTGTGGGTACATGCTGTGTACTTTTCCACAAGCCATGTACTTTGGCTATGTGGGATGAGTACACAGGGCGTGTAGGCCTGTCAGGGATGAATGGTTTAAAAACTGACTACACACCGTGTACTTAGTATATACACGCCGTGTAATTAGTTGGCATGTGAACAGTAAGGCGGTGGGTGTAGCTTCCAGTGGAATGGCATTACATGCCGTGTACTCAGAAATACACGCCATGTACATAAGTTGACAAATGAACAGTAACGCGGTTAAAAGAAGCCTCCGGAGGAATAGTTAAACAATGGAAAGTACACAACATGTACATAAAAGTACACATTGTGTAGTTTTTTTCACTTAAAACGAGAAGTAGCTTCCACTTTGGACATATGAAGCATAGAACACCTAAGAGCCGAGGGATTGGATGACCAAACCTTGGAGGATCTCTTGACCGCACACCAGGAATCCAATTCCACCACCGACAATCTCGTTTAGACCGCACAGGTAATCCCTTCCTTCTCCTTGAGTTGTTCTTACCAATTATTACTCTAAGGTATGTTATTTGAGTTTCATAGGAAAATATTTTATCCCAGATCTACACCGTTCTAGGTCATTTAGGGAGGTTTTGTTCATGTATTTCGATCAGGGGATATCTAGATAGGTGGTCGGGTATTTAATTCCAAATGTTGAGTGTTTTTGTGTTCCATTGTGCTACGCGCCCATGTTTTGGATGTCGTATGGTTGAGTGCGTGACTAATTAGATATCTATAATTTTATAGATAATCTACTAATAATTATAAACTGCTGTTTGGGATCATTGCTTGGATCCATGGCCACCCCGAGGGCGTGTTTCCCTTGTTTAGCTATTTGGCTAGAATACCCGAGGGTATGCCATGATTATATCGTATTTTTATTTTTCATGAGAGGAAACATGTACATATTTCTTGTTTTGATTTGGGATTAGCCCGGTTGACTGTTAGCATTTGGTTAGCCTGAGGGCAGTGCTTTGTTTAGTCTAAGGTGAGTGTTGGTTAGCCTATGGGTAAATTTTCTTATGGGTGTAGGTAGTTTCTTCCATGCCTGAGGGCATTATCTCATATTCCTGAGGGAAATATTCGTTATGCATGTGGGTAGTCACCTGCGGGTTTCGATTCTGATTACCTTTGGGTATGTATTTTCATGCCTTTGGACAACTTTTACATTGTATATTCATTGTGGGGATTTACTATGTTGTACCTTCCAAGCTAAAGGAAAATCTTGAAATTAATAAAAAATTAATAAAGTGGAAATGTAACTGGTAGAGATAGTTACTTTTGAGTACTGTCTGGTTTACTGTATTTTATTATTGAACACTTTTTTTGAACATTTTCAATGACAATTGGGCACGGTCCTTTGGTGGTTGCCTACATTGATTTATCTCTCACACCCTATTTGGGTCATGTATTCAGCCCAAACAGATTATATTGCTGCAGGTGTAGATAAGGGAAAGGGTCCCTATACGGGTACATTATTTTTATAGAGGAGTTGTAGATCATGAGACCGAGCCTAGGCTTGTGATTCTGATGTTTTCTATTTTAACTTCATTGGTCTTTTTGGTTGTACTCATACCATGTTGTTGTATTGTATTTTTATTACAGTGTATCCTATTATGGCTACTTTCCTAGACTCAGTGACATGTAGCATCATTATATATGACTGTAGATTCTATTTTACTTCAGTTTTCCATTTCATTTGTATATTGTTTACTGCTTCACTTGTTGAATGTTTATATATTTTATTCCTTTGTGCTACACATTGACAAATGAGATCATAGTTTCCCCAGTATCAGTCCTTTTCCCTCTCTGCTAGTCTACAACCTCTGGCATTTAGGGAAATACACTTGAGGTCATGTGACCAACCGGGTTCCTGGCACCCATGGTGTGGCATACGGATCCGGGACGTTACCTTAGTTGTTTATTTACTATCATTATTTTGACATTTATTTTTATATGGTATTATTACTGCTTCAACTTTTTTTATCTGATTGTTATTACACTAAATCACTCTTATAATGATGGAATTGTTTCCCCACTATCACACCCAAGTCCCTTTCATTTATTCGGTAGCCTCTGGCATTCAGGGAAATGCGCTTGAGGCCATGTGACCAACCGGGTACAGGGCAACTCTAGGTGGAACCTAGAAATGGGATATTACACCCCATCCATGGAGGTTTAGTTCCTTTTAGTTATCGATAGAGGGGTATTCTAGACCACGGATCTTTACATGAGTTTTGTCCCTCAATTGAATTAAATCAATTAATTTATTTTCATTCTAGTTTCAATTATTGAATATATTTTTTATATCAAATGAAACTACAGTAGGGTTAGATTCTTTATTATTTATTTTCCTTATTCAATGATCCAAAATATCCCTCCACCTAATTCGAATATATTTTCTTCAGAATAGATTAGTGTTGGGTTGTTAGTGGTCAATGCTCACCAACACGTGTGAGGAATTATGATGGGATCTATTATTAATTATGGAATAGAAATTCCTAATTGGGAATTTCCTTAAATTATCAAAAGGAATTGTTACAATATTACACACAAAGGAAGGAGGGTAAACTAATTGAGACATGATTTGGGATATCCTCACCATCCCCATCTGTCATGGGAGAGACATGAATTGAAATATGACTCTCCCCCTTACATGTTTAGTACAGTTAAAATAAGGAATGAATTTGAAATTTTGATAACATTTCTTATGGTCTAGTAAAACCTTCTCCAATAACCACTTCTATCATTTATTTTAAATCAATAAATTTAAATTTCTTTCAGTTTTCAATTTCTCAAACCAATCTGAATTCAATTTTCTAAAAATTAACCAAACCTGAAAAACATTTTTTTTGTAAACTCCTCTTCAAAATACTACATAGGATAGAATCTATAATATGATACTATATAGTAATTTTTTTATTTTTCTATGCCCCAAAACATGTTTTTATTAGTGGTCTACTATCTAATTCCCATTGTGTTGATTTAAATTTTTTTTATGTAGTCGATAAATCCATATTCCATGTTTAACAATTTCATCATGAATAAAATAAATTAAATTAGTTATTATATTATGGATTGTTGAATTTAATGATTATTGGGGAAATGAAATTGTAAAATTAATGGGATGTTGTAACTGGTCAACTAATAGATGGTGGTATTTATTGATTATTATATTTTTGAATTCATTGATGAGAATAATTTTTAATTGATTGATTAATGGTAATTAAGGTATATTTGGATTAACATTTATGGGTCAATGAATTATTCAATGAAATGATAACAATGGGTTTAATAATGAATTTATAGTATTATTCCATGTGATTGAAATAATGAATAATGATGTTTTTTATAAATTGAACGTGTACACATTAATGATAATGTATTAGAATAAGGATAATGATGCATAACCTTCATGTATATGAAATTATGATTTGTCTGATATTTTTATATTTGTGATATATGTGTTAGTAAGTGTGGGACAGGGACTGAGGCTCCAAATACCCATATATTTCATTGAGTCTTGGAATAGAGACTGAGGTCTCCAAATATCTATATGTGATAGTGACTGTGGGATAGGTACTAAGGCTCCATATACCCATATGTGACATTGAGGTGTGGGATATGGACTAAGGATCCAAATACCGATATGTGATAGGAAGTGTGGGATACAAGATGGGGTTTTAAATAACAATACATTGAGGTGTGGGATACAGATACAGGATATATATACTCATGGGGTGTTAGACACTATATTTTAAGACCATGATATTGGAAATAGACTATGTTTCCAATTGGACGTGATATGAATTGAAATGAAATGATAAATGAAAACCATGGTATTATGATTTGTGATATCCCTTGTCTATAGTTGAGACTCCAACATGGGCTAAAGAAGGAATTAATATTAAGGTTTTCATCATGAAACTAGGTATTGATGTGGTTAATTGAAGAATAATGAAATGTGATATCTATTTACATGACGACTTTCACATTATTCTTTATACAAATGAATTAAATGTTATTCACTGGATATTGTTTTAGATCTTTTGGTGGTGGACTAATATGTTTTACTCACACCCTACTTGGGATTCTAAATTGATAACATAATAAACATCATGTTTGCATGATAGTATAAGGGAAAGGGACATATGTTAGATGGATGAGTTGGGATGGAGCATGGATGAGGGAACCAAACTTGGTGATGAGACCCGATTGGGTGATTTTTCATTGTATTTAGTTTGGCTTTCCATTTTTACACTAGACACTTATTTGACAGGGTATGTCTACTATTTAGTTATGGATATTGTTTTCAGTTTTGGATCATCTTGTAATCCTAGTTTTTTAGGTTATTGTAACATTATGGTTGTTGGTTATTTTTTATTGTCTATTTATTTGTTATTTTCCTTGTTCTACTGATTTGATAAATAGGTTATAGTCTCCCCATGTTGATATATAACACCCTCAATACAAGTTATATGCCTCTATAATACAATGAGGTGAGACTGAGAACATGTGACCAACCTTGTTAGGGCACTGCAGTATTGAACATTGGTTGGGAGGTCACACTAGTAGTTAAACCCTTCATTTGTTCACTACCAGTTATTTTTAGATTATAATATGATACACCTATCATTTAATAGTGGATCAATTTTATAAAAAATTTATATTTTATACTCTATTGTTCTGTGAAATTGAAAGTTATATTGGGGTTATGTATCTTAGTGGAATAATCTGATAAGTTGTGGAAACTGGTCGTGAACAAGAATCCAAGGGACAAGGTAGAAGCCATGGAATAAGAAGACATCAAAAAAGTTTCTTTATATAAGTATTTTCTCTCTACACAATGATCCAATATGGATAGAAAATTTCAATAGTATTAAAAAAGAGAAAATTAATTGGTGGTGAATCTGGAGATAAACATTATAGGGTTGCATTAAATTCTGATGTCTTTTTCATCGATTGTGACATAAAGATCAACCAATTAATTTGTTTAATAAGAACCCATCTATAAAAATAATTGGAAATATATTAATTTATGAGTTATTAAGAGATATTATGATGTGATATCAAAGTTGAAATAGTTTTTGGAGATACCTATTGGACTCATGTGAAAAACTATAATAATAGAACGATGGAAAACAATTTAAGAAAGAATCCACATGTGAAGAAAGTACATAACCCGTGCAGAAAAAATGTTGGAAGATTTGTTAGAGAAATTTTATATAAGGATGTATAAAGTGAAAAATGATTGGAACATATAGATATATAACTAAAAATTGTTAGGGATATATTAATCATCCACATCTTAATTTTAATGGAAAATAGAATATGGAGCAATAATAACATGTCATTCAATGATTTATGTGTGGGGATCAAGGATATTTCACAAATCAATTTCCAAATTAGAATATAATAGAGGGAAACTATAATAAACCCCATTTGATGAAATGGATAAAATGTCATTATTTTCAATAAAAATGGATGAAGTTGAGTCACCAAATGATGTTGTGGTGGGTCCACTAATCATGCACACAAATATCGCAAGTAATTTTTTTCATTATGGTTCTATATATTATTTTACATCATTCATGTTTTTATATAAAATCTTGTTAATCCCTAAAATACTAGTATAAGATTTATCAGATAAAAATAATTGAGGAACTATTCCATCATCAATGGTATATTGGGATTCCCCTTTAAAATTTAGTGAGTAAAATATCTCTGCAAACATAGTTATCATTACAATGGTGTAATTTTTACATAATAATTAGGACGTGGTACTTATAAAATCATAATTCCAAGACCAAAGACTCTACATGGCTCACTATATCTCTCCTGGATAGAAGCCTTCGGTTCATAACCTCTTTCTTGGTCATTTATAGGGTGATTTGGTTTAAGATATTTTATTTCGTCTAGAATATGAGGCACTGTAATGGAACTCTAAATGTGAAATCATGAGAAGGAATATTAACCTATTAAATAAAAAATCTAAGTAATCCATTATTTCCAACATACTTTTTTTTGAAATGTTATTCTTTCTTAGTGGTAGGAAAAAAATCCATTAATGGATTCATAAAATAATGAATTTTTTTTTAACTAGAGTGAAAAAATGATCAACTCAAAAATAAGTAGCATATATATATCAAAAGTAGGTTCAAACCCTTATGGAAGGATGTTTCACGAGAATCTAGCCATTCAAAGAAGAAAAAACCCAATGATTTATTTAGGTTCTCCTATTTTTGATATTAAAATTAAAATTTTTCTTTTCAAGGACCTCATATTTCATGTTTCTACCCATATTTTCTAATAGAAGAATATTTTACATTTATTTGGGGTCTAGATCACATAGGTTAACAGAGTTCTTATATCAATTCCCATGAATATTTATATATTATTTATGCTACAAAAGAAATCATTTTTTGGATATAAAAAAAATAAATTCTTTTATATGGGAAATCAAATGGGAGGGTAAGGGATATTGGGCCTCTTGGAAAAGAATGGAAAGACCTATTGTAGATGGAGGTTTCATCTTCTGGTGTATGGAGACAACCATGATTGGAATTCTGCGAAAACTAGCTCTAGATATTTTTAATGGGAAATATATTTGCGTAAAATTTATGATGAAAAGATATGGTAATGATTGGTGTAGTTGGTTGGACCATCTAGGGTGATTATTAATATTGGCCCATGGTATAATAAACCATTATGTGTTTATGAAAGATAGAGTGTGAGCGGTGGTTGGGTGAGGGGATATCAATCACTAGGGAAAATGAATTTTATTATTTATAGATTTTATTACAGGGACATAACAATAGAGGATAACATTTAATGATAACATTTCATATGGCCATCTGTTGTATGTGTTATGAGATAACCAACATCAAGATGGTGTGGTGCATATTTTTGAAATGTTACTAGGATGAATTTTCATTGACGATCATTAGTATTAGTTTTGGAATTGTATTGAAAGGTATAATACTATGTAACATTCAATCTTCTTGAATTACCAGATATGAGTAGTGATCTCTTGAGGTACAACATCGTGACATGGTGTTCACCTTTGTATGTTGGGTGATATGGGAGTCTCATAATAGGAATCATGAAGGATAGAGTTACTACCATTTTATCTTAATGTGTGTTTTGTTTTCATCTTCCAATATTAGTCCCATTTTCCCTGGAGTGGGAACCTAGAAATCAGTAGGGAAATTCATCCAAGAATAGAATATAATCCTAAATTAATGGGACCATCTTCTCAAGGAAGATGGGTCATGTGGACTCCTCCAAACACTGGTATCAAGATAAATGTGGATTGTTCTTTATCAAAAGTTATTATAATAGGGAATATTATTGTATTCGAATATTGAGGGTCATTGGAGTTTGGTTATAGTGATTATTATTTCTCTATAATCTCATAGGAGGTTGAAGTTTGATCTATGATCAGGGGTCTCACACTTTTCAAGTTGTACACATTTTTTATTTATATTATTGATCCAAAATCCATGCTTCTAGTCAATTTCATACTTGATATATCCAAAGTTACGTGGTCTTATTTTTACCATATTAGGATTCTAATGACTCGTATTATATAATGAACAAGAAATAACATACATAGACATTACATCACTTTTACAGAATACTTAAAACAATATACAAACGAACAACCAAATACCTTATTAGTTCAGTTTCTTTGGAAACATGAAGACATAAACACTAATACATAGGTGAGATACATTATCTAAAACTAGTTTATTATTGAATATGACCCTTCTTATAAATATCAAGCTTAATAAATATATTCATATCTTGGGGAAGGAAGAACAAAAAGGGGCGAGCTCAGATTCCTTGTAAGTGTAAAAAAGGGATATGTGTAAGCATATACATGATAAAAAGGGTATGATAATGTGATCATGACATTAGAAGATCATACCATGCATATAAAATATCAAAAACATGAATCGTGGCATAAATATTTGTAGTTTGTAATACATTAATCTAAATGCAAACAAGATAATAAGTATATCATAGGAATAGGACATGAAGTCTGTGGCATAGACGTAAATATAGAAAATCCTATCTCAATACTACCTACCCAGACCATCACAACATGTTAGTATTTGGGTAATAACCTATATATCTACTTCAGGAATGAGATCCTCTCCTGTTTACCCTCTTGTTTGAGGTTTGGGATGTCCACCTATGTACCCTCTTTTCTCAGGGGTAAGATGCCCTCTTGATTTAGGCTTAAGATTCCCTCATGATTCAGGATTGGGATAACCTCCCATGTACCCTATTGTTTTGGGAATTGAATGTCCTCCCACACACCTTCTTGATCTCATAATACATTTATCATTTCCCAATGAATTGTAGAAATATATAGGTCCCACCCAAAATATGAAACAAATCATTCATACATGTTTTATAAGACAAAAATACTTGAATCACCCCATCACCCCTGAAAAGGAATCTCTTTAATAAATATCATATCATAATCCAAGAAATAAAATGGGTATCATAAAAATTTAATCATATCATGTCCTATGGAAAATATATGTGTTTCATAATCATTTTACCCTAGAATAACTCTTGAATGGAAGTGAGTTTCATAAAAATTTATTATTGTATAACCTGTTGAAGTGGAATGGGTTTCATAAGAATATTTCTTGTAGAAGGGCAAGTGGTTTGATAAACATATAACCCATTAAAGTGATATGTGTTTTAAAAAACATCATTTTATCCAAACATAAAAAATTCAAAGATATAATATGAATGGAACCTTTGGATCATTTCCTAAAAAGGTATTAATAACACCAAATGATTATCATGTTAGATGGGAATTTTTTTAAAGAAGATTTTAAAAAAACATTAGTAAAATATCCTTTTTCTTTGAAATTGTAATTTTAAACATAAAACATTTTCAAATATATTTTCATTAAAAATAATTTTAAAATATTGAAATAAGGATTGAAATTCATTTTCAATTCCATTTCCCTCAAAATATTATAAAATAAGATTGAAAACATTCTGAAAACCTTTTAATTTGAAAACATAAAAAATATTCTGAAAAAATTTTCCAAAAACAATTTATTTGAAAATATATTGACAACATACCAAAAAATAATCAAAACATTTTTAAAACCATTTATTTAAAAATACTTTGAATACTTATAATGAAATCATGAAAATGTTTCAAAAATATTCTTTGGAAATACTTTTGAAAACATATAAATAAAGCTATATTAAATTTTGAAAACTAATTCTATTTAAATACATTGAATATATATAAATAATTCTTATAAATATATTGAATATTTTTTAGAAAACAAGATTTTGAAAGAATACAATTTTTTCACCGAAGACAGAGGTAAAGTCATAAATTATTAAAAAGAATTTATTATTCATAATATGTTTAAAAAAAGTGAAAAATAGTACCAATAAATTAATATATCATGAATAAAAGAAGGATAATAAATTAAATGATAGTTCTTTAGAAATTTATCATAATATTTCATCAAACTAATCATAATCATAAACTATCTTGAAATATGATGAGATTGTTTCATTAAACTCTTACCACTTGGTAACTTTGAAATAGTCTCCCCATGTAATAAAATGAAATGAAATTAATCGTAAAATATATTTACAAGAATAATATTCATGATATAAAATTTATAAGTAAGTATATACACCTCATGGAAAAATATAGGTGCATAAATTACATGTTTCTCAAAGAATGAAAATTGAGACAACATTACTTTACTGATTTGGTCACTTTTGAAACATAAACCACATGAAATAAAGATCATAAAATGGTTATGTTAATGCCAAAAATATTAGTTATAAAAATCATAATATTCATCCATGGGTGGTATACACACCACATAAAAGTAGTGGGTGGTGAATAAAGCATGTATCTCATGTAAATCCAAAGTGAGATGAAATTATCTTACCTTGTGTATTGACTATCATCATATTCGTACAAAATTATTGTATAATAAATTTAGTTTTATTATAAATATTTTATAGATCAATATTCTTATATATAAAACCATATATGGTTTTATTATTACTTTATATTATCTACTTGTTAACAATTCAATATTTAGGATTCATTTCGGATAATATCTTATTTGCTCTTCACATGTGTCATAATTTATTATATCTTTAGTACATATAATTATATAATTAATTCAAGAAAGTAAAAAATTATATAAATATCATTTATGTTTATTATATTTCTATTATAGTAATGTACATAATATATAAGTATAAAATGGAACACACATTTCATTGAGACTGTAGGTCTTATGTATGCATCAGCATTGTTTCGAATTTTTTACCATATTGAAAGAAAGAGAGTGAAAGAAATATATTTTAATTTATGTATAAATATAATTATTAAATTATAATTACTATATCATATATATGATATAATTTTAAATAAATATTCCTTAATACATTAAGTAGTGTGTGAATGAATCACATCTCTTTGAGGGGGTGGTAGTCCACACTTCCTTACAAAAAATCATCGTATTTACACAAAATAGAAAGTATATTTCTATGTGTTGTAAAATAATTTCAGAAGCACAAGGAAATAATAAATATAATATATAACATATAAAAACATATTTTCCATCATAATTTCCACTATGAGATTCTGTAAATAAAAAACAAACAACCATCATTTCGTGAGGTGGTAGTTCGTCGTACACTTCAAAAATATGTTTGTTACCCATTATATAGAAGTGTATGTGTTGGTAAAAAGCTTAATATAACAAAATACAGGTAGATTTAGTATACTGGTGTTTTTTAAAACCATCTAATAATAAGAGTTTAGGGGGTGGAGAATGAAAATAAAAGAAAAGAGCCAGAGAGAAGACTTTACCTCTTAACAGGGTAACTGCTTTTAGTTTGTGCCAAAAAGCTTACTCAAATTTATTCCTAGATTATGGTAGGCCTAAAAGAGTATGGTATGGATGTTGTTACATGGATTTATCAGATCTTGGATGAACATTATTTTTTTAGAGGTTTGAGTAAGGGGAGAGGTGGTGGCCGTTATAGAGGAGGAAAAGGACTCACTAGGTATTTTTGAAAACATGAAAGGTGTACAAATGTTTTTACCTAAAAAATAAATCCACAATAACAAAAACTCCTGAATTTAAGGTTCATGGAATAATAATGTCCCAAAAATGGGTTTTGGACAAGTGTTTAGGTCATTTGGGCCATTATGTTTAAGGCTATTAGATTTTTAAGCTTAATTTTTTTCTTTAATCATTGTAATTAATTGTAATTATTTTTAAAAATAGTTTTGTTACTAAAATAAGTTATAAAATACATTTTTTTACATTAAATTCACATAATTGGTAGACATAAATTTAAATATAACCCATAAAATGGGGTGAAAATGTAGGTTTTTAAAGAAAATATACCCAAAATATTTTTATATTTTTATATAAAATTTGAATGTGAAATTGATTCTAATGATCTATATTTTATTATTTAATAAAAATTTAATCTAATAAGTCTTTAGAACAAAAAAAATAACCCATTAAATATATTATATTAATTAGTAGTTTCAAATTAATATTTAGTATATTTCACAATTCATCAAAATATTAAACATCACTGAAAAATAACAAAAATTATCCCTACCCAATTTTTGTTGTTCCTATTTCAAATATAAAATTTATTTTTACATATAGGAATTATAAAAGTTCTAAAAATTTTATTTCCAAAAGGATCTCCATTAAAAGGTGGTAAAAATTTCCTTCATAAAATATTTCATTTTTATGTGAAATATTGAGTATGTTCTTATCTTATGATTATAAAATATCTTGAATGAATATCAAACATATTTTATTGAAAACATAACATATATATATATTTTATTAATATCATTATCTTATTGTAATTAAAATACTTTATTAGGATAAAACAACTTTTCAATTATATTTCTTTCGGTTCAATTGGTTCATACATCCATTTATAATGAATTCGTAACCAATTAATTCATTTTATTTTTTGTGTAAATCACATATTTTAATAATTTATTTAATAATATTCATAACCATCAACTTAGCATCTTGGTTATATTTTATTATGTTAAATAATAGTATTTTTAAAAATATATTATAGTTTGGTTTCACATGATATTATGTGTTATGAAATCCATAGTGGAAAATCAATATTGCGTATAATATAAAATAAACTCAGTGTTCTTTAAAGGGAATGTTAAACCTCCGGTTATATTTAGTGCATGATAACTTGGTGTTTTGAATAACCCAAGAAAAAAACTTTTATATAAAACTAATATATTTTCAGCATTGTGTTAAATGAAAAATATTAAAAATATAAAAAAATATTTCACCAAATCTTATTGTGTTACAGATTGGTTGTGACATTGAGATCTTTCACACCTGGACTAAGGGAACTTTTTCAGCGGTCAATATAAAAAGTAAGGGAACCACTGAAGAGATACTCATTCATTTTCATATAATTGGATTTCATCATAATGACTATAACCTCTTTGTCATTGGTGATTCCCTTAGGTTTAACCGCTTAATACCGCCACGAGGTTTATGGTTTTTGGAATAAAAATTTATTTGTGAGTGGGAATAAATATAATGTGTTAGGATTTTATATATACACATTGTTCGGGAATATATTAATGTATTTCTTGAAGATTTACCTATACCTTCCTCAGATATAGAGGAATTGTTATTAATTTAACTCAAAACCAAATCTAATCCAATATAAAAGACCCCAAATAGAATCACATGTCTGGATTTAGAGGAATTATATATAAAACATCATGATTTTTTGGAAAATGGTTTTATTCAACTGAGTGTATCTCCTTCGGATGAACCTATTCTATTTGTAAATTATAACGATGGATTAATATGGATATGAATTTCTTATAAAGAACTTAATGGGGTACCAATGAATAAAAAATACCTTCTTTCAAGGATTGATGATTTGTTCAACTAGATTTCTGGGGTTCAATTATTCTGCATGATTTACCTCTTATTGGAGTATCATCGAAGGAGGGAGGAGAAAGAAGATATCCTAAATACTGACATCTGAACAAGATATGTACATTACAAGTTGGTTATTATAGCCCTTTTCTTAACTAATGATCTTGAATTTTTTTTGATTTTATGAATCATGTTTTAAAGGAAAACCATGATAATATTTTTGTGGTTTTTGATAATGATATCATGATATATTCAATAATTCAAAATGATCTTGAGGATCATCTATATGTTATTTTTCAAATATTATATATAGAGAATCCTTTTGGTAAATTCAGAAAATTGTGATTTTTTGTTATAAAAATTCACATTTTGGGACACATTGTGACTAGTGAAGGACTCTTAGTGAATCAAACAAAGACAATTATCATATCAGAGTGGTCACATCCTATAAAAATAACTATTATTAATAGTTTCATTGGTCTTGTAGGATACTATAAAAGGGTTCTGAATACCATTTCACATATTTATAATCAACTAATAAAGTCAAATCCAAAGGGAGTTAAGTTTATCTGGAAAACGAAATGTGAATAATGTTTCTAATAATAGAAAAAGATATTGGATAGTGAACCAATGAAAACATTTCCCTCTAATTAGGAAGGGGTTTTAATTTATATTGATTCATCCTTGAATTTAATTAGATGAATAATCCTGAAAAATTGGAATTTCAATGCTTATATATATGGTTGTTAAATCCTTATGAATAGAATTATCATACCAATTATCATGAATCAGCTAAATTTAACTTCCCATTAAATATGGAGAGACATTATATTTTTAGTGAGAAGTGTTATATATCGACATCAATATTTTAATGTATATATTCACCCAAAAGTAACTGACTAAAAATATACTCTTTATTAAAACCCCCAAGGTCAAGGTGGTGAAAGTTGTCAAGACCGAGGGATTCATACCCTATAATGAGTTTTCAGTTGTTCAGTAAGGGCCTCGTACTTGTATATAAAATAATACTCTAATTGGGGATTCCCTTATTATCTAATGCGTTGGATAAAAATTTATCTTCCCTCCACGTGTTCCTAATATCAATTTTCTAATCTAAGATCATCCTGGATTTGTAAATGAAATATTTCACTTCCAATTATGAGGTGGTCTTTTTTGTGAAGAAGTCTAAGTAGAACTTTGGAGACTGATTCAACCTATGATATGTTAATATTATAAAGCATGGAAAATGTAATCCCATTATAAATAACCCTTTAAACTATTCTAATAGAGTTATATGGACCATGATAAGTTCTAAAAAAATATCACTGAACCCTTATAAACACAAAAAAGTCAACCCCTTTTATTTTCTCGATCACACATGATCTGCCAACATTCAGATTCAACCCTGAACATGGTAGCTAAAATTATAAACACCTCCCCTGTTTACTCCTACATCTTCTTTAGGTATTCATGGATATACATGGAAGAATCCCCTTTAGCGAATCCAATAACCCCCACCATTTAAAATCTGTCAAAGCTCTACCACTAGAAATTTCAAGAAACCCTTAAAAAATTGACATATCTATCTACTTTATTTTTTGTTGTTTCAAGCCTCTCTAATCGCTGAACACACCACCATAAATTTCAATCTATATATACTAACCACAATACCATGTTGGCCATCACCCAAGCATCGAGATATGATAAAATCTATTACATTTTCCTTATTCCTAGAATTTACATGCAATACCAAATGTATTTCCATATACCAAATACCCACTCACCTTAAAATAAGAGGTGAAAAACAGATTCTGAGTATGAGGTTTCACAACACCATCAATTTGAATCCATGAAAATTCCCCATTCCCAAACAATATTATAAATTGATAATGCAAGATTCCTCAAATGGTACACCATTAAATTCATCTTCAATAGCATATCCTAGAACTATAACATTGAAACCCAATCAAATATATCCTTTCATTTATTCAAAATCACATGATAGTAAAGACCATTCCACCATATAAAAGATGATTCCAAAATGAACATCCATCAGGCTCATCGACCAGGCTTATATTCCCATGAATAGTATTCTATTTGTGATCTAGAGTCTTGTTGATAAAACTAAGAAACAAGATTTCACACTAGTACTAGATATCCAGAACTTGACACAATAAAAATAAGCACTTTTAACCAACCCAATTCTTCTTATAGTAGCTAACATCTCCATGACCAACAACCCATTGTACTTTCTCTTCCATCGTCTCCTTTTCTTGATTATACCCCATATAGGTATTGATGTTATCCTATTTTGAAAATAAAATAATCTCCATTATCATTCATACCATGTCCTCATAAATCTCACTGATAAAGAGTTCCATTGAATAATATCCCACACTAGCATCACCTTCACTCACTGCATAGATTCTGAAATGCTTTGTAAATTTATTCAACCATCATAAATTGGTTCTCCATTTTCTTCCAAGACACCCAGTGGATTCATAAACCCTAATATACATCCCATATGAAGGGTATCACTTTTTTTATTGATTCCAAATGGTCCCCTTAGTCTCTTTGATGATATATAGAGGATCCATTGGTATTTATTTGATAACACTATTTACCATACTGATTTATCCACCGAATGTAAAGAAGTGATTATTTTATTTACATATGAACCAAGTGATCTGATTAATTGTTTGAACTGAACCTAAAAAAAATATACCGTGGGAAATCATTAAGGAATATTGTTTTTTTATCAATTTTCACCACGTAAAATTCAATAAATACATCAATTATTTAAATAGTAAATATTTTAGTGTTCTTGTGATGATATCGATTGAAGGAGATCCATTAATCAAAGCCTTGGTAAATATGTCTTAGAATTTATAAGGCATGGGTCAATAAATCCTATACCAAATGATTACCTAACCATAATTAATAGGGCAGATCATGAAATAACATAGATGGCTCTATGTTACAAAATAATATATATGTTGTGATAATTGGAAATATTTTTTAGTTCAATATTAATCAATGGAGTACATTGTTTTGTTATAATGAAATGTATCCCATATGATTTAGAGTTAAATGAAGAGATGATGGATGAATCTCATATATCTACACTGTATATTTATACTAGAACCAAAAATATGTATAAATACATATGTGATAATTTTTTGGTGGGATAATATGAAAAGGATTTTTCTTATTATACTTTGATATTTTTAGTATGTTATATAGTGAAGGATGAGAAATAACTACCTAAAGGAGTATTGAAACAACTACCCATACATATATGTATGTGTGACAACATCACTATGTAATTTGTTAATGGCCATCTAAAGTCATCCAATAGAAAAAATTCTATATGGTCTATCATTGACAGATTAAAAAAGTGTTCCCATTTTATCACCATGTGAGAAGATTTATCCCTTGGGTACCTTGAACATTTGTATAATTAGGATGTTGTGGGACATCAAGGTGTTCCACTATTAATTGTTTCAAATAATGTTCTATTATTTACTCCTATTATATAGAGAATCCATAAAAAGGGTATTAATAACAAAATAAACGTTAGAAAAATCTACTATCTCATGAAGAATGGGAATTATGAGAGGACTTTTTGAACATAGGAAGACATGTTACAAGTTATCTCACATGAATTTCAACAGAGTTAGGATCATCATATTCCACGTGTAGAATTATCCAAAAAAACAATATTAAATCATACATTCAAATAGATCCTTATTAATAACTCTATGGGAATAATTTTTGATCTTCAAAATGTTGGGCTGATGTTGGATAAAGAAAAAAGTTGGCACCATACATTGTGATAGACACTATGAAGAAAATATTTTTGATCTAATAACATATCAAGGTTACTATGAGTTGGAAAATTGTTATAATATCAATCAATGGAAGGAAATAGAGTTTCATAATGGTTATCATATATTCCTAAAAATATCACCATATAAATGGGTAATGAGTTTTGAAAATAATGTTATGCTAATCCTCATGTAAATTCAACCATTTGATATTTTTGAGTATGTTAATGGAGTTGTTTTTCATGTAGTGATACATCCAAATCATTCCAACGTCCACCACGTATTACCCATGTCCTCATTATGAAATAATATGTTAGACCCATCACATATATAACACCAAAAATTATGGAATTAGAACATAAACTATCATATTAAGAACAACCAATCAATATTATAGATTAAATGAAATATGTTTTTTTGGAATATTACAACCCAACACATGAAATTATTATGGGGAAATCACATGTTTGATGAAGACAATTTGGATCCTTGAGAGGAGAAAAAGGAATAATACACCCAAATTTTATGAGTTCATACATCGATTTCATGGATGAAAAATTTAAGGGGATGTAATGTAAAGATCTAAGATTTTTTTAATAATAAATCTCTTGTATCATATTGAATATTTTAGTATATTTTAAAATAGAATCCGGAAAAATGATAATACATGTCAAAAGATAATTACATTTGAAAATATACATTATAATTGAATGTATTACCATGGATAAATACATATAATGAAATAAATTTACCTAAATAGGAAAATTGGGATCATCCTAATCCCCCAAAATCATCACCAGCATAAAGAAAATGATAAAAATAAGAATAAAAATTAGTATTCTAATAACTATTTTAGAAACATAGAACCTTGAGGGTAAGGAGATATATAGTGAATCATGTAATTTGGTGTTATTTTTAAGAGGTAATATGAACAATGGAATGGGGAAAGAACTATTAGAATAGTAACATGGCTGTTATGAATAGTGACATAACCATTATGAATAACAACATGACCTTTGGTCAATATGAATGATGTAAATTATGAATGTCGATATTAATATAAACATTAGAATTATTATATATAAATAGTAAATTAAAAAATAAAATTTATAAAATAGGGAGAGATTATGGCCTCAACTAGTAGGAGCATTCCTTTTGAATCCTATTTATTATAACATGGGTGGGAGGTATCATTATTGGGGTTTTCCATTAACTAAATCCAATAAGATGTTTAATAAGTAAGGCTCAAATATAATCGACTATAGTATAAGTTCATATTTATGAAGATCACCACAAAGTAAATGATAGTTGATTTATTCCTCTAAACTACCACCATTGCACACCATACATTTAGGGAATAAACTAGTATAATAAGGGGTTAGGTATCTTGGCCTTACTATAATATAAATATAATTTCATTTGTATGAATGAAATATTTATTTCTTTAATCCCATTTTCAATATTATTTTAGAAAATAACATACACTAGAATATCCGATGAATTTGATAAATAGATTATTAGGTACACATAAAACATAATTGTGTTTTTAAAAAATATATTCACCTTTAAAATATATTCATGTATTATAAATATAATTCATTTTAATGAAATAGACTTATAAAAAATGTTTATTTAAATATAAATTATAATATATTTTTATAATTAACTAGAAAAGTTTTGTAATATATAGAAAGTTGACTATGTCATAAAGACTGTTATTTTATAATAAAGATGGATTTTTAAAAAAAATATTAATTTCTTATATTTTAGAAAAAAATTATAAAATAAAATTAATATTTGAAATCATTATACAGAAATTAGGTTATGGTTAAATTCTGAGAATTTATTAAAATACGTTATTTTTCATGGAATTGTAAAAATAGAGTGTTGTGTTTATGATCTGTTTTATTACATCATTAATATGTAAAAATGAAGTAATAATTAATAAAACGTAATACATGAAAAAATTATTTAATAAGATTATGTATTTTAATTGAATTAAATCAATTTACAATCCTAAAAATAAATTTTAAACTAAAAATGGAAATTAATATTTTAAAAACATTATTATGTTGAAAATTAACTTTTCCTATGAAAAAGATATATAATAAATGTATTTTGATATTAATTCATTAAAATTTTATAAAACCAAACATAAATGTCTAAAACAAAAAAGAAAAAGTTGTGGGTTATATAATGGTTTTTCATTTTATACAACCTAAAATTACAAGGTACGTATTTAGATATTCGTAATAAATTCATCCTCTTTTTTATCAAAAAAATACAAATCCTATAATTCCTCTCCACTCTAAATCAACATGTGAGAATTTTCAAGTCATTTTACTTCCTAATGACTCCGTTAATGGTGTTTGTAAAGTGTTAAGAATTGATCTTCACATTCTATGAAGAAAATTTTCAGGGTTAGGGAACACCACTCTTCTTCTTTTATATTCTAGTACCACTTTTGTGGTATATCTTCTAAATTTTGAATTAAACTTTTTTCATACACATTTAATTATCACATTACATCCAAAATAGTGTTTTATAGTATTGAGATTTGTTTTCTCTTTCATTATTAATTTTCCTTAAACCACATTGTATACCCCTCATGATTCCAAAATAATTTCATGAATTTATCTCTTTTACATATGATATTCCTATATTTTTCAATACCCAAACCACTTCTTTATACATGGGTATTAAATGAAATGTTAAAAAATTTAGTATTTCAAAATATGAAACACATGTTTTCTTTTCATGGGTCAAAAATATTGTAATTTTCATTTATGAATGAAATTTATAAGATCAATGACTCTTTATGAAATCCAATAGTTATTTCCCACGTGTTATTTTAAAAAATATTTCTTACATGATCTATGAGTCACACAAGAAATTAAATATATAAAGGGTTCCCTTAAATGTTCTCAAATGCATTAGGTTAATAATTAATCTCCCTATTCAACTTGTTTTCAATACCATGGTGAATATCCTTGGTAATTATGTTTTAAGATGACTCAGTAATAAAACATGGTGATATAATTATGAATTTATTATTCGATATTGTGGTCACCTTTCCTTGTTATCTATCAGGTACTTATGGTTATGCCCTCTTGTTATGAAACAGGTTTTATACTTGAAGATGTATCATGATCATTTTCCTTTTCTTATCCCACAGGGAGATTTATGTCCATCCTTTTCTATTGATATATAAACCCCGGAAATCCATTATAGTGACATGAACTTGGATAGCGTAATAATGGAATTATTCATGTGTATTAAATTAATTTTATGTATATTTTTCTTATAGGTAATTCATATATTTTGAACCTAGTTCCCAAGACAATAAAACTCAAAAGATACTCCAAAGATATTAATTTAATAATTTTATATGGAATTGTGTAAAAAAACATGTATTCAAAACATAGTCCACCATATCTTGACTCAATGTACCAAAATCCATGTATACTACACTCATGATGCACTTTAATTCCACCGTAATTCTTACACCTATTGATTATAATTATATTCAGCCTTTGAATTCTATATCATAACCTAGTACAATCCAAAGTCAAGACTGAAGAAATCGAGATCAACTATCATTCTATGTATGTAACTCTTAAGATGCATGTATGGTAATTCTTAGTTTTATTTTAATAATATACAGAAATGAAAATACAAATTCATAATATAATATTTATATATGTGAATAAATTCAAAAATATAATAAATAAGTGAAAAATTCAGATATTTAAACATGAAATAAATATTTATGAAAAATTCATAAATAAAATAATTTTAAACACATTATAATTTAGTCATACAATATTGAAATTCAATAATAAAATAAATATAAACACAATATAATTCTATTCATTGTGAACTCATTATATTATTATTTATATGTAATTTACTAAAATATATGGAATACAATATATAATCATTATATATAATAAAAACTATTATATAAAGTAAATATTCATAATATCACACATTTAATATTTTTTAAACCATGACCATATCAATTACTGAAACACTTTTTGGTATAGATAATATAATTTTCACAAAAAAATGTATTTTGATATGAGCATTTCAAATTATGTATTATGAAAAATTCTTAATATTACATATAAACTCATTTTTTATTTCTAAATATTTTTTAATTTTTTTTAATTATAAATAATTTTCATGTAAACAATTTATATCCAAATTAATGGTCATGTCTTATAAATTCCAAATGTATTTTAATATTAACCATTGATATTATAAAATACTTAATTACTTAATGTTTTAAAAACCCCAAATAAATAATTACAAATAATTTATAAATATTTTACAAATTAGATCAATATCACCCAATTGTTTTTCAATGATTTAAAAAAAATAAAAATCAAATAATTCAATTCATAATTTAAAAATTGAAAAAATAATTTTTTTCATCTATATCATACTCTATGATATCTAAATATTTTAATCCAAGACTATGCTTCATTATCCGTCACATTTCATGATAGATAATATCCAAATATTTATATCACCCTCTAGGGATCCTAGTTTTACTTGATGAATGGTTGGATAACATCCATACGACAAGAAACATTATTTTCATAACACAAAATAGAACAACTTCTTAATATAATATAATATACAATATCATATGATTGATTGAAAAACTATTAGAATAATATGTTCCACCTCCTACGATATCGAATATCATATATATTAGCCTTATTTTAGCTTAATACAACACATGTCGTATACTGAGGCACTGAGCAAAATTCATATCGTAGTTAATGATATTAAATAGGAAAACAATACCAAAAACACATTTCTTCATTTTTATACAATCTTTCAATAATCAATTATCATGTAATGGATTTGATACCACTGATGGGATTCTAATGACGAATTAACAATTAATTTCTATAGTGTAGTGAATTAGAAACCCTCAAAACCATGATATACCATTATTGAAACCAAAAAATATGTATAAACTATAAATGAGGAAGTTATATACAATACACTAATGATCACCACTACCAATATATTCAGACACACACTTTATGCAGATCTCAAAGATCTAGTCAAAGTAATACCTTCTTCACAATCCATCCATAGAATATAGGAATTTTTCAACACTTATGATGGACTCTCCTTCTCTTCGTGATATAAAAGTGCCTCTTGAGGTACAGGAGGAAAATAAAGGGAGCTTTAATGTTGAGATAATCTTTAGGATCCTGGGAATATAAGAAAAAATCCATCACAGTAGAAGTGACTCACTTTTATAGTCCCCATGGAATCTACATGTGTAAATTAATTATCAAACACATCAAATAATGTATTAGTTAATACATACACTATTCATACATTCATCACATGAATGTATTCATACTATTATGTATTTGATCAAATAAAACATTTATAATAATGAGGTCCACTGTATAAGAAACATAGTACCAATTATTTGGAGGTCCAAAAAATTATATTATATAAGGAGAATCGTATGTTACAATTCATGTTGTATGTTATAATCGTTTAATATAATACCACTATCTCATGATAGTGGCATGTTATCATATAAAAAGACATAATATATAGTCATATTTCCTTTTACAATACTTCCATAATGAATCACATACACAATGGGTTTATGGAATATCTATTTTATGTGTTTCTACTAACATTATCATCTTTATTGTATCATTATTGGTTTTTCAAGACACGTGATATAGTTTTTCACTGTTATGCATGTGAAGAGTGTTAATCCCTGCACAAAACATACTGAGATTACTATCTCCTGAATATTTTTCGTAGATTAAGAACTGATTTTTTATTTAACTAATTTCCAATTTTCAACTACCAAGTGAAGGTATTTTTATTTCTAGTGTACTAATGTAATCTTCCGCTCTTACTACTTCACCAAACAAAAGTAGTTTTCCCTTAATTTTATAATATAGAAATGATGTGATTATAATAAAAAATCATAAACATTACACTCATGATATATTAACAAATAATTTTTCAATCTTAATCAAATACTAGAAAAACAAGATGAATATACTGAGACAAAAAACAATCATAAATGATAATAAAGTGAAATAGAGAAGGAAACTCAAGGATTTGACGAAGACTCTTTCCTCCACCTCTTATTTATGATGTGATCCTCTAGGTTTAGCTCACTCTTAAAAATATTTTCTAGCTTAGATCCCCCATTTAAATTCTAAATGTTCTCTAGTTCCTTGGTTTTTTTCTTATGGCCCATAGAATATAACTACATCTATTATTTCTCCACACTGAATGGTCATCCCTCGACTTCCCTTGTAAATTGCATAGACAATATCCACAATAAATCAGATATAAATACATTGATTACACATTAAAAATCACTGTTGTAAAATGTTACATATCAATTTCAGTTCCTATCAAAAGATATCTTTTCCTCCATCCTCAAGTATTTGTATTCTTCTTGACTTATTATTAGATCTATAAATAATTTATTTATGAAGCTTATTTGGAATATGATTTTTGAACCAATGGTTCATGAATTTAAGCCACATTTTCATTAGATGATCTTTAGGGATATTCTTTCCATAACCTTCTAAAATTATAAATTCATATGTTTTTTTATATAATGATATGAATTTTATTGGTGATGGAAATGAAAATTCTAGAATAAATTGTGAAGAACATTTTTTCCAATGGTCGAAAATGTATTAGGATCATTTTTTATAATGTAACATCCCGACCTAGGTGTAACATATCTATTCCCTATGTTTGTTCACCACATCACTTTTGGCATGAATCCCCATATTTTATTGGGTATCGACTAGTAGTGAGGGTCTAATATGTCACCTGGGTACACTATACCAACTTTATCAAATTATTACCCTTAAAAAATAAATTAATAATAACAAAAATAATAAAAAAGTCAATGATAATCAAAATAATGACCATAATCACATGAGGAATCAAAAATAGGAAATATTATAAAAACAATAGTAGTAAATATTCCATGAAATACAAGTGTCAAGTGTCTAATGAAACCCCAAAATAAGGACACACAGAAAAATCCCAAGTGGGTGACGACATCATGTAAAGTTTTCTCTTCCACGATCCAACAAGAATATTAATTAATCCATATAACATAGGTCGCTTTCCCTTATCATGTCTTGTAATCAAGAAGTCCATTCAGGTACTAATCTAGTATCCAAAATAGGGTTTGAGTAAAATTTAGTAGGCCACCACGCATGGTGTCTAATGCAATATCTAGTCAATAATAGTTTATTATGTTGTATAATTATTAAAGAAAAATGAAAAAAATTAAATTGGTTTTACATTTATTATCCTTTAGCCAACCAAATCGTAACTCTTTCATCCCATTACAGAATTCGAACCATTCACCATAAGGATATAACTATTTATTCATTCATGAAATTTCATTATTCATTTAATTCCACTTTCATTTCCAATACATTGAAGCTTTATTATAGGTACTAATATCTCGAGCACATTGAACATGTCACGAACCGGGTCGGGTCTTCATCTGACCCAGCGCCCGACCCGGTCCGCAACATGGACTGAAGGGAATTCCTGATCCCCACGGGCTGTCAACTAGATCTGGGCAACAAAATGTGGCAGTTGAGAACAATTTATTCAAGGTAAGACATATAAACAATCAACATAAACTAATCAAGGTAGTTAAATAATTTCAATTGAAAATAGATCAAGGATGGATAGTTAAGCATATGTCTAAGTGGCCTCATGGGTCACCACCAAAGCAAAAAACATTCTTACTACAAGATAGATCCAAAACTAGAACCCGAAACTAAAAAGATAAAGTAGGCATGAACAACGAGATGCTCAGTTGGAAATCAGAAATACAACAATGCCCTATTCCACTACCTTCAATAAGAAATCCAAATCATGCTTGTTTGAAAATAAGGCATAATAAAATACCGTTTTTGGTCTTTTCAAATTCAAATAACACGATTTCATTTCCATGAAAAACATTTCTCTTTCATTTTCAAAAATGGTTTTGAGCATTCATTAACATTTAAAAATTAAAGGAGACCAATTTAGATTAAAATATGGTTTTCAAAAAAGAGGGAAAAATCATGAGACCACTGAATAAAAAATTGTATCACAAGAACCAAGGAATGTCCCTAAGCAGCTAGTATTAGTTTGGGACCTGGGATCGTTTTGTCTCAGTGAAACATGGATTTGAAACCCCGACCCTTAAAGAAGGCTGCTTAGATGGCCACGACCCTCAGAAAACTTGGCTTAGAAGGCCATGACCCTCAGTCACTCATATGTTTAGTTAGTGTAGCAATCGTCAAACTTGTAGTGATACCGGGTCCAGTCATATCCCGACCACTAGCCCACATGTCATAGTTCACCCTCCTAGATACCCAGGTTTCCAATTTTTCTATGTTTCATGTGGTGGTGAGTTTTTATCAAGAAAACATATATATACATAAAACGTTCTTTATCCAAAACACATACAACCTCTCACCACAGTCCTCCCTACTTAAGTGCATTCCCCCTCTTTCATGCCACCCAAAGCATAAGCCTCAACACAAGTCACATATCAAAAATCACATTTTAACAGTTAGATTACATTTCTCAAACTAGGCGGGATGCCTCAAGAGGGGTTTTCCAATTTTGTAAACCATTTTCAAAGTGCCAAACGAGCCCCATTAATTTACAAAGAACATTACCAATCAGAAAACAATGTTGCTCAATATCTTTAAGATCCAAAAATCTTCTTAAAAATCCATTTGCACTACCAAGGCACAACACTTTTAAAAACATGCATAGAATAAATCAAACCAATGAAGAAAGGAAAATTACCAATTAACACCCAATTTATTCCAAAACACATGAATTCTTAAAAACTAACCAAAACATAATTTTACTTCTTTCTAAATTCTTTCACTAATCTATATTTATTAAAAAATGAACCCTTCACAACATACATGCTAGCCACATAGGGAAAACCACTTTAAGGAGCTAGTATTTCAAAACCAATTTAGCATAAAAAATTCATTACATTTTCCAAGCAAGGTCGGGACCATATATCAACATGAAAAACACATGTTGGAAACATTATAAATTATGCATATAGAATGAATAACCACTTTTCAAAAACACTTCCAAGAATTCAGTGTGTTATGATAGAAAACATATCTAAAATAAGGCTACACATTTTAGATCGTAAAAGTGAACCATTAAATATAAAGGGATCTCCAACGTGAAGCATTGCTAAAAACTTTCATATCACATATATAATATTTAATTTTGAAATCACTATTTAAAGAACTAATGAATTTATGGAATTCAAATTGATGTCATTGGCATAGGGGACATTCCTCAAAACAAGTCTCTCTTTGTCGACGACTACTCGAACCGACACTAGGCGCATACACGCACTTGCATATATATATATATATATGTACACTCCTAGCTGCATTGCACATATTCCCCGTTCCATGAGGGAATATGTACCAAGAAGGCACACACACACACACATATATTCCATACCCTATGCATGTACATGTAGGATTCCTCGACACCCGAAACCCAAAAACAACATAGCGAGGTCCAATGCACTACATATATAATGTGATAAAATAATTAAATACATAAAAAACTATAAAATGATTCAAAATAACAAATCAAGGTTTTTCACTAATAACACACTCAAGACATCCTTTCTAAAACCAAGAGCACCATGACATGACACCAAAACTGAAACTGCACAATTTACATAAAACAATTACTCAACAGCTCAATAAGGGTTTTCACCGAAAATTGCACACATATTGCACCCCATGCTACCAACATGTCAAAAGTACATAAAATCTCAAACATAACCAACATCAAAGCATGAATGATAATAAATAAACAATATTAATTAATTAATCTCCCAAAAGAATTTATCAAATAAAGACTGTACGCGGAATCACCTAAATTGGTGCAAACCGACTTCACAAAATGGTGTGAAACTCCCACGGCATGCCAAACGCACCATGACCAACATAATTAGACACTAAAAACAAACTATTGGACTAATTAAACCATAAAGACCAATATAAAACCAATCCCTAACCTCATAATTACCCAAAATGGAAGAACAACCTGATTAGAGGAGAATGAACCTATAATGAGGGTGCGGGAGGTCGGACGAAGGTCTGAGGAGGTTGTCGAGCTTGGACAGAGCCAAAAAAGGAGGGAATGTCTTTGAGAGTTTGGATGAGAAATGGGAGACTCACACGAGAGGTTTTGGTGCGCCGGAGGAGGATGTACAGGGTGCAGGGGGAGCGGGTCAGCAGGGTGAGGTGGTTCGGTTTTCCAGAGGAGGTCGGTCGGGGTGGTTCAGCCAAAAGATAGGTGGAACGAGAGAGGTTGTACAACGGATGAGGCTGGCTGGGTAACTGGCGTGGTTTGGTGGTAGCCTTGTTTGGTGAGGAGGAGAAAAGGGGAGGGGGTGGTCTGCGTCGGAGGACGTCGTGCCGCTCCGTAGGGGGTCGTGCTTTAGGAAGGAAGGGGGAGGGGCTTAGCGGCGTGGGTAGGGTTAGGAGGGAGTAGGGTAGTGAAAATAGGGGAAAGGGGGAGGCTTGGTGCAAAGGGGGAAAGGGGAAGTATGAGAGAAACACGAAAAAAAGAAAGGGAAAGAAATTAAGTAATAACAATAAAAGGTGAAATTAACCTAAAAATACCAAACCAATCTAATAAAAAAATAATGATAATAATAATAATATGTCAAAAAATTTCAATTGTGATGAAAACTTATTATTAAAATACTATGTGAAGTATTGAAAAATATAAAAATAATAATAAGAATAATCCCAACATTATTAATATAATTATTAATGTTATTAAAACAACACAAGAATAATTTTATCCTTGCGACCAGAATTTAATATCACAAACAAATTTAAATTTAGTTTAAATAAAAAGGATGATA
Organism: Viscum album; assembly: GCA_963277665.1. Taxonomy (NCBI): domain Eukaryota; kingdom Viridiplantae; phylum Streptophyta; class Magnoliopsida; order Santalales; family Viscaceae; genus Viscum; species Viscum album. Next base: position 1,879,341,881 of record OY728165.1, on the reverse strand, counting down.
ATAACGTTGTTGAAATATTAAATAAAAAAATAATAATATTAATGATAAAACTAAAATAATAGATCTAGTCGTAAAATAATTACATTAATTATTGAGTCTGGACTTCACACATAGATGTGTGCGTGGTCGCGGCATAGTCATGTGTCCATGTAATAAAATTATTATTCATAAAACGTTCCCTTATTAATGTTGGGCGCTACACATGGTCATGCATAGAGTCACAGACCCATATAAGATCCCAATTTCCTCAAATATATAACTGGTTCAAACCGAATCTGTAAAGTGATACACTAATATAATTAAACTAAAATAAAGCTTTGGTCGGGGTGTGACAATTCTCCCCACCATGACACTTTATTCCACCATAAAGTCCCAAAAGACTAGGTCAACCAAGGGTTCCAAGAAAGACCACAAGGACACATAGAACAAAACCTCAATTCCCCAAATACCCCATATTCAAAACACTACAACCAGAACTCCAAATATCTCAAAACCAGAACCACCAAGAAAAATAAACAACAATGAATTAACCTCTGAACAAAACTACAACATGGAACACCCTGACCCCTATATTAGGGATCACTGGGATCAGTCAAGATCTCCCAGAACACTCTTCAATTGACCCATTACCCGACCTACCCAATTACCATGGTCGAGGTCAAGTAGAGTAGAAGTAAGGGGTTGCTCTTCCAAGCGCACTTTGAAAACAAAGTCTTTCACAAGTTCGTCCCATGGTGCTCTCCCCACCACATTAGGGTTCTTTTCAAACATTGGTTCTTCAAACCAGAACAACTCACCAACCCATACCAACATTTACCCTGTCTTGACAACCCAAGATCCCTAAATTTATCCAACTAACACAAGAGGGGACGTCGACGAGACCCGAGGTGGGTCAACCCACCATTTTAGAATCATTCCTAACACCACGACACCCGGGCATGCTTTCACAATTTACTTTGAGAGATATGGGCTGAAATCGTCATCCCAAACACAACAATACAGTCTGACATGCAAGGATAATCGTCACTATAGACAATAGTCAACCACATTAGATGGTTTTGATAGTGGAAACTCCTATCCTTGTTTAAACCTTGAAAGGCGTGCGTTAATCCCCCAGGACGAAATCAACTCCTAGATGAGTACAATTACAATCCATAACTAACGAAAAGAAGGTTCATGAAGCACTCCCACAGGCTTTACAAGAATACTGATTCTTCAGACCTCTTTAAGGCTCTAGAGGAACTCCCACAAACTAAGACTACAACAAGTATACACGACCTTCATACCCATCACAAAAAAATGAAGCCTTCAGAGGTGATAAAGAAATAAGGAAACTTAATATGTCCATATATATCACTGCGGACTTAAGATGAACCAAACTCGCACCACGAACGGCGAGTTTTGATGGCATGCAAGCTTCACCCCGAGACATATGGTTGGGGTCCTGATGTCTGAAGCATCTTCTCCCTTGCAGTCATAAGCTGAACACCTCTTACTGGAACTTCCTCTTCCAGAAATTCAACTTACATACATCTCCTCGTGTCCCTAGCTTCACTCCATCAATATACCCACTAATAATTGCAGCGAAAGACTTAGAGTGCCCGACATACCGCACTAGAGATAAGATATTGAGTGTTCTGTCAAATGCACTATGGAAACTAATGGAAGGGGAACTCCATGAATAAGTATCATTGGTCCACACTCCTCTTCGGATGGGGAACCATCACTTACCACAGTATAAATAGGTCCAACAACTTGTACGAGTTTTAAACTGATGGTTCCACAGTATATCTAGGGAGCATGGAACTAGCTCATCATAATGGTCAACACCCCTCCTTCGCCACCTATTGGCTGGTTGAGAACATATGAAATCTTCCACATCCTCTCACCTTTACTTTCTTAGGTAAAAATACCGAATGAGGATATTATTGAGGATCACTCAGGACATCCCCACTAACATTAAAATGGAAGAATCACTATTCACTGGTTTAGTCCTTCCCCTCAAGACATACTCGAGGCAAGATACACCCACACAACTTTTGGAGTTCCTAAAAAACTGAAGACACATCCAACATTCTCAATGAAATCAATGATATCCAACCAACCTCGACATCTACAGTCAACCCAACCGAGAAGAACCCAATTCCGCCACTCCATTGGGAGTCTGGGATGAGCCAATAACTGAGAGAGTTTCTGGAAACCCGTGGGACATTTCTATGGGGCATATGAAAACAATAAAAACAAAACCAATCGTCCACAAGATCGAGCACCGCACAAAATAAAAGTCCACACTTCACAAAAAAATCAAAAAGTTCCAACTTGAGAAATCAATTCATTCTCAAAAAAAACACCCACATCACATCAACCCAAAACTGATGCAGGAAATTTTAAACACTAAAGAACTTGAACAGAGAACCAGTGGTCTCGCCAGACATGGATACATGGTTTAGAAGACCATGCCCAAGGCAAGTTCCTACCACTAGGAGTGTTGAACCGTACTCTCAGGAATCACATGAGTCGCTCCTCCATGTGAGGCCGCACGTTGTACTGGTTTACGCCTATTGTCTTTCCCAGTTCACACAGACCAAATCCAAAACAAAAATCCCAGACTACTATTGGATACTTGAGGATCGGAATGTGTAAGAGTTCGTGGCACTCTTCCCACACCTACCACTAATGTACTGACTGTCCTATCTCCGATCTATCGGATTCACCAAATGAAAACAAAAGAACCCCCTCTGATACCATTTTTTCAGAAACCAGGTAGGTTCGTCATCTGACCCGGTGCCTGACCGTGTTCGTGACATGGCCCAAAGGGTGTTCCCGATCCTCGCGTGCTGGAAACTAGTGTTGGGCCCCACAATGAGGTAGTGGGGAACGTTTTATCCTAGAGAAGACATATAAACAATCCCCATAAACTAATATCAAATATGGACATTTAAACATACCTCCAAGTGGCCCCATGTGTCACCACTAAAGTCATAAAAAAGATTACTGCAAGATAGATCCAAAACTAGAACCTAAAACTGAAAAGATAAAGTAGGTGTGATCATTGAAACACTTAGTAGGAAAGAAAAAAATACAAAAATGCCCTATGCCACTGCATTTAATAATATATCCAAATCATGCATGTTTTAATATAAGGCATAACAAAAAAACATTTTTCTCTCTTTTAAAATTAAAATACAAACTTTCATTTTCATGAAAAACATTTCATTTCCATTTTAAAAATAGCTTTTGATCATGAATTAACTTTTAAAATTAAAGGAGACCCATTTAGATTAAAATATGGTTTTCACAAAAGAGGGAACAAGAATGAAAAAACTGAATTAAAAATCATATCATAAGAACCATGGGAAGTCCCTATGTATCTAGTGTTAGTTGGGGACCTAGGATCTTTGTGTCTCAGTGAAAGGTGTCTTATAAACCACGTCCCATAGAAAACAAGGCTTAAAAGTCCACGACCCTCAAAAAATGTGGCTTAGAAGGCCACAACCCTCAGAAAACGTGGATTAGAAGGCCGTGAACCTCTGTCATTAATATGTTTAGTTAGTGTTGCAATCGTCAAACCTGCAGTGATACCGGGTGAAGTCATCTCCATACCACTAGCCCATAAGTCGTAGTTCACCCACCTAGATACCCAGGTTTCCCATTGTTCTCTGTTTGAAGTGGTGGTGAGTTTTTATCAAGAAAAAAAGTATATAAACAACACTTTCATTATCCAAAACACATAAAACCTCTCACCAATATTCTCCCTCCTTAAGAACATTCCCCCTCTTTCATGACACACAAAGCATAAGCATCAACACTAGGCACCTATCACAAATCACATTTTAACACTTTCATTACATTTCTCAAACTAGGGGGGATCCCTCAAGAGGGTTTTTTCCAATTTTGTAAACCATTTTCAAAGTTCCAAATGGCCACCATTAATTTAAAAATAACATTACAAATTAGAAAACAATGTCACTCAACATCTTTATGTTCTAACATTTTTCATAAAAATTAATTTGTGAAACCAAGGATCAACACTTTAACATGCTTACAAAAATTCAAACCATTCAAGAAAGAAAAATTACCTATTAACCCAAGATTTATTCCAATACTCATACATTCATACAGAATAACCAAAACACGAACTTACTTCTTTTTAAAGTCGTGAACTAATATATATTTATTCAAAATTTAACCCTTCACAACACACATTCTAGATAGTTAAGAAAAACCACTTTAAGGATTTAGCATTTCAAAACCAATTTAGCATAAAAAGGGTATTACATTTTCCAAGCATGGTGAGGACCATATATCAACATGAAAAACACTCATTGGAAACTTTATAGATTATGCATAGAAAATGAAGAACTACATTTCAAAAACACTTCTAAGAATTCAATGTGCTATGATAGAAAACATATCTAAAAGAAGGCTACACATTTTAAATTGTAAAAGTGAGCCATTAAATATAATGGGACGTCCAACGCTAAGCATAGCTAAATCATTTCATAACACGTATATACTATTTAATATTGAAAACACTTTTTAAAGAAATAAATCATTTATGGAATTCAAGTTGAAGGTATAGGCATAGGGGACCTACCTCAAAACATGTCGCTATTTGTCGAAGACCACTTTAACGGACACTTAGCGCATAAACACACATAAATTTCTACATACATACATACATACATTGATATATATAAATATATACCCCTAGATAAATTGCACATATTCCCCATGACATGAGGGAATATTTACAAATAGGTCATATATATATATATATTCCTTTCCCTATGCATGTACATGAAGGATTCCTCGACACCTGTATCCCAAAACCACCATAGTGAGGTCCAAAACAGTACATATATAATTTGATAAAATAATTAAATACTTAAACAATCATCAAAATGATTCAAAATTACACATCAAGGGTTTTCACCAATAACACACTCAAAACATCCTTTCTAAAACCAAGCGCACCATGACGCAACACCAAAACTGCAACTGCACAAATTACAAAATACAAATACTGATCATCTCAACAAGAGTTTTCATTGAAAATTTCACACATATATAACCACATGATACCACCATGTAATAAGTACATCAAATATCCAACAAAACCAAATTAAATGATCAAAAACTAATAATTAAACAAGATTAATTAATTAAACTCACAAAAGAATTAATCAAACAATGATTATATGCGGAATCACCTACCATGGTGTAGACCGACTTCGCAAAATTGTGAGAAACTCCCACCGCATGCCAAAAGCACTAGAAAAAAAACTAGACCCTAAAACAAACAATTGGTTCAATTACACCATAAAAAACCAATAAAAAAACTAATCAAAAAACAAACCCTAACCACAAAACTACCTGAAATGGATGAACAACCCGTTTAGAGGGGAACACACCTATAATGAGGGTGTGGTAGGTCGGTCGAGACTCCAAGGAGGATTTCGGGCTTGCGTGGAACCAAAAAAGGAGGGAATGTCATCAGGTGTATGGACGAGAAATGGGAGATGTGCGTGAGAGGTTTCGGTGCACCAGGGGAGGCTGTTCGAGGTGTTGGGTGGGGGGGGTCGGTACGGCGAGTTGGTCTGCTTTGCCAAAGTAGGTCGAACAGGGTGGTTCAGCTGAAAGATAGGAGGCGCAAGGGAGGTTGTGCATTGAAGGAGGATGGTAAGGTCACTGGCATGGTTTGGTGGTAGATTATCCAGTGAGGATGAGTGAAGGGGTGGGGACTGTCCGTAGTTGAGGACTTCGTGCTGCACCAGAGGAGGCCACACTGGAGTAAGGAAAGGGGAGGGGATTCGTCATGCAGGTAGGGTTAGGAGGGAGAGCAGCATAGTGAAAATTGGGTAAAGGGGGGAGGCCTGGTGCAATGGGGAAAAGGGGATGTAAGAGAGAAACAAGAAAAAAAAGAAAGGGAAAGAAATAAAAGAATAAGAAAAAAATGGTGAAATAAATACTAAAATAATGCCAAACCAATCTAATAAAAAAAAAATAATATGTCTAAAATGTCACAATTATGAAAAAAAATTTAATATTAAAGGAATATGTGAAGTATTGATGAAAATAAAATTAATAATAATAATCTTAATATTATTAATAATTTTATTATTGTTATAAAAACAACACAAAAATAATTTTATCTTTGTGATGAGAATTTAATATCACACGAAAATTTAAAATTAGTTTAAATAACAAGGATAATAATAACCTAATTGAAATATTAAATTTAAAAATAATAATACTAATGATACAAGTAAAATAATAGAACCAGTCGAAAAATATTTTCATTAATTATTGATTCTAGACTCCGTGCACAGATGCGTGCACGGTCACGGCACTATCGTGCCTCCATGTAATAATAAATTTATTCATAAAACGTACACTAATTAAGGTTGGGCGCTACACACGGTCGTGCGTATAGTCACACACTCACATAATATCTTGATTTCTTCTAAGATAAAACCGGTTCAAACCGCACCTTAAAAGTCAGACCATAAAATAAATAAATTAAAATAAAGCATTGGCCGGGGTGTGAAACAACACCAATCCAATGAAAATATCTCTAGGGCCTATAGTAGAAGTTAGGAACCCCATGGGAATTGAAACAATCATTCCATGACCTATAACACATTGTTCGCATGAATATATAAAGGTACAAGAGTATCATTCTATCTCCCCATGGTTATTTGAAGATGTAGTCCTTGTCCGGGAACTCATTGATCAATCAATCACAATTATCACATATCATAAACTTCTCAATGTTCAAAATCATTAAATTTATTATAAATCATTCACATCATGGTGAACCATTTCATTTATAAATCACAACCATGGTTCATTACATTAATCAAAATTGATAACATGAAAAATTACCCATTAATCCATTCATCAACAATTATTCAGATCTCATTAACCCGTCTAGTTTAAGTCAATCAACCATTTAAGTTCCATTATTAAACTACAGAAAAGGATTTGTATCAAATCCATACACCCAATATTTCCCCATTTCCATTCAATAATCACCATTTCAAGGAAATTGGGACACCCTGTGAGTTTCCACCAAGCCTAACCTCATTAACTCAAATTGGTCAAATATGATCTGTGAAGGATTCCACAATTCCAAGGAATTAAATTCTTCTATTAACACAATTTACCAATATAGAAACACAGAGCATAATTATATACACATGTTCATAATCAAGACTATGGGATATAGAAATTATAACACATACCACGTGATTGTTGACAAATTCTCCCCAAACTGTAATCCTCAATTTCGTGTAAAATTACAGGATTCATAATGGAAATGTGATCAATGTTCAAAACTTGGATCAAGATAAAATGGATCAGGATCCATTAAAACTATATCCCAACCATAAAATAGAAGAAATTAGTCCCTCTATAATGGAGAAGAATGGTGGTAGAGAGTGGAATCTAAAACTAGAAGACAATCTCTTATTGGAGAGACAATATTCATCTAATGAACCTTAGATTTAAAAAGGTATCTGTTTGAGGAGACTTGGAACCCTCTCCATAGACTCCAAACAAGCTAGAAACTATATATTGTTGAATATGGGTGATTAGTGTTATAAAATATGGTTAGGTAATTTTTAAATAAATTTTTATTGGATTAAAATCTCATACAAATAGTTTCATTTATAGGCCTTATAGTTTAAAAAACGTGTGCCCTAATTGTGTGACCCTACTATCTAGGGTGCATGATTACTTTTATGTGGGTGCATGGATTGAAAAACCATGTTCCAACCATTAAATTAACCTCTATTTTAGGGTGCACATTTTTGGGAGGGTAGTTGCATCCATTGGTAAGACAATGAACCCACATTCTGTGGCTCAAAATGGGGTGCACTGTTTCTTGGGCTAAACCACACAATTTGACCTAATCATGCGCTAACCATTCACAACACCTAGATCTTCCAAATTTATAATAATTTATATGAATTAACCCTAATTATAAATCCAACAAATGTATTATCAAAATAGTTGTAATAGAATCCCAGAAAACAAGGATGAGACGTCTCTAGAAATGTCCGGATCTTACAATCCCCACAAATTATAATTGATCATCCTTGATCTATATACCCAATAATCATTTATACCTTTAGTTGAAAAGGTTAGGCCACTGGGCCCACATATATTCTTCCCCATACATCATTTCCCCCTAAACACAACCATGTTGTCGTAGCACTCAGTCCAATGACAAAGTCTTTCCCTGTATAACTCTCTCACTATGATCCAATACATGATTCAAATTCTCATCAAATGATGCTTCATCCTCATGAACTATATCATTAACATTTATCACATGATACAGGCCAAGGTGATACTTCCAATGTCATGAAAAATAAAAAACATCATGAATAACATTATGTATTTGAGGAAGACTCAATCAATACATCATGAATTCAATTATGTCAATGATCTCATATTGTCCAACAAACCTAGAAACAAATTTAATTATTTATGAATACTATGGTGTCCCAATATCAGGGACACAAAATGGAATAAATGTTCACCCACTATAAACTCGATAGGTCATTCACATCGACCAACAAAAGACTTATTTTGACTCTATACTATATCTATACATTTTCAAATCAATTAAACTTCTTCTAATGAATCCTCCATGAGACTCAGTCCCAATACTTATGACTCACCCACCTACATTTAACATATTGGTGATCTTCATAACCGTTAATTATAGGCCTCATATAGTTCCACCGAAATAGTTTTCTGATAAAAATTGTTATAGGGGAACTCAACATCCCTAAGTGCTTATCCAAAGATCCTCCAATGTCTTGGATGCATTCCCCCCATAATATTCTCAATCACGTGAATTGTACACTATGATTTCAAAACTATCAATGGGTGGAAATATATAATAAAAAACACCTAAGTACCAAAAACCTTATTCAAACCATTCCAAAATAACAAAGTAATGAAAAGATCAAGATCTGAAAGTATACTTTGGGGAACATGATGTAACTAGATTATCTATTGAATAAAAAATTCAACCAACTAATCAATGGTGAAGGTTTCAATAATTGTAAATAAATCACCTACTTTTTTCAACCAGTCCAAAATCACCCTTATCATTCAATTATTTCAAGGGATCCTAAGAAGACACACTAAAAACTCCATTGTAATTTCATCCTTGTTCTATTTTTGGAATGGACAATGGTTTTAAAAAACCACATGTTTATTTCTCCTCATCCTTTACCTATTGACATGTGTCGAATATTTACATAAAACATGAAATGTCTTTTTTTTCATTCCTGGACATCAATACTATTGACCTATCTCAGGGTATATTTTCATCAAACCAGGATGTTACACACACATTAATGCATAAAAATCACACATAATCTTATCAAAAATACACGTAGGAACCACAACATGGCTCTGACCATAGATGATATCATCCTCATATATAGTCAAATCTAAATGTGACCCCCACCTTCAAAGCTACACATCAAGGACAAACACTCTTGATCCTCATACTTTACATGATCCATCTCAAAATATTGGAATCAATTGATGAGTAATCATGGTTCATCTACTCCTAGTCATGCTGAACCAAAATGTGCATATTACCCAGCCTGGAAATCATCTTATACTCAGCACTAGAATCCTATGTTACTTGATTCTATGGTGTTCATCTCAAAGCGTCATCAACACTATTTCCTTTCCCTCCCATATAGGCTAGCTCAAAATCAAATAACTATATATACTAAATGAATATCCATTTTTAGATTTTCATAAATCTCTATAAAAATATATATATTAAGATTGTGTGGTTGGTATACTGAATAATCCTTTTCCCGAAAGGTAATTCTATCAACACTACATGGAAAAAACCACCACGGCCAACTCAAGATAACACATAGGATAATTATGTTCATGTGGCCTCAACTATTTTGATCCATAAACCACCACTCTATCATTATTCATCTACACTACTCCATGTATGATCCCATACACATAGAAAGAAATATATACTCCTCACCCAGCCCAGGTAAGTTCAAAATTGGTGCAATAGTCAAATGCTTCCTTAAGTCCCCGAAAAGAATTCTCACATTCTCCAAAAAATTATAAATTTTTACCATTCTTATTTAGGCTCAAAATTGGTGATACCAATTAGGAAAATTCTTAGCCAATGTTATGATAATATCCCATAAACCGAAAAAACTTCATATATCAAAAACATTTTTGGGATACACCCAAGAAACTTGTACCTAATCATTCTTTATGTCCATTGACACATCTTCCTCCAAGATTATTTGAACCATGAAAAGTACCATGTTTATCATGAATTGATACTTATATAGCTTGTTGTATAGACTAATCTCTCATAGGTTACTCAATAAGATGTAAATATGTCGGGGATGGTTATCACATGTCTTAGAGTACACAATGATTTCATACACAAAAACAACCAAAAATTATTCCAAATACGGTTGAAATATATTGGTAATCATGTAAATGAACATATCTTTTGTTTTTTTTCAAACCAAACAATATCATAAAAAACTCATATAGTTCATTAATAATTACAAAAGCTTTACATAGTATATCAAGAGGTCTAACTCTCAACTAAAGATACCCAAATATAAATTAAATATTGTAGAACACACAAGATCCCCTCAATTAGACAAAGTGATCATAAAAACATTGAAGATGATATAGATTCTTAATAATAATCTCATTCAACTTATAGTAATCAAAACATAAACAAAACGTCCCATCATCCTTCTTAGAAATCAAAATTGGAGAAACCCAAGATGACATAATCAAATATATAATTCGCTTTCCATAAATTATTCAACCTAAGTCTTAATCTCTTGATGTTATGTTGGTTCCATTATGTATGGTGTAATGGAAACTAGATCATCTCCTAGAATGAGATCAATTACAAATTCAACATTTCCCTCATGTGTAATCCTTGATAAATCTTCATAAAACATGTATTTAAATAAATCCATTATAGATAAAAAATTACAATGTTTCACAGCCCCATCATCCAAAAAAAGAATCACAACCTAGGCAGTGAGATCCCCCATGTTACTGATGAACATGACCATCAGGACATTCGTGGATATCACATTCTCCATGATGAACCTAATAGTTACCCATAGAAAATTTGATGTTATATCTCATACAATAATAATTGATGTTGGATTGGTATGATACTAGCCAATCCATACCCAAGATCCAGCCAAAACCTTACATCTCAAGTATGAACATATCCCAAAACAAATGATCCTCACTGGCCTTGAGGGAACACCCCTTGTATAGATAGATTTCCTTTGACTGTACACACAATGGTGTGTCAATATTTATTACTCCACTTGCATACTCCACTTTCAAAATCATACCATTCACAAGTTGAGTAAATATTTGATAATTTGTCAAATTAAGTGATATAAATCATAAAATTTACATGAATAATACCTCTCATTATCAATGACCCAACCTCGCTATCCATAAGTTCATGATGAACAACATGAAAATGGGAAATCCCTCTTTCTAGTGATTCATTCTGAGTCCCCTAAACATCACTAATCTACTGATAGATGCAATATTCACCTGAAGTATTACATCTAACTCCATGACCATAATGGCTAGTAGTAATTCAATTGATAAAATGGTATAGTGTATAATACACCTTCTTATTCTATGGTATGGTCTAAATTATAAGTTAGTACACATCTGTTGAGGGTTCCTCCAATACCAATGTATATGGCGCATCCTACTGCAAGCTCAGAACTCCACTAGTGGTCTGGGACACTATTTATGAAAGTGACATGCCATAGCACACAGATGTTAGTAAAGTCAATTATTGCTCTAGGTAACAAAGACATCACCATGTCTACTATCTTTACGACTACCCTAGTTGATGTTATTATATTGAATCTTCCTAACCACAAAAGGAACACCTCCCAGTCATCCATCAGAAACCACTTTCACTCCATATGAATCTTCCTTTAGGTTCCCCTCACATATGATATCGTTATTCACCATCTCAAAAATCTTCTTTAGTTGAATGATATTAACTTGGAATATAATCACACATTTAAGTCCATCCTATAAACTTTTTTCCGCTATTACATTATCTTATGTCAGTGCTCAGAAAAAGTGTTTCATGCAACTGAAGAGACTAGAATAGATCAACACTAAATTTCTCCTATAGTTCAACCATATAAATTCTTCTTCCCTCTCATATCTCAGCATCATCAGATACAAGTTATTTTGGATCCTCTCCTAGGTGTCCTTCCATACAATGCCCTCCAACAGCTCATCCAAAGCCTGAATTTATCCCCACCACTTCAGAGTTCATTGCATCATATAGACTTATAATTTGACTACAATCTCTAAATAACTCTATAAATGATACATGATAGTTTGGATTGACTCAATATAATACTAAAATTATTTAGGTCCACCTTCCCCAGTGAACTCTAGGGGATGTTGTAACTCGAAATCCCAAGCCATCAAAGACATATTCCACACAAAACTACCCAGGTATATTTCCCTAAACCACATAAAACATGAACAATTATCATGGAAATTATCTCCTACACCTTCACCTGTAACTATTGGGGCATCTTATCCCACTATTGGTGGATCATTTATAACCATGTTCTGGAGTCATCCTACAAACACATGTCCTTGTGGAGGCATGCTTCTACAATGCCTAACACACATTTTAGTACACATAACACAAAATTAGAATATTTTCACAAGATATTTTCACCTAAATCCATAATAATTCATCCCACATACATCGCCCTGTGGGGAAAATCGAGACCCTACCTCTACCATCAATCCTTCCAAACCAGGGTCATGCTTAACATAAGGTATCAACACTTTATTTTATAAATTTATCCTTATATGAGAATTTATTAATCAATTAAAATATCCAAATTTAACATCATTAAGAATTATAAATTTCATATTTAGGGAACATTTAATTTAAAAAATTTCAAATAGAGAAAAGATTTTTTTATTTCCCAAAACCCACTTATATCCTTCTTTTCCATGTGTGCCTAATATAATGCATGCCATGTAAGTTTTTTATTACCTAAAATAATGAATGAATACTCAAAACTCATGTTATACTAATACATGAGTAAAATATCAGAAAATCCTTACATATAATATCCCATTTATTTAAAATTAAATACTATGTTTGATAACATACATGATATGCCACATCATGTTTAAATGAAAAATAAAATATTTTTACTTAAAGATTTCTATTATAAAATATTCGTCAGAATGGAGTGAATGAGAATTATTTACTGAATTATAAAAATACAGTATACACATGTTTATATAATGATTCATTGGTTAGAAAATTAATTAGAAATTAAAATAAAAACAAATTGAGTATAAATTATGCATTTATAAAATAATCAAATCACCCTTATCTGATTATATTAATGAAATATAAATGAAAACTATTTAATTAAAATTTTAAAATAATATTATGTATTTTATCATCTTAATATATGTACAGATCCAATTTTATGAAAAAAATAAGCATTTTTCAAAAAAATATAGTTTTACAACCATTAGATGGAGATCCCATTTAAAATTTATTTATTTACAATGTTATAAGTTCTATTTGAAAAAATAAACTATTTATTTGGAATCAAAAAATCAGAATTTACATCGGTGGAATTTTTTGGTATTTTTGTTATAAAATTCATATTTTAATGAATATTAAAAAATACAACATTTATGTTCAAAACTAATTTTTTATCGATTTTATTTACACTGCATAATTATATATTTGAATGTATTTAACGTATAATTATATTAAATTTTTATCTTTTAATATTATTTTTTTCATTGGATGTAATTTCATTTTGAAATTGGATATAAACACATGTCAATATTTTGATAGTTTATACTTTTAAAAAATTCTTTTTCTCATTTTGTCAATAGAGATTATTTAAATTAATTACTACAATTTCCTGTTTTAAAATATTGAAAAAATGTATTCCATATTTAGAATTAGTAGGTCCACATTATGTTAATATGTTATTTTTATTTTTTGGATATTATGAATAGTAACTATAGTAGTTTTTATTTAACATGGCTAAAGGTAAGTCATGTAATTTAGGTAACAAAATAATAAGATAAGGACAATAAAATTATCCTAAAACCTTCTAAAATCCTATTAAATGAGTAAAAATCGGCCCCTAAACCTAAGGATCTGAATTGACTCATTTAATTAACTTTTTTCCTGGTAAAATATATAAATATTATTTAAATAATAGAAAGTGATATGAAAGTGACCAAATGTCACCTAATTTTTTCTTATAAGTATAATAATTTTAATATAGTGATAAATATAATATAAATTTGATTATAATTAGTATCAAAAAAAATTAATAAAATTATATGCATCATAGAAATTTATTTTGTATTTTTAGAGATTACATAATTACCATAAATACTAACACAATAATGATACAATGATTATTATATTAAAATAAATATCAAATAAATGAATTTACAATTATCAAAATAAATATAAATTGTGTTAATTAGGGAACAAAAAGAATTTTATAGATGACTATGACATATTATAAGTCTATGAATCATTTTTTTTCAAAGTTATATTTTTGGTGGGATTTTATTTAAATTCAATGAAACAAAAAGTGAAAAAATTGACAATATTGATATTTTATAAAACTAATATTTTATTTAATTATTTAAAAATAATAAAAAAATTTGAAATTTATAAAGTTACTATGATAAGATCTAAAAGCTAAAAAATTTCCATTTATATGAAATTTACTCCATATAAGTAATATTTATAGCTTCTTAATATTGAAAATGTTGTTACCACAATTAAAATTCAAATAGATTAATAAAGGGTAAATAGAAAAGATAATGTTTTAAATAAAATAAATAGATGTATAAAAATTAATGGATGATATTAAATATAACCATACTCAAATTATATTTACCTAACTCAATTTGGATTCATTTTTATTTAAAATTAATTTATATTAATTTAATATTTTAAAAGTTTCCAAGGGTGCCCCTCCCATTTAATATAAAAAGTTACCCACTCTTATTTATATCTCACACTTCAAGAACCATTTTTCTTGGACAATATCTACCAAAAAAACTTCCTAAATTCCCTCCATACATTCCTAAGGTGTTATTTTAATCATAACAACCTCCTTGGGTGTGTTAAGGTGTTATTCAAGGGTGATCAACCAAAGAAGAGGTATCATTTTATTTTAGTATTTCAATTTTATTTCTTCTTCCAGTTCCTTAAAATCTCCTCCAACCATGATGAAATAATATTTATATTATCCTTAATATAAATTTACATTACTATTTTTACATCATCACCTAAATAAATCTCTAATTTCCTAAAATGGGAAATTAATATTTTGTTCGTGTGTACGACGAACTTCCTCCTCACGAAATGATATAGTTCGTTTTTCATTACCATCTCTAAAGACTGGATATAATTGTATAATTAATATTAATATGTGATATTCACGACATATTAATCATTATAAGATAATAATATATCAATTATTTTCTCACTTTACATCCACATAAATATGAAAACGTCGTTTGTGCGTACGTGTGAACAATCTCCTCCACGAAGCGATGCGATTTGTTTTTATTCACTAAATCACATGTATAATATATATAAGTACATTTAAAATACTAGTATGGTATTAATTATTTTATTATCATTTTTTAAATAAAAAATAATACTTACCTTCTTTCCATAATGATAAATGAAAAACTAAAATACAATACTCCTTTGTACGTACCTATGGATTATCATCTCCATGATTATCACATTGTTAATTTTTGATAACCATAATACATTTTTTTATTTATATGTATAATTAATGTGGAAAAGTTATTATTATTTCATGAATGTTATTTTGGAGGTGATGGACTTATGACCACATGGATTTTTGAAATCATACCAAAGTCACCTTCAACTCAAGTGTAGAATATTGACAGAACGTTCAACGCAAGATTAAATAATTAAGTAAATGTTATAACTTTGTAAAAAGTGATGTGAAGGAAATAATAAACATGAAAATTTTTATAAATAAATTATAAATTATACAAATTTTATTATTTTGGAATATAATGATTGTATGTGATGAGTTGGACTTAAGGTAAGGGATTGTTTCTCAATTTACATTTAATTTAGAGTTATTTGTCATTACGCACCAACTCAATTTTATATAGTGGATATACTTCCCTTTGACATATTATATTATTAACATCCTTATTCTCATGATATTATATGTTTTATTTATTTTTATTCATTAATTATTTTTTATTCAAGTGCTTCTCAAGTGGTAAGGGTCTCTTCAACTAAAACATCATTTTAAAAGATTTAAGGATTTATTCTTATAAATCATTCACATTAATTTCAGTGTTCAAAATTTTTTTAAGTATTTATTTATATGGAAATTAATGATTTAAAATTTTAATTACATTGAAATGTTTCAATGTGGTATAAGAAACTTTGATTAAAAAATATACTTTTAAAAAAATTTAATTGTGTTTTAAAAATGGGTTGAGT
The DNA here is from genome assembly GCA_963277665.1 of Viscum album. Lineage (NCBI taxonomy): Eukaryota > Viridiplantae > Streptophyta > Magnoliopsida > Santalales > Viscaceae > Viscum > Viscum album. Next base: position 1,879,325,263 of record OY728165.1, on the reverse strand, counting down.
ATTTTAATAACATGGAATGTTATTTAATGTATAAAAAATGATCCAAATTTAAAAACTTTATATCACATTAATTTTTTTTATGATTAATTTACAAGTTTACACATTTATTTTCATATAAACTATTTTCATTTATGACTGCAGATTTGTAATAATGAAATGTTATTTGAAATTGGAAATGTAATTTTTCTATTATGCATATTTTATGTGTTATGATTATGTTATGGTTATTCATAATTTTTTATGAATAAATGTGGTTCTATGATAATCCAAGGGGTGGTAAACTTGTGATATCTCTCCAATTCATTGGGTAATGAGATATAGTTAACCATTTGGGATTCTCTTAAGAGATTTAGTGAATATACTGTGATGAGTATTCGAAACATAACTATGAAGGTTACTCCCTATGTAGTTGTGAAAGATACAATGTATGAATGTTATGGATGAAATAAGTTACCTTTTTTATTTAAGATTTATTTGGAGTTTTATAGTAATCTTATGATTTCAATAGGTAAGTTAAACTACCTATGTTTTATAGGTGAAGGGTATGATTTTGTGAAGAAGTTTTCATGAGTTTATAAGTATTCATGGACAAATAGTTTATTTATTTATTTTATGTCCCTTACTATGATTTTTTTGTTCTTCCCGATTTATAAAATGTTTTTCATATATCAGACGATTTTTATGGACAAAGAAGATGTCCTGATGAAAAATTTGAAGGTGTTTCTAGAAAAGAATTCCTATTTTTAATGGGGTTCCTTAGGTGGAAAAAGTGGATAATAATTATAACTGTACACAAGTAATGTGTAGGTCCAAACTGTAAAATTTTCTCATAGTTAACAAAAACTATAAACTGAAAAGATACTCGAATGTGAATTCTAGTTCAAAAACAGACGAATAAGTTATTTTTAAGGCCAGGTCATTATAGTTGGTATCAAAGGAAGGTTTATAGAACTTTCATGATTAGGATGAATTCTTATTAGTTTGGGATATCATCATTGGTTTATCTTTTTAAAGTTTATTATAATTTTAATATCTTTAATCCCTTTTGATTCTTTTTTAAATGAAATTTTATGGTGAATAATGATATTTTTGGAGACTTTTTTTTGAGAAATTGTGGGTTATTAATTTTTGGGAAGAAAAATGACAGGTATGAAATAACATTTGAGGATAAAACATGTTATGTTTATTTTTTAGGTCATTATCATATTTTTTAATATTATAATAATTATATATTTGTTGAAAAAATACAACACACACATCGTGTGACAACCTTTCACGTCAGATAAGGCTGCAAGAATCGAACCCAGAACACAAGGGCGACAAGGGTGCATCACCAATAACTGGATTATGTGAAGTCCCTATTTATTATAACTTTTTATCTTTAGTTTACTAAGTAAATGGAGTAAGAATATGATTATTTTGGTAAATTATATTTCATTAAATGGATATCCTTGGTATTGGAAAATTATTTGGGGATTAGGTAATAAATGTTATTTTGGAAGACATTCACTATTTGAGGGAACCTTATATGATTAAGTTAAATACAATACTATTGAATTTTAATTAAGGATTAATAGTTTACTTATATTTTAGAAGAATATATGATTTCTATTATGGAAAAAAGGGGAATTATGTGATTTTTGTAAATATTTATCCTATATTGTAGAATATGTTATTAGCATAATTACTTTTTTGGTATAAGAACAATACTGTAAATGGAGGATATACCAATAGAAATTTTCCTATGATTTTCATAAACAATTGGTGTATGGGTGTCGAGAGGACCTTACCCAACGGTTTACTAAAACTATTGGAATAGATATTTTTAGATTAGTTTTACCGAAATGTTTTATCAGACTATTGGAATATGTGAGTTTTAGATGAGTTTTACCCAACGGTTTTATCAAACCATTGGAATATGTGAGTTCAGGTATGCTTTCCCAACGGTTTAAAAACCTGTTGGGTAAAACATAACTTTACCAATGGGTTTTTTTAATTTTTGGGAATGTATTACCCTAAATTCTCAATAGACCCAATCCCCCATCCGTGTGATTGATGACATAAAGTGGAGACCTAAAGCAGACCTCGCTCGCTCTGAAAATTATTCCACAAGATCCATCGTAAATCAGAAAATTATTTTAATATACACTTCTAACATGTAAGTGGCACCTTAGGTTTAATTTTTTGCATTTTTTTTCTATTTTCATTTTTCCTAAACCCGAGGTCCATGTTGTATAGTATACCTAATAATTGCTATTTTTTTTGTTTGTGTGCTTACACTTTAAATGTCATGATTGTGTGAATCAACTTAATTTGACGTATTAATAGCCACTCCTATTTAGAGTTAGTGTACCATATAAAGAGATTGGGGCTGGTTAGGGTAGTGGTGTAGGTGGTTTTCCATTTTTTAGTGGGGTGATATGGTAGTACCTTTGGAAATTAGTTTACTTTATCTTAACTATGTATAATTTTATGTTTGTGTCTATTTGGTTTACATTGATCCAATAATACTTATTTATCCTATGCCTGAGGTTAATAAGATTTTTACATGTAAACCATCATAATATAACACTCATATAGAGATATTTTTATGAATAATCCATGTAAATTATAGTTTGATATGATGTTAATCATATAAAAGGGTTTTTTTATAATGAATTATAATATATGAAGTATTTAACATTTCGACCCTTGGTTATATAAGGAAGACAATTCATGGCCCTGATTGGGTGAATGATGAGTCATATATAGAATGACGTAGTCATATAACATGTGTTATATTCATTTATTTTGTTTACATAACTATGAAAATAGAGAATGGATAGATTTCAGAAAATGATATTGATAATTTTTTCTTACGATGGATATAATCGATGTATTTGAAAAAGGATTAAATACATATATATACAGTCATGTGTGTGTGCGTTTAATTAAGATAACACTAGAACACATTATTCCATGGGTAACATTGATGTGTTTTGGATACTACTAATTGCTTATGATTATGGATTATAAACTCATAATCATTATAAATATATTAAGTATTAAAAATCCTACGCATAAGATTGTGGATAATTATTTATTTGGATTACATTATTTATACCATATTTATTATCTAATTCAATAATGGTTAACATGGTTTTCATTGTATACAACAGAGTATGATATTATTTTAATTGAATAATATAATTTATCATTTGAATGAAATATAAAATACTTGAATTGGATATTCAAATTAATCTACCAAATCTATCATTTATTATGATTTCATATCATAGGATGATTTATATCATGAAACAAAATAGCATGGTCATGTGCACATAATTATTCACTGCTAGTTAATAGCATTTGAAGTCTATGGAGGTGCACCTGAGATGTTGTTGTGAACATTATTGGATTCTAGTACAGGTTAATAGGGTTATGAAATCGTTCTTCTTTATTATCAATGTTACAGTTTTGATATTTTCTAAAGAATGATGTGTTGATTTGATATTGTAATTTGTGTTTTTGGCACGTGGACCATACAGGAAAGAGGATTGTGTGCATTCATCATATGTGGCATACATGATTCATATGTCATTTATATTCTTATGTGTGACTTATTTTCTAATTATATATGGTTTTGTTGTATATAATGTCCATAATGAGTTTTATATTGGTTTCCTATATAACTTGTTAGTGAATTTATCAATATGATTAATTAAGATTGTTCCTCAGTGGATAATTTTTAGTAGTTGAGTACAAATTTGATAAAGCCACAAATGAAATGGGTGTATGGAACATATGAGGGTACTATGTTACTTCTACACTTAACACTTTGTTTTCTGAGACATATAACCATAAGTAGACATGATCATGTACATTCGTGTATAGTTTTTTAAAAGATTTTATTATAAATATAGTATTTTTTCATTTATATTATGATTCTCATATAGAGTAGTGTGTCAGTTATGGTTTCATATAAAGTAAAAAATTATCGTTTACATAAATATATTTTCGATGAAACATACCTCTTATTGAGTTTCTTTTGACAAAATGACTTGTAACATTTTTTTTATAGAATGCATAGAAGTTGGATGTATGAAACTGATCATTTCTCATTATATTTTCAAAAAAATGGAGATATTTATTGATTTTTCATTTCATAATGGTTCAAATAGTGGTATCAAAAACTTCCCTTGTTATAATTGTGTGTGAAGACCTTGGTTGATCTATGAAGAAGTCAGCTACCACATAACCAAATATGGTTTTCAAGAAAACTACTATGTGTGGTATCACAATGGGGAGAAAATGAAATATCAAATTGATGATGATCTAAATGAGAGGACTAGATTGGAGAATTTTTTATATGACCATTTTCCATTTATTATTCATCATTAAAAAGAAAGGATTCCGACCGAAGAAGAATTAGATATGAGTACAAATGATCTGTCTAATGAAAATGATGAAGTTTTCATGGTGAAAAAAGAGAATGATGATGTTATAACTCTAGTATATGGACAATGAGATAAAACGAAAAAGCTAGAATTTTTAATCTGATTGTTTCGGGAGAAAAAAATGTATGGGATTTCTATTACTTCTATCGATTACATTCTTACATTCTTGAAGGGATTAATTCCAGATGATGAATATATTCCCTTAAACCAATATATGGCATTGAAGTTAGTTGAGGAACTTGGATCTTTCAAGAAACAAAATACATATTATCCTGAAATATTGTAGTTTATTTTGGGAGGAAACTGCTGAATGAAATTGTTGTATAAAATGTGGCACATCCCTATAGAATCCCAAAGCTTATAGAACACCATCCCATTTTCCACATAATGTAATGTGGCACATTCAATTGATCCCCAGTCTCCATAATATTTTTATGTCTCATGAAATATCAATAAAAATGTGATGGAATAATATCGAGAGAAAGAATACTAATGATGGGTTGGTTTACCATCAGATGGATTCTCATGGCAGAGATTTGATACTCACTATCCTGATTTTTCAGCTGATATGTGTAATGTGAGGTTGGGTCTTTCATGTGACAGTTTTAATCCGTTTGGGCAGATTCCTACTTTGCATAGAACACGGTCGGTTTTTATACACATTTATAAAAATCCTCTATGGTTGTGTGTGAAAAAACATTTCACTTTCATGAGTATAGTCACATTTGGCCTTTTTGATAATGGTAATGATATAGATGTATACATGCAACCATTAATAAAATAGTTGAATCTTCTTTGGGATGTGGGTGTGCACACATACAAATGGATGATCGAAAGACACATTTCAGATGTGTGTCACTCTTATTTGGACAATCAAGGATTTTCCTGCTTATGCAATGATGACTGGATGGAGCATGAAGGGAAAACTACCATGTCCTATTTGTATTCTTCTTAATCAGATAGTAGACCCTGATTGGAAATGTAGGTTATTATGGATTCGTTGAAAAATAATAATATAGGATTATTATTCTCATCAATGAGTCACGATGATAAAATGTCAGTGGTTTGATTCGATGATGAGGCATGGAACTTTTATGGATGATTTTGGATTTCGAGTAATTGATATAACCCACAATCTTGCTACCGATGAACCATGTGTATTGGAATCAATGGATAAACAAATTTTTTAGTTCAAATATCATCTTCGAATTGAATTTGGTGTCATTGTTGAAGTGATTTCAAGACATATTTTTGATGATGGTGATTATGAAATTGACACCATTCCTACTGCCATTGGAAATGATCCATTTATTAATTTTGATGACTCCAATACCACAATTTTCAGAGTTGACTGTGAACCTGAAGTTGTGGTGGGAAATATATAAAATCATCTATCCTTGTTCTCAATTCTTTTGGTTTAGCTCAACTTAGTTTGTTAAGGTTGTTACTATTCAAATTTATTTCATATTTATTACAAATATGTTGACTCCATCATCTACCTAGGTTAATGAAATAAAAAATTTTCTTTAATTTTGACAATTGATTTACCCCTTATGAACATGATGGTTTGTCTTATTCTTTAAAACATGTATAAAAACATGTATCATTTACCTGGGTTATATAAATTAAAATTTTTCTCAATTTTGACACGTGCTTTACCCCTTATTAGCATGATGGTTTGTCTTCTTTTGAAATAAATGTAATGAAACCTGCATCATCTACCTGGGTTAATGAAATTAAATTCTTCCTTAATTTTTCCAAGTGATTTACCCCTTATGATCATGATGGTTTGTCTTTTTAGTATATAACCATCCTACTAAAAATTAAATTTATTTATTACATCTTGTATGATTTAATGAATTCATTATATATATATTCGAGCGCATCTAAGACAATGGATACATAAATTATTCATGAATCCCCCTATTCCATATCATTTATTCCATTTTTTGGTAAAAATTAGCTTTCGTTTTCTAGTTCCATCCATATTTGTTTTCAAATGCAGGAAATGAAACCAATTAAAGAGAGGCAATGGAAAAAGATGATGGACAATAATCATCGCATGGCTGAGATGGGAATTCCACCACTAGTGCCTATAGTGAGTATTTTATTTCAAATATATATATTTAATTAATTTATAATGTCATGTGATTAATTTTCTTTTAAACATTTTTTGCAGGATCCACCTCTTAGGTGAAAATTATTTGATGAGCAGCCTAGTAGTGGTCCCAGAACTCAGGTTGTTCGTAGGGGGGTATGAGAGCTAGCTGATCTGGTCGACGTTCCCGATTAGACCATTCCCCTCCCACTGACATACCATTTATCCCACATTCTGATCCTAGTGTGTCATTAGGGACACATGGGATATTTAGGCCTCCCATGTTCACCACCCTTTACATCTGAGTCTCCTCACCCATCTATTCCATATCCTATGATGATTCTCACTCCCCATCCAACATTAGTCCAGTCATCTATGACACATTCTTTTACTTATACTTCCTTCTCTTTGAGATTTTATATTTCATCTTCTTTGACTCGTACTCTGCCACAGTCTATCCCTGCGAAGCATACATTGGGACCCACTCCACCAACAAAGGGTTTTTCTTCAGTTTCTGTGGATCCAGTGGCTCCCATTGATCAGACTACTGTAGGTATATTAATAGAAACCTAAAAAAAATTTATACCATTAATGATTTTCATTATAACATATATTGATAAAATATTTGTTTTTATTTTATAACATATACATCTACTAATAAGAGGCGGTGGTGGGAGAGTACACACATGCATTCTCTATAGAACCCACACATGAAGTTGATTGTGGACTATAATAAAGATAGTCATATGATAGAAAAAACAAGGCAACAATGTTGGAGTTTTGTGGCGATGCTTTCCAAATACTCCGACATCATTCCCATCAGCCCAAATTCATGGAGACAGTTTCCAAATAAAGTCAAGGATAATTCATGGAAAGATATAGGGGTAAAAAAATTTGTCATATTTAATGAAATATATATTTTTTAATTATATGAATGAATATTTTGATGTCAACTACAAATTAATTTCCCTTATGATGAGGGTTCATGACCAGCACATCTAAAGGATTTATGTGATCATTGGAGAGAATGTACGAATGATCTGTATACTGATCGGTGTTTAAGAGTTGGCACAATGTTAGATGTGGTCCCTATCATTGATGACTGTTCAATAGAATAGTATTGGCAGATGATTACTTATTGGACACCTACTCAGTTTATGGTATTAATCACATTTGAGGTATTTAAATGAAAACATTCATGTTTTTAAATAGTAATATATTTTATGATATTGAATTTTATTTAGGAATCATCTGGAAGAAATAAAAAAATTTATACTAAAAAATACATCCACACATTGGGATGTACTATGATTCCAGATCATGAGAGAAATTTGGTATGAAATTTGTTTATAATTTTTATTTAAGACTTGCACTTCCTATTGTTTCCTCATTAATTTATTTAATTGATAAAGTTGTTATATTACTTTAGTCATGAAATTAATTATTGGTAACTTATTTTTGTTTATGGTTTCCAACATTCAATTTCACTGTAGAGGTGAAAATTGAATATTGAAGGATGGGTGCCTCTTGCAAAACTGTTTTTCACTAGTTGAATGAAGAAAGATGAAAGAGCAGTTAATGAACCGGATAACCAGAAAATTGTAAGTTTTACAATGTTGAATTTAAATTTTTATATATATTATGAAACATAGAAATATATTTATATATTTAATAGGAATATTTAGTGGCCCTTGATTTTTAGTACACCGACAATTTTGGGCCAAAAGATCACTTACCGCAGGTGTTGGGAGATGAGCACCCTGGCAGAGTACACTCCCGACCAGGGTAGAGTATAGTCCCGACAAGATATTGGACTTCCTATTGTATGATTATTAGTGACAAGGGGTTATAGAAGGTTATGTTACATGTAGAACGGGATGAAAAAATGGCCACAGAGATGTCATAATTGTCTCCTAGGGCAAACACTGCATTTATGAAACTGGTGGATGTTTTGTGTCCAACAGCTCCACCAGAGGCCAGAACAGCTTGTAATGAATCTATGTCATCTATTTGTTATATATATGGCTCACTAGGTGAGATTTCTATTGGTGGTCGAGATAATGGAATGGAGGATGCCGAGGCAGAGGATGAGGAGGGTGAGGAGGAGGCTGAGGAGGAGTACGAGGGAAAGGAGGTCGAGGAGGAGGCCAATGAGGAGGGTGTTGAGGAGGGTGATGACGATGATGGGGACTAGGTGAGGCTGATAATGATGGTTATGATAGTGATGGTGATGAGGGACATATTGATCTGTTACATTTTTGACATATATTACTAATATTTGATGTTTGATGATTTGTTGTGCATGAATATATGTGTGATTAGGCAGGTCACATTATCATTATTTCATTATCTATAAATAATAAATCTTGAAATGATGATTTCCTATGACTGAATCACCACTCCTCTGGACACCCCCACCCAGACTCCCCCTTACCCCCCTGGACACCCCCACCCCCCTTGGACATCCCCCACTCCTTGGACACCACCCCACCCCCTGAACACCCCTACCCCCTTGGACAGCACCCCCCACACCGCTTGGACAACCCCCACCCCCTTGACACCCCCTACCCCTTGGACAACACCCCTACCCCCTTGGACAGCCACTGACCCCATGAACAACCCCTCCAACCACCAGGACACCGCCTGCCCACATGGACATCCCCACCAACCCCCATAGACAGCCCCCATCCACTGGACACCCCCACCCCCTTGGGAAGCACCCCCTACCCCCTTGTACAACACCCCTATCCACATAGAGAGCCAGCCCCCTCCCCAACCCCAGAAGAGCCCCCCCAATCCCCCCCTAACAACCCCCAATTTGACACCACCTCACCCCTGGAAACCACCCCACCCCCTTAAATATCCCCTATCCCCCTGGACATCCCCCACCCCCTGGACAGCCCCTCCCCACATAGACACCCCCCCACACCCACCCCCATTGACACCCCTACCCTATTGGATAGCCCCCTACCCCCTTGGACAGCCCCACCCCATGGACACCACCCCCACTAACCCCCTTGGAGAGCCCCCCCTAACACCCCCTGGACACCCCTACCCCTTGGACATCCCCCAACCCCCTGGACAGCCCCCCACCCCCCGGACACCCCTACCCCCTTGGAAGGCACCCCAACCCCCTAGACATCCCCCACCCCCTGGACACCACCCCAACCCTGGATAGCACCCCACCCATTGGACACCTCCACCCCCATGGACACCCTAACTTGAATCCATATTTTAATTGGTTATTTTGACGTTTCCAGAAAATTTAGATATTCTATTATAAATTGTATATTTTTAATGTAGATGTATGGAATATTTATTTATATATATTGTATGATAGAATAATTTATATATTAATTTTAAATTTAATAAAGTTTCATTATTCCCATGGTTTATATTCCTAAATATTGTTTTAGATGAATGGTATATGAAAATATGTTTTTATTTTTAAGATTACCAACAATCATCACTTCCACATTTAATGTTATAATGAAATGAAACATGGAAAAAATGTAAATCTATATATATGAATGATGGTAATACAAATACTGAATAATATCTTCAAAATTGTCTAAATATAGTAACTAAATTATATTATCATAGCATGTGTATGGAATATTATAGGTTTCTAAAAAATGTAATTCCCAATATTACCCCACCCCACCCCCTAGACACCTCCTACCAACATGAAAAGCCCCAACCACCCCTGAATAGCCCCCACCCCCTAGACTCCCAACCCCTGGACACCCCCAACCCCCTTAGACAACACCCCAACCCCCATGGACAGCCCCCAACCCCTTGATAGCCCCACAACCCACCCCTCTTTGACATCACCCCACCCCTGGACGCCCCTACCCCTTGGATAGCCCCAACCCCTGGGATAGCCCCCCACCCCCTGGACACCACCCCACCACCTGGACACCCCCCCATGGACACCCCTACCCCCTTGGACATCCCTAAACCCACTAGACCTCCCCCACCCCCTAGACACCACCACATCCCTTAGACACCACCCCGCCCCATGGAAATCCCCCGCCCCACTGGACACCCCCAGACCATAGAAACCCCCACTACCGACCCCGTGGACAAACCCCAACCCCCTAGATATCCCCCCACCCCCTAGACAGCCCAGCCCCCACACACCCCCATTACCCTGGAAACCCCCTACCCCTTTGGACACCCCCAACCCCTGTAAAGGCCCCCATAGAGACCCCCTACCCCCTTGCATAGCCCTCCGACCACCTGGGCATCCCCCCACCCGTTGGACACCAACCCATCCCCTGGACAACCATATGCCTTATACATCCCCCACCCCACTGGACAACCCCCTGGACACCACCCCACCCCCTGGACACCCCTACCCCTTGGATAGCCCCCCCCCCCCCCACCCCCTGGAGCCCCCAACCCCCTGGACAATGTCCCTGGATCCCCCACCCTTATGGAAACCCACCCCCACCCCCTATGGACCCCCCTAAGGACAACCCCAACCCCCTAGACTGCCCCCACCCCTTAGACACCCCTACCCATTGGACACCCCCCCCAGAAAGCCAACACCCCCCTCCATAACAGAATATTTCTATCATCTAAATCAAATATTTCCCAGTTTATTTCCTTTTATTTCATTTATATCCTAAATTATTATTTTCATTCTCATTTTCACCAAATTTAAGTTCTTTTGGATGAATAATGAAGTGACCAAACTGGATGCAGGGGTGGATTAGAGTGATAAATGTAGTGCCTTGACTACCCAGTCTCAAATGTTGAATCACTATAGTTTTATCAATTGTAATATAAAACCTCCATAAAATGATATTCTCCACCTGGCCCCAAAAAAGTGGTATCAATTCCCGGTTATAGTTTATTATATTACTATATTTCTAAGACTAAGAATTTGAGATTGGTTGGAAGACTAATGGGTTTCCCAGGTCAGGATGTTTTTTATTTTTATGAAAGGAAGTTAACCAAAAAATAGTAGTGTTATTAAAGAGTTTGGGTTTGAAAATTTATTTTTAATTTTTTTTATTTCAAAATCATGTTCCATTAATCATTGTGTGACATGGATATTAGTTGATAAAAATTGATGAATTCTTGGAAGATGGTCTTAATCACTTACCCTTTTCAGATTTAGTAGCATAGAATGTTTATTGATGATAGTGTTACAAAACATAGGTTTCAAATTTATTTTGTATAGTATAATTGTTATAAATTAGAGGACATTAGTTCTATTATGATAGAGAGTTATTATTATATAGAGTTAGTATGTTCTATGGAATGTTATTCATATTAAAGTTTTGTTGTTAATATAATGGAAAAATATGATAAGAACGGACTAGTAAATATCCTAAAAGATCTGTCTCGAATCAATGGTGCATTATCCCAAAGGAATAATATTTTGGAGATAAAAATAAGCGAAAAAATATGGTCATATTAAGGAGAATAATTAATAAGAAAACATTCTGCTATTACCCAATTTCAATATTTAGTAATATAGAAGGACGGGGTTTGGAAATTAACTTCTAGGACTATGAGGAATATTCTAAAAGTTATATCATCTATTGAATATAGAATGTAGTTTTCACAATGTATTCAATGTTGGAGTCTGGTGTATGTGATATTAGATTCTATGTGCAGGTGTATTGGCCTGTGTTTGCAGGTGTATTTGATTTTCTGCAGGCATATTGGAGTCTAGTCTATGCAATATTGGAGGCTTCTTCATATTATATTCTCTATGCAGGTGATATTAGATTTTGTGTGGTGTATTTTCTTAGGTGCATTGGCTTCCCTACAAGTGTATTAGGTTTTGCATACTGTCTGGCTGTTGGGTTCTGCATACTGTCTGGGTTTTGGGTTCTGTATACTACTGTAAAATCTTGGTGAAGGAGATACCAACAGTTTATAACCGTTGGTAAACTGCTGAAAGAAATTTTAATACTATATCAATGGTTATAAACCATATGTATAGGGGTGAAATAAATTTCCAAATTATACCAATGGTTACAAAACCATTGGTATAAACCATTGGAAAAAAACTATTACAATGGTTTTTGGACTATTGGTAAAAAAAGGAATTCTTTGTAAACTAACAGTTTAAAACTATTGGTATCGATTTTTTCCAACTGTTCTAGGTAATTGTTGGGAAGATGTTATTTTTTGAATCATATACCAATATTTATTTAGAAACCTTTGGTATATATCTATCCCTACACTGGACTAACCAATAGTTTTCCAATCCAATGGTAAATTTAATTCCAATGGTTTTCACTTCTATACAAATGGTTTTCAACTGTTGGCATAGTTTAAGTTTCCATAAGTGGAAATTAAGAGTGTTTGGTGTTATATGGAGATAGTTCATAAAATTTATCTTAGAAGACTATGTAACGAATACTTTTGATCTTTTGGTTTCAATATTAGTTTGGATTATTTTGAAAATTTTGAAGGATAGTTATTTGTTTAATGTTCTCTATTGAACATTGGGTATTAAAATTCTATTTAGAAGATTAATGTAGTTTTCATTCATATAAACATTTGGAAATTCTCTTACCTTGTACTAACCATTTTGGTTTTGGATAGTGTTTCAATATAGGAGACATAGATAGTAAATATTTTGTGGAATATGTGAATTTCAAGAAGGTGATTCTAGTGTTGTAGGAATTAAAAATTCAACATAAATAGTCATGAACAATCCCAGTGGGACTCATGCCACATATCCTCATGTGCACCTCCAATAGGCTAGGGGCTGGTGACTAGCACCGAGTAGGCATATCACTAACATGGGAGCCATTTCCTATTTATTTGTACACACGCACACATCTACAAGCCTACAAATTCTAAAATGTGAAAACCACTAAGGAACAAAAGCTAGCATAAGACAATCCCAAACAACAGATTATGACTGGAAGTAAAGTGTAGTAAAGTAATCATGGCCAGAATACAAGCCCAAAAAAAGAGAGTGTAAACTAAAAATTCCATCCTAATAAAAATTATGTATTGGGATTTCTAGTTTAAACTGTAGGAACAGCTCAGCCAGCCTAAACTCACCAAGCTCTGCCTGCTTCTAGTCTACCCAGGACTCAGTCAAAAGGTCTCTCGTCTGAATAAGTCCCGACACGTGCGGGAAAATCCCATGTAGTGGTGAGTATAAAAATACTCAGTAGGATGCTAGAACCATAAATAAATACACAAAGGAAAGATACAGTAATTTCTATACAATCATATGTATATAACTTATAACAAGTATATCTTGATATATTCAAACCAAGACACGCAGTCTAGAGGTAAGTCACAACTATCGTATACCAGCACTAAGGATTAATCTCGAAGATTCCATAAAACACTCATCCATGAGAACACACTCCTGAGTATGAAAACATTGATGATGTATTTTTGAGAAGTACTATTCATCATAAACCATCATGAGAGAGATAAATATGATGATATGTCTGAAGAGAGAGATATGATACCACATATGAGGATCACAACTAGGGAAATGGGGAGATACCAACAAATGCATATGGATTAAACTACTAATTATAGGATCGATTGCTGGTGAATTCATTCATGTCAATACCAAATAATCCATCTAGGACATGAAGAATGAATAAAGGATAACACTCCATGCCACTTGGATGGGATTCAAACAACTATATCGGGAATGTACTTCTAAAGGAATCATACTCGTATAAGTAGGAAATGATAGACACCAACCATTAGGTAAATGATCAAGGAAAAATTCACTAATGAATATAGTCCATGATATGGTGAACAAGATTTTAAAACAATGTATAACGTTATACAGGGCATTTAGTTAGGTCACACGTTGTGTTCCTTGACCATGGGTTTTACCTATGTACAATGACTGATACTGCTAGAACATGTTGTTTAATAAAGATTATATGTGACATGTAGAAAGACTTAAAAACTATACCCTTTCATATGAGGTCCACACATGTGCTCTAGCTTTGTTCCAGTACATGGTGTCAACCCATGTTTCTCTTCCCATGTACTTGTACACTGGGTAATCCCCATAATCTGTTCAGCCAAGATGTGTGGGGGATTATACACTATGTTGGAACCCCATGCACTCCCCCCCATGTCTGAGTATCTCTCATGTTACACGCTGAGTCTCAGGGAAGGTGTTAGATTTTGCGTAATAGAGTTTACTTGTCTCTTGACATGAAATTGAATCCCAAACCCTAGACGCCACTCAGTGGGGCTCACATGACATGTATTTTTGAATACACACCCTATTCTTCACAATTTTCTAGAATCATTGTTCATCCTCTGTGAACCTCATCTGGTCCTTTGGTGTTTGATTTGTTGGTCCGTTTACCTCAAAATTGCATATACAAGGTCATATCGTCATCATATAACTAAATCGATGAGTTTTGGGCCTTCAATCGGCTCTGAAATCCAATTACAATCTTCCGTACATAAATTTCCCAATGAAGGATATCTCTTGAATTGATTCCATACATCTATTTCCATCACATTCTCACCTCCTCTAGTTTTTCATGATGTTTTATCTTCAATATTTGATCATTTTTCTGAGAAAATGGGGCATAATGATCTTTCGTTCATAAACCCAAATGAACACAAAGAACATCAAGGGAGAAAAAGAACAAGAACAACCAAAGGAACAAACCCTGGATTTTCATACTTCCAACCTTGATCCATTCCGTAATAATGATCAAGAATACAAAATAAATTCTCAAAAATAAAATCCCACATAGGAATCCTGTAAAATAATCCCAACCCACAGGAATGATGAATTGTGGATCAACCTATTCGTTGGTTAGTCGGCGTTAATAATTGAATTAAGAAATAGGGAAAAGAAATAAAAATAAAACACCCTACCTCAAGGTTGGATCATTATTTGAAGATGATAAATCATCTCATCACCTCTATTAGTGAGATCCTTTAAAAACATCATATGTTGATCTCTGATCTGTAATACCATCATCGTTTTCCATCGAGATAGTTCTCAAAGAACCCTTCAAAGCCTCTAGGAAATCTTATGGTTATCCATCTAAACCTGGACTCTGATCTAAGAATTATTTAAAAAGGAATATCCAATGTGTTAGTGAAATGGTAAAATAAAATAAATTCACTATTTATTTTATTTACTAAAATTCCAAAAAATAAATTTCACATTTGACCATGACGGACAATGTTAGGATGTTCATAGGGTAAACTCGCAACTCTGATTGCAATGGTTCCCTTAGATTTATGATTCATATACCTATTTATAAGTTATTAAACTCTTTCAGTAAAACTAGTTTCTTGTGCTTCCACATGACACACACCAAGGGAATCACTCACCCAAATAGGGTCATCAGATGTAGATCCTCGATCTCTACTGGGTACTCCGCAAAAGTCACTCCATTATCAATGTACATCTCACCCGAGTCTATGATGTGTGACGGGTCATGAACACACCTCCTTAGTGGCAACACTTTGAATGAATCGTGTACCCAGTGCAACTGTGGGGGTAGAGATTGGTGGTATTCCACCTTTCTAAGTCTACGCAGTATCTAAAAAGGTTCGAGAAACCTCAGAGCTATGTTTCCTCCATGACCGAATATATGTAATCCCCATCGATGTGAAAGTTGAAGGAACACATGGTATCATTCATTAAACTCCAAAGGCCATCTCCTCTTATCATCATAAGATTATAGATGGTGATGGATGAGGTAGTATTTGAATGTTTTCTTCATTATATCCATGTCCCATACTCATAGCTTGTGATATCCTGATAGAAGTTCAACTGTAGAGAACCATCCCACCACTCTCAACTGATTGAAGTGGTCATTGATCCTCAGTAGTGAAAACATGTTCTTTACGGACACTTGGTTTGGCACTAATAGTCTAGAAATAACCTCACACTCTTGTCCTCATTTTTTGGAAAACAAAATTGGGTCCAGCAAGGGTGAAACACTGGGTCTCACAAATCCCTACATTTGAAAGTTCTCCAACTGCACCCTTAGCTCATGAAGCTCTATAGGGAGCCATCTGATATATTGGTGTAGATATCAGTGTTGTTTCAGGGTGTAAGTAAATGCATATCTCAGTTTTCTGACAAGGAGGTAATCCTAGAATACCTTCAGGAAAGAAAACCTCAAACTTCACTACAACTGCTAGGAACTGGAGACTAATATCATCTTCTACACCGAGGGTAAAGCTATAAAACTGATGAGGGATCAACTACACCCTCCTATGGCTATGTCCATCCTAGGTTGGATTTGTTTTCTTTTCACTAAAAAAGGAAAACCTCCTTCCATCACTATGGACACACCCACCATTCACCTAAATATGTCAATATATGCATGGACCATGGATAACCAATACATACCAATATTTACATTGTAAAGCTTAAATGTTACCACTAAGAGGTTGAAACCAAAAATAAAACCTCCAACGGTAAGGTCACACTATTGAAATATGTGTGATCATCGAGTCTCCTCTAATAGGTATCTCCAAGTGTAAGGACTGAGTCTAGAGTTCAACGGGAATCTCATGGTCTAATACCAGATATGTTTAATGGAAGGAATGTCTTGAACCCATTTCTATCTGTATGGAAACCAATGATTAAAATACATAGATCATACATCCAATCATCCATAGATCTCCTGGGTCATATGCATTGACCACATGCATTTTTCCCCACCCATATCCTCCATCACCCTGAGCATGGCATGGACCTCATGGGGGTGGTGTTGGTAACATGTAGAACCATTGACCACCTCCTAATGCTCTCCCAAATCCTCTGCCACATTATATGCCTTTTTCAGATATGATTTCTCATGCTTCAACCTCTGGCTCAGTGGTACATCCACTTTCTCGCAATCAAGAAGCTTTCCAGATTGGAAAATCTTGAGTGAGATGTCCCCTATCTTACATGAGTAGCATCACCTCTCCCTAGGTTGGTTGGATCCAACATGTGAACCCTGAACTATAGACCCTCTATCCTGGGACCTCCTCTATGAAATGTATCCCATGTCCAGATCCTTGTGAATGGCGTGAGATCCCTTCATACAAGGTATCTATAACATATTATACACTTCTGACTATCACCGTCAATCTCTTCTCATATAATAAGCTCTTCACAACCAAATACCTATCAAGCACCCCATAATTGGTAAGGATAGTTTGAAGAACAATACTAGATTGGATGTCCCTGCACAGACCTCGCTTAATGTTTTGAGGCCTGAAGTACTCATCCCTGACCGTATCCATTCAGTACCTAGAAGTGTTGGTGAATCTTGTTGAATAATCAGCTACTATCATGCTACCCTGCATTAGTTGAAGAAGTTTGTGTATATGCACATCTCTCAATATAATCAGTAATAAATCCTCTCAGAAGAGCTTCTTGATCTCTGTTCATGAAAGTGTCACTTCATCGTGAGTCTAGATAGTCTAAATCCATAATTAGACAGTTGATCCCTATATAAGGATCTCCTCTAGGATCACCATCTGATTTGGTGGTGACCTGAGTAGAAGAAAAACTTGTGTCACCACCTCAAGCTAGTACCCATCCACTAGAGGGTTAGGCTTGCCTTGGACCTGAGGGGTATCTATCTCTGAAACTCATGAAGAATGATGAACCTTACCTCCTCGTCCACTGGTACTGTAGGTACCATAGGTATCTCCATAGGTGGAAGTATAGCTGGTGCACCACTTGGTGGTAACATTAGGGAAACTTCTCCCTATACTGAATCCATGTCAATGAGGGGGTCATCCTCATTATTGAGCTACTAAATATTAGCTAGTATGCATCATGGAGGAATCCTATAAAGAAACAAGATGTACCTCCATCAATGAGTATATCAGTATAGAAGGCTCAGGGACATGGAAATAATAATCCATGCCTATATGATACATAAACAATTAATTTCCATGTTACCAGTGTTCTCATGTACCATGTTTAAAAGAAGGTTATCGGAGTCATGGTGTATGGATATGTCAGCCACCCGCACCAACACTAGAGTCTTCGGCCTAAAATCCAATCTCAAAAAACATAACACTGTTCCCCAAAGTAATCTCATAGACTTGTTGTATTATGGTAGAACTGACCACCTGTGATACTACTCTTTCATGACCCATCAAAGAGAGGCTTGTTCTGTGACTCCCCAAGCCCACCTCCAATAGGCTAGGGGATGGTGACCTACACCGAGTAGGCATATCACTAACATGGGAGGAATTGTCTATGTAACTATAAAAATGAACACATCTCTAATACCACAAATACTAAAATATTGCATCCACTAAGGAACAAAATAATGCATACCACTATCCTAACCAAAAGAGTATGATAGGATGTAAGGTGTAAAAATGTAAACAGTTCCATAATACATTTCCAACAAAATAAAGAGTCTATAAACTATAAATTACAACATGTATACCAAATAGGTACAGGGACTTCTATTTGAAGTCATAGGAAGACCATGTCCTCTGTGAACTCACAAATATCTGTCTGATCTTGGCCCACCATGGACTCCGTTTAAAGGTAACTCGTCTGTACAAGACATGACACGTGGAGGAAAATCCCTCATATGCGTGAGTATAAAAATACTCAATAGGACACCCCGATCCACAAATAAACACATAAAGAAAAGATATAGTCAGATCTAGACAAGTATATGTATAATATATATAATATTGATATCCATATACAATCAAACCAAGACACACAGTCTAGAGATAAGTCACAACTACCATATACCAGAACATGTGATTCAACTCAAATATTCCATGAGGAATTCTTTTGGGAGAACACAATCCTGATTTTGATAGCCCTGATGACATCCATTATAGAAGTATCATTCGTTGGAAATTATCATGAGAGAGATATATAGTGATAGATATGAATAGAGAGATATGATACAATAAATGAGGATCACAGCGAGGGCCATGGGTTGATTCCAAAAACTCTATCTGGATTAATTTGCTAAGTATATGATCAACGCCATGTGAAGTTGTTCACATTAATACCAAGTAATATTCCTAGGGAATTAAGAATAAATAGAGGATCATGAAATAAGACTCTCTGATGGGATTCCAATGACTCTAAACCAAAATACCTACTGAAAGGATCATACTCTTGTGAGTAGGAAATGATACCCCCAACATTTAGGGAAATGATCAAGTGCATGAACCATAAAAAATATTTTCGGAACCCCATGTACCACCCCCACCCCCATGTCCCTGTATCTCCAAAGATTCATGAAAATTATATAGGAAGGTCCCACATGATGTGAGATAGTGTTTACACACTATGTCCCACACAATCAACTCAAGAAACCCTAGATGCTACTCTATAGGGCCCACACACCGTGTATTCTGGAATACAAGTTTTGAAGTCCACGATTTTTCAGAATCATTATTCTTCTTCCACACAACTCGGCAAATCCTATAGTGGTTGATCTTCTAATAAATTGACCTCAAAATAGGATATCCATGGTATTGGAATTATCATAGCATCAAATCAGTGAGTTTCAGGAATTTGATATTCTACAAAATCCGATTTCGATCAACCACATGAAAATCTCCTAAAGAATGATTTCTCCTGAATTGCTTCGATCCATCCATTTCCATTGTTTTCACACCTTCTCTAGGTCGACCCAATGTTGTATAATCAATCTTTGATCATTTCACTGATAAATGCAGGCATAATGATCATTCATTCATAAACCACAATAAATGAGAAGAATATTGGGGGAGAAAAAAAATACAAGAACAATCCAATGAATGATCCTTCATCATTATTCATTTCAGCCTCAATCCATTCCATATGAATGATCGAGAATAAAATATCAATTCTAAATAATTATAACCAAGATAATAATCCTGTAATATAATACCATCCCGCAAGAATGATAAACTGCATATCAACTTGTTCATTGGTTGGTCCAGCATCATCGTTGAATTTAGAAATTGGAAAAGGAAATCCAAATAACACACCCAATTTCAATGTTGGATTGTTTTTTGAATAATATTGATCATTGAATAACCACCATTGATGAGAGTTGTCAAAAAAAGAATCATTGAAACTCCGATCTGCAATCCTATCATTGTTCTCCATCGAGAGAGTTCTCAATGTCCTATCAAGAGCCTAAAGGGAATACATGGTTTATCCATCTAACCCTAGACTCATTCCTAGGGGTTTTAAAAAAAGGAAAGGTTTCTATGTCGGCGAAACGATAAAATAAAATAAATCTATCATTTATTTTATTTATTAAATTTCAAAAAACAACATTCTATAGTTGAAATGCACCGAACAATGTTAGGTCGACCTTAGGGTAAAATCCATGCTCTGAACGCAATGGTGCCCTCAAAGTTTTTATTTGGGAACCAATTTTGATGTTATTTTACTTTTTTAGGAAAACTACTCATGCGTGATATTTTATAAATTTAATATTTTTGGAACGTTTATTCCTTCCACATTGGGCCTCATAATCGCATGTTGTCTCAACACCTAGTACTGAATTAATTTCATATAATATTTAAAAATAATACATAGAAAATTCTGGGACTTCACATAAATACTCATCATTTGGAGAAGAAGATGAGTTTGTGGTGTAAATTTACTAATGGACGAATCTCTATATCTCAAGTAGGTATGTTTCTACATGTTCTTAGTCAAGGATGTAAATGAATTCCAAAACATGATGAAAATTATCTTACTACAAAAAATTTTCTGTTTAGTTTTATTCTTAAGGAATCATTGAACCTAAACCAATCACAATATTATGGTTTTGTAATTTCTAACATTCTCTTTATCTTTTTTTCTATCACAATCCATTAGAACATGATTGTTTCATTTTCTTCTATATTGATGTTTTCCTACACAGGATCCCAGTCTGTGTTATCTCTAGTGACCTTCATACCTTCCATTATGTCTTTTAAAGCTGAGGTTTTAGTAATTATTTTTTCAATGTGGGATTCAAATAGAGGTATTTTGAATATCCATATATTATATTTGGACTTGAAATTAAAAATTATGATGATGAAATTTCTAAAGGGGGCATGTAACATCCCGAGTTTTAAAAAAGAATGCATATGTTTGAGAGCATACACGATACTCCAAATCAAGTTTAAATGTCAAATGAAATATTATTATTTTAAAGTTTCTATTGTAACATATTATTTAAAATATATGGAATAGGTATTATTAACTGAATTATAAAAATAGGTTTTAGAAATGTTTATATTAAGATTCATTGGTTAGAATATTAATTGTAATTTAAAAAGAGAACCGAAATGAATATAATTTTTTTATAAAATAATAAAATCACTCTTGTTTGATTATATTAATGAATTATATATGAAATATATTTAATTTAATTTTCAAAATTGATCTTATATATTTTATAGTCATAATATAAGAACAAATCTGAATTTATGAATAAAATATTTTTTTTCAAAAAAGGTGGTTTTACCATTTTTTTATGGAGAACCCATTTTAAATTTACTTATTGACACTATTATAAGTTCTATTTAAAAATATAAACTTATTTAATAGATGAAGGACATCAAAATATACATTGGTTTAATTTTTGTTAATTTTATGAAAAAATTCATATTTTAATGAATAGTGAATAATCGACTCATTTAATTGATATTTTTCACTGAAAATAATAAAAATATAATTTAAATAAAATCAAGTAACATTAAACTGACAAATTGTCACCCTCTTATTTCTTATATGTATAATAATTTTAATATAGTGATAAATATAATATAACATGAATAATAAATAGTCTCTAGAAAAATTATGATATTATAAACATCTTGGGAATTTATTTATAATTTTTAATGTTTAAATAATTACCATGAATACTGACACAACAGTGATATGGTAATTATTTTTTAATAGAAATATCAAATAAATGACATGAAAAATATTAATATAAATTTAATTTTAGATATGTTGGGTACTCCATATAATTTCTAGGTGATTATTAAATATTATATATCTATTAAGTTGGTTTTTTAGGAAATATCTTTGTTATTATTTTATTTAAATTCAATGAAATGAATAGTGTCAAAATTGGCATTGATGATATTTTATAAAAATAATATTTTTTTTAAATTATTCAAATATCATAAAAATCCTTAAAAATTAAAAAGTGACTATTATAAAGTCATAAAGTTCATAATGTTTACATTTATTTGAAATTTTCCAATATAAGTAAAATATATAACCTCTTAATATTGAAATTTTTTTGACCACAATTTAAATTAAAATAGACTACTAATGGGTAAACAGAAAAGATAGGGTTTAAAATAAAATCAATATAAGTATAAATATTATGAAATGTTATTATTTCTAACCATACTCATATAATATTTTATTCAACTAATCTTTGAATAATTTCAATTTAAAAATTAATTTATATTAATTTATTATTTTTTGAGATTCTGAGGGTGCCCATCCCCTGTCTTATAAAAAGGTACCCTCTCTTCTCTATTAATCACACTTCAAGACCAATTTTTTTATACACGATAACCCCAAAACCCTTCCTAAAATTCTTCCCAACATTCTAGAGGACTTTTTAGGAAGAAGTCCCTCCTTATAGGTGTTAATGTGTTCTTTATGGGTGATCAACCGAAAAAAATTATCATTTTCTTTAAGTACTTCCATTTTATCTTTTCTTCCACTTCCTTAAAATAACCCCCAACTATGATGAGTTAATAACTAAACTATATTCAATATAAATATATGTTATTATGTTAATATAATCACCTAAATACATATCTAATTTTATAAAATGGGAGATGAACATTTCATTCGTGTTTACGGAGGACTACCACCTCACAATCTGATAAAGATCATTTTTCATTACCATCTATCAAGACTTGTTATAATGATGGAATTAATGTTCATATACGATATCCATGAAATATCAATAATTATAAGATATTAAAATACCAGTTATGTTCTTTATTTCCATGAACATAAAATAATTTGTGCGTACATTTGAACTATCACCTCTAGAAAGTGATGTGATTCATTTTTATTGACTACATCACTTGTATGATATATATAAGTTTATTTAAATTATTAGTATGATATGAATTATTTTATTATAATTACATAAATATAAATCATTACTTACCTTTTTTCTATAATGATTAATGAAAAATGAAAAAAACGCTACTAATTTGTACGTACAACCTACCGTCTCTATGATTATAATGTCGGTCATTTTTCATAAATATAATAAATGGTTTTATTTAAAAGTATAATTAATATATAAAAGTTATGATTATCTCCTGAATTTTATTATGGATATGATGGACTTACGACCACATGGAATATTGACATTAAACCAAAGTCATCTGGAACCCAAGTACTGAATATGAACAAAACATCCGCTACAAGTTTAAATAAATAACTATTATTAAATTTTAAAAAGTTGTATAAAGTTAATAAGAAACATGAAAAATGTTCTCAATAATGTATAAATTATCCTCAGTTTATTATTCAATAATATAAATATTGTATGTGATGAGTCAGACTCAAGGTAAGGGATTTCATCTTAATTTACCTTACACTGAGACTTATTTGTTGTTATTCACCAATTTATATTATATGGTTTATATACTACCCATTGAAATATTATATCATGAATATACTTATTCTCATGAAATTATAAGTTTTTTTTAATGTTATAATTTTATTATTTTTATTAAATAGTTCTTATGTGGTAAGGGACTCTTCAATTAAAACATCATTTTAAATGTTTTATGGATTTATTCATCTAAACATTTTTCATGAATATCCAGGTTCAAAATGTTTTACGGAATTTATTATATTGAAATTAATGTTTTAAAATGTTAATTCCTTTCGATAGATTCAATTTTTTGTGGTACACTTTGATTAAAAATAATCTTTTTAAATTATTTAATTTTTTTATAAATAGATTGATTATATTAATAACAGGAAATGTTTTTTGACATATATGGCGTCGACTAAATTTCCCTATTTTGTGTCACTTTAATGTTTTTATGCTTACAATACATGTTTACACTTTTATTTTAAAATAAATTGTTCATTTATGAGTTTATGACTTTGTTATAATGAAATGTGATTTCAAAGTGAAAAAGTAATTTTTCATTTGTGCTTGTTTTATGAGTTTTGATTATATTACGGTTCATGGGAATTATTTATGGATTTGGGTTGTTCCATGATACAATTAGAGTGGGTGAGCGCTTGATAGCTCTCTAATGCATTGGTTAATGATACATAGTTAACCAATTGGATTTATCTCTAGAGATTTAGGGAATATATTGTGATGGGTATTTCAAACATAACCATGAATGTTACTCCATATGTAGCTATGAAAGCTAAAATATAAGATTGTTATGTATGGCACATATTAAATATTGGATTTATTTTTTCTATGGAGTTTCATAAGAATTTTATGATTTCATGATCTAAACTAAAGTTTTTGTGTTTTACGGGATAAGGGTTTTATTTTTTGAAAAATATTTCATTAGTTTATAATTATTCATAGACTAACGGTTTCTTTATTTATTTTATGTCCCTTATTAATATTTTTTTCACATCCCAAGTTTTTTAAATGTATTTCACTGGTATAAAGATTTGTATGTAAAAAGGGGATTTCATGTCAAATTAATAGAAAAGGTGTCTCGAAAAGAAGTCATATTATTTTAAATGGGTCTCGTTTCTTTGAAAAAGTGGACACTGAGTATAAGTTTACAATTGTTATGTATGGGTATAATTTGCATGTTTTTATTTATTGTATAAAAATATAAATTGAAAACATCCTCAAATATTAATTCATGTTCAAGAACATGAGAATAAGTTATGTTTAATATCATGCCCATAAATTACATCACACAACAAATTCATCACTCAAGGTAAAATAACATTGAACTATAATAGAAAACATCAAGAATAGTAATCCGTCACTAGGAAATTGTTATTTTCCACCATAGATGGGTAATATACTCCCATGTATTAAGTCATAACCAATACTCGACTCATGCTAGTATTCTTTATTCCATCCCCAAATTGTATGACAACAATAAAGAAAATAAAACCACCATTGAAACCAAATTCTAACATCCTGACCCATGTTCAACATATCAGCTCCCCGAGCCAGTCCCCCACATGAGCTTAGGATATCCTCCATGTAAACCAATGGCTAAAAACTAGCACTGATGATCAAATACGTCATGTAGAAAGAATATATCGTCTTTATCAAAGTGTGAAGTCAATGGAAAATAAATAAACTAAATAAAGTCTAAGATAGTAGTTAATGATACTCAATAAAATGAACAAAAATACACGAGGAATCCCAAAGATGTAAAATGACCATTATCTAAAGATATATGTATTTCATGTTATACAAGTTTCATGTGTATAATGAAAACCACAAATAAAGGGATACTAAAATCTCCAAAGTGGATCTCGACATCATGTTTGGTTCCCTAATATATGATAAATTTAAAATCCCAACACAGGGTTCCTTCCCTTATCATGTCCTACAAACATGAAGTCTAATTGGGTACCAATCAGGTGACCATAGTAGGGTGTGAGTAAAAATCAGTAGGCCATAACCAATGAATTCTAAAGAAATATCCTATAAATACCAGTGTATTGAGTTTTATAAAGAACCAAGAACAACGAAAAAGGTAAACCTGTTTTGGAATTATTATTCTATATCTAACCAAGTCATACTTGCCTTAGTCCATGCTAGAGTCTGAACCATACACCATAGAGATATGAAAATTCATTCTTTCATGGGATTTAATTATCTATTTAATTCCAATTTAATTTCTATTACTGTGATCTGTCTTTCTAGGTAACTTGGAACACCGGTATAATGAAAAATATCATGTGGGCCTAGGGTAGGAGATTGGAACCCAATGGGTATTTAGACTAGTATTCCGTGACAAAAAACAAATTATTGACATGCATGTATCAGGGGCCTCGAGTAGTAGTCTATCACCCCATGGGTCTACAGAGTAGTTGTCCCTAACCCCCAAATCATTTATCAATCATTCAAAATTATCATATATCATATACATATCATGGTTCAACATCGTTAACCTTCAAATAAATCATTCACATAGTGGTGCACCATTCCAACTATAAATCACAACCATGGTTCATTACTTAATCACAAGGGATAACATGAATAATTAGACATTACTAAATTCATCATAAATAATTCACATCTCATTAAACCTTAAAGGTTAAGCCAATAAATCATTAAAATACATGAATTAAACATTACAACATGGATTTAGTTTGATTACATAAATCCACTATTTCCAATTTTTTATTCCATAAAAGCCATTTCAAAGAAATTTTAAAACCCCTAGGGTGGCCACCAAGATCGATTTTATTAGTTATAATGACTCTAATGGGATCCGTGAAGGATTACACACTTTCATGGAATTAAATTAATATATTCAACTTTTAACATAATTTCCCAACGGTGAAACAAAAAGGAAAAATTATATACATAATATTATAATTTAGACCATGGAAAATAGCAATTAGACTGCATAACTCATGATCATTGATGAATACTCACCAAACCACAATCCTCAATTTGGTGTCGAACTTTTGTATGTACAATGGTGTAAGATATCTAGGATCAAAGCATAGGATCAAAAGGTGTGATCAGGATACAATGAAACAATATCCATTAAAATATACACAAAAAACTTAAAAAAAGTGAGGAAATTCATACCTCTCTAAAGGGGAAGAAAAAACAGATATAGAGAGAGATATATAAATGAGGATGAGAATCACTTATTGGAGAGTGATTTTTCATCAAATAAACCTTAGAATCATAAATGGTGGAGTTTTAGGATCCTTGGAACCCTCTGTAATGACTCCAAAAATTATGGAAACCATATTAGGTTAAATAGGGGTGATTTGGAATATATAATGGTGGTTCAGGAATTTTACAACAAAATTAAGTTGGTTTAAAATCCCATAGGTATGGTTTCCTGGGAAGGTCACATGGTATGAAAAATTATGCACCCTAACCATGAATCCCTATATTATTGGATGCATGGTTATTATTATGTGGTCACAATGGTTAAAAAATCATATTCCATCCATTAAACCCCCCTTTGTTTGAGGTCTCATAGTTTGGGGAGGGTTTTCATAGAGTTTGGTTAAACCATGTGCCCCTTCCTATTACTACAAATGGGGTGCATAGTTTCCTATATCATACCACATGGTTTTACCAAACCATGTTACAAATGTGAATATATCCATGAGGTTCTATGATAATATAATTTAATATGAAATGACACTAAGGAATGAATCAATGATGGTATGATCAAAATAAGTGTGAATGAATACTAAAAAATGAGCATGAGACATCCTCGGAATGGTTTTGATCTTACATACACTATACTATCATGAGAGATGATTTTACATAGAGATTGTAGGTCATGTTTGATATTTAGATTTTTCAATTATACTAATGTAGATTATATTGATGTGTTGATGTTTTCTATTTTGGAAATGTTGATTCCTTCAGGTATTTGAAGATAATATCAGTAAAATTGTTTATATTTATCTAAAAGAAATCATCAAAATGCTCACTATTTTCTCCCCAAGTTTTCTAAATTATATATATATTGACAATACATTTTCATGGAGTAATGTTTCATACTATTAATGTACATGGAATCTATATGTGACACTTATTTATGTTTGGATGAGTGATATCATTGATGTGGTGACACATTATTAGGTTTTTTTAACATGTTATTTTAGCATTTTCCATTATATGATCTTGGTAATATCGATAGTGTTCATCCAGGGTCACACCCATATCCTTGGATGTATTATATTTAAGCTTCTATAGAATCTTCCTAGCCTGTAAAATGGATAGCACTCTACATATAATTCTATTTTCATTGGAAATAATAATTTTATATAAAATTAATAAATAATTGTGTTATTAAAATAAAATTATAATTGAAAATAAATATATGAATTATCATCATATATATATGTTACAAGATCAAAATCACAAAAATATATAAAAATTTGAGAAAAAATATGTGTAAAAAAATAATGAATCAAATATATCCAAAAAATTGATTAAAATAAAGCATTAAAGTCTAAATTTCCAAAAATGATAATATAAAATCAAAAAATAATGTAATAAATAATATTAAAAGGAATTTTGACATTAAATAAAACAATGATTAATAATAAATGATACAAAAAGGTATGATAAATTATTTTTAAAAATGAAAACATAAATGTAAACCATGTCTGTCCTACAGAATCAATATTAACATTATCAAAATGGATATCACAAAATTAATGTTTAAACATAATAGTTATTTAGATATTTAATAGAAAAGGTTGAATATGATTTTTATGATAAGGCTCATGACATTTTTCAACGATTTTATTTTTATACAATTTTTAGATATAGTTTTGTAAAAACACTTCTCCACCGTATTTTAAAACATCAAATTGATTTTTAAAAATTCTAAATCACTAAATATAATTCCCATATTTATTTAAATATTATAATTATTTTATAAAATGATTAAATATTAAAAATAATCATCTAGATTATTTCAAGACTTCTTAATAAAATACAATTAATTTTATCAAAATAATAAAATCATTAAGTTTTTGATTAATTTCTTTAAAATATGATGTTCAATTAAAGGATGAAAAATAATCTTTAGTAATATGCCTTTTAGTTAATTACAAATAACAAGGTTTAAGTGGCTAAACACACTACTAATTACACTAATGAAAAGACCAAAATATATTTATAATTAATACTATGAAGGGATAAAACCAAAATTTAGTGAATGATATTTAAAAGAATGTAAGGGGAATTGAAAATAAATCTAAAAAGAATAAAACTCCTAATAAATAA
The DNA here is from genome assembly GCA_963277665.1 of Viscum album. Lineage (NCBI taxonomy): Eukaryota > Viridiplantae > Streptophyta > Magnoliopsida > Santalales > Viscaceae > Viscum > Viscum album. The sequence goes on along the minus strand of OY728165.1, from coordinate 1,879,295,828 downwards.
ATTTCATCTCCTCCTTTTAGAAGTGGGTTTTCTCATCTTCATAATTTAAGAGACTATAGTGTCGTGTAAAATTAAACAAAGTTCATTAAAACATGTGTCTATTTATTTCTAACAAAATACATTGAATATTATAATAATAATAACTAGAAATTCTATAAAGAAAACTCCCTTAAATATTTCTTTGTATCATAAACATAATATGAGATTATATCCCCTCAACCAATATGTATAACAAAACTATTCCATTTCAAAACGGTTATGTGTATTCCAAATAATGAACTACCACCTTTAAGGTGAACCACTACGTGTTTGTATTATCACTTCTACATTGGCATAATAGGACCTATAGAAGCATCCATCTCCTTAAAAACAACAATTAAAAATTTTATATTTCTTATTTTTAGTGTTATTTTGAAGGAAATACACCACAACCTTAAATATATAAGAATTATTGAAATTTATAGATATTGATGGTTGAAATTAAATATTATCCTCTATAACTCCAAAAATTTTAGTTGTATTTCTTTTGAAATATTCTTGAATAATTTGATTATCGGCCTTACACACAACCTCGATTCTAAATGAGCCATAATAATGTAATCATTTAAAACCAAGGTGTTAAAATGTTAAGAATGTATATTAATAAAAAAATATGAAAATATGTATAATGATTTTAAATAATCCAATTTTATTGATTAATACATAATCGATTCGAATTTAATTTTCAATAAAGTCATTATATGCTAAAAATATTCTTTCAACAAAAATTATTTTTGATAAATTATTTGAACAAAAATTATAATTAATTTATATCATTTTGTGAATTTATTCGAGATAAATTATTATAATTTTTGTAAAAATAATATCAACATTAATGTGGGTGAGTTTTTTGGATCTTTCAAAAAAATATTTATTTTTCAGTGAAAACTAAAAAATATCGATTTTCATATAAAAGACCATTTATATTCAACTAAAACTACCATTATATTTTCAAATTTATATTAAAGTAACATAATTATCAATTAATTTATGTAATATAATTATCTATTTATTAATCAAAATTATAATTTATTTTGGTTTATGTTCATTTTGTGTTTGAAAATAGATATTTCTAAAAACAATTTTTATATGAAAAATTTGTATTTATATTAATAAATTAATTTCATTGAAAAAATATTTATTATTTTAATGAAATTTAAAGATTTTATATTTAATAATATATATTATCATTCATTTCCTCAATTTTCCAAGGAACGTAGTGGATTTAAATTTCGTTTTAAGCTTAAAACCCCATTATTTTAAATGGTTGTCCTTGAATTTTGCATTATTATTTAAAACTATATTCTACCACATTATAATTTTAATCTTCTAAAAAAGAATTTAATATTTTTAATGAAAATAATTTTATATAATTTAATAGGTTCAATTTAATTTTCTTTATAGTAAATAGTAAAACCGTATTTTTAGGTTACCATGGTAAATGATTAGATGACTTTTCCAAGGGTCAAACCAAATGATAGGGGTAGTAATGTCACCAAAAACTATTTAATCAGTAATGATTTAAGATATTTTGGACTTATATTTTCTTAAATTATAATTATTTTCCATTTTTCAAATAAATTTCAAATAATGTGACCTTATTCATTTAAATATTATATGAAAATTCATGTGTGTCCCTCCCCTCACTTATAAAATATCACATATAATTCTACATTATTCAAACTATTTTAGCCTCCTAGATCATCCAATATATTCTCTAAAACCTTAAAAGATTCCTGAAAGTGATCCTATATCATTTTTCATTCTCCTAATACTAATCTGAAAAGGATTATAGTGCAAGAAAAATGAGGTCGCCCAAAAATAGGTATAAATATTAAAGAAGAACAATCAAAAATTATTCTCCTTATTCTTCCAATATACATGTTGTATCCCTAATTAAATAGTGAAACTATTATTTTAAAAATTATAAGATGTTATGATGACTATTTCATGACCATTTACTACCTCTTAAATATAAAATGGGAGATGAATCTATTTCTCATGCATGAATATGGAAATTATCCTCCACATTTCTATATGATTAATGCATACCTATTTCATTAATATTAATTTTTCTTTTACTATATCTCATACAATCTATTGAAAAATGGAAACATCACTCTTTTTTTACATTCGAACTGCTATCTCTTTGTCTTAATGTAATTCATTTTTCATCAAAAATTTATTTTAATTGTTTTAAATTTGTGTATAAAGATTTTATAAGGTATTTATATCAATATTTACTTTATAGATATGAATTATCCCAGTATAATGTTCAAGTACCTTAACTGCTGAACCAAAACATACATGAAAAATGAAACAATTAACACCCAAAATGATGATGACGATGAAAGATTATTAATTAAAGAGAGATATAATGTTATAAATAAACATTTTATGGTATTATATATATTAATATAGTTCAATAATATAGTTAATATTAATTTAAATAGATTTTGTAGAAATATAAAGTGCTTTTTAAGAAATATGGATTTGAGGTGAGGGATTTATATTAAAATCCCATTTTTATCAGGATTGATTATGATTAAATTCATAATGATGATATTATATGATCTATACCCATAAATATTATTCCTTTTTATTATAATTATTTTATTTTTGGAAATTATATTTTATACCTTTCATTTTCCTCTCATTATGTAATTAAGAGACCAAAATAATGTCTGACGAAAACTGACATTATGTTTCTCTTTGGTTTAGATTATTTTCTTCTAGAACCATATTTTCATTAAAATATATTCAATAATGTTTTTAATATTCTAAAATGAATGTTTAATTTAATTTTTTACTATGTTATACTTTCATTAACCATTTATAAATGGAATCTACTTAACATATTTCAAGTGTGGATGTTTTGACATTTTAATAAAAATGTGAAAGGAATTTTTGTTTAAATGTACACCGAAGGAAAATATATACAAATAATAATGAATTATAAAAATGATTAATATTTCGTTATATGTTTTATTGGATATTTTTAAAGGAATTGATTCCTCAATATTTATGAATTTTTCAGGTTTTAAGAAAGTGATTTTAAAATGGGAAGGGTATTTTCCTCAAACAAATCTAGTGATCTAAAAAATATATTTCATTCTATAAAAAACCTTAGTGTTTATAATTATTTTTTTGGGATATGATACAATGTTTGTATAAATATTCTTTATTTGGATATCCCATGAAAATTATGAGAAGTGGTTATGAAAATGTACCTTTCCATGAGTTATGATATGATATTATTATGAATGATTAATGATGTTGTGGAAAATATATATGTGGTTTTCGTTATGAAACATGTTTTCGTGGAATTATATATACCTCCAATTAATTTGATAAAGATAGATATCTCATGATAAAATATACAAAATATTGGGGAGTTAACTCAGTTATTTGATGGACTATTTCTAATAAGACAATCTTCAGAGTGAACCATTAGAAATGAAATAATTCAATGTATAGTTAACCCAATATAATATTATTGTATTATTAGTGATCCATGACCAAGAAAATTATTTTATATGATTATGTTTATTTCAAAAACATATTCATTATTCCTTGGTCATATTCTATATGATCATGAATAATTATTGATGATTCTAATCTCTTTTTTCTTGTGACATTTTTTTGAAAAAACCTTACATAGTGTATCACGAATAAATATAATTAAATAATTTGGTATGATTATTGCATGCCCATATCATGTTATCATACCCTTATTCTTATCTTAATCCCACTTATGATCATTGATTTATATTACTTATGATTACCCTAACTAACCACTTATCTCCTCCCTTTCTTATTTTTAACATCCCCATGATATCAAGAATGGTTTTAAATATGATATGTCAAAGAAGGGTGCTAGTTGCTAAGAAATTAGTGTGAAATGGGGTATATCATTTATGTACCAGTTATTGATGTATCCAACATTATATATACGAAAAATACTTACATTTATGGAATGGATTTTGTGGATAAGTAATAAATATTCATCAAATAGTACGTAATATTTATGTTTCTAATGTTTAGGTTTTTGATATAATCCTCTGGTTTTTCATGAATTCCATAACTAATATCCTCTTTCATTATGGATTCCTATTAGTTTTCATCTCCATTATTTCACCATATGAATACTTTCTCATTGGTTTCCTCAGTATAGAAACATCACACTTCCAAAATTGATATCAAGAGTTCTAATAGATACTGAAAATGTTCTGTTGTAGATCCTTCAACATATGTATATGTATATCCTACAATATCAAATTTCCAAAAATAAAATACTAAAATTATGATAAAGTAATTTGAGACAATAAATTACACACAGATTATTCCATCTACAAGATATTATTTTAAATTTAAAATAATTTATACAAAGTCAATCATTTATGATATTATAAAGGTTTTTTCAAAATTTATTTAATTTTATATTTTATATTTTATATTTTATTTTATTCCATAAAAATAATGGAAAACTAGGGTACCCATTAATTGATCCGAAACAGTTTGGAACTATGTTAGTCTAAACAACTATAATGAAATTGGTTTTTTTATTTTTATTATTTTATGAATGTTTGTATGCATTTCATCATAATAAAATTACAATGCCATATTGTTATCCTCAAAAACCTCACCAAACATTCTTGGTAGAATGGTATAGTACCACTTACACATTACCCTGAAGTTGTATGAGGTTATTGTTGATTAACAACTGGTGAGTACAAGTTCATTTACATTGGGATAGGTTATGTAATAACTCATGATTTTTTTGAGATATATTCTTTTTAAATTATTTGAGATCTTTTTTTTGTATGCTACAGAAATATAAGCTAGTGCAATACGCAACACCAAATTAGATTGAGGTATATGTAACACTATTAATGGGAAGAGTTACACAAAATTTCATGATATTTTAATAAAATCCATTTTATTCAAGACTTTTTTTCAATTGAAAACTAATTATTAGTATGTTACCTTATAACCTAGTCATTATAATGGTGTGTATGTACAATAATGAATTTCTTTTAAAAATGATTTAAATGAAAATAAGTGCGGTTATAAAATAATAGAATCACTCTTGATGGATTATATTAACATAATATATATGTAATAGATTTAATATAATTTTTAAAATTCATCTTATTTGTTTTATATATGTGATATAAGAATGAATTAATTTTTTGGATAAAAGAAGTATTTTTTTAAAAAAATGAAGTATTATCGCCTTTGGATGGAACACCCATTTTAAATATCTTTTGACACTTTTACATATTTTATTTTAAAAAATAAACTTCATATTTGTAATTCGGATATAAAAATTTATTTTGGGTTAATTTTTGATATTTTTCTGATACGTTTTAAATTTTGATGAATAGTAAAATTATAATAAATGTTAATTACAAACAATTTTTTTTCATAAAAATGATTTATGTGGTTAATTTATATTTTTTAATGAATTTAAATTATAAATAAGATATATTTTTATCATTAAATATAATGTATGTCATTATCAATAATTTTACATTGAATTCAGATGTAAAAACATTTCAATCTGTTGTAGTGTTCTAACTTTTAAAAATGCGTTCTCTCTTTCTAACTACATGACTAATTTTAAATTAATTACTGCAACTTCTATGGTTTGAATTTTTAGAAATGGACTCTTTAATTAGAATTAGTAGTTCCAAATTATGTAAATAGTTTTATTTTATTCTTGGTCATTACGAATAATAACTTGTTAATTTTTATCAATATGGTAAAAGAGTAAACTGAGTAATTAAGGTTAAAAATACTATTATAAAACATCCCTAACACTTTAAAAATATTATTTGATGAGATATGTCTGGAAAGGAGAAAACTTGGGATGAAAATCATTTTTCTATAAGCCAATTGGGTGTGATTACGACATTTATAACTTTTAATTTCAAGTAAAGGAAAATATCTTATAAATATATATCTTCTTACAACAGTTTTTTAATATGATGTTATATAAGTTATATATTTCACTATAAAGAGTAATTAAAAAGATCAATATATTTCCTATATCACATATATTTATTTATAAATTTCATGTATTAAATAATTAAAATTAATTATAACACAATGATGATGCAGTGATTGCTTCATTAATGAAGGAATCAAATAAATGATTTTATAAATATTAAAATAAATATTATATGTTATAATTTATTTTATACATGATATTTATTGGTAAATATTACATGCAAAAATACTATTAAATTATTTGGTTCAAAGTTTTCTCCAGGTTTACATTATATTTAAATTCAATAAAATTAAAAGTGTAAAAATTCACAAAACTGTTGTTTTATAAAAATAGTAATTTATTCAATTATTAAAAAATATTAAAAATATTTTAAAATCACAAAAATACTATATTAATATCTAAAAGTTCATTAAATTACCAATTATATGAAATTTACCCATATAAGTAAAAATTATAGGCTCTTAATACTCAAAATTTTATTTTTACAATTAAAATTAAAAGAAAATATTTAAGAGTAAACTGAAAAGATATGGTTAAAAATGAAATAAATTCATAAATTTTTTTTACATGATATTATTTCGAAATATCCTCAGATAATTATTTAAATATTTTGATTTTGATTCATTTTTATAAAAAAAAATTAATTTATACTAATTTAATTTCCCAAGGATCCCCTCACCTCAATTACAAATGGGAACCTCCTCCCTCGTCTCATAACATAAATTTGATCCTTAAAGATAATTCATCCCCTACCATTTTCCCTTATCAACATAAATAGTTGCATTATATAGGTTTTATTCTTCTTCTAAGACCAAATCTAGTACTCCAAGGGGTGATTTAGAGGAAGCACATCGAAGGAATGTTAATCTCATCTATTGATTATTTCAAACTTCTTTCTTCTTTTACTTACTATTAATGAGTTATTTCATTATAAAGTAATAAATATAGCATCAATTATAAAATTATATGTGATTACAATTATGAAACAACCACATTCCACATTATATCCTTCCCACAAAAAATTAAATCACCATGTGTGCGTACATACGGCCCACCAACTTCATGTCGTGGTGTAATCTATTATCGTCACCACCTTACATGGATTGATATAATGATGGATATAATAACAATATATTATTAATATGACATGATGTTAATTCGGAAATAATATACATCATCCAATTTAATACCATTCAACAAATATTGGAATGATATCATCGCTCATGCATACGTATAACCTACCATCTCCACGATGTGATGTGATTCATTCTACATGATCTTTATTAAAGAATGATTATATTAATGTAAATAATTAAAAATATGGTATATATTATATAAATATCCTTTTTAATGATATAACTATGAACAAAGAATGATAACTTAAACATATATGATATAACATGTATAAGAACATAAAGCAATTAATACCAGAATAACGAGTAACAAAGAAATGTCACTAATAATCAGATGTTTAAATGACCAAATATTAAATCATAAAAATGTATATGATTATGGAATATGTCAATTAAATTATTGAAATTATTATTTAAGAGGTTCAGATACAATCAAAGGAAATCAGACCTAAGGTAAGGGGTTATTTTGTCTCAATTTAATTTCCATGGGGCATATATCATAGGCACCACCTATTTCTTTTATATAGTGTTTATGCTTTCCATGAAAGTTTTTATGGTTATTATTATAAAGGTTATGATATTTAAATATTAATATATTTTTATTTATTTTATAAGCTATATGATTTGACAGATTATAAATTGGTAAAGGATAATTTCATAATCTCATTATTATTTGAGAATGTTTATATGTAAGTATTTACTGGAGTTTATTTATCATATATGATTATGTTTTATAAAAATTATTTCCTAAATTGTTTTAATATTATCCTATGGATGTTTAAATTCATTTTTACACCTTATTTTAGTTTTTACTACACAGTTTGGAGGAATTATTTCTTTCAGTTTCTATACAAGGTTATTTTTGACTTTACGGGAAAAAGTATGAGAAGAATGTTTTTTATCTTATACACCATGAATGTATTTTAAAAAATTCACGATTCTTTGTTTCCATGAAGATTCACTTTCATGTTTTCATGGTTATTTTCAAATAGATTATTTTCTATTAAAATTTCATTGTGTTTTATGAAAACAAATCATTTTGAAGAAGAAATGATACTTTACTCATGAAGTAATTGTATGTTTTTAAAGAAATTATTTTCCATCTTAGACAAAATTATTTAAATAAGGTTATGTTTATATCCCTATTGCTACAATTATTTTATTATGTTTATGATGGAATGAAATTTATGAAATCCTATTGTTTTATATTTAATATGACTGAATGTTGTTTAAGAAACCCATTTTATTTATCAGATAATGCTACGATTAATGATTTATGTTTTTGTAGAACAAGTAAGAATGATTTCATTATAATTTGGTTGGGACCTATATCTCCCTTCAATGAATTGGGTAAATATATATATCTCATGTGATAAACATGAATGGAATGGAAAGTAAATATGATTCTGTAAAATGGGGCTCTATTGGATAGTAAATATAATTCAGTTATACAGCGCTAGAATCAAAAGTAAATTTAGTTCAATAATATTGGGATGGAACAACAAGTAAATCCAATTTAGTAATACATGACGGGAATTGTAGGTAAACCCAATTCATTAATGTAAATTTTCCCCAATGATGGTCCTAGTAATGAGCTTTGGAAAATATGGAAATTATTTTCTATACATAGGTGTTTTCCATGATTACATGTTTTATGTCAATGCGATTTTATCATGGTTCATATTCATTTATGATTTATGCCTTAAAAACTACCAAGATTTATTTCCTGACTCAAGATTTTGATATTCAAAAATTTATACACAAGTTATTTTTATTTTATTATGTTGATGTTTGGTTTGATGTTCTTCTTTTTTACCATTACTAAGCATTTGAGCTCACACATTTTATGTTTTCTTTCCCACATGACATAAAGAAAGGTTTTTGGTAGGAAAACTAAAGGGGAAGATATTTATGGGAGATGTTGATGATCTTTCACCGAGATAAAATAATGTGTTCTATGTTTCCAAATACACTAAAATAATATAGTTTTTTGGATTTTATTTGTGTAAATTATTAAGTATTCTGCAAAAGAAATTTGATTTCCATGTATTTCATGTTTGGGGGTTTTGTAGTTGGTATCAGAGCGAAGGTTTAGTCAACCTTTGGAAACTAGGATTCAAATACATTAGTGAGATCCCATGAGATATTTCTAATGGTATGTATTGGGATGTCCTTACGGATAAGTGTAAGTATAGGTTACACTCCTAGAATTTTGGTAACGATCATGAATTACCAAGGATTAATCCTACAATGTTATAGATTGAAATTATTTTCCCGTAATTATGTGGTTTTATTCTATGAGATTTTTTCTTAACCCATACTTTTGTGATTTCAATAAGGGAGGAAACCAGAAGGAATTAAGTTAACATTGAGTATAATGGAAAATCTAGTGGTTATGAGCAACAAAGTTGGATAATTACTCTAGAGAATGTTTTTGAGATTATGCCAAATCATCTATGAAGATATTTTATTAAAAATGTGAAAATTGGTGATATTTCTAACACATAACATAAGAGGAATATGAAATTTTATAAATGTCCAAATTCAACGATGTATAGAGGATAATTGATTTAGCTTCTAGTATGGCAGGAAGAAGATGAGAAGAACCATGAGGAATACTTCAATTGGGTGAAAAGATATTATCTCTATGGGAAAAGGATCATAGAGTGACAAATTTTTATGGAGTTTAATGTCTCAATTGTGGAAAACTCAGGTGTTACCCAAATAAATGCCCAGAAATTCGAATCTACTTCTAAACCAAGGAAGGACCTATTCCATACCATCCATATAAGTGGAAGTATTGAATTATTTTTCTATTTGGATCCATTAATAATGAGATTGGATTTTTTTATAATGATTATTCGGTTTATGTTCATTATAAAGGATTTTCGATAATATGATGAATAGTTACAATGGACAAGAAACTTTATTTAATGATAATGTGATATTCATAATAAAATTAATATCTAGAGAAATATGACCCTCAATATGTCCCTTATGTTATGATAATGATGTTTGGATAAATAAATGTTGTATTGGGAACTAATTATGGAATTCTTATCAAGAGTGTTTTGCTATCATAGATGAAGTATACTTTTTTGGGACTTAAGGAATATATCTAATAAGATTTTTAATAAGTAAACGTGCATGTTTTCAATAAGGATATATGATAATTGAGTTTATTACCATCCATAAATAGAATACATGATGAATTTTTTCACATGTTTGAAATTTGAACAATAAAAGGTACCTTATGATATATGGGGGATAAATGTTAAGCCAAGATTAGTTCACATCTTTCTAATGTTTTGAATTTTTAGCTGTTATAAGGATTGTAAGGTTATAATTTATGGAATGTTTAAGTTAAAATTTAGATGATGTTATTTGTATAAATAATTATCTCACAGTAGGTGTACTTATGAATATTTGATAACTTTTACTAATTTTTTGTTGTAAAAAAATATGGATAAAATTTTCTATTATACTATTTAATGATTTTATGAACTAATAGCACTATAACAATGACAAATCCAACTACATTTATTTTAATAATATATGAAGTGGGAATTATTCAATGAATGACTAACAATTAGATTGTACCGAAATTAGGTAAGTATTTCTTCTCATGAAAAATTCTTCAAATATAGGAAAAAGACCTTGAAACCAGAAATGTTATCCCAGTAACATCTTATCTGATGAATCAGATGTCCCCTCAAATAATCACAGATTTATGGCTTTCTGATTTTTAACTATATACTATCCTTGTTCTCTATTGATATCCACCAAAATTTTATGGTTATAGTTTTCTTCCATATCTATTTTTTCACTTTCCACCTTTTTTCCCAATTTCGGAACCAAGTGATGAGTTACTTTGGGTAAACGTTATGTTTCTAACTTTCCATCTTAAAATGAAGTTTTAGTATTTATGATATGGGTTCTTGCCCTTTTATAACCCTAATGAATATAAATGGAGAAATTCATTTAAAGGGGTGTAGAATGTAACACCCCAATATTTTTATGATTTAGATTCTTTTTCATTTCATTGATATATTTTTATGTATGCTACCCTAAGATAATCCTGCACTATAAACAACAACGACCTAACATACGTTATATGAAACACTATGGTTGGACTAAGTTAGGAACAATTTAATGTTCTTTTGAAAAAATATATTTCATTCAAGACTGAGTATAAGTGAACAACTAAATATTATGTTACCTTATAACCTAGTCACTATAATGGCGGGTATGAACAATATTGACTTTCTTCTAAAAAATTATTTAAACACAAATAAGTGAGGTTGTAAAATACAAAAATCACTCTTGATGGATTATATTAACATAATATATATGTAATATATTCAATATATTGTTTAAAGTTCATATTATATTTTTTCTATATGTGATTTAAAAACAAATTTAATTTTTTGGATAAAAGAAGTATTTTTTAAAAAAAATATTGTATTGTCGCCTTTTGATGGAACACCCATTTTAAATATAATATTTGATAGTTTTATATATTATATTTAACAAAATAAATATATTATTTGGATGTGGGATATAATAATTTACTTTGGATTAATTTTTTATATTTTTTCTAATAAGTTTTAAATTTTGATAAACAGTAAACTTTAACTAAATTTTAATTGAAAACAAATTTTTTTCATAGAAATTGTAAGGACCTAGAATTTACATGTATTTTTTTGAATTAAATGGAAATTTTTTGAGTCTGCAAAAATTTACGGAGCATGATTCCAAGGTCAGGAGTGCCCGGAACAATTTTTTGAACATTTGTTTCTTGTACGCTAATTAAATGTACGAGCATGTTTTTATAAATTTTGAACCAGAGGTCGGAATTAAAATATGAGGGCACTGTCGAACTCGCAACGCCGATATTATCTTAAGGAGACATTCATTTCGACGGTAGTTTGTCAAGGGTGAAAGATAATTTTTGGTTATTTCATGGAAATAATAAAATAAAATAATCACACATTTTATATTATTTGTTGTAACCACCCACTTGTTGATATTTTGGAGGTGGTGACCACTTGAGTTTTTTCCTCCAAATTGAATGATTGGTGGTGTGGACCACCCAAGCAAGTAGAAACTGTCTAGAGAGGTTATGGTGGTAGGGACCACCTGAGTATAAACCCCCTAGAACTCCCCTTTAATGGGAGAAAACCTCAAACGTCCTATTAAATGTGGGGGAGCCTCTTCAACTCCTAAAACATTTTTTATTCCAACACCTATTTAATTAATGTTCCAATTAAAATTGAATTATTAAAACATAATTTAATTTATATTGGTTATTATTTTGTGGGGAGAAGGGTTGGCAGAGCACTTGGAGAAACTTATTCTCTCCAAATAAGAATTCTCCTCCTAACAAAGAACGATCACCGGAGATCGAAGAATGTGGAAACCGACCCCGAGCCGTATTGGAAGCACCTTTCAGAGGCTACCAATGTGGTACGTCTTCAATCGATGACCATATATCCCTCCTCATCGTCATCAAACGAATGAGGTAGAGGTTTACTTCTATATGATTTTCACTTACCATGTTCTCCCCTTCTAATTATTTTACAGGATTGGGAATATTGATTGACGAGGTTTGTATGAATGGTGTTTGAATTATTTTATTTACTCGTTCTTAAATCAAGATTACGTTGAGCATCATGCTACTACTCTAATGTGGAGAGTTCGGGTCAAAATAACATGGCTCGTCCTCTCCGTAATTCTTGTGATGAAGTGTGGTGTTCTTCGCGATGGAGGAGGATGAAGACCAACTACGAAGGGGCACAAAAATTACGGCTTCCACCACTACTGTCCGCGAAGAAGGGGATGGCGCAATGATGCTGCTTTGCAGCCACCAATGCACTATGGCCTCGCCGCTCCGCCCAGGCTGAGCTACCGCAGTGGGCTCGCCTCGCCCCTTGGGCTGAGCCTTCTCACAACCCCCCCCCCCCCCCACGACTGTCCCGCCTTCTGGCTGAGCCACCTTGTGGCACCACCGCAGGTGAGCCACCTCCCGGTAGAGCCGCTCCGGCTGAGCTGCCTCACGACACCCCACGTCCGAGCCGCTCCAGCCACGCCGTATCGCGTCACACCCCACGGCCGAGCCGCAACGCACTGCTCTGTGGTCCCCGTGGCCTCGTGCTGCCCTCGCGGCCAGTCGGACCGCTTAGTGGGCCATGCCACCTAGTGCGGGCCGGGTCGCCCAATGTGGTCTGGGTCGACCCGAACCGTGTCAGTCTAACCGGGTCAGACCGGATTCAGACCCACTTCGACCCAATTACGTTATTTCGGAAAAATCTTCGGCATCAGGCGTCCGTTTGAAGAACTGTCAGCAGAGCTAGAAATCTTGGAGCGAGACGGCCTCTTTGAGTGTACCCCACTATAGTTTTTGGAAATGTTGGGGAATGGTCGATTTGGATCGAGCACGAATCCAACTAGGCCCTCGTGACAAAATGGATCATAACTCACAAACCGGGCATCCGATTGACGCACAGTATGTTGCATTGAGACCCCTATGACGTGGCAGAATTTTGAGATACTTCTTCATGATACTTCATGGAAGTTGGAGTATCGACTAGTGGCTTGTGGATATGACCCTCCTCAAGAAACGAGAGTGTAGTGTAGGAACCCAGTAGCTTGTTGTGTTGTGAAAAACAAATTGTGATCCTGTGAGGGTCCGCACCGAGCAATCATTTGTGGGTCAGCACCTACCGATCCTGTGTGGGTCAGCACTGAGCCATCCTGTGTGGGTAAAAACCTAGAGATCTTGTGTTGGTCAGCACCGACTGATCCTATGTGGGTCAGCACTGAGCGATCCTCTGTGGATCTGCCTCTTAACAGAATAAGATGATCTAGTCTTCAACTAATCATCTATACTTTTGTACTTATGTTACACCTAGTGTGAACTGAGTTCATACCTGTATGGTAATTTCCATTGTGGTAATACCATGGTGGTATTCTTCGGTGTGGTGTACTTGAGTGTTACTGCCTTCGTGGTGATTATTACATTGTGAACATTTGAACGTGGAGATTTGGAGTTGGACTCTGTGTTTTCCTCATGATTGAGATGGGTTTACTTGATAACTTAAGTATATGTTTGATCATATAACTAAGTATGGTTGACATTTGAATTCTTGATTTATGGTTTATCCTTTGTGTATTTTGTAGTACCTTGAGGGTCTCAGGGTCCCTAATGATTATCGTTATACTCACCCCTACACGATCTATGCTTGCACCTTGTCATGTTTAGTGCAGATGACGGACAACGTTGATCAAGGCAGAGTATACCAGGACCGAACAGCGCCCGAAGGTGGACCATACGATGAGTCGGTACACAAAGGAGATGGGAAGACATGGAGTACTGAGGAGGCGATATGTACCTACCCTTCGGGTAGGAATCCCAAAGGACGACCCAGTAGCTTCTTTTATTTTTATACATTAGTTGTATTCAGTTGTACTTGTACCTATACTATTGGGCTTGTATTCCGACCCCTTTACATTCAACACCCTTTTTTTATATAGTTTACTTGAGTTCGTATCTTTTTGTGTGCTTAGATTCATATTATTACAGGTTATAAAAGAAATGCCTTTCCAGTTTTAGGGAATACGCCTTGCAGTGTTAGTCGTCAGCCCCTGGACTATGAAAGGTGGGCTTCGGGTAGTCACCACATGGGCCCCGAGGGATGGGTCATGACAAGGATGATTTATATAGTGAATTCATATTATTTAATTATTCTAAAGTATAAATAGAATATATTTTTACAATTAAATTTAATGTTTGTAATTATCATTAACTTTACACTGAATTCCTATGTAAAAGTATTTAAATCTTTTGTAATGTTTTAACTTATAAAAACAAGTTCTCTCTTTCTGAGAAGGGGAATAATTTTAAATTAAATTATTGAAAAAAATTTCGTTTTAATTTTGAAATTTTCAACACATATTTGGAATAATTAAGTTTAATTATGTAAATAGATTTTTTTTAGAAATATGAATAGTAACATTGGTAATTTGTATTAATACTGTAAAAGGATAAAATAGGTAAATAAGGGTAAGAATACTATAATAAAACTATACTAAAACATGTCATAATCTTTATAGAATAGATATCTCCAACCATGATTACCATTAGGACTAATATTTTTGCTTTTGAAGCCACTTGGTTGTGATTATGATGCTTATAAATTTTAATTTAAATTAAACGAAAATAAATTATAAACATATATCTTCTTACTAGAACAATTTCGATATGAGGTTATATAAATGATTTCTTCGACCATAATTATTAATTAGTAAGATAAAAATATTTCATATATCATTATACATTATTTATAATTTTTAGAAATTAAATAATTAAATTAAATTATGACACAATGATGAAGCAGTGATTGCTTAATAAATGATGGAATCAAATAAAAAATATTATAAATATTAAAATAATTATTATATGACCTAATTTATGTCATCCAATATTTTTATAGGTGAGTATTACATGATATAAGACTATTAAATTATTTTCTTTGAAGTTATCTCTATGTTTAGAATCTATTTAAATTTAATAAAATGAATAGTACAAAAATTGACATAATTAATATTTTATAAAAATACTAAATTATAAAATTATGTAAAAATAGTATAAATATTTTAAAATCACAAACTAACTATAATAAGGTCTACATCATCATTAATTGTCCAATTATATGAAATTTACCCCATATAAGTGGAATTTATATCCTCACAATACTAAAAATTTTGTTACCATAATTAAAATTAAATGAGAATAATTAAGATTAAAAAAGATATGGTTTAAAATAAAATAAATAAATTTCTAAAAATTAATGGATTATAGTATTTAGAAAAATTATCATCTTATATTTGTAATATTTTAATTTGGAAAAATTTGGATTAAAAAATTAATTTATATTAATTTTATTTCCAAGGCCCCTCACCTCAATTATAAAAGGGAACCTCCTCCCACACCTATTCAATTCAATTTGAGCTTTAAAGCAAAAAAATACCTAGCAATTTTTACTTATCAACTTTACTAGTTTCATTCTAGAGGTTCTGGTATTCTTCCAAAACCAACTCTATTCCTATACGAGGATATTTAGAGGAATCACATCGAAGAAGATGTAATATCCTATACCGATTCTTTCAAACTTTTTTATTCTTTTACATACTATTCATAAGTTGTTAAATTATAATGTAATACTCCCGTATCAATTATATTCTGAGATTATATTATAATTTGAAACAACCATATTCCATCATTTATCTATCCTAAAAAACAGAATCACCAAGCGTGCATACGTACGACTTACCGTCTCCACTTCGTGGCGTAATTTATTATTCACCACCACCTTAATTAGATGGGAATAATTATGGAAAATAATAACTATAAATGATTAATATAAACCTATATTATACACCATCCAATTCAATACCATTAAACAAATATGAGAATGATATCATCACTCGTGCGTACGTACAGCCTACCGTCTCCATGATGCGATGTGATTCATTCTATATGATTTTCATTAAAACATGGTTGTATAAATGTAAATAATGAATGGATATGTTTCCTATTATCTTAATATAATTTTTAATGAAATAATTGTGGCATATATAGGAGAACAAGAACGTTTTCGAAAAAACATGCATAATAACATAAAGAAATTAATACCCAAATAACGAGTAGCAATGAAATGTTCCTAACAAAAAGATGATAATATGGTCATATATGACATCATAATATTGGGTATGATTTTGTAATAATCCAATGACATTATTTAAATCATTATACAGTTGGTTCAGATACATACAGATGAAATTGGACCTCTGGTAAGGGACTATTTTGTTTCACTTTTATTTATGTGGGACATATGACTTATGAAACACCTATTTATTTTGTGTGGTGTTTATATTTTCCATTAATGTTTTTATAGTTATTATTATGAAGGATATCATATTTAAAAATGAGTACAATTTTATTTATTTTATTAGGAATAATATTTTACTGATTATAAATTGGTAAGGGATAATTTTGTAATCTGATTTTCATTTGAGATTGTTTATAATAAAGTATTTACTAGGATTTATTTCTATTCCATGTTTATGTTTTCTAAAACTTCCATCATAATTTTTTTTAATGTTATCCTATGGACATTTAATGTCATTTTTACTATTTTTTACTTTTTACTACATGGTTTGGAATGAATCTTTCTTTTATTTTCCATAAGAGGTAATTTTTAACTTTATCAAAAAAGTATGGGAAGAATGTTTTTTTAACATATGGAGAATGAATAGATTTTTATTCTTTCATGATGGATTATTTATAAAATTTTCCCATATAATATCTCAAGTGTATTTTCAAAGAAATTAATTTTTTAAAATTTCATTACTAATTGAGAAATGAAAATGTATTTGAATAAGAAATGATATTTTCCTCAAGAAGTAATTTCAAGTGTTTTATCAAAATTATTTTCCATATAAGATTACATTCATTAAATTGGTTTATGTTTATATACCTTTTATTAATATGATTTTATTGTGTTTTTGATGGACTGCTATTTATGAAATCCATTTATTTTATATGGATTATGATGGGATGATTTTTAAGAAAAACTTTTTATTTATTGGGTTATGATATGTTGAATGATTTCTGTTTCTATAGAACACGTAATAATGATTTCATTATTAGATGGTTGGGACCTATATCTTCCTTAAATGAATTGGGTAAAGTTATAGATATCATGAGACAAACATTACTAGAATAGAAATTAACATTGGTATTGTAATACAGGGATAGAACAAAAAGTAAATCTGGTTCAGTAATACATGGAGAGAATGACAAGTAAATCTGGTTTAGTAATACAGGGCTATAATGACATGTAAATCGGGTTCATTAATATAGAGCTGGAATAGCATGAGAACATAGTTTAGTAATGGAAAATTTACATTAGGATGGTCTTTCAAATGAGCCATGACTAATATGGAAATGGTTTTCTATTCTTGTGTTTTTGACACAATTCAATGTTTTATGGAAATACTATTTAATCATGGCTCATGTTAATTTATGATTTATTCATTATAAAATCCCAATATTTATTTCATGCCTCAAGATTTTTTTATTCAAAAAAATTTGTTCATGTTTTTTTACATTCATATGTTTATGTTTTGTTTTTTTCTTCATGTTTACCCTTACTGGTCATTTGAGCTCTCCCTTTTTATGTTTTTATTCCCCCAATATTTAAATAATGGGGTTAGGTAGGAAAACTAAATGGGAATATATTTATCTAAGAATTTGAAGATCTTTCACGAATCTAGAAGAATGTGATCTGTGTTTCAAAATACACTCATCTAATATGGTGTTTGGGAGTCTACTTGTGTAATGTATTAATTATTCTACAAAATAAATTTAATTTACATGCATGTAAAGCTTGGGGATATAAAGGTTTGATAAAAAAATTTCTTGATTGGGAATTAGAATAAAATAATTAAATATATGGGTGAAATTATGGAAATGTTGGATAGGAGGAAAAACATAAAGAAATTATCAATCCTAAATTTTATATCCAATATGTTTAGATTCACTATAGTGGCAATCTATTATATGGAAAATTAAAAACGAACCAAACTATTGTTAAAGTAGGTTCCCTAGACCCAACTAGAGTAGTACATTTTGATTAATATATCATGTAAACATTAGAATATGAATGATGTGTTGTTAACATAATATTGTTATTACTTCTGTATACTATACTTATGTGTGAATTTCCGCATATTATATTTCATATTAAGAGGTTTTAGAAATTACCTGCTATAATGAGAACATATAGATAGTATGATTATAATCCTATAAATATTCTTATGGTCTAGATGCATCATACTGATTGGAATAGATTATTTTTAACTATGAATTTATGAGGACACATATGTATTTGGACTTATTATAATAATTTTCACACCTTTTAATTTGGGGTAAATTAGAATATGAGGACTAACATGTTAATAGGAACACCACATGTTCTGGGTGTCATTTGATAATCCTATCTATGAGGATGTTCATAGATCTCTAAGCTTGTGATCATTTTCAATGTTTATCATTTTATTATGTAATTTTATGAAGGAAAAAATTAAATATGCATGCTTTGTAAGGTATATTGCATCAATTTTTCCATTGGAAGAATGGCATTGGATGAAAATTCAATAAAGGATTTATCCCTTCTAAAATGAGGAAGATACCATTGGCCACTTAACTGGGATGGTAGTGACATGAAAAAATCTATGTCCATTATTGATGATGTAAAGTCTATCCAGTACAATCTATAATAATAAATAATTCATTAATGTGTGATGGGTCCATATATACATCTTTCGTTTTTTGATATCCTAAGGCAAAGATATTATATTACATAGTACATATTTGTAGGGGGTTGTGAGTACAATAATCTATCGTTTTCTCTTTTGGGGAAATGATTTCTTTCTATATACAGATATTGGTCTTTGAGTATGGATCACTACTTCTAATATAAGATCCTATAGGGTCATACAAAATGTGATTTAATAAGTTCCACCAATTTGGAATAATTAGAGGTTAATTAAAAATTGTCCCCGCATGCGTGGGTCAGTGAATTATTGAGTGTGAAAGGTCACATATTATTTTACATTAAATATTATATTCAATATTAAAATAATATTAACCTATTTTATTTTTCAATAAGTTAAAAAATTAATTAAATTACAATAACTCAACACCAAAAAATAGGTTTTAAAATGAATAATATTTACTAATTATCAGTTATCCATTTTTTAGAAGAATGAGTTGAGATATAATTTTAATTTTAATTACATTATGTTTAAGAGTATCATAAAGGATTTATTAAATTTTAATGAAATTAATGATAATTTAACTAAGTCAATTGAATCATGAACTGATTTTTTTATTGGCTTAATTTTTAAAGGTCTTAAGTGAATCATTATAGAGTTAAACCAAAGTATAAAATTAAGTTTAAACATAAAATTAGAAGGAGAATTGTTTTATGAATTATCCATTCTACCAATATATCTATAAATCATTAGTGGGAGAAACCAAATGAAAGATTAAAAATACGTCAATCCATGTATATAGATCGAATGCATGATTATCCAACCACCAAAAGAGCATTATAAATAACCGTATTCTTTGATTATAACACAAAAAGATCAATGAATAGATTTCCAAGGGTTATGGTTTATGCGTGGATGATTTAGTGGCTCCCCTCTTGATTCATTCAAGGTACGATGATCTAGAGATGAGAAGAAAACACTGGAACCACATTGTTCATCCAAGGTACCATTTTATTTTTTTTATTCATAATAAAACTATTTGAACATTATCTATGAATGACATGAGTATCGTATATTGGATATAGTTTTACAACGTTAATCCAGTCATAAACTTTTATATATACTAGTCATGCATACATCAATTGTTCTTGGGTTCCTGTATTTTCTATAAGATACCTAAGTAGGAATTTAAGTTTAATTTTAAATGAAATTTTCTATAAATTTAATAGAGTACTTCAATGCAGTATAAAATCCATTTTTTTTACACACATCCTACTTCGAATAGCTAATAAATAACCCTATAAAGATCAAAGTGTTGTTTGGGAAAAAATAATTATATATATATATATATATATATATATTGTGAAACAATGATGTGATTCACTACCATGTAGTGCCAATGATATCCCAGTTGAAGTGGAAGAATGTGGGTTGGGTTGTCAAGTCCATGTCAATGTGGTTTAATTACAAAACAATGGATATAAAAAATAAAAAATCCACCACATAAATTAATTAGGTGGTTGTTTTTTATACTAAATTAACATAGTGCCAAAAATAGGGACATATGTGAAATTTGGTTTTACCTTTTAAAAAATGTTTTTAATAAAAAACATTAGCACCCACACATGAATGGGGAAAGAGTTTTTTGTCCCATGTGTCACTTTGGTGTCACATTTTGTGTTATAGATGGAAATTGGATAAGGTTGGGATAGAGCCAACATGCCCAACACATTAACTCATATCAACCCCTATTAACATTCTGGGGGTCCGTTTTAGACCCAAAATGTACTGAAAAAAATATTTAAAAAATCATGATTTAAATAATAAGTATATATATTTTATAAATATTTTACGTGTTTTCGGATTTGTTGATTATTATTTTAATTTATCATGATAAAACCTTAAGAACTAAAAGTTCACTAAAATTGAATTCTTAGAATATTTAATTTCAATTTGAAAATTTATTACATGATGGCTAGTTATGAGATGAGACCGACCCATATATGTTGGGGTGTTTATTTATTTAATTTAATAATTTAAATTATGTTTAAAAATTAATTAATTTATATTTCATATGTATATGAAATATATATCATCACTCTATATAAAATATACAATTTGGCCTATGTTTCACAATTTGAGTGGTGAAATGTTATTTCTACAACCCATGTTCCCCTAAAATGTGTGTTATTATACATTTTATAGATAATATTATTTCATCATGATTTAGTTCGAGTAACAGAATTGGTGTGGATTCACACCATAATTAATACACAAGAGGCAATTTGGTGCAAACATTTGAGTCAAACTATGAAACGAGTAATTATCCATGTGTCTCATTTGATCAATCATCCACTTGATAGATCAAAAAGTAGTAAGATCTCATGATCAAATCATTATTTGTTTATTTTTTTCTTTTATTGAATATAATGTTATTATGTGATTGCAAGAATTCTATAAAATCACATATTATAGTTAACAAGAATTCAAAGACACAAATGAATAAATATGTGATGAATGTGTTCTATTTTTGCATGGTTATGTTTTGATAATGACCACATAGTATCATGCATGATAAATAATATAGTATTTCAATCATATCTAAAAAAAATGAAACCCTCAAATAAATTATTAAGTCATTATTTCCTTTAACCACTTAAATTAGAGTGAAACCGCAATTTGAGGATCTAATCAGCAGTATTTTAGGGTGATTCCTTCTATTAGGGATTTATAATGATATTGGTGGTTGAATAATTGTAAATTTTATTAAAATAAATATCCCTAGCTAATTTGGTACAATTATAGTGGAAAGTTTAGAGAAAATAAAATTTTATGGCTCATAAAAAATATGAATCTATTCAATGGTTTAATGATCAATTATGCAATGTATTTGGCGATCCAAATTCCAAGATTATACTCTTGGAGTAGTGGTGATTCCATATCTGAGGATATGAAGAGTGGTTTAAGGATCCTTACCTCTAGAATATTGAAGTGATTGTGTATTATAAGACTGAATGTTAAGTGCTTCTCTGATTTGAATAAAATATAGTGATATATTTAATATTAAATAAACAAATTTTTTTAATGTTTAAATGAAGAAAATATTACTAAAATTATGAATTTAATTTTGTATAAAAATTTTCAATAATACTTTTATAAATATTTGATAAAGGTCATGTCCTGGCATACATTAATTTCTAAAAATGGTATATGATCTTATGAATAGTAATATGATATGAAAGGAAAATATATATATTGGAGTCCCCAATACATGAAAAACAATAAAATTAGGTCTTTGTTAAAATTATTCTTACAAGAGGCTCATGTATGATTATACCATGTTGTTTCTACTCAAACAAAACTTTTAGGATAATGAAAGTAATGAAATGAATTAGATTATTGTTACACTGAACATGAGTAAATTGAAATATGTAACACAAGATGTTTCTCATATACTCTAGATGACAGATCACATTTACCTATTCATATAATTTGGTTTTATAATGAATCGTGATCTATAAACACATATCATTCCCTCTTCCTTTTCATCAAGTTACATTAGTTTCTTTGAGAATTATAAAATGCACAGTACGGTGAAACCACTTCAATATCTGTTGGTAAAGATTCTCCAATATGATAAAAATAATAATATAGCTAAATATTTATTTTTATAGTTAATATGTATAACAAAAAGATAAAATTGATAATATAAATTATGATTCAAAAGGACGATTGAAACCTACATGAATCCAAATATTAAGAGAGACTAAATCGAATAGGATGTTTTTTTCTTCACATTTGAAAGGAAAGTTCACTAGAAGGAAAATTGTTATCAATTAAATATGAAGAAGTCAAATAATAATAATTTATTTATATTCATTACTGAATATAATATTTTTATTACACTTCATGTGTATTTGATAAAATATGTGAATGACATATTTTTATTCAAATAAAAGAACCATTGATAATGATAAATATTAAAAGCATGAATTCAATCTTAATGTCATTTATTGAGAATTAATCATATATTGGATTGAGAATATCACATTATCACATGAAAAGTGTTTTTAATCTTGTATTTTAAGACTATAATTATGTAATGTGTGTTACCAAAATATTATCTATTTTTTGAGTTTAGATGTCACATAATTTTTTTCATGTTCAAAATAATTAAATTCTAGTATAACATAATTAATTAATAACTTAATATTAATTAAATCACAAGAGTCCTATATTAGAAATTAATGATAAATATAAATTATAAGTATCATATATAACCAAGTAATAATAAGACAATTCTTTTTCTAGTGAATCAAAAATAAAATTTCTTAGAAGTACCAATAATAGTATTTAGACTACTTTTTATCTTATAGTCTTGGGTATCGAACATTATTTCTTATAAGGATTAAAGCGACCAATACAATTTCTATTAATAAGGGTAAAAATCTATAAATATTCTAGAAAAGTTTTAACTAGATTAATGTTAACTATTTCATGTAGAATATAGAGATAAATTAACCAACTTTATGAGATATCATTTTGAAATTAATGTAATTTAAAAGTGATTGAAGGAAATCTCTTGGTAAGAAGATAAAAGATGATTTGGGTGGGTAAGATAGAGGATATCTTAACCAATAACCCATTGACTATTAAAATATTTGGTGTAGTAATTCATAATCACACATTTCCTTATACACATCAAATTTAGGATGATAAAAAATAGGGGTTTGATGATGAGTCATATATGTCTTCCATGTCTTCCCTGATCTTTTGGGAAATGTTTTTAAAATAGAGGTGAAAACCTTTAACCATATGATAACAATAATTAGGAATTAATATAATATGATTTTTATAAAATAAAAACATTTTTAATAATATTAATATGTTTATAAAAAAGAATTTTTAAATACCAAGTCAATTGATAAACGTTTTTCAAGACAAACAAAGTCAATCATGGATTATTAAAAAATGTTTTTATAGGATATTTCCTAAATCACTATGACAGAACATTTATACTAATTTTAAATAATATATTTCTATACTATATTTCATATGTATATATTAAATATTTAAAGAATGTTATACTTGGATAAATATGAGGGTAAACATTAAAATGTAGTTGAAATATGAACACATTCCATAAGAGGTCATAGAAAATAAAATATCTAACCAAAAATTTGATGGGAAGATAGATTTATAATCATGGAGTGTTGTTATATTTTCATTCATTAAGAATACTTAATTTGTATAATACATGGTATAAATAAAGGGAAAATGATCTTAAGTTAAAAGTGAATATCAATATAGAAAAAATGACTCCACATAAAAAATTAATCCTATATTATAGTAACATATCCAATTGATATAAATACCACTAGTTCAAAATAATGTATTCAAGGGAGATACATGGGAGGTAAATCGATTACCTATAACGAACTATTGGTTTTTGAATGGTTAAGATCAGTCAAAATATCAATTCTGTTGAAATATATTCACCAATATAGATACTAAAATCAACATGAATTTATATTTTCATAATATCTTCCATGATTACTATATTAATGTTGTGAGGATATATTAATTGATCATGGTTGCAATTTGATCATAAATAATTATTTTTCCATGTTTCAATAATAGATTAGTGGCAGGATTGTGGGGTTCCAAGTATCATAAAAAATATAGTTATTAGTATTGAATTTTGATTACACTACATTATAATATAATCATTATAGATTAACGTAATGTACTAACTCATGATTTTATGAAAAACATATATTGAGGTACATCAAAGTATTTCATAGACCATGTAAATGTATATATACTAATACGGTATTGCAAATACAAGGAATAACAATTCAGGATATATTTTTTATCAATGTCATATGGAGTAAATCTCTTTGAAAATACATGTATAAGACATAGGAGAATAATGAAGGCTTAGCAATGTATTTTTCATGGAATGTCCATATTGTCAACAATGAGAAGAGTAGTTTTTTAATGCCCAAAAAATGCTTGGACATGAGGCCATTGGATCTGTGAACCAATCTTGGTATGTTTAAAGGATATTTTCCAATGATATACCTGGGTGATCCAGTGCCCCTAATAATCTTCTCATTAATTACATTGATGTGGTTACCGAGATAATCATAGGTCGCATTCTTAATTGAAAAAACATGGTTTTACCCTTTGGATCTCATAATACATTGTTTGATTCTACCTTCTCCCCTATTCCCATTCATATCTTGTCCACCCTAAAGGTCTCGTTGAAGGGGATTTCCAATATTGAGATACCTCTAGTATAATTTTTTTGGATGACCATTTGAATGGGAATGTCATTAGGCCTCTTGTAATAGAATTACTAAACCTATAAGTGGTGGGGGTATCAACATGATGAGAATACCTCGTACCATGGAAGGCCTACCTGCCAAGTTTGCCTATGAAATTTTATAGGGTAATTCTTTATGGGGTAAATATATGAAATGTACTTATGGGAGTGAGGGGAGTCTGTATAGAGGTAAACCTTCCAAAATTCAGAATATTATCCTTCCATATACTCTATTCATATAGCAGTATAATGGTTGGTTAATAAGTAGAGGGAATATTAAATACCATCTCCAGAACTAGTCAATATATATCCTTGGTTTCCCATGCTACCCCGCACTATATATCAGTTTCTGGGAGGCCGGTATGCACCCTGTATTTATTAGTTCTACCTTGGATGATAATCAATGGAGTGTGTTTGACAGCATTGTGTTGTCTAAAGAGCCCGAAAATGTGTTTTTTTGTAGGATATGTATCTAGTTCTTTAAATAGAATATATTTTCAAAAAATACAATCAGTGATAACCCCTCTAGATCATTGGGGATAAATATTATGGGTATAGATTTCCCTTAGAAGTTCTACTTCCTTATATGGAATGTACGAAAAAACAATTCTTTGGCTACTGAGGAGAGTATATAGTAGAGATGAATCTTCCTCACATAGAAACTATTATGTTGCAGGGAGTCTCATCCTGAATCCATATATCACCTTTTTTAACAATGAATGGGAGAAATAGATTTAGGGGTTGTTTGGCCAGTTAGAAGAGTGGTACGAACATGAAACTACTTCAAAGTCATTCCTTCGAAAATGGTTTTGAGGGGAGGTAAAACATGGAGATAAAAGAATGGTTTGGTCCTTGATCTTCACCAAAGGCTATTGGATTCTATTTTCATCTGTAAATGTAATGAGGCTTAACTATTCTTTATTTTTCATCTCATGTATAATAATGAAGATTTGAAATATAATTCTGTATTTGTACAGGCTATGTGAAAATATATAGTTTTATCCTTTCTTTATGTCCCAGGTTCTATCAAACCCCCCACCAATAATTCCATTGTCCAAGGGATATGGATAAAATGGTTTTCTCGATTATCAGGATAGAATTTAAGCACTGACGGTTCCTTTTTTATTGGTTCTATGCATGGTGGTGGAGTGGTTAGAGGCTCCAAAGGCTCGGTCGTGGAAGTTTTCTTAGCTTTATTTGGAAATAATGACTCTCTTCAAGGGGAAAAGCATGATATCCTCATGGGACTTCTACTCTATATAAAGAGGTGTATTCTCATTAGAGATATTGAGAAGGATACATTAGTAATAATCAACACAATATCAGTTAAGTGTCACATTCTTTGGTCCAATGAAAATTCAATCAAAATGTGAAAGCTTCTAATGGAAAATCACATGTCCATTATTCATAATTGGCACGAAGGAAACATTGTTGAAGATTTTCTTACTTCTATAGTTTCTCAGACTAATAGGCTCTTGGTTTTCTGTAATCATGTTTCATTTCCCCCTAAATGCATTAACATTGTTTAGGTTGATTCTCTTGGGAAATATTATTTAAAACCCCGATAATTATTTCTTATAGAACCATCAGAAATTTATCATTTTAATAAAATAAAAAGTATTTTGGAGGGTAGGATAATATAATTTTGAATAGAAATATATATTCTTCATTGATACACCAATCATATAATTGATGTTATTTAATAGATATGATATTTAAATAAAATGCATTATAGAAGGAAAATATAAAATAAATATAGGAGAACTACATAGAGAGTTATCATAACTCTCTAATATTACCTGAGAGATTTCATGGGATGAGTACCAAGAACATGGAGAGAATGAACATGATTACCTTTGGGACATCAATATTTTCCTTAGGGATACCTAAAAAAATTAATTTATTAAACGAATCAAACAAAACATAAAACAATATGGTAGTATTTGATATAAATATTTGAGGTCAAACCCACCTAAAAAAGTTTAGAGAAAATAATTATATAATAATAAATACTAAAATATTTAATAAATGAAATCTTGGCTAATTCCATTGATGAAAGAGAATGGTTGATAACTGACATTCAAAAAAATAGAAAACCTTATTGGAAATTAGAAACCTAGGTTCATGATAAATTTTTCTATAAAATATTGAAATAAAAATCATCAGTTTAAGATCTATGTTTAGTTAAATCCAATTATCATTGAAGATAACCCCAAAATCACTAATGTACCCTTTTTACAGTGGCCATATTAATTATGGTTTTTAAGGATATGGTAAAATAAAACCATTTTTCAACAGAGTGAAAAATCCACCAAATGGTCATGATAAAGATTGTTCTCTAGTCAATGTTCTTAAAGTATCACTCCCCCATAGATAAAACTACATTAATGCTTAATAAAATCCAAATAAGAGAATTTTGAAATTAGGTTTATAGAAAAAGACCCAAATAAATTACAATAAACAAAAAAAATACCTTAAATAATCAATCCACATTCATTAAATTTTCTTTTCATATGGTCTACTCCCTCATTCTAGCCACATGTTGGTATAAAAATAATGAACAAATTATACTCATCCTAAAAGTAACCTTCCTTAATAAAATCGGAAGGGTCTCTCAAATTGAACAATTAAGGAGAGCCATTGGCCTCTTATATGAAGATATTATGGGGATATGGTTTTATTTAGGTCATCATTAATATAGAAAATTAGTATTCATGAGTATTTTCGAGAAATAGTGAAAAATATATTATCATTGACGCCATTGGTAGAAATATCTATAAATATTGAGTTATTCTTGGCTTCTGATCAAGACAATGAAGGGTTATTATTATGAAATGCATAATTTTTGTTATTGGAATCTTACCTATTGTAGTATCAGAATATTATTTATGATACTTTTAAATTAATGGTATTAACCAATATATTAGGGTTATAAAAATTAAGGGAGGGATATACAATAGAATATCCCTTATTAAGGGATATTCACGTAGGGAGGTGAATTCCCTCAAAATGAATTAGACATGATGGGAAATATGGAAATCTGAAAAAATAAATCCAAAATATGTTAGATTCTTTTTGTACTTAGTGCCCTAGAACCATCTTATATTAACATTATGATAACTTTCATCACTAGTTTTTGAATATTATTAAACTCCTTATCACATAGTTATTTTTCTTCTGTGTAACATATTATGTGACAATGTCCCAAGTGTTTCTATCACACTAAATGGTCATAGATGATCCCCACTTCGATAAGAACCTAAAATTACGATAACATTGTTATTAAATATATTTTATATAGCTGAATGATGTAATTTGACTAACAAAAATGATATAGGCTATTAGGGTTGGAGACTCATAGGGTATTCATGAACCTTCTCATGGTGTAAACCCGTTCAAATATCCATTTAGATATTATGAGAATGAGACCCACCAGTAAAAAATCTACATTTATACATGTCATTGGATGTCTCTATTTTAGTAAATTTTTATTGATCCATATACTTTTAGATTATTAATAGTGAGTACTATTAGTTTTTTTCTTTTAGGTATTGATCAACACCATGGAAATAGATGTTCATGTCAAGGTAGGATATGTTGGGTGTGTCACAAGTAATATTATATTAATGAATAATGGGAGAAATGATTTTTAAATTATATCATTTAGTATAAGTTGACATTTTTGGCCCTTTTATGTAAATGATATAGCCTAAATAAATTGATGGTTATGGTGTTCAATAGGGAAGTCCAATTATCGAGAAGTGAAAGAAAGATACATCGAGAAAATATGTTGATGGCACTAGTATGCAATCGACTTGATTAGAGTATCATGACAAAGTGATTATATATCATAGTAAGCTGCCATATAATGTATTATGTCATTACAACATTAAATTTTTTCTTTATGGGTGCCTTTGTGTGTTGCTAGATGCTAACCATGGACTTTAGGATGCATCGCCCAATGCCCCTGAGAAAGAATCAGAGATGATCACACACTAAATGTATCTAGAATATCAATTAAATAATATATTTTTATTTATTATTTAATAGGTTGAATAAATATTAATCTAGAAAGTTTTTTAATAATTAATCATGTTTGATTGATCACATATAGTCAATCACTTTTTTTAGAGAATATAATGTTAGAAGAATATTTAATAAATATTTATTTTTTTATTTAGTGAATATAATATTTAATTAATTATCGGATTATAATGTGGTGATATTTATTTAATAAATAAATAGTCACTTTTAAAGACCCAACAAATATTGTGGAGGAATTGCAGGAAAAGTTTCAGGATCTGGTGAGAAATAATGAATAATAAATTATATTTGATTAAATAATTTTTAATTTAATCTGAATGTTCAGAAAACATTTATTAATATTATTATTATTATAAATGGGGTTCTATTAGGATTTAATAAATAATTAAGGACCCTAGTAAAATTATTTTATTTTAATCCCAGAAGTATATAAACCCAATTATGTTGTTTTCTCTGAGTGCCAATTAATTTTTTTATTGTGCACAAGGGATTTGGAGAATCCTCTCAAAACCTAGAATGATCCCTTCTCCAATAATACTACTATTAATGGAGAGAGATCTTCGTCCACCTCCCACTGTCTTGTCGATATATTTCTATGAGAATAATTTGGAAGTGGTTATCAATATGAACAAACATTGATGATTCAGGTGCCCGGATCGATCATGTGAGAACCTACAGATTCCATCGGTGATGTTCAGAGATTTGTGGAACACATGTGAATCACCAATATATGGAATATACATTGTTTCCTACAAATCAAGGTCCAAACAATGTGAATCTGTAGTTATATTCTCCAATGAATAAAGTATTCCTTAAGGATGATTATTTATTTAAATAAATAAATTATAAACAATTTTTTATGATCCTCTCTCAGGTTCTGAATTTATATCCATTGTCTATGTTTTTTATTCAATTCCATTAATCATGACATTTATCGTTGTGTAAATATCATTTTGATCATCAATCGTGGAAAAAAGAAATGTTGGGAATGACCCACTGCACACTTCCACTGTCTTTAGAACCTAAATTTGGTATCAGTGTAGTCACATAATTATTTATAATTATTTAAATATAGTTGATCGATTTAAACATTTTTAATTTAGTTTCTCAAATCATGTTTAATCATTATTTTAGTACAAATTGTGAGATATAATTCTCTCAATTTTGTTTCTCAGAGATTTAATCCCTACAATTAATTTTATGAATGAAATAAAATATATGATATCATTCATAGGTGCCTAGGATTCTATCCAGACAACATAAGTGTACATTCTGTGTCACTAGATTTGTAGGTCATGTACTTGTGTTCAATGCATCAAAAATTAATTTGTAAATTAATTCAAATCATGTCAATTTAGGAAACATGCGGTATTTATATCTTACACCATGTTTTCACTGGATCAGGGGGATGCAGTGTCACCTAGAGTGCATGCTATGTATACCACGTATATAGCGTGTAGTCCCCTTGAGTCACAGAAGGTCCATGTATTACCATATATGGCCTACCTGACAGGTGACCATGTAACTCGGAGACCACATGCCATTTAGTTTTTATACATTCCATGTACTCCATGTTTTTTAGGCATGATTTACACTCGGAATTTTAATGGGTGTGCCTTGGATATATGGTGAGAGATGCACACATCTTGTAGCTCACCAGTAAACACCGTGTACATATAACAAATTATCCAGATTAAAAATTTATATATTATACTACGTTCATTGAAGAATATCATGGGGAAAAAATAATTTAATGTGTGTAATCATTAATGTTAATGACACATCATTAAAGAATGTGATATGTCATGTATTCCATATGTCACAAGAGTAAAAAATATATGTGTATAATATTTGTTTGGTAGATTCAGATGGGTATAGACTGTGTTGTATCCTAGGTACATTTATGAATAGAGTTAATTTTAAATAAACTTACTTAATATGTTTAAAATTATTATGGATGATAATCATAAGGAAATTCAGATGATAAATAAGATAACAAATTGATTAATTAAATATGATAATTAATTGTTTTGAGTGCAATTTATTTTAAATGAGATTGATTATGAATTGAATAGTAGTTTTATTAAATGAATAATTTGTTGCATTCTAATTAATTATCATGAGCTTAAAAAATATGTATGTTATTGGTTTCATTAAATTTATTATTATATTAAATTTTTGACAGGCATTCCTTCTCTCCTCTTATTATTTAAGGACCTATGAGCTCTTGGTTTTTGGTAAGTAATCCATTTTCCCCTCAACTACGTGTGATTTAATGTGTATGTACTGGATAGAGCTCCCAATATAGTGTAAGTGGTTCAAGTTTAGATCTGAGGTGAATCTAGTCCTAGAGTGATACATAGGTGGAAAGGTGGAAGGATATAACATAAACCTTAATTTTTTATGGTGTTGTTTCCCAATGTCAATGGTCTGTTTATCAACCAATAGATAAACTAACCATTATAAAAATATCATGATCAAAACTATTTATTGTTTTATTTCTTTCAAGTTTCATGTTTATTTTATTATGGATATATTTTCAGGATTACATGAATTAATGAAATTAACAAGAATGAAATATAGAACTAAAATAAATTGGTTTATGGATAAATATTATCTAATACACGGTTAATCACTTAAGTAAATCCACTATATATTACCAAGAATGTGATAAAAATAATAATAGTAAATTTATGCATACATGATAAAATCCTTCAATAATATATTTTATGTTATTATAGCCTTTAATTACATATATTAAAATTGAACCATAGTTCAATGGGATTGACCACCAAAAGTTGGGGTGCATTCCATTATCAGGGAAATATAACTTTATGTTATGGGTTAACATAACATAGTTCACATAAATAGTTGACTTACGAAATAAGAATTAGTGTAGCTGAGAAGAAAAGGTTTAGGAAATCCAATTAAATGATTTCAGTATTCGGGATTCCACTCAGAAGATCGAGAATCCTTAGGTTAAAGTAGTTGGAATTTGGAATTCCCACATAAAACCATTCATGTATTTCAAATAACCAATGTATGGGTAATGAGAAATTTAATATGGATACTTTTTACTATAATTTCCATGAAACAAGATATTCTAAATCAAAATTTGGGGGAAATTCGGTTTTGATAAAATAGTAGGAGATAAATAAATATAATATTTGTTTATTTTTATAAATTTTATTAGATAATGTAACAAATCCATATTTATCTTAATTTGTAGAAACAACCTTAAAATGACTTCAAAATATCATTTTTATCCAAAATTTATAAGATAACTTTGCCACCACCAAAAATTTCTAAGAGTGGAAAAGGGACATACATGTTATCCTTTTCCATGAAAAGAAATTTTATATACCGGAAGAACCTTTTCTCGATGCACCTAGTAATGAGAAATGTGCTGAATATTTATCTAAATATGAGACAAATTTGAACCATTCCATGCATGTTCAATGTTTCATGTTATTGTCCATGTCCAATGATATTTTTAAGAAATATGAGGCCTAGGTTCCATATAACATGGTGTCTCACCTTCAGGATCTCTATTAAGAGATTGAGAGAAAATAGAGGTATGAGATCTCGAATGGGTTTTTACAACTAATCTTGTAGAGTTTGCGCCAATTGAGTTATGTGTAGTAAAAATTAATGGCTACCTTGAATAATTAGACTTATTGGGGATTAAATTCACAAATGAGTTGTGTAACGATATCATACATTTATCACTACCCAAGGCCTTGTCCAGTTTTATTGTTAATTACAATATGAGAAATAATAAGAATATTCTTTTGGAGCTTCTTAATTTGATTCTCCATGTAGGGAAGGACATGGGGGTGTGATAAACCTGTGGTCCATTTGAGGAACAATAAAAGAAATAATACCAAAAAATGTCCCAAAACACTTGAAAAATATAAATCTCATGAGAATCATCCTTCAAATAAGAGGAAGATCCAAAGGTAGGGAAATGAAAAAGAGGTTGTATGTTTTACATGTTGCAAGCGTGGACAGAAGAAGAGGAAATTCACCCATAAGAAAGGGGAATATAAAGGTGTATTAGTTATTGAATTTAATCCTTTAATATCTACACAAGAGGTAATAGTTACATCTTGCGGTGCTCACATCTATATCCAAAACTAGGAACCGACTAGATTATGTAATATTTCTAAAGGATAGGTGTATCAGAGGGATGCTAATGGTTAGATGCCGGATGCCCAATCCATAAGTGACTACCACATTTCATTTCCAATGGAGATGATTTTGGTTTTAAAATATTGTTATTATGTACCAACCATTTCCAAGAACATAATTTTAGTATCATTCCAAGATGCTGATGGGTTTATTTTCATGTTCATAAATAAAAAAATTTCCTTTTATAAAGACATCATATGTTATTATATGGGAAATTAAAATAATATTATTTATATATTAAATAATGAAAACGAAGTATTAAAAATGGATAATGAGTCCTGTTCACACGACTCATATAACACCCAACTATGTCATCACTGTCTTGGTCATGTAAACAAGAAGTCTTTGGCAACACTCTTTCAAGATAGTTATTTAGACTTATCTAAGATAGAACATCATGAATGATTTCATACTTGTTTATAGGGACAAATGACCAAATCCCCATTCAGTGGACATGGTGAAGGGGTCACAAAGAATCTAGGATTAGTACACGCTAATTTGTGTGGTCAATTTTCAATAGAAGTTTGAGGTGGATATTATTACTTCAAAACTTATACAGATGACTTGGTTAGATATGATTATTTCTAATTGATGAGGTGTAGGTCTGATTCCTTTTAGAAATTCAAGGATTTCAATAATGAAGAATAGAATCAACTTGGAATGAATATAAGGGAACATAGATTGGATCGAGGTGGTTAATATCATAACAAAGAGTTTGTCAAATTCTTATGGGAGTTCTGGATTCTATCTCCACTCACTGCACCTTATACACCATAGTAGAATGGTGTTAGAGAAAGGAATAACTATATATTATTAAACATGGTATGGTCTGTAATGATTCATTCTAATCTTTGATTATAATTTGGATGATATTCATTAAAAAATATGGTATACAAATTATACTGAGTGACAACTAAAGTATAGAATAGAATTCCCTTTATGTTATAGAGTGGGAAGAAAACTGTTTTGTCACATACATGTGTATGCGGTTATGAGAAATTTGTAAAGTCTATTTTTGGAAACAGAGTAGCACCGGAGGGCAAAAATCGTACCTTTATATGTTATCATAAGGAAATAAAGGGATTCTACCTATAAAAAACATCAAAAAAGAATGTTACTATAGCCAGAAAATATATCTTTAATGAGAGGGAGAACATACTAACAAATAATAGTGGGAGAAATATTGATTTTGTGATGTTTGTGATCAAGATACACAATAGTTGTTATATGAACAGATTCTGCAGGTCTACATGAAATAAGTTATAGAAATGCATGTACTATATAAGAGATTAAGAGAGGAAACATAACTAGGGAGATGTGGTCAGATTCTCACTAAACATAGTGACTCATTATTGGTTTTCATTGATGAACTTATCTACTATAAAGTGGAAGTATATAAATCAGATCATCAACATAGAAAGCAGCCATGAATTCTGAAATGGATTCCGTGTTTTAGAATCATGTTTGGGTTTTGGTCAATACTACAGTTCATGTAAATCCCATAGGATGAAAATGGTTATTCAAGAGTAAATTGGACATGTAAGGTATATTAAATATCGATAAATAAAGGATAGTGGATAAAGGTATTAAATAAAATCAATTAATTTTCTAGGATGAAACCTTTTCCCTAGTTTCCATTCTTTACTCCATCAGAATTCTACTTGCTATAACATCTTATCATGACTATGAGATTTGGGAGATGGATATCAAAACTGAATGCCTTAATGGGAAACTTCGTGAAAATTTCTATATGAAAAAACCATAATGGTGTTTTCCTAAATTTGATTACAAAAATATTTTCAAGTTATAGAGATACATTTATAGATTGAAGCAATCATCCAGGTCATGGAACATTCAATTAGATGAAGATGTAAATAAATAGGTTTCATTAAAAATAAATTTGTGCCATGTGTATAAAAAAGGATTAGTGAGAATGATGTCTTTATCCAAGTAGTATATTTTTATGACACCTTACTTATTGGAAATGATATACCAGTCTTATAGTATGTTAGGGTCTCATTAAACAAGTGTTCCTCCATGAAGTACTAAGGTGAAAAAACTTATATTCTAGGGATCAAGATCAATCATGATAGATAAAAGAGGAATCCTCGACTGTGTCCTAGTATATATATTGACAACATTCAAATGAAATTTATTATGGAAAAATCTAGGAGGTGATTGGTTGCAGTCTCACATGGTTTACATATTTAAAAGAAAATGAGTCCCCATACATAATATGAAAAAGTGAGAATGAGTAAGATCTCATAGTCTCTAGAAATAGGATCAGTCATATATTCCATGTTATGTAATTGAATTGATGTTTCATATGCATTGATGTTGGTAGCAGATATAAATCAAATCAAGGAGAACAACATTGGTCTATTGTTATGACTATTCTTACGCATCTAAGAATAACTAAGGATAAGTTCATGGTGTATGGAGGGGATGGGGAGATGAACATTAAGGGTTATATGAGTTCCATATTTCAGAAAGATCAAAATGATATTAGGTCTCAATTAGGATATGTTTTTTTGTCTCAATGGAGGACTTGGGAGACGTAAGTGTTCAAAGCTGTCCGGTTGCATTGATTCTATGATGATGTTCAAGTATATAGAGGCATCCGATGCAGCCACAGAAGAAATTTGAATTCAAAAAATTTTATATGATCATGATGTGGTACCTATTAGTAAATAATATATCTCAATTTATTATGATAATACTATTGTGGTGGATCCTATAAATGAGGTAAGGTCACACCAACAGACAATGAATATACACCATATGTATCACCTCTTGAGGGATTTCTATCAAAGGGGTGAAGTTATAGTATGTAGATTACTTATATAAGAGTAAATGGTGGACCCCATGACTAAAGTCTTATCTCATCAGAAGCATGAATATCATGTGATAGCTAGAAGACTAATGTTTTTCTGCTTTTGGCTCTAAGTGAATGTGGGGGCCTATTAGAGTTGGTTCTTTAGAACAAACATATGTGTACTTTATAATTACCTTTATTCATGGGTTTTGAACATTAATAGACTCTTTATCACATAATTATTATTATTATACATAACATAGTATGTGATAGTTTCCCAATTGTAATTGTCACACTAAAAGGTCACAGTAGTTCCCCGCTATAATGGAAACCAGGATGTTCTAAGACACTATTCTTAAAATTTGTTATATATACAAATGATATCATTTAACTGGCACAAATGATATCATCTTTCAGGGGTTGATACTCATAGGACATTGAAGCACCTTCTTACTGTGTACACCAGAGGAAATATCTTGTATGATATTATGAGAATGAGACCGTCTAGTAGGAAATCCACATTTATATGTGTCATTGGATGTTCCTATCTACGGATGTGTGTATTGATCCATATAATTTAAGATTATTTTTAAGGAGTATTATGAAACACGTACTTTGATGAATTAATGATAACAATGACAATATATGTTTAAGATGAGGTAAGATACATTTGATGCATCATGAGAAATATTGAATTGATCAATACTGCAATAAAGGATTTGTCCTTTCTATTCATCCACTAAAGTTGATATCTCAGGCCCTTTGAGAAATTATATTGCCTAAATAAATCCATTTCCCAGGTTTTCTATAGGAAATATCTATTTTTTTGAAGTAAAAGAATGATACATCGAGCACATAGGTTGATGGAACCAGCATGAAACCTACTTGATTAGAGATATCATGATAAATGGATTATGTCACACAGTAAGTAGTCGAATAAGGTATTATTTCATTTCGACATTTACTTCATTTTATATAGGTGACATGGTCTGTTACTAGATGTTTACCCTAGAAATTAGTCTACTTTTCCTAATCCCATGGAGAAAGAGGCCAAGAGGGCCACCCACTAAGTGTAACCATAATCTCAGCCAAATAATATATTATTATTTATTATTAAAAAGTTTGAATAAATATTATTCACTCATGTGGTTTAATATTATATTCGATCACCAATTACTTAAGAGCATATAATGTGAGCAGAATATTTAAAAAATATTTATTTTCAATTTAGTGAAAATAATATTTATTTAATTATCAGTGAATAGTGTAGGGAAATTTATTTAATAATTAAATAGTATTTATTGAAGGATAAGTAAATATTAAGGAGGAATGGAAGACCTAGATTAATGTTCCAGTGAGAAAAAATAAATATTGAAATTTATTTGATTAAATAATATTTAATTTAATTTTCAAGTTAATTGTATGTCAAGAAATAGTTATATTATTATTATTATTTGACATGAGGTTTTTTGAAAATTAAATAAATAATAAAGGGAACCTGTGAAATTATTTGATTTAAACCATTGATGTTTATAAACCCAATTTTGTTATTTTATCTAAGAACCAATTCATTTTTGTTAGTTCTGCACAATAGATTTGGATAATTCTTTGAAGACATAGAGAGATCCCTTCTCCATGAATTCTCTCTATAATGGAGAGTGGACTTGTAGGACCTCCCACCCTCAAGTCAAGATAGATCTAGTAGAATGTGTTGGAAGCAGTTCTCGAGAAAATCAAAGGTGGACAATGAAAGCGTGAGGATCATCCATGATTGCACTCATAGATTCCTATGGAAACATTCAATGATTTTTGGAACATGTGTCGATCCCATCTAGAATATATCAACTTTTATTCTAATAACACAATGAACGTAAAATGCATAACTATTGTCAGATTCATAAAAATAAATAATGAATTCCAGCTATGTAGTTCATTAATTAATTGAATTAATTATAAATAATAGGTTATTTTCCTCTATCGGGGATTTTTATTCTTTAACTTATAAATATTATTTGATTCAATTCCATGGATCATGTCATTTATCATTTTTTAAAGATCATATTGATCATCGATTGTGGTAAATAAAATAAATGTTTGGATGACCCATCACAAGATTATATTGTGCCCAGAATCTACAGATTCAAGATATTATCTAATGAATTTTAAAATTATTATGACTAAAAAATTGGCTCTATTAAATTTGGGTCTAATTTAAAAGTAGGTTCACTATATGAATTTTTATTAGTTCTTTTCCATTACCACATCCTATATAAAAAGCATTGCAAATGATGCATACATACAATAGTTGTGAAATTACTTTTTTATACACTATTTTCATGGAAAATTCATTTAATTAAATGTAAAATATAGAGGTTGTAGTTTTCCTAAGATATAATGAGAACCAATGAATACTATTACAACAATAATAAATAATTTTTTTACGTCATCATAATTTCTAGGTTTGACCGAATATTAAATTTTTTATTTTAAAATTACTTTTTAGGATAATATGGAATACATGAAATAAAATCACAAAAGAAGTAACCCAGATCAAGAATACTGGGAAATGACCCTTCCCAGAAACTACATCATTATGTCGAGCCACCACCTCACATGAACTCCCGACAATCTATCTCGCGCTAGATTTCATAGTCCTGGTACAAATGGAAAATTCATACCCTCTCATTCTTCCAAATATAAATGTCCATGCTGAGATGGATTCTTCCTACCCTCTTCCTCATCTAATTATGATACATATAGAGTTCTAGTTTCTTTACCACCAAGATTGAAAATAAGTCCAAATTCTAAAGACCAAATAAAAACTCACCCATAACAGATATCATAAATATCCATTTGGAATTTTCAAAATTTCAAATAAAAAATCCACCAAAAATCCATCAAACTGATAATCTTAATTAATCTCCCTAAAATGGATACTCAAACTCACATCCCAAAGAACCAAGAATACCACTGCGCTACACCACCTTAGAGAGAATAGAATAATCCTAGAACTAGAGTATAGAACCAAAAAACAGAGGTAGGGAGAGTTTCCAAAGATACCACATCTCGACACTATCACATCACTATCATCATTATCACATCAACTTGAGAATCACCATATTGGGTATAATCATAAAAAATATTATCGGAAAAAACCATTGGAGTAGTATGAATCACGTTGTAGAGAAAACTAGTGCAACCAAAACTCGTATCGTAGAGGTGACTAAAGTAGCTGAAATGTGAATCCCATACCCAAGGGACTCTAGTGGCCATTTTATATGAATTCCTTCCCCAAAAGAGAAATATTTTATATGTAGGGATTTTTTTCCTTAGGATTTCAATGTTTGAATAATTTGAAGATTTAAATCTAGTTCTCTCTTCATTATTTCCTAATTAATTTATATTTTAGCGTTATGTTGTATCTTATTGGGGATCATTGATGAAAGATTGTGATTTGGGTGAAAAACAAGCAGTAAAAATTAATATTCAAAATTAATTGTAGTTAGGGTTCTAATGAAGGGAAAATAAACATTTTCAGGTTGTCAATCTATAGAGGTATGATAGATAGTGGAGTTACAGTGTACTGTGAGAGGTTTGTTAAAACATATCTTGTTATCTTCCATCATTGTTCTCTTTAGTACATGACTTATACAATGATCAATGTTTGGTTGTCTTATATGAAATATTTTTATAGTGTGGGTTGATATTACTGTTTTATGATATTTTATTTCCTTTTGAGTTCTTCTATTTACTCTTCCCATTATTTCTGCTATTTTGTACATTGGTATTTATATTTTACCAAGCGAATGGTCTTCGTATGTTTTGGTTTAGGTCATCACAATTTGTTGGTAGCCTCTAGCATATGGGAAGATTTCTCGAAAATCACATGAAACTAAAACTTGTACATAGTGATTCATGT
Organism: Viscum album; assembly: GCA_963277665.1. Classification (NCBI taxonomy): domain Eukaryota; kingdom Viridiplantae; phylum Streptophyta; class Magnoliopsida; order Santalales; family Viscaceae; genus Viscum; species Viscum album. The sequence goes on along the minus strand of OY728165.1, from coordinate 1,879,255,007 downwards.
TAGGTCATTTCAAAATAGTATCATAGGAATTTCATTTAAGTTTGATATGATTTTGAAGTTTTTGAGAAAGGAGAAAGGATTGTTGGGACTCGGTAAGGGAGTTTTCATGTGCCTAGATGGCTATTATGTAATAGACCTATGAGTTATCAGTAAAGTGGAAATTATTTTACAAATTTGGAAATTACAGTTTCATGTTTGTCTTCAAAATTATTGTATAATTATAGTTTATGTAATTTTGGAAAGTCCATGCATCATGAGAAGGCATTTAGGTGAACATGTCTTATTATTGTTTCCATGTACATGACTTTGACTAATGTTCAGGCACCGTAGACATTGAAAAAGACCATGGGTAATGTAAGGGGTTATGAATCATAATCACAAGTTTCCTCTTAGGATGATTCCCTATGGATTTGGTATTATGAGTGTTATAGTTAAATTCTTAGGAAGTATTACTATTAATGATGATAATTTATTTTTTATGTTTTTCTATGGAATTTCTAATAATTCCACCTTGATGACATCTTATGATAGCACCTGGGGTGCTAGTTCCGGAAGCCCATATCTTTGGAATACTATGGTATCACTTTAAGAAATATAGTAAAATGTTATTGATCATGCTCCCATAGATTCTGTAGTGATCTAGGAAGAAGAACTCCTACAGGATGAATTCTTTGGCTAGTTCATGATCGGGGAAGTGGAGCCTATAGGGGTTGGATGACTATGGCCATTTTGGAAATGATTTCTATTAAATGAATCCCCATAATAATATAAAAAATTAGGTCCAATGATACTATGGATTTTATTAACATATTCAATGGGAATTTTTGATTTGGTAGAGACTCCTGGTGAGTGGTGAGTAAAACTGACTTCATATTTGATTTAGGGGCCAACTAAGAGATGTTGGATTATGATTATCCAAGATGGGATACATAAGGGTATGGCTTAGGAGACATTAAATGATATATTTTTCGAATAATTAATTTAGTATATGGTAATGGTTGATAAATCCCATGAGTTCATGAAACTCTCATAAAAAATGATGATGTTGATGTAGTATTCTTATCATTTTATGATGTTTCTGTGTTTTTATAAACTTATGGTCGGGAGTGAGGAATAGTAATCCTGGATGATTTTGGTAGCCTTAGGATATGATTTGTGGTGTCAGGTGATGTAATTTTACCTAACAACAAACTCAAAAGTTCTTTGTAATTCCCTTACAATTGAGAATCGGTTAGATGAATATAATGTAACATATATTCTTCCTATCTTAAGTGGACTAGTAGGTGGGTTTTCAAGTGTATAAATGTGTTCTTCATCCAAAAAATTATTTAAATATATTCTAGTGTGATGGTCAAAAAATAATGTATAGAACGGATTCTTTAACTCACTTCCTTGGAAGAGTTATCCCCAATGCTTTAGTTGTGGAAATTCGTACAAAACCAAAAATTATACCATGGTACTCATTGGAATTTTTATCAGTTTACCTAATCAGGACATCTACAAAATTTCTATTGGAGATTGATGAGATAAGGATTTCATAGGAATTCTGAGTAGATATAGTTTCTATTTTTTCCATTATAGAGTAGGTATGGGGTATCACTAATAGTTATAAAATCCATAAAGTAAGGAGAATCAAGTGAATGAGGGATTGAATGATCAAGGCCATGTATTTTATGTAGGTAGTCTATGTAGTGGTTAAAATTTTGTATAATGATAGAGATGGTCCTTTCATAGTTCGAGTACAATTTTTAATAAATCTATGTGATCCACTTACTTATTTCATGTAGGATCTTATCATTCTTTTAAAAATTTTCAAGTAGTCGCCAAGATAAATTTTCCTTCAAATATTTTCCATTAATTTTTATCTTTGGACACTCCTATAATTAATAGTATAAATATAAATCAGATATTTCCATAGTGTCCTATAACAATCGTGGGATACTGGAAACTGTGGGATTTCTTAATTTTGGATTTGAATAATTTAAATGTAATCTTTTATACATATTGGTTTAATTGTTACAACAACTATTTCAATTTCTATGAATGATGGTTGACCTATACTTCCCAAAAAGGAATGAATCGTTTCTTCAAAAAATAATGGGATCTTGGAGAAGGTATTGTGGGACAAAATATTAGTAAAATTGAGGCCATTAATGCCTCAGTGGAATGTAAGTTTATTAAAACATATTAGGTAATTTCTAAAATTAATTTTCATAATATGGTGGACCTTCAATTGGATGTCTTTCCATATGATTTCTAAGGACTCCATCCCTATAGATTAATTGAGTTAGAGATTTATCTTATTATTGGTGTACAACCTATATCAATCCATCTATATTGGATAGAACAATATATGATGAAATTTCTAAAAGAACATCTTCAGGATCTTGAGTTAGAAGGTTTTATTCCACCACCTACTTCCACTAGGGGTTCTCCAGTTCTTTTTTCTATGATGAATACTGGTATGTTAAGGATATTCACAGATTACCAAAAATTGCACCATGACATAGGGAATTAACTAGTATTCATATCCTAGGATAAATGTTTTATATGATCAATTAAAGGGATCCCTGATGTTATCTAAAATTGATCAATGATTGAGATATCACAAACATCTTCTAAGGGATGAGAATATACAAAAGATGGAATTCAAGAGTATATATAGGTTATGTGAGTACCATATGTTATTTTTAGGATAACAAATCCTCTGTAATATTTGATGTCCCTCGTGAAAAAAAACACCAATACATGGATTCTTTCATCATGGTTTATGTAGAAATCGTCTTGGTATATTCACAAAACTTATAATTCTATGCTGAAAATTTTGTGATCATACATAGTTCATGTTTTGTAAATTAGCATTACAAAAAGACATGGAATTTTCACATTTCAATCCATTGGGTAATTTTTCTTAGGTATGTTATTTATAAGACATATGTTTCAAATGATTTATAGAATGTGGATATTGTAACATCATGGAAATGGACTACGAAATATGTCAAAATTTAGAGTTTCCTTGGATTAATCATGTAATATAGATGATTCTCCCTAGACTTCTCACATTAAAAATCAACTTTTAATAAACTCAAAAACCAATGGGGTAATGTTTGAGTGGACTAATCACTAGTGAAAAAACTATATTTATCATTGGTTTTTGTTTAATTTTTGGTATCGGTTTTTAAACAACGTCTTTTATGGAAACATACAAAATAACATTTCAGCATCGGTTTTTTAAAAATCAACACCTAAAACTAGTCGGCGTACAATTTTGGATATTGATTTTCATTAAAACTGATGTCTATAATCAAGCTTCAACATCTGTTTTTGTGAAAACTGATGTCGAAACCCATATGGGGGTCAGTTTTTGGCATTGGTTTTAATAAAAACCAATTCCAAAATCTATGTGGTATTTTTCTTAATATTACAGCGACAATTTTTATGAAAACCGACTTCAATAGATGATAATTTTTTACAAAATTGAAAATATTACACTTCCCAAAATATCGTAATCCTTGTAATAAAATCACAGTATACTATAATCTAATAGTTGTACTCATTAACAAGAAAACTATAAAAACTTTCATCCTTTTATCTGTTTAACCAAAAAATTATATATTAATTTAATTATAAAGTATATTTCAAATATACATACCTAAAAATTATTTCATGGTCATTGTTCAATATTGTTGAAGAATTCATTTGATATCATTATTTTAAAACAACTATTATAATAAAATAATTAGTTTTTTGAACACATTATATTATGAAAATGTAATAAATTATTCATAAACATTAGAATATACATACCTTAAATCATAATCAGACTGAACAAATAGTTCGCAAACAAATATTTAAGATGGTTATGTTCATTTTGGGTATAAGAATATGTATCATTGAAAGTTTACAACAATAGTGAATGATATTAGATTCAAAAATAGTTGTATGATAGAGAATATAAAAAAATTTATATAACTAACCTTGTAAAATTTGGTAGTAACACCAATTGTGATTATCTCGTACATGAATCATAGAACATAATAGACACATTAAACATGTATTTGTTGATGATGACACTAACGTTATAAAGCATTAAATCAATAATATATATATATATATATATAAGAACAATATCTAATATAATGAATAATTATTTTAACTTTCACATAATTGATTGCATTTGCTTTCTTTATCAACAAGTGTTCTTTGATTAAAAAAGTACCATGAACTGCATTTTCATATATATGAAATAATAATACATGTATAAACAATGAGGATTAAACATAATGAGAATATAAAAAAACATAAAACATATATGTCTAATAAAGAGGAAAAACTTTTATGAACGCTCCCTAATAAAGAGAAAACCCAATATAAGGTGCATTCACTTGGAAAAAATATGTCTACCATCTAACACCCCTACAATAAAAAATCAAAAATAATTACATTCCAATTATCATTATTTCATAATTATGTTTCTGTTCTTACTTATCATGAAATGGAAAAAACAAACATCTAATCTCCCCATGTGACAATCTCTCACATATGTATGCAACTCTACTAGGATTCTTTTCATGTTTCACTTCCATGGAAATGTGTTCTTGATCTATAAAACTCTAAATGGTTGTGCTATCATTTTATACAAGAAGTGTTTGTGGATACCTAATTTAAAAAGGAAATATAGTTATTAAGTTTAAACCATCTTTTTATTAAAAAAATAAAAAATCAAACGTCAATTTACATACATGGAAAACAACTGCAACACCTTCAGGTCAATCTCTTCTAATTCAACTAGATTCATGATATAATCTCAATGGATAGTCTCTTACCCATATATCAGACATCATCTGAAACTCATAGATATTATTCTGGGAAGTAGTGGCATGAGATAATCCTTGCATCCCGTAAGAAATATCCGAAGAATAAATAGTCAATTTTTTCAGAATGTTTTGTTTCAATTGTGCAATTTATTTCACTTTCAGATAATCCTATATAATTTAAATGTCAAAAAAACATTATAAGTAATTTTCAATAATATGTAATTAATATTTAAAAAATGCATACCTCATATGAAATATAATGAAGAATACGAGTTGGCCAAACAAAAAATTGACCCAGACAATCACCATATCTAGTAATCTTCATAAGAGGAAAAGGTATTAGAGCATTATGATCAATAATATCAAGTACTGATACTCTAACCTAATCCATATTCATAGGCTGGTGATGTAATGAATCCCCCAAAAAATAAATGAGTCATAACACAACAATATTTATATGCGAATTTCTAACAAACAACTCACAGTATACAGTTTGGTTCGAGTGAGGAGGTGGAGGATCAAAGTAGGCAGGATGGCCATTGTAATCCAATTGGTATGGAGGTAGATGATCAAAATAAATAGGTTGTGTAAGAAATTCCAGCTGGGATCACTATGGGAAAGTGGATTTTTGTGACGGGAATAAATCATGTCCCAAATATTTTTTCGAAGATTTTATTTGCGATGGGGGCATCGACCCGTCACAAATAATTAGTTATTTGCGAAGGGACTTGGGGTCTCATCGCAAAAAGTTAGGCATGGTTTGCACGTCAATCCGCAAAAAGGGTATTTACGATGGGGGCGGGGGGCGTCGCAAATACCCATAGGTAGTAAATACTATTTGCAATGGGGAAATTTCCCGTCACAACTAGTTTGTACCCGGTTCACTATTTGCGACGAGACCGGTCGCAAATACCCCACGCCGGTAAATACTATTTGAGACGAGATGTTGCCCTGTCGCAAATAGTGTGTTGACATGCCACTATTTGCTAGAGACCCGTCACAAATACACTTTTAACCGCTGATAGAAATATATAACCTCATCTGTTTTTTCAACTTTCCCTTCAATTCCTACTTTTTTTCTCTCTCTCTAAACTCTAATTTTTGAGTGAAAATTTCCCTGAGTTAGTTTTTTTACAACGAAGTTGTGAAGCCGTCTACACATATAAGAGATCAAGTTTAAAGGTATTTATGTATTATTTAATTTACTATTTATTTCATATTTTATATTAATTTTAATTAATATTGATTAATTGTAATTAAATTAGATTTAGATTGTTAACGATAATTAGTAATCTATATAAATAATTAGCGGTAATTTGTATATAGTCATTGTAATTTGCAGTACTTAATAGCAATTAACGGTAATTTCTAATAATTAGGGGTAATTAGTAAAAATTATCGGTAAATAGTAAAAATTATCGATAAATAGTAATAATTATCGTTAAATAGTAATAATTTGGAAAAAATAGTAACAAATACTAATAATTAGTAATAAATATTTACAATTAGTAATAAATATTAATAATTAGTAATAAATAGTAATTAATTTTAATAAATTTTAATAATTAGTAATAATTAGTAACAATTTGGAATAATTAGTAATAATTGGTAATAATTAGAAATAATTAGTAATAATTAGCGGTAAATCGTAATAATGAGCAGTAAATAGTAATAATTAGTATTAATTAATAAAAATCAGAAAAAATCAGTATTAATTAGTAATAATTTGGAATAATTGGGAATAATTAGGAATAATTAGGAATAAATGGTAACAAATAGGAATAACTAGTGACATTTACTAATGATTAGTTTTCTAATTAGTAATAATTAATAATAATTAGTTTGTTAATTAGTAATAATTAATAATAATTAGATTATTAATTAGTAATAAATAGTACTAAATAGTAATAAATAGTAATAACTTCTAATAAATTGTAATAAAGTAATAATTACTAATAATTATTAATAATTAGTAATAAATAGGCATAAATAGTAATAATTATTAATAATTATTAATAATTATTAATAATTAGTAATAATTTATAATAATTAGTAGTAATAAGTAATAATTAGTAATAACTAGTAATAATTAGTAATAAATAGTAATAATTAGTAGTAAATGGGAATGAATAGTAATAAATAGTAATAGATAGTCATAATTAATAATAATTAGTAATAATTAGTAATAATTAGTAATAAATAGTAATAAATAGTAATAATTAGTAATAATTAGTAATAAATAGTAATAAATAGTAATAAATAGTAATAATTAGTAATAATTACTAATAAGTATTAATAATTACTAATAATTAGTAATAATTAGTAATAAATAGTAAAAAAATAGAGATAAATTGTAATAATTAGTGTTAATTAGTAATAATTTGAAATAATTTGTTATAATTGGTAATAATTAGTAATAATTATTAATAATTAGTAACAATTAGTAATAATTAGTAAAAATTAGTAATAAATAGTAATAAATAGTAATAATTAGAAAAAAATTAGTTAAAATTAGTAAAATGTAGTAAAAAGTAAGAATAAATAGTAATAATTAGTAATAAATAGTAATAAATAGTAATAATTTGTAATAATTTGTAATAATTTGTAATAATTAGTAATAATTACTAATAATTAGTAATAAATAGTAATAATTAGTAATAAATAGTAATAAACAGTAATAAATAGTTATAATTAGGAATAATTAGTAATAATTAGTAATATAAAGCAATAATTCGTAATAATTCGGAATAATTAGAAATACTTAGAAATAATTAGGAATAATTATAAATAATTAGTAAAAATTAGTAAAAAATAGTAATTAGGAATAATTAGGAATAATTAAGAATAATTAGGAATAATTAGTAATAATTAGTAATAATTAGTAATAATTATGAATAATTAGTAATAATTAGTAATAATTAGTAATAATTAGTAATAATTAGAAATAATTAGTAATAATTAGTAATAAATAGTAATAAATAGGAATAAATAATAATAAATAGGATTAATTAATAATATTTTGTAATAATTAAGAATAATTAAGAATAATTAGGAATAATTAAGAATAATTAAGAATAGTCGGGAATAATTAGGAATAAATATGAATATTTAAGAATAAATAGGAATAAATCAATTGTAATAACTTGTAATAACATGGAACAATTTCTAGTGGATTTGAAAAACTTCTTTTTCTCGATGACTCTTCTCCTTTCAACTCTCATCGACTCAAAACATTTCGAAAAATATTATTTTACGTATGCATATCCTATCCCATATGCATGAGTTTGGATGTGAATTCGTAGGACCACATTTCTCAAAATGTTTTCAGTTAGTGATAGTAGCAAGAAGACGATTCATCAACGAAAATGGGGATCTTTTATCTGAAGGATCATTTAATCGCATCTTTCCCACACTGAAATCACAATGAAGAATCTATGCATAGGTATGCTTATAGATTCATGTATGCCTGAAAATGGATATGCATACCTTTGAGTAGATTTTTTCATTGTTATTCCAATTTGAGAAAGTTGCAAGTAAATGAGTCATCAAACAAAAGAGGATACATCAATCCACTAGATATTGTGTCACATGTAATTAATGGTAATTATTAATAAGTAGTTGTAATTATTTATCTTCTTTTTTATAGTATTTTTCAAATTTTAAATTATTTAAAAATAGTAATGATTTTTTATTTTGTAGAAAAATATGGAACAAGGAAGTTGACAATAGTCATTATTAGATGATCACGCTTGGATGAATCAACACAGAAATCCAAATGGTTCTAGTTTAAATCATGTATATATTGAGAGTGTTAAAGCTTTCTTATTATTTGCATCACCAAAACCAGAATTTGTATTAGAAGAAACAATTAAGTGTCATTGTAAATAATATGCTCTAAGAACATTTCACAAATTTGAAAATATTGGGGGACATCTCTTGCCTTTTGGTTTTCAACGAGATTATATTTTTTTGTATCAACACGGTGATTGAATTTCCATAGAAGATACTGAAAATTTGATTCCAGATCAATCATTATTTCAAAATGTTGTACATGATGTTGTAGATCCATCTGTTCAAAAAACTGAAACTCATGATGATATTGATTTAAATCCTATGTTGGCACCATCTTAGTTTTATAAGTTGATGAGCTATGATGGCGATGCATTTTTTCTTGTATGTAAGATTAGAAAATTAGAAGCGGTTGAAAAATTTGTGGATATTAAATCCGATAGTGAAATGTCAAAAAACTATTTTGATTAGAAATTTTCTATCATTAAAACACTATTTCCTGAAGGAAATGGGTTTCCGGAAAAATTCTATGAGAGCAAGAGGCTGGTTCGTAATCTGGGCATAATTTATTAGAATATTTTTGCTTGTGAAAATGATTTAATCTTATATTATGGTTAAAATGAGTCGTTGGATAGTTGTACTACATGTAGAAAATCAAGGTATAATGAAGATTAACCAGGTAAGTATATATTGATTCCTATAAAATAGTTTATAAATTTCCCTCTTACACCAAGGATGCGGCGTTTATTTATGTCTGATAACACATCATCAATGATGTCATGCCACAAAACCAAAATTTCAACTGGTAAGAGCGTGAATCATCCATCTGATGGTGATTTAGGGAAAAATTTTGTCCGAGTGAATCCATCTTTTACTTTAGAAGCTCAGAATGTACAATTGTGTCTTTCAACTGATGGTTTCTGTCAATTTGGTTCTTATGTTAGTCATTATTTAGATTGGTCTATCTTTATAACTCTATACAGTTTAACTCCATGGATATTGATAAAGGATCCCTATATATTTTTGACCTTATTAATTGTCAGACATCTGAAAAGGATTATGATTTTTATTTGAAACCATTGATTGATGAGTTAATTCATTGTGGAGTAATGTGGTTAGTTCATATGATGTGCCTGCGAAAAAAAATTCATATTTAAAGATGCATTGATCTGAAAAATTAGTGACTTCCTGGTATATGGAATGCAATCTGGCTGGTGTACACGTGGTCCGAAATCATGTCCTTACTCTATGAAAGACAAAAAATCTTTTATGCTCGTCAATGGAAACAACCATGCTATTTTAACTCTCATCGCAGATTTCTTCCAACAAATCATCCTTTTCAGAGGAAAAAAATCTCATTTCAAAAAAGGCACAATTGAAAGGGATGAACCTCCAAAAATGATCTCATGTATATAGTTAAAATTAGTTGTATTTTCATTACCTCTAATCACATTTAAAACAATAATAAACTGGAAAAGAATTAATCACTTTAGGAATAAACACAATTAGATAAAACGAAGCATTTTTTGGGATCTTCCATATTGGTATGATATGTTGGTCCACCACATGTTAGATATCATACATATTGAGATTAGTTGTATGAATAATTTATTTCATATAGTTTTGGATACACCAGGTAAAATATATAATGTAAAGGCATGATAAGATATTTCCTAAATTTGCAGGTGACCGAAACATGATCTATTTCAAAATGTCAGATCATAGAGGTTAATGAAGCCAAAATCAGCATATACTCTATCCCAAGAGAGTATCTTATTATTTTGTCAGTGGATTGCAGATTTGAGACTTCCAGAATTTTATGTTTCCAATTTGGGTAGATGTGTCATGAATGATCATATTCCCATATTGAAAAGTCATGATTGACATGTTATAATGGAAAGAATTATGATGATTAGATTTAGAGATTTTTTTAATTCTAAAATTCTGGATTTGATAATAGAAAGATAATAATTTTTTCGAGACATATGTGCGGTGAACACAGATGATGATGCACTCAGAAAACTAGAAGAAGATGTCATTGTAATTATATGTAAACTAGAAAAAATATTATTGTCAGGTTTCTTTGACTCAATGGAACATCTAATAGTACATTTTCCATATGAAGATAAATGTGGAGTTCTAGTACAATTTCTATGGATGTACCCATTCGATAGATGTATGCCTAAATTGGAGAAAAAATATGTAACAAAGCATTTTATGAAGGCTCAATTGCTGAAGCTTATTTCCAAGAGGAAATTTCATTTCATGCTCTCATTATTTTGATTATGAATATCCCTCAAATAAACCTACATAGAATGAAACAACGGGAATGTTGATAATGAAATCGAAAATCAATTATCATTTTTTAATCAGCCAAATTTTGGATTCAGTGGAGTTCATGAACGATGGCTTTCGGATGATGAACATCATGGGGCTCAACCATATATTCTACTCAACAATGAAGTAATGAAATCATTTTTACTATGAGTGATTCTAATGATTTTTATATAACTTATGTTATAGTAAATAAAATTATTTTATTTGTAGGTTATATGATATCATATCATGAAATAGCTTCAACAAATTACCGCAGCTGCTCTTGAAGAACGCCAAAAACAATTCTTAGTGGTTTGAAAAACTAGAAATATAAATTATTGATGGTTAAACATATCAATTCAGTTTATTATTTATTATGTTGATAAATTTTTTTAATACTTTCCTGATTTCTCAACATGCTAAAAAATTGATAAGAGACAATGTATATTGAGTAAACCATCATCCAAAATGATTAAATATTATAATGAACATGTGGTGAATGGTTTTAGATTTCATACACGTGCATATGGGGAATAAAAAATATAAATAGTGGAGTTTTAATGAGGGGATCACATCATAGATAAACAAAATTTACTTTTACGACATTCTGAATGAAATTAATGAACTGTGTTATCTGGGAAAAAATTACATAATGATGTTTAAATGTTGGTGGTTGGATACTGAGAGAGACTTGTGTGTTCATCTAAATCATGGAATTGTCGATATTAAATATAAAAGTCTTGTTGTAGTAAGTGAACCATTTTTACTATCTCTACAAGCACATCAATTTTATTACGCAAAGAACTTTTCTACTTAAAGAATCCTGAGTGATTGGTAGAACAAAATAAAATTGAAATCTCGGAAAATTGGTTTACTCAAACTGAATGTGGTTCCGCTGAAGTGCAAGGAATAGATATTTTTCTAGAGGCTACTGAAAATACATATTTTTTCATAAAGAGACAGGAATACTGATGATGAAACCCCACAATTAAGGTTCGATGGTGACTATGATATTAATGATGTTACAAATGAATTTTAAATGGAAAGAGATGACAAAACTGAGACACATATGGATATCTTTGATGCTGAGGAGAAATATGAAGACCTTGACATAATCAGAAATAAAGATGATGATGAAGGTGATTGTGAACATAGCTAAATGCTGGTTATAATCATAACTAATATATATCTATATATAATTGTAATTTTCAACTGTCTGCAAATAACAATAATTTTGTGTTTCTGATGGACCCCGATCTACATTGTGAGTTGCAGAAGGCTGACCTACCTTTGGATGAGGAGGATTTGGGCTCATACAACCCTCAGCCTACTGGTAGTTCAGGGGGTACGTAGAGGGGGTGTGGTATTGCGCGAATGATGATTCCTGACCTTATCCTAGAAGGATGTCTAAATCATGGATTCAATACATGCACGCGGAGGTATGGTAAAATTTGTATTTTAGTCAGCTTTCATTAATTTATTTATATACTAATTGTTTGATTATTTATTATTTTTTAACAGTTCTTCACATGTTTCTATTGGACAATGGAGCAATATCTTGCACAATTATTTTCCATAGCCATAGATCATAGTGGAACAGATTCCCATTGATTTCCATCTCGGCATGTTCAATCATTGGCTGGTAGTAAATAAATAAAATTTATTTTGAAGTCTATTTCATTAATAAATTGACATTATAAATTATTTGTAGGTTTTACGTTATCCCATCGATGATAGAATTTGTGATGCTATCCATGCGGCATGGTAGGTGTCTATGCATGACCATTTCCGTCAGTTTTTTCCTAATTTGAAAAGGACATCCATGAAGAAAGCATGAGTGATGGTATTTGATGAGTCATGCAGGTCCCACTAACTAGAGTGCATTTCATCTCACGTTTGGGATGGATTATGTTCACACTGGTTCGATGGTGGATTTCAGAGGAGATCTTCATTGGTCCTGCTAAACCGGGGGAGACAAGAAGTAACCCATCGAGCTGGTAGTCATACATTGAGTAAGAGTAGAGAGAATCTGGTAAGTTACTTTTCTATATATTTTATATAATTTTAAATATAAATAGTTTTTTTATATTCATATAGGTTGTCGAGAAGCCCGATATTATAGAGTATGAAATTTATCGGAGGATGTATAGTGATCCAACCACTAGAGAGAATAGAGGTGATTTCCAGCATCAGATTATGGTCAGTATTATTTTTTTCAGTTTGAAAATTAACTGCATATAATATTTTAAGTTTTTTAATTTCAAATTTGAATTAAAGGAGTCATATGAGGCCATGACCTCTTAGGAACAGGCTGAAAGTCAGGCCAAGACAACTGATCCAGCTTGTTCCCACCATATCGATTAGGCTTCATGGATACATACCACCCAGTATTCCTTTGAGAAGGCCCAAGTAATTAGTATTAGCTCTCATTTGAATCTTGGGACTTATTACAGTACAACTACGATGTTGGATCCCATATCGAGAGGAGATCATAGAGAGGAATCATCTTCTAGATCACCGTATCAGGGGGAGCTGGGAGCTCAGAGTGAGCTTATAGGGAGTTTGCAGAAGTAGCTAGAATAGATGTATCAGCAGCAGCAACAACTACATCAGGGGTACGAGGAGGATATGTGTTAATGGGAGCAGCAGCAGCAACAACAAAAACGGTAGAAACATGAGGAGGAGATGTGTCGATGACAGCCGTAGTAGCATGAGCATATGGAGTACAAGATCTAACTGACATGTAGTCTAAGGATGGAGTTTCCTCCACTATCTCCTTCAGCTCCTCCATCTCCTCCAGAAGACTATCCCCCATTGATTTTTTTTGTTATGTTCAAAAAATTTCAATTCAATATTTGTTATAATATGAACTATTTACAGTACCTATCTTTTATATTGGTGCGAAGATTGCTTAATTATAATTTTTTTTATTTGTAATATTTTAAAATTATATTATTTATTATTAGTACTATATTTGATAATAATTCTTTATTTTAATAATAATAATAATAATAATATTTTATGATATTATATATATTTTTTGCAAATATTGTGAATTTTAATTTTTTTTATTTTTTTACTTTGATAATATTAATATTATATTGTCATTAATCTTAATTGTATTATATATATATTTATTTATTTTATTAATTATTTTTTATGTAATACTATCACAAATAGATTATATTTATTTTTTAAATATGTATTTTCAATGGGAAAAAGGTCTCGTCATAAACGGTTTAGATATATATAACAAATATAAATAGAGAACTATTTTTGATGGGACAACGGGGCCATCAAAAATAATTTTTGTGACTGACCTATTGCAACATGTTTATATATATATAATGTATATAATCATTGATTTATTTAAGATGTGATGATTTCCAATCGCAAAAAAAATACTATTTGCGATGTCGTTTTGTACGACGGGCTATTTCCAATGGGATCCACTCGAAAATAGCCCCATAAACTTATGTCAAGTTCTAGTAGTGGATGGAGGTAGAGGATCATATAAGAAGGCCATGAAGATTGGGCAGGGTAGTCTAGCTGGGATATAGGTGGAGGATCAAAGTAAGCAGGCTGGGCAGACTGGGAAAGGCATTAGAGATTGTGACTATCTTTCCATGTGTTCTAACAAATCCTAATGCATGACTGCTTGAATTTGATCACCCATAGACAATTTTATCTCTTTCAGCTCATCTTTTAAGGATTCTATTTCAAGGTCTTTTGATTTCTTACCCTGACCAAAAAAAATTCAAATACTAACAACCTCCTGATATCCTCTAACATGGTCGGGGTGTTCTAATTTTCCTAAAGAAGTGGCTAGGATGTCCATTCTATCATCAACGATAATAGATCAATGTGTCTCTTATTCCTGATGTACATCCGAAAATGAAAAATTAAAATGTTATATTGATGTATATAATTTATAAAATGAAAAGATTCATGAAAAATAAATAATATTTACTTAAAATTTTATCAACTACTCATTGAGATTCGTCTATAAGATACTCTTCATTTTTCCTTCTTCTCTCTCATTTACATTTTTATTGGAAAGTGGGAGGAGATGGAGGACCAAGCTGGACCTCTTCTGAACATCTACTAGATCAAGATCTTAATGCTTGAATTTTTTCTTCAATCATTTTCTTCTCTAAATATGTATACCCTCCACGTGATAAATTATAAGGGTATACATTTTTCAACTAGATATATTGAGGAGATCTCTTAGTGGCCTATTACATAAAATTAAAATAATATATAACTATATAGATATATAATAAATTTTACAACATTAAATAATTATCATACCTGGAATTTTTCTTCATGATGGGTGTCAAAAAATTTATCCATGTATTTGGATGCATATAAAGATACTTAAGGCATGGGTTGTCAAAATTCATCAATCTAAAGAAATAATTTTTGTCAATTTTATTTTTAAATCTATCCATTAAAACCTTGCTAAATAGTGATGCCTTTTCGTAATTTCATTGGATTCTTCCAAATTTAATGTCATCTATAATTGAATAAATGAAATATGTAATTTAAGATATAAAATTTTAAAAATATGGGATAAAATATATCAATTGAGATATTTTACCATCATGACCTCCCAAAGATTCTCTTTCACAATAATATCCAAAGACTTCCAATCATGATATACAATACTAATCCTACAATGGCTCGGCATTGATATATAATAGATATACTAAACAACATTTGGGTCAGTTTCATTAATATCATCATCAAAATGAATATGTAATATTTAATCTGCATGATAAAGTGATAGATTTGGTAAATGTTTAATACCACATTTACTAACGTGAGAACTTGATTTCTCTATAGTAACAGAAGAAGTATCCTCCTCTAAGGATACATAGGTAGTCCTTCAATTAAATTATAAATTAAAAGTTTTTTATTTAATATATACATTACTGAATATTTAAAAATATTGAAAAATAGATATAAATGGGTAACTACTCCTCTATCTATATATATAACATTTAAAAAATATAGTGTAATGCATATTATTAGAGAACTGAATATTTAAAAAAAATAATTATAAAAATAAGTAAACAAATTGTATGCATTTTAATGTTTCAAAAAAAGAAACAAAATATAAATAATTTCCAAAAAAATTAGGTGTCTAATTTAATTTTTTCCCACATGCATTCACTATAATCTTTACGTACTGCATGAACTATGTCTTCCTTTTATTCATTATAATCATCTGGAAAATGTGTAATAGATGAATAAGACTCATGTAATCCAATAACATCATCAGCATCATTCTCATCACCCAAATGGTATCTTTTTTCCTTTCAAAACAACGGACCACTGATAATTTGATGGATCAATGACATAAAAATATTTTCATTCAATTTGTATCCATGATAAATGGTTCCTCATTGTAATTATGTATTTTCAAATCAACCAATGTAAATCCAAAACCATAATTTTTCACACCATTGTTGCTATCAACCCATTTACACTTAAACACATTGACATGAAATTTTGTATAATCAATTTCCCATATATTCTCAAAAACTCCAAAATATTCCCACAAAGATGAAATTGGGTTTTAATCTTTTTCACATAAAAAAACACCACTTCAGTGATATCCATCACACCACTATTTTAAAATATACTCATATAAACATGAATTTTTGTCTAAAATGTGTACCCATTAATATAAAAACTAGTCCATGTTATCACATTATGAGATAGTCCCCCTTCCAACCATTTCAATGTTTCTGATGTAGATATATTTTTTCTCACTTTATCATTAAACCATGAAACAAATGCCTTTTTATTCTCAGTCATCTATCACTTTTTATTTCTCTTTAGCATATAATCTCATTAATTTTGTAATATTTGGTGATATATATGACTGAATATAATCTCTCATGTTCAAAATATATAAATTTTCCTGTATCACATGGAATGAACATTACCTTCAAGCCTTGAATCCATCCACCTTCACTATCAACTATCAAATATTGAGATATAGGGAGACTAATATGCTCTAATCATAAAATAATCAGTACAAAAACCAATAACCTCTTCCGATACATATTTTTTTAACAACAGAGGCCTCTGATCGATAAGGATTTTTAACATATCCCTTTAAAATTTTCATATACCTTTCAAAGGAAACCTCCAACGTAAATAAGCAGGCCCATATATTCTTATCTCACACACCATATGAATAACCAGATAGAAATTTATTTTAAAAATATATGAGGAAAATAAATTTCTAGTTGAAAAATTATTAGATAAATTTCATTCTCCAACTCATCTAACAAATTTGGATCAATAAGATTTATACAAATGGATTTGAAAAAATTACATAAGCTAATGATTGTCTTTCTTCCAGCTAATGGTAATATACCACACTGTGGGATAAAAAGGAGTTGTTTCAACAATACAGGACATTCATGAGATTCCATACCTATTAATTTCAATCCTTCAATGACATGAATTATTCACATTTGAAGAATATCCATTGGGAACATTTATACCATAAATACAATGAAAAAAATCAACTTCTTACTCCTGTTTAATGTGTGACTGGATAGAGGTAAATATGTTTTGTATCCTTTCATAGTGGGAGCTAACTATAAATGTATTCCTATTGATATCAATTCCAATATAGAATTCAATCTATATTTTGTTTTTCATTTTATGTCTAATGATGTTATAATAAAACTGCCAAATATATTTTTCTCAACATCGATTACATCAATTTTTTGTTTTATCTTCAAAAATCTTCGATAACGTAGTTCGAAAAAATAGACTATTTCATTAAGATATTTTTTGAACACCAGAACAAATTTTCTTTACAAATTTCAAATCAATATTTTTTACCATGTTGTAAAATTATTCAACTAAAATGGTACTGGGGGAAGATTTTATTCCAATAAATAGTTAAATTCCCATTTCAATATATGATAAGGATGATCAATTCGCATCAACCATCAATGTACCATATACAATATCTTTCTTCCATTATGTAATTGATAATATAAAGTCTCTTCTTCACAAATTAGACAAGCTCTATGTCCCTTAAAAATATATACATATAAGTTTCTAAATGTAATAAAGTCATTTATACCGAACATTATAATAGCACGCAAAAGAAAACATTCTTTCTTGTATGAATCAAAAACAAAACCCATGCCTCATATAGATGTTTAAAATCACAAATCAATGGTGAAAGATAAAAATAAATATCATTTCCTTGGTATTTTGTTCCAAAAATCATCAAAATCATCATAACATATTTTTTATTCATACATATCTGTGGGGATAAGTTATAAGCTACAAACAAAACAAGCCCTGAATAGTGTTGGATACTTAGTCTCTAATGTGGATTCATTCCATCTATACACACTCCCATTATGAGATTTATAACTTCCCTTCCAAAATTAGGAAATTGATTATAAAATCTATTCCATTTTGATGAGTTAGCAGGGTGACATAATTTACCATCATAGGTACCCTGATCTGAATTTAATCTTAACCTTTTTACATTAATTGAATTGAAAAATAGTCACTTCAAATGAGCAATTATTTGACAGTACAAAATTACTTTAGCAGGAGCAATGATTTAAGTATCTTAAAATGAATTAGAGTTAATTTATCAAAATTATATGAATGGATTATTGGGAGAAATTATTTGATATAACATGAGGTTATATATTAGTAACTGAGAATGAATCTGAATCTACTTTTTCATCCATCTTATTTCGTGATGTTACACATGTAGGACAATTTAATGAAAATTTATAATATTTATTATACAAAACAAAATCATCAGGGTAGGCATGTATCTTTTTATAACCCAATTCCATTGGGAATAATATTTTCTTCACCACACAATTGGAATCTGGAAGCCCTTTGACTTTTAGAAGTATATATTTTAAAAGCACAAGTATGTTAGAGAAAATTTTATCACTCCAACCCTTACATTCTTTTAAGTTAAGCAATCTCAAAATGGCTGATGATTGTCTATATTTTCTACAACATGGAAATAATGGATTCTCAAAATCATAATAAAATCATTCACAATTACTATTTTCCAGCAGTTTCAATACCTAAATGATGAAATAAATATTCAATACAATCCTCTGTCACATTATGAATATTATCATTAACATTATTTGTTGAATTTACAGTTTTTACAATGCTATATCCAACGTGTATTATTATGACTAAAACCATAAAAAATTAAGTGATCCTAGATTTATATGTATTTTAACTTTTTCATATTCAAAAACATCCCACATGGACAGAAAATTAAATCAGTGTTTTCAATATTTCATTTAGAAAATTTGAAGAATTCATTAACTCCTTTTTATTTTTCGTTATTGGTTCTTTGTAAATTTATCCAACTAAGATCCATTAAAAGCATGATATCGTAATATAATTGGAGAATGTATTAATAAAATATAAGAATTTAAATATATAAATATATAAACAGATATATTTTAAACAGAAACAAATTTATTAAAAAATATTACTAATCTGATAGAATACATAAGATACGAGACACAATTACAAATATTAAACATTTTATTTTCATATTATAAACATGTGTTTCATTGATACTATAATTTAATTATTTTCAACAATCTAAAATTTATTAGTTCATTTTACACAATTGATACATTAGTTCGGTGTTGCGTGTGTCAAAAGTATTGAACATTTCATTAATTTTTTTTAAATAATTTTACATAGTTGTTACCAAAGAGTGGGGTATGTTACAAGTGAAAATCAATGGTTATAATTGATATGGAATTAACACATCTCAGCACTACACCTCAAATATATTTTCCAATATATATATATATATATGAAATAGATTCCCTTATATATTTGTTACTCAAAAATGAATATATCTTATTAAACTATAAATATAAAAAACTAATATATATATATAAGAAAACTATTATTCTTATATTGAGATATTTTTAATAATCCTTATGCAGTTGTCAAAAATTATAAAAAAATAGAAAATAAAAAAATAAAAAACATAGATTATATTTTTATAGTTTATAAATTTTTCCCAAATATAAAGTTTTGTAAATTAAAAAATCAACTTAAAAAATTTGGAGATAAACTTTTACTTGATCTATAATCTGAAAATCGTCACATAAATGTGTTTCAAGAATAAACATGGTCTACAAGATTTATATGAAATCGATTTTAAAAACAAACATTAAATATGAGCTACAAACTAAATTCAAAACAAATTTTGGACTAGAAATAGGTTTTTGAGTATAAATAATTTATCTTACAATTAAAAATAATAACTTACATAATTCAAAGTTCAAATATTCATTTATCATTAATCTTAACATCTTATCTTAAATGATTTTGAAGAATAATCATTGCCTTTATATCTATACAAAATTGATTATAAAAACAGACATTAAATATGAACAAAAAAATAAAATCAAACCACGACTTGGGTTGTAAATTATATTTTGATAAAAAATAATGTAGAGGTGATGAAGTAATCGAATAAGACACAGAATGGAGACCGAAGATCATCAAAATCAAAAAATATCAACAACAGTGGGGTTTGAGATAATTAGGTCTCCTTCTAAGTCGTCGTGATTTGACAGGGATTTGTAGCGAGCGAGATGGTTTTGCAGATCCAAAAAATTAGGATTTCCCGATTCAGAATTATTTTTAATGATTTATTACATTGGTTATTACAAAACTGATGTCGAAGAGTTTGATTAATATATTTCCCATCGATTTTTTTAAAAACCAAAGAGAAATATATCTTTTTATTATTTTTCATGTTAGTTTTTTAAAAATCGATTTGAGTTTTTTTCAAGTCCATTTTTGAAAAAACTGACAGATTTTTTTTAATTCTCATGTCGGTTATTTATAAAACTGATGCAAAAAACATATTCTTCAGCCGTTTTTAGTGTCAGTTTTACTAAATAACAATGCCAAAAACAATGTATAAAAAAAATTTGGCCTTAGTTTTATGTTACACTGACAGCAAATATCTCCCACACATACATTGTTTCATCGGTTAAAAAAATCGAAAACATTTATTCGACATCAAAAACACTACATCCACTAGTGAATATATACATGGAATAATTCATAGAGATAATGAGAAGGTTGGATTCTAATCTTATTCTGATTCTATAAGAACCTAGGATTATCAATGCATGATAATTTAATACCTTTTGAGTTGTTTTTGGGTTCCACAAATTTATACTAGTGGTTTAGTTATTATGGGAGTCACCATCTTTGGCACTAAGACCGAAAATACCTTACTCGTGACCCATAGATAACTACTATAGTTCATAAATTGAAATATTAGTGTCATTATCTATTTTAGGAGATATTCTTTATCTATACAGACCGCAATATCTTATAATATATTTTCTCCAAGACATATGCGAATCTAAATAAAATACATTAGGTCAAGACTATAGAAATTCAAATTTGAAATGGTGTATTGCACTAGAAAATATTATTTTGTGAAAAATAACTTTGGAGGAATACATAGGACATAGGATGTCAAGAAATGATAGAGGAGTATAAGTTTATGAGTATACTTATGAATTGTAATGTTGGTGTATATGTGAAGAAAGAGGTTATATCCTCTGCAACCTTGGTCATCACTTCTTCCATGGTTGACCAGGTCATGTCTGATTAAGAGACCATTTCAGAATGTTATTGGTGTGGAAGAGGATGATAAGAGATGAAATTTATCACGACTTGTCATTATATGAGAATGATGTTCTTCATGTCCTTGTTATAGAGGTAGTTCCTTATTATTTAAGAGAGAAATTGACCATGGATGCACACACCATGAAATGGGTTGTGCATCTATGATTGACTAACATGTATCATGATATCTAATGTCATTTCTATTATCCATCCACGAAAAATGACATAGAAGGTTTTGTTTCTTGTCACTTCAATTTCTAAAGGATCAAAGTGGGAAATAATCCTCTACATGTACCTATTGTTTTGTGGGATTATGTGGAAATTTAATTTTTTTTTTTGGGGTTTCTCAAGGCCTCATGAGTTCAATATGTAGTGTGGGTTGACGTTGATTGGATTAAAAATGTTGAAATTTCTTACCCATTTGAGGAGGTTGTTTCATTTATTTGATTATTTAGATGAACATTTTTGAGAATGTGTGTCTTCATGGTGTTCCTATGAGTATAAAATTATTTTTTTAGGATTTATTTATTTAACGGTTTTGGAAAGGTGTTTAGAAGGTGATTGAGTGACACTAAAGTTGAGTACCACATATTATATTTGACTAACAGAGAGATTAAGAGTACAATTTTGATTTTAGAGGATATAATCAGGGATTGTGTTATGGGATTTAGTGGAGAATTGTAATATACCTAATTTTTAATGATGATTAAACCTTATTTTGGTTTCAATTAATTTTTTATTTTTTTGAAAAATTTATCTTTTCAACAAAAAACCCATTATAAATGCATTCTTTAGAAGTGAAATCACATAAGGGTAAAATAACAATTAAAAAATTTTAATATTCTATGGAATATTTTCAGTTCTAGAAGATGATTTTTTATGAGATTTTGAGGCCTTTAGAGCCTTGTAATTTATATAATAAAAATATTTAATATAAAACACCATAATCAAGTAGTTGTCATGAAAAAATCCAATATGTTCAAAATGGTGTATCAGATGAAAAATTTGAGACCTTCATTAAATCCATAAAGTGGTATTTCACCTATGCATGATAGAACCATTGTACACATCAAGTGTTTGGTTAGATTTCACCTAAGGGTAAATATGTTATATTATTTATGTGTTATTTTTCCAAAATAACGAAATATCACTAGAATGGGTTTTTAGACTAAAAATATGAGGCCACCAATAGCTATGGAAAGTTGGTTTTACCCTATACACAATTTAAAATTTATAAATGTTCATTTTTTAGTTAAATCACATGTGTGGATAAATTATTTAATATCTTTATAATAATAATAATAATATTTATTGTTATTTAATTGACTTCTCCTCCCCCACCCCACTCTAAAGACCATATTACCTTTTTCACAGGGGACATAATCTAAAATCCTGGATTTCAAGCAATTTTTAATGTTTAAATTCAAAAAACCCTTAGTTGTATGAATTTCATGGATCCACGTTCAAGTTTTATTTGAATCGCGAATTGAATGAGTGTATTGAATTTTTACTTTTCCAGTATCAAAAATCATGCATAAGAAATTCGGTTCCATATAACCAAACAACATGGAATTCAATTTTGGGTTGATCTAGTCAATTCCTGGTGACCTAAGATTCCCTTATGCATGATTGGTGACCCTTTTCATCTTCCCAGACTCTATTTTGTTGTGTTTTCATATTACCATGGTGTTCAATGCATGTAGAAAAAGAAGGTTGGTTTTATTTTTTAAATTTTTAAATTTTATTCTCCTTTTCCATCAATAAAATTATAGTAAAAAATATTTGAACATAAATAAAATGATAAATTATATATTATATATTGAAAATTTATGAAATTATTGAATGATAACATAATGGAATTTAAAAAAGATATTTTTTAAAAAAATATTGTCAAATGATAGCTACACATATTTTATAAGGATAATTTTGTGAAATTATCATGGGATAATTATGAAGAATTATGAAACGATAATTTAATAAAATTATCAAAAGATATTTAATAAAATATATCGTTTGGTAATCACATTGGATAATCCAAGGATATTTTGTAAGATATTATAAATAGACAATTCTAAAATGATAATCTAAAATAAATTATAAATAGAATATTATAAAATTATAATTTATGTGAAATTATTGTAGAGACTATAACTATTCTATGTATTATTTATTAATATTATTAGAAATATTTTCAAATCTAAGTGCAGAGATGGTGCATGATTTTGAGTCCTGGTGAGCCCAGAATTAATTTTATAAAAATATTAAGTATTTAATTTTATTGTGCAAGAAATGTTTTCCTGAAAAAGTGGAATATCTCATGAACGGAGTCTCAGATTATAAATTTGATACCATAGTTGAATCTAGAACATGGATTTTCCCCTATGTGTGACTTAATGTTGGTCAATGCGGGACATTCAGATAAGGCATCCCTGGGCGGGTATGTTTAATTGAAGTAAATAAATAATTTATTTATTTTTTAAATAAAATTTCAAAAACAACTTTTCTCTATAAATAATATGCTATGGAAAATAAATAGGGTTATTTGTATAAACCTAGTATTGTTGAGAGTATCTTTCACCACTTTTAATTCTTGGATTAAAACTAGAAGGTGAATGGTGATCAAATCAAGGTGAATTGATAAAAAATGGATATAATGGATCACATTCATCGCTATGAGATGTGTTCATCACCAAGTATCAATCCATAATGGAGGTAGGACTTGTCAACTATGGTTTTTGACCCTTTGAATAAAATATTAAGGAATAAATTATTATCTTTTTTTGATTATGCGATTGAATTTTCTTCACATTAGCCCCTTAGATGAATTAAATTTATTTAATTATTTTAATTTATTATCCATTTCATGCTTCTCACCCATGTTTCTATACTAAGAAATGATTATCCAATAATTCTTGGTAAATGATTTTTATTACCTTCGTTATTCATTCTTTTTTCCCTTGTTGTTCTTAACTCTATTCATAATTGAACCATAGGTTCATGATTCATCTTTGGGAGGGTGGGTTTGAGTACGAACAAACCCTCAGATCCGTTGAGTTTGTATGAATGACATGAGAATCGATGAATTAGGGATGTATTGATAAATGAGTATGATGATTTTTTGTGAAAGGATTGAATCATCACTGTTGGTGTCTGACTGTTATTGGAGGTGGTTCAGGATCAGGTTGATAATCCTCATTATCCCCATTAATTCATGTTAATGGCATGAAGTGTGATAGAATCTGTTCTGAGTGGAGGTTGTGCACATGCTCTCATGGAAGAGGCTAATCATCGTGGATGATATGGTGACATGACTTCAATCATTAACAAGGTGGTCAGACATAGTCAATGCGGGGAGTGTTAATATTATTTTTTTCATAATAATAATGTTACTGGAATTAATTAAAATGATTTAATGGTTAATAATAATAATAAATCTTTTTTATTAATGAATATGAGGATTTTTCGGAATTTATTATTAGTAATAATAAATAATAATGGTTTAATATATATATATATATAACTAAGTCTGTGTAGTTTCTTGTATTGTGTCACCATCTCCTTAATTCTATTCAATATACCAACTCCGTCTACTCTCATTCTATCCATAGAAAACCCCTACCACTCACGATTTCCCACACCCTGACGTAGAATTCATTGTGAAAAAATTTTATTCCTTCCTTTTGTCCAGGATCATCCGAGTGTTCGTTCATCGTCATCCTTTTTCTCCTCCAATATCTACCACCACTCTCTCTCTCACCAATCCCTAATCACATGGATCACTAGTTCCCTCACCTTCTCATTCAGTACCCTTTTACATTCGACTCCTTTGAATTCATCGTCTCACAAGCTCTTTAAATTTTCCTTCACCGACCCCCACCGCAGAGGACACCCAGCAACCACATTGTGATTACCATCCCCATCACTAATACCTATTGTTTTCATCCAATATCTAACTTCATCTTCCATCAAATATCTACACATAGAGTTTCCATTCAGATTTAGAAAATATTCAAACTATTCTGGATGCATCCATCATTCGATAAGTTTTCCATCAAGACCACTCTGTTAGAATTAAGTCTGGTTTTAATTATTTCATTTATATCATTTCATAAGAAATTTAAAAATTGAATCTCATTACTTATTTTATCGCAGAAAAATATTTAAAGATCCAGTAGGTTTGCTCAGCCACAATATCCATACGTGTACCCTTCATTAGAGAGCCTAAAGATCTAGAGCTCTGAAAAAGTATTGTTCTCTTATTTTCGTGAAAAAAATAACCCTTATCGCCATCAGTTAGTATATCTAGTTACACATGCTTTTATCAAACATTTATAATATACATATCCTTTTCTAATACATGAACTATGCCTTTTCCTTCTTCTATTTGTCCATCATTTCGTAGTCTACAATTTTTATAAGGGTTGATATTGATTTCTTCTATCACATCAAAGCATGCTGCATTATCGGCATGCATAACTAAATTCATTAAATGCACAATTCTTCCAGTTTTAGTCAAACATATTTCACACACAGACACACATAAACACACTCATATATCATTTATGTCTATGTTAATGTATTTGTTTACATGCACAAATGACTTATTATTTAACTTTACAAGATATATTACACGTATTGTGATCTAAGTGGTGCATTACATGGTATTCATGAAAAATGTGACAATTAAATAAAATGATACACAATAAAAAAATCCAATCTGAATCAAGATCATTATAATAGAAATTTTAATGAAGATTATTAAGGTGTCAATGGTAAACAAGTAGTTAGTTCTGTATTCTGTTCACCTGAAAATGTTCCATTATTTATCATTTATCCATTATATATATATATATAATATTGTAACTTTTATAGGTATAAAATCTTTAAAGATTATTCTACAACTAAACCGCTTACTCCAACTGGAAGCACACAAATAAGAATATACATGAAATTATCAACTATGTCCATTAATGGTTAGTTCATTTTAAAATGGCCATTACAATTATTTTTCTTCCATAAGGAAAACCAAAATATCATAATTTGGTTGAATTTATCATCTTTCTATGTGAAAATATATATTTACTATATTATCACTAATACGGAATTATGATCTCTTGAAAATTACTGTAAAACTAAACCACTAACACCAAATGAAAACACACAAAGAAGAATATGCATTCCATTATCACCAATATCCTTCAATGGTTAATAAAATTTAAAAATATCCATTATAATTAGTTTGATTACATAATGTCAACCAAATTAGCATAAATTGGTATAATTTATCATCTTTTTCTATGATAGTACATCAATAACATTTTAATCTATCATCCTTTTGTGCTAGATAAAACAAGCGAAGACAATGAATGGATACCATGATACAACACAGTCTTTCATTTTGTAAACATGATTTAAATATGTTATCATGAACATTATGGTTATTATCTAGGCCTTGTATTTAACAATTAACTATTTCATTATTACTCTTACCAATTTTTTCTAATAATACTTATATTTTTAAGTAGTCAACTATTGCCTCCTCATCATAGTGCGATCAAAATAATATAGGACACATTTTTTTCTCTGTTCTTTTAATATTACTTCTTATATGTTTAATTTCTAACATAAATAATTCACCTGATATTGCTATTATAAACTACACTTCCTTTTCAACCACATGTATGGTTGAAATTACAATTCAATGAAAAATATTTATATATATATATATATATATATATATTATAATATTTATTTATATTCTGAATTATGATATTGTTGTTGATATCTACTTATCAGAATAAAGGTTCTACCCAATTCCCAGAGGTTCAAATTTCAATGAATAAAATATTGTCGAAAACAAATGTGATAAGAAATCTTTTCATAGGTACTACAATAATGTTTACCGATCTATCAACATGGACATTTAATTTTTAACAATTAAATTTGTACCTATTTTAAAACTATTATTAAATATGTGACACTAGAAAATCACATAACATTGGTTACTATAGAAAGATCACTAAAACATAAATCTGTAGAACACATTGGGTTGTTTCATTACTTAAAATATTTAAATACTACATTAAATTTTTCAATGAGTTTATGATATTATTGCTAATTTCAAAAATAAAATAAAATATTATATTCCTTTTTTATGTCATAATTTTTCAGATATTACATATACTTCTAACATATGTGAGACTGTGGTTTAAAATTCTTATTTGATGAGAGAAATAAAAAATGTAGCATCCATCACAACCAACGTTTTTCATTGTGCTTATCAATGGTTAAGATGGATTTAGACTTACAAACTCTATGTACACAATACCTCCGAACATTAGATTTCAATTATATATCTTCAAAGTCAAGAACATTACAAGACCACATGCACATTCACAATTATATGTTTTCATTCACATCATAGAGTTGAAAGGTTGACATATTTGTCAACAATGGTGGGTATCCAAATATATTTAGATTAAATGAAAAACTACCATCGCATTGGCTGTTTATGTACTCTAGATGGACAACCCCAAAAGTATAAATAATTTTATAATTAAGATGATGTAAATTAATCTTAATATAGTGTATGGGCCTTTAGGGGACTTTTATATTATGTAGTAAAAAATTCATTGAATTTTTTTTACCTTTTTATTGACTTCTATTTAGTTTGCATCTTTGATGTCACAAACAACTCTATTATTGATTTTAATGTTGTCATGAAACTTCAAGAAATGATTCATGAGGACAAAACTTTATCACATCATTTCAAAACCACTATTGATGTTCTTATGTGTATGGAAATCTGAAATATTAATATACTCCTTCTTAAATGACGAGGAAAAAATTCAAAAACATATAAATTCCTAAATAATTCTCAGATTTCAGTGCTCATCGTTGAGTAAATTTGGGATCTTAATCAGGGGAGGGATATAATATTTGAATGTAAAAGTGGTGACTTACAATTTATAGATTATATTAACCCATTTTACCTTCCATTTAAATATCTATTGGGTTTCATAGGTGGAGAGGATGGATATGTTGACAGAATATTATATCGTGATACATTATTCACTAAAAGTATAATACTCCAAAATGTAACAATGAGAAAGTACTTTTCCGATCACATTAAATTCTGTCAAATTGATGCATCAAATATAACTTATTCTAGAATAAAATTTCATTAGTTAAATATAGATTCTTGTACAATGATTGGGTCTTAGAGACTGTCTTTTATTCTCTTTAATCAAAAGTTCTTGAGGGGTGAAATCTACAATGGGTTGCAAGATGCATTCATAAGTGGTTACAGTGATGGGTAATTAGGTGGGAAGAATATAATTTTACCTTCTACCCTTTCAAGTGACCAAAGGTATATGATTCAAAATTACCAAACTATGATGTCAATTTGAAATTGATAAGGATATATATATTTCTTTTTCACCTTTAAATGTAATCCAGTGTGGCCTAAAGTTTCACAATTTTGTACACTAGACAAACATCGCACATCATACAATCCTTATATATTATCAATAATTTTCAATATTAAGGTTGAAAATATCATATGTCATTTATGAGATGGATGTTTCTTCAGAATGGTTCTAGAAGGTATAGAACATCGTACCTACTATTCTATTGGTTTTCAATAAACTTTCTTATTTTCTGATGTTTTATTTATTTCACTTACCCTACTATTTCTAATGTAGTTGTTCATCCTGTGATACTTCAAAAAATAGGATTTCCTTATGTGCACATTATATTATTTCTTTTCCATGAATAAAATGTTATCCCTGAAACAGAAATTAATAGAATTATTTCTATTGAAATTCTAAATAAAGTTACCTTCCCAAAATATCAAGAAGCATTAAAAAAATTTATGATCAATGGCCGTTGCGGTGATGAGAATCGTGACCCTCTCTGTATGAATAATGGAATATGATCAAAGTTTTATCCAAAATAATTTTTTGTGCATACCCAAACTGATGATACTTATGTTGTATATCAAATATGAAATGATAGAAGTATTATCATCCTGAATTCAATTTCATTGGATAATCTATTTATTCTCCCATAGAATTCAATTTTACTGTTAAAGTATCATGATGGTCTAAATATTATAATTTTAAATGAATAGTAATTTATCCAATGATTTTTTAAATATTTTAGAATGGTTCATGCTAATGTTACAGTGGAACTCTCTGATACCAATAGAAGACATTTTTCTGAAATCAACGTAGAAGAGATTAAAATATACTACGACTTCCGATATAACACAAATATTATGATTCATGGAAGATCTTATCTTATGATATGCATTATAGATATCCCCCAGTTGGCATGTTTCATTTCCATTTACCATGGAAAAAATTATATTACCTACACAAATAGTGATAATATTGAAGATATCTTGATTAAGACAAATATTTCTCAAACCATGTTAACTTTATTGTTTGAATAAAATGTAATGAACCCCAAAGGAAGTATTCTATCATATAAGAAATGTCAAATGAGATTTTTCTTCAATTATCATGATAAAAAATGGTATCCATGCAAGAAGGGATTCTACACTGGAGTAATTTATTATGTCTCATCAAAAACTGAATAACTATATTACCTGTGGATTCAGATTACAAATATCATAGGTGAAATATTATATAAATATTATAAAACATTGAACAATGTTAATCAAAAAATATTCATAAAGTCCTATTCTAATATGGGTCTAAAAGATTATGACAATGAGTTTGTCGAAGCATAAAAATATGTCTCAGCTTAGGGAATGGTACACTCTTAGCACAGATTGTTTTCTAGTATATTTACTCAAATACCATTTCTCAGCCTGACACTATCTGAAATGAATCCTAGAACCTCTTAAGCGATGATATTATATATTCCCAATGAAATAGGTTGTAAATACAAGGTACATCAATTTATTATTGTTGGAATTTTATACATAATTATTATAGACCCCAATAATTATTTTTATATTTTTAACATTATATATTATGGAATGATATCTAATGATAAAATTAAATTTAATGCATGATAAATATTTGTAAACATATTGGTTTTAAGTATAAAAAAAATCATTCATATAAAATTTTTACAATATTTATTTTTTATGCCTTCTATAAAATATAAATCTATTTGACTATTTGACATGGTTGCAACCTATAGTAAAAATAATATTATAAACATATATCAATTTGGTTCTTTCTTCATATTAATACCTATAATTTTATCAAAGATGTAAATTGTGATGACTGAAGGGATCAATTATTATAATATTTTTTAATACTATTTCTCTATCTTTTATATTTGAAACTCATTGATTATCATAGGAAAATGATTGCTTTGTTTGAAAAAGACATGATTCTCTATAGCAATGGTACATCTCTTTAATGTTATCCCCCTGTTTCGGTTCTATATTCTTCAATTGATACACAATAAAATCAATTCATTGAAAAAAATATTAATTACAATAGGTAAAACCATAATAATTATAGAACTTTACACAGTAAGCTTACTATTGAAGAAAAACAAGTGATGGGTTTCGTTATGTCATTGTTATCATATATTTTTGGGGTTTTTTTTCTTTCATGGATTTGGAGGCATGGTTAAGAAATTATTTGTAGAGTATTAATATCTCCACTCTAGTTAGAAGGAAAAATTGTTCTTGTAGTTACTTCTATTGTAATAGCGTCATTACACCTATCTGGCAAGAGGCACTAGTGAAAAAAACGTTATTTACGTCACTATTTTTATGTTGGTTATATATAACTGATGTGTTAATCTGTGAAACATGGTATTTTACATCGGTTATTTTATAACCGACGTTACAAATCACTCGTGTTCGGTTTTTACGTCGGTTATCAAATAACTGATGTAAAAAACCAAAGAGAGGGGTTTTTTTTACGTTGGTTATTTGATAACCGACGTAAAAACCGAGTTATCTATGAGTTTTTTATGACAGTTATCAAATAATTGATGTAAAAAACCAAAGCACAGGGGGGTTTTTACATCGGTTTTTTGATAACCAACATAAACAATGAGATATCTATGACTTTTTTACGTCTGTTATAAAATAACCGACATAAAAAACCAAAGTGTGTGGGGTTTTTTTACGTTGGTTATTTGATAACCGATGTAAAAAATGAGATATCTAAAAGTTTTTTACGTTGGTTATAAAAGAACCGACGTAAAAAACCAAAGCGTGGGGGGTTTTTTACGTCGGTTATTTGATAACCGACGTAAAAAAACTTATTTTTGCATCAGTTATAAAATAACCAACGTATAAAAGCCATATCTGATACATTTATAACGTCGGTTATTATAATAACTGATGTTATAAATATAAAAAACTATTTATAACGTCGGTTATTTAATAACCGACGTTATAAAAACATTTAAAAATTTAACAACACCCAAGGTTTGTCATTTACGAATTTTCGTTCGAAAGTCCGGCGGCTCGTCTCTCTCGCGCGAAAAACCCTAATCGGCTGGTCGATCTCACTGCGTTAAACTTTTTTTGCCAAGAATTTTTATCTTCTTTACTCTCCTCGGATCTATCATCTTAACTCGCAACACTCAAGTAAGCCTTCCACGAATTTATTTCATTCGTTTTTTCCCCAGATTGTCTATATTTAGGTTTTGCGATTTTTGTGTGCTTTTTTCCCGGATCTATCATCTCAACTAGTTTTGTGTGCTTTCAACTCGCAACACAAAAGGAATTCCAAAACCCCCATTTCATGTAATCCGTCAACTCACAACACTATATTTTTTTGTGTGATTTCTTTATTCATTTTGCCTACATCGTATATTTTTTGTGGTCGCAAAAGTTTTTTTGATGGATTTGGATATGTCATTAATTTTATATATTCATTTTATCTTAAAATTTGGTGATTTTAATCTGTGACTCTTAGGTTAATATTTGGGTGTATTTTATAACCAATGAAAGTGATTCATTAATTTTGAATGGGGAATCCAATTATGGTTTTTTAATTCTTTGTTGTCATGTAGGCTTCAAAAGGGTGGTTTTGAATGGGTGTTATGTGTAAAACCTTGTCACACATCTTGAAGGTGTTTTATGAAAGGGTTTGTTTTTCATGTGTATTTTTTGTGACATTATTTGAGGTAAATTATTAAAATTTGGAGGTGGTTTAATAAATGTGTATTGAGCTGAAATTTATATTTTGGATTTGTATTGGTATGATTTTTTTCTTGAATGGGGGTTTTGGAATGTCTTTTGTGTGCAAAACATGGTTGTTCCTCTTTGGATTGTTTTATGAAAATTGAAAATGAATTAGTGAGTTAAAAAAAGTGATAAAATGGTGTAAATGAAATATTTTGGCGATGTTATTCACCTAATAATGGTTTTTGAAAGGTAAAGAGGTGATTTAAGATGTCAAACATTTTCAGAATGTTTTATAAATTGAGGAATTGTTTTATTAAATTTTGATTTTTGTGTGAAACATGTTTGTGGACTATTTTGTGCGACTTTTTTGATAAAATAAATTATTATATTCGTAATCGAGAAACTTGTGATCATTTGACTAGTTGAATATCAATGATTATTTTTAATTATCATACGATCATTTAAGTATCCATATTTAATAATATTTAATTCCATCTATTTCATGTGGAAGTATATATAAAATGCATGTGTTTTTCATTGTTCACCATCCATAGTTTTATATGTAAACCATTGTTTGGGGGTTTTTCCGGGGGGGGATGGGTGACTGTCCAGAGGGTTGGGGGGTGTCCAGGGGGTGTCCAAGAGGGTGGGTGGGTGTGGGGGGCTGTCCAAGGGGGTGGAGACCTATCCAGAGGGTTTTGGGGGTTGTCCGGGGGGTGGGGGTTGTCTAGAGGGTTGGGGGTGTCCTGGGGGTGTCCAAGGGGGTCGGGGGTGGTGGTGGTGTCCAGGAGGGATGGGGGGTGCTGTCTGGAGGGGTGGGGTGCTATCCAGGTGGTGGGGGCTATCCAAAGGGTTGGGGGTGTCCAGCGGGGTGTCTAAGGGGGTAGGGGTTGGGGTGGTGTCCAGGAGGGGTGGGGGTGTTGTCTAGAGGGGTGGGGGATGTCCAGGGGGTTGGGGGGCTGTCTAGAGGGTTGGGGGTGTCCTGGGGGTGGGTGGGTGTGGGGGGCTGTCTAAGGGGGTGGAGGCCTGTCCAGAGGGTTTTGGGGTTTTTCTGGGGGTGGGGGGCTATCCAGAGGGTTGGGGGTGTCCAGGGGTGTTTGGATTTACATTGTGATTTTCTCCATCTGAATTTTTATTTTAAATATGATTTTATTCTCAGGTTTACTCCATTATCTCCAATTTTCTATCAACCATGTAGGCACCATGGTTTTTTTATTCAATGGAATTTAAAACAGTTATATCTAACTATATTATGTTTTAATAATAATATTGAAGCATATTTTTTTAAATACACATAGAATTGATTTATATTTCAAAATTGTTTTACATTCAAATTATGATTTTTTCATATAAACTCATATTTGTATTATCTTAAAAATATATATATTTTTGATATTTTTTATAGTTAATAATGAGTTGAAGTTGGTTTACGGCACATCGAATGAGCAATGAATATGAGGAAGGTGTTGATTCCATTTTGGAATTTTCTAAACGAAATGATCCTAGTAGGGACATTTTTTTCTGTCCATGCCTGAAATGTTTCAATATGAAGAAGTTGAAAATTAGAGAGATAAAAGATCATCTGATATGAAATGGTTTTAATCCGAGCTACAGCCCTTGGATTTGGCATGGTGAAACTGGACGAAATGTCACTGATGATCATGATGATTCACAAGATGGTAACTCCGATGGAATTGAAGAAATGATTCATGATATTGTAGCAAAACAAATTGAGATAGAACTGATAGTTGCGCGTTTATATGGTGATGCTAAAAAACCATTATATCCTGGTTGTACAGATTTTACAGTTTTTTCGGTGGTGTTAAGATTGATTAACCTAAAAGAGAAACATGGATGGGGTGATATATGTTTTATAGAGCTGCTCCAATTGATGAAATACATTCTTCCAAAAGATAACGATATTCCAGATTCACATTACAAGGCCAAGAAAATATTATGCCCGATGGGATTGGGATACAAGAAAATAAATGCCTGTCCGAATGACTGCATTATTTATATGAAGGAATATGAGTTTCTGTCAGAGTTTCCTAAATGCGGGACATCACAGTATAAGGTGAAAGAAAAATCACAGGCTGATGTAGAGATTACAAATCTCCCTTCAAAGGTATTTTGGTATCTTCATCATTTCAAACGTTTATTTGCTAATTCACATGATGAAAAAAGGTTAAGATGGCATGCTTATGAGCGGGTATGTGATGGAAAAATACGTCATCCAGCTAATTTTCCACAATGGAAGAAATTTTATGTGCAGTATTTTACATTTGGAAATGAATGTAGAAATCTCAGACTAGGGTTGTGCACAGATGGAATGAATCCATACTGAACCCTCAGTAGCACACATAGTTCATGGAATGTTTTATTGGTAATTTACAACCTCTCTCCTGTTGTTTGTATGAAACAAAAATATGTCATGTTGATTATAATGATCTCTGGTCCGAATCAACCCGGCAATGATATCGATGTTTACTTGTCACCGTTGATTGATGATTTGAAACTCTTATGGGCTGATGGTATTAGGGTGTATGATTCTTATAAAATAGAATATTTTCAACTACATCTAGTACTTCTGTTAACTATAAATGTTTTCCCAGCGTATGGAAATTTGTCTGGATATAGTGTTAAAGGGCATTAAGCATGCCCAATTTTCGAACAACAGACGTCATATTGTCAATTTAATCATGGGGGGAAAACAGTGTACATGGGTCATCAAATGTTTTTGCCTATGTATCATCCTTATAGAAGACTAAAAAAGGCATTCAATGGCTCAGAAGAATTTGATACTACTCTAAAACCTTTATCCCCTGATCTGTATTTTGAGAGGGTGAAAAACCTTGATGTGACATTGGGAAAGACACAGAAATCTAGTAATAATAGACATATTTGGAAGAAAAGGTCAATATTTTTTGAGCTACCATATTGGAGGTATCATGAAGTTAAACATAATATTGATGTCATGCACGTGGAGAAGAATATCTGTGATTGTTTGATTGGAACATTGTTAGATATTAAAGGAATAACAAAAGATGGGTTGAATGCAATATTAGACTTACTATCAATGGGAATACGTTTGGAGTTAGCTCCCACTCCTAAAGGAAGACAAACATATCTTCACCTGGCTTGTCATACATTATCGAAGAGGGAGAAAATTATCTTCTATCAGTGTCTTCATGATATCAATGTGCCTCAAGGTTATTTTTCTAATGTAAAAAATGTTGTCTCATTGAAGGACTTGAAGTTGATAGGTATGAAATCACATGATTGTCACGACATGATGAAAAAAATTCTACTAGTTGCATTGCGTGGAATATTTCCCATTCGTGTCAGAAAGACTATAATGAAGTTGTGTTATTTTTTCAATTCAATTTGTAACAAGGTGATTGATGTGAATGCTTTGAACATTTTGGAAAAGGATGCAATTTTTATACTTTGTCAATTGGAAATGTATTTTCCTCCAACTTTTTTTGATATAATGGTGAATTTAATGATTCATCTGGTCTGAGAAATAAAGCTTTGTGGACCTGTATATCTTCGTTGGATGTATCCTTTTGAAGGGTATATGAAAATATTAAATTGGAATGTTAAAAATCCATATCGACCTGAAGCCTCCATTATTGAAAAGTATATTTCTGAGGAGGTAGAAGATTTGTGTACAAGCTACTTGGATGCGGCCCAACACATAGGTTTGCCTCCATCTCGCCATGAATGAGTTAATAATGAGGGAAAGGGGATTCATGGCATGAAAGTCAAATCATTGTCAGCTAAACAGATGAAGAAGTTTGAATCATACATCTTGAATAACATAGCTGATGCTCAACTGTATATCACATTGCATATTAATGAGTTGAAACAATGTCATCCCAAGAAGAAAGAAATGTGGATTTTGAATGAGCACAACAAAACTTTTTTGTCATGTATTAAAAATACATTCCATGGTAGATCAGATGTATCAGAGACATTAAAATGGATAGTGGGTGGTCCATGTTTAAATGTCATAACATGGTCCAGTTATGACATTAATGGTTATACATTTCATACGAAATCTCAGGACAATAGAAGTGCAGTTCAGAATAGTGATGTATTGGTGTTTGCAGAAGCGATGCATTTTTTGAGTGCTAAGGACAAAAACCCAATTTCTGCATCAAGTGCATATTATGGAGTGATTTATGACATATGGGAGGTTGATTATTTTAAAATTAATGTTCTTGTTTTTAACTGTAAATGTTTTATTGGTAACAACAATGTCAGAAACGATGAAATTGGAATGACACTTGTTAATCTGAATAGATTGGACGACACAACTGATTCTTTTATAATGGAAACACATGAAAAACAAATTTTCTATGTAGTAGATCAATCAGATATACAGTGGGCTATTGTTTTACAAGGGAAAAAACAATATGTTGGTGAGGATGAACTTGATGAAGATTCTGATTTATGTGAGATCCCTACTTCCATGGAAAGATTAACAGAACATAATGATGAGCATGTTGAAGACATAGCTTGTGCCATAAGGAATGATCACGATGAAGGAATTTGGGAAAAGAATCCATTTTTACATTCCTAAAATTACAGGTAACATATGTTTATTTCCTGTTTACATTTATTTTTTACATAAATGTCACATATTGTAAGTTATTTATTTATTAAAACATGTTTTAATACAAAATAAGTATATGTTTTTTTAAGTTTGTTTAGTTTAATTTATCATGTTTATAACCATTACATGAATTATATATCTATTATTTTTGTTCAGGGACAATTACATTACCATGTTTACGAGGTTTACCTGGTTTACCATGTTTACCATCTTGACCATCTTGACCATCTTGACCATATTTACCATTTTTAACATGCTTTCCATATTACCAATGTTTACTATGACTTAACTTAGTACACTTTTCTATTTTCTGATTACAGTAGTATTATAATATTTAAATTTTTATATTTTTGAACTGACGTTTGTTTTTTTGATTTAAAGGATAATGACAGATCATTCAGTTGATCAACCACATGATTTTAGAGATGAGAATATTGCTGGTCATACCTCTAGGGATGAACATTCACATGCTCTTATTAAGATAAAGAGTTCATAGGTTGGAAAACATGGGTGCACACGTTTACCAAAATTATCACTTGCCACTATGCAGGATCAGATGATAGTCATTGATTTTGATGATGATGATATTCCTAGAGGTCCGAATGCAAAATATTTTACGAGTTTTGTAGAAACTCAGGCTAAGAGAAAAGTAAGCATTTTATATGATGATTGGAGAAGTGTGGATAAAGCGATAATCTCTCAGTTGTGGGAAACGATTTTGGTATGATTTTTTGTCATTTTTTGACTATTCTTTTAATGTTTCTAGTATATATAATATGTTTAACCTCTTCTTTATTAGATGAAAATTGATATTCCTGACACTGGAGGAGTCAGGAAGAAATGCTTATCGTTGGCTGCCAGGAGATGGAGGGATTTCAAATCAACCCTCTCATCTGATTTCATTTACGGTCCTAGGATTCATGACAATCCATGTCGTATATATCCTTTTATAGATGAAGACAAATGGAGACAATTTTTTTAATGTATAAGAAAAGAGTCATTTCAGGTAAGGGAAATGTAAACTTTTATAAACATTCTTATATAAATTATTTTATTAATGTTTTGTTAATGATTTCTTATTCATAAATTATAGAAAACAAGGAAATCTCATTAGGAGATCCAATCCAAAAATGTATAACCTCATAGTTTATCTCGGGGAGGGTATGCATTATTGGAAGAAAAAATGATGGCGGATAAAATTTCAACAACTAAGAGATGATACTTCAAGCTCTTGATAGGTGGCCCCTCCATCCCATCCATCTCGACATGAAAAATGGAAGAGAGCTCGGAAGGGGAAAAAGGGCAATATCTTTCAGAAGAATCGAGAATCGTAGCTGAGAGGATTGTAAGATATCAATTTTATTTATTTAAGTTAACTATTTTCTTCATATAATTTCAATCATTACATAAATGTTCAATTAATTAATACAGGACTCTATTGAGGAGCAGAGTTCATAGGAGACATTTACAGCTACTGGGAGAGAAGATATTTTGTCTACACCATTGGGAAGGGCCGAACATCCTGGTCGTGTAAGAGGATATCCGGCAGGTGTATCGGTAAGAAAAGTGTTGTCACGTTCTTCAACTTCTAATGATGAGAGTGTTTATAAAAAATATAGAATCCTTGGAGACTGATGTTCAAAATATTAATGCGACGATGGAGGACAAGATTAGAGCATCAGTGTAGTCTATGTTTGCAGAAATGCAAAGATAATTTTAGACTGCAGCTCCCACTCTTCCACCTCCCCCTACAGACCCCATTATTTATCCTCCACCTCCGCCAGTAGCTTCCACTCCCCCACCTCAGACTGTGGACCCCATTTTTTATCCTACTCCTCCGCCACAGCTTCCTACTTATGTCGAGTTGTATGTTGATTATTCTCAACATCATATAGTATCATATGGGTCAGTATATTGTATAAGAGATACATTTCATCATCAAAAATTAGAGGTAGAGAATCAGAGGATCATTGTACATGATATTATCGATAGATCAGCTAGGGTAAAAAATACCTACAGATGAGGTGGCGATAGTTGGATAGAGTATCGGCCAGTTTTTAATTTGGCCATCCAGACTTCTTAGACTCATTACCATAAATGTATTAATGTTATATCTTTTATTTTGTTTTTTTTAATGTTGTTTTATCATTTGAAAACTAATATATTTTTCAATTTTTTTTTACAGTAATACTTCAAAGGTAAATAAATACTGTATAGACAACTACAAAGACAAATGGCTATGACATAAGATACAGAATCTAGTAGTCTTGATAGATTGTCAAGGTATTCAAATTTTTTTGTCAGGTTATTATGAGTTTACAATGGAAGCTCTAGTTTTTGGACGTGAAATAAGTGTGGGGATTATGAAAAATGATATCATGGAGCTTGTTACTAGAGATAAGTTGGGCATCAATGTGGTGAAATTTTTTTTCATGTAAGTCTAAACACCTTTTCTCTGCGTTATATTTATTAAAAATGTATACTTATGTATGTTTTGTATTAGGTATCTTTATAAAATTTGTGAGAGGAATGAGATTACAGATATATATGGATTCATGGACCCGCAATTGATTTCCCCTGAAGCATGTGAATTGAATGAGGAACAAAGAATGGTTTATATTGCTGAACGACTTGAAAACAATATAGTCACACAATGTTGGATGATTCCTTTTTGTGAGAGGTATGAAACAAATTTCTCTCAAAGAGTTAATTATATTTTAACATGAAAAACCACTAATGTTAAATTTCCTTTTATCAGTGATCATTGGATGTTAGGGGTTTTTTTCCCAAGGGAGAAAGCATGTTATTGGATATGCTCTGTCCATGGTGATGTGAGAGATATTTTTAAGAATATATTGGAAAACTAAGTTTCAATTTCTCAATAGTTTTATATATTATAATGAATTTTAAATGTTCCCCATTTGTATTATTTTCTAACAGTTCGTGGGCCTACTTTCGAAAAAACACAAATAAAAGGAGTGCAAAGATCAAATATGTAAATGCGAAGGTAAATATCCATTTATAATTTGTACTTTTTGATTTATTACATAAAAATAATATATTGAATTTACACTCATTCAAATAGAATTTTCATGAACAAAAAGGCGCCATCGAATGTGGATATTATATGTTAAGATTTATGTATGAAATAATAAAAACTGGGACAGTTGTGAATTTTGACCTGGTATGATTTCCTCTTAACCATTGCCATAATATTTCAATTTCATGTATTCATTATACACGTAAACTACTTTCCTTTTCATTTGTAGATTTTTGATGACCCTCAACCATATACTGCTGAAGACATCAAATACTTACAAGTGGAGTGGTCAGATCATTTTACAAGTTTGATTGAATTTTAGTTGTTTGTAATGTAAAATGTAATTCTGAATATTGTCATTGTAATTGAGTATTTGGTAGTTGTTTAGGTTGGATTTTTTTTGAAGTTGACAGTGTAAGTTTTGAATGTTATATATGTGAATATTTAATTTTTCTCTACTTCTTGTTTTTGTCTACATATGATGGTTTTTATTGTATGGATTTTGGTCTATGGGGGAGGGGTTCCAGGGGTATGGGGGTGTGTTCAGTGGGGTTGGGGGTGTCCAGGGGTCTGGGAGGGCTATCCGGTGGGGTGGGGGCAGTCCAGGGGGTGGGAGGGCTGTCCAGGTGTGTGGGAGGGCGGTCTAGGGGTGTGGGAGTGCTGTCCAGGGGGTTGGGGGTATACATGAGGGTGGGGGGGTTGTCCAGGGGTGTTTGGGACTGTCCAGGGGTGTGGTGGGGGCTGTCAGGTGGGGTGAAGGGGTGAGGGGGTGCTGTTCAGGAGGGGGGGTGTCGAGGGGTGTTTGGGGCTGTCCAGGGGGTCGGGGGCAGTCCAGGGGTGTGGTGGGGGCTCCAATGGGGTGGGGGAGGGCTGTCCAGGGGGTATACATGAGTGTGGGGGTTCCAATGCGGTGGGGGAGGGCTGTCCAGGGGGTATACATGAGGGTTGGGGCTCCAATGGGGTGGTGGAGGGCTATCCATGGGGTATAGATGAGGGTGGGGGCTCTAATGGGGTGGGGGAGGGCTATCCAAGGGGTATACATGAGGGTGGGGGCTCCAATGGGGTGGGGGAGGGCTGTCTATGGGGTATAGATGAGGGTGGGGGCTGTCTAGTGGGGAAAGTTTTATATGTTATCAGTGTAAATGCATAAATTTGATCTCCTTCTGTTTTTGTGGTACAATTTTTTGATTTTTTTTCTGGTTGATTCTGGTGGAGAGCAGATGAGTGCATTCATTTTTTTTCAAAAAACTGGCTTCCACGTCGGTTATTTTAAAACCGAGGTGATAACGAAAACAGGAAGGGTTTATCCCGTCAGTTATTTGATAACCTACGTGATAAAAATCTTGGGAAATGGTTAATGACATCGGTTATTTAATAATAGATGTGATAAAGAAAACAGGAAGGGTTTATAACGCCAGTTATTTAATAACCGACATGATTGAAGGCCTGGGAAAGGGTTTATGACATCGGTTATTTAATAACCGATGTGATACAAGGCCTGGGAAATGGTGTATCACATCAGTTATTAAATAACCGACGTGATACACGGGGGGGGGGGGGTTATGACGTCTGTTATATAATAATCGACGTGATAAACCCCCCTGTTTTATCACGGCGGTTATATAATAACCGACGTGAGAACCCCCCCCCCCCCCCCCGGACTGGTTTATCGCGTCAGTTATTAAATAACTGACGTGAAACACAAGGGGGGGGGGGTTTATAACTTCAGTTATTATATAACCGATTTGATAACCCCCCCCCCCAGTTTATCATGGTGGATATATAATAACCGACATTATAAATATGTCCAGGGGGTTTCTCAAGTCGGTTAATAAATAACCGACGTGATAAACGATTTCCCAGTCCTTTTAACATGTCGGTTATTTAATAACCGATGTGATAAACCATTTTCCATTCCTTTTATCACTTCAGTTATTAAATAACCGACATTATAAACCCTTCCCGTTTTCTTTATCACATCATTTATTTTATAACTGACGTGATAAACATCACGTTTTTATGTTTTTGATGCCATTTTTTAAATAACTGACGTAAAAAATGTTATTTATAACATCTCCCATATTAACTTCGGCTAGAAACCGACATAAAAAATTAAAAATAACCGACATAACAAACGTTTTATGCACTAGTGAGGACAACCCATTAAAAATTTCAAATTATAGTATCTCTTAATGAGAAGTATGTTTTCAGTATTCAGAAAGGATTGAAGGTGCATAACATATATATTCAACAAAATTGATTATCTGGTATGAGGCACCATTACTTCATAAACATTGTTTCAAATATCTTGATCATACATTGAGAAATATATATTATGTAAAAAATTATATCTCTTAAAATTTAACATTTGGTCGCCCCATAGTTATCTTGGGTGGGGATTTCAGAAAAATACTACTTGTAATACCAAGTCGTAATAGATGTGAAGTCATGTTTTCATGTATAAAGTCATCATATCTATCGAAGTATTATCATGTTTTAACATTTAAAAAGAAAATGAGATTTCATTAAACTGATAACAATGATGATTCAAATGAAGTTAATCAGTATTTGAAGTGGACTTTGGATATTCATGATGTTTGAATTACTGAACCTGACGATGGTGAATCGTTTATTCAAATTATATTGGCATATCTTCATACATTGGATCAAACCCCAATTACTATAGTTGTTGAATTTTCATATCCTAATTTCAATGAATTTTTTTTTTGTAGTAGTATGCTATATTAGAACCAACCTCGTATGTTTTTCAATAATTAAATGACTACATGTTATCTCTCACTACTTCTGAAATAAAATATTACTTGAGTACTTATACAATTTTCATTGAAATT
This sequence comes from Viscum album, assembly GCA_963277665.1. Classification (NCBI taxonomy): domain Eukaryota; kingdom Viridiplantae; phylum Streptophyta; class Magnoliopsida; order Santalales; family Viscaceae; genus Viscum; species Viscum album. Next base: position 1,879,211,743 of record OY728165.1, on the reverse strand, counting down.
TTTGATACGGATAGTCCAAAGAACATATACACCACTGATATTGTTAATGTTATCAATGTATCATGGTTGCCTACACCCAGAATTACATTGATGGTTAGGGTACCCGTTATGTTGCTTATAAATGTGGATAAATAAGTGGTTTTATGTAATGGTACTCATATGATCATTATACACTTGTCTGAACATGTCATTGGAGAAGAAATTTTAAGTGGATGTCATTTTGGGTATCTAGCTTTCAATCAAAGAATAAATATGATTCACTCTGATGATAGATGGACTCTCAAATTACAAAGATAAAAACACCTTTTTAATATTACATTTGCAATGTCTATTTACAAAAGTCAATTCCAATCACTCACTTATGTTGGTTTATACCTTCTAAATATTATGTTCTATTATAGAAATCTATACATTACTATTTCTAGGATCAATTCACATAGGGGTTTGAAATGAATAGTTTATTGTAAAGATAACATAGACTCTGATTAAAGAAAAAACATGTATATAGATACATTTTTTATACATTTCTTTGGTATATTTAAAATAAGAATAAATATATTTCATTGTGGTTATCTACTAGAGATATCTAAAAAATACCTGATATCCCTTACTATATACAATTTTTTTTGTACAATATTAGAAAATGTAAAAAATTTAAAAAAATCTTGATCAACAACTCATTTTAATGATATTACCGTCAAGGATGATGAGAAAAAAATGATAAATGTTTGTGTATATGGTGAAATCATCATCTGAGTACTCCAAAGACATTGTTATTATTGACCTCAAAATTGGTGATGAACGAGTGAGTTTACCATATAAAAATGATACAGTTTGTATAACTTTTTAATTAATATATTATCATGAACTAATATTCAAACACATTCTTCTATACAAATTAAATTTTATATCTATTTTTTTAAGGTTTAGTCAACAGTTAAAAATAACTACTACAGGGGAAAAAGATTCAATGTACTGTTACTAGCCACCACCTAATCTCTATGTTCAATCCACTCATGCATGAAGGATTGTTCTATATTATGAAAATATTATGAAATATATTCCACTGAGGTTATTTAGTTGGGGACCAAACTTGTCTACAAAATATTTTTCACATAAACAACATATATTCGGCAATCTAAAACTGACATTCCAATGTTCAGTTTTCACTTTATTTCTACTGATGAAATTATTCACCAAAGGGTACCTGAACAAAATTTAATAGTTACATTTCATTTACACTATAATTTTAGACATTTTATGTTTATTAAAAAAAATTACTTCAAGTTTTAAAATAATCCCATCTATAATGGAATGTCTTACAGTGAAAACTATTAAGATTTATCATTTTTTGTCACATACTGTGCATTTTTACAAATTAAATTGTATTTAATAATGTAATTATACCTTTTTAAGTGTTTTTTAATTTATAATTAAATGAAAAATAAATTATTGGACATCAATTTTACTCACATACTATACATTCTATTCAGAATTCCTACACAAATATAAAAAAAATTAGAGTACAATAGGTAAAAGATCATGTCTTCTTTCTACACTTGACTAATATATTACATTTAATAATATTGATTATTTTTTTATTATATATGGTTCATAATTAACTATAGTTTATGTGGTGTGATTTTCAAATAAATATCTCATTACTTGAAAACCAACAATGAATCCTCAATGTTTTTGATCAAGCAACTGCTCATCACAAAGATAATGAGCAGTACACTTTCCAAAAACACAATATATTTTTTCCCTTACTATTTAATGTTCATTGGAAATATTCTACACTATAACATATGAATCTAGTTTGTAAATTATTTCATCATCTATCATTACCAAAACAACAATTAATGAATCAACAATACTTTTCAACTATGACTTTCTAATACTCCAAAGCTTTATAAATTGGTATCATGTTCCTTGAAATTACTTGTGAAGTTTTTATATTTCAAAAACCATACATCATAGATGAATTCTCTAAAAAAATATTTTTTTTATTTTGAATATTAAACATTTATTATGTCTGGGATGATCATTCAATCAAAATTTCAAAGTCCACCAATAGCATATTCAAACAATTCCATTATGCTTATCCGTCATTGGAATTACAAAAAGAAAATTTCCAATGTTAAAAAGTGTTAAGAGGAAAGTAAAATATCCTAAACTATTTAATTTAATTATGTTCTTTTAATAACATTTAAATAATGTCCTACTATAATATATATATCATTATCAAATCATTATTTTGTAGCCTAGAAGGTGTTTTATTGCCAATACAATAAAATAAATTCGAAGAAACCATAGATAGAATTATGAATCATGCAACTCATTCATGAATAAAGTACACACTACAAATGTCAATATTTGGTTACATAATTTCAAAATTTATCATACCTGTAATAAAATTAGGTTTTCATCTGTAATTATTCTTTATTAAATTTTTTTACTTTGGTATTTTTTGTTACCCATGTCTAATATTTATGAAATAAATCATTGCATTATCAAAATTTTAAATCCAACAGATTAATAGTGAAACTACTTGTGACAGATTACAATGCCTCATTTTTTGTTCATTCTATTTGACAATCAAGTAATTCAATTTATAACAAAAATAGTTTCTCAATTGAGAGATATTTTGATATAGGTAAAATTATTCAACTATTTGTTTGTTGATATTTTTTTATTTTATTTATACTTACATTATTGTTCCATTTCAAATTAGGACCATGATGAGTTTTTTTTTACACCAGAGTTAATCATTTTCAAAAAAAAAGGGATTTGTTATCAGTATATGTAAAAAATTTATACATTCAAAATATTAGCCATTCTTCAGACCATAACACATAAAACTTTTATCTTCATTACTAGTAATTAATATTACATTATAAATTTTCGTCAAATCATGGAACACAACCAGGTACTGAAGATTAAAATTTCATAAATTGACTAAAAAACCAAGAAAATTTAACAAATAAATAAATTTTATTATCCATATTATATATGATCATCATAGTAGTGAATATTCACAATTTAGTATTAGCAATTAGCATAACAGGGTACTACTATTTTATGTTTCTCCATTTTAATTTATTAGAAAAAAACCACATTATATCAATATTCATTTTACCCTTTCATGATAAGAACAAGAATGTCATGGATCCTTAGGAGTTAGTTGTCACAATTATGCTGGGTTTTTACAATAAGTACATATTTTTCATCAATATAGATATATATTTTTATCTTCATTGAATCATATTTTCAAGAATTCATTGTAACTAAAAAACTTCATTTTTCCATTTGATTTTAATATTTTCTATGATTAAAACATATAGTTCATTTCTTCTTCTCAATTAGAAATAGTTATCCATTATTTTTCTACTTCTTTGATTTCAATTATCACTATTATTTTTTTCTTATTCTTTAATGACAATTATTTATATAGAAATTTTTTTGAGTGTGTTTTATGTTGATGATGCGGTCCAAAAAAATGTTACCATGTCTCGATACTCCATGGAAAGAAGAAGAAATCACAATGAACTAAATCCATGTATGAAAAAAATATTAAAAAATGGTGAAAAATATCACTGAATTATTATGGTTCAATATCATGGTAATTATAAAAACTAAATGCTTCTGTTACTTTCAAATTATATTCTAAATTTCTATTTATAGTATAAAATATTTGTAGTTTCATATGTAATTATTTTTTGAACATATTTATTCCACATTTTTTTAGTTTCTGATGAATATCCCCTATATGTAAAATAGAGTACCTAGTTTGTTTCTAATAAATATTCACTGTTTCAAGGATTAAAAACACTTTGAACCCAACATCTTGAATAGGGTCTCTATTGAAGCAAGGATTCACAACCAATGTTTCCAGGATTTTACGAAGAAGGACATCTATGACATTGTATCTCCCATGGACACATCAGATATTGTTTACAAGGATAGTTATAATTTTTGGATATTTTATTTGATATCATAGGTGTTATTATATTTCCATTTTATGTTAAAAACCATAAGATTTTGTTACAAAACTCTTCACTATTTTCTGAAATAATGCCTTTTATTTGACACAAACATATGTTAACACGCATTTTGTTATTTTTTATTTGTTTCAAAATATATATTGTATATTTACATTCATGATATCAATTCTAATATTTTAATATTCAATATTTTTATTTATTTATTGAATTTTAGGTTAATTCATTTAATTTTTTTCATTAAAAGGTAGTTCTAAGTGAAGGAATTTTCGACCCCCACACCAAGATACGTCCCTCTCCATTAAGGTGTCACTCTTAATATATCCCTAGAATGGAAAAATATGCTTTCATATGATATAGTACAACATATGAGAAGGTGGATACCCGATATATGATGATTTGACTCAGAAATCTATTAGAATAACTGGGTAGCACCTCATTTCACCCTTACAGTTAGAAATCGGGTGACCTGGAAGGAAGAGTGGATCCTAGGGGAGGGGATCACCCTAAAATCAGCGTGTCAGGATTCAAACCTTTTTCATACAAAATAATGATGTGGTTTCCCCCCTATTGTTAACTGTTGTGCTACCATCAAATCAACAAGATAATTAATTTAATTGATTTCTCTATTCTGAAAATAAATTTTCATTCCCTTACATTTATCATTTATGTTTTCTAATATTAAGATGATGTATCAAAATTTTCTCTAATTAATCAAATATTATCTAAAAATAACATTTAATTTTAACATATTTTAAATTATTTTTCATTACAGAATTTAAAAAAAATGAATGCATTTGGAAAATAAAGATTGATTTATAGAATCGTGAAAATACATGGGTGATGTGCTAGTTTAATACATATGAGGAAGATATATTAGTGGTGGTAGGTTGTGTGAAGAAAACCCTCAATCACATTAATGGTGTATCATATATGGATGCACTGTGGAGTTGGTATTGTGGGTTTAAATGGAAATAATAAATAAAATAATAATAAAATATTCTTTTTATTTAGATTGGGTGTCAAACCAAAATCTAGTCATAACATCTTCTTACAACCTCAAATGAACATGCCATCAGTGGAAGGGTGACACTGAATTTGAGACATCCATTTTAAGACTGACGTTGGATACCGTTTTCATAATCATGCCTCTAGTCAATGAATCAATAAGTAATAATAAAATAAATATTATTGTTGAATCATTTATCCAATATATCTCCATCATAAGGTATCAGAATGATGAATTGTCTGTAATGCTGAAAACCTAAAATTAAGGAAGATGTTTGAAGAAAAAATTTGTGTATTTAATTTTAACTCGTCGCTTTGGCCCACAATACACCATTCGACCATGATGCGATGAAATGAACCCTTTTCACTGGGCGTCTTATTGAGGAAAGTGAATACCCTATCATGATATTTTTTATGAGGATGACATATAGGTGATCCATTTGGATATCCTGTTCCATTTGGAGAGGTATATCAGTGAAATTACATTTCTTCCCTTGGACCCGTAATGAGCCAAGTGCATTCATCAGGATTTTTTTTGAGACACATAATATAGTTCCTTTACAGAATGTGTAGTTCTACATGTCCAGTAATCCATGTTCTGCTGAGGAGATGACCAGACAATAGAGTGGGATTGAATACAATGTGGGGCCCCTACATGCTATATACTTCCTTTTTATAGAACTTTAACCTTTTATCATCTTTTTTATCTTAAATTTTTTTAAATGAGCTTCATAACGTGATTTTTATTTCTCATAGAACATGATTATTCTATAAGTGGTGCCTTTTGAGATACTATGTGGAATGTTCTGGGCACAACGTGTTCTTAGGTAATGCCCGACAATAGAAGTAATTAAGATTGATCACCAATGTATTTTACTAGGGTACCCTCCATGAGGGATGGGATGTGGAGTTCCTTGATGACCTTTTTTTTGGGTATCCTATATTAAGGATGGGAAGTGGAATTCCTTGATGACATTTTTATAAGGGTACCCTCGATCAGGGCTGGGAAGTTGATTTACTCGATGAAATTAATTTGAGGGTGCCCTCTAGTAGGGATGCAGTTCCTCGATGACATTTATTTGATGGTACCCTCTAGATGCGCTGGGATGTGTAGATCCTTGATGTCCTTTTTTTGAGGTACCCTCATACAAACTATAATATTGGGACACTCCAATCGTATAAGGGCATGGAATTCCTACCTAGAGTTTTTCCCCCCTCGACTATGTGGCCTAGTGGTGATTCATGGGTTGACATTGATGGTTACTATTGGATAGTCACATGAGATATTGAGTATCATCGATAGCCTCTTGGAAGTATTTGTCTTCTTCTTATTGGGTTGATTTATGAGATGGATGTGTCTTTACTCTCTCATTTGTACTTCTTTGATTGAGAATATATGTATATTTATTATATATCCAATACTTGTAATTATTTACTCTCAATCCAAGATATCCAAAGAATCACAGGGCATTCCACATGCTTTCTATTTTTATCTTCTCGTGGTCGGATGAGTCAACTCTCCCACTATAGGTGAAGAAATATCGATGGGAAGTTCATCTACTCGCCATGTTATCCCCATATGATTGGATGAGTTTACATTCACTATTGGTTGGGATGAATTTTACTCTTTGATTTCATCATCAATATTCTGTCTTTCTTTCATCCTTTATCTCATACTGCTCTCCCTTCATCTTTAGAGTTATCTTACTATCTATTTATATACTCACCCATGAATGAGATTTTCCTGCACATGTTGTGTCTTTTGTAGATGATGGAAAGGCCGAATGTTACTGTAGAAGAGCTTAGGGATACTAGGTTCTTTGACCATGTATAGTGCGTTTAGCTTGGGATTCAGGAGTTGGTCTCTCTCAGCTATTTACATCTCCAGATTTTCTTCTAGTTGGGCATGTATTTTACCTTTTTAATTTTTAGTATACACTACCGTACTTTTTTATATTCTAGAGTTTCATTCATTATTAGATTACAATATAGAAATATTGCATCTTACACTATTTTGATCTTCACTGTTTCATCAAGATGGTTTTGTGTGTGTGTACATGTTCTTAGGAAAATGAATCCACACGTTAGTGATGCCATCAGCCCATGTTGCCATCCCCTGGCCTATGGAGGTCAGAATGGGGTAGTTGTAGATCATACCCTGGCTTGGTTCGAATAATGATAGAATAGTATCAGAGAAATTCCATTTCTTAGGATGTTGTTTGATTTATCCCCTTAAGAGGATTTGGTTGGGTTTTAGGGAAATAGTGTCAAATTGACTCAAGTGCAGCTCTTAGGACCGGGAATCCCATGATGGTGTTAGAGGTTGAAGTGTCCATTCACCAAGACCATGAATACATTCTTGTCAAATCAGAATACCATGATATTTTTTACATGGATTAGTGGTACATGCATCATATAGGACTGACTATTTTATTTTATTTCTTGGTTAAACTACCCATTTTGTGATATATATATATATATATGTGCTCATTTTTTCCATATAGTGTCACAATTGCTTCCAAGATGCTTCTGTGAAGTGAAGTGTCTAGGTTATCTACTTCTGGATAATTGAAAAAATCTGATAAGTGATTAGGTCCTAGGTCAGGGTCAATCCCATGAGATCCGTTACTCCATGTGTGCAAGTAGAAACACCCCCACCAGGTAAGAATTCGTTAGTACTAGCATAGAATTTTGATGATATGTGAAGGCTTAGAGCACCCCGTGATTTCTAGTGTTATAGGACACATAGGTTCCCTGATGATCTATATCCCTTGGTAGAGAAGGTTTGATTAAAGTCAGTAATTCGAGTTTTTAAACTTGTACAAATCTAGACCAATAAAATGGTTTCACTTGAAACTGGTTTTCATCATAGGGAATTAGTTGGACATAATGGTACCAACATATGACACACCTATTCTAAGTTTGCATAAAATATACTAAAAACAATGATCACCCAGGTTTCGTGTTGGGCTAGACTACCTTCACAGGTGGTTGAGGTATGGAATGATCTTGTGGTTTGGATATCTGTCACTGTTAGGATTTCTTTTGATGGTGATCCTTGGGGTGAGAACTATCCATGAAAACATTGGGAATTGATAGATGCATATGATGGAGGTGTTTTTGGGTGGCATCAAACAAACAAGGAAGAGGGACATTTCCCCCACAATGATATGTCCTTGTAATACAGTTCAAATCTATTTGAGAAAGTCAGTGTCATCCTAATGATCATATTATTGAGGTGTGGTGGAGGAGATCCTTTGACTTTCACGTTCAAGATGTGTGGATGTAGTGAGGTGTTGGATAAGGCATCGGTTGAGGAGATGATGTTGGAAATGAAAAATATGAACTCTAAGCAGATGGGGTGTCTGGTCGGGTGGATCTATTTTGGTTCATGGTATAACCTATATTACTAATGCTCTATGTTCCATTGTTAGAGTAGAGTTTAAATCCATGTATCCATGTACATGGCCACATTACAAGTCCTAGTGTTTTGAGTGGTTGTATTTTTGTTTTCCCATTGTACTGGAGACTCATGCAGAGAGGATCAATGATCACCCATTTCAATCAATGGTGTGACATGTGCCTGAATGGAGATAGATCCTCACACTACATATTTCCATAGCTATAGTGAGACCCAATAATGTTTCATCATTTTCGACTGGTTATTGAATGTCGATGATCTGCTGATAGTCATTAGTCGAAATGGTAGTACTTCTAGTTTGATTGGATTAAATTTTCCTCCATGGGTAATGAATGATCCCCATGTTGGGCAAGATGATCTCATTCATAGGAGGTTACAAACACTTCATTATCATATGTCCGGTATTCCTCTTGGAGGGGTGGATCTTGTGAGATCTCAGCTTCCTACAACAATGGTGTGGCTTGATTCCATATTTCATGGGGACCTGTCAGGTATAGTACCCCACCATGATATGGATCTCTATTTATCCATCCACTATGGATGACCTAATATGTATACAAACATATCAGATGACACTGTGTTACTGTGAGAGAAAGTGGTGCAGTTGGAGAAGACTACAGGGTGGTGGATTTGTAAGACCTAGTGTGTTTACAATGCCACACCTATGTGGTTTTCCTATGAGAAAAATAAGATCTTGAGGTTAGTTGTGGGTTTACATCACCTGATCTTGAATACGAATGGAATAGTATCCACCCCCAACAATCATTGAATTCTTATTCTAGAGGTTTGGGTCGATGTGGATCTCCAAGGATAACCACAGGATGGGTTATCACTAGCTCATGGTTTGAGAGGTAGATTTACCAAGCATTGCATCCTAGACTCATTGTGGTTTCTTTGAGTTCTTGGTGATACAATTTAGCATTCTGAATGGAATAAAAGTGTTGTCAAGAATTATGCGATGATCCTTATCCTTTCATGGATCATTGTGTGGCAGTCTTCCATGATGAAACCCTTGCGTCATTGGGGTCAGAGTTGGGGCATACAAGACACATGAGGTTGGTGCTAGACATGCATCAGGAGTGTTAGTCACATGAACTTTCCCATGTATTAAGTTATATATTTGATTATATGATCTTTGAAATATGTTTTCTTATAAATACAAGTGAATGTGGCCCTAACAAAGGTTGATGAAACATGAGCTTAAAAGCCACACTGGTTAGGTTTGTGGATATAGATGCCCATAGAGAGGTATTCCATCCAATGTTGTCTATAGAGGTGATAGAGGAGTTGAAACAGAATGATGACTATTGATCGAATCGAGGTGAATCATCAAGTAGCAGAGAAAAAAAATCAGCTCCATCGATAGAGGATGAATTCATCACAAACAATCGATTCATAATCAAGGCAGGACTCATCAATTACAGTTTTTGTCCGTTTGATTAAATAGTTTAAGAAATAGTAATTATCCTCTTTTGATTATGTTATTACATGTTCTTCACATGAGATTCATAGATGAATTAAATTTATTTAATTCATTTAATTTCTTTTACATGTCATGCTTCTCTCCCTAGTTTCCCCTTTATTCAATCATTGGCCAATAACATTGGGACAATGATGTTTATTACCTTCTTTATTGGTTATTTTCCCCCATTGTTCTTCGTGTTATTCATCGTTGGACAACAGGATCACAATTCCTCTTTGGAGGGGTGGATTTGAGTGAGATAGAGCCCCCATATTCATTTTATTGGCACAAACAACACGTAGATCAACGATATTGGTATTAATTGATAAATGAATGGGATAATGTTTTGTGAAGATATTGGATCAACACCACTGGTGTGTGTCATTGATCAGAGGTGGTTTGGAATTCTATCAATAATCCTCCTTTCCATGTTTATGAGCAGAAAATACATGTGGTGTGATAGAATCAATTATGAGTGGAGGTCATGCTTGGGGTCTCATGGTGGAGGCTACTCAACATGGATGAAATAGTGACCCGACATTAATCTTCAATGAGGTGGACAGACATTGTAATTGTATTGACAGTTAATATTTTTTATTTTGATAATATAAATATTAATGTAATCAATTAAAAAGATTAAATGGTTGATAATAAGAATAATTAAATTTTTTTTCTTAATATGGGTGGGGGTAGTTGTTTTATTTATTAACCATAGTAATAAATAAAAATGGTTTGATATTTAATAAAAAAGAGGAAGATATATGAGGGGTGGTGGGATGTGTGATGAACTCCCCCAAATTCCTAAAGGGTGTATCATATATGGTTGTAGCATATAGAGGGTGGTGTTGATTTAAATGAAAAAAAAAATAAAAAAATAAAAAAATATTATTATTTTTTATTTTGGGTGTCAAACTAAAATCTGATCATAACTTCTTTCAATGACATTGTATTGACGTTCCTTTAGCAGCAACATGACCCAAAAAATAATATGGTCATTTTAAGAAAGGAATTGGATTCCTTTTTCAGAATCATTCCACAGGTCAATGAAACACCCATTAGTTATAAAATTATTATTATTACGTATTTTTGTATCTGAAATATCTCTCTAATATACTGTTATAATGATGAACCATATGCGATGTTGCGACACTAATATTAAGGTGGAATTTTCAACACCAATTTAGTGTATGAAATTCTAACTCGTGGAATGGAAATATAAAACATCATTTGAGCATGGTGTGGTGAAATGTGCCTTTTTTCTAGGTGTTCGATTCTACCTAGTGAATAGCCTATCACAAGAGTTTTTCCATGAGGATCATAATAGTGTGATCTGTTTGGCTATCTGGGGCCATTTAAAGGGGTATATTAGTTAAATTACGTTTTTCCCCTTAGACTAGAGATGATCCATGTGCAGTCATCATGCTCTTGGTTGAGACATGTCGTCTAGTACCCTATCACATAGTGCAGTGTTACATGGCTAGAAATCCAAGTTCTAGAGAGTACATGGTAAGACATCCGAGCGGGACAACATGCTGTGTGGTCCCCTACATTCCATGTTCCTCATTTTTAGGTAACATTGATCATTTATATCTCCTTCATTTGAGTCCTATTTTTTACCCTGAGTAGCCTATCCTGATTATTATTCCATATAGAACATGATGGTTTTCTTAGTGGTGGCTTCAGATATATTATGTACAATTTTATATGAACAACATGAACTAAGATGATGCCCGAGGATGATGGTGATCAGGTTTGACAACCAATGACCTTTTTCAAAGTGTACCCCCCCAGCAAGGCTGGGTTGTGGAGGTCCTTAATGATCTTTTTCTGAGGGTAACCACTAGAAAGGATTGGTAGTTGAGGTTCCATGAGGAAATTTTACAAGGTTACCATCTAGTAGGTATAGGAAATGGTGTTACTCGATGATCATTTTTTGTTTATACCCCTCACATTACATTTTTTGGAGGCTACCTTCTAGCAGGGATGGGATGTGGAGTTTCTTGATGACCTCTATCGAGGGTGCCCTCTAGCAGGGCATGGTAGTGGAGTTCCTCAATGAACTCTCCCAAAGGATATCCTCTAACATGGTTCCCTCCAGTAGGGTTGGGTAGTGGAGTACCTCAATGTAATTTTTCGAGGTTAGCCTCCTGCACTGCTAGGAAGTGGAGTTCCTTAATGAATATTTCTATTGGTACCCTCCAGTGGGATAGGTAGTGGAGTTCCATGACAAACATTCTAAGAGGTACCCTCTAGCACACTATGAATGTGGGAGGATTCTATTGTATTAGGGAATTGTCTTCCTACATAGATTTCCCCCCTCAACTGTGCAGTACAATGGAAAGGTGTGGTTTGTATTGGATGGTTACTACTAGATAGTCACATGAGAGTCTTCGAATTATAGACTAACATTTGTAACTATTGGCTACTCTTATTCTTGGTTTAAGCTATGATATGGGGGTCCCCTTACACGCTTATTAGGGATTATTTAACTGATCATATATATATATATATATATATATATATATATGATTCTTCTATAACCACACCATTGATTTGGTTTCTATCGTTATAGGAGTTGCAAATATTCACAGTGAATGACACATTCTATCTATGTTTTTTCTTCTTGTTTTTGGATGATAATACTTCCATAATATAGTTGGAAAAGTATCAATGGGTAGTTAATCTACTCAACATCTTTATCCCCTTGTACTTGGATGAGCTTACATTCACTCTTGGTTGGGTTGAGTTGTACTCTTTGATTTTATCTTGCTTGTAAAGTATTTGATTCCTCTTGTAAATATTATTTCCCCCTTCTACATTTAGGGTGTCATATTTGGTATATATATAATCACCCCTACATGGGATTTTCCCACACTTTTTGTGTCTTATAAATATTAAAGATACAATGACTATAACTTCAGTGGAGCTTAGGGATTCTGCGTTGTTGTACGGCATACACTGGTCATAGCATGGGATTCAGGACCTAGGATCTCTCAAGTATCTGAATTTTTTTCTTTTGGTTGAGAACATATTTTTTCCTTTTACTTTTCAGTTTACACTATAATACTTTTTTAACTTTCTATAGTTTCACCCATTCGTGGTTTACATTATAGCAATTTTTCATCTTTTACTCTTTCTCTCTTCACTATTGCATAAAAATGTTTGTGTGTGTGTAAAGGTACAAAGGAAAATGACAACCTATGATAGTTATTCCATCAGTGCTGGTCAACACCCCTGGCCTATAAAGGCAGGCATGGGGTAGTTGTGGCTCGAGCCCCATCTTAGGTCAGATCATGATGTTGTCAAAAGAAAATTATATTTATGGTAGTATTGTTAACAAATTCTTTATCCTAAAATGATAATTTTAAATTTTATATGAGAGAGAATGTATCATAGCTTGTGATATTTTATTTCTTTTTAAATAACATAGTTAGTTCTGGATCAAGGAATCCTTAACAAACCTCAACCATTTATGTGTCAATGACTATAATCAAAAGGAGCTAAAAAATGGTTTCTTGACTGTTGAGGTTTCCACTCCATCTCTCAACCCACAAAGGGTGGTATATCCTTGCTATTGGTGTTGATGACATGGAGGTAAAATGTTCTATTCTATATCATGATCTCATTTACACTTTTTTCCATGATATGATTACTATGTTGAATAAATGACAGATATTATTAACATTGATATCATGTTGGTGTGTGTTTTTGTGAGACCTTCTATGATATTTGATTCCATGAGTATTTCTAGTATACCTTATTTCCATGTCTTATTACAAATACATATAGTTATGTGTTTCTAATTTATTACTCAAGATGATATTTCACATCTCCATTTTATGATTATGTTGTGATGTTTATTACCATTTCCATGGAGTTAGTGATTGGTACTTGAGATAGGTTAACCATCATGTAATGTGAATCACATATAAGGGGAGTGTATCCAGATTATGATAAAAACAATGATAGACCTGAGTACAGGTTACGGGAATTATGACCCCAAGAGCCTGACATATGTTAGTTCATTTAGGGAATAATAGACATGTGACCTGACACATGTGGCGTGACGGTTTGTGGGCTTGACCTGAGGCACCAATGGGGTATGATTGTCAGGGCATCTGATCCATAATGGAGATGAGATACAATGATATGTGGGGGGGGATGGTTTGAATCTATGCCTTTTGATTTCATACAGATGGATTTCAAGATTAGTGTTGTTCCTTCTCCTTATAAAATTCCGTGATTATAATTTCTGCACAGAGTCAGAGCATGCATGGATGTGGGACTATGGAAGTTTTATATTTCACGATCGATTGTTTGTGGGTTTTGTTTATTCCAATTAAGTGTTTATTATTATTATGGTGTAATTTTTTTTATAATTGATAAATTTTTAATAACTATGAATTGGGAGTGTCCTAAATGGTACTATACTAAAAAATCTGAGGGTTTCAGTGTGCTTGTATATTTCATGACTAGATACCAAATGAAGAACTAGGGCCCTATGTTGGATAGATGAGCATAGGATCACAGACCTAGTGGTTCTCCGGGAAGGACTCTAGGAGGACCTTTCCATTTATTTATTATTCAATTTACTTATCTACTTCTTTATACTTTGTACATGCATCCAAATTTGGTATCATCTCATTATTTTTTGATATGTATGGTATATTTTTACGTATGCATGTATACTTTGGTTATTTATTATATATTTATGACAAATTATTAATCTATGGAAATGATAATAAGTGTATTGTCTCCCCACTTACTGATTTAGACCCTCTTTGCTAGTCAGTAGTGTCTTGTATATGAGGAGGCACACATGACCCTTTAGTTGAAATCTACTGGTTCAATTTAGTGTGTTATAGGCATGAGATGAAAATATATGTTTAGTATAGTTTTTATATAATAATATTTAATTATATTCAATATAGATGGATCATTTTGAGTGCCCTTATTGTAAACTATGCCACATGATATTTAATATTTATAGGGTTTTTTATTGACGAAAACCTCTATGAGAATTTAGTTAATTAGGAAGCAGGTAGCTGTTACCAAGTATAGGTAAAATTCTTATATAGACTGTCAATATTCATTTTTAGTGTAAAATATGGGTGACAATTTTCTTGTAGGTGACACAAAAATTGGGTAATTAGTGATTATGGATGTAGAGGCAATATGAATTACAATTTCTTGTTCTATTTCAAATAGTGTGATGAATTGTAAAGGAGGCTTAAAAATTGGATCTTCCTATATAACATCATAGTATGTATGATAAGTTCCATGAGCCTAAAAATTGAAAGTAAAATTCATATCCTTCCAATATGATTAATGGTGGTTATGTTGAGATATAGTTGGACACTTCATTCAAGGATGTTCTTGTGAGAGTTTTTTATTAGAGTAAAAAAATAACGTTAAGGGAAGTTTTTTCCCTTTTTCGAGTTTTATGGAAACATACACATATTCGAGAAAGAAATGGTTGTTTAAACTTGTTGTGTGAACTCAGGGACCTAAGGTATTCTAGAAATACCTCTAGAGACACCGCTCATGGATGAGAACTCCTTAAAGGGTGGTATTTTAATGGTCTGGGGCTTTTAGTTGTGTAATTCCTCATTGAAACATATATTCAATTGTGTTTTGAGTCATAATGTTTTTGGGGGCAATATTGGGTAGTTTTGAAATGATTTAGGATTTATTTAAATGTACATTAGTACGAGAAATTTTTTATTATAGTTTGTGGGAAAAATTTTATTTCACCTAAGTAATCATGTAGCCTATTGGAGGGGAGTAGTGAGTGGAACACTATCTCCATATGGTTATATATAACCATGTGACATTCCCCAGGTAACCATGTAACTAGGAATAGAGAAAAAAGAATGGTTGACACGTGATTTATTAAACTACATGTCCAAACCATGAAGGTTACTGAATTAGGAAGTGAGCCACACATGGTTAGTGCATGGTTTATAAACCATCAGACCAAATAATGTGCATGGAATTAAATAACCCATTAATTCTTATTTGACCTGAAACCTCCCTAAAACTCTTCATTATTCGTCCTATAGCATGGCCTATCAAACCTAGGGACTCTATTTGTCAGTTGTGTTATATTCATTCCCTCTAAATATTAATTACATTACATCTTCAGACATTGGTCCTAGGTATTTTATGATCCAAAGAAAAGGAATGTATAAATATGGTATTTTCTTGATCATTTTTTGATTCATCTGAATTCATTCATTAAGTTGGAACTTTTTGGGGATCATTGAAGTGTGATATTTTTTTTGGCTGGGACACCTTTATGTTGGGCTTAAATATGATTAAGAATTTATATTTAAGGATCTATTAAAAGAGAAGGGATATAGTGACCTAACTTTTCCTTACAAAACAATTTCTTTATTTCTTGATGTATAACATAATAGTAATATAATCTTGTATCAAAAGTTTTAGTGTCCATGGATAATCACAATCATGCAACAATTGTACATATTTTAAAATAATCATTTATAAAATTATTTTTATTTTTCCTTTTAAATATCCCATGATCTCTATTGATCATTTAGTCACCTGAGGATGTACATCAAATAAAGGGTACATATAAAATCCTTTTATGGGGGGGAATAAGGTACTTGAATCAATAGTATGATGGTGATAATTTTCAAAATAATCATATCATAATAATATGATCATCATAATAATAATGAGGGAAACATTTTATAAAGGCATGGAATGTAGAATCTGTATAATAATGAAAGATCATAATATAGTTTTCAAATACAAAACATAATTCTGAACGAATGTTGCATCATTTAAACACATAACATATGTGCATACACAATATCATTTTCATTGTGAAAAAATATATAAAAATTTTCATTCATAATAAAAATAATATGGTGAGGTAATATTCGATTACCTAATTAATTATTGTTCTATATAATTCTATACCCACCTGTCACATCATATAATTCCCATAGTCATGCATGCCTCAAGGGTGGATATAAATCATAGTGATAAAATAACACACTGAATGAAATGGTTTTCATATAATATATCATATATAATAATAAATAAAATTAATTTTAGAATTATAAAATTAATAATAAAGTCAAAAATTGGAATGAAAGATAACTTTTTTATTTTAAAGGGGAAAAATCTCAAGACAATACAAGAGATGTTTTGGAAAATGAAGTCTTCATGAAAATGGTTTGTAAATTGATTAGAAATTTATTTGAAGTGTAGTGACATGTATATCCTTGGAATAATTGGTAAATAATATTAAAAGATCATATTTTTAATATTGGAAAAACATTCATACTGAAATAAATGTGAAATAGAAGATAACCCAAAATAAAGAGTTTATGTTTGATAATCCCCTTACCATAAATCCCACATTATTTAGTTGTTTTCCACATCATAAATAATAATAATATGTTTAGTAAAAAATTAATCCAAAAGTAATTTTCTTAAAATATTTATCAATTATAATCATTTTATTATATTTCTTAATTCCATTAGTAAAAGTTAATACATTTTGATATCATGTTTTCATAACAAAATTCATGGTTTGTTTCAATTTTTCTGTTTTGTTCAAGGTAATTTATAAATAAGTAGTTTTAATTATATTGGTATAGAATGAATATATGTATTCACTTTTATATCATAAATAATTTATTATATCCATCAATAATGTTGAAGATAATAAAAAAATTGAATAATTCCTCAGTGGCGGTTAACTGACCATTAACGATACATTTTAAAATGTGGAGTTGTGAGATTTACAATATAGGTTTATATAGAAAAATAACATTTTTATTGTATATTAGCTATATCAAGATCATATTAACATAATTTAAAATTGGTTAAAAATGGTTTTAATTATAATAATTAATATTTAAAGTAATTTATAAAAGGAAATTACAATGGAATTATGAAAAGAAATTACCTCTTTCTTGAATTGGTTCATTTTCAACTGTAGTTATCTTCATTAAATATTAGAGTTTTATAACTCCATAACATCACTAATGATTATAATATGATTAATTTAGTTGAATAGGGTAGATATTTTTCTTTGGAAAATGGAAGTGAAGTTGTTTTCCTGGGGGAGGGAGAGCGGTTATCTATACTTGAGGAGAGGGGTATTTTTTGAATAAAATATTCAATAAAAAACTATATCCAAAGTAAACTTTGTAATGGTGATATTTTTAAAAATATGAAACATATATAAATATTATATAATGTTTTTAGGTCTTCAAACCCCTCTATAATTCAAATTGAATAAATTAATATAATTATATGTGGAAAAAATGATTTTTTTTATTTTTATTGAATAAACTCGACGTTAGACTTCAGGAAATGATTTTTGGGTTTGGAAAATATATATATTTTTATTTAAATTAAACATTTATCAATTTTAATATGTTCATGGTTATTAAAAATTTTATATATTTTTTTGGGTCATTATTACATTATAAATGATGTAAATTTAAATACCTCAATTGCTTAAAAAATGAATTTTTACAATTCACATTAAAATTGAAGTATTTCCGAAAATTATCGAAAATATAACACTTGTAAATATTTGGAATAGTAATTTTAAAATTAAATTAATTTAATCTAAATAATTTTTTAACATTGGTTATTTTCATTTTTAATATAAAAATTATGATTTTTTATGAAATACAATGAAAAAGAATTTAAAAAAAATGTGATTATATTTTCATTGAGATTTTAATCACGATATATATTTTGAGGCTTTATATTATTTATATTTATATAAATTAAACATGATAAATATTATTAATATTACATATTATTATTTTGAGGTTATATTACAATTCCAAATGTACTGTTACTATTCCCAAAGGTCAAATTTACTATTCCTAATGGTTATGTTACTAATCCACTGGTCACATTACTATTAAAATGTTCATAATATATCCTATAAATACCCCTAAATTCCTTAATTTATTATTCTCCTAAATTCCTCTCAGGTTTTTACATTTCCATTTTCTAAAAATATCAATTGGCTTATTAATATTTTGATTGTTTTATATAGAGTTGATCATTAGGGAGATGATTCTAGAATAATAGGTCGACCAATATTTTCTCATTTTCCTTTTATAAATTTATATTTTTCGCCAATTCAATTTTTGACATTAGTGGGTTTTATTATCTAGTTAATGCAACTCTTTCCATTAATTAATTAATTTTTTTCCAGTTTCATGATATGTTGAATGTGTATAATATAATATAACACACATTGATTTCAATTAATAGTTTTACCTTATACAATATGGTTTTTTTTCAATATTATCCCATTTATAAATATCATCACCAAAATTTCATAAAATATTATCCATTGAGAATAGGCGACGGTACTTCTGTTTCATTGTTTCCTCTAGTTCCCATGTCATCTATTCACTTTTTTGGTTCCATAAAAAAATAACAAGGTATGTTGTCTTGTTGTGTAGAACTTTGCCTCTACAATCAAAGATTTAAACTGGTTGCTCCTCATATGATATTTCATTCTCTAGTTATACTACATTCATAATATGTACATGTGAGGGGTTGGATATGTAATTCATTGAGAGAGATACATAGAACACATTATGAACTAGATCTATATTTATTTTAAGTGATGACTGATTGTCCACATCTTCTATGTGATCAAGGACCTCAAATGTTCCAATTTTACTAGGGATATGATTCTGTTTCTATCAAAACCAAATGACTCTATTCCTTAGTAATATTCAATGGAAAATAGTCTCTCTAAATTCAAAATCAAATTCCCTTCAATGGTTCTCTACTAGTATCTTCTTCCAACTCTAAGAATATTTTATATATTTTTGTATGGCTTGATCCTTCTCTATAATCTCTTGTACAATATCAACTCCAGATTGATTTTTCCCCAACTACATCCCAAAAATTATGAGTTCTACATCGCTTTCCATATGATTCATCATATAGATCCATTTGTATACTTGAGTGGATGTTTTTTCTATGAGAAATAAACTAATGAGAGCTATTGATTCCATCCCTCATTAAATTCCATTTATTAAGCTCTCATCATGTCATCTAGTGTTTGAATAATATTTTCAAATTGGACACCAATAAGGTAATGAAAGGCCGTGGTGAAATTCAATTCAGTTTTCAGATAATGTTAATGACTTATCCATTATTTAAAAGTGGTCCTTGGATCATGATTAGAGACAATTGACCAGTTTAACCCAAGTATCCTCACTAATTCGTTTAACTATATCATGAAAAATTTATTGAGTGTGAAATATTCTGGTATAGCGATGAAGTGTGTACTATTGGTGAGTAGATATACCATATACCATATCACAGTAGATTCTTTGGATGTCTTCGGTATACTAGTGACAGAGTAAATGATGATGATCTCCCATTTCCACATGTGTATAGGAAATGTTTGTATCATCCCATTGGACTTATTTCACTCTGCATTAAATTTATTTCATACCAAGAACTATTAGTTATAATCTTCGATATATTTCTTCATGGTGCCCCACCATAAGTGCTCTATGTCACCACTATACATCATGGTGGTTTCAAGATAGAAAGAGAAAGATGACCTATTTTCATTATCCAATAGATCCTTATTTATATCAGGTGATTAATGAACATTACAATTATTTCCAATCCTAATCACACAATCATCATCAATAAATAATTCATGATTATTTCATTAATTTAATACTTTCACCCTTTTTCAAGATCCAGATAATCCATCTGTGCATCCTTGATCTTCACTTGGATTGATTATTGGGAAACAATTTGGGATAGGTAAGATTTCATCCCTACTATTCTGATTTTTATATCCAACCTTTTCATAGCTGTAAATATAGGGTCTTTCTTAATCTAAAACAAGGATATATTAGGATGTTATTTTCTACTATGAATATCATTAACCTTTTTCACATTTCCCTAATGGTAGTGAATAAAGAAATCTTAGTCCTTGATTAATAGTAACCAGATTTTTTATTCATCTTAATCTACTTCTACAAAATATATACTTTAGACACTTTTGATCAGAATATATGTTACTATTCTTTCCATAGAGATAGTGTCGCTAAATATTCAAGGTGAAGATCATAGTATCTATCTCCACATAATTGATCAAGTAGTTATTCTCTTGGATCTTCAACTATCCTGAGGAATAGGCTACCAATTTATCATTCTACAAGATTACTCAACACAATAATTATTTTTAGAACAACATTGTATGTCCTAAAACCTTCTCCACGTGAAGAGAGTGTGATTAAAAACATAATAATTTTATATTTTTTATCTCCATAAATAATTCATCACATTCTTCTATTAAGATATAATTTACCCATTTCTTTGTTTACTTAGTTAGGATGCTACAAAGTCATGATATGTTTCTTGAAAAATGTTGGTAGTATGAAATAAAGGAATGAAAACAATATATTTCTATGAAACTATTTTTCATGTTTCATTCCACAATTTCCACTGTCTTGAAGGTCCCACAAACACACTTGCACTTGTGATCATGTGCCCCATGAATGTGACTTGATGCATCCAAAAGTAACACTTTCAAAACATAGAGTAATTTTTATCTATTAAAAATGTAATTCTGACAAACCTAATCTACTCTTCATGATCATCCTTTCTCTTTGAGAAATTGTGAATATCGTTGATAAAAACTATCAATAAATTGTCGAGGTATTTTTTGAAGTACTTATTCATCAAATCCAAGAAGATTTATTGGGAACTAGTAAGTATAAGGGATATTTTTGTGAACTCATAGTGTCCATACCTTGTACAGAAAGATATATTATGCATATCATCCTTGTTCACCTTCATTTAATGATATCTGGAATGTGAATACACATGTGATAAGAATTTAACTCCATATAGTTGATTAATCAAGTCATCAATACATGGGAGGGGATACTCTTTCATAATAGTGAGCTTGTTGAGATATCAATAATCTAGAGACAACAACATTGTTCTATCATTTTTCATAATAAAGATCCCCCCAACTAAATGAACAAGGGAATATGAGCCCTTTTCCAAGATTCTCTTGAAGATTCTTCTTTAACACCTCCAATTCAAAATGTGTCATCCTATAGGGAACTTTCGAGATAAGATTAAATTCATGTATAAGATCTACTAAGAACTCTACCTCATGATCTAGTGGATGTATGGGAAGATATCTAAGAAATATATCAGTTTATTCCCAAACAATTGAAATTTACAAAATGTTAATTCTTTCCTTTCAATCAACCATTTGTGAATTGTATTCTTCATCTGGGTGTATCAACACCCAAAAAATTGTATGATTTTATAAATTGTATTCATGATCTTCTATTAATTTTTATAGGAACATTATTGTGTTTGTAAAATAGAAATAGATTTCATTTTTCCGACATTTACTGCATGAGCTATATAATGAGATCCAATCCATGCCTAGTTTAGAATCAAATTCCACGAAGGAAAATATTACAAGATTCATAAAATCAATCTTTCCATAGAAACCAATAAGGGATGAGTCCAACACTTTGATTCCAATGATCACACCCTTCGGTGTTTCTATACATACCTAAACATGAACATTTTAGGGATTCAATTCGATAGTCAATGAATAATTATAGGATAGAATTGAATTCATAGAACCAGAATAGAATATAAATTTTTCCACTCATGAGTGAAAATGAATTATACATTTTATGACTTTATTTTCATGCACCACATTAGTGGTAGTGTTGGCATAAGATTTCCCTTTATACTTCTGATTGGTTTATGTTGTTTATGAATAACCTCAAGGACCCATGGTTTATTTAACTGGCTTATCTAGTTCTATTTCTCTTTATATTTGAAGAATTGAAATAGGGGTGGTGTGTAAAGAGGTGTCTAACTTAATCCCATCAGGAAAGCTGGATTCTTCTTGTCTCTTTGACATTCTGATCATGGGGGCCTTCTATCCAACACTTTAATCACTTCGCAATCCCATTGGGGACATTCTATTAATGATTCATCCCACATTTGTTATTTGTGCGTGGTTGGATATTCTTTCATACTTTTCCACTTGACTCTCCACCTTAAAAAAATATTCTTATATTATTATATCCATAACAATGGGAACATTCTCTAAACTCCATATCTAGTTTGAGAGCATATAAACATACTTATTCATGAATCTAGAAGTATCGGATAGCTATATCCATTAGAATGTTTGGGTTTAAACCTTTAAACATTCTATCCTTTTTCATATAAGTGTAGATATCGAATCCTATGGTGTTTATTGAAATCATAGTGAAGTTTTCCTCATAAGACATGATAGATTCACCATAATTTTTTATTAATATGCAATAATTCTATTCTTATTTATTTGAAGAATTAATAGGAAATACTTTTTAAGAATAATATCCTTAAATCATTACACTTCAACCTTACCATTTAATCTTTCATCTTTGTGTTCATTATCAATTCCCACCACTAATCAGCTTCTCCATCTAAATGATATACATATATAGTCACCATATCCTTTATAGAAAAATGATGTATAGATATGATCATATCTGTTGATTTATCCAATTCTTCCCTGAAAATTGGATTAGATGATCCACTAAAATTTCATTTGTTATTTCATCATAACGGGCTCAATGACTAGTTTCTCCATCTTGGGCGCAGGTTGTTACTCGACGTGGTTTAGATTATTATCAATTACCAAAGATAGTGGTTAATAATTTCCATGATGTTTTTAGCAAGTAAAGTGATGAGCCCTCATTTTTTATAAACATTAAATCCTCTTTTGAATAATGGGAAAAGAGGAAACCCATTACAATCAAAGTGGAAAAAATTCCATAAGATAGCTGACCCAAAGGGAAGAAAGAAGACCAAGGTGATCAATTGATAGAAAATTTCAATATAGGAAAGGTAAAAAGTTTCATCACCCCCATATAAATATAATAAAACGGAGATATTTTCTATGGAGAAAGTGGTTCCCCCTACCAAGAAGTTTCACCATATTGGCCGCACAACGAGGTAGTGAAATCCTCCCACACACATAAGAATGCGTAGGGAGGAACAAATGATAGATGTCAGCATGTCTATCTCACTTTTAAGATTCCCACTTGACAATGCAAAAAAAAATATTGCAACAAGTCAACCTGATGAAACACTAATCAATACCAAAATCACTCCAAAAAATCAAATAATGGAACCTGTCCATCTATCAAGAAGGAAAAATGGTTGAATGATGGATGTCGACACACCCATACCTCTTTCGAGGCTTCCCACCTAGTAGGACAAGAATAAGTACATATTGCCATCCAAGTGCAATGAAAAAAAATCATAATCCATGAAGACATCTACAACTCATCTATAAACCAAATAAAAAAATATCAATACATTGAAACAGACAAAAAAGTCTCACGAAAAGTCTAAACCACACATGAATCATCATCTATATGCTTGGTCATCCGCCAAACAGAGAAAAATCTCCACTGAAAACTGTGACGACATTGAAAAACCAAAGTTTGTCAATAATACTAATATATAGGCCCCCAAAAGACCACAATTATACCCTACTATCATAGCAATGGCCTCCAGTCACAACCCAAGAAGGAATCCAAACCGTTACCTGCACCCGAATTTTTTCTGCGTCAGGAAGTTTCTAGAAGAATGCCTTACAATGATTGTTTGTCACCTGAAAACCAGATCAACATCATGCATAGAAATAATAATTTACAATAATCAAAAAATCTAGGGACATGAATCTAGATATAATCGGGGAAGAATAATCCCAAAAATTTATCATATGAATCATATGCTTCTGCACCGCTTTTAAGGTGATGGGATGAATAAAACCTCTCCCTCAACATTTGAATCCTTTTAGAAGACTCAGATCTAGGAAGATCTGAGATAATGGAGGCATAAACATCATCAACCGATTGAGCCACAACCAGCACAAGGAAAGGACCCCAAAGATTCATCCTAAATGGGAATAGTGGACGAATAAGGCTGGGAAGAACCAAAAACAGAAGGAGGAGAAGACAAGTAGGAGGCTTGAAACGAGAAACTTTGAAAACCCTAGGAAAAGACAGACCTCACTTGGGGATGGATACCAGGATTGAACCAGCAAAAATATAAACCCTAGATGAATAAGGACCTCACTTGGGGATGGAAACCAGTAAAGAGAGGCACCATATCATTACCATGAATTTTTCAACACCACTTCTAATGGAATTGGTTATTTCATTCCGAAAATCGTTGTATTGTACCTAACATGGGTTGTTGACCTATTTTCTCCTATTTCCCACCATTTTATAAAATTGAAAACGATTAAAAAAAATATTTCAACTATTATGAATAAATAATTTATTTTTGTGCACAAATAAATTTTTAATTCACATTTTTTGGGATCCTTATGTTTATCCCTTCTAAAAATCATTCCTTAAGGATAATTAACTTTATATAGACTCTATATTAAAATTTTCATTAAATTTTTATAATTATAACTCCATAATTAACTGAACTATGATCCGAAATAAACTATAGCTACCCCAATTTTCATAACATAAATATATCATCATTTTTATATGAAAAACATAAGAGTATTAAAATCAAGGATCCAAAGGATTAGTGTATTGGAAAAAATAGGCTCATACAACAATTATAAATAATAAAACATAGAGGTTATTAAAATTATTCCCCTTTACCCTTATAAATATCTTGTGATATCCTTAATACATGTAGTCAACTACCGATATACCTAAATAAAAGTTGTGACCTAAAATTCTATTAAGGGTGGAATAAAGGGCATGAATCAATAATATGTGGGTGACCATAATTAACATCATCATATCATAAGAATATGATAATCATAATAATAATGAGAGAAACATTTTATAATGGAAATTAATGTGGAAAAGTTATAATAATGAGACAACATGACATATTGGTCGTGTGATATACACAGTTGCAAACAAGGATATCATAATGTCCATGCAAAAAACTATACATAAATAATGACATCATCATTGTAAAAAAAGATAGAAGAATTTGATTTCATTATACAAATTATTTAATGATATGTATTATATTATCCAATTAATTTGATGGATATATAATTCCAAGGCATCCTGTAATATCAAAAAATGTACATAGTCATGCCTGTCGCATCGAAGGAAAACAATTCTATTCAAGAAATAACCCATAGAAAGTCATCGGTGTTGTAAAATATTTCACATGAAATATAGCATTAAAATAACATAAAGACTGAAAAATGAATAAGGGACATATAACATTAGAATAAAAGATCATTTTTTTGAAAGGTTAAAAAAGTGAGGAGGATTCAAGGGATGTTTTAGAAATTGAATATTTTTTTAAAAATAAATTTAAATGGAGTAGAAATTTTTTTGGGATGGGTGGAAACATGTATATACCTAAAAGAAAATAGAAATATTATTGAAATAAAATATTTTGGATATTATCTTAACATTCATACCAAAATATATTTGAAATTGGATATAAACCAAAATAAAGTGTTTGGGTTTTAGAATCCTTTTACCTTAAATCTATCTTTATTTCAATATTTTTCCTCCTCCAGAATAATAAATATAGGTTTATTTAGACATTGAACCAAAAGTAATTTTTTTTTTGTTAAATTTTTATCATATATAATCATTTTATTATATTTTTTCATTTACTTGGTTAAAGATAAAACTTTTGGATGGCATGTTTTCCTTAAAAATTAGTTGTTTTCTTCGATTATTCTATTTTTTCTTAGCTATTTATGCATTAGTAGAATTAATAAAATAATATTAAAATAAATATAGATATAAATTTATATATCATAATTAATTTATTTTTACCAACCATTAATTTTTTTTATAAAAAATGAATATAAAACGTCCTCATTGGCAATTAACTGACCATTAAATGGACATTTTCCGAAGAGGAGGTGTTAGATGAATAATATATAACTTATAGAAAATTATAAAATCAATAGTATATTTACATTATCATGATAATGTTATCCTAAAAATAATTTGATTAATAGGTTTTAAATTAGAAAAAATAATGGGGATATGAAATTATAAAAGGAAAATGGAATAAAATGATAAAAAGACATTTCTTCATTCTTAAAGGGGTTAATTTTCTACACCCCAAACTTATTCGAATATTAAGGATTTATTGCTACAAAAAGTTTCTAAGGATAATGAGGGGCCTATGATAGGGGTTTCTGAAGATATTTGGAATTGTAAAGTTTAATCAAAGTGGTTTTATAAGGGGAGGAAGTGGGGTTATTTATACTTAAGGTTATGGGTATTTTTGGAATAAAATATTTAGTAAGACACAATATCCAAGGTAAACCATTAAATAGTGATATGTTTGACAAAATGAATAATATATAAATAAAATTTAATGGTTTTTGGACTTAAAACATTTTTATAATTATAATTCAATAGATTATAAAAACGGAAAGTGTAAGAAATTTAAAAATTGTTTTAAGTGGAATACTCTAGACTTTATATACTGGAAAATGATTATAGGTTTTGGAAACATATTTTTTTTATTAAAATGAATCATTTCTAAAATTTAATATGTTCTTGTTTGGGAGAAATTTTCTATCATTCATTAGGTCATTATCATATCACGAATGATGTAATTTAAAATATATCTATAACAAAAAAAACTATATTTTTACAATTTAATTTAAAATTTAGGTGTTTTATAAAATTTACACAAAATATCCTTGTAAAAATAAGTTTTTTTATATCAATTAAAATTTATTTTTTTAAACAAATATCATAATTTGTTTAAATTTTTAATATAAAAATTGAGATTTTTTCATGAAATACCTTAAAATATAGTTTATTACGAATGTATTTATATTTTCATTATGTTTCTAATCATGATATTTATTTTATGGAATTATAAAATTTAAATTTATTTAATTAACTCCTGATAACTATTATTAATATTACATTTTCTTTTTTTTGTTGGTAGATTTCTATTTGAATGGTAAGGTTACAATGAAAATGGTCAAATTACTATTCTAAAGATCCTACTGCCTCCTCTAAACTCTAATTCATTCCATTATTCATTATTCACCTAAATTCTTATAAAGTTCTACTTTTTCATTTTATAAAATTTCAAGTAGTTTTCTAATTTTTTCATTTATATAATTTTTTCATGGGGCAATGATTCTAAAAAATTAGGGTGATCCATGTTTTCCCATTGTACTTTTCCAAATTTATATTTTTCTCCTAATTATATTATATAGTATTTTCAGGGGTTTAGATGTTGATTAAGGTAATTATTTCCATTAATGACATAAATTGATACTAGTTTCTTTATGTTTTGTATGTGTATAATACTATATAACACACATTTATTTCCATAAGTAAATTTCATTTATAAATCTAGGTTGTTATAATGGACTTGTGTCGGGTGACTAAGTTAGAGTTTTAGGGTAGAATATTGAATTATGGTGGACTGTGGTTGGATTTTTATGGCATGTCTTGTTATCTTTAATTTTTTATTTAGTATGTGATTTATAGTTGGATGGTTGTTTGGTTGTATTTTATGATATATATGTATAGAATGGTTGATTTATGGTTATATGATCTTACATTTCCATTATACTTCTGTTTTAACTCTATTGATTATTTATGCAATTGTGTACTCGAAATGTTAAATATTGATAAGGGAATAGTCTCCCATTATTACAATTTAGGACCTTGATTCTAGTTGAAATCCTCATTCATATAGGGTGGACTACACGTGGTCATGTGAAACTCTATTCCTAAACTAATGATTCAATTTGGGGAGTTACATGTTTTATAGTATAGATAAATCATTCTAAAGGTACAAAAATTATGAATAAATATTATGTGATTGGGGATAATAAGAATTGATACTTCTTATTATCATGATTTCACAAGGTGATACCAAGTAGAATATATATTAATGGATAATCCCCCAATAGAAACACCACATTTTTTAGGTATAATTAGATATTCATATATACGAGAATATGTACTAGCCTCTCAACATTAGATCATTTTTGATGTGTATCATTTGATTGGATAGCTGCATGAAAAAGAAGAAAACTATGAATTTTTTTTTAGAGAGGAATCTTTCATTGGATGTTTTATTGGTGGTATGGAATTGACAGAATGATCCACACATGATTTTTCACTTTTGAGAGGAAGAAGATATATTTGGACACATGAAAAAAATGGTTGTTCATTACGTAAATCAATGGTAATAAAAATGAATTCAAGTCTCTTTATTATAATCAATCAACGATATATAATTCATTAAATAATGATGACACAAAGTATGAAACCTGCTTAATGGGATATTGGATACAAAGATATTATATTTCACAGTGCACCTTCATATGAGGTTATCATTTATTTGTATTATCCTTTAATCTTTATGGTGATGAGGTGTTTATATATACGACATTTTTCTATGAGTATGCCTATCTTATATCAAGATATGGGAAGTTTGGTCCATATAAAACTTGTATCCAAGAGTTATACCAATTTAGATAAATCAAAATTTTAAATTAAGTGGGCCCCATATGTTGGGGTCCGTTAATTCCCAAGACTGAATAGTCTTTTCAAAATATAATTTAATTATGTTATTTATGTTTATAATAATGAGAAAAAAATTATTTTTTATAGTTGTATTGAATTATTTGACATATAATAATTGGATGTGAGGAAATAGTTTTTCGAATGAATGTTGTTGATTCAAGGTTATCAAAACATTTTCAGGAGGAACTAGTTGAGTTAGTGGATTTAATTTTATCACATGAAATTTAATAGTATAAAAAATTGTTGACGAAATGTTAATGATATCAGGAAAATTTTAAAAAAATTGAGAAAAATATATCATTTTTAAAACGTAAAATATTTAAAGGGATTATGTTCAATTTTAAAGAGGTAAACCTGTACAAAACAATTTTACACCTAAAATGAGAAATGTGCCCCATTTTCATTAATTATCTCTGCTTCTAATCTCTATATCAAGATTTGGAGGACAAAATGGACTATCAATAATACTTTGATCAAAGTTCATGGATATTAGGCTTGATATTTCAGTGATAAAAGGTACATTGTAAATATCTGGATTCCTCTAGGCTTGCACATAAATAAAAATTAATGTAATTCCATGGGATATGGTATAGATGTTGATTATCTATAGGGTTACTATTTTGGAATATTTGGGCTATGGATATCTGATGATGATTGTAGAAAATGAGTATGGTCCATTTCCACGAAAGATCAATTTTTTCATTATAATTATATTATTCTCACAAGATCCATGGATGTACAAGAGTATATCGTGCTATATCTCGTATTATAAAACCGATCTAGTTGAAATATATTAGAAATACTTGTTATGATTTCTTTTTTTATTCCATTTTTCCTTAAATGACATTAGAATTCTACCTAGTAGTCATGTTAATGCAATAAAAAACCACCACTTATGATGTAGGAATTATATCTAATGGTATTCCCAAACCACTATAAAAAATAAGAAAGTTAGAGTGAGATTTCAGGACAGTCCTTAATAAGAGTTTTAAGTTTAATTTTTTTCATGGGTTTCTTCAATTACTTTATCATTTTGGGTGTTTTAATTTGTATTTTTCAATCACAGTGCTAATGTGGTCGTCAATTTCACATGTTCAGGGTGTCACTACCGATACTACCCCCACTAAGATTATAGTGTCTTTCCATGTAAGCTTAGTATAGAATTATATTTTTAATTATATCCCAATTATAGATCAACCACCATGTGATAGTGTTTATTTTCCAAATTTACTTATGTATGATTCCACTGAGGATACCTCTTTTACAAAAGGTTTTCCCTCTATTTTCCATAAATGAGACACTATGATTTGATGAAAAAATATTACACTCCAAAATCACTATAGATTAACATAGATTATTTCATTTAAAATCAATTACCATATAAATATGATAAATAACATGAGACATAAAATTATAATATATGACAGTATTAAGAAAGGGATAAAGATGAAACACTATAGATATAGACATTATCAGTAACAAAAATTCCCATTTTTAGTGCTAAAAAGGTGCAGTTGTTGTAAACTCGTTTAAAAGACAACCAATTTTATCAGTAGCAGAAAAAGAACAAATAAAATCACCCTTCATTAGTGCTAAAAAAGAACTGAATAAATAACAGCCTTCATCAGATCTTGTTTAGCACGAAACAATAGAGATTTTACCAGGTTTATTTTTAGAACAAATAAAATATCATTTTATCAGTGCTAATGATAGTGTTTATAAAATCCATGGTTTTCTCCATTAGGGCACTACATTTACTGTGCATTACAACAACCCAAATTTAAAATTAATTTACAATATTATTTGAAACAGGCAATAAATAAAAATTACAAAAAATATTAATTCAAAAATTTCAATACACTATAATAACTTGGTTTGTAAAATCTATTAAAAACATTACATTTTCCACTAAATTATAAAACTGTAGTAGTTAAACCGTTTTTAGGACCCCTTTCAAAAAATGTTAAACATGAAACCAGTTTTTGAAGACACCACCCAAGCTATAGAATAATATAATAGTCTACCTAAAATAAAATAATACACACATTTTAGTAAAACAATAATGACTTAATTGAAAAATTATCATATAATGAATTTATAAAACATTTTTATTAAACATAAAACATTCACTTCCGGTTATATCGAGCACACTGTGTTCCAGAATAATCTGTAGTTGATTTATATACTTTAATTGTTGTTTGTGTATTGTTTTACTAAATAATTAAGTAAATCCAGTATTTTATTCTGTGTTTTGAATATGTGATATTTATTTTGAACAAAAAATATTATTTTAATCTAAAAAATTAACTTTATGTCATACTGGGAACATCGTGTGTCAGATTTATTTGAAAATGATTCTTAATATTCAAAAATAACTTATGGATCATTTCACTAATATATCCTTACTATGTAATCATGTTTTCAATTTTGTTGAGTATGTAATATATTTTTCTTATGAAAATGTAGATTTTAAATAGAAACACACACTTTCAACCATATCAAGCTCACCATGTGTCATATTGATGCATGGGTGATTCCAATAAGTCAAAAGTTACTTATAGATAATTTAATAAACTATAAAGAAAATTTCAGTGTGTTTCCCTAATTTTCAGCGAGTAGCATATGTTTTCAACTAAAAAATTCCTTATAAATTGAAAACACACACTATTATTCATACTAAAAAACCATGTGTCATATTGGAATGAGGCTAATTAATAAATGTCAAAAATAACTTATGTATCATTTTAAAATGTTTTCAATATAACTATACTGGTTTTCATCAATTTTTAGTGAGTGCTCCATGTTTCGAAAAAAATATGACTTTTAAACTAAAAACATGCACTATGAGTATTACTGGGTATACTGCATGTCAAATTAATTTTCACCTCATTATTACTTATCAAAAATTATATAGGGATCATTTTTAAAAATTATCAACACTATAAGAGTGTGTTTTATTAGTATTGAGGGTATATCAAATATTTTGTACAAAAATGTTTCTTTTTAAATAAACACATGCAGATTCAATCATACTAGCCACACTACATGTAAATTGATGTGTGGTTTATTCTTATACAAAATAATTAATTGTAAATCATTTAACTAAATTATAAAGAAAAACAAATTTTTCTTTCATGATTTAATTCTATGCCACATGTTTTGAACTAAAATATTTCCTTTAGACAGAAAACACATATGTTGAGTCATTTCAGGAACATAGTGTATCATATTGATGTGAGGATTATTCTTACATATCACGAAAGACATATGGATAATTTTCCTAATGCATTATAAAAATTGAAGCATTTTCCTCTATTTTGAGTATGTGAAGTGGGGGTTTTAATAAAATACTAGTTTTGAACAAAAATATGCACCATGAGTGATATCAGTAGTATCATGTGTAATATTGTTCTATAACTCATTATTGTATATCTAAAATGATTAATGAATCACTTTTTTAATTATCAATAAAATATGAGTGTGTTCTCATTGTTTTCATATAGTGACAAGAATTTTGAACTAAAATGTTGGTTTAAAACAATAATAAGGAATATTTTTCTATACTAGACTGAAAATGTGATGGCTTGAAATGTGTTTGATTGCTATATATCACAAATGGCACATATATCATCATAAAAAATCATCAATACAATAAGAGTTTGTTTATGTATTTTCAGTCAGTGACACATATTTTGGAATAAATGTCACTTTTAAACCGAATACACACACTTTGAGTCATACTAGGAACACCCTATATTTGGATGACATGAAAATTATTCCTACACATAAAAAATTACTTATGGATCATTTCCATAAACTATATAGGAAATATGGGTGTGTTTTATCAATTTTTAGTTTATAATGTTTTTCTTACTAAAATGTAACTTTTAAACTAAAAACCTGCACTTAAAGTCATAACTAGAACAACATGTATCATATTCATATGTGATGATTCGAACAAATCAAAAATTATATATGGATTATTTTACTTAATTTTCAATTAAATAAAAGGGTGTTTTCAATATTTTGAATATGTGATATGCGTTTTAAACTAAAACTTTACATTTAAATATAAAATACTCACATTGAGTCATACTGAGCACACTGTGTGTCAGATTTAGGTGTTTCTAGTTCCTACACATCACAGATGTCTTATGTATAACATTCATAATGTATAAATACAATCCATGCATTTTTTCTCAATTTTGTTTTGTGAAGTGTGTTTTGTATTGATGTTATCATTTAAAAAATACATACATTTTTTTCATAAGGGTGAAACCATGTACCATAATTGATGTGTGGAAATTTTTTAAACATTGAAAATGAAATATAGGTCATTATCCAAAACTAAAAGGTCACCCTATAATATTTTATTAGTTTTGATTAAGAGACATCAATTTCAAACTAAATTGTTAATTTTGAACTGTATGCACATGCTTTGAGACATACTATGTACACAATGTTTTAGATTGATATGTGGTTGATTTTTATACATAAAAATGAATTGAAAAACTTTTTAAAAATGTATCAAGGTAATAAAAGAATGTTTCCTTAATTTTGACAATATATGGAATGCTTTATGATGAAATATTGATTTTAAATAAAATCACTCATTTTTAGTCATGTTGGCCACATCATTTTTCAGATTAGTGTGATGAAAGATATTATATGTCACAAATATATTATGTATCATTCTCTTAAATTATATTTTAAATTTGAGTGTATTTATATTTTTCAATCTGTGATGTGCATTTTGAACTAAAATGTTACATTTAATCATAAAAAACATACTATGAGTCATACCGGGAACACCATGTGTTTTATTAAAGTGTGGCTAATTCCTATATAAGATATATGAAATATGTAAAATTATCCTAAAGTATCTAGATAAAATAATAATTTTGTATCATTTTTTACTACATGAAGTGTGTTTTATACTAAGTTGTTTTTGTTTAATAAAAAACTCATGCTTCAAATCATACCCATCATATCATGTGTTAGATTGATGTTAAGCTGATTCCTATACATCAAAAATATAATATGTATCATTTTCAAAAATTTTCAACACCATATGTTTTATATTGGTTTTCAATATGTGACATGAATTATGACCTAAATTGTTTTTTTTAAACTAAAAATCCCCACTTTGTGTTGTACTAGAAATAATGTGTGTCAAATTGAAGTGTGGTTGAATAAATCATGTCAATACTGATTTATGGACCATTCTCATAAATTATCAAGACAATTTAAATAAATTTTCTCTATTTGTAGTAAGTTATGTGTTTTTTAAAGTAAAAAATAAATTTTTTTGACGATACACATCATATTATAATGGGAACACCATGTATTGGATTGATGTGCGGTTTATTCCTACACATAAAAAATGAATTAGGAATATTTATACTAATATATTAAGAAAATATAGATTTTTTTTGTTTTTCAGTGAGTCATGCATGTTTTGAAGAACTATTTCTGTTTTAAACACAAAGAACACACATTGGGTCATAAATGGGACAACCTATATTATATTAATGTGTAATTGATTACTATACATAAAAAATGACTTATGGATCATTTTCATTAAAAGTTTTCATTGACATGTTTTTAAAATTCTTGGATTCAAAATAGAATGTGTTGAATCATTACAAAACACAAAAAAAATCAAATAAAGAGCTAATTGGACTATGAAGAGGTCACTAAACATATAACTCAGTGCATAATCATTGTTGAATCCTTTATCATGAATTTATTTTTTATAACCATTTTATTACATTAAAGAGAAAAAAGGCATACATATAATGTTCATGCCTCATCTTGATTATTAAAATTCAAATTTATCCTTCAATAAGGATAATTTAATCATTGTAGAGGACTTTTTTCTCTCCTTGTTGGCACAAAATTACATAAAAATTAAATTAAAAATCACCTCTTCATTATCTATTTGCACGTAAGCTAAATAAGTAGTAGATAAAAATGATAATATAATTAATTAAATAAGAAATATATAAAATAATTGTAAAATTTACAAAATATGCGGTAGAAAAATAAACACTTTATCTTTGTTGAATCCTTTCTTGAAAAGTAAATTAAGAGTAACCATTTGGTGATCATTATAGAGAACAAAATTTTTGGTGAAAAATAAATTATCTTTAAAGTTTCCATTTTAGGATATTTGTTAAAATTAACAAAACAAATAGTATATAAAATGATAAAACAATTATTGAATAAAAAATGTGATACAGGTACTATAAAAGTAAAAAATCCAATAGTAGGAAATAACATCTTTATGATGACTATGAAAATTTAAACCCATCTATTATTCCCACTCATTTAAAAAAACTATATCCTTTTATAAACAAATAGAATGATAAAATTTTTGGTAGTGATAGAATAATAAAAATAATAATACAATTATTAAATATTTTAAATTAAACTATAATTATCAAGGGAAATATCACATTAGGTAATATAGTTTGTTTCAGTAATATAATATCATTCATAAATTTATAAATGTAATCACCACAATAATTTTCATTAGTTCATTTCATACACTATAGAACCAATAAAAATCAACTATTTGGTTTTGATATATTTTTTCACAGTGAAACCATATTGTATACACCCTAACACTTATCTAGTTGCAGAATTAGATACACTTATTATGTTCACAAACATTATTCATACCATAATTTGGAAAATATTTAAACCCCACCATATCATAACAGAATTCTCATTAAAACATAACACAAATTATATAACCAGAATTCTATTTAGAAAATTTTAAAACTATTGTATCAAAAAAATCTAAAAATAATCATGTATGGTCAATGTTTTGGTGATCCATGCATAAAATCTAACAAATAAATATTTGGAGCTACCAAACTGATTAATATGAGTATCAATACTCCTTAAAAATAAGTAATGATTTAAATTAAAAAAGTTCTTATATGATTAAATTTTAGAGTTTTACCCATGTATCATGGTTATTATGAATTGTTTTTTATTTTTTTAGTTCCTTTTGAATCTTTATAGCCACATGGTCCACTATTTTTAAATACGCATCTTCTAGGGATAATGTTTTTTTTTGTAAAAGAGATGTGAGGATGAATGGGTTAAAAATTTTTTTGAAAGATTTTCCAATCACATAGTATTGATATATATGACTAAAAAATATTAATAATATTTAACGATAATTAACATAGTAGATGATATATTGAAAAATAAATTATGAAAACAAACTTCATGAATACATATAAAATTGAGACTCCCAGCTGTCCATGCTGGAGGATTTTATCTACATTCTCAAGAAAAAATAGTTTGTAATGACCTCTTCATAAATGTTTTCTTAAAAAATTTTCATATTTATATTACTATCTTGAAAAATTTTATTTGCATGAACATGCAATATTAGTAAATGAAATAACTTATCTTGAAGGTTAAAGGTATTCTCTGAAGGGCTTTTAATTAATTGGTTTATCCATTCAATTTTCTGATTCAACTCTTTGTTTCCTCTCCCTTTGATCGATATGTAATAATATTCCTCATTTCAGCCATTTTTAGACTAATTAGAGATGGTTTTCATTAGAAATAAATTCAAAAGCACATGTCTTATTATCAATAAGTATTTTTTTTAAGATTAAATGACCATGCAATGAATGTTCCTAATGCATAATCAACTGTGTGTGTAAAAACCTAATATTTTATGTGGAATTTTTTTTATGTATTATGTTACACTCAATACCAAAGTAATCTTTGACTACACACATCACTGGCTTGTCTTGCATTACACGCAAGAGCAACCTTCTTCGATAGCTTGCGTTGTATACAATACCGAGTTTCACTAAACAATGATATATTATTATAATATTATGTACTAGACATATGAATAGTATTAACCAAATTTTGAAATTTATAACATCATAATTCATCATACACATTTTCTAGAATTAGATATGAAAACAAAATCAATTTTTCAGATAAAAGAAGTATTTTTCAAAAAATGCAATTTAACCGCCTTTTGAAAGCACACCCATTTTAAATATAATTTTCTACAATTTTAGAAGTTCAATTTTACAGAAAAAACTTCTTATATTCAATCAGCATATAAAAATTTACATTCGATAAATTTTTGATATTTTTCTGATAACTTTCATATTTTGATTAATAATAAAAATACGCTAAAATTTTCTTAAAAAAAACTTTTCCCATCAAGATAATTTATATGCATAAATGATTAAATTTAATGGTCTTAAATTATAAATAGAATATATTTTTACCATTTAATATAATATAGGTCAATCCCATTAATTTTATATTTAATTCATAGGTAAAAACATTTCAATCTTTGACAATATTTTAACGTTTAAAACCCGTTTTCTTAACAACGGGATTAATTTTGAATTAATTGCTGAAACATGAGTGTTTTTAAATTTCAAAAATGGATTCCATATTTGTATTCAGTTGGTCCAAATTATGTTAATAGGTTACTTTTATTTTTTTGACATTATGAATAGTAACTAAGGTAATATTTATTTATACAATTAAAGGTAAATTAGGTAATTAAGGATAAGAATAAGATTATAAAATTACACTAACACTGCCAAAATTATATTGGATGAACAAAAGTTGACCCATATAACCTAAGGGTCAGAATATATTCATTTCATGTACTTTTGACCCAGAAAAGTATATAATTATTATTAGAACAAAGAAAGTGACAACATGTCACTCTCTTATATCTTACAAGTGTAATAATTTTACATTAGTGATAAACTCCACAGAACATCAAACATGAATAGTCTAAAAAAATATAATAACACTATCTACGTCATGTGAATTTTTTTATAATTATTAGGGATCAAATAATTATCATTAATGATGACACAAAAGTGATGTTGAAATTATTTTATTGATTGAACTATCAAATAAATGGTTTTAAAAATATTAAAATAAATATTATATAAACTATTTAATGTGACCCACAAATTTTCTATATAAATATGACATGTTATGAATCTATTAAATATTTTAGTTTGAACATATAGTCTGTTTGGATTTTATTTAAATTCAAATAAATGAATAGTGTCCAAATCGACACTATTGTTATTTTATAAAAATATCATATTATAAAATTGTTTAAAAATCCCAAAAATATTAAATAATTATAAATTGAAATTTATATGGTCTAGATTTTCATAAATTATCTAATTATGGACAATTCAAAACAAATAAGTAATTATTTATAATAATTTAAAATTTAGAATATTATTACCACAAATAAAATTAAATGGATTCAATAAGGATAAATGAATTTGATAAGATTCCCAACAAGTATAAATTTTATTGGCTGATTCTATTACAACCTTATCTCATCACATATTATATGTTAGACATTTTTGGAGTTTTTTTATGTTTTTATTGAATTTATTATAAATTAATATTTCTTATGTTTCCAAAGCTTCCCCTCTCCTCTCCTATAAAAGGGCACCTCCTCCCTCTCCTCTTTCCAACATTTTGAGCCTTCAAGCTTGGCCAAACCCTGTCCATTTCTCTTTTCCACTTCCATAGAAACCTACTATAGGTCCTTCTATTCTTAAAAGAGCAACATTAGTGCCCTAATAGAAGGTTTAGAAGAGGCGCGTCGAAGAGGAGGTAATATACATTACCAATCCTTTAAAATTTATTTCTTCTTCTACGTATTCTTATATTTTTGTTTCATAATAAATTAATAAAATCAGTATCACCCATATACTGATATATCATTATAAATATTAAACAACCCCATTTAAACTTTTATCCATCCTATGGAAAATGAAATAATTGTGTGTGTGTACGTACGAAATACCGTCTCCACGCCGTGGTTTAATTTGTTTTTCTACCACCACCTTACTTGGATGGGTATAATGGTGTAATGAATAAATATATATGATTATTATAAAATGATACTAATTTTTAGATATTCCATCATCCACTCCAATGCCATTCAGTAATTATGTGAATGATATCGTCGCTCGTGCGTACGTACGGCTTACCATCTCCATGGTGCGATGTGATTTATTCTACATGACCTTCATTAAACAATGATTATATAAAATAATTGAATGAATAAGTCTGATATATATTATAGTAGTACCACTCTTTAAATGATGTAGCAATAACCTAAAATTATGATTAGGAATTTATTTGACAAAACACGCATAAGAAAATAAAGCAATGAACACTCGAATAACAAGTAGCAATGAAATATTACTCATATGAAGATAAGAATATGACCATATATGATATCATAACAATTAATATAATTCTGGAATGAGTCAATGAAATTATTTAAATGTTTATACATGAGTTTCGGATATGTAGGAATCATATCGGAACTATGGCAAAGGAAAATCTCACAATCTCAATTTTATCTGAGACTGTTTATACTTCAAAATTTACTGGGGAATATTTATCTTCCACATACATGTTTCCTCAATATATAATATTATTTCTATCTTCCTACAATTTTTAAAATCCAATTTTACCTATTGGTGAATTTTTAGAATAAGATATGAATGTAATCTTTTGTCGTTTTCCGTACGAGTTATTTTTGACTTTTCTGGCCAAAGTACGAGAAGAATGTTTTTTTAACTTATACAGTATGAATAGATTTTTATGATTTCATAGAAAATTACTTACATGATGCTTTCTTTTCAATTCTTATAGTTTATTTTTAATTTACTTCTTTTTGTTTAAAATTGTATGACATGTTAAGAAAGGAAAAATGTTTTTGAAGTAGAAAGGAAATTTTCCTCAAGAATGGAGTTCAAGTGTTTTATGAAAATTATTTTCCATCTATGATAATATAGGGTTCTGTTTGAATTCCTATTTTTACATTGATTTAATTATGTTATGATGGAATTAATTTTATGAAGTCCTTTTATCTTATATGGTTTAGGTTATGATGGCATGAGGCTTAAGAATCCCATTTTTATAACATGCGTTAAGCTATGATATATGATTAATGATTTTGTATCATACAGA
Organism: Viscum album; assembly: GCA_963277665.1. Taxonomy (NCBI): domain Eukaryota; kingdom Viridiplantae; phylum Streptophyta; class Magnoliopsida; order Santalales; family Viscaceae; genus Viscum; species Viscum album. The sequence goes on along the minus strand of OY728165.1, from coordinate 1,879,171,231 downwards.
AGAATGGTTTTATTATGATATGGGTGGGACCTATATCTCCCTCCAATCATTGGGTAATTATTTATATCTCATGATATAGACATTTATGAAACAGAAATTAATCTGGTTCCGTGATACTAGACTGGAACGAGGAGTGAACTTAGTTCAGAAATGGACTTTGTCCACTATGATAGTCTTGGAAATGAGTCTTGACTAATAAGAAATGATTTCCTACGATTATGTGGGTATGACACAAAGTTTCATGTTTTATGTTATGATTATTGAGATTACATTTCACTACTATGATTTATCCCATGTTATGATATTATGCGCTCTTTTGTAGGTTAAGATTTTCAAAATATTATGTTCTTATGAATATGATATGATTTATTTTTCCTTTTTTACCCTTACTGAGCATTTGAGCTCACCTTTGTGTATGTTTTCTTTTCCCCATGTCAGGAAGAATTGTATTAAGCATGACATCCCAAAAGGGACTCTAGATATGATGAAATAAACGAGAGACAATGTAGATGCTTTATGAATCAGATTTTTATGATTCCCAGTTTCTAAAGACACTATAACTATATGGTCCTATCATGGTTTTGTTATATGTTGTAATAAGTATGCTTCAGTTCTGATGTAATCACAATATATGTAAAGTATGGGTCATTATAGTTGGCATCGGAGGATAAGTATAGTCATATTTTGGAAACTAGGATGTGAAACACTTATTAAGAACCCTAAGGACATGTCAAAGCATAGAACACAATATTAGTATTTTAGAAATGGCCATGAATAACCTATGATAAGACCATAAGTGTGAAATTTTATTCTTCATCATGTGATTTATCTATTATGAATATTGTTTCTCACACTATACTTATTTGTTTTAGTCAATGGCCTGAACCTGAAAGAACCGTGTTAATGCTGAATTTGATGGGCAGTGCAATGATTGTCCCCCTGAACAACCAAACATTATGGGAGCTGTAATGAAAAATCTTGTAGCCATGCTCAAACAATGTTCTCAAGCTATGAATCATACATGACTTCCAAATGAGCAAAGGAAGGAGAAACTTTCTGTTGAATCCTTCATGAGGTAGCATCCACACTCATTCAGCTGGTCTACTGATCCATTAGTGGCTGAACAATGGATCAGTACCACTGAAAAGATATTTTTAGTTCTTTAATGTTCTGAACATGATAAATTCATCTTACCAGTATATCGTTTGGAAGGTGAAGCTGATTGATAAAACACTATTTTATTGAATATTTTATTGATAATAAATGATATAATTTCCTCACATTGTGTTAAACATGTTTATTTATTAAATATTTGGGATTTGATCATTCATTTGAAAATTTGGTGAAAATTCCAGTTTTACCCTTAATAGTGCACTGTAGTATTTCAAAGATATATATTTTTATGTTTATTATTTGAATTTGAAATTTTGTAACAGTGTTTCTAACTTAATTATCTACAACTTTTATTCAGGACACTAAAGCTAAAGAGTTCATTTGGTTGTTGAAATTGGGCCATGAAGTCAAAGTTGGGCTGGGCTTGCCAGAATGGAGAAGGTTCTGTATTTGGGCCATATATTCTACATACGGGCTTGGATTGAGCCCAAATTTTGTTGAAAGCTCGGGGACATGATGTGGCACAAATAATCCTTCTGGAAGGCCGGCCAATTCACGCGTTTTGGTGGTCAAATGGGCGGTGCAAGTTTCATTAAAATATTTGGCCGAAATTTTGCATTCACACTTGAAACCACTTTAAACCTAGCCTCCCCTCCACTCTATAAATTAGTGATTTTCTCATTTGGAGAGGCTGGTTCGTGCATTGGGAGATTGGAGGCAGAGGAGAATTGGTTTCAACCAAATTCTCCAACCATTGTAAGAGAGTTAGCTCTTGAAGCAAGGATCCTCTCATCGAAGCCTCCTTCTCTCCTTCATGTTGTAATTGTTTTGTTTGTGTAATAAACTTCTTTATTCTTCTTTTATTTCTTCTCTTTTCCTCTGTTTTATTTAAATTTATTCTTCTCTTAATCTTCCTCTTGGGGCTTGAATTCTTGAGTAGAAGCGATATTGGGTTATACCCATTATAAACCTTTGCACATGCAAAACGCTTCTACGATGATTGCGCCACCCATGGAAGAGTAGTCTTTTAGTAATCGATCTATCTTCTACCCTCTTCATTTAATTATTTTGAATCAATGAGCTACTGAAATTCACTTAATATGATCCATGAATTGTATTTTTAAATTGTAAGAAACTAAGCAAGCAATTGAACAATTAACACAAAAACACGCGAGGTCGGGATTTTGTTTAAATTGTGAGAGCGCGATCTTAATCGGTAATACAAGACCACACGGGATAAATTTGTAGAGTTCAAATATAATCCCTAAACACAATTCATCCTCATTTCCAGAATGGATATGTGCCTTAATTTACCACTGATCATAAGCTAATCTTAGAACATCAATCAAAGCAGGGTGCTGCGATTGCACGTTCCAAAGTTAGCCTAGGTTTAAATTCACATCATCTTTGTGGTAAAGTTAATTCTCGTAGGGTTCGGGATTTAACAAATTAAGGGATCATAATTAAGTGAATGTTAATTTAAATGATAATGATTAATAATAAAGTGAAGAGGTAGAGTTAGATCGATTACGCCTTTTAAAATATTTTCTAAAAAAAACATCTTCTTGTTGTGTTATTTTAATCGGAATTCATTTCAAAACTAAAAACAAAAAAATACAATCTTCTTCCAGCAAACTTCTTCTAGATTCATAAACTATAAACAACCCCCATCCTTTTCTAGTAGTGTTTTTATTCTCTTTTATTTTATTTTTAGAATACCTCTAATAAGATGTTTTAATTCACTTCCTCCTTTGAGAGACGACCTTGGTTAGCCCCCTATGCTACACCAAGTAAACTAAACATTAGCTTCATAGAGTGTTGTGCTTGGAGTTTTATCCAACGTAACTCACTTTTGAAGTTCTTTTGAGAGCGTGTGCGACAACGCTCTTTCAAATTGGCGCCGTTGCCGGGGAGGCAAGTAATTATTTCAACCAACTAGAGGTATTTATTTTATTTTACATTTTATTATTTTCCTCTCTTCTTTCTTCCTTCTTTACCCAATCTGATTTTTCATCCTCTTCTTTTATTTTCTCCTACTTCTTTGTGGACCATCAACTCAAACTTCTCATTTTTATTTTACTATGGTCCACCTTCTTTCTTTTCATTTTTATTTGATCTATGACACGAACTAATCCCGAAGATCTCTTAGATCTTGACCCTGAGATTGAACGCAGCCTTAGGGCACGAATCAGACATTCTCAGTCTACGGGAAGTTTCAACATTCAACCAGTTGGAGAATTACTCCAATATCAGAACATTGAAATTGGAAGCAATTCAAATTCAAACATAAAAGAGGAACCAATGGCTGATAATAATGGAAATGAACTTAATAGAACCATTCGAGAATTGGCTGCACCTGATATTAACTATCAACCAAATTGTATTGCATACCCAAATCTCGAATCGGACTTTGAATTGAAATCTGGATTAATTCACCTTCTTCCAAAGTTTCATGGCTTATCTGGTGAGGATCCCAACAAACACCTTAAGGAATTTAATGTGGTTTGCTCAACTCTAAAACCTAGAAATGTCTCTGAAGATCAAATCAAACTACGAGCATTCCCATTCTCACTTGATGGAGCTGCGAAAGATTGGATGTATTATTTACAACCCGAAGATGTAACTTGTTGGAACGATTTGAAACGTCTTTTCTTGCAGAGATTTTTTCCAGCATCAAGGACCACATCCATTCGAAAGGAGATATCGGGTATCAAGCAAGCACAAGGGGAGTCCATGTATGAATATTGGGAGCGATTCAAGAAGTTGTGTGCAAGCTGTCCACATCACCAAATCAGTGAGCAACTCCTCATTCAGTACTTCTATGAAGGACTCACAGCTATGGAGAGAAGCATGGTGGATGCCGCAGCTGGAGGGGCATTGGTGGACAAGACACCAATAGCCGCACGTGCATTGATTGACAAGATGGCCCAAAACTCCCAACAATTTGGCGATAGAGGTACACTACATGTCAGGGGAGTACATCAGGTAAGTCCGTCTTCTCTTGAGAGTCATTTGATTGATACCAAGTTAGAAGAATTGACAACTATGGTAAGGCAGATTGCTTTGGCACAAAAGACATCTTTACCTCCTCCTTCAAGGCCTTGTGGTATTTGCACTGAGACAAGCCACCCAACTGACTGTTGCCCACAACTCCAAGAAACAGAAGATTGTGCAGCAGTGTTCCCTGGGAGACCATATCAGCAGCAGCAGCAACAACCATATCCCCAGAAGAAGTTCGATCCAACATTCAACCAAGGGTGGAAAGATCATCTGGACATGAGGTATGGCTCTGGACAACAACAAAGGCCCCCCTTTCAACAAAACTTCCAGCAGCCTCCACCTTACCAACAGGGTTTCCAACAACCCCAAAGGAGATTTGAAGCTCAAACATCAACAAGTCAGCAACAAGGGAATCTCCAACCCAAGGTAGACTCTAACACTGATGATCTTTTGAAACAAATTGTTCTTAATCAACAGAATGAGCTGAAAAGTCAAGGTTCGGAGCTGAGGGAGTTGAAGACTCAAATGAGTCAGATTGCCACCGCCCTCCATGAACTTGTGAGTAAGAATTCTGGAAATCTACCTTCCCAACCCACTCCAAATCCAAAGGGGAATGTTAGTGCCATAACATTGAGAAGTGGGAAGCAAATGAACGATACAGCTGTACCTACCATTCCACCGGGATTCACCTCAACTTCAGAGAAGCCACATTCCATACCAACTGATGAACAATCCAAGGAGAAAGATAAAGGTAAGAAAAAGATTGATGATGTTCCTCCTAAACCACTTCCTTTTCCAAACAGGGTTGTTCAAACCAAGAAGATGGCTGAAGAAGCAATGCAAAATGAGGTTTTGGACACATTCAAGCGTGTGGAGATCAACATTCCTCTACTCGAAGCCATTAAGCAAATCCCAAGGTATGCCAAATTCTTAAAAGAACTTTGTACCAATCGAAGAGGGCTCAAGGGAAATGAGAGGATCAACCTTGGAAGGAATGTCTCAGCACTCATTACACCAACTCTAGCAATGCCAACAAAGTGCAAGGATCCCGGGACATTCACCATACCATGCACCATAGGGGAGTTTCACTTCTCTGATGCTCTTTGTGATTTAGGAGCTTCAATAAATGTGATGCCTCACTCTGTTTTCTCTTCATTGCAGATTGGTGAGCTCAAGCCTACAAGGGTAGTGGTGCAGCTAGCGAATAGAGCTACAGCATATCCGGCTGGTGTCCTTGAAGATGTGTTGGTAAAGGTAAAGGACATGATCTTCCCTGCTGATTTCTATGTACTAAACATGGAAGATGACCAGGTAAGTTCTCATGCCCCTATCATTCTTGGTAGACCCTTCCTCAAAACTGCTAAGACCATTATCAATGTTCATGAGGGTACTCTTTCCATGGAATTCGGGGATGAAATCGTGAGGTTTAAAATCCTGGATTCTATGAAGTACCCACCAGAGGAACACTCAGCATTCTTTCTCTCTCATTCTGAGTCTCCATGTGATAGTCCCTCTATTTTTGATTCCCAATCTCTTGGGGACTATTCACTTCTTAATGAAATAATGAGTATTGGGTCCAACTTGATGTCTCATTCTACTTCATCCCCTTTAATTCATGATCTTTCTGATCTTGGGATTGGTTCATTTGTCCAATCATATTCGAATTCTGAGCATGTATACTCTGATTATGATATGGCTGCTAATTTTTCTGATGGATTTGATGCATTGTTCTCTCATTCAGATGATATGTATGATTGTGCACAGATGTCTACGCCACTCATGCTTCCATCCATTCAGCAGCCACCATCACTGGAACTAAAGCCATTGCCACCAAATCTCAAATACTCATACTTGTTAAGTGGTGAAAAATTACCTGTTATCATTGCTAACAATCTCTCTTTTGAACATGAAGAAAAACTTTTGAATCTTTTGAGGGAGAACATCAGGGCAATCGGGTGGACCTTGGCTGACATATCAGGTATTAGCCCCTCGATTTGCATGAATAGGATTCTTTTGGAAGATGGAGCTAAACCGGTGAGGCAACCACAAAGGAGACTCAATCCAACCCTTCTGGAGGTTGTTAAAAAAGAGGTTGAAAAATTGCTCGAGGCAGGTATAATCTATCCCATTTCAGATTCTCAGTGGGTAAGTCCTATTCAGGTTGTGCCTAAGAAAAGTGGTGTTACTGTTGTTAAAAATGAAAAAGATGAGTTAGTTCCAATGAGGGTACAAAACAGTTGGCGCGTGTGTATTGATTATAGGAAACTAAATCATTCCACTCGCAAAGATCATTTCCCCCTCCCATTTATTGATCAGATGCTTGAGAGACTAGCTGGGAAGACACACTATTGTTTCTTGGATGGATTTTCTGGATATTTTCAGGTTCCTATAGCTCCGGAGGATCAGGAGAAGACTACATTCACCTGTCCCTTTGGGATATTTGCCTATCGGAGGATGCCATTTGGACTTTGCAATGCCCCAGGTACCTTCCAGAGATGCATGGTGAGTATTTTTTCTGATTTTATTGAGACCTGCATGGATGTATTTATGGATGATTTTACAGTGTATGGATCTTCATTTGATGAATGTCTAAGTAGTTTGGAAAATGTGTTGAATCGTTGTATTGAGAAGAATCTAGTCCTGAACTTTGAAAAGTGTCATTTCATGGTAGAGCATGGCATTGTCTTAGGGCATGTAGTGTCAAAACATGGGATAGAGGTTGATAGATCTAAGGTAGACATCATTTCATCCTTACCCTACCCTTCATGTGTGCGTGATGTTCGATCATTCCTTGGGCATGCTGGATTTTATCGACGCTTCATCAGAGATTTTAGTAAGATCGCTCTACCCTTATCTCGATTGCTTCAAAAAGATATTGACTTCAATTTTGATGATTCATGCAGGGTATCATTTGATGAGCTAAAGAAGTGTCTGACCACTCCACCGATCATACAGCCCCCACGGTGGGAGATTCCTTTTGAGCTTATGTGTGACGCCTCCAACTTTGCGGTTGGAGCTGTCTTATCTCAGAGGGTGGAGGGACGTTCACATGTGATCGCCTATGCATCGAGGACACTAGATTCAGCCCAATCAAACTACACCACAACAGAAAAGGAGTTTCTTGCTGTTATATTTGCTTTAGATAAATTTCGTTCATATTTATTGGGCTCTAAAGTAGTTGTTTTTTCTGACCATGCAGCTTTGAGGTACCTCCTAAAGAAGCCAGATGCAAAGCCACGACTTATCCGTTGGATGCTCCTTCTTCAAGAGTTTGACCTTGAGATAAAGGACAAGAAGGGGTCAGAGAATTTGGTGGCGGACCACATGAGTAGGCTTACTCACACACTAGAGGGTGACACCTTGGACCAGGTACCACTTCAGGACACTTTCCCCGATGAGCATCTCTATACCATCTCAGGTAAGCATCCTTGGTATGCTGATTTAGTTAATTACATTGTTGGCTCTGAAATCCCAGTAAATTTGAAGAAGCATCAAGTCCAAAAATTAAAAAGTGAGTCTAGGTATTATGTGTGGGATGATCCATACCTCTGGCGCATGTGTAGTGACCAAGTCATTAGGAGGTGTGTTCCCGATCATGAGTTTGAGTCTGTTTTGCATTTCTGTCATACACTTGCTTGTGGTGGACACTTTGGACCCCAACGGACAGCTAGGAAGGTTTTAGACTCAGGATTATATTGGCCTAGTTTATTCCATGATTCCCATGTATTTTGTAAGTCATGCTCTCGTTGCCAACACACTGGAAACATTTCAAGAAGACACGAGATGCCCCAACAACCCATTTTATTCTGTGAGATTTTTGACGTTTGGGGAATTGATTTTATGGGACCTTTTCCTAGTTCATTTGGTTTCTTGTATATCCTTGTTGCTGTCGATTATGTGAGTAAATGGGTGGAGGCCAAGGCCACCAGGACTGACGATTCTCATGTTGTTGTGGATTTTGTCAAAGCACAGATTTTTTGCAGGTTTGGAGTACCAAAGGCCATCATCAGTGACCAAGGGACACACTTTTGCAATAGGAATTTTTCTTCCCTCCTTCGGAAGTATGGGGTGACACACAAAACATCAACACCATACCACCCCCAAACAAATGGCCAGGCTGAGGTTTCAAATCGTGAGTTGAAACAAATCTTGGAGAAAACCGTGCAGCCAAATAGGAAGGATTGGAGCAAGCGCTTGGATGATGCATTGTGGGCTTATAGGACAGCATACAAGACCCCCATTGGTATGTCCCCATTTCGGATTGTTTTTGGGAAAGCGTGTCATCTCCCCGTGGAAGTCGAGCATCGGGCATATTGGGCTATAAAGAAATGTAACATGGATTTGGCCCAAGCTGGAATTCAAAGGAAGTTGCAAATTCAAGAGCTTGAGGAGATTCGCCTGTCATCATATGAGAACTCAAGGCTCTACAAGGAAAGATCAAAAGCAGCTCATGACAAAATGATCCAACAAAGGGAGTTTCATATTGGAGAGAAAGTCCTTCTCTATAGTTCACGACTGAAGTTGATGCCTGGTAAGTTGCGTTCCAGATGGTTAGGTCCTTATATTGTGTCTAATGTTTTTCCTTATGGTGCAGTGGAGATCACACAAGAGGACACTGGAAGGAGCTTTACAGTCAATGGGCAACGTTTGAAGAGATACATTGAGGGACATCCTACTGATGCAGTGGATTTTATCACACTGCATGACCCCATCATCACTTGATCACATCAGGCTGTTCCTAACCCTTTCACTTTTATATTATTTGTCCTATTTGAAAAATTCTGCATTCCATGTGCATATATCATCTCATAGGTTCACATTGAGGACAATGCAATATTTTAAGTGTGGGGGAGGGAACCTTTTAGTTTAGTAATTTCAATTGTTTTCCTGTTAAAAAAAAACAAAAACCAAAAAAAAAAAAAATTGTGTCTTTCAAAATTTGTGTGTTTATTTTACAATTTTCTGTGTGTTTTTGAAACTTTTGAGCTGAAATGATTCTCATCACCATTTTTAAATCCATATCAATAAGTGAAACAATTTACCTCTTGAAACTAAGCTTACATGAATGCTGAAATTACTTTGTTTCAAGTTCAAATATTTAGTAATTTCATGGAAAGTACACCGAATTTTGAATCCCATGCCACATCTCACTGTCTTTAAATTTGAAATCACTTTCCTGTGAGGCTTCTGAACCATTATTTTCATATTCTTTACATTCACCTCACTTCTTGAGAGAACCAAACCATACTTGATTTAACCAGAATTTGTTCTATTCCTGTCAAAACTTGAGGGTTTGAGGTACATATGTTTAAATGATTGAGGCATTTGTTTGGTATTAAAGCCCCCTTTTCAAAGAATCCTTTTTTATAATGGCCTACCTTGAATATTTAATCCTTGTAGCCCTTAGAAGCCATGCACAGCCTGTTAGGTTAAGCCACATTACAAGCCAATTTTCCCTATCCAACCAACTCTTGAAGTGAAATTGCATAATCTAGTTGAGCTTAAGTGTGGGGGAAGCTGTCTTGTGTTGTACCACCACATTATGTGATACTTTGGGTGGAAAATTAAATTCTGAAGAGATGTGTTTGCTGCTAAAGAAAGTCATTATATTGAAAGCTGTGCCTTTTCTGGAGCTTTCATGACAAGTGAAGCTGTGCCTTTTCTGGAGCTTCTAATTGAGGTGGAAAGCTGTGCCCATCTGGAGCTTTCAAGAAAATCATGTTTTAGAAGATTGACATTTTTTATGCTGAAATGATGAATGGTGTAAACCTTTCATGACTTTTCATGATGATGGAGCTGAATTGATACTATGGGGATTGAAGAGAAGACCATATTTAAGTGAAAATTAGATTAATGCAATTTTGCTTTAAAAGAGTCAAGCCCTCCTCATTCAGCCTCAGAGTTTTTCACATCTTAATCCTACCAACCGAAAGCCACAGAACAACACTGAAAAGTCCTCATGATAAACATATGTCCTTGACTCACATCGGGTAGCAATGTAGGAATCTATCAAGCCTATGGTGACCCTTGTATGAGTTTGGATGAGAAAGACATTGCAAAAAAATTGATATTTGAGTGATGAGAGAAAATTCAAGCGAGGTAAGTGTTTTGTGCATGGGTGGATAAATGAAGTGGAAATATATTGAATGATATAAATGGAGAACTTGATATAAGGTTTTTTATGTGGCATGATATCTTTTGATTCTTGGTGTGAAATTGATTGATCTTAAAGATATGTGTTTTAAAATTGGTTTTGATTTGATATTGATGTTTACTTGATATGAGGTTTTGCCCAGGTGTGCAAAAGGGTAAGTGTGGGGGAGTTGATAAAACACTATTTTATTGAATATTTTATTGATAATAAATGATATAATTTCCTCACATTGTGTTAAACATGTTTATTTATTAAATATTTGGGATTTGATCATTCATTTGAAAATTTGGTGAAAATTCCAGTTTTACCCTTAATAGTGCACTGTAGTATTTCAAAGATATATATTTTTATGTTTATTATTTGAATTTGAAATTTTGTAACAGTGTTTCTAACTTAATTATCTACAACTTTTATTCAGGACACTAAAGCTAAAGAGTTCATTTGGTTGTTGAAATTGGGCCATGAAGTCAAAGTTGGTCTGGGCTCGCCAGAATGGAGAAGGTTCTGTATTTGGGCCATATATTCTACATACCGGCTTGGATTGAGCCCCAATTTTGTTGAAAGCTCGGGGACATGATGTGGCACAAATCATCCTTCTGGAAGGCCGGCCAATTCACGCGTTTTGGTGGTCAAATGGGCGGTGCAAGTTTCATTAAAATATTTGGCCGAAATTTTGCATTCACACTTGAAACCACTTTAAACCTAGCCTCCCCTCCACTCTATAAATTAGTGATTTTCTCATTTGGAGAGGCTGGTTCGTGCATTGGGAGATTGGAGGCAGAGGAGAATTGGTTTCAACCAAATTCTCCAACCATTGTAAGAGAGGTAGCTCTTGAAGCAAGGATCCTCTCATCGAAGCCTCCTTCTCTCCTTCATGTTGTAATTGTTTTGTTTGTGTAATAAACTTCTTTATTCTTCTTTTATTTCTTCTCTTTTCCTCTGTTTTATTTAAATTTATTCTTCTCTTAATCTTCCTCTTGGGGCTTGAATTCTTGAGTAGAAGCGATATTGGGTTATACCCATTATAAACCTTTGCACATGCAAAACGCTTCTACGATGATTGCGCCACCCATGGAAGAGTAGTCTTTTAGTAATCGATCTATCTTCTACCCTCTTCATTTAATTATTTTGAATCAATGAGCTACTGAAATTCACTTAATATGATCCATGAATTGTATTTTTAAATTGTAAGAAACTAAGCAAGCAATTGAACAATTAACACAAAAACACGCGAGGTCGGGATTTTGTTTAAATTGTGAGAGCGCGATCTTAATCGGTAATACAAGACCACACGGGATAAATTTGTAGAGTTCAAATATAATCCCTAAACACAATTCATCCTCATTTCCAGAATGGATATGTGCCTTAATTTACCACTGATCATAAGCTAATCTTAGAACATCAATCAAAGCAGGGTGCTGCGATTGCACGTTCCAAAGTTAGCCTAGGTTTAAATTCACATCATCTTTGTGGTAAAGTTAATTCTCGTAGGGTTCGGGATTTAACAAATTAAGGGATCATAATTAAGTGAATGTTAATTTAAATGATAATGATTAATAATAAAGTGAAGAGGTAGAGTTAGATCGATTACGCCTTTTAAAATATTTTTTAAAAAAAACATCTTCTTGTTGTGTTATTTTAATCGGAATTCATTTCAAAACTAAAAACAAAAAAATACAATCTTCTTCCAGCAAACTTCTTCTAGATTCATAAACTATAAACAACCCCCATCCTTTTCTAGTAGTGTTTTTATTCTCTTTTATTTTATTTTTAGAATACCTCTAATAAGATGTTTTAATTCACTTCCTCCTTTGAGAGACGACCTTGGTTAGCCCCCTATGCTACACCAAGTAAACTAAACATTAGCTTCATAGAGTGTTGTGCTTGGAGTTTTATCCAACGTAACTCACTTTTGAAGTTCTTTTGAGAGCGTGTGCGACAACGCTCTTTCACTGATCAATGGTGGAATCTTATCAAGAATACAAGGCAAAGGGATGAAATTGAGTCCATGGAATGGGACGAGTTCAAGAACTTATTTTTCAATAAGTACATCCCTCGTATTCTTAAAACAAAGTTGGAGAAGGTGTTTTTTGAACTAAATCAAAAGGATGATGAATCTGTTGGTACCTACGAAGTAAATGTTTCCAGACTTTCAAGGTATGCTTCTTGAATTGATATCCAACCTGAGATCAAGATCACTCGATTCTTTAGTGGCTTAAAACCATGTCTTCGAATGGTGATAGCCATAAGGGACTTCAATAGCTACGAGGAAATTGTTCGATGTGCTCTCAAGGTTGAGATGGAAATTGGAGTAAACCATCAGTCATATGGGTTTGATAAGAAATGGAAAATGGAATTCAAAGGGAAATATAAAGACCACATTGAAAATAAGATGAGTTCTCCCTTATGCTCACAGTGTGGAATAAATCATGGACGGAATTTTCTTAAAGGGACGTGAAAATGATTCAAATGTGGAAAATAAGGTCATCGGGAATTTGAATGCCACAATGATGAGAAAAAGATGTCTAGTTATGTGAAAAAAGAAAAAGCTACACAGAATGCACCTCTTACACATTAATGTTAGAAGTGCAAGGAAATGGGGAATTATTCCAATCAATGCCCTAATCCAAGGGTTGTTGATGATGATTGACATCAACATACTCTTAAGTCCAAAGACAAAGGAATATCACAGGCGATTTCTATCGGCGATGTGGAGTATGATAACGAAATTGTGAAAGGTACACTTACGATCCACTCTAAAGTAGAAAATGATTTATTTTATTCTGGATCCATGCACTCTTTTATTTCTGAAGAATTTTCTAAGGGTATCTCCATACTAACCCAACGATTAGCTATTGAGTTAGCTGTGACAACTCTTAATGGCATAACAGTAGCATCAAAAGTTAATAATTCTTCTCCAATTGACGTTTTTGGGACATTTCATATTCCCAATAAATATATGATCATATATCGATGCAAGGATCAATATAACCTTCCAGTGGAAATTTCTTCCATCTTATGGGTCTTGATTCCAATAAATGAAGGTTATTTATCTCAAATGAGTGGAGAGAAACTCACGATTAATAATATTCCCATTGTACGAGAGTTTGATGATGAATTTCCAGAGGAATTGCTAGGTCTTCCACCAAATCGTGAAGTTGAGTTTTCATTAGAACTCATACCTAGTGTTATGCCCATTTCAAAGAAACCTTATAAAATAGCCCCAATTGAGTTGCAGGAATTGAAGAAGCAACTCCAAGAGAATCTTGATAAGGGATTCATACCCCCTTGTGCATCACCTTGGGGAGAACCTATTCTATTTTTTAAGAGGAAATATGGATCAATGAGACTCTAAATTGACTATGGAGAACTTAACAAGATCACTATCAAGAACAAATATCCTCTCCCACGCATTAATGACTTATTTGACCAACTACGTGGAGATCAATACTTTTCCAAGATTGATCTTCATTCAGGGTATCATCAATTAAGGGTCAAAGGGAGGATATACCAAATACGGTTTTCCGTACAAGGTATGAACACTAGGAATTTATTGTGATTCCATTTGGTCGTACTAATTCCCCATCTATCTTAATGGATCTAATGACTACAGTCATTAGATACTATCTTGATCAGTTTGTGGTAGTCTTTATAGATAATATTCTTGTCTCTTCAAAGAGCAAGGAAGAACATGAAGATCACTTGAGAATTGTATTATAGACCCTAAGAAAGTAGAATCTTTATGCCAGATTTACCAAGTGTTAATTTTGGCTTCAAAAAGTTTCATTTTTTGGGTCACAAAATCTAAAAAGAGCGGATATATGTGGATCTAGAAAAAATAGAGGTTATTGAAATATGGTTGAGACCAACAAGAGTAACTGAGATACAAAGTTTTCTTGGGTTGACTACATATTATAGATGTTTTCAGAAAGGATTTTCACGATTTTCTAATCCACTCACCAGGTTGACTTGAAAAGGAGTTAAGTTCACTTGGACGGAGGAGTGTGAAGGGAATTTCAAGGAGTTAAAAAGAAGGTTATCTTGTGCACATGTTCTCACACTACCTTGTAGTGGATAATGGTTTTTGATCTACAGTGATGCATCTAAGAAGGGATTGGGGTGTGTTCTGAAGCAAAATGATATGGTGATAGCTTATGCTTCACGAAAGTTGAATATCCATGAGCAAAATTACTTAACTCATGATTTGGAATTAGCTGCGGTAATCTTTTAATTAACGATTTGGAGGCATTATCTTTATGGTGAAAGGTGTGATATTTATATTGATCACAAAAGTTTAAAGTATATTTTCACACAAAAGGAGATGAATATGTGCCAAAGAAGATGGTTGGAGCTGATTAAGGATTACAACTACTCAACTCATTACCACCCTGGGAAAGCAAACAAGGTGGAAGATGCATTAAGTCGACAAGTCAATGCTAGATTTTCCGTGATGAGGATCCCAAAAGATCCAATATTTATGGATTTACAAAGGATAGATCTTGGAATTATAATGTAATGGGAAAATATTATCTTTCTCAAGTTAATGTTCAGCCATCTATACATGTGAATATTAAAGAGGAACAGAAATAAAATGTAGAGTTAAAAAAGAAGGTGAGAAATGTTCCTGAATTCCACATTGATTGTGATGAAATAATAAGGTTCAGATATCGGGTTTCTATTCCTCCCATCCAAGAAATAATGAAGGAAATATTGGATGAAGGTCATAGTTCTTCATTCTCTATTCACCCTAGAAGCACGAAGATGTATTGGGACCTGAAGGAGAACTTCTGGTTAGATGGCATGAAAAGAGATGTTGCTGAATATTTCTCTCGATGCTTGGTTTGTTGGAAAGTTAAAGCTGAGAGACAGATGTTTAAGGGGATGTTACAAAAATTACCAATACTAGAATGGAAAAGCTAAAACATCACTATGGACTTTGTCCCTGGACTTCCTAAAAAATCCAATGGAAATAATGCTATCTGCGTTATATTTGATCATCTTACAAAGTCGGCACACTTCATTGACATTAGAGAAGATTTCTCTTTTGATCAGCTATCCAGGATATAAGTGAATAAAGCGGTAATATTTCATGGACTACCACTTTCCATTATATATGATCGGCATCCAAGGATTACCTTGAAGTTCAGGTGAAGTATTCAGCATACTCTAAAAACAAAGTTGAGTTTTAGCACTGCATATCATCCTCAGAAGGACGGTCAGTCAGAGAGGACAATTCAAACTCTAGAAGACATGTTGCGAGATTTCTCTAGGGATTTGAAAGGTGGTTGGGATCAACACCTACCTTTGGTGTAATTTTCGTATAAAAACAGCTTTCACTCCAGTATTCAGATGACTCCTTATGAAGATATCTATGGAAAGAAATGAAGAACTCCAACTTGCTGGGATGAAGTTAGGGAATGAAATCTATTATGTCCTGATCTTGTTGATGAGAAGGATGAAATGCTTAGATCTATTCAACAAAACATAAGAGCAGATCTTAGTCGACAAAAAAGTTATTCCAACAACCGAAAAAATACCTAGAGTTTGAAGTGGGAGATAAAGTGTTCTTACGAATATCTCCATGGAAGAGAGTAATGAGATTTGGAAAGAAGGGAAAGTTGAGCCTTATGTATATTGGACATTTTGAAATACTATATCATGTTGGGAAGTTAGCTTACTGATTGGCGCTTCCATCAAATCTCTCTGATGTTCATGATTCCTTCCATGTATCTCTCCTAAGAATATACATACCTAATCCTTCACATGTACTAAGCTCAAAAGTTGTACCATTGGAGCAAGATCTTTCTTATGATGAAAAGGTGATAGAGATTCTGGATTGTAGCGAAAAAGTTCTACGAAACAATACCACTCACTTGGTTAATGCTTTATGGAGGAACCACCAATTAGAAAAAGCAACATGGGAAAATGAGGTTATTATGAAGGAGAGGCATCCTAATCTGTTTGTTACGAAGTGACAAATTTTTAGGGCGAAATTCATTTTAAGGGGCGTAGAATGTAACACCCTGAGATTTTATGAGGAATATATTTTTAATATGTGTTATGTTATATGAAACACCAGTGGAATCTTTCACTACACACATCAATGGCTTGGATTGCGTTACGAGCAAGAGCAACCTTCCTCAATAGCTTGTGTTGTACGCAATACCGAGTTTCACTAAACAATGATATATTATTATAATATTATGAAATAGTCGTATGAATAATATTAACCAAATTTTGAATTTTATGACAATATAATTCATCATACATATTTTCTATAATGATATATGAAAACAAAATCAATTTTTTGGATAAAAGAAGTATTTTAAAAAAAGGCAGTTTTAATGCCTTTTGATGGAGCACCCATATTAAATCTCATTTTTTACAACTTAATAAGTTCAATTTTACAATATAAACTACTTCTTTTGAATAAATATATAAAAATTTACATTGGATAATTTTTTTATAATTTTTTGATAACTTTTATATTATGATCAATAGTAATAATACGATAAATTTTTATTAAAAACATATTTTTTCATCAAGGTAATTTATATGAATAAATGATAAAATTTAATAGTTTTAAAGTATAAATAGAATATATTTTTACCGTTTAATATAATGTATGTCATTTCCTGTAATTTTACGTTGAATTCATAATTAAAAACATTTCAATCTTTGACAATGGTTTACCTTTTAAAACCCATTTTCTTAACAATGAGATTAATTTTAAATTAATTATGGCAACTTATATTGTTTGAATTTTGAAAAAGGGATTCCATATTTGGATTCAGTGGGTCCAAATTATGTTAACACGTTACTTTTATTTTTTTGACATTATGAATAGTAACTAAGGTAATTTTTATTTACTACACTTAAAGGTAAATCATGTAATTAAGGGTAAAAATAAGATTATAAAATTACCCTAACACCTTCCAAACTTATATTGGATGAAAAAAAGTTTTCCGATATTACCTAAGGGTTGGAAAATATTTATTTTATGGACTTTTGACCTTGAATATTATATAATTATTATTAGAACCAAAGAAAGTGATAACATGTCACTCTCTTATATCTTATAAGTGTAGTAACTTTACATTAGTGTTAAACTCCATAAAACATAGAACATGAATAGTATCCAGAAATCCAAAAACATTATCTAAATAATTTTAATTTTATTTAGAATTTTTAGGGATAAAATAATTATTATTAATGATGACACAACAGTGATGTTGAAATTATTTTATTAATTGAAATATCAACTAAATGGTTTTAAAAATATTAATATAAATATCATAAGAACTATTTAATGTGCTCCAAGAAATTTCTAGATAAATAAGACATGTTATGAATCTATTAAATATTTTATTTCAAACATATATTTTTTTGGATTTTATTTAAATTCAAATAAAAGAATAATTTCAAAATCGACACTATTGTTATTTTATAAAAATATCATATTATAAAATTGTTTAGAAATCACAAAAATATTTAAAAATTATAAATTGAAATTTATGTGGTCTAAATTATCATAAATGATCCAATTATGGACAATTAAAGACACATAAGTAATTATTTATAACAATTTAAAATTTAGAATATTATTACCACAAATAAAATTAAATGGAATAGATAAGGATAAATCAACTTGATAAGGATTAAAATCAATTCTCAACATGTCTAAATTTTATTGGTTGATGAGATTAAAACCTTATCTCATCTCATCTTCAAATTGAAACATATTTTGAGGTTTTTAATTTGGGTTTGAATTTATTATAAATTAATATTTCTTTTGTTTTCAAAGGTGCCCCTATCCTCCCTTAGAAAAGTGAACCTCCTCCCTCTCCTCTTACCAATATTTTTAGCCTTAAATATTGGCCAAACCCTATATATTTATCTTCCCCACTTCCCTAGAAACCTACTAGTGGTCCTGGTCTTCTTCAAAGACCAACATTAGTTCCCTAGTAGGTGGTTTAGAATAGGCGCGTCGAAGAAGAGGTAATATCCTTTTCCAATCCTTTTAAATTTATTTCTTCTTCTACTTCCTCTTATATTTTTGTTTCATAATAAATTAAAAACATCAGTATCACTCATATACTGATATTTTAATATAAATATTAAACAAACCAATTTCACCTCTTATCCATCATACGGAAAATGAAATCACCGGGCGTGTGTACGTATGGAATACCATCTCCACGCCATGGTGTAATCTATTTTTCCACCACCACCATACTTGGATGGGTTTAATGGTGTAAATAATAACGATATATGACTATTATAACATGATACTAATTCTGAGACATTCCATCATCCACTCCAATACCATTCAATAATTATGGGAACGATATCGTCGCTCGTGCGTAGGTACGGCTTACCGTCTCCACGGTGTGATGTGATTCGTGCTATATGATCATCATTAAACTATGATTATATAAAAGAACTGAATGAATAAGTCTGATATATATAATAATAATATCAATTATTAAATGTTGTAGCTATAACCTAAAAATATGAATAAGAATTTATTCAACAAAACACACGTTAGAATATAAAAAAATGAACACCAGAATAACAAATAGAAATGAAATATTACTCATAATAAGATAAGAATATGAGAATATAAGATATAATAACAATGAATATAATTCTGGAATAGGCCAATGAATTTATTTAAATGATTATACAGGAGGTTCGGATACGTATAAAGCATATCGGACCTAAGGTAAGTGAAAATCTCACAATCTCAATTTTATCTGAGACTATTTATACATTAGAACTTACTAGAGCATATTTATCATTCATGTAGAGACCCAAATCTTGAAATACATGGACAATACATTACTTTTTTGGAATACATAATACATAACAAAAAACCTAAAACTCAAGGATTGTAATAGTTTAGTGTCTTTGGAAACTCGGAATATAATCTTCTAATCGTGGTGAAATATCATCAAAATCTCCCATAAAGATCTTCCCCTTTTGTTTCCTTACCTAAAACCTTTCTTTATTTCCTGGGGAAAATAAAACATAAAAAGGGTGAGCTCAAATTCTAAGTAAGGGAACACATAGTGAACATAAAACAATCCATAAACATTTGAAAACAAAAACTTGAACATGAAATTTAAACATCAAAAACTTGAGCAAAGACATAAATCATGGAAGTATGTAAGGAATATATCATAATGGAACATCAACCATGATAAAATATAATGGGAATAAAACATGTAATTTTGGAAACCATTCAGCACATGTTATGATTTCTATAGTATCCAAGGCATTGCTACCACGACCATCTTAGTGGACAAAGTCCCTTTCTGAATTGAGTTCACTCCTCGTTTCATTTATGTAACACTGAACTGGATTAACTTACCATTCCAGCCATGTCTATCTTATGAGATATAAATCTTTACCCAATTCTTTGGAGGTAGATATAGGTCCCACCCATCGCATAATGAAATCATTTTACTTGTGTAAGAACATAGACATAAATCATTCATCATAACCCAAAGAATAAAAATGGGTTTCATATACATAATCCCATCATTACATAATCCATATAAAACAAATTGATATCATATAATCATAAGAAAAGTGAAACTATGTAAATCATTGAGATATTATACTTTAAACATACACATATGAAATAATTTCATCTTATATGGATGATGGTTTTGATAAAACACTTGAAATGAATTCTTGAGGAAATTATCCTTTCTTCTTCAAAATAATTTAAATTTCAATAAATGCCATTACATTTTAAAAGAAAAGGAATTTTTTGAAAATACATATGAAATCATGTAGTGAAAGCTTCATGAAAATAAGGCATTATGAAACCGTAAAAATCCGTTCATGCTGTATAAGTCAAAAAAACATTCTTCTCGTACTTTTGCCGGAAAAGTCAAAAAGTACCTCGTAAAAGAAAGATTCCATACATACCATGTAGTAAAAGTAAAAAATGGATAAAAAGGAATATAAACATACATGAAACCATTTTTAGGAAACATGGACATGGATGTGAACAATAACCCCAGTATATACGTACGAATAAATAATCTTGGATAAGAACGAGATTGGAAAGTTATCCCTTACCTTAGGTCCGATATTCTTTTTATGGATCCGAACCTCCTGTATAATGATTTAAATAATGTCATTGACTTATTACATAATCATATTAATTGTTATGATATCATATATGTTTCACTTATGACTTTATATTACCCATTCTTTTGTAAATTCCATGTTAAAGCAGCGTTTTGGGTAAAATAATTTCATTTATCGTATGTGTTTCGACTTTTCGTTCATGATATTATTTCTTATATACTGATTTACATAATTACAGAATTTAAAAAATGATTTATATATAATATATATTCATCATATACATATATATTATAGATCAATAAAAGGAATGAAATACACCGTTCATGGAGACGGTAGGCCGTACGTACGCATGAACGCTGTTTTCGTTTCCTTATTGAATTGAATGAAACTAAATAGATGACATAAATATATATATATACATAAATCCAGAAGCATTATTATATAATATATTTAATTATTATTCATTATATAAACATTATTATCATTCATGTATGGTTAACATGGAGAATGAATCTTATCGCGTCGTAGAGACGGTAGTCCGTACATACGCACGAGCGATGATATCGTTCCCATAATTATTGAATAGAATTGGAGTGGATGGTATAATATATCAGAATCAGTATGATGTTATAATAACCATATATAGTTATTCTTTACACCATTATACCCATCCATGTAAGGTGTTGGTGGAAAAACAGATTACACCACGGTGTGGAGACAGTATTCTGTACGTACGCACACGCGGTGATTTTGATTTCCGTAGGATGGATAGAAGGTGAAATAGGGTTTTTTCATATTTATAATAACATATCATTATATTAAGGATACTTATGTTATTACTTAATAATGAAAAAACTAATGAAGAGGTAGTAGAAGAAGAATGGAACTTGAAAACACGGTAGAAGGTATTACCTCTTTCTCAAAGTGCCTCATTTAAAATTTATCTTAGGGCACTAGAGTTGGTCTTTTGGGAAGACCAGTACCTCTAGTAGGTTTCTACGAAAGTGGGGAAGTGAAATGGGTAGGGGTAGGCCGAGATTTAAGGCTCAAATTGGTTTGAGGAGGAGAGGAAGGAGGTTCTCTTTTATAAGGGAGGAGAGGGACACCTTTGAAATTATAAGAAATATTAATTTATAATAAATTCCAACCCCTAATACAAACCTCAAAAATTACTCAAATTCGAATATTAGATGAGATATGGTTGGAATATAATCAACCAATAAAATTTAGAAAATTAGGGAATTTATTTTAAATATTATCAACTTTAATTATCCTTATATAATGTATTTAATTTTATTTGTGGTAATAATATTCTAAATTTTAATTCATTATAAATAATTACTTATATGTTTTTAATTGGCCATAATTGTATTCTATATTATATTTTGGACCATATAAATTTTAATTTATAATTCTTAAATATTTTTTGATTTTTAAACAATTTTATAATTTGTAATTTTTTTAAAATAACAATACTGTCAAATTTAACACTATTCATTTATTTGAATTTAAATAAAATCCTCGCAGAATACATGTTCAAAATAAAAGCTTTAATATATTCATAACATGAAATAATTAACTATAAAATTAGTGGAGCACATTAAATAGTTTATATAATATTTATTTTAATATTTTTAAAACTTTTTATTTGGTATATCTCTTAATAAAATAATTACTGCAACATTTTTGTATAATTATTTAATATACTAATTTGTTGCATAAAAATTTAAAATAAAATTCTTTAATGAATATAAATATAATAACTTTCATAATAATATTCTTCCATGAATTTATCGTCTTAAAATCACAACATTTAAATTGTTATATTTATAAAATTATGAAGTTGACATCTTTGACATCATTTAAAATAAAATAATGTAAATGTCATAATCGGTTTAGAAGGCTCCAAATGGTCCAACAATAGACCCTTGGATGATTAGGGTATTGATATAGTCGACCAATAATTTTTGGTCAAGTTTCTGGTCCTTTTGATAGGTATTTTTATTTTAATAAAATCCATATTATTGATTTTTCACTAAATAAACATTTTCTGAATCACTATTGTGTCACCATTAATGACAATTTTTTATCCATAAAAATAATAAATAAATTCTCATGATGTAGAATTTTATTTATCTTTCTGGAGACTATTTATTTTTGAAGTTTCATGAAGTTTATCACTAAACTAAAATTATTATACTTATAAGATTTAAGAAAGTGACATGGTGTCACTTTCTTAGGTTTTAATAATAATTAAATTATTTTCATGGAAAAAGTCTATTAAATGAATCTAATCCGACCATTAGATGATATGGGTAGTCTTTAATTCATCCAATAGGATTTTGGCAGGTGTTAGGGTAATTTTATAATCTTATATTTACCCTTAATTACCCGATTTACCATTAACTGTAGTAAATAAAAATTAAAGTAGTTACTATTCATAATATCAAAAAAATAAATAAATGTAACCTATTAACATAATTTGGACCCACTTAATTCAAATATGGAAACCATTTTTCCCAATTCAATACATATAAGTTGCAGAAATTAAATTAAAATTAATCACGTTGTCGAAGGAAAGTCGATTTTTGTTTAAAACATTGTAAAAGATTGGATTGATTTAACCTACAAATTCATTGTAAAATCAATGCTAATTACCTACATTGTATTAAATGGTAAAAATATATTCTATATACACTTTAAAACCATTCAATAATATAATTTATCCACATAAATTATTACGATGAAAAAAAAATTTAATTAAAATATAGCGTGTTTTTACTATTCATTAAAATATGAAAGTTACCAGAATAATATGAAAAATTTATCCAAAGTAAATTTGTATTTCCTGATACAAAATAAGTATTTTATTTTTTAAAATTTAATATATAAACATGTCAAAAAACTAGATTTAATGTGGGTGCGCCATCAAAAGGCGGAAAAACTGCATTTTTTGAAAAATACTTATTTTACCCGAAAAAATTATTTTGTTCTTATACCATGTTCTATAAAATTAGTAATATGAATAATAATGTTATAAAATTCAAAATATAGTTAATAATATTTATAACGGCTATTTCATAACAATATTATAACAATATATCGGTGTTTAGTAAAACCCGGTATTGCGTACAACACACGCTATTGGGGAAGGTCCTGATTGCATGTATTGCAAGCCAATTCAGGGTTGCATTTAGTGCACGACTCCTTTTTTGTTTCGTTACAATAGAATCCAACCATTTTTCATTTATACATTGAATATATATATATACACTCAATATTTCATAGAATGACTATTATCATACGAACTTGAAATTGTGTGTAACACAATCTAAGAATAGTGTTGCATATACTGAAAGCTAATACAGTGTTTTATATAGCACAAGATATTCTTGTTGTGACATAAAACACATGACATCAAATAAATTAAAAGTAATACTTATCATAAAATATCGGGTTGTTACATTCTACCCCCCTTAAAATGAATTTCTCCCTCGAAATTCATTGGGGTTATACGTGGTTTTCTACATGAATGTTTCTTTAATAGAAACCCACATCATAAAAAGGAATACAAAAACTTGAAATTAGAAACTAATGTATGAAATTTAACGGTTACCCAAATTAACTAATCAATGGGTTTCCACATATGATAACATAGGTGAAAATATGAATATGGAAGAGAAATCTAACCATAAATTTCTAATGGAGAGTGGTAAGGAACATGGCTATGAAAAAGCCAACAATCACAAAGCCATAAATTTGTGATGATCTAAGGAAGCATATGACTCATCAGATATAAGGGCACTAGGACAACATTTTTGGTTTTCAAGATCATTTCCCTAATGTTTAAGAATTTGAATTAGAATAAATACTTACTTTATTTCGATATAATCTCACTGTTGTTCATGCCTTGAACAATTTACACATCATCAATTAAAGAAATGATGTTGAATTTGTCATCCGTGAAGTGTTAGCAGATCATGTGATAGAATGATGGGTCATTCCATCTGTCTCAAACAAAAGGTTATAAATAGTTATATACCTAATTCCATCTATCGTATATCTTTCCAAAAATGGACTTATACTTCATCTATCATACCGCTTTATAAAGTAAAACTAGTTTCTACTCACCATGGACTTCCAGTAGGAAAGTGGTAGGTAATAAAGGCATGTCACACTTCGGTTGTGGGTTCGATTTTCGCAACCTAGTCCGACGCGACGGGTTGTCTCCCATCCAGCAGGTTGTCCTTTTTCTAAAACTAAATTATTATAACAACCCATCAATAATATTGAAAAAAAAGTTCTAGCCTTAGACAATACTAATTTATGTCCAACATATTCCATTCCAATATTTAGGGTTATCCAAAATACTTTTGTCCAAGCTTATAGTATAAAGAAAACAATTACTGGAAATGTAATCTACCGAGCATGTGAATACCATCATTTATCCCCCATATATCATAAGATATATCTTGTTGTTCACATTCCAAACATGTGAATACCTTAATCCAGTATTCTTTTGAAACATGAATTACCCTAGAACCTTAGTGAAAACATGAGTGCTGTCAAAAGTTAAGACTTTCCACATACCAAAATCCCAAAAATTCAATATACTCAATGTAACGCCCCGACCCCAGTTACCCAGAGTCGGTGCATTATTTACATAACATTGGCATGATCACAAGAAAGATCAAATCTCGAAAGACCGATTGGTTTAGTAGCCTTGGAAACACTAGATATATTCATAAGTTTTACATTACATCATAAAATGAAAGACTACTACAACAACATAATGTTTCCACAGTCCACACTATAATCCCCTCATAATATCCATGCAGGTCATTCATAACTTACATCTTCACTTCCTGGGAAAAATAAAACATAGAAAAGGGGTGAGCTCAAATGCCCAGTAAGGATAACAATATAGCGGAACATTCAAAAATATGCATAAACATTTAAGGCAATGAATTACTAAAACAAAAGCCTTTTAAAATTAAACTTCAACATAGTATGGCAAAAGTAAAATGAAATAATGCCATTTACTTGTTCACATGGATATTCTACTAATCGAATTATCACATGCAATATCAATAACCACTTTCATAATGTTGGAATGCATAATGTCAAACATTAATTTCATTGTCTAGGCCTCATCCCAAGACCTAGGGGTTACTTCTAACCGGAACCCAACCCGGAGTGCCTCTAATAACCGGACACCAACCCGGAGTGCCTCTAATAACCGGACACCAACCCGGAGTGCCTCTAATAACCGGACACCAACCCGGAGGGCATACTTTTACCAGTCCCTAACCTGGAGGGCTTACTTTAACCAGTCCCTAACCTGGAGGGCTTACTTTAACCAGTCCCCAACCTGGAGGGCTTACTTTTACCGGTCCCCAACCCGGAACATACTTGTTTAGCACATTCATCTGAAGAAAAGTTTGAAATATAACATAATCATTCGGATTAAAACTAGCATACGAAATGTCAATAGTTTCACCATAAACTATGAATGGTATAAAATAGCACATCCACAGCCAAACATATCACAAAATCTTCAATACAATATAGATTTTTTGTATTATAATAAATCAACTTCAAATAAGCGTAAAATCTATTGAAGGATGTTGACATAGATGAAATCAAAACACTTTTTAGAGAAATATCTCTTTCTATTTTTGAAATCATTTAAGAGACATATAAAATAAAACATTTTCTTGAAAATATTCTTGTAATCTTGTAAGGAAAGCTTTGAAGATTTTATAACGGCGTAAAATAACCGCACCCGCCGTATAAGTTAAAAAAAACATTCTTACCTCAATTCTGTCGAAAAGGTTAAAAAGGACCTTTTTTTGAAAACGACGGAAAGATTACTTTATAAACCTCTTATAAAAAGTCAAACAAGGGTATAAATGACTTTAACCCATATTCTTGTAATAGTAAAAATGTTTTGAAATACATTTTTAAGAAACATGGATGTGGATGATAAAGAGATCCCAGTAGATTATTACGTATAAACAACCTTGGATAATGAAGAGGTTGTGAAATAACCCTTACCTTGTACTTTTACTTGGTTGGGGTAGGTTAACCTCCTGTATAATGGTGAAATAGTTTTTATTAAATTATACAAGAATCATATACATTAATATGATATCACATATGATCTTTTAATATTGATTTGATAATAATATCTTAGTATTATCGCTGTTTCGGGTGTGAACTTACTTGTTTGCTTTTGTATGTTTTGTTACGTAAGACATGTTTGTAAAGGATAATTTGTATATTATTCAAATCCAGAATGGTATCAAGTCCTTAAAAATCATTTTTAAATCATCAAATAATAATTATGCTTGAATGGATACGATGGAGAATGAATCTCATCGCGTTCGTGGAGACGGTAGTCCGTACGTACGCACGAACGCTACTTCCATTTAATTTTTATTTTAAAAGAATCGAATACAAATGATACATAGGTATATTACTATTCCAGTATAATATAATATTTTATACATGTTACTTAAGTTCATTAACACCATCCTTTATACGTTCCATGTGTGGTATGAACGAGTCATATCATTTTAAGGGGGCAGTAGTCCACACTTCCTCAAATGAAATTATCGTATGTATATACAACATGAAACGAATAATGGTTTGAAATAAAATGGAATTACAGAAGCTTATATATAAAATATATATCATTAATATCATATTTAATTACAGTGCCATCATAATGGCCACCATGAGAGGCGGTAAGATGTATTTGAACAATCATCGTTTCGTGAGGCGTTAGTTTGCCATCCACAGAAACATTATGTTCATCATCCATTAGATGGAGTTGTGTGTATGTGTAGTTTGAATCCTTCTTATAACAACATCCTAGTATATTGAGGATACTGGTGTTGTTACAAAAGAAAGGAAATAAAAAGATTTTGGGGGTTGGAGAAGCAAATTAATTGAAAATAATTTAAGAGAAATCGTTACCTTTAATTTAGGTAACTCACTTTGGTTGGAACCAAAGGACTTCTTGAAATGATTTCTGCCTAAGGGGAAGCATCAAGGAGGAGGAGAGGGATGTGGGGAGCTTAGTTGGGCGGAGTTTGGACGAGCCAAGTGTCTTGAGAGGTGTGAGGAATGAGTAGAAGTGGTCTCCTTTTATAAGGGGGAGGAGGGGCTCTTTAGGAAAGAGTGAAAGTATTACTTTATAATATAATTATATTCGGTTTATAATGGTCCAAAAATCATTGAGGTCGAAGATAAGATGACTCATATTCTAAATAACATCAACCAATAATAATTGGACAGGTTTTAGATAATATTTTATTCATTATAATCTTATTTATTTAAATGATTTATTAATGAGGTAAACATTGCATCATTATTGTGTCATTAATAATTTAAATTATTTGATGTCTAAAAATTATAAATAAAATATCATTATGTAGGAAATCGTTTTAGCTTTCTAATTAATATTTATAATCGAAAATCCAACATGTATAACCCTATGTAAAAAATTTTCTTCTAAAAGATGTAAGCTTATGCCATTTTTATTTTTATTTTAACTTTATTAATATAATGTGTCCCTACCACATACAAGTGGCTCCAAGGGGTCTCCAAATTGACCCAAGGATGCCCATGGTCGGGTATGTGTCCACCAATAAGGTTAGGACACGTTTTAGGGTAATTTTTTATTATTATAATATTATTTTTAACCCTTATTTACCGGATTTACCCTTTAACCATGGTAAATAAAATATTTACCGCAGTAATTATTCAAAATGTGTAAAAATAAAAGTTACCTATTTACACAATTTGAACATCCTGATTCCAAATATGGAATCCATTTTCCTAAATTCAAAACACAGAAGTGGCAGAAATTAATTTAAAATTAATTCCCGCTGTCAAAACAAAAAGCGTGTTTTTAAGAGATAATAACTATCAAAAGATTGACACTTGTTTATGTTCGGTTTAATTGTATAATTATGTCCAATGACCAACATTATATTAAATGGTAAAAATATATTCTAAATATACTTTTAAACCACTCAAATTAATAATTTATCACTATTAATTATTTTGAATAAAAAAGTTGTTTTTAATTAAAATTTAGTAATTTTCACTATTCATCAAAATATGAAAGTTATCCGAAAAGTACCAAAATTTCACCTTAGGCTAAATTCGATATTCCGAATCCAAAAATGAAGTCCATTTAAAAATATAAAATATATATTATTTCAAAATTTAGGTTTTACTATTCATAACGGCCAGTTTGATTGGTTGTGGTGTGTGTTAAAACTCGAAGTTGCGTACAACACACGCTACTGTTTTATTCAAAGGAAAGTGTACCGTGGAAGCTTGGGAAGTTTCATTTTTAATTTTTTGATGTCTCCATTTAGTCAAAAAGTTTAAAATATTGTATTTAAAAATGTTTCACTGTCAAAAGTTGATAAAAGTGCAATACTGAAAATGAATCTGTTCTTGCATTATGACTAAGAAACTCATAATATGGATTCTAAAATTATAAAGTTTAAAATTCAGTTAATACTATTCATGACCTCTTTTAATGGCTTTTTTTTTGTACGTCATGGTGTGATTGAACTTGGTGTTGCGTGTAGTGAAAGTTATTGAATTATTTTGAAGAAATAACACACTATAAAATCTTGGGGTGTTACATTCTCCCCTCCTTCAATAAATTGCGTCCTCGCAATTTGAAATTGTTCTTCGAAAATAAAAGGTTGAAAATATAAAATATATTTGTGGGAAAACCCACATCGGAAATTGGGTTACTAAAATTTAGTCTTAATATGAGGAAAAGAGAAATGAAATGGTCACCACCAAATTATGATCTCGATTAGGAGAACATTGGTGGCAATTAGAGACATATAATCGGAGGAAAAACGTAAATATTTATAGGTAGTGATTGAGGTCATAAATCACAAACAAGTATAAAATTGAGGTCCTTAAATTCAACAATCTATGATGAATTGAAATACCATCGGTTCAACAAAACATAGGGTATTAGGATAACACATTTTTGACGATTCAAAATATCCTAGTTGAAATCCCACATCGAAAAATGAATTAATGAGGCCTCTATTTAAAATAAAGAGTCGAAAGTATGAAGATTACCGAAAATAACACATACTGGGGTTCCATGTAGGAAAATATGGATATGGAAGAAAAATCTAACCATCAATTATCTGATGGAGAGTGGTAGAGAACATGGCTATAAAAAGGCCAACAATCCCAAAGCCATAAATTAGTGATGATTTAAGGTACCATCTAGGAAAACATTTTTGTTCAAAGTTGCTTTTCTTAATATTGAGGAATTTATTTATGAGATTGGCTAAGATCATAAGGAGATATACTTACTTTATAATTAGAGTTTTATCCATTAATAAATTTCTACCACAAACTCATCTTTCACTCAAAAAGATAATAGAATGTAAAAAAATTTCTATTTACACTATTCGTATAGGCTTCCAAAATAAACGAATTTATAATTCATCTACATGATCTTTTAATAAAAACTACATTATTTAATCCGGGACATCTCATGGTCCAATGGTAGGTGATACACCCTTGTCGCCCTTCGGTTGTGGGTTCAAGTCTCGCAGCCTTGCCGGACGCGACGGGTTGCCGCCCGACCTCCGGGTTGTCCTTTTATGGCAATCCAAAATAATCCAAACTAGAACTATCCAAAATAATTCTGTCCAAACTCACAGTCTAACATTTATAAAGAAGGTAAACATAATATAGATCCTTTTTACCCCGTAATATCATATAAATACCTTCATCATGTATTACCATATTCCTTGTTGATTACATTCATGCTCCCTTATTCCATATAGAATGCTGGATATACTTCATTAATCCAAAAATGTTTTAAACCCCAACAATGATGGAATATACAAATCATTAATCAGTTACAAGGTAGTCAAGAATATCCAATATAATTTATCCAAAATCACCACCTCAGTATCAGAACTATATTATGATTTATCATTCTCTCAACCATATATTTTCCAAAAATTTATCCTGCTATTGAGTCACTTTTCTTTGTTCCACACCATCTCAAGTCCTTAATGAAATAGTACTGCAGTACAATCCTTATATACTCCATAATTATTATAACAAGTAAATTGGTGATACAACACTCAATTGGCATAATCAACATAAGAACTCTAATCATTCCTCTTCATCTGTGGTAGTATCATAAATTGATTATTATCCAATAGTATTATTTGCGGCATAGTCTGATGACTGGGACATAGGTTCGCGTAGTGTCCAAACTCCTTGCAAATGAAGCAAAACCCATTTTCTTACCCTTGCAGTCACGTACTTTGTGCCCTTTTCCTCCACACTTATAACAAACTCCCATTCCTTTCAGGCAAGTTCCAGGGTGTTTCTTTCCACATTTACCACATATGGGAAAATTCTTCTTTTCCCTCTTACTTTTATCCATCTTTCTCTCTTCCATCCTTTTCTTCTCTTACTTCCCTTCAAAGCCATAGGACTCAGTAAACTCTTTACTTATCTTATCAACACACGATATTATTTCTTCATATGATGATAATACATGGGAGACTATTTCTCTTATAAATTCTAGCTTAAGACCATGAAAGATATGATCCTTCCTTCTCTTTGGATCATGTGCATTTCTGGAGTTCTCATTCCTTCTACTGGTCGCCATTTCTAAACAATGGCATAAACTAGATCAGTTTATGAATCAAAATACATAATCCCATTCTTATAAAACACTTAACATAAATTGAACTATTTATGGATATAATCCATAATCATAAAAATGTTTTCTTTGAGGAAGTATATACTCATAAACCCTTCATAATGATTTGTAAAGAAAGTGAGAGTTATCCAAAGCATATCCCCCGGGAGTGTCGTAACCAAGAGTGCAGCAAGGCCCGTTGTCGTGCACCAGTTACCGTTCGAGTCTAGCTCAAAGCGGTGTTTTCGGGTTTTACCCCTAGGTACATCTGTGCCAGAGCCGCCTCTACCTGCTCGTATCCAGACAGGGATGTATTGCTCGGAAAACTCACAAAGTCTCTACAATACCAAAATTCTAGGAAGTTCTTCTATACTAATCCTCAAAGATCATCTTAGATCTATGTGCTCTAATCAGAGTTTATCTAAATCTAGCTTCCAAGGTTTGTACTAAACTTCCTCTGATACCAACTGTAACGCCCTGACCCCAGTTACCCAGAGTCGGTGCATTATTTACATAACATTGGCATGATCACAAGAAAGATCAAATCTCGAAAGACCGATTGGTTTAGTAGCCTTGGAAACACTAGATATATTCATAAGTTTTACATTACATCATAAAATGAAAGACTACTACAACAAAATAATGTTTCCATAGTCCACACTATAATCCCCTCATAATATCCCTGCAGGTCATTCATAACTTACATCTTCACTTCCTGGGAAAAATAAAACATAGAAAAGGGGTGAGCTCAAATGCCCAGTAAGGATAACAATATAGCGGAACATTTAAAAATATGCATAAACATTTAAGGCAATGAATTACTAAAACAAAAGCCTTTTAAAATTAAACTTCAACATAGTATGGAAAAAGTAAAATGAAATAATGCCATTTACTTGTTCACATGGATATTCTACTAATCGAATTATCACATGCAATATCAATAACCACTTTCATAATGTTGGAATGCATAATGTCAAACATTAATTTCATTTTCTAGGCCTCATCCCAAGACCTAGGGGTTACTTCTAACCGGAACCCAACCCGGAGTGCCTCTAATAACCGGACACTAACCCGGAGTGCCTCTAATAACCGGACACCAACCCGGAGTGCCTCTAATAACCGGACACCAACCCGGAGGGCATAATTTTACCAGTCCCTAACCTGGAGGGCTTACTTTAACCAGTCCCTAACCTGGAGGGCTTACTTTAACCAGTCCCCAACCTGGAGGGCTTACTTTTACCGGTCCCCAACCCGGAACATACTTGTTTAGCACATTCATCTGAAGAAAAGTTTGAAATATAACATAAACATTCGGATTAAAACTAGCATACGAAATGTCAATAGTTTCACCATAAACTATGAATGGTATAAAATAGCACATCCACAGCCAAACATATCACAAAACCTTCAATACAATATAGAAGTTTTGTATTATAATAAATCAACTTCAAATAAGCGTAAAATCTATTGAAGGATGTTGACATAGATGAAATCAAAACACTTTTTAGAGAAATATCTCTTTATATTTTTGAAATCATTTAAGAGCCATATAAAATAAAACATTTTCTTGAAAATATTCTTGTAAGCTTGTAAGGAAAGCTTTGAAGATTTTATAACGGCGTAAAATAACCGCACCCGCTGTATAAGTTAAAAAAAACATTCTTACCTCAATTCTGTCGAAAAGGTTAAAAAGGACCTTGTTTTGAAAACGACGGAAAGATTCCTTTATAAACCTCTTATAAAAAGTCAAACAAGGGTATAAATGACTTTAACCCATATTCTTGTAATAGTAAAAATGTTTTGAAATACATTTTTAAGAAACATGGATGTGGATGATAAAGAGATCCCAGTAGATTATTACGTATAAACAACCTTGGATAATGAAGAGGTTGTGAAATAACCCTTACCTTGTACTTTTCCTTGGTTGGGGTAGGTTAACCTCCTGTATAATGGTGAAATAGTTGTTATTAAATTATACAAGAATCATATACATTAATATGATATCACATATGATCTTTCAATATTGATTTGATAATAATATCTTAGTATTATCGCTGTTTCGGGTGTGAACTTACTTGTTTGCTTTTGTATGTTTTGTTACGTAAGACATGTTTGTAAAGGATAAGATGTATATTATTCAAATCCAGAATGGTATCAAGTCCTTAAAAATCATTTTTAAATCATCAAATAATAATTATGCTTGAATGGATACGATGGAGAATGAATCTCATCGCGTTCGTGGAGACGGTAGTCCGTACGTACGCACAAACGCTACTTCCATTTAATTTTTATTTTAAAAGAATCGAATACAAATGATACATAGGTATATTACTATTCCAGTATAATATAATATTTTATACATGTTACTTAAGTTCATTAACACCATCCTTTATACGTTCCATGTGTGGTATGAACGAGTCATATCATTTTAAGGGGGCGGTAGTCCGCACTTCCTCAAATGAAATTATCGGATGTATATACAACATGAAATGAATAATGGTTTGAAATAAAATGGAATTACAGAAGCTTATATATAAAATATATATCATTAATATCATATTTAATTACAGTGCCATCATAATGGCCACCATGAGAGGCGGTAAGATGTATTTGAACAATCATCGTTTCGTGAGGCGTTAGTTTGCCATCCACAGAAACATTATGTTCATCATCCATTAGATGGAGTTGTGTGTATGTGTAGTTTTAATCCTTCTTATAAACACATCCTAGTATATTGAGGATACTGGTGTTGTTACAAAAGAAAGGAAATAAAAAGATTTTGGGGGTTGGAGAAGCAAAATAATTGAAAATAATTTAAGAGAAATCGTTACCTTTAATTTAGGTAACTCACTTTGGTTGGAACCAAAGGACTTCTTGAAATGATTTCTGCTTAAGGGGAAGCATCAAGGAGGAGGAGAGGGATGTGGGGAGCTTATTTGGGCAGAGTTTGGACGAGCCAAGTGGCTTAAGAGGTGTGAGGAATGAGTAGAAGTGGTCTCCTTTTATAAGGGGGAGGAGGGGCTCTTTAGGAAAGAGTGAAAGTATTACTTTATAATATAATTATATTCGGTTTATAATGGTCCAAAAATCATTGAGGTCGAAGATAAGATGACTCATATTCTAAATAACATCAACCAATAAGAATTGGACAGGTTTTAGATAATATTTTAATCATTATAATCTTATTTATTTAAATGATTTATTAATGAGGTAAACATTGCATCATTATTGTGTCATTAATAATCTAAATTATTTGATGTCTAAAAATTATAAATAAAATATCATTATGTAGGAAATCTTTTTAGCTTTCTAATGAATATTTATAATCAAAAATCCAACATGTATAACCCTATGTAAAAATTTTTCTTCTAAAAGATGTAAGCTTATGCCATTTTTATTTTTATTTTAACTTTATTAATATAATGTGTCCCTACCACATACAAGTGGCTCCAAGGGGTCTCCAAATTGACCCAAGGATGCCCATGGTCGGGTATGTGTCCACCAATAAGGTTAGGACACGTTTTAGGGTAATTTTTTATTATTATAATATTATTTTTTAACCCTTATTTACCGGATTTACCCTTTAACCATGGTAAATAAAATATTTACCGCAGTAATTATTCAAAATGTGTAAAAATAAAAGTTACCTATTTACACAATTTGAACATCCTGATTCCAAATATGGAATCCATTTTCCTAAATTCAAAACACAGAAGTGGCAGAAATTAATTTAAAATTAATTCCCGCTGTCAAAACAAAAAGCGTGTTTTTAAGAGATAATAACTATCAAAAGATTGACACTTGTTTATGTTCGGTTTAATTGTATAATTATGTCCAATGAACAACATTATATTAAATGGTAAAAATATATTCTAAATATACTTTTAAACCACTCAAATTAATAATTTATCACTATTAATTATTTTGATTAAAAAAGTTGTTTTTAATTAAAATTTAGTAATTTTCACTATTC
Organism: Viscum album; assembly: GCA_963277665.1. Classification (NCBI taxonomy): domain Eukaryota; kingdom Viridiplantae; phylum Streptophyta; class Magnoliopsida; order Santalales; family Viscaceae; genus Viscum; species Viscum album. Next base: position 1,879,136,164 of record OY728165.1, on the reverse strand, counting down.
ATCAAAATATGAAAGTTATCCGAAAAGTACCAAAATTTCACCTTAGGCTAAATTCGATATTCCGAATCCAAAAATGAAGTCCATTTAAAAATATAAAATATATATTATTTCAAAATTTAGGTATTACTATTCATAACGGCCAGTTTGATTGGTTGTGGTGTGTGTTAAAACTCGAAGTTGCGTACAACACACGCTACTGTTTTATTCAAAGGAAAGTGTACCGTGGAAGCTTGGGAAGTTTCATTTTAAATTTTTTGATGTCTCCATTTAGTCAAAAAGTTTAAAATATTGTATTTAAAAAGGTTTCACTGTCAAAAGTTGATAAAAGTGCAATACTGAAAATGAATCTGTTCTTGCATTATGACTAAGAAACTCATAATATGGATTCTAAAATTATAAAGTTTAAAATTCAGTTAATACTATTCATGACCTCTTTTAATGGCTTTTTTTTGTACGTCATGGTGTGATTGAACTTGGTGTTGCCTGTAGTGAAAGTTATTGAATTATTTTGAAGAAATAACACACTATAAATTCTTGGGGTGTTACACTCAAACCATGATATAACTTAGTCCATATACCATTCATGAGCTCATGAAGACTATTAAATAATTAATTTTCTCCTTATCCCTTTATTATGCGCATATCATCTACTTTCCAAATTATTTGAATCACTTTTCATGGTTACCCGTACCATTCATCATATACTTTAAAAACTCAAGGAAAGGAAATAGTGTAACAATCCTTAGATTTTTTTTCCTTCATTCTATAGTACCATACATTATTCTTGATAAACATACATTCATTACACTACATTCTTAAACCATTGACCGAGCTTTAAAAATTCTTTTATCTCACATATTATTTGTAGTCTCTTAATCATAATCAATATAAATACTACCCATACAGCCATAATGATTCTTTTCATTAGACATTCCCTTAGGGCATTGGTTTCCATAATGCTCGTGAATTCCACATTTAAAACATTTAACCGTTGTTGCTATCTTAGAAATACCATTATCCTTGTTCATGGGGTTAACTAAACCTTTTCCTTTACAATTACTGGCTTTGTTTCCCTCTTTTCCACACCCAAATCGTCTTCCAGTTCCTTTGAAACATTCTCCCTGATTCCTCTTCCCACATGATTTACATGAGGGGAAGTGAACTTTCTTTCCTCTAGGATCATCATGAAACTCCATCTTTCTCTTATTATATGAGTCGGTAAACTTAACAAAGATTAGATTATTGATCATATTATGAGATTCCTGATTAGGAATAATAACGATGTTTGGACTTCCAAATCCCATTTCATTTGTTTTCTTATGACGAATATAATTCCATTGTCTGTCATATCTTTTATTATCGTGAATCTTCTTGTTTCCAGCCATTTTCTAAAACCCAAAAAGAATAGTGTGAGAGGAAAAAATCCTGCTAGGGAAAACAACATAGTAAAGGGGGAGTACCATCAATTTATAACATCTTAGGTTAAATTCTAATATCGTTACCATTGATCTAGAAATATATACTATACGTATACATATCCTTAGGGACATCCCTTGACATACTTTAGAAATATCTAAAGGGATCTCACTAACGTTTCCGTATCCTAGTTTCCCAAGGTTGACTAAAACATTCCTCTAATACAAACTATAGAGTCCAAAGCTTGACGTACATGGAAAATACATTACTTTTGCGGAATAATTAATACATAACAAAAAACCAAAACTCAAGGATTGTAATAGTTTAGTGTCATTGGAAACTCGGAATATAATCTTCTAATCATGGTGAAAGATCTTAAAAATCTCTCATAAAGATCTTCCGCTTTTGTTTCCTTACCTAAAACCTTTCTTTATTTCATGGAGAAAATAAATCATAAAAAGGGTGAGCTCAAATGCTTAGTAAGGGAAAACATAGAGAACATAAAACAATGCATAAACATTTGAAAACAAAAACTTGATCATGATATTTAAACATCAAAATCTTGAGCAAAGACATAAATCGTGGAAGTATGTAAGGAATATATCATAATGGAACATCATCCATGATAAAATATAATGGGAATAAAACATGTAATTGTAGAAACCATTTAGCACTTGTTATTATTTCCATAGTAGCCAAGGCATTGCTGCCAAGACAATCTTAGTGGACAAAGTCCCTTTTTGAATCGAGTTCACTCCTTGTTTCAGTCCTGTAACACTGAACCTGATTAACTTACCATTCCAGTCATGTCTATATCATGAGATATAAATCTTTAACCAATGCATTGAGGGAGATATAGGTCCCACCCATATCTTGATTAAATCATTTTACTTGTGCCACAACAAAAACATAAATCATTCATCATAACCCAAAGAATAAAAATGGGTTTCACATACATAATCCCATCATAACATAATCCATATAAAACAAATGGATATCATTTAATCATAGAAAAAGTGAAACCATGTAAATCATAGAGATATTGTACAAGAAACATACACATATGAAATAATTTCATCTTATATGGAAAATGGTTTTGATAAAACACTTGAAATGAATTCTTGAGGAAAATATCCATTCTTCTTCAAAATCATTTTCTTATCAGAAAATGCCATTAAATTTTAAAAGAAAAAGATTTTATTTAAAATAATTATGAAATATTATAGGGAAAGCTTCATGAATATAAGGCATTATGAAACTATAAAAATCCATTAATGTCGTATAAGTCAAAAAAACATTCTTCTCATATTTTTGCCGGAAAAGTCAAACAATACCTCGTAAAAGAAAGATTCCATACACACCATGTAGTAAAAGTAAAAAATGGGTAAAAAGGACTTTAAAAATACATGAAACCATTTTTAGGAAACATGGACATGGATGAGAACAATAACCCTAGTAAATACATACGAATAAACAATCTCGGATAAGAACGAGATTGGAATAGTTATCCATTGCCTTAGGTTCGATATGTTTCGGATGGATCTGAACCTCCTGTATAATGATTTAAATAATGTCATTGACTTATTAAATAATAATATTCATTGTTATAATATCATATATGTATCACTTATGAGTCTATATTATACGTTCTTTTGTAAATTCCATGTTAAAGCAGCGTTTTGGGTAAAATCATTTCATTTATCATATGTGTTTCGACTTGTCATTCTTGATATTATTACTTATATCCTGATTTACATAATTCCAGAATGTAAAACGTGATTTATATATAATATATATTCATCATATTCATATATATTATAGATCGATAAAAGGAATGAAATACACCATTCATTGAGACGGTAGGCCATACGTACGCATGAACGCTGTTTTCGTTTCCTTATTGAATTGAATGAAACTAAATAGATGACATAAATATATATATACATAAATATAGTAGAATTTTTATTTCATATATTTCATTATTATTCATTATATAAACATTATGATCATTCATGTATGGTTAACATGGAGAATGAATCTCATCGCGTTGTGGAGACAGTAGTCCGTTCGTACGCACGAGCGATGATATCGTTCCCATAATTATTGAATAGAATTTGAGTGGATGGTATAATATATCCGAATAAGTATGATGTTATAATAACCATATATAGTTATTCTATACACCATTATACCCATCCATGTAAGGTGTTGGTGGAAAAACAGATTACACCATGGCGTGGAGACGGTATTCCGTACGTACGCACGCACAGTGATTTTGTTTTCCATAAGATGGATAGAAGATGAAATAGGGTTGTTTCAAATTTATAATAACATATCAGTATATGAGGGATAATGATGTTATTATTTCATAATGAAACATCTAAAGATGATGGAGTAGAAGAAAAGTGGAACTTGAAGAAAACGGTAGAAGGTATTACCTCTTTCTCGAAGTGCCTCATTTAAACATTCTCACAGGGCACTAGAGTTGGTCTTTCGAGAATACCAGTACCTCTAGTAGGTTTCTCAGAAAGTGTGGAAGTGAAATGGGCAGGTATTGGCCGAGATTGAAGGCTAAAATTGGTGTGAGGAGGATATGGAGGAGGTGCCTTTTTATAAGGGAGGAGAGGGACACCTTTGGAATTATAAGAAATATTAATTTATAATAAATTACAACCCCACATAAAAACCTCCAAAATTACTCAAATCCCAATATTAGATGAGATAAGGTTGTAATATCATCAACCAATAAAATTTATAATTGTTGGGAATTTATTTTAAACATTATCAACTTCAATTATCATTATATAATGTATTTAATTTTATTTGTGGTAATAATATTCTAAATTTTAAATCATTATTAATAATTACTTATATGTTGTGAATTGTCCATAATTGTAAGATTTATTAAATTTTAGACCATATAAATTTAAATTTATAATTTTTAAATATTTTTTTATTTTTAAACAATTTTATAATATGTAATTTTTAAAAAATAACAATAGTGTCAATTTTCAAACTATACATTTATTTGAATTTAAATAAAATCCTTACAGAATATATGTTCAAAATAAAAGCTTAAATAGATTTATAACATGTAATATTTATCTATAAAATTAGTGTAGCACATTAAATAGTTCATTTAATATTTATTATAATATTTTTAAAACTTTTTATTTGGTATATCTCTTAATAAAATAATTACTACAACATTTTTGTATAATTTTTTAATATAATAATTTGTTGCATAAAATTTTAAAATAAAATCCTTTGATGAAGTTAAATATAATACCTTTCATAATAATATTCTTACTTGAAATTATCTACTTAAAATAAAAACATTTAAATTGTTATATTTATTAAATTATGAAGGTGACATCTTTGACATCATTGAAAATAAAATAATATAAATTTTATAATCGGTTTTATAAGGCTCCAAATGGTCCTAAAATCGACCCTTGGATTATTAGGGTATATATATACTCGAATAATAATTTTTTGTAAAGTTTATGTTGCTTTTGAGAGGTATTTTTATTTTAATACAAACCATATTATTGATTTTTCACTAAATAAACAATTTCTGAATCACTATTGTGTCACCATTAATGACAATTATATAATCCATAAAAATACTAAATAAATTCTCATGAGGTATAATATTTTTTATCTTTTTGTATAATATTCATGTTTGTGGTTTCATGAAGTTTATCATTAAACTAAAATTAGTATATTTATAAGATTTAAGAAAGTGACATGTTGTTACTTTCTTAGGTTATAATAATAATTAAATTATTTTCTGGGAAAAATGTCCATTAAATTAATCTAATCCGACCCTTAGGTGATATGGGTCAACTTTTAGTCAACCAATAGGATTTTGGCAGGTGTTAGGCTAATTTTATAATCTTATATTACCCTTAATTACCCGATTTACCTTTAACTGTAGTAAAAAAATTACTGTAGTTTCTATTCATAATATCAAAAAAAAAAGTAACCTATTAACATAATTTCAACCCACTGACACCAAATATGTAATCTATTTTTCCAAATTAAATACATATATGTTTCAGAAATTAAATTAAAATTAATCTCGTTGTCGAAAGAAAACAGGTTTTTGTTTAAAACATTGCAAAAGATTGAATTCATTTAACCGATGAATTCATTATAAAATTAATCCTAATGACATACAGTATTTTAAATGGTAAACATATATTCTATTTATAATTTAAAACAATTAAATATTATAATTTTACCACATAAATTATTACGATGAAAAAAGTTGTTTTTAATTAAAATATATTGTGTTTTACTATTCATTAAAATATGAAAGTTACCAGAATAATACGAAAAATTTATCCAAAGTAAATTTTTATATCCTGATACCAAAGAAGAATTTTATTTTGTAAAATTGAACTTATAAACATGTCAAAAACTAGATTTAAAGTAGGTGTGCCATCAAAAGGTGGCAAAACAGCATTTTTTTAAAAATACTTATTTTACCCGAAAAATTTATTTTGTTCTTATACCATGTTCTAGAAAATGTGTATGATGAATAATAATGTTATAAAATTAAATACATATTTAATACTATTTATAATATCTAGTTCATAATAATAATATAACAATATATCATTGTTTAGTAAAACCCGGTATTGCGTACAACACACGGTATCGAGAAAGGTCCTGATTGCGTGTAATGCAAGCCAAGTCAGGGTTTCATTTAGTGAATTACTTCTTTGTTGTTTCATTATAACATAATCCAACCATTTTTCATTTATACATTGAATATATATAAATATATACACTCAATGTTGCATACAATGACTATTATCAAACGAACTTGAAATTGTGTGTAACACAATCTAAGAATAGTGTTGCGTGTACTACAAGCTAATACAGTATTGCGTATAGCACAAGATAATATTGTTGTAGCATAAAACACATGACTTCAAATTAATTAAATAGAATAGTTATCATAAAATATCAGGTTGTTACAATCCACATCCATGTTTCCTAAATATTTAATATTATTTCTATCCTCATAAATTTTTTTAAATCGAATTTTACCTGTTGGATAATTTTTAGTAAAATATATGAAAGGAATATTTGTCATTTTCAGTACGAGATGCTTTTTGACTTTTCCAGCCAAAGTACTAGAAGAATGTTTTTTTAACTTATACAGCATGAATAGATTTTTATTATTTCAAAGAAAATTATTTCCATGAAGCTTACTTTACAAGTTATCATGTTTATTTTTAATTAAATTTTTTTGTTTAAAATTGTATGACATTTTAAGAAAGGAAAAATGTTTTTTAAGTAGAAAGGATTTTTTTCCTCATGAATGGAGTTCAAGTGTTTTATCAAAATTATTTTCCATCTAAGATAATATAGGGTTCTGTTTCTATCCATATTTTTACATTGATTTGATTATGTTATGATGCAATTATTTTTATAAATTCCGTTTATCTTATATGGATTAGGTTATGATGGCATGATTTTTAAGAATCCCATTTGTATTACATGGGTTATGCTATGATATATGGTTTATGATTTTGTGGAAGACATTATATTGGTTTCATTATGAGATGTGTGGGACCTATATCTCCCTCTAATGCATTAGGTAAGGTTTATATCTCATGAGATAGACATGGTTGGAATGGCAAGATAATCTGGTTCAGTGATACAGGATTGAAACGAGGAGTGAACTCGGTTCAGATATGGACTTTTTCCACTATGATAGTCTGGGCAATGAGACTTGACTAATAAGAAATTATTTTCTATCATTATGTGTTTATTCCAAAAATTTTCATTTTTATGTTATGATTATTGGGATTACATTTCTCTACTATGATTTATCCCATGTTATGATATTATGATCTCTTTTGTAGGTTATGATTTTCAAAATGTTATGTTCTTATGAATATGATATGATTTATATTTAATTTTTTCCCTTATTGAACATTTGAGATCACCCTTGTGTATGTTTTATTTTCCCCAGGTCAAGAATAAGGGTATTAAGTAAGATATGCCAAAAGGTACAATATATATGATGAAATAAATAGAAGACAATGTAAATTCTCTATAAATCAATTGTTTATGTCTCACAGTTTCTAAAGACACTATACCTATACGGTCCAATCATGGTTTTGTTATATGTTGTAATAAGTATGCTTCAATTATGAAGTAATAACAATGTATTTAAAGTATGGGTTGTTATAGTGTGAACATCCATGTTCTCAAGGAGAATAGGTATCTTGATGCTCGACTCATGTGCTACATGAATCACTACTATCACAAGATCTTTTATAAGTTTCTAGTTTTATAAAATTCTCCTCTCATATTTTACACTATAACCATCATGAAAAGGAGATGGGAAGGTGATGATAGATGTAAATCACAATTAATTTCACCCCCTAAAATATTACAACATTTAAGATATCAGCATAAAACTAAATCAGTAATAATCAAAATAGTTATGGAAAAATTGATTACATTTGGTAAGGAAATTCATGGAGGAGAATGGATAGCTTCAAATCAGGGGGTGAATATTAATGTAGTAGTTGTTATTATATTATGTTTTATCTTTGATTCATTCCATTATAATTCTCTAGAAACTAAATATTCCAATTATTTTTTTATTAAAGAACATTTATTCATGTATACATCTAATCTATTTTATTGTCTATACCCTATTTTGTAATTTTTTATAAAAAAATGTTTGAGGTGACATTCTAAAACCCACACCTCTTAAACATCCATATTTTTTAGTGACTACAAGACCACTAAATGTGGACATTCATATAGTACATCTGAGGATTATAATTTTTTCTAAACCAATTAAAAAATATAAGAAAATTATTAGTTACTATAATGTAATATAGATTTAATCTTGAACAAATTTTTAGTATATTATACATACAAATGATTCACATACTCTTTGTATATTTTCATTTAAAAGTTTTCCAAATATATTTTGACAAGCCTCTTCCCATATCATAAGACATGTAGTACAAGAGGATTTTGATTTTCATTAACTAATCAATATATAATAAAAATAATATAAATATATTGTTTTTTCATGAGACATAATATATTTAAAATATATACTATTTTTTCAAGTAAACCATTCCCCATCCATGATTTATGAAATGGGTACATTGGTTTTGATTTACATGGTAAATTTTCATCACTAAGATGATGTTTAAAACATTATAAATTCTCAATACTTATAATTTATACATGTACATCCAAGTGAGGTATAACTAATCAAAATGTACCTCGAATGTTTCCTCCATATCATGAACAATAAATTCATTCCATGTACATTGGTTTATCATTTGTGAATATGTTTCGGTGGGTGTGGGTTTACATCCCCTTCAACATCCTTTGGATGATTCTTATAATAATTATATATAAAACACCATGATCTTTTATAGTGACCATTAATACAAATTTCATTCGATACTCATCTAGTATAACTAAACTCTATAATGGATAATAAATACTAAATAAATGTTTCATTGTTATATTTTATCTGTAAAATTGGTTAAATAGTATCACAATTTTACTCTAATAAAATACCAAATGAGTTCCTTCATCATGGTCAAAGAATTATGTTGTGTATCTACATCAAACAATACATAAAACTGGGTGGTGACTACCATGTAACTAGTGAAAATATGATTTAGGTGCCAATAATCAGGTCTTGTGGATTCTAATCGACCTTGAATATTATTCATTCTTTCCATAATAATTTTTTATGACTATCTCACTACAAAGATCCTTATTTTCCTAAAATATATCTTGTTAACCTTCAACCATTTCCCCAGTTTCAACATTTTCAATATGTTGTTCCTCGGGATTGGTAGCATCATAATGTGGATAAATATAGTGTTCATATGTATTGAAAGCATTGTTATATGTAGAAACCTATTATTCAATATGAGGGGAAGCATAAACATGTGGAGAATGAATTATCTAAAGAATTAATTAAACATTTAAATTAGAATACATATATCCAGTCAAAAATATATAATATTATGAGGTACGAAATTGTATATTAAAAAAACTAACATGATAATTGAACTATAATATTTTTGATCAAATGTTGGAGATATTTGACCCCTCTATTGAGTATCCAACACCCACAGGGTATCCTAAGATATACAAGACCTAGTCTACACTAGGACCACCATGAAATTAGTTTTTCATCCCAAAGAAAGTGTTTGACTCAATTAAATTAGTATTTTATGTTTATATTTCATGTATATATTTTAAACATTAAATATTTCGATTTTTTAATTAAATTTTTTTTATGATTACCAGATATTTATTATTTTATTACTTGAAATGGGTAAAAAATGTTTGATGTAGAAAAAAAGGAGTGGGAGATAAAATTCATAACAAAAATGATTCACAATGATTAGGTATAAATCCATACACAATTCCAAATATTGAAATTGAAAAATCAAGATGAAATGATGCATAAATACTAGACCAGATTATTCACATCATGAATTACCTATTCATGGAATGAAAATATTCAAATTTGTTTGATAGAAGAAGAAAATGATGAAAAATTATTTTCGGATGGGTCACAAATATGTCGTGGCATGATAAAGAGTGTCACAATGTGAAATATTCTAGAATGTCCTACTAAAATCCAATTTTTAGAAAATAATTTATAGTCCCAACACCGTATTGTTCCATTACATTCTAGGTTGACTTGGCCTCATGCATTGGCCATATTTATGAAATTTAATAACCCATGGGTGCAATAATTCATATAAACACAAGTCTTTTGGGGGTGTGGAAATAATATTTGATTTAATAATAGTACTATATGAAGATGTGTAATGATTTTTAGAGTCTTTTATCAAATTACTCCACATAATTATTTTAGATTATTAATTATTTTGTTCTCCCTCTTATAGTTAGTATGAGGGATTGATTTTATTTTCATGAAATGAAGGTCTATTGAAGGGGAATGAAAATAAATAAATGGTTTATTCTTTTTCAATTTAAATTACATTTTATTTTATAATCGGTTCTTCAAAAATTCTTTTTTTTATTTTTCTGTGCATGAAATTTTTTTTGTTATGATAAAAAATAATCTTTTAATGAAATTAATAACTAGAATTAGGATTCCACCTTGACCATTAGGTTGACTGATTTCTATTTTTAAAAATTGTTTTTGGTTACCTCTTTCATTAAATAACTAAATCACTATGAAATTGAGAGAATGTATGATTAGTGGAAGATAGATATTAAATACACTGACCATTAGAATTAATTAAACTTGATTATACAAAAAATTTATAAGATTCATTAGTCTCTAGATTTATTAATTATACGAACCTGGATATTTTGTATTGAGTTTTCTTTATTCTTTCCCCCCCATTCTTTATCGATCAAATTTATCTATAATTTTAAAAAATTCAATAAAACCAAATATTTTATTAATGTTTAATTTACTAAACTTATTTAGTTATCCAATCCTATTTGTGTGGGATCAACATTAGAATGTGAAAATCCATAACCAAATAAAAATAGGGATATGGATTGATATACCATGTATTTTTTAAAAAATGGTATACTTAGTATCCTCTTGGAAATTAAAAACAAATGTAGAGAAACTAAATTTTTTTCTCCACCTTCAGGGATAAGAAAATAAAAAGATTATTATAAAATTAATAATTTAGAAAATGTCTTTTCTCGTCTATTTCTTTTTCCATCTTATAATTTGTGTTTTTATTTTATAAATTTTTTTTCTCTTTTGAACATGGGTAATTATTTATGATGGTAATTTACAATTTATTTTGACTTAAAATAGAAGACTCACCATCGTTTTGAGGTATTTGACAGAACATGTCAATGAGATTTAAAATATATATGGTCATGTAAAAATAAATTCCCAATTATACCCATGAATGGATGATGCGTTACCCCATGACTGGAAAATATATTTTGATATGGCATGTAATGAGAAACTATGAATGGAAAAAGAACCTCAGATAATTTCTAAATCAAAATATGTTTCTATATATGACACCCTCACCACTGGAGGGTAGAGTCCCCAGGAAAACTCATTGCCGACGACATCTCCTTCTCTTTTGGGTTCCTTGTGGCTTGTTGGGTTTGTTGGCGTCTTAGGTCCCGACCCGATAGTGGCTGAGTGGTGTCGGTGTTTTCCTTTAAGTTCATTTTCATGTTTTGGTTTCCTCTGGAAGTGCGGTTCAAGGTGGAGAGTGGCTTCATGGTGGCCCCTTCTGATTGATCGAGGGTTTAGGATTCGACAATCGGCAACAGGAGGCATGGGTTCTGTGTGGCCTAGGCGGTAATGTCGGTCAACAGCGGTGCGACTCGAGGTTTATGGGTATCGTGGGCACAATTGGGGTGGCGTTGGTGGTTTCCGACGTGTTCCTTTGTTTTGAGCGGGTTTGGAAAGCGGGTTTGGTCATGGACTACTAGGATCTTGAACAACTCACTTTGGCTTTGTTTGATAAGTTGTTTTCAGCCTACTTTCTTGTTCGTTTTTCACTAACCCATAAAGTAATTGATTTGAAAAACCAAATAAATGAAGATTTATTATGTCCAATAAAATATGGTAGTACATCTGGAAGAAAAAAATAGGATGAGGAGGACATAATGTCTATACTAATAACAAAATCAATTGAAATTTTAAGAGCATGATAAAAAGAAGAATAACCACCAAAATTTTTCACTATCTCTATAAGTAACCAATCCTTATTCAACAAATAATTTTAATTTTTAGACAATAATTAATTTTTTTATGTACCCAATGATATTTATGGTTTAGGGTTTTAATGAATTATTTCATAAATCATTCATATAAAAAAATTGTTTATGATGTGGCCCCTTCTGATTAGTTTCTATTTTTTTTACAATATAAAACCTATAAAAATATAGATTTTTTATTTTCATGGATAATGTTAATGACTTTCAACTTGACTACTTCTTTGTTCTTAATCATCTGCAGTCCCTATAATAAGAATTTTTAAAAATTTGGTATTAGTACAAATTGACCAATAGGCCATATAAAATGAAATATAAAGTCCCATTATTTTATTTTAAATCCATGATATCATAAAAATAGTTTTCCGTTAACATAATAATATTTGATCTTAAAAATGAACATTTACATGCACATGAAATCATCATTTCAGCCAAAAGTATTTAATAAAACACATTATCATTAATCATATATGAAAATAATAAAAATGAGGTTTTTTGGAAACCATTAGATCCCAAATAAACTATTTCTTTAAAATAGATCTTCTTAAACAATAAGAAAATTTCAGTTCCTTGAAAAGAAATGGTATTTATTATACCATTTAAATTTAACCAAATTCCATGAAAAATCGTAATCAACCATAGAAAGGTCATGATGGTGCCTTAGGAAACCATCATATTGAATCCTTACAATATCCTTTGATATTTCAACAACCATATGGTAATCTTCATATATAATTATCTAGATAACATAATCATTTCCTAATATATTGGAGAGCTATATAGGGCTCACACAACATCCTAAATTATAACCAGCTAACTCATTATAATCATCGATGTCCATGGAACAATTCATGAGTAATTTTTATTAATATTTCAACTTTTCATCATAAATACTTGAAAAAAATCTTTAAAAAATTATGCAAAACACATTCAAATATTGAAATATCACTTACTTTTCAGACATCATTTCAAACCATAAATACCCAGAAAATGGGAAGCATTGTTTTTATTTGATGAAAACATGAAAAACTATAATGGAATAAAAATAATAAATAATTATTTTTATGGATAGAAAAGTCAATGAATTCCTATAATTAAATTAGATCATTATTTTTGACTTTTTTAAATATAGAAAAAATTCAATATAAAATAAAGAAAAATATACTTTTTAAAATAGTGGATAAAAAACAACATAGAAATAAAATTTCTTTTAAAAGTTATTTATGTCCATATAAATACATATAAATATTATTTTTAATAATATTTACCTGGATAAATAAGATATATAAAATAAATCATTAAGACATTCAAATATGGTTTTACCTTTAAAGTGTCTCATACATTGAGTCTAAATCATTACTTAAATTATTTATCTCTAGAAGAAATAAACTTATGTTAAATATTAAATCCCTAAATAACAATTTTCATGTTTGTTATTCATTTTAATATTTAATTCCATTTTATATTCAATTACATAATCAATTAACCCCTAGTCAGACATCTTTATAGTATTCATCTCAGATATCCAAAATGACTATGGTAGGTAGACTATAGTTAAAGTGGTTACTCATTCATCATATAAAGAAGAATAACTATGAAATAATTATCATATCTATTCATCAATTATTGTTTTAAAACCATCTATGAAATATGGTTATGAAAAATAAATTTTTTTTCCATGGAGATAGCAAGATGTACATACGCATGAGTAATGCTTCCTTTTTTAAACAATTTTGATGGATTGAGCTTAAGTGTTATTATATATTTAAATAATGATCATTATATAAAAAATATAACATTATATTATTAAATAAAATTATATATAATCCAAATTATTTTTTGATGAAAAGTGAATCACATCGTTTCGTAGAGGTGGTAGTCCACATGTATGCACGAGCGATGCAATCATTTTTCAGTGAATGAAAATTTAAGAAAATTGATGATATATTACTTGTTGTAAATTATATTCAAATCATGAATATGACGCATATATTTTAAATCCATCATTATGAATGGCCATGAGAGGTTATTATGCAAAATAAATTTCATCGATGAAGGAGACTTTTGTTCGTCACACAAATGTAAAAGTTTTTTATTTCAGATTTAATGGAAGACAGATATGGATATAGTTTATTACATTAACATAATACAATCTCATTATATGGTACATACAAAAGTTATTATATCAGGAAGGTTAAATAATATCTAAAAAAGGGCGAAGAAGAAATTAAACTGAATCATTTTGTTAAAATTTATACATCTTATTCAGACAACCTCCCTTACTAAACACCTTAAGCATAATAAGACTTGTATTCTTACAAAACCAATACCAATAAAATTATTGGAGGGATTATATGAATAAATTTGGGTTGGTAATTCCCAACTATGTTTTTAATGTGTGATGAAATCAGGAAAGGAGGATCCCTTTTAAAAGTGAGGGGACGACACTCATTGGATAAAATAAAATAGTAAATTCATTATAAAAATTGGAAAATGGGAGAAAAAGGGATCATTCTTGAAATATAGAATATATGAGGTTAATCAATAAAAAAGCAACCAAAATTAGAAATGTTTCTAGGCCATTTTTTCACTTATCTATTTTTTAACCACCTGTCAAATGTATCCCATTCATGTGGTGAAATATAATATTATTTAGGAATTTTAAATTATTTAATAAAAAGTTATTTATAATAAAAATTCATTAATTCCATTTTTGGAACTACTCGTTTATTTTTACTTTCCAAAATAATAATAATAATGAAATTCAAATATAATAATTTCACACATCACTAAGATTTTATATTTACATAAAAAATCATTGGAACATAATTATTCCCTCAAATGGTATCACTATTAAAAAAAATTATAGCCATTTATTTCATTTTTATATTAATTGGAAAAATTTCATGTCAGCATAGCATATGAATTTATGGTAATTAATTCATCACTAAAATTTTGAAATAAATTTTCATGATAAATATTAATTTATATTTCAAATAATCCTTCTATAACATAGCACAACCATTTTTTATCCTTATATCAATAATTTAGGGATAATATAACAAAGAGAATTACATTATTATATTTTCTTAACAAATAGTTAAAATCAATGAAATATGATACCAAATTTTTATATTTTTTGAAAATGGATGAAAATGGATATAATACACTAATCCAATTGGAAGATGGAAACTGTTAGTGTCCTTTATTGGTCTTTATTATATTATTTTTAACATATTACCTAATTTAATCTTACTTTTGCGAGATTTATTTACTATGGATACTATTCAAAATGAAAAAATAAAAGGCCCTTGTTAAATAAATCCCATAAATAAAATGGATTTTACATTGAACCTGTCTACAGAAATTTAGAAATTTCATAAAATCGTAAATCAAAATAAAAATTTTCCATAAAAATCAGTAATTTTCACAATTTACAAAAATATCAAACTTTTCATAAAAATTCCAAATATCACTCTGAGATAATTTTGGAATATTTATTTCAATGATTATATCATTTTTATCATATAAAATTATTATTCTTCCAAACATCAATTATAATATTCTCTAAAAAAATATAAATCTCATTTTTAATGAAAACTTATTTTCAAAGAATAAAATGAATTACTATAAATTATGTAATTATTTCCTAAGAATTAATCAATGAATTAACATTTATTAAAACTATTATATACATTTCATATTAAATTTAATCCGACTCATATGTACCAATTAAATGGATGGTTATAATGTTTATTTTTAAATAGTATTATTTCATTGTTCATTAATGTTTGGTGTTAAGTATCTTATACTCTATCGAATACTGTTTTCTATTAAAATCTAGAGATAATACAATCTACCCCCACTATAACAAATTCAATCCTTGAATTTTGAACATAATCCCTAAAATGAAATGTTATAATGGTTATAATAACTTGGTATGAGTCCTTAATCAAAAAATGGGTTAATAAAACCTTCCCTTGAAATGCAATAATGGGAAGTATGAAGTTAATCTAGAAAAACACGTACTTGGTTTAAAAATATCATAATATTAGTAAGAAGTGATGAAAGGAAAATTGAGGAAAATTTTTATAAAAAATTACTCATATTTATAGATATCATTGATCATAAGTAAATGATCATTATGAATTTAACATTTCAAAACCATAAGCCAAGGTGATCAAAACAATAAACATCAATATATCAGAAATTAATTTAATAGGATAACAATTTTATTTCAAGATTATTTTCCAAAGATTAAGAATTAATTTACCATCAATACTAATAATAAAAAGTAATATTCTAACATGACTAGTATTATGGTCTACACAACGTGAGATAATTCACAAAGTGAAGAATCCTTTATATGAAGAAATAATATATTTATTAAAAAAATTCACCAATATCATAATAGGTTCAATGTAGATCATTCCATAAATAACTACTCTAAATATTCAACAAATTATACCTAATTATTATTTAAATCCAATGATTAGAATGATTTAATCACATATTCCTCCATGATAAACTTTAGATTTTTCATCAAATAACATCAATCACTTAGATTATGTATAGGTAAAAATTACATAATCTCTTTGATATTCCAATACTTTTCATAAATGAACTGAATCAAAATAAATCCAATTTAAATTCATAATTCTTCCAAAATATAGTTCAAGCACTATTCCTCAAAAAAATCTAATCATATCCAAAATTATTTTCATTGACCCTAATCATATAAGCCTCAAAAAATTGCAAACGTTTTTTTAAATATCATAAATCACAAAATCAATAAATTACATCTCAATCCAATAGTTATATATACAATAATTGTTTTTCCAAATGTCATATTACTCTTTATTTATAAAATACCACAATTAAAAAAAATCATACTAATTAGGGCATAATTTAGTCTATTAGTATGTGTTTCACCATTATCAACATTCGATTGTGGGTTCAAGACCAACAGTCATGAGGAATATGATGGGTTGTCACATGGTCTATGGACTGTCTTTCTACTAAAACTATATTAATATATTTATTCTAAAATTACCATAAATATAACGAACATCCTCAAAATTAATGTTAATCTTTAATGATCATATAAACCATAATGGTTATCATACCATTATACTTATGTACAAATATTTAAAATATAAATATTCCTCAAATAACATTTGTACATGATAATATTATGTGATATAAATACCTAAAAAATTTATCAAAACTCAGTAATTTTCTTCCAATGTACACTCATCACATAAAACATCAAAATAGTATTAACACTTTTAAACTTTTGATCATCATTAAAACTACCACTACATCGTAACTCTAAAATCCCTCTATATAGACATATTAGCAATTAAACATTCTTCATAATCCACTAATGATAATTTTTCATCTTAATCCTTAATAATTACTTTTTACAAACTATAACATCCTGAACCAAAAAACGGTTCTGAGCAAGAAGGTCACATGACCTCATGCACACTTCCTCGTATGCAAGACACTTCTGAATAGTAGTGAGGGACTAATTCCTCCCATGGTGAGATTATAACCTTAGTATTACATCACTGGAAAATAATAAAAAATAAAAAATAATTGATATAAATAAATAATAAGAGCTTATATGCAAAAATTGGGAGGATGTCATACAATACAGACAATAATAAACATCTCTGGAAGTGGAAATCCTATCTAGTAAATAAAGAAACAAATAAATAAAAAAATAAATAAACTATAGGTCCACCAATATCCATGTCAGAAGGATAATCAATGTTTCATAAGTATCGTATAATTCCCACTAAGATAACAAATCACGGTGCCTGACATCATGTGATCATGCAACTCATCATAAACAAGGCATCAAGGAAGTCACGTTCTCAACATTTTATAGGAATCGATATTTACTAGTCTTTCACTATGAATCTAGTAACATTCCCCTTGGATTCCAATAGGCATCAATTTCACCATATGGAATCCATTAGGAATTGATGTATCCCCACCCAATGCATAGGTCCCTCATCACCATCGTCGCATGTCGGGTCCACCCTCCCCCCTTGAAGGTATAAACAAATCATGATGATCCTCATACCTTGGTATTTAATAAAAATAGCACAAAATCACACATAATCGGGGATGATACAAGAGAGGTCATAGAACATCTTCATAAAATTTGTGGTATAAACAATATGTGTCATCAACATTGAACATGAATAATAAGAAACAAAGTACTAATGAAAACATGATTCACACAAGGTCTTATGGCTACACACACACCCACATGTGATCGTAATCTAGAATGATCATCATATATTCTTACACATTAATCCTATTAAGGAATCATGTATAAAAAAGGCTAAAAATTTTAGGAACCTCCTACATCAAATGTCATCAACATCAACGATGATAATAAACCACCCAGTGTAATTTCAAAGCTAGAGTGTAAACCTCAATAGTCATCAACACCTCATCACATGACTCATTATCATAATTTACTATATGTAAATGATATAAATATAAAAAAAAATCCTAAAACCAAAACCAACTATTTTATTTCAAAAAGAAATAAAATATCACTTCGGATTATACTTTCTCTCTCCTAGATAATTTCTGAATTATCATTTTAGGCATATGCATGTGATCAAAATATTATCCTCAAGAATAATTGTCTCTTTATAATTTATCATAAATTATAATATTATAATAATATATAGTTAATTTAATATATCTTTTCATTTTATAATTCCCTTTTGAAAACTTCTCTTATTACTTGAAAATTCAAGATAATTATCATCTGATAGTATGAAAAATTATCCTTTGATAAATTTGATAATATTTTTCATATGATAATTCCCTTAAAATTTTCCTTTCTCGATTTTTATAATATTATCAACAATAATATAGTGATATTATCCTTTGTTAATTTGTTGTGATTTTCTCTTAATAATTCTTAACTATTATACTTTAATCATTGGTTGAAATTTTTTTAGATTATTCTTCATAATTATGTTTTGATAATTTTATATAATTATACTAATAAATTAATATATTAATCATTTGATATTTTTATATCTTCACCATTTAATAATTTTCTTATAATTATCCTTGAATAACTATAAAATTTTAATATAATACTTTTTTTAAAAAAACAATACTTTTAAAATTATCTTTGGATAATTTAGCACCACAAATTATCCTTTTATAATTTGATGGAATTATATTTTAATAATATTTTATAAGTAATTTTTAATTACACATTTTAATCTCACAAAAATAATCATTTGAAATTTTTTTATAGATTTCACATGGTAATTACATTTTAATATCAATTGATATTTTTTTTAACTTATCCCAATTTAATTGAGGTTATAAATTTTTATTTAATGTCGAAAATTTATTCCATGATTTTAGAAATGGGAAAATATGGAATTAAATAAATAGAATAAAAAAATAAAGAATCTTTTTCATATCTATTCTAGGGCCTTCCAAGGAAGAATGTGGGCACCACTGTGCCACTTTTTTGGAATTAGGGAATCATTGGAGGAATGTTTGATCATATTGAAGGGAGTCCTAGGAAACCCAAACTTGACGAGATCAACCAAAAATCGATTTAAATTTGATTCAATATTATAGAGCACAATGTGTATGCATTATTTTTGGAACCCCACAACCAAAAATTCATGACCCCAATTTTACTTGGATTTCAACTAAAAATTGATCATGAATACATTAATTTCACCTAATTAATGCATTGTTCATATTTTTATGTATGAATTCAATATTTTATCAATCTTATAGGTAATGTGGCATGTAATAATGGAGTTTTTCACACATAAATGTTAAAATGAAAAATAATATTAATTTAATAATTGAATTAAAATTAAAAATATTTAAAAAAATATTATATAAATTAACCTTACATGTGATCAAGACAAATTCTAAAGGTGCACAAAATTTATATCACATCTGGTGTAAAAACCACATTACATACCTAACTGTGGTCTCTAATTTCTCATACAATACGTCATTTGGAAGATATTCAAATAAAATTAAAAAATAGAATAAAAAATATTAAATAAAATAACCGAACATGACATTTGACCAAACTCCAAAAAACATAGATGTTATATTATTCTTGGGGTAAACCCATCATATTGGATCTAACATTGACTTCAGAATTCTCATATGATAAAAATTTCAGATATAATAAATTATTTTGGAAAATAAATATTGTGTGTGTGATATAATATACATAATAGTTTTATTTTTTCAGCATTTAGTCTCTATGGGCCTGGGAATCATACAGTAACTTAGTTCTTGCATCTGAGAGTATTCCAATAAAAATTCCAAATACTTAACGTATTTGTTAATCTTAGTAAAACCTTTAAATAATTTATTAAGTGATTTTTATTAAAAATTTACATTTTCACATAAAAATAAGGATATAAATTATAAATGGGGTGGGGGCTATTATCATTATAAATTTAGGATATTAAAATTCTATTACTCTATCATCTTCTCATCCCAGAGATATATATCTAGTAGTATTTCTTAAAAAACTCAGGCCATGGAGCACAAAGATCTGACTCACACTCCCATGCCTCTTCCTATATCTTTTTATGTTGCCACCTAATATGTAAAAGTTGCACCATCTTCTATCCTAGGAAATTGTTTCCCCAGTCCATAATTCACAGAGGATGCTCCTCATAAGATTAATAAGGCACCAACTCTATGTCATTGTAGTTTATGGCATGCATAGGATAGTTCATGCACCTCTCGATATATGACAGATGCAACATGTTTTGCATACCTTAGAAACAACAATGAATATCCAGATGATATGCCACTCTCAAAACTCATTCAGTTAACAATAACCTTCCCACAGGCCGTGGTCTTATCCTTCCATGAATCCTCATATGTTGGTTCCCTAATCGAGGAGTCACTATCAAGAAAAAATGACCGAACATTGTAAAATCCAATGATCTCCTCCTACAATTAGCATAATATCTTTGTCTAGTCATTGTGGTGACTAACCTATTTTAAATAGTATTCCCTATCTTGAAGGTTTTATAATCCAAACTAGGCCCAAAAATGCTCTATCACCTTCCCCATGAAAACAAAGAGGTTAAGAAAATGGTCTCTCATAAAGATCCTCATATGTTTCTTTATAAATTCAAGCATGGAAACATTTTTTTCATATGAATTCAACCATGTAAAAGTGATTATCCCATGCACCTCCTTGGTCTAGATCACAAGATCTAAGTATATCCTTCAATATGTGTATTGTTTAATTAGACAACACCTTTTTATAAGTGTGGTTTATTATGTTTGACATCAACTAAGTCCCTAGGTACTTTATCAATCCCTTCCAAAATCGTGATGTAAATCATGCATCTATTTCTGAAACAATAATCAAAGTAATTCCTTATAAGAAAATGATCTCATTATCATAGATTTTTCATAGCTAATCTACTAAGTCAGTCTCTCTGATTCGTAAGATGTTAGAATATTTCATTATCTTATCTATAATCAACTATAATGTATCACAACTATTTAATATCAACTATAAAAAAAAAAATTCCATCATCAAAACCTCCCACTTCTACATGGCTACAGGAACTTTTCAGAGAAAGAAAATAGGTCGACGGTGCTCATATTTTACCCTCTAATAGATAAGGCATCGAGATAGGAAACTGACAATGTATCTCTTCATCGCTAGCAAAAATACTAGACATCTAAGGTCGTGATACATCTGGATTTCAATAGGATATAATGCCCTTATATGGGTATACAATATCTCATCATATACACTCTAATGGGTGTAGGGAACACTAATATCACATGCACCATATTCACATCGTCATCTTTAAAAGGTCACATGGGTATTAGATCCCCCTAGCTAGTTATTACTTCCTCATATAATTCTTTGGGTTTGACTCCTATTTATCCTTCACCTGATCCAAACATGTGGACATGATCACCAATGGGATGAAAGTCATAGACCTCTGATCCTCTAAAGTACCCACCCTCTAGTCATCCAAAAGGTTGGTAAAGTGTCAATGCTTCTCTTAAGTCCTCTCAGCAATCTCATTCCCAGAATTCTTCTTTCTGCAGAGTGAATCTACAATGAAATTACCCTTTATAGGGTTATATATCATCTCAAAGTTGAATGTTTGAAGATATCAAAACTTATTTGATTTGCCTTCGGTTCAGGTTCCTCTATTCAAAGATATAGAGAGGGATTTTATGTTGCAACCGATCCCTCAGGGCCCATCCTGTGACTACCCCAAGCCCATCATTCATAGACTAGGGGTTGGAGACTAGCACCGAAGGCGTATTCCCTAAAACTTGGGAGGCATTGCCTTTATAACCTGTAAACACACACAACCAAGCACACAACATGATGGAAACAGAAGCAAACTGTATAGTAAATAGTGCGAGTACAGTAAGAAAAAGGTCCAGAATACAATCCCATCAAGGAAGTACAAGAAACTGAAAGAATAAGTGAACTGGAGAAAAAAGGAAGACAGCTGCTTGGTCGTCCTCCGAGGTTCTTACCAAAAGGGAAGGTACATATCACCTCCTCAGTACTCCACGTATGTCTGCCAGTTCCGTGTACCGACTAGTTATACGATCCACCTCCGGGCACCGTCCAGTCCTGGTACCCTCAGTCTCGATCAATGTTGTCCGTCGTCTACACCCAACACAATGAGGTCAAGACATAGCTCATGCATGGGTGATTATAACAATACTCAGTAGGGACGCTGAGACTCTCAAGGTCTCACAAAATTCACAAAGGATAAACCTCAAAGCATAAAGACAACTGTCAACCCTAATTTGGTATATGCCCAAAAATATACCTAAGTTCTCAAGTATACCCATCTCATTCATGAGGAAATATAGGGTCCAACCCAAAATCCAAAATCTCAACATTTCCACAAAGGAAGGAAAACCAAAAAGGCAAGTTCCACATAGGTATGCCACACAGATGAATACCGCCAAGGTATTACCATGAAGGAAAGTACCCCATAGGTACGAACTCAGCTCACACCAGCTAAACATTGGTACGGTAGAAGAAATGATTAGTTATAGATACTAAATCATCTTACTCCTTTAAGACGCTATGGTGTTGTCCTATACAGAATCTCTAGGAGCTAACCCACACAAGACCTCTAGGAGCAGACCCACACAGGATCACATGAAGCTGACCCACACAGGATCTCTAGGAGCTGACCCACATAGAATTGCTAGGAGATGAGCCACACAGGATCGCTAGGAGCAGAACCACAGATGATCTCTATGATCTGACACTCACATCATCACTAGGAGTTGACCCATAGTGGATCTCTAGGAGTTGACGCACACATGATCTCTAGGATCTGACCCACAAAGGATCGCTAGGAGCTGACCCACATAGGATCGATTGTCAGTCTTCTCGTCACACCCAACAAATGGGTTCCCGCACAAGGCTTTCTCATCTCTAGGAGAGTCCTCTCCCCAAGCCACCATTTGATACTCCAACTGCCACGAAGTACCATTATGAATTATCTCAAAGGACCTTCATATCATAGAGGTCTCAACCCAAGAGATGGTGCATCAATCGGACACCATGTCTGTGAGTTATTAGCCTTTCAGTCCCGAGGGCCCGACTGGATTCCTACTCGAACCAAACCGATCGTACCCCGAGTATATTCAAAAATCAAGTGGGGTATACCAAAAGGACTATCTTGATCCAGGGTTTCTGGTGCTGCATATGGTTCATCATTTCGACACCGTATGAGGGAGATATGTCGAATAAAAGATTTTGCAATCATAATAATATTAATATTATAAGTTGTTTCGTGGACCCGAGCCATGAACCAGGATTTAATATTCCAAATTAGACTTAAATTGAACTACATAATTTTTGGATCATGTTACCACTTACGGTATGTCATTCAGACGTCACACACAGGAGTAATGGATGGTTGATGATTTAATAATAATAATAATATATTATTATTATTTGAGCGTTTCGGGTACCCGACCCAAAAACACGAAAAAGAAATCCTATATTGGACACATAATTTACATGTCAAAGTCAAGTTATTACTTCCACTGATGGCTCGTGAAACCGAGGTCGCACGAAGAAGTTGCAGTAAAAACACGGTTTTCCAAACAAGAAATTAAAATAATAATATTTTAATATTATTTTTAGTATTTTGTTTTCAAACTTCCTTGTATTATGTTGCATATCCCTTTTTCTATAGATGATAGCACATCCCTCTTAATTGGAACCATATATTAATTTTTAATATATATATCAAAATATTTAAGTTTCTCTCTCCAATCTAATTCCATCCCCATTCACAATTTTTCCTTCATCCGCACGGCCAGACTGCCACCAACACCTCTGGCTACACGAGCCACGCTGCCACCAGACTGTTGCACCGCCTGGATGCTACCTCTCGAATGTCCTCTTCTGCCACACGTCGCACCATCTACCTCGTCTGGAGTCACGCCCTAAACACACACTAAAAATCACACCGCCACATCGCACCTTCTGTGGGATGCCACATCTTCTTTCTAAACCCGAAATATATAATGATCGCAAATTCATGATCCTCAGGTCGAGGGATCCATGCCCATATATCATGCTTAATAGAATATTGTATTTCCAACACCAATAAATATTTGGCCACATCTTTCTGCAAGCTATTGCGGATTTGTTCACTGCCAGAAAAATTAAACGATCGCATATTTGTGATCCTTGCATCAAGGGCTTCACATCCATATATCACGCTGAGAAAAGCTCCATGTTTACAGCTCTAATAAATATTAGGCATTGAAAAATGCACGAATAATGCGCAAAGAATAAAAATAAAGAGGAGCATGGTTTATGTGCGGGATGATGGCTAGGTTCATTTTTCCTTTTTCGTCATAAATTTTGGATATGAAGAATCAATAATAAAAATTCAAACATATATAAAAACCATTACCTTTTTATTTGTAGAAAACACTGTGAAGAAGGATAAGTAATTGAAGAGGGCGTCTACGTTCATCACTCCCGAGAGACACTCCATGTCAGTTCCTTGTTCTTCGATTCCGGAAGTCGCTCTTCGTTGTAGTGGATGTTCTTCATTGAAGAATCTCCTTCCAAGTTCTCCTGAGCTCTCATTTTTTCCAACAATACTTCAACCAAATGGTGATGTTCCAAATAAGTTTATTAAATAAACTAATTGAGTTGGCACATCAATGGGAGGAAAACCAAGAGTTATCTCGCATTAAAGGGGGAGTTCAAGGGTCGGGTGGTCCTCACCTTTGAATTTAAATTGGGGGTTTTTTGTTCGGATGGTCCCCACCACTAAACATCAAATGGGGGTTGTTAAAAATAAAATACAAGTTTTTCATTATTTTATTTTTATTCTTTTAACTCTCCCATAATATTCATGAAAACCCACTTTCCCCCTTGACCTAATACGGTAAAGATGAAGGTCTCCTTAAGTGAATATCAACACTGCATGTTAAATGGTGCCCTTAGATTTCAACTCAGAGAACTGGTTCAAAAGTTATATAACTTCGCTCGTGAGTTAACTAAATGTACACGAAAAAATGTTCAAAAAAATTATAATAGTAACCCTTGACCCAGGCCGGTCAAGGTTAGGATCTGAATAAGTGAAACATTCCCCAAAGAACCCAACGGTACTCTCGGATTTCAAATCCGAGTTACCATTTAAATGTTAGGTATTTTACAATTAAAGAATTGTAACTTAATTATTTTATTTACAAATGTAAACTAACATTCACTGGTGGCCCATGCTGGACAATATTACTATCTGCATAAAAAAATAATGCTCTCACAAGTACAGTAGTGGTCTCATATTTTTAATACAAGTTACTGTTTGTGAGTTATAAGCATTTGAGAAATAAAATAATTTATTAAATTTTTTATTTACGGTTGTGCTATTTTTGGTTTTTCTCAAAGGAGGCTCGTGCCGACTAAACTAGGGTTGTGCCTAGGGTAAACCCTCCATTATGAATGCAATGGTGCCCTCATATTTTTATACAAGTTACTATTTATGAGTTATTCTACTTCTTTAGGAAAAGTACATATACGCGCTAATTAAAACTCAATCAAACTTCAACGGATCATTTCAGGCACTCCAGCTCTCGGAATCGTGCACTGTCATATTTCAATCTCTCGAAATAATTCCATACAATAAAAAAAATTATAAGGAATTTCTTTGACTTTTTATTCTCCCCAAATTAGAGATTTACATCATTAAAATCCAAAACAAAGTAAAAACAACAAAAAGGGGTTACTGAGAATGAATCTGTGCCTCATACTCTCATATTCTCTACGAGAGGTTCCCATGCTGCTAGCATACGCGCTCCAGAGGTATCGACCACCCATGAAGGACCGGTTCATGTCAATCCACAATCTCCACTAGAACCTTTGTAAACGTTGCCCCATCGTCAAAGTCTATCTTGATGTGGTCAATGATGTGAGATGGTTCATGCATGTATCTCTTCAACTGGAATACGTGGAAGACGTCATTCACCCTCTCCAACTACATTGGAAGAGCCAAGTGGTAAGCTACCTCACCTATCCTCCGAAGTATCAGAAAATGACTGATAAACCTCGATGATAACTTGTCACCTCGGACAAATCTCCATAGTCCCAATCGAGGTGAGACTCACAAGAATACTTGGTTACCCTCCTAAAACTCCAAGGGTTTCTATATCTTGTCAGCATAAGACTTTTTCCAACTCTATGCAGTCTTCACTTTATAACAAGTGAGGCGTTGTGATACAAAATTTTCCACTGTTTTATTCATCCCTGTCCACCAGTACTGACGCTGAAGGTCCTGGTACATCTTCACCACATGAGTATGTACCACCAGTGGGGACGTATAAAACACTCTCAACATCTCCTTCTGTAGAGCTACTGGTACCATGGTACGTCCTCTGAAGAGGACGACGTGCTCTCCACCTTCATAAAATCCATCAGCTACCTGCCTTGAGGATATCTAAGCACGTCGAGCCATGCCGTAAACGTCCCCACGTTGTGCCTCCCTGACTCACTAGAGAAGTGGGGGGGTGGCTATAAGAGGCTGAAGAAAACCTGATCTATCATGATCCACAAGGGATACCTGCAAAGCGGCTAGCTGCTCTGTCACGTCACTCAGTAGCTGCAGGCCAGACCTCATTCTGAGTGCGTCTGCTACAATGTTCCCCTTCCATGGAGTATAGACTATCTCAAATGCATAGTCCAGGATGAACTCTATCCACTACTATTGGGAACATAAAACTCAATACTTCTACTTCCATGAGGTTGTGGCTGGTCGACTCCCGAGTGATTAGCTACACCCATCCATGCATTAGTTTATCAAGTGCTGCATGGGTTTCCTTTTTCTCCGAATAATGAAAACCTCATCCCAATGTTGTAGATAAACCTAAAACTTTTTGCCTAATACAATCAATTTGAGTATGAATTGTGGATGTCTAGTCATTCCCCAACTAACGTCGTAATGAATTGATGCTTCCAGTAAGAGGTTCCAACTAAAACTCTCACCTAAAGGGTCAGATCACACTATCGACGTAAGTCTTATTATCGAGTCTCCTCCCAAAGGTATCTCCAGAAGTGAGGGTCAAGTGAACAGTTTAACTGGAAACTGTTGGTCGTGGAAAAGATTCATTGAAGGAATAAATGATTGGTTACTATGTATATTGATACGGAGGCTAGTAGTAGACACATACCGTACCTCGAATCATTTCTAGAGCCCTTGTGTCGCACTCCTTGACCGCATACAGCTACTCCCTTCCCCTATCCTCTAACTCCCATATCCTAGTGGGGTCCACAGAAATGGGGTAGTTGTAACATGTCAAAATGTACACCACCTCATGCTGCTCTCCAAGCTCTTCTCCCATGTCTTCTGCCCTACAGATTCATCTGACCCTTAAACTTCTTCTTCCTGAAACTTTTTACATGCCCATGTCTCTGAGACTGGCTCCAGTTTCCTGCCTTCCCACTGCTAACATTCACTAGCTGTATCTACTCATCTAAAGAACATTCAACCATAAAGGTTCTCTCTAGAACCATAACATAAGTATAAAGGCATTGATAAATAGTGATGGATCTTATGTCCTTAAACACACCTTTCTCGGAAGTCTGATCCCTGAATCACAGATCCTATCACATTCATCGAGTACCCGGAATGGTTGGTACACCTTGAAGAATAAACAGATACTTACATATCGTCCTACCAAACCTATATAAGCTATATAGAACTCTCATCCACCTCCTCAAGCCAGTCCTCAGTCTCCTATGAGTCGGGCTCACCATGGAACCTGAGGGGTATCTGACGCAGAAACTCGTGTGAGGCACTAAGCCTAAATGTGTCCTCTACCAGTACTACTGGTTGTAATTGCTGACCAATGGGTAGTGATATAGCTGACACACTACCAGAAGGTACTATCTTCATTAACTGTCCATGCATCGAAGCCTCATCACTCTGAGGACCATCCTCATTATCACTCACTAGAAAAGACTAGTAGCTAAGATCACCATCTTCTCTACTAGTGTCTCGATTTGGTGGAAAACACTAGCAATCGCCTCCATCCAGCCCTCAACTATGTGGGAATCTATGTCTCCTTGAAACCTCAGAGGCCTCTATTGATCTAACTCCTGCAACATGCTCAGTAGGCATGCACCATCCTCCAGTGTGTCTAGTGGTATCTACTACCCAACATGTGGTGGTTCTGTTGGTACACCTACCAAAGGTGCCAACATAGTAAGAGGGCCCTACACCGGAGCCTCGTCACATGATGTTCCATCATCATGTACTCTCTCAGGAATTTTAGCTGGCTACCTACGCAGTAGCATCCTAATAAGGAACATGTTCACCACAGTCATTAAGTTATACCTAGTGATAAGACACAAAGAAAACACAACAAAACTTTTCAAAACACACACAGTTAGATTTTTCTACACTGAGTCAGAAATCAGAAGTCAGGGTCCTGGTGTATGGATACGTCGTCTACCACACCAATACTAGATACCCTAAACTAATAACCACACTCACTACACAAAACAATATTTCTGTTAAAAATATCACAGTTTTATGTTATATGGTAGAACTGACTACTCTGATACCAATTTTTCATGACTCGTCCCCCGGTGCTCGTGTTGTGACTACCCCAAGACCGCCTTCCATAGGCTATGGGATGGAGACTAGAACCAAATGAATATTCCCTAAAACTTGGAAGGCATTGCCTTTATAACCTCTAAACACATGCAACTATGCATTCATCAAGATACGAACTCAAGAAAACTGTATAGTAAATAGTGCGAGTA
Organism: Viscum album; assembly: GCA_963277665.1. Classification (NCBI taxonomy): domain Eukaryota; kingdom Viridiplantae; phylum Streptophyta; class Magnoliopsida; order Santalales; family Viscaceae; genus Viscum; species Viscum album. Next base: position 1,879,106,661 of record OY728165.1, on the reverse strand, counting down.
CAGTAAGAAAAGGGGCCAAAATACAAGCCCAACTGGGAACTAAAAGAAACTAAAAGTATAAGTAAACTAGAGAAAAAAGTAAGGCAATTGTTGGGTATTCCTCCGAGGTTACTACCTTAAGTGTATTTATAGATCACCTCCTCAATACTCCACGTCCGTCTTCCTCCTCCGTGTATGGACTCGTTGTATGGTCCACCTCCAGGCACCATCCAGCCCTAGTACCCTCAGTCTCGATCAACACTGTCTGTCATCTACACCAAACACAACATGGTGTGGGAATAGCTCATGTAGGGGTGAGTATAAGTATACTCAGTAGGGACCATAAGACCCTCATGGTCTCACAAGACCCACAAAAGATAAACCTCAATGCATGAAGTCAACTGACCACCCTACATAGTTATATGCACATACATATTCCTAAGTTATCAAGAATTCCCAGCTCAATAATGAAGAAACGTAGGGTCCAACCCACAATCCTAAAGCTCAACTTTTCCACAATGGAAGGAAAACAATAATGATAAGTACCACACAGGTACGCCGCATAGAAGAATGCCCCAAGGTACTACCACCAAGGAAAGTTCCACATAGGTACGAACTCATCTCACACAAGTTATATCTTTGGTATGGTAGTAGAGATGATTAGTTATTTCTAATATATCATCTTTCTCCGTTAAGAGGCTCTGTTACTGACCTACACATAATCTCTAGGAGCTACCACACCTAGGACCATTAAGAGTTGACCCAATCAGGATCGCTAGAAGCTGGCCCACATAGGATCACTAGGAGATGCCCACACAGGATCCCTAGGAGCTAACCCACACAGGATTGCTAGGAGATGACCCACATGGGATCGCTAGGAGCTGACCCAGATAGTATCGCTAGGAGCTAACCCACATAGGTTCGCTAGGAGCTGACCCACATAGGATTGCTAGTTAGTCTTCACATCACATCCAACTACTAGGTTCCCACAATAGGCTTGATCATCTCCAGGAGAGTCCTCTCCCCAAGACACAGGTCTATTCTCCAACTTCAACGAAGTCCCAAAAATAAGTATCTCAATGGACCGCCATGTTATAGGGGTATCAACGCAATAGATGGTGCATCAATTCGACGCCCGATCTGTGAGTTATTATCCTTTTAGTCCCAAGGGACCACCTGGATTCCTGCTCGATCCAACTCGACTGTACCCCATCCTTATTCAAAACACTACTGCGGTATACCAAAAGGACTGTCTCGATCCATGGTTTCTGGTGCCACAGACAGTTCGTCATTTCAACACCGTTTGAAGGAGATATGTCGAATACATTATCTCACAATAATAATAATAAAATTATTATTGGGTGTTTCATGGACCCAAGCCATGAACAAGAATTTAATATTCAACATTATAATTAAATCTACCATCTTAATGTTAGGATCACGATTCCACATACGGTAAGTCATTCGGACGTCGCACGTAGGAGTTATGGATGGTTGAAGATTTAATAACAATAATATATTATTATTATTTGATTGTTTCAGGTACCCTATCCAAAATCTCAAAATAGACATCCAATATTGGACTCATAATTTACATCTCAAAGTCAGGGTCATACAACAACTTTTGTCTCATGAAACCGATTTCACACGATGAAGTTACGGTCAAAACTCGGTTATACCAACACAAAATTAAAATAATAATATTTCAATATTATTTTTAATATTTTGTTTTAAACCTTCCACGTATTGCGTTTCATCTCTCATTTTTTCATGTTGAGCACACATCCCTCTTAATTGGACCCATATATTCATTTTTAATATATCTATCAAAATATTTAAGTTTCTCTCTCAAATCTTATTCCATCATCATTCACAATTTTTTCCATCTTCCGCACGACCAAACCACCACCACCACCTCCAGCTACCCATGCCACGACCCCTCCAGAATGTTGCATGCCCTAGACGATGCCTTCCAGCTATCCTCCACCACTGCACGTCACACCATCTACCTCACTTGGAGTTGCTCCCTGAACATAGACTCGAAATCACACCACCACGTCGCACCTTCCATGTGATGCTGCATCTTCGTTCTAAACCAGTAAAATATAATGATCACATATTCACAATCATTGGGTCGAGGGCTCAACATCCATATGTCACGCTCAATAGAATATTGTGTTTCCAGTGAGAATAAATATTTTTCCTCCTCCTTCCATGAGCCATTGCGGCTTCGTTCCAAGCCAGAAAAATTAAACGATCGCATATTTGTGATCCTTGCATCGAGGGATTCACGTTCATCTATCACACTCAGAAAAACTCTTTGTTTCTAGTGCCGATAAAAATTAACTGTTGGGGAACACACAAAGAACATGAAAAGAATAAAAAGAAACAGAAGCGTGGTTTATGTGTGGGACGATGGCTATGTTCATTTGGACGTCATCATCGTGAATTTAGGATATGATGAATCAATAAAAAAAATTCAAACATATATAAAAACCCCAACATCTTTTCTTCGAGACAACGTAGGGATGAAGGCGAAGTCTTTGAAGAGAACATCGGCGTTCGTCACTCCCACAAGACACTCAATGTATGTTATTCATTATTTGATTCCGGATGTCGCTCTTCATTGTAGTAAATGTTCTTAGATGAAGAATCTCTTTCCAGGTTCTACATTTCTCTCCTTTTTTCCAACAATCCTTCAACCAAATGGTGATGTTCCAAATAAAATTATTAAATAAACTAATTGAGTTGGCACATCAATGGGAGGAAAATGGAGAGTTATCTCCCATTAAAGGGGAGTTCAAGGGTTAGGTGGTCCCCCCCCCTTTGAATTTAAAATGGGGGGTTTTTAGTTAGCGTGGTCCCCACCACTAAACATCAAATGGGGGTTTAAAAAATAAAATAAAAGTTTTTCATTATTTTATTTTTATTCTTTTAACTCTCCCCCAAAATTCATGAAAACCTAATTTCACCCTCGAACTACTGCAGTCATGTTGAAGGTCTCCTTATGTAAATATCGGTGCTATAAGTTAAACGGTGCCCTCAAATTTCAATTTTGAGCACCGGTTTAAAATTTATATAACGCCGCTCGTGCATTTACTATAGGTACACGAAAAAATGTTTGGAAAAACTAAAACAGTCACCCTTCACCCACGTCGGTCACGGTTAGGCACTGTTGAAGTGAAACACGGCCCCGCGAACCCAACAGTACTATCAGATTTCTGATTCGAGTTACCATTTAAATGTTATAGATTTTATAATAAAAGAATTTTCACTTAATTATTTTATTTATAGCCAAAAACTAACATTCACTGGTGGCCCGTGCCGGCCAAAGTTAGTATCTTCATAAATAAATAATACACTCATGAGTAAATTGGTGGTCTTAGATTTTTAAGCCTTGATACCATTTGTGAGTTATATGATTTTGAAAAATAAAATAATTTTTTTAATTTTTTTAAGGTTATGCCATTTTCTTGTTTTCTTATAGGAGGTCCGCACCAACTAGACATTAGTAGCACCTAGGACAAAAAATATGCATCATAGGCTACTATATTCTCTATCCTCATCCAGATAATATGTAGGGTATTTTCATTCATGGGTTCATATCTGAAGAGATCCATAGGATAATATATTCTCAATCCTCATCAGTACAACTACAAGACCAACAATATATGCATCATAGTACCTTGCATAACTGATCCCAGGCTCTGGGAGTGTCATTACTAGGGTTGGATTTAACCATCTCTTTATCGCAAGGAATGCCTCTTCACACTAAAATATATATAGGAATTTTAATACCTTATTTCCAATACATTAATGTGTGCTGATATCCAAGACAAATATAGTAGAAACTTTCATTAATACCCTATAAACCAAAGAAGCTCCTAATCTCAAACACATTTTGAGGATGTTTCCTATATATGACAACCTAAATTTCTCAAGGTCCACATATATACCCATATCATACACCACATGTCCCAGGAACATCACCTCTCAAATACATAAGTCATACTTCAACAATATAGCAGAAATCGAGTTTTCTCATTGTGTACTCAGGACTATCTCTAAATGTCAGGGAGGTTACATAGGTGTTAATGAGTCAAAGAGGAGTTTATTGTTGAACTCTATAAAAAATTATTATAATTAGGGTTGAATGATCTTATTCATGATGAACATGAACAATTAGAACTCATTTTTTAGCCCGAATGGCATCTCCAAGTATGCTTACATCCCATACTTTCTTTGAAATTTTTTCTTCATAATATCCTCATATCTAACTCACAGCTAGTGATATTCTAATCATAAAGCAGTCTTAGAGAGCCACTCACCCCCCCCCCCCCCGCAACTGATCAAAAAGTTCATCGATCCTGGGAAAATGATATTTTTTCATCACCATAACCTTATTCAATATTTCATAGTCAAAGTAGAGGTTTATAATATTGTTATAATGGTCCTTGCTTTATACACATATCATTATAAGGTTTTATGCAGAATTGACTATTAAATACAAACTGAGGATCATAGAGTCTAGTGTATTAGGATCAATTGGTACATAATTATAAATCATGAAACAAAAATTGTAATTTTTTTACTTAATCTCTATAATTATTTATTTAATTACTTTAAACTTTTACATCTATATAGGATAACCTGAGGAATATATGAAGAAAGAGATGAGCTAAAAATCCTAGATTGGGAATGAACATTTGAATAAAGAACAATGTATGGGTTAGAAGTAATAACATGATGAAAAAAAGTAGAATGGAACCTTAGTAAACATATTAAAACTGGGATGGTGTAATCATCGCATCATTGGAACTTAAAAAACCATAAAACAAGACATAAAAATAAATCAAGGGTATTTGCTAAGACTATTTGACATGGAGGAAAAAGTCCCAAAAAGGATTCAGGTTCACTCCTTATCTGAGAGTAAACGTTACCTAATGTATTGAATCATTATCTGGGTCAATCCATCATAACATTTCCATGCATATGTGTTCCACATGAAGAATAAAACATAAATAATAAACATAAGGGTTACTAATGGAATGCATTGGGTATTATACACTTTCCATAAGGATTAACCAAAGGGAATATCATAATGGTGTAAATGAAATAATGGATTTAAAAAATACATGGACATTAATATTCTATAATTGTCATAGATCATGATAAATTATGTCCATGTAAAGTGACACCATGTGAATATAGGGTTTAAAAAACTTTAGAAATGTGTCCCTTTAGTGTGGATTGAGGGAAAACATTAATGATTATTTAAAATAGAAAAGACGATAATTGTTTGTATGAAACCATCATGAAAAAATATTTATTTTAATTTTAAAATGTGTAATTTCATAACAATAATGGTGTCTTAAAATAGACTATGCAGTATACCTGAGAATGGGTATGAAATAGAGACGTTCTCCTGAATCGGGCTAGCTTATCGGGTGGAAGTAAGAAGGTATCCTTATAAAACATGTATATGCATATCAAATACATAAGAATTGAGCTAAGATGATATTTTTGGAACATAAAAATAGATATTAGGAGGATTAAATAATAATAATTAATAATTATATTGGGGTCAATAGAGATAAAGTGTATCCCGAATGAAAATTGGAGGTTCGGTGAGAATCCCTTACCTTATGTTTAGAAGTGCTCTGAACATACACTTAATGTCATGGATAATGAAATTTAATTCATTAATAATTAATCTAATAACTTATTAAACGTACATTTGATTTATTATAATTTTATTAATTTTAATTTTGCCCTTTCTAATGTGTTATAAAATTCAATTTTGTTGTTCAGAAGTGTTTGTTTCCTTGGTTTTCATGATCGATTCACTTGTATACACATATAAAAGATCATTTAAAAATGGAACAATTACCTAGAATTTAAATTATACATTATTAATGAACTTATATATTCTCAAATGGTCTTATATATCATTTTTTCAAATATATTTATGATTCATTATATAAAATTTCAATGTTAACCGTTTATATTGTTTTGGCGATTTTTCGATCATCACGAACTAGTTTTGTTCTATTATTTAATATTATGTTTATATAATGGTACAAGAGCACTAAATAATTTGTAAGATAAATTTAAAAATCTATTTTAACAATTATATTGTATTTATTATTGGCCATAAAGGTGGTATTATACAACAAAAAATAATCATCCACAAACGAGGTTAATTGACACCTCACAAATGATATTTTCAGTTTTAGAAGAAAAAGTAAAAGAAGAGAATTAATGGAGGATATAACATTAACATGATAAATTTAAAATATATATATGATACTAGATATATCATGTTACTCTAAAAATGGTAGTTGATGGAATTATACGAAAATAAAAGAAATTGAAAGAGAGAGAGGGAAGCTTTTACCTCTTGAGTGTCATCTACCAAAGAACCTTTCCAAGGGACATGGAAACGGTCTTTTGGTGAGACCACCATGACCAAAACATGGGTAAGATAGTTGGGAGAATAATTGTTCTGAATATTATCAAGATCTAAGATTTATATGGTGTGAGAAGTAGAGGTGGTTAGGGGTGTTATTTATACTATGAGGAGAGGTGTGTTTTTTATTATTTTATTCAATAGATTATTATTTCAGCTCAAGAATGTCAATAGGGTTTATTTTTGGGAATTAGTATAGTAAATAATACATGTGAGTGTGAACTAATGGGTGATTACATCATCAATTACTTAAAAATTTATATATTTGTCTTAAAATTAGAAATACAAAAAATTACTGTATTTCAATATTCACTATAAATTAAACTATTGTGGAATAATCCCCAAAACCTATCCCTAACCATTTCTCAATGATTATAAATTAAAAATGGAAATAATTTTAGAAAAATAATATTCTAAATATAATAAATTTATTTTTTAATTGAAATAATCATTTATTATAAAATTATATATTTTGAAATTATAACTAATTTTACAGTATTTTGAAAAATTAATCATGGTCTGATAAAGTTATCTTATAATCATAATACAAAAAAAAATAATTTATTAATATATATTTTGTGAAAATAAACTTTTATTTAAATAATTATATTAATTATAATATTTTAAATAAACATTGATGTTTTACAAAAATACCAATACTTAATTTATACTTTTTAAAACATTAATTTACTTATTCCATGTTATAACTATATTATATTTTCAGTTATAAGATAGCTAATTTTTTTTATTTTCATAGGTGAGGTTACTATTTAATTGGATGGTTTACTATTACTAATAGTCACATTACTATTCCAATGGCCACATTACTATTTCATAAGTATAGGTTTTTTAATTTCTATAAATACCACTAATTTCATTCATAGTTTATGAAAATATTTTTTTATTAGGTTATATATATAATTTATATGTATTATAATATTATAAGATGGTAAATTACATTGATAAAACACTGGGTCATTACAATCTTCCACCCTAATGAAATTCCACCCTTGAAGTTTAATTTTACAAACTAATGTGAAACCAGGTGAGGGAAATTCTAATATTTCATGTCCTTGACCAGAAAAGAAAAAATAAAATTAGCGGGATTGAATACATAGCTGATGAGTATATAAAAATGAAACTTCAAACATAGAAGGAGAAACATGTAAATAAAAATTATATCATAACTTCATATTCCCAAAAATTCAATATATGTTACCCATGGTGATAGTATTATCTCTAGGGTTATTACTAAATATTTCTAGACCAAATATCAAAAAAACTATATCATCCTCCGATACCAACAATAACATACCTAGAATTATTCACATATTATTATATTATTTTAATCATCATTGGACATTACATACAAACTGGGGAATGTAAATTCTAGTGTCTTTGGATGATTAGGTACATAATTAGAAATCATGAAACTGAAATAAAAAAACTTTTATTTTTATCTCCATAATGATCTCCTTGTTTTTATGGAACTTCTATATATGAATAGAATATCCTAGGAAATACATGAACATTTAGATGAGAAAAAATTACCATTTAAGTGAATGAACAAAGACATAAAGCATAACACATGGGTTAGAAGGCATAACATGATAAAGTAGTATGAAATTGAACATGAATAAACATATATAACACGGTATTAGGTAATCATAGAATCATAGGAATGCATAAACAACATATAACATGACATATGCAGGAGTCAATGCTAACCGCCAAGACTATTTCACATAGATGACATTGTCCCCTAAAGGAATCTGGTTGACTCCATGTCCAAACACGAAGACTCATGTGAAAAAAAACCCATTTAATTATATAACTATCTATAAACACCCATAATAACATGTTCATGCATATATGTTCCACATTAAGAATCAAACATAAGGACTAATCATAAGGGTTACACATGGAAATAATTGGGCATCACATACATGTCATTAGGCATAACCAAAGGGTGTTCTATTATGGTGTACATGAAAGAATGGATTTAAAAAACACATTGAAATTAATAAGTTAAAATTGGAATAGATAATGATAATTTATGTTTAACTTAAGTGAAATAATGTAAAAATATTATTTGAGAAGCTTTATAAATGAGTTACTTTATTGAAATTTAAGGGAAAACCTTAAACAGTATTTAAAACAGAGAAAGGGACAATTATTTTTGTAAAACAAAAAATGCTCCAATATATTATTTCCTGATTAAATGTGTTATTTTGTGAAAATAATGGTCTCTTAAAACAGATTACAATGTATATATGAGAATGGGTAAGAAACTGGTATGTTCCTTTTAATTAGACTTTCTTATTAGGAGGAATTAAAAATGGATACTTAAAAAACATGAACTTCCCCATTAATGAAATAATAATTGAGCTTGGATCATGTGATTAGAATAAAAAAAATTAGGATGGTCACATATGAATAAAAACATAATTATATTGGGCTAAAGACAGATAAAGTGTAACTTGAATGCAAATAGGAGGTTCGTTGAGAATTCCTAATCTTATGTCCAAGAGTGATTTTAACTTGAAAATAATATCATGGATAATGAAATTAGATTCTCTAATAATTAAATTTAGAGCATGTTCAATATTTATTTTATTTAGAATAATTTTTGTTGATTTATTTATGACCATTTTGATCAGTTATAAGATTCAATTTTATTGTTCGAGAATGTTCATTTTCATGGTTGTCATGATTTATTAACTTGTATACATGTATAAAGGAGAATATAAAAAGGTAATAGATCTCTATAATTGATATTATATGTTATTAAGGAAATTTCATAATATTAAATTGTCTTATATATCATATTTTTAGATATGATAATGATTCGTTAGATAAAACGTTAATGATAAGAATTTAGATTATTTTGACGTCATTTAGATTATTATGAACTTGTTTTATTTTATTATTTAATATTAGGAATATATAGTGGTTCTAGAAAACTAAATAAGTTATAATATCAATTTTAAAATATTTTATAACAATTTTAATGATTTTATGACCAGCCTTGATGGATACATTAGAAATTGAAAAATCATCATCCTTATTATAAGGCCTCGACCTTAAACCTTACTTAATATTGAATTAAATGAATAATTCACATTGAGGATATTTTTAGGTGTATATTTTTAGAAAAATAGATATTAACTAATACATCTTCATAGATTAAAAAGTAGACACTTCTACTAAGTTTTCATAAAATAAAAACTCTTAAAAAGAAACATGTCTAGTTCCATGTTTTGGACAGCCTGACATTTCCTTGATCCCATCCTTGGCCCTATTGAACTTTATGTCCTCTGAAAAACAACTCAAAACACATTGGATGAGCATAAAAAGCTCAGCAAGGGATACACAAAGAATGAAAACTGTTAGTTTTTCGAAGTAACAAGTAAACCATGTATACTTTATCAAAGTAATACCTTTCACCTTTAGGAAGTATTAAAAACTCTTCACTGAATAAAATATCATTACATACCCTTTTTTAACCAAAATATTACCATAAAACCTGTATAAAGAACACATAACATACAAAGGTAACCTGGGACATAAACATTTTTAAATGGAATAACCATACGGTCAACTTCCACACATACTTAATGGAATATCCATACGGCCGACTTCCATACCCAATGCATTGGAGGTTATAACGTAACCACCCATCCTGATATTCACGTCACCACCCGTCATAATGTCCAAGTACCATTATAAAATCATAAGACATTAATCAAATATAATGGAAAGAAAACATTTCCACATATCGATCACAATATATCACTTAAATATAGCGACATAACAAATCCTTTCTAAAAACCATTTTCAATACCACATACTTAATAGAGTATATGGTATTTATTTCATGTTAAAAAACATTACGGCTTGTTGAGGAAGCCAAAGACCAAATAATACTTGCGGCGGCAGAAAAGGTCGTTGTCACCGCATACGTTAAAAGAAACATTACTTTTTTCATTTAGTAAAATGCTTCGTATAAAAAGATTCCTTTTGAATAAAATTAAAAGTCAAAGGGGTTTATAAACCTTATAATATAACGTTGTGTGTAAAACCAAATACGCCTCAATGAAAGGAGATTGAGACGAAGTCCCTTACAAAGTCGGTATCCTTAGATTAAGGATAAATCAATTACATGATTATGTGTGAAAAATACGAATACACAAAATATAAGTGGATATTATGTTTAAAACAATCATAGTTCATTCACACATAATCATGGAAAAACAAAACCAATGACATAGATATTTAACTCAATGAAATGAGATTGAGTTATGATTTCCAATACAAGTCCATCTAAATGACATAAGAATTTATCAACGAGATGATTATGTGTATAAATAGTATATCCACACAAGGGTTTGTGGAAACTACAACATAGATATTACACACATAATCTTGGCATAATAAAATCATGAAATAGAGGTTTAACCCAAATAATTTAAAGTGGGTTAAGAAGTTCCTTACAAAAATTCGACAGCCTAACGACGTCACTTCAAAATTCATAAAAAGAGTTGATGAGATATGAAAAGGGTATCTCATCACATGGACATAAAATTTACATCAACAAGGATATAGAAGAGCATATATCAACATAATATTATGTGTATTAAAATACATAACAAAAGAAGTCTTTTAAAAAGAGGAGGGTGAAAGGTTCCCATACCGACTTGGGTTACTTTTGAAACATACACCCCATTGAAGAAGGGTCATACAATGAATATGTAAATACCAATAAATGAAATTATATTAAACAAAGAGTATAATAATGGGAATTACATACACCACTCAAAGGAAATGGTGGAAAATGTAGCACAAATCTCACGGGACTAAAAGTTAGATGAAAAATCCCTTTCGATAACTCAGCAGCCTAACGGCGCTACTTAAAACATTCAAAAATGGATTGATGAGATAAAATAGGGTCTCTCATCATATTAAAATAAAATTTATAGCAAGAGGAATATAAAAGAACATCCCCCATCATAACAAATAGGATCTTAAAAGAAGTTACATAAAGAAGAGTACTTAAAAAGAAAGAGAGAGGTTAGATCTCTTACGAAAATTCGGTAGCCTAACGACGCCACTCAAAACATCCAAAATGGATTGATGAGAGAAAATATGGTATCTCATCATATGAACATAATAAGTAAAGTAAGATTAATATAAAATAACATCCCAATCATAGGAAAGATGAGCTTAAAAGGAATGAAATAAAAGAGTGTACTTAAAAAGAAAGAGAGTAGTAGGATCCCTTACCTCGGGTCCGACTTGACTCGATCATTCGTTAACGTCCTGAATAATAAACATGAGTTAATTTAAACTTTCTTAAGAACCTTTTTCAAGTTCATTATTCCTTTTATATCACTTATTACCATTTCATGAACACTATGTTAATATTTATGTTAATAACAGTCGTTTTAACGATCATTGGTTCTTGAGTCAAAAATAAACTCTTCATAATTACAAGTTGTTCATGTGGTAAGATATCCATTATATCCATAATTATATTCATGATCTATATATCATATATATAATATATATCCAGTATATACATGCATTTATAATATTACAAAACATTTATAGGTAAGAAATGAAATGCACCGCTCATGGAGACGGTAAGCCGTATGTACGCATGAACGCTACTTCCATTTCTATTTCATATTTAATGGAATTAAAACATAATTATACATAATAGTATTTTAATTCCAGTATGGTATCATATATAATATCATTAAATTTATCCTTTATACGTACCACATATGGTATTAACGAACCAAATCACTTTGAGGGGGCGGTAGTCCTCACTTCCTAAAATGAAGATATCGCATATACCCATAATGGTAGCCATTAAGGTATGCCATAAATGAAAAATACAGAAGCTTAAGTAAAACATAGACATATTATATATCATATATAACTATAGTGACATCTTAATGTCCACCTTTTAAGGTGTTATATGAATTTTGAACAATCATCTTTTCATGAGGCAGAAATTCTCCATCCATAGAAACAGTATGTTCTTTAACCATTAAATGTAGGTGTGTATAAGTGTAGCTCGAATCCTTCTTATAACAACATCCTAGTATATGGATTATACTGTTTTTGTTACAAAAGAAATGTATAAAAGAGTTTAGGGGGGTTGGAGAAGGAAAATAAAACATAATAACACAAGAGAAGACACTACCTTTAAATCGGGTATCTCTCTTTGATTTGAGCTCAAAGGCTTCCTTGGAAAGGATTCTGCCCAATCCGAGGCTTTAATGATGAATAGAGGGATGTGGAGAGATGAAATGGGCAGGGTTTGTCCGAGCCAAAGGCTTGAGAGGTGTGTGTAAGGTGGTAGAGGTGGGGGCCTTTTATAAGAGGAGAGGAGGGGCACTCTTTGAATGTAAGGAAATGTTACTTTATTTTAGAATGCGTTTTGGATTTTAAAGGACCCAAATTGATGTGTTTCGAGGATAAGGTGATAAGGGTTCTATGTCCACCCATACAATAGGTTTGTGACAAGTTTAGGTCTTATATTTTACATTATCTTTTTATTTTATTTAAATCGTTAAATAATGAGGTAATCGCAGCATCATCATTGTGTCATAAATAATATAATTTATTTAGTATCTAGAAATTACAAAAAAATTATCATGATGTAGGAAATATTTTTATATTTCTAATGAATATTTATATTCAAAAATATAACTTGTATAACCCCATGTAAAAATTGTTTTAGTAAAACAACACATGTTTGTGATATTTTAATTTTAACATTAAATAAAAAGGTATTAATGTCATTTTCCTACCAAAGTGGCTCCATGGGGTCCCCAAGTTGACCCATGGATTTTCTTAGTCGGTCATGACACATCCAATGAGGGTAGGACATGTGTATAGGTCATTTAATATTATGAAAACATTATTTTTACCTTATATTATACTAATTACCTCTAATCGCGATTAATAAACATAAAAGTTACTATTTACCAAAATATTATTTTAATCCCATTGAATCACATTTTAATTCTTAATGAAAACCATGTATGTCAGATTTTTTAAATTCAAATCACAGAAGAGGTAAAGTTTCATTTAAACGAAAAATCAGTTTCTTTAACTACCACTTGGTGGTTTCAATATTCATCAAAAATTGAAGTTTTTCAGAAAATTACCAAACTTTCACCATAGGCTATATTTGATATTCCAAATTCAAAAATGATTTCTAATTTACAAAATTCAAAACATATAAGTTACATTAATTAATTTAATAATTAATTCCCGCTGTCAGAGTAAATAGCGTGTTTTTATTAAACCATAAGTATCAAAAGATTGACACTAGTTTAAGTCCAATTTCAAGATGATATTAATTCAAACAGCCACTATTGGATTAAATGGTAAAAATATATTATAATTTCACTTTGAAACCAATTCAAAAGATAATCAAATCATATAAATAAATTACATTAAAAAGAGGTTTTGAATCAAAATACATCATTTTTCACTATCCATTAAAAAAATGAACATTATCGGTAAAAAAACCAAAAATTTACACTAAGTAATTTTTGATGTCCCCATTCTAAAGAAGAATTTTATTTTGTCAAATATAACACATAAAATTTTCAAAAAGTGGATTTAATAGAGGTTCTCCATCAAAAGGCGGTTAATTGACCTTTTAAAGAACATTATAATATTTACGCTTAAAATTGGATTCATTCGCATTTTAAGCCTCTAAAATTTATTGCATAAAAGTAAAAATATTTGACAAACATATATAATCATTTAGTATTTAGTTCCTTTCATTCCCACCATTACAACGACTAGGCGTTAACTACAATTTAAAAAAATATTATTTTATTATTAGATTACAATGTAAGATTCCCAAGAAACTCGTTGTTGCATATTAGGCCTTCCATCGAGCATAGCTTCCCCATTAAAGTAATATTAATATTTTATTCACAAATATGGATAAATGTGAAAATGTCATATTCTCTATTTACCTGGGGTGTTACATCCTTCCCCCATTTTGGGAATTGCGTCCTCGCAATTTTAAAATTGGGCTTGGAAACTTCATTGAAAATCCCACATCGGAACAAGAGTCAGTAAAACAATCACTTTAAAATAAAGAATGTGAAGTACAAAGGTCACCCGAGTTAACCCATACTAGGATTCCATGTATGAAAATATGGACATGGAGGAAAAAAACAAAGTGTCATGTTCTGGTGGAGAGTGATAGTAAACATGTCTAGGTGAAAGTTAACCATATGATAATCACAAACTTGTGATGGGTTAAATGGTATTCGATTCCCCAGTAGGAAAGGTTAACAGACAAAATTTTGGTTTTAAGTTACTCTTCATTGAGGAATTTATTTTTGAGCTTAACTAAATCATAATGAAACATACTTACTTGTCACGTAGACTTTCAACTTTAACTAGATTCTTTAATCAAACTCATATTTTCTCGAAAAGATGAGTATTTAGGAGGACTTGTTCGCATTAAGAGTACTATAATCAACTTCTAGAGAATCACCTAATCCAAAAAAGAGAACTATATACTTCCCATGTCTTTAGACATTAACCAAAACCAAAACCAAAAAGGATAGTACAAGATTAGATAATCTAGAAAAGGATAACCCATTATAAAAGGAAAATATATTCTTAATCTCCAAAATTTGTTCAACTAAACCCAAATTTTAACAGAGACCATAAGTAAACAAAACTAACATTGAAACCCAAATATTTGAAGGATTTGATAACATAGGCTTCCAAGTTAAATCGTATCATTTATCTCCAAACAACACCGGTTTCTCTTAAAGTCTCGTATTGAAAAGTAATTAACCTAATCACATATCCTCCAATATAGGTTAATAAATTTCAATAGGTAACCCAAAATCAACTTACACTTAATTCATAAAATCATCTAACTAAAAAGAAGTTGTCAAACTATCCAGGAACATCACGTAGTCCAGTGGTAGGTGATAAATACCAGTCGCACTTTGGTTGTGGGTTCGATTCCCGCAGCTTTGTCCGACGCGATGGGTTGTCACACGGTCTGCGTGTTGTCCTTTTTTCAAACTATATAATTCTCAAATCATTCCCCAGAAAGAGATAAAAACATCAAAATAACCACAACATAATTTAAACTAAATTTTATCTCATGCCTTTCACTTTCCATCATAACATATAGTAACCCATAATTAACTCAAATATAAGGATCATATAAACCCAAATGGTTCTTTATAACTATGTCCACAGAAGAACAGATAACTATTCCTTGAATAAAATTTTCATATATCAAACATTAGGGTTACACATACTATAAAAAGTCTTCCAATGTAACCCCATCATCAAAATAGACTTAATGCTCTTAAGAATTTCACCATAACTCTTAAATCCCTAATATGTTGACTTCTTACTCATTCAACATTCTTCATGATCCATTAACCATTCCTTTCCAACTAATTCGGAAATACATCTTTCCTACAAACAAAATCACAAATCATATCATATGATTCCAAAATAGGAAAACAAATGTTATGAAATAATCCAGACCTTTGATTGGTCATTGTCAATTTCTTCATCCTCAATCGGAATGGCATTAGGTATTGGTAAACAAATATTTGTACGATCTTGGTGATCCCATTCATGAAAATTATTCATAGGACATGTGTTTGCATAATGACCATGGACACCACATTTAAAACATTCAATTGATCCCTCACAAAGAACTTCTTTCCCTTTCCTCGAGTCAACTGGATGCTTCCTTTTTCCATGCCAGTTTCTTGCTTTATGACCTTCATTTCCCCACCTATAGCATATTTATGTCCCTTTGAAACATTTTCCTAGGTGTTTCTTTCCCCATCTTTGACACATAGGTATTTGAACAAACTTACGTTTATGATTATTACTTGTAGTTTCGTAGGTATTTGTTTCTAGCATATATGATTCCTTATAGAAATCACAAAGGGATATGTGGTCAATCATGACTCCAAATAGTTGGTTGAGGATAAACACAAGAGTTATCATCGCAACTCTCATATCATTCAGTTTCTCGCTCAGAAAACTATCACAGTTTCCTTCACATCCACTGTTACGTTGGTGCCGGCTAGATCCAGCCATTTACTAAAACCAAAAACGTCAGTGTGAGTATATCAACAAAACCATCATGTACTAATGAGGAAGATAACCACTAAGATATACTTACTCATTCACTTTATCTAAAACTAGTACTCTGTCGGAAATCCTAACCATTATGGTAATGTCACTTATTCTTAGAGAATACCTTAGCTACTAAAGTTATCTAAACCGACCTGTGATACCAACTATAAGGCCCCAGCCTTAAACCTTACTTAATATTTAATTAAATTAATAATTCACATTGAGGATATTTTCAGGTTTAGTGTTTTAAAAAATTAGATCTTAACTAATACATCTCCAAATATTACAAAGTAGACACTTCTACTAAGTTTCCATAAAATAAAAACTCTTAAAAAGAAACATGTCTAGTTCCTTGTTTTGGATAGCCTGACATTTCCTTGATCCCATCCTTGTCCCTATTCAACTTTATGTCCTATGAAAAACATTTCAAAAAAACTTGGGATGAGCATAAAAAGCTCAGAAAGGGATACACAAAGAATAAAAACTGTTATTTTTTCAAAGCATCACGTAAACCGTGTATACTTTATCAAAGTAATACCTTTCACCTTTAGGAAGTTGTAAAAACTCTTCACTGAATAAAATATCATTACTTACACTTTTGTAATAAAAAGATTACCATAAAAACCATATAATGAACACATAACATACAAAGGTAACTTGAGACATAAACATACTTAAATGGAATAACCATACGGTCGACTTTCACACATACATAATGGAATAGCCATACGGCCGACTTCAATACCCAATGCCTTGGAGGTTATAACATAACCACCCGTCCTGGTATTCACGGCACCACCCGTCATAATGTCCAAGTGCCATTATAAAATCATAAGACATTAAACAAATATAATGTAAAGAAAACATATCCACATTTCGGTCACAATATATCACTTAAATATATCGACATAACAAATCCTTTATAAAAACCATTTTCAATACCACATACTTAATAGAGTATATGGTATTTATCTCATTTTAAAAAACATTACGTCTTGTTGAGGAAGCCAAAGACCAAATACTACTTGCGGCGGCGGAAAAGGTCGTTGTCACCACGTACGTTAAAAGAAACATTCCTTTTTGACGTTTAGTAAAACGCTTCATATAAAAAGATTACTTTTGAATAAAATTAAAATTCATAGGGGTTTATACACCGTATAAAAGAAAATTGTGTGTAAAACCAAATATTCCTCAATGAAAGGAGATTGAGACGAAGTCCCTTACAAAGTCGGTATCCTTAGATTAAGGATAAATCAATTACATGATTATGTGTGAAAAATAAGAATACACAAAATATAAGTGGATATTAAGTGTAAATAAATTAGATGTCATTCACACATAATAATGGAAAAACAAAAACAATGACATAGATATTTAACTCAATGAAATGAGATTGAGTTATGATTTTCGATACAAGTCCGTCTAAATGACACAAGAATTTATCAATGAGATGATTATGTGTAGAAATAGAATATCCACACAATGGTTTGTGGAAACTACAACAACAAAATTCCACACATAATCTTGGCATAATAAAATAAAGAATTAGAGGTTTAACCCAACGAATTTAAAGTGGGTTAAGAAGTTCCCTTACAGAAATTCGACAGCCTAATGACGTCACTTCAAAATTCATAGAAAGAGTTGATGAGATATAAAAAGGTTATCTCATCACTTGGACATAAAATTTACATCAACAAGGATATAGAATAACATATCCCAACATAATAGTATGTGATTTAAAATTCATAACAAAAGAAGTATTTTAAAAAGAGGAGGGTGAAAGGTTCCCTTACCAAAATGGGTTACTTTCGAAACGTACACCCCATTGAAGAAGGGTCATACAATGAATATGTAAATACCCATAAATGAAATTATATTAAGAAAAGAGTATAATAATGGGATTTAAATAAACCACTCAAAGGAAATCGTGGAAAATGTAGCATAAATCTCACGGGACTAAAAGTGAGATGAAAAATACCTTACGAAAACTCGGCAGCCTAACGACGCCACTTAAAACTTCCAAAAATGGATTGATGAGATAAAATAGGGTATTTCATCATATTACAATAAAATTTACATCAAGAGGAATATAAAATAACATCCCCCATCATAACAAAGAGGAGCTTAAAAGAAGTGACATAAATGAGAGTACTTAAAAAGAAAGAGAGAGGTTAGATCTCTTACAAAAATTTGGCTGCCTAACAGCGTCACTCAAAACATCCAAAATGGATTGATGAGATAAAATAGGGTATATCATAATATGAACAAAATAATTACAGTAGGATTAATATAAAATAACATACCAATAATAAGAAAGATGAGATTAAAAGGAATGACATAAAAGAGTGTACTTAAAAAGAAAGAGAGGAGTAGGATCCCTTACCTCGGGTCTGACTTGACTCGATCGTTCTTTAACATCCTAAATAATAAACATGAGTTAATTTCCACTTTCATAAGAACCTTATTCAAGTTCATCATTCCTTTTATATCACTTATTACCATGTCATGAAAACTATGTTATTATTTAAGTTAATAACGGTCGTTTTAACGATCATTGGTTCTTGAGTCAAAAATAAACACTTTATAATTACAAGTTGTTCATGTGGTAAGATATCCATTATATACATAATTACATTCATGATGTAGATATCATATATATCATATATATCTATTATATTCATGCATTTATAATATTAAATAACATTTAGAGGTAAGAAATGAAATGCACTATTCATGGAGACGGTAAGCCGTACGTACGCATGAACATTACTTCCATTTCTATTTCATATTTAATGGAATAAGAAAATAATGATACATAATAGTATTTTAATTCCAGTATGTTATCATATATAATATCATTAAATTTATCCTTTATACGTACCACATATGGTATTAACGAATCAAATCACTTTGAGGGGGCGGTAGTCCGCACTTCCTAAAATGAAGATATCGCATATACCCATAATGGAAGCCATAAAGGTATGCCATAAATGAAAAATACAGAAGCTTAAGTAAAACATAAACATATTATATATAATATATAAATATAGTGACATCTTAATGGCCACCTTTTAAGGTGTTATATGAGTGTTGAACAATCATCTTTTGGTGAGGCAGAAATTCGCCATCCACAGAAACAGTATGTTCTTTAACCATTAGATGTAGGTGTGTGTATGTGTAGCTCTAATAAATCTTATAAAAACATACTAGTATATTTATGATACTGGTTTTGTTACCAAAGAAATGAATAATAGAGTTTAAGGGGGATGGAGAAGCATAATAATTCATAAGAACACAAGAGAAGACACTACCATTAAATCGGGTATCTCTCTTTGAGTTGAGTTCAAAAACATACTCGGAAAGGATTATTCCCAAAGTGAGGCTTCAATGATGAAAGGAGGGATGTGGAGAGATTAAAAGGTCATGGTTTGGCCGAGCCAAAGGCTTTATAGGTGTGTGTAAGGTGGTAGAGGTGGGGGCCTTTTATAAGAGCAGAGGAGGGGCACTCTTGGAAAGAAAGGAAATGTTACTTTATTTTAGAATGAGTTTCAGCTTTTAAAGGTCCCACATTGATGTGTTTCGAGGATAAGGTGATAAGGGTTATAAATCCACCAATAAAATAGGTTTGTGACAAGTGTAGGTCTTAGATTTTACATTATCTTTTCATTTTATTTAAATCATTAAATAATGAGGTAATCGCTACATCATCATTGTGTCATAAATAATTTAATTTATATAGTGTCTAAAAATTATAAAAAAAATATCATGATGTAGGAAATATTTTTATCTTTCTAATTAATATTTATAGTCAAAAATATGTCTTGTATAACCCCATGTAAAAATTGTTTTAGTAAAACAACACATGTTTTTGATATTTTAAATTTAACATTAAATAAAAATGTATTAATGTCATTTTCCTATCAATGTGGCTCTATGGGCTCCCCATGTTGACCCATGGATTGTATTGGTCGGACATGACACATCCAATGAGGGTAGGACATGTTTCTAGGTCATTTCATATAACTAAAACATTATTTTTACCTTAAATTACACTAATTACCTCTAATCGCGATTAATAAACTTAAAAATTACTATTCACCAAAAAATTATTTTAATCCCATTGAATCACATTTTACTTTTCAATAACAACCATTTATGTCTGATTTTTGAAATTGAAATCACATAAGTGGTAAAGTTTCATTTAAACGAAAAATCAGTTTCTTTAACTACCACGTAGTGGTTTCACTATTCACCAAAAATTGAAGTTTTTCAGAAAATTACCAAAAATTCACCCTAGGATATATTTGATATTCCGAATTCAAAAATAATTTCTAACATAAAAAATTAAAAACATATAAGTTAAATTAATTAATTTAATAATTAATTCCGGCTGTCAGAGCAAATAGCTTGTTTTTATGAAACAAAAAGAATCAAAAGATTAACACTAGTTTAAGTCCAATTTTATGATTAAATTAATTCAAACGATCACTATTGGATCAAATTTTAAAAATATATTATAATTTCACTTTGATACCAATTCAAATGATAATCTAATCATATAAATAGATTAGATTAAAAAGAGGTTTTGGATCAAAATACAACATTTTTCACTATTCATTAAAAAAATGAACATTATCGGAAAAATACCAAAAATTTACACAAAGTAAATTTTGATGTCCCGATTCTAAAGAAGAATTTTATTTTGTCAAATATAACACATAAAATTGTCAAAAGTGGATTTAAAATAGGTTCTCTATCAAAAGTCTGTTAATAGACCTTTTAAAGAATATTAGAATATATACGCTTAAAATTGGATTCATTCACATTTTAAGCCTCTAACATTTATTGGATAAAAGTAAAAATATTTTACAAACATATATATTCATTTTGTAGTTAGTTCCGTTCATTCCCGCCATTACAACGACTAGGCATTAACTACGATTTAAAATAATATTATTTTATTATTAGATTTCAACGTAAGATTCCCAAGAAACTCGTTGTTGCGTATTGGGTACGCCATCGAGCATAGCGTCCCCATTAATGTAATATTAATATTTTATTCACAAATATGGATAAATGTGAAAATGTCATATTCTCTATTTAGCTGGGGTGTTACATCCTTCCCCCGTTTTGGGAATTGCATCCTCGCTATTTTAAAATTGGGATTGGAAACTTCATTGAAAATCCCACATCGGAACAAGAATCAGTAAAACAATCACTTTAAAATAAAGAAAGAGAAGTACAAAGGTCACCTGAGTTAACTCATACTAGGATTCCATGTATGAAAATCTGGACATGGAGGAAAAAAATGGGTCATCTTCTTGTGGAGAGTGATAGTAAACATGTCTAGGAGAATGTTAAGCATAAGAAAATCACAAACTTGTGATAGGATAAACGGTATTCAATTTCCCAGTAGGAAAAGTTAGCAGACAACATTTTAGTTTTAAGTTACTCTTCATTGATGAATTTATTTTTGAGCATTACTAAATCATAATGAAACATACTCACTTGGCATGTAGACTTTCAACTTTAACTAGATTCCTTAATCAAACTCATATTTTCTCCAAAAGACGAGTATTTAGGAGCAAATGTTCACATTAAGAGTACAATAATCAACTTCTAGAGAATCACCTAATCCACAAAAGAGAACTATATACTTCCCATGTATTTAGACTTTAACCAAAACCAAAACCAAAAAGGTTAGTACAATATCAGATAATCCAGAAAAGGATAACCCTTTATAAAAAGAAAATCTATTCTTAATCTCCAAAATTTTTTCAACAAAACCCAATGTTCAACGAAGCCCATAAGTAAACCAAACTAAGATTGAAACCCAAATATTTGAAGGATTTAAGCACATAGTCTTCCAAGTTAAATCGTATCATTTATCTCCAAACAACATCAGTTGCTCTTAAAGTCTCGTATTGAAAAGTAATTAACCTAATCACATATCCTCCATGATAGGTTAATAAATTTCCAGAGATAAACCAAAATAAAATTACTCTTAATTCATAAAATAATTTAACTAAAAAGATGTAGTCAAACTAACCAGGGACTTCATGTAGTCCAGTGGTAGGCGATAAATACCAGTTGCACTTTGTTTGTGGGTTCGATTCCCGCAGCTTTGTCTGACGCGACGGGTTGTCACACGGTCTGCGTGTTGTCCTTTTTCCAAAATATATAATTCTCAAATCATTCCCAAAAAAGAGATAAAATAATCAAAAATAACCATAACAGAATTTAACCTCAATTTTATCTCATGCCTTTCACTTTCCATCATAACATATAGTAACCCATAATTACCTCAAAAGTAAGGATCGTATAAACCCAAATGGATCTTTATAACTATGTCCACACAAGAACAGTTAACTATTCCTTGAATAAAATTTTCATATAACAAACATCAGGGTTACACATACTATAAAAAGTCTTCTAATATAACCCCATCATCAAAATATATTTAATTCTCTTAATAATTTCACCATAACTATTGAATCCCTTATATGTTGACTTCTTACTCATTCAACATTTTTCATGATCCATTAACCATTCATTTCCAACTAATTCTGAAATACTTCTTTCCTACAAACAAAATCACGAATCATATCATAAGGTTCCAAAATAGGAAAACAACAGTTATGAAATAATCCATACCATTGATTGTTCATTGTCAGTTTCTTCATCCTCAATCGGAATGGCATTAGTTATTTGTAAATGAATATTTGTACGATCTTGGTGATCCCATTCACAAAAATTCTTCATAGGACATGTGTTTGCATAATGACCATGCACACCACATTTAAAAAATTCAATTGAACCCTCAGAAAGAGATTCTTTCCCTTTCCTCGAGTCAACTGGATGCCTCTTTTTCCATGGCAGGTTCTTGCTTTATGACCTTCATTTCCACATCTATAGCATATTTCTGTCCCTTTGAAACATTTTCCTAGGTGTTTCATTCCACATCTTTTTCATATAGGTTTTTGAAAAAACATACCTTTATTATTATTACCTGTAGTTCCGTAGGGATTTGTTTCTCACATATATGATGCCTTATAGAAATCACCAAGGTTTATGTGGTTATTAATGACTCCAGATAGTTGGATGAGGATAAACACAAGAGTTCTCATTGCAGCTCCCATATCATTCAGTTGCTTGCTCAGAAAACGGTCACAGTTTCCTTCACATCCATTGTTACTTTGGTGAATGCTAGATCCAGCCACTTACTAAAACAAAAAAGGCCAGTGTGAGTATATCAACAAAACCATCATGTACTAATGAAGAAGATAA
Source organism: Viscum album (assembly GCA_963277665.1). Taxonomy (NCBI): domain Eukaryota; kingdom Viridiplantae; phylum Streptophyta; class Magnoliopsida; order Santalales; family Viscaceae; genus Viscum; species Viscum album. The sequence continues at coordinate 1,879,082,762 of OY728165.1, read as the reverse complement.
ACACTAAGATATAATTACTCATTCACTTTATCTAAAACTAGGACTCTTTCTGAAATCCTATCCATTATGGAAATGTCACTTATGATTAGAAAATACCCTATCCTCTAAAGTTATATAAACCGACCTCTGATACCAACTATAAGGCCCCGACCTTAAACATTACATAATATTGAATTAAATGAATAATTCACATTGAGGATCTTTTCATGTTTAGAGTTTTACAGAATTAGATCTTAACTAATACATCTCCAAAGATTACAAAGTAGACACTTCTACTAAGTTTCCATAAAATAAAAACTCTTAAAAAGAAACATGTATAGTTCCATGTTTTGGACAGCATGACATTTCCTTGATCCCATCCTTGGACCTATTCAACATTATGTCCTAGGAAAAACATTTCAAAAAAACTTGGGATGAGCATAAAAAGCTCAGCAAGGGATACATAATGAATGAAAACTATTATTTTTTCAAAGCAATATGTAAACCATGTATAATTTATCAAAGTAATACCTTTCACCTTTAGGAAGTAGTAAAAACTCTTCATTAAATAAAATATCATTACTTACACTTTTGTAACCAAAATATTACCATAAAACTCATATAAGGAACACATAACATACAAAGGTAACTTGGGACATAAACATACTTAAATGGAATAACCATACGGTTGACTTCCACACATACATAATGGAATAGACATACGGACAACTTCCATACCCAATTCATTGGAGGTTATCACGTAACCACCCGTCCTAGTATTCATGACACCACCCGTCATAATTTCCAGGTGCCATTATAAAATCATAAAACATTAAACAAATATAATGGAAAGAAAACATTTCCACATTTCGATCACAACATATCACTTAAATATATCAACATAACAAACCTTTTATAAAAACCATTTTCAATACCAAATACTTAATAGAATATATGGTATTTATTTCATTTTAAAAAACATTATGGCTTGTTGAGGAAGCCAAAGACAAAATAATACTCATGGTGGAGGAAAAGTTCATTGTCACCGCGTACGTTAAAAGAAACATTCCTTTTTGTCGTTTATTAAAAAGCTTCATAAAAATGATTCCTTTTAAATAAAATTAAAAGTAAAAGGGGTTTATACAACGTATAAAAGAATGTTGTGTGTAAAACCAAATATTCCTCAATGAATGGAGATTGAGACGATGTCCCTTACAAAGTCGGTATTCTTAGATTAAGGATAAATCAATTACATGATTATGTGTGACAAATAAGAATACAAAAAATATAAGTAGATATTATGTGTAAAACAATAAGAAGTCATTCACACATAATAATGGAAAAATAAAACCATTGACATAGATATTTAGCTCAATTAAATGAGATTGAGTTATGATTTCCGATACAACTCCGTATAAATGACATAAGAATTTATCAATGAGATGATTATGTATAGAAATAGTATATCCGCACAAAGTTTTGTGGAAACTACAACATAGAGATTACACACATAATATTGGAATAATAAAATCAAGAATTAGAGGTTTAACTCAAAGAGTTGAAAGTGGGTTAAGAAGTTCCCTTACAGAAATTCGACAGCCTAACGACGTCACTTCAAAATTCATAAAAAGAGTTGATGAGATATAAAAAGTTTATCTCATCATTTGGAAATAAAATTTACATCAATAAGGATATATAAGAACATATACCAACATAATAGTATGTGAATTAAAATTCATAACAAAAGAAGTATTTTAAAAAGAGGAGGGTGAAAGGTTCCCTTACCGAATTGAGTTACTTTCGAAACGTAAACCCCATTGAAGAATGGTCATAGAATGAATATGTAAATACCAATAAATGAAATTATATTACAAAAAAGAGTATAATAATGGGAATTAAATACACCAATCAAATTAAATGGTGGAAAATGTACCAAAAATCTCATGGGAATAAAAGTGAGATGAAAATTCCCTTACGAAAACTCGGCAGCCTAACAGCGCCACTTAAAACTTCCAAAAATGGATTGATGAGATCAAATAGGGTCTCTCATCATATTACAATAAATTTTACAGAAATAGGAATATAAAATAACATACCCCATCATAAAAAATAGGAGCTTAAAAGAAGTGACATAAAGGGGCGTACTTAAAAAGAAAGAGAGAGGTTAGATCTATTACGAAAATTTGGCAGCCTAACGGTGCGACTCAAAACTTCCAAAATGGATTGATGAGAGAAAATAGGGTCTCTCATAATATGAACATAAGAGGTACAGTAGGAGGAATATAAAATAACTTACCAATCATAAGAAATATGAGCTTAAAATGAATGACATAAAAGAGTGTACTTAAAAAGAAAGAGAGTAGTAGGATCCCTTACCTCGGGTCCGACTTGACTCGATCGTTATTTAACGTCCGGAATAATAAACTTGAGTTAATTTCCACTTTCTTAAGAATATTTTTCAAGTTAATTATTCCTATTATATCACTTATTAACATGTCATGAACACTATTTTATTATTTAAGTTAATAACGGTCGTTTTAACGATCATTGGTTCTTGAGTCAAAAATAAACATATTATATTTACAAGTTGTTCATGTGGTAAGATATCCATTATATCCAGAATTATATTCAGGATTAAGATATAATATATATCATATATATACATTATATTCATGCATTTATAATATTACATAACATTTAGAGGTAAGAAATGAAATGCACCATTCATGGAGACGGTAAGTCGTATGTACGCATGAACGCTACTTCCATTTCTATTTCATATTTAATGGAATTAAAACATAATGATACATAATAGTATTCTAATTCTAGTATGGTATCATATATAATATCATTAATGTTATCCTTTATACATACCACATATGGTATTAACGAATCAAATCACTTTGAGGGGGCGGTAGTCCGCACTTCCTAAAATAATGATATCGCGTATACCCATAATAGAAGCAATAATGTTATTCCATAAATGGAAAATACAGAAGCTTAAGTAAAACATAAACATATTATATATCATATATAAATATAGTGACATCTTAATGGACACCTTTGAAGGTTTTATATGAGTGTTGAACAATCATCTTTTCGTGAGGCAGAAATTCTCCATCCACAGAAACAGTAAGTTCTTTAACCATTAGATGTAGTTGTGTGTAAGTGTAGATCGAATAATTCTTATAAAAACATCCTAGTATATGGATTATACTGGTTTTGTTTCAAAAAAAGGAATATAAGAGTTTAGGGGGGTTGGAGAAGCAAAATAAAACATAAGAACACAATAGAAGACACTACCTTTAAATCGGGTATCTCTCTTTCATTTGAGATCAAATGCTTCCTTGGAAAGGATTATTCCCAAATTGAGGCTTCAATGATGAATATAGGGATTTGGAGAGATGAAATGGGCAGGGGTTGGCAGATCCAAAGGCTTGAGAGGTGTGTGTAATGTGGTAGAGGTGGGGGCCTTTTATAAGAGGAGAGGAGGGGCACTCTTGGAAAGTAAGGAAATGTTACTTTAGTTTAGAATGAGTTTCAGATTTTAAAGGTCCCAAATTGATGAGTTTCGATGATATGGTGATAAGGGTTCGAAACCCACCAATACAATAGGTTTGTGACAATTTTAGTTCTTATATTTTACATTATAGTTTCATTTTATTTAATTTGTTAAATAATGAGGTAATTGTTGCATCATCATTGTGTCATAAATAATTTATTTTATATAGTGTCTAAAAATTATACAAAAACTATCATGATGTAGGAAATATTTTTAGATTTCTAATGCATATTTATAGTCAAAAATATTACTTTTATAACTCCATGTAAAAATTGTTTTAGTAAAACAACACAAGTTTATGATATTTTAATTTTAACATTAAATAAAAAGGTATTAATGTCATTTTCCTACCAAAGTGGCTCCATGGGGTCCCCAAGTTGACCCATGTATTTTATTGGTCGTCCATGACACATCCAATGAGGGTAGGACATGTGTCTAGGTCATTTCATTTTATTAAAACATTATTTTTACCTTAAATTACTGTAATTACATCTACTCGCGATTAATAAACATAAAAGTTACTATTCACCAAAAAAATTATTTTAATCCCATTGAATAACATTTTAATTCTTAATTAAAACCATGTATGTAATATTTTTGAAATTCAAATCACAGATGTGGTAAAGTTTCATTTAAACAAAAAATGAGTTTCTTTAAATACCACTTAGTGGTTTCACTATTCATCAAAAATTGAAGTTTTTCAGAAAATTACCAAACATTAACCCTAGGATATATTTGATATTCCGAATTCAAAAATTATGTCTAATTAAAAAAATTCAGAGCATATAAGTTAAATTAATTAATTTAATAATTAATTCCCGCTGTCAGAGTGAATGGCCTGTTTTTATGAAACAAAAAGTATCAACAGATTGACACTTGTTTAAGTCCAATTTCAAGATGAAATTAATTCAAACGACCACTATTGGATTAAATGGTAAAAACATATTCTAATTTCACTTTGAAACCAATTCAAAAGATAATCTAATCATATAAATAAATTATATTAAAAAGAGGTTTTGAATCAAAATACAACATTTTTCACTATTCATTAAAAAATAAACATTATCGGAAAAATACCAAAAATTTACCCAAAGTAAATTTTGATGTCCCGATTCTAAAGAAGAATATTATTTTGTCAAATATAAAACATAAAATTTACAAAAAAGTGGATTTAAAAGAGGATCGCCATCAAAATGCGGTTAATCGACCTTTGAAAGAATACTAGAATATTTACGCTTAAAAATGGATTCATTCACATTTTAAGCCTCTAACATTTATTGGATAAAAGTAAAAATATTTGACAAACATATATAATCATTTTGTAGTTAGTTTTGTTCATTCCCTCCATTATAACGACTAGGCGTTAACTACGATTTAAAATAATATTATTTTATTATTAGATTGCAACGTAAGAGTCCCAAGAAACTCGTTGTTGCGTATTGGGCACGCCATCAAGCATAGAGTCCACTTTAAAGTAATATTAATATTTTATTCACAAATATGGATAAATGTGAAAATGTCATATCCTCTATTTACCTGGGGTGCTACACTTAATGTTGGTGATTCGACCCCACAAAGATCATGCATTCATTTTTAGAACAAAAGGTGAAGAGAATAGAATTTATTGTTGATATACCATTAAAATAATCTAATTGAAGTAGAAAAGTTATACTAGTGTTATCATGATACATTTTACATTGGATTTGAGGGATGAATAAGAAATGAAAATAAATCAAAAGAGAGATAGGAAAGGTTTTACATCTTCACTGTCATCTCCTAGAGATCCTCCCTAAGGCACTTGGAAATAGTCTTTTTGTGAGGATAGAAAGACTAATACATGGGGAAGAGTATTGTGAGCGGAATTTGGAAGATATTAGTAAGATACATGGAATATGAAGGTTTGAGGAGAATAGGTGGTGAGTCATGGTATTTATAGTGGGAGGAGAGGGCTATTTTTTATTATTTTTTTAATTTGTTCATTATTTTGGCCCAATACCAAACGTAGTGTTGGTTATTGTGAATTATTATAGTAAATAATTTATGTTTGTTCTATATAATTGGTTATTACATCATTCATGACTCGAAAATTCATGTACTTGGATTATAATATCTATTTCCATAAATTAATGTTTTTCTCTATTCACAGAAAATTCATTTATTTTAGAAAAATCCCAAAAAATTAATTCTCACCATCTTAAAAATGTATAATTGAAAAATGGACTCAATTTTATAAATATAATTTTCTAAAAATGATAATTTCAATATTTAATTAAAATTATCATTTATTCGAAAGAAATCATTTTTAAATTTATATCTTCTTTTATGGAAAATTGAAAAAGTTAATTAAGGTCTCATAAAAGTATCATATAATCACAATAAAAACATATTAATTTATTAATCATTTTTATGAAAAAGAAATTATTTTAAATTGTTATATTAATTATAAATCTTTACATAAACATTGATGTTTAAAAAAACACTTAGTTAATCATTTTTAAAACATTTTCTTCATATACCATGATATACATATATATTTTCACATATAAGATACATACATTTTATTTTTACATTCACAGGTGAGGTTAACTTTCAATTGGTTGGTTTACTATTCCTAATGGTCAAATTTCTATTCCATCCAATATTTTACTATTCCCTTGGTATATGTTTCTTAGTTTCTATAAATACCATTTAATTCATTCAGAGTCTATTAAAATAATTTATATTGGGTTCTCAATGAGATGTATGTGTTTGATAAAATATAACATAATTATAAAAGTGGAAATTTGATTGATTCAATTTCATGTCCTTACAATAGTTTTCTTTCTTGGATATCAAAACAAGTGTACCCCACGGTAAAGTACTAAGTCTGGAAAATAAATTCCACCCAAATTCATCTAGCTACAAAAAGATATCCTTCAGCTCAGTTAATTCCATATGATACGATGGTATCAAAATGGGGTTTTCACCTAGTACTAGCTCTAAACCAAATTCAACTCCTATATTAGGTGGTTTTCCAATGATGTCATGTGGAATGACATCCTGATAGTGATCCATGACTAGGGTAAAATATAATGTGACTTCCCCTGATCATATGGAAAGGACTATGCCTTCCACTAGTAATGTGATCATTCAATGATGAGTTAAGTCTTTCCCCACTCCTCCTACTCCAATTTACCACTCTCCAATCAACATGATTTTCTCTGTCTTTGGTGAAGTAAATTTCATAAGTCTGTGATAATAGTAAATGTGATCATGGAAGTTGGACGAACAGTCCATGTAGAGAATCCCATGGAAGGTCATCATCCCTATGATCATAAATTCCCTAATATTTCCATAGCTGAAAATTACTAATGGAAACATTGGGAATCACTGAAGATATTCAACTATCATGAACATAGGTGTATTAAGTTAGACTAACTAAGAGTAAAACCTACCCAGTATATCAAGTCTAGAAACTACTAATGTAGATATAAATGAATGTGATACTGAATCACCAAATTAGGTAGTAGATAATGTATAGGAAATCATAAATTTACACTAAACATTATATAGTCCCTCTACATCATCTTCTTTAGTGTAATACATATTATACGCGCTAAAAATTTTATATCCCCTTTCATATACCGAAGGTGCATGAACACTATGATTTTTTTTTGAGAACATCTAATAGATCCCAGAGTTTGACCCATACCTTTTTGGAAACATGATGTCACATTTATAGAGAAAAGATAGTAATTATTCCATTATTTACACACTACCTATATGTGATCTAGTATTCTATACATAACCTATGATAATGTCTAGAATTTACACTATTGAAACATTAGGAAAATCCTCCCATGTGGGATGATGAAGAAACACTCTACTCTACCAACATGCAGTTCTATTACTACATGTCTTTGGTCATACTTGTCCTATATCCAAAACATACTCTAGTAGTAGTGAGATGTAGCTCATTCACTAGCCCACCATGGGATAAGAGTAAGCCTGTTTCAATATCCTCCTCCAGTACCATTTTTAAATGTTAGGGCCTTGTGATGAATCTTTGTATAGGTCATAAGGTCAAAACCACTATACTAATGTTTGAGCTACTATTGAATTCCTATATCAATCTTTTAAGATTTCTACACATCATTCCCCACTAATAAAGGATATAAGAGAATTAACCTGATAAAATATTTTGAATACAGTTATATAGTCATGGAACCATTCAATAATTACATGAAATCCAATTCACAATCTAGCTTCATCATGTGATTAAAATGCATCTTGAGAATCAACTCCTTAAAGATAACCCATGTAAGACTCCCTCATCTGCAAGTCAAACTAATAAGAGTCCACAATATATTGGTGGGTCCTTGGAAGATGAACATCAACATGATCAAATTCCCCTCCATAGGAGTTTATACCATCTCAATGATTCAATCAATAAATTCTATCCAATCCTCTATATGCAGTGTGAACTAGTACCCCAGAATAATGTGGGTGTTGGGGCTAAAAATCCAGTGTATGATCGGCCATTTCCTTTATATTTCTATGCCTTGTATAGAAACTATCCAAAATGGTCTAGGTTGAGTGTTCCCCTCACCCTGGATCATCTATGTTGGTATAGAAGCATGTTGTTCTATATCCCCTACCCCAAGAATTATAGAATAATAGTATTTTAGGGTTCCACAATTGGAGGTCGCATAAAATATCACTAAGGTGGTATTTCTATAATAAAAACAATATTAAGAAAATAATCATACCTTACTCGTTGTATGGTATCACAATAGGTTCTCCTCATATTTGATCCTTATCCTATGGATAACCCTTCTATCACTACCATTGGTTTACATCCCTGCATATTAGTAACAATCATTATATATACACACTATCATAACTACATGATTAGATAAAATAATTAATTCAAATAAAGACATATCACACAATTTGGGATCACACTTATATCACACAAAGATATACTATCTAGAATAGATAGAAAAAATTATGCATTATATTATCAAACTAATATGCAACACAACAAGCAACCACAATTGGAAAATTTACATATACCCACAGTTTTCCTAAATTAGTAGGTATATGTTGTTTTTCAAGAGCTATACCCATGGTAATGCATAAACCATGGGTATATGGTTGTTTTCTTAGAATTTTAAATACAGTTTTTTAAGACCATGGGTATAGGGTTGTCTTTTAAGGACCTATAGCCATTGTTTTCCAAAACCATGTGTATAGATTTCCCGTGTTATGGTGGGGTAAAAATTCACAGGATGCAAAAAAATCATTGGATCATCTATTCCCATGGTTTTCTACCTATACACATGGTTTATATAATATATATAAAATTAAATATATATTTATATACTAATAAGAGAAATAGGTTAGTGGTTAGGCACTAGAAGAGTAAAGCGGCAGTCCAGGGATCGAATCATGTGGCTGCGTATTTTTTCAGAGCTATACCTGTGGTTTTACAATCAGTGGGAATAGGTTAATGAAGTTGTTGAGTGTACCTATACCCAAATTTTATAAAACATTGGGTATAGCGTCAGGCTATACTGATGCCTCAGTTCCCCATAGTTCCTTGAAATTGTGGGTATAGGATATACCCATGTTTTCAAGGGGTATACCCACTATTATAACTTGTGGGTATAAGGATGTTTTCTAGTAGTGAGTATATATGGAATGGGAACCTCTGTTCCTAGACATGATACATGAACACTTTCCAAATATCATAAATCACATATAAACATCAATTGTATCACACAAGATGGATTTAATTATCTATTAAATTAAAACAGTTTTATTATAACTCGGACGTCCACTATACAATGTTGGATAGAAACTATTATAATTTACCAACCTAAGTTCAAATAACCTTATCTAATGCATATACCATCTTATCCTATGGTAGATAAAAGAATAAGTTAGTGAATATTGTCCCCTAATGTCACTGTTGTTAATGGGACCCACTGAAAGTACAAACAGCCCACTCTAACATTGTTGTGGAGACATGGTCCTTAAGGAACTATAAATTTCCCCACATACACGTTTTCCCCTACATGTAGACCACCCAAGTGTAAGAACAGGCCATCAAACTAATTACTAACATTATACTTCAACAAATTTTATTTCATTGTGATTTTTTCTCACTCACACACACCCCAAGACAACTTTTAAGGAGGTCACCCAGAATAACCACTACTCTAGGATAAGTATAATTAACTATGGATTTATAATCAAGTGGGATCTTGAAAAGAAAGTTTCACATGGTAGTAACATTTAGTATTTTAACCCATTCTCATTGGGGGTTGTTACACAAAAAAATATGAATCGTTTCCCAATATTCAAAAATTTAAAAATATCAGCCTTGATAAAATCCATAAAATTCCATATATAATTTACAGTTTACATATCTCAAAATGTTATAGAATTATGAATTTCTATACATTTATCTATATTGTCCTACTATTCTTGTTCTTCAGAATTCCCCCTATGACATTTATTTTTATAATTCCCATACTCCTCACATTTAAAAATTTAGATTTATGTCTTCAAAATAAATTTATTATTATTAATAGTGTAAAAAAACATGTTCTTTTTCATTAAAAAATTATTTCATTATGACTTATTTTACCACAAATAGAACAAATTCCCATTCTTCTAAAACATTATTATACATAATTCATCCCACATTATTGAAACATCTATCACTGAATATATTTAACTTTTTTATATTTATCTCATAAACTTTTATGGAGATTCATTTATTTATTATTTTATGTGTTCGAAAACTAATTAATGATCAATTTATTAAATATAACTTGTGATAGATGGTATGTATAAACATAATATTTTTCACTAAAATATCTTTTTTTTGTTTCAAATTACAAAAAAAGTCATAGAATTTTCCTTCACATTTAATATTAATTTGGTTCTTAAAAGATCCATCCATTTAATAAAACTAAAATTCTTACTATGATCATCTTAATAAAATCATAATAAACCATATTATGATGACAATTAAAACTAATATATATTAAACCATGATATCTTCAACTCTTTTATTTTTTCTAAATTAACAATAAATATACCAAGATACTAATGATTTATATTATAGGGGACTTTTAAATTATTCTTAAAAAATATATAGTCCTTTTAAGGTATATAATACATTCCTCTAATACAAACTATAACTACCCATTCCTTATTCAACCAATTGTTTTAATTTTTAGACAATAATATACTTCCTTAAACGCCTGAGGATCTTTAGAGTTTATAGTTTTATAGAATTTGTTCATAACTCATTCATAGAAAAAACATTTTTTACAGATTAGATGTAACATCCCAAGTAAGTAATGAATAATATATATTTTTATCTATGACTATTAATGATTAAGATAGTGTTTTAGAGGCTTAAAATGAAAATAAATACAATCTTATGCATGGAATACACTAATATTCTTAAAAGATTGTTTTACTGCCTTTTGATGGCAAACCATTTTTTAAATCTATCTTTTGACAATTTTATAATCTATGTTTGTCAAAATAAACTTATTATTTATGATTGGGACATCAAAATTTACTTTGTGTGAATTTTTGGTATTTTTAGACAATGTTCATTTTTTTAATGAATAGTGAAAAATACAGCATTTTACATAAAAACTACTTCTTAATCTAATTTATTTATTTGATTAGATTATCTTTTGAATTGTTCTTAATGTGTAATCTTAATATATTTTTACCATTTAATCCAATGGTGGTCATTGGAATCAATTTCACTTTGAAATTGGACTTAAACTGGTGTCAATCTTTTGATACATATTGTTTCATAAAAACACGCTATTTGCTCTGACAGCGGGAATTAATTATTAAATTAATTAATGAGACTTATATTTTTTTAATTTTTTAAAATAGACTTCATTTTTGAATTCGTAATATCAAATATAGCTTAGGGTGATTTTTTGGTAATTTTCTGAAAAACTTCAATTTTTGATGAATAGTGAAACCACTAAGTGGTACTTATAAAAACTGATTTTCCGTTTAAATGAAATTTTTCCATAATTGCGTTTTGATTTTCAAAAATCCGACATACATGGTTGTCATTATGAAGTAAAATGTGGTTCAATGAGAATAAAATAATTTTTTGGTGAATAGTAACTTATTAAGTTTTTAATCGTGATTAGTGGTAATTAGTGTAGTTTAAGGTAAAAATAATGCTTTAATAAAATGAGATGAGCTTGACACATGTCCTACCCTCATTGAATGTGTCATGGCCGACCACGAAAAGATATGGGTCAACTTGGGGACCCCATGGAGCCACTTTGGTTGGGAAATGACATAAATAACTATTTATTTAATGTAAAAGTAAAAATGACACAAACATAATATGTTTTACGAAAACAATTTTTACATGGGGTTATAAAGATCCGAATTTTGATTATAAATAGTCATTGGAAAGCTAAAACTATTTCCTACATCATATTAGTTTTTTTATAATTTTTATACTTTATATAAATTAAATTATTTATGACATCATGATGATGCAACGATGACTTCATTATTTAACGATTTAAATAAAATGGAAAGAAAATGTAATATCTAAAACCTACACATGTCCAAAACCTATTGGATGGGAATATTTCGAAGACTTATCATCTTAGATTCGAAATATATCAATGTGGGACCTTAGAAATTCGAAACACTTTTGAAAATAAAATAATAGTTTCATGATTTCCAAAAGTGCCCCTCCTCTCCTCTTATAAAAGGCCCCCACCTCTACCACATTTCACACACTCCTCAAGCCTTTGGCTCAGCCATCCCCTAACCATTTACTCTCTCCACATACCTATCCTCATCTTAAAGGATTCCCTTTGGGCTGAATATTTTAAAAGGAATCCTTTAGGCTCGAATCAAAAGGAGTTACACTTATAAAGGTAATTCATTCTCTCTTGTTCATTTGTTTTATTTTGCTTCTCCAACCCCCTATACTCTTTTTATTTAATTATTTTGTAACAACACCAGTATATTCAATATACTAGGATGTTGTTATAAGATTTATTCGAGCTACACTCTCACACAAATACATCAAATGATTAAAGAACATGCGGTTTCCGTGGATGGCGAAATTCTGCCTCCCGAAACGATGATTGTTCAATACTCATTTAACACCTTCAAAGGTGGCCATTATGATGTCACTATTTTTATATATGATATATAATATGTTTATTATTTCCTTAAGCTTCTGTATTTTTCATTTATGGCATACCATTATTGTTTCCATTATGGGTAAACACGATATCTTCATTTTAGGAAGTGTGGACTACCGCCCCCTGAAAGTGATTTGATTCGTTAATAACATATATGGGATGTGTAAAGGATAAAGTTAATGATATTATATATTTTATTATACTGTAATTATAATATACTCTTATATCATTATGATTCCATTCTATAAAATACGAAATAGAAATGAAAGTAGCGTTCATGTGTACGTACGGCTTACCGTCTCCATGAACGGTGCATTTCATTTCTTACCTCTAAATGATTATGTAATATTATAAATACATGTATATGCTCGATATATATGATATATATGATATCCAAATCAGGAATGTCATTCTAGATATAAAGAACCCTTTATAACATGAACAACATGTAATTGTAAGAAGTTCACTTTCGACTTAAGAACCAAATATCGACAAAACAAACATTATTAACTTAAATGGTTACATAATGTTTATAACATGGTAATAAGAGATATAAAAGGAATAATGAACTTTAAAAAGGTTCTTAATCACGTATAAATTAACTCAAGTTTATTATTCAAGACTTTAAAGAACGATCGAGTCAAGTCGGACCCGAGGTAAGGGATCTTCTTAACCCAATTACCATTCTTTGGGTTAATCTCCTACTTTCAAATTATGTCATGATATTATTATGTCATATCTTGTATTTGTACTTTCTTTATGTGTACTTATAGTGAATAAACATAATAAATCTATTTTATTTTAAAAATGATTTGTGCAAGGGACTTCGTCTCAATCTCCTTTCATTGAGGCATATTTCGTTTTATACACAACTTTCTTTTATACGGTGTATAAACCCCTTTGACTTTTACTTTTATACAAAAGGAATCGTTTTCTATGAAGTGTTTTTCTAAACGAAAAAGAGGAATGTTTTTTTAACGTACGCGGTGACAACGACCTTTTCCGCCGCCGCGAGTATTATTTGGTCTTTGGCTTCCTCAACAAGCCGTAATGCTTTTAAAATGAAATAAATACCATATACTCTTTTATGTATTTTGGTATTGAAAATGGTTTTGATAAAGGATTATATTATGATATATTGTGATTGAAATGTGGAAATGTTATCATTCCTTTATATTGGTTTTATGTTTTATGATTTTATATTGGTACTTGGACATTTGACGGGTGGTTACGTGATAAACCATATGACGGGTGGTGCCGTGAATACCAGGACGGGTGGTTACGTTATAACCTCCAATGCATTGGGTATGGAAGTCGGCCGTATGGCTATTCCATTAAGTATGTATGGAAATTGGCCGTGTGGCTATTCCATTAAGTGATATGTGTGGAAGTCGACCGTATGGTTATTCCACATAAGTATGTTTATGTCCCAAGTTACCTTTATATATTTTATGTGTTCTTTATATGGGTTTTATGGTAATCCTTTGTTTACAAAAAGGAAAGTAATGATACTTTATTCAGTGAAGAGTTTTTACTACTTCATGAAGGTGAAGGTATTACTTTGATAGAGTATACATGTTTTACTTGATGTTTGAAAAACTAACAGTTTTCATTCTTTGTGTATCCCTTACTGAGCTTTTTATGCTCACCCCAAGTTTTTTTGAAATGTTTTTCATAGGACTTAATGTGGAATAAGGTCAAGGATGGGATCAAGGGAATGTCATGCTATATAAAACATGGAACTAGACATGTTTCTTTTAAGAGTTTTTTTTATTTATGGAAACTTAGTATAAGTGACTACTTTGTAATCTTTTGAGATGTAATAGTTATGTTCTAATTCTCTAAAACTCTAAACCTGAAAAGATCCTCAACGTGAATTATTCATTTAATTCAATATTAAGTAAGGTGTAAGGCCAGGTCCTTATAGTTGGTATCAAAGGTCGGTTTAGACAACTTTAGGAGTTAGAAAATAGTTAAATTATAAATTAGTTTATGGTATGATTGAAATGATATAGCATTTACAGATTACCATGTTTCTTCACCTATGGTATTTCAGTGTTAAGAATGGTTTTTCATAGAGGAAACAAAGAAGTTTTTTTGGGAAGGCATACTGAGGGAAATGACCTTCAAAATCAGCATACTGAGATGGTCAGAATCAGAATTGAGCAGTTTACTACAGTGATGGATCAGTTGAATCAGGTTACTACCGAAGGTTTGTTGAAAATTTTTCACGGTTATCTAGTCCAATGACTAAGCTAACTTGTAAGGGTGTTATGTTTATCTGGACAAAAGAATGTGATGACTGTTTTCAGGAGTTGAAAAGAAGATTGGTGAATGCTCCTGTTTTGGCACTTTCTTCCAGGAATGGTGATTTTGTTATATACAGTGATGCTTCGTTGAAGGGACTTGGTTGTGTACTTATACAGAATGATCAGGAAATTTCTTTTGCTTCACGTCAGTTGAAAACTCATGAGGTAAATTACCCTACACATGATTTCGAATTAGCTGCTGTTGTTTTTTCTTTAAAAATTTGGAGGCATCATTTGTATGGAGTAAAGTGTGAAATATATACCGATCACAAAAGTTTAAAGTATATATTCACTCAGAAAGAATTTAACATGAGAAAAAGGAGATGGCTAGAATTAATCAAGGATTATGATTGTACAATCCATTACCATCCGGGAAAAGAAAATAAAGTGGATGATGCTTTAAGTCGAAAAAGTAATGCTTCATTAGTAATGTTGTGTTTGGAACGTGATCCTTTGGTTAAGGATTTGATGAACTTTGGCATAGAAGTTATTGGTACAGGATGTTATTCTGTTTTGTTTCAGGTATCAGTTAAATCTTCTCTATCAGACAGAATCAAAAAAGCACAGAAGCAAGACAGTGAGTTGAAGAAAAAGGTAGAGCTGGTTCAGAAAGGTAAGTTTCCTGAATTCAACATTGATAATGATTGTGTTTTGAGGTTTGTGAAGAGACTATGTGTGCCTTGTGATTCATAGTTGAAGAATGAGTTGTTATGTGAGGCTCATAGTTCCCCGTTTTCAGTTCATCCTAGCAGTACTAAGATGTACAGAGATCTACGGGAGTATTACTGGTGGGATGGAATGAAAAGAGATATTGCTGATTTTACTATGAAGTGTCTGACTTGTCAGCAGGTTAAAGCAGAGCGGCAGTTACCGAAAGGGATGCTTCAGCATTTACCAGTGCCAGAGTGGAAATGGGAAAATATATCTATGGACTTTGTTGTGGGATTACCAAAGACATCTCGAGGTAATAATGCAATCTGGGTTATTGTTGATCGCTTGACTAAATCTGCTCATTTCCTTTCTATACAAGATAATTTTTCCCAAGATCAACTTTCCCGTTTGTATCATAAAGAGATAGTCTGGTTACATGGATTTCCCCTCTCCATTGTATCTGATCGTGATCCCAGGTTCACATCTAACTTTTGGAAAGGCCTTCAAAAGTCGTTGGGTACTGAATTAAATTTTAGTACAGCTTTTCATCCTCAATCAGATGGGCAGTCAGAACGAACAATTCAGACCTTGAAGGATATGCTATGAGCTTGTTCGATGGATTATCAGGGATGTTGGGACCAACATCTTTCTTTGGTTGAGTTTTCTTATAATTAAAGTTTTCATTCCAGTATACTGATGGCACCATTTGAGGCATTATATGGGAAGCGGTGTCGAACTCCAGCATTTTGGGATGAAGTGGGTAAAAGGAAGCTGATGGGACCAGAATTGGTAGAAGAGATGGCAGAAAAAGTTCAGTTGATTCAGAAGCACATGAGAACAGCTCAGAGCAGGCAGAAGAGTTATGCGGATAACCGGAGGAAGGATCTATCTTTCGAGGTAGGTGATCATGTTTTTCTCAAGGTTTCTCCTTGGAAAAGTGTGATGAGATTTGGTAAGAAAGGAAAGATGAGTTTAAGGTTTATTGAACCATATGAAATTCTGGAGAAAGTTGGATCAGTTGCTTACCGAGTGGATTTACCTCCGAGTTTATCTCAGGTACACAATGTTTTTCATGTTTCAATGTTGAGGAAGTATATGCCAGATCCATCTCATGTTTTGAGTCCAGAGGTAGTTCAGCTGGAGGAGAACCTATCTTATGAAGAACAACCAGTCCAGATTCCTGACCATAGGGAGTAGGTGTTATGGAATAAGGTGATTCATCAGGTAAAGGTTTTGTGGAAAAACCACATTATGGAAGAGGCAACATGGGAATCTGAAAATTCAATGAGGGATAAGTACCCCCATTTATTTGATAAGTAAATAAATTGCGGGGACGCAATTTTCTAAAGGGGGGAAGGATGTAACATCCCATGTAAGTAATTAATAATAGATATTTTTATCTATGTCTATTAATGATTAAGATAGTGTTTTAGAGGCTTAAAATGAAAATAAATACAATCTTATGCATTGAATACACTAATATTCTTAAAAGATTGTTTTACTGCCTTTTGATGGAAAACCATTTATTAAATCTATCTTTTGACAATTTTATAACCTCTGTTTGTCAAAATAAACTTATTCTTTATGATCGGGACATCAAAATTTACTTTGTGTGAATTTTTGGTATTTTTCAGACAATGTTCATTTTTTAATGAATAGTGAAAAATAATGCATTTAACATCAAAACTGCTTTTTAATCTAATTTATTTATATTATTATATTATCTTTTTAATTGGTCTTAATGTGTAATCTGAATATATTTTTACCATTTAATCCAATGGTGGTCATTGTAATCAATTTCACTTTGAAATTGGACTTAAACTGGTGTCAATCTTTTGATACTCATTGTTTCATAAATACACGCTATTTGCTCTGACAGCGGGAATTAGTTATTAAATTAATTAATGTGACTTATATGTTTTGAATTTTGTAAAATAGACTTCATTTTTTAATTCTTAATATCAAATATATCTTAGGGTGAATTTATGGTAATTTTCTGAAAAACATCAATTTTTGATGAATAGTAAAACCACTAAGTGGTACTTATAAAAACTGATTTTTTGTTTAAATGAAATTTTGCCATCATTGTGTTTTGATTTTCAAAAATCCGACATACATTGTTGTCATTAAGAAGTAAAATGTGGTTCAATGAGAATAAAATAATTTTTCGGTGAATAGTAACTTATTAAGTTTTTAATCGCGATTAGTGGTAATTAGTGTAGTTTAAGGTAAAAATAATGCTTTAATAAAATGAGATGAGCTTCACACATGTCCTACCCACATTGGATGTGTCATGGACGACCAAGAAAAGCCATGGGTCAACTTGGGGACCCCATGGAGCCACATTGGTTGGGAAATGACATAAATAACTTTTTATTTAATGTAAAAGTAAAAATGACACAAACATAATATGTTTTACGAAAACAATTTTTACATGGGGTTATAAAGATCAGATTCTTGATTATAAATATTAATTGGAAACCTAATAAGATTTACTACATCATAGTATTTGTATTATAATTTTTATACTTTAAATAAATTAAATTATTTATGACATCATGATGTTGCAGCGATGACTTCATTATTTAATGATTTAAATAAAATGGAAAGATAATGTAATATCTAAAACCTAAACATGTCCAAAACCTATTGGATGGTAATATATCTAAGACTTATCATCTGATCTTCGAAATAAATCAATTCCAGACCTTAGAAATTCTAAAAACTTTTGAAAATAAAATAATAGTTTCATGATTTCCAAAAGTGCCCCTCCTCTTCTCTTATAAAAGGCCCCCACCTCTACCTCATTTCACACACTCCTCAATCCTTTGGCTCGGCCATACCCAGCCCATTAACTCTCTCCACATCCCTCTCCTCATCCTATAAGATTCCCTTTGGGCATAATCCTTTCAAAGGAAGTCTTTAGGCTCAAATACAAAAGAGTTACAATTTTAAAGGTAATTCATTCTCTCTTGTTCATTTGTTTTATTTTGCTTCTCCAGCCCCCTAAACTATTTTTATTTACTTATTTTGTAACAACACAAGTATATTCAATATAATATGATGTTTTTATAAGATTTATTCGAGCTAAACACTCACACAACTACATCAAATGGTTAAAGAACATACGGTTTCCGTGGATGGCGAAATTCTGCCTCCCGAAACGATGATTGTTCAATACTCATTTAACACCTTCAAATATGGCCATTATGATGCCACTATATTAATATATGATATATTATATGTTTATTCCTTCCTTAAACTTATGTATTTTTCATTTATGGAATACCATTATTGTTTCCATTATGGGTAAACACGATATCTTCATTTTAGGAAGTGTGGACTACCGCCCCCTGAAAGTGATTTGATTCATTAATATCATATGTGGGATGTGTAAATGATAAAGTTAATGATATTATATATGTTATTATATTGGAATTATAATATACTCTTATATAATTATCATTCCATTCTATAAAATACGAAATATAATTGAAAGTAGCGTTCATGCGTACGTACGGCTCACCGTCTCCATGAACGGTGCATTTCATTTCTTACCTCTAAATGATTATGTAATATTATAAATACATGTATATGATGGAAATATATGATATATGTGATATTAAAATCAGTAATATCATTATGGATATAAAGAACCTTTGACCACACGAACAACATGTAATTGTAAGAAGTTCACTTTCGACTTAAGAACCAAATATCGACAAAACAAACATTATTAACATAAATGGTTAAATAATGTTTATAACATGGAAATAAGTGATATAAAAGGAATAATTAACTTTAAAAAGGTTCTTAATCAAGTATAAATTAACTCATGTTTCTTATTCAGGACGTTAAAGAGCGATCGAGTCAAGTCGGACCCGAGGTAAGGGAACTTCATAACCCAATTACCATTCTTTGGGTTAATCTTTTACTTTCAAATTATGTCATGATATTATTATGTCCTATCTTGTATTTATACATTCTTTATGTGTAATTATAGTTAATACACATAATAGATCTATTTTATTTTAAAAATCATCTTTTTAAGGGACTTCGTCTCAATCTCCTTTCATTGAGGCATATTTCGTTTTATACACAACTTTATTTTATACAGTGTATAAACCCCTTTGAGTTTTACTTTTATACAAAAGGAATCTTTTTCTACGAAGCGTTTTACTAAACGAAAAATAGGAATGTTTTTTTAACGTACGCGGTGACAACGACCTTTTCTGCCGCCGAGAGTATTATTTGGTCTTTGGCTTCCTCAACAAGCCGTAATGCTTTTAAAATGAAATAAATACCATATACTCTTTTATGTATTTTGGTATTGAAAATGGTTTTGATAAAGGATTCTATTATGATATATTGTGATTGAAATGTGGAAATGTTATCATTCCTTTATATTGGTTTTATGTTTTATGATTTTATATTGGAACTTGGACATTTGACAGGTGGTTACGTGATAAACCATATGACGGGTGGTGCCGTGAATACCAGGACGGGTGGTTACGTTATAACCTCCAATGCATTGGGTATGGAAGTCGGCCGTATGGCTATTCCATTAAGTATTTATGGAAATTGGCCGTATGGCTATTCCATTAAGTGATATGTGTGGAAGTCGACCGTATGGTTATTCCACTTAAGTATATTTATGTCGCAAGTTACCTTTATATATGTTATGTGTTCTTTATATGGGTTTTATGGTAATCCTTTGGTTACAAAAAGGTAAGTAATGATACTTTATTCACTTAAGAGTTTTTACTACTTCATGAAGGTGAAGGTATTACTTTGGTAGAGTATACATGGTTTACATGATGTTTGAAAAACTAACAGTTTTCATTCTTTGTGTATCCCTTACTGAGCATTTTATGCTCACCCCAAGTTTTTTTGAAATGTTTTTCACAGGACTTAATGTGGAATAAGGTCAAGGATGGGATCAAAGGAATGTCATGATATATAATACATGGAACTAGACATGTTTCTTTTAAGAGTTTTTTTTTATTTATGGAAACTTAATAGAAGTGAATACATTGTAATCTTTTGAGATGTAATAGTTATGTTCTAATTCTCTAAAACTCTAAACCTGAAAAGATCCTCAACGTGAATTATTCATTTAATTCAATATTAAGTAAGGTTTAAGGCCGAGGCCTTATATTAGAAACTTTTGAATAGTGTAAATTTTCCCCACAATATTAAACTATTAAAAATATTTATATTTTATTTTAATGAAATGTCTACATTAATTTATACATTAATTATTCTTTGTTCTTAAAAATAATTAAAACTTATGGAAAACATTTTTGAAAAGATGGGATGATCATAAAATGTTCTGAAAGGGATATAAAAAGAATAGTAGAAACCCATTTTTCTATTTTAAAACCATGAAAAAATAAAATGGGATTTCATTTAAAATAGTAAACTCTGAGATTAAAAATAATCATTTACATACTCATGAAATCAAAATTATAGACAAAATAATTTCATAAAACAATTTATAATAAATCCTAAAGGAAAAACACAAACAATTGTCTGTCGGTTGGAAAACATGTCAACCCATGAAAACAATTTCATAAAATCATACATTTATACCCAAATAGGTAATAATTTTTACATTATGAAAAATGATATTCAGATTAAATTTTGAAATCTAATGATATCTATAAAAAATCATATGAAATAGTAGAAAATTAATAATGGTTCATTAGGACCTGATCTATATATATCCTTTTCAAGAACCCATAAAAGAAAAGTTACAATTGGAATAACTATATGGTCAATATCCAATATAATTCTCCAAATAACAAAATCATTACCAAACTCATTAGATAATTATATCAAGATCACAAATAATTATGATCTATAATGACTTAACCAATCAAAAATAATAATATCAAAGGACTATATCAGGAAAAAGTATATTTTATCCTTGGGAATTTTCATCATAATACCAATGTAAAACTCATTTAAAATTTATTCAAAATAATTTTGGATATCGAAATACACTTTCCTTCTAAAACATTTTTTCAAAACATTAAAACCTCTAAATAGAAAATAAGAGTTTATATTTTAAGAGAACATAGAATCCTATAAAGGATGTAAAATATCATATAATTTTTTTGGTGAATGGAATTTTTTTTTCTTTTGTACATGTTAAAATGTACCAGTTTTTTATCTTATATTAGGAAATTCAAAAGGTTCTGTGTAAAATAAAAAAATGAATTTTAAAACCTTTGAAAAAATGTTAATAGAGACATAAAAATTCCTACATAATTCCTTAATGTATATTAAAATACATTAAAATAATATTTTTAAGATAATGGTCATGGAAAAAATCTTTTTTCAAATAAATGTTTTATAACATTTAAAGTAATGTTTTAAGTCAAATAATCTCTTACCTTGAGCCTGGCCCATCATGTTCATTATTTATCTTCCTAAATAAAAAAATTATATAAAATATTTACTTTCTTAATAAACAAATTTCATGTTTATTCTATTTTTTTATTTTTTTTATTTCTATTTCGTATTCAATTAAATAATAAATTAATGTCACATTGGATCTTTTATTGATATTCATCTAAAATGTCAAAAATGACTTCAGTAAGTAGACTATGGTAAAAGAGGTTATTTATCCAAAATATCCACAAAAATAATAATTAAAAACATTTCATATTAATTTATCAATTATATTTATAAAACCATCTAATTTTTTTGTTATGATAGATGAACTACATTACAACCTTAGTGACGGTAGGTCGTACGTACGTATGATCAATGCATTAATTTTTGAACAATCATGATGGAAAGAAGGTAAGTATTGTTTTATGATTATATAGTTATAATTATATCATAAATATCATATTATACTTTTAAATGATCTTATATATATAACCCATATGATGTGGTTATGAAATAAAAATCAAATCGTTTCATAGAGGAAGTAGTCCACACATACGCATGAACGTCTTTATCATTTTCAGTGATTTGAAAGTTAATAATGTAGGTGATATTTTAATTATAATTAATCATAAATATGTCATTAATATCTTATATATCCATTAAATCCATAATTATAACTATTTATGGGCTTCAATGATGGACAACGAATTACATAAATCTGTGAGGTGGTAGTCCATCGAAGACGTGAATGATGGGTTTGTTTCCCATTTGTTGGAAAAAGAAAATATATTTTCGTAATTCCATTAACATACAAATATTTTACAATATTTAATGTTATTAATTTATTAACTCATCATGGTTTATTATTATTGTTTAAGTAGTTGATTGATGAAATAGAATTATAACATTTGGATAAGATTTATAACTCTTCTTTAGATAATGTCTTTTTCTTAACATCTAAAGCCCTCTTAGGTTATTATTACATCTAAACCAAGATCTATAAATTGAGGTTGTGGGTTCTATATTGTAATTTTGGTGTAAGTAATTTTTACTAAAAGGACATTTAATTGTTAATAAAAGAGGATAGGATGTGCACTTTTTCAAGTAAGGGGTCTGTACTCTTAGAATTAAGGAAAATATTAAATTAATATATATTAATATTTTAATAAAATATAACCAAAATAGACCATTCACAAAAAATAGATGAGATAGGGTAAAATCTATCCAAGAAAATTTAATTTAGTAATGTTTTTATATCATTTTAACACTACTCATTTTGTTTTAACCCCCCTTTTCCCTTTTGAAACTTACAATGATATCAAAAAGAATTACTCTTTAGGGGTCTAAAAATTTGTCATAAAAGGAAAAGTGACAAAAAATAGGGAATGGTTTATATTATAAATAATATCCCATGAAATTTGTCAAATATAAGATATTTTGTAATGTTATATTATTTAATAAAATTTTATTTATAATAAAATGACATTAGTGTCATCTTTGGAACTATAAATTTAATTTGACTTTGAAAATATCACAAAAAAATGATGTCGAATATACTCATATCACACAACCCTAATATGTTATATTTATCTAAAAACATTCATGTAACATAATAATTCATTTATATTATGTAGATTTTAATAATTTTAAAATTATTTAATATATTTTTCTATTAATTGAATAGATATTTTTTTTGTTGTGTAAGAACATCAGTGAATTATTTTATAACATAGAATTAGTAATAAATTACCCTGATAAAAAAATAATTTATATTTAAAATAAAAATTTTATAACTTGAAATAGCCTTTTTTTATCGATATGTTAACACGTTAGAGATAATAAAAGAAAGAGAATGACATCTTTTACTTTTATTTGCATAAAATATTATAAAAGTAAAAATTTATGAAATATGGAAACAGGTTTATATATTTTAAAAACATGGAAATAAAATCTCCACTAATAAAATAGAAATAATTAAGGTCTTATGGTAATTTCAAGGTTCTTATCATTTTATTTTTAACGTTAATTAAATGATTTATCCTTACTATGGTGACAATTATTTATTATGGTTATAATTCATAATAACTAAAAAAGGAAAAATATAACAAATTTAGTCATTATGTTTTCAAATATGGAATTAATTTTTCTAGACAAAATATCTAGTATTATAAGAAATTAATTCAATATTAAAACACAAAATGTAATGAAAAATAATTTTTCATAAAAATGCATTTTATGTATAAAAATCATTTTATACCAAACTCAACCATATTTTTTATTACCCTGAACATGATTGGATTAATAAAAATATAAGAGAATTATTTTTACATTAAAAACATTTTATAAAAAATTTAACATTATAAATTTTTTAAAAATTTATATTTTTCAATATAAATCAACATTTTTACCAATTATCTAGAAATTAAAATTTATTTGAAAATTCCAAAAAATTCACTTTATGATAACTTTGAACTGATTATTTCAAAAATTATAACCTCTTTATAAAATAAAATTTCTAGAAGGTAATTATAATATTCTCTAACAAATAATAATAAAATCTATTTTTTGAAGATAATGTATTTTTTCGGAATAAAATGACTGTACAAAGAATTTAGTTCTTAATTCATTAGAAATAAAAAATATAATTTTATTAATTAGTACCTTCATAAACAATTCATAATTTAGTTTATCATATTTATACCTACCATTTCAAGAGATAGTTTATTATAGTCATATTTAAATAATAATATTTTATTTTCTGTTTATGTTCATTGTTGTGTACCTTGTACGATATCGAGTATAGTTTTTCATTTAATATATTGGGATATTATAGAATATGAATAAGAATAATTTGACATAGAAAAAAATATGAGGCTCTATTTCAAAAAAAACTGGCCTTTAGAGAAATTTAACAACCACAACCAATAATTAAAAACAATGAAGTGTACCCAGTCAAGAAAGATTCTAAATACTTCCTACATTTATTAAAACTATCTAGACTTTAGTAACCTACAATGAATTTCATGCCTATTTAAATGAGGATTAAATGATCTGATCCAAATGTATTTCAATGTTATAACTACATTAACCAAAGCATGTTATACTTGTATCATAAATCCGTTAGCTAACCCTTGTATGGTCATGATAAATTGAAAGCCTATAGTAAGGAACATGATTTGAGGTATGTGAAACCTATATATATATATACATATATATATATATATATATATATCTTTTACATGATGATGAGTCAATAAATTAAAATTGAATTGAATTGAAAGTGGAAATAACATTTAAAATGAATTTCAAAATATTAATGGATTAAGGAAGAGGCGTCGTTAATTAATAAATAGGGGAGTAAAATATATGGTTGGATTGTTTCCTCAAAAATGAGTATTTTGTCATTCTTGCTAAATATTTATTATTTTATCTATCTTATTGTAGGATATAGGTGAAAAATATTCAAAACATAAAATTCATGAATGTGAGATGAAATTCAAGAAAATAATATGCTTCATGATGAGGAAAAAGTCATGCATGCAATAAGAAAATTTAAATTCAATAATCATGAGAAAATGACCTTTAAAAAAATGGGACATGATAATTCATATCGTGAATAACCTATTAAAAACATTAATCTATTATTTATTGAGTGATGGAAGACATAAATAATGAATAATGAAGTTCAGAGTTGACACATGAAAATTCATGGCATGACATATAGTTTCACACCATGACACATACCAGACATAACCAATAACTCCCAATTCTCAGTAATTAGTGACTGGTCCTCTCAAAATATTTAACAATAGCTCCTATGATTTACATGGCCTCATTAATTATCCTAATTAATGGAATTTTTAAACATATAGGTTGCATCATGACATAAATATAGGGAATGTGGTATTGATGAAAAAATATTAGATCAGAGGATAGAACCCATGCTCGAGAGGTTTTTCTCTATAGGTACCTCACATAATCAATTCCCACAAATTATTTTACATTTTCTCTACCCTCTCATGGAAAGAATAAGGTGTGAATTTCTTTTCATCCCATTAAGTTAAATTGAATGATTATTGCAATAAATAAATGGTCAATCCATTTACAATTTGAATTGGGTCTTCTTTTTCTTATCAATTCATTGAAATTTAAAATTTTAATTTCTATATGGATGAGCATTATGTGTTAAGATGAAAGGGAAATAATATATTTAATAAAATGATAAAAAGTATTAGTTTTCCACATTACCCATTGGTGTGACTGATTTCAACAATTATAAATTGTATTAGGTTGCCTCTTTTATTAATTAACATGAGTACCATGACCATTGAGAAAAGGGATGGGTAGTGAGAGAGAGTCTGTTCATAAATAAAATGACCATTGGAATTAATTAAACCTAATTTTGAAGATAATTTATAGCAATCATGGGACTTCTGATTTATTAATTTTTATGAACCTAGACCTTTCATTCTTGGTGATTTATATTTTTTTTCCTCCCACCTTATTTATCACTCAACACACATGGTAATTTATAATTTATTTCCTTCAAAGTAATATTTATAATTAAAGAATATTTTATAAAATTACTTTAATTCTAAAAACATTCCTTTCTTGGAAGGAACTCGATACATGAAATTCCTTTAATACATAAATCTATTTTTTCTGATTACATTACTATGCCTTTTTTATGTTTTTTAATTCATCATCCCCATTCAAATTAATAGTACTTTTGAAGTTATCATAATTTTGGTTTCATTAGAGGATATAGAGAAAATGTTTTTTAAAATTTAATATTGTAGACAATGTATTTAATCATCAATTTTTTTTACTTTATATTAATATATGATTCAATTTTATTATTTTTTATTTTTCTTATACACTTGGGTATTACTTTTTATGATGGTAGGGTTGTAATATATTTTGAATCCAAAGACAACCTTGTTGTCTTTTTAAGAGATATAACACAGCACACTAACAAGTTTAGAAAGATTAATTGTCAAATTAAAATAGTCCCAAAACTATACTCAGGAAAGGAAGAATCATCACCCCGCCACCACCGCCCAAACCCAGAACTAGATTTGGATGAGGTGTGTCAAGACTAAAAATGCGTAGAAAATAATGGTAAGTTATGTTCTGAAAATAATTTTTTATCTAAATTATTCCCTCGCTACTCTAGGATCAGAGGAGGAAGAAGAAGAAGTAGATGAATAATAAGAATAAGATGATGAGACCTCATCTGATTAATTTTTAATAAGACCCTTAGAAATCTTGAAGCAAAGGAATGGAAAAAACAATAGGGGGAGATGGTGTCTATGTTTATAACATAATATCTTAAACACAAAAGGTCACTGCTATAATATCCCACTACTTTCTGTAATGACCATAGAAAAGAAGAAACATCTACATAAAGAGAGAAATGTGAGTAGATGGTTTCAAAACCAAAAGTGGTCATTGAATAAAATTGATAACAGAGTCTAGAAATTAAAAATTTATCATGTTGTGACCTCTATACTAAATATTAATTCTTCCTACTTTCTCTTAAACTGACCTGGCTTTGGTCACCTCCTTAGAGTTTCACACCAATTTCAATGAGAAAGAAATGATCTGATCAGAATGAACATCAATGTCTAAAATGGTTATACCCAAGAAGCTTATCCTCGTATTATACACTAATCAATTAACCCATATATGTACTATAAAAATTATTATAATGGAAGATCATCTTCTAGTTGGTAACACGTGTTTGATATTTCTTTCAAATACATTAGTTTTAATTCATTCATAAAAATTAAATTTTTATTATTAATTTAGTTTCAATTCCCCAAATATTTTTTGAGATTTATTTAATGGATATTAGGTGTTAATGATTCTTTTCATTTTTTAGTTCAAATTGAGGTCTTAATGAGAAAAAAATAATGAATAAAAAATATCACAAGAAGAGGAAAACAATGAGGGGGTAATTTTCCTTTCATGCCAAGCCTAATAATTGAAGGGGGTTGAAAAAAATAAATGTTTTTTCCATTATAAATATTAAACGGGTTTTATCTCATAAATTACTATCAATTTATTCTTTTCATTTATCTATGAATGTCCATCATATGTAAATATAATGGAGAAATACTATTTTATTTATAGAGATAACTAAAACTAGGTTACTACAATGACCATTTGGTTTACTAATTTCTACATTTATAAATGGGTTTAGTGTACCACGTTTAATAATTAACATAATTACCATAACCATTGAGAAAAAGGGATATTAGTGATAAAGAGATGGAGTAATAAAAAAACCATTGGAATTGCATAAAACCAATTTTGATGAAAATTTAGAGTTATCATAGGCTTTCCAAATTATTAGTTATATGTTGCCATATCTTTCGTAAAATAATTATTTTACCTCCCACATTATTCATAAATAAATTCACTCGGTAATTTAGATTTTATTTTCATATAAATAGAATTTATAATTAATGTCTATTATATTAATTTAATTTAATTCTACAAACCTATATTCTTGGAATTGACATATATACATGAAAATAATAACTACTGAAATATAGAGTTAGTTATTTCATTACCATTTTATAAAAATTTAAATTTGTTATCCCCATGGGAATTAATGACACCTTTGGGGCTATCAACATCTGACACTGTAGTAGTTTTTGTTTATATCTAAACAATTTGGGACATTATTTTTTGAGGATCCATAAAATAAAATACTAATATAGTTTGGGGTTCCATTATGAATGGTTCTTCATTATACCCTTCCTTACAGAAATAGAAATTTATGAATCACAATTAATTAATTTTATGGAAAATCATATTATCAAGGAACATTCATTGAAAAATCTCCACTTTGAATATTGTATAGTTAAACTCCCATATTAGTTTGATAATGCCTATGTCTGATATATTCATATAAATTGTATTTTTATACATGGTAATAGATAAAAGAAAGACTCCTTACACAAGTATAACACCATTATTTGTCATGGTACTATGTTCATCTATTTAATACTCTAATATTTTAAAAAGGAAATTGTGCTCATTTACGTATAGGATAAGAAACATTTATCTTTATTTACAATAAATTTATATCATTTAAATGTAAAGTTTATAACCTAGAAATATAAATGAAGAAAAAAAAATAAAATTAATAATACTATGAAATATATGTATAAAGTTCTTAATAAATACCAATTTATTGACTACTTATTTGGAACTAAGCACTCAATATTTGGTAAAGTAATTTTATGCTTCAAAAACAATTTCTTAAAAAATGATTATTATTATTTTAATGAGAGAATATTATAATTAATTTTATCAAGTTTTAAATTTTATATTTGATAAAAATTAGATAAATTTTGAATTTATCAAATAAAAATTAGCTTAGGTTGAAATTTTGGTATTTTTCTAAAAGCTTTGATTTTAAGTAATTAATGAAAAGTAATAATTTTTTAGAAAATTGATATTTAATTTCAAGTGTTTACAAAGTAAAATTTTATTTTAAATTGGTTATAAAAGTTAATTTGTTACTTATGAATAATAACAATCCACTTAATTTCATTTGAGCCATTATTATGATTATTTTTTATAGAAAAATCATCTAATGCTTGAAATTCAATTTTTATAAAACAGTATTTTGTCGTGTTTTAGAGGTTTATTTTATAGTTAACTATTACCTATTATAGAAAATAAATTTGAGAAAATTATTTTCATATTTGGAATCATCATTTTAATATTTATTAAATATTTCCCCATTGTTTTGGATCATTTTGAATTGAAACATTAGTAAAAACATTGTCATTAGGTTAAGGGTAAAACAGAAAGAAAAAGATTAAAAATTTGAAATAAGGATTAAAAATCATCCATAAACATTCATATATTTAATTAGAGGATTTTCATTCAAGCCTCGCTTTAAAATATTCTAAAATATCACATTTTTGGGAAATTTATTAGTGATAAAAAACTTTATATTAATTTAAGTAAAATATAATTCAAAAATGTATCTTTCTTACTTTCAATATGATTTAAATTTTGTGACTGGGATAAAAAATAGTTTTGAAAAAAAATATTTTTAATATTTAAATACAAATTTTTTGGTGGTAATTTATTTTTAATTTTTAGTGATTATATGATTAACATATATTTTTATGAAAAATAGGCACAGTGCTTGTGTAATTAGTAAAAAATAAAGTAAATTATTTTAGAAACTATAAATTAATATTTTTAAGGTAATTTATGATGTTTCAAGAATATTTTAAATAAATAAAAGGTATTAGTTTTTTATTCATAAATCATATTCTAATTTTTTCACTATGTTGATAAATGATTTTTTAAATAATGTGATTATTCCTCAAAAATATTCTGATGTTATGTTAGGTTAAAAAATATTTTGTTAAATTATTTAAACTTAATTAAAATCATATATTTTTCAAGTGAATGATATATGGTCTAATATATAATCCATTTTCCACTTATTGGTTTCTTTACCTTAGATTTTAAATTTCTTGACACCTAAAGTGTAACTCAAAATTTTCATTTTGGTGATAGTCAAAAGGGGTTTAGATGGGTTAAAATAAATAGATAAGGTCTAAAGAATAAAATAAACATCTCTAAATTATATTTTTTGAAATTATTTCAACATATATCTTTCCTATATTCTAAATATATGAATTTTAGGCCACTTAATCAATATGATTATATTATATTAATTTAATACATTAATTAATTCCAAGGGTTCTCTTCTCCTCTCTTATATAAGAAAACCAACTCTCCCCTCTTCCTTAAACTTCCTGAGCCCCTACGCTTGACCAACCCCTACCAAACCCTCTTCTTAACATCCAATGATACATTATAGAGGTCTCATTCTTCATAAAGAACCACTCCTACGTTCCATAAGGAGAGATACAATGATACTTGTTTGTTGAGGAAGAGTTAAAGGACATACATAAAAAGTTAATACTCTAGGTATGGGATTTGATCTCTATTTACCCCAATATGTCAGGTTAAAATTAAATATTCCAAAATTATTTAATATGGTGTATATAATATATATTTTACATGTGATATCATGAAACTCTCTTACTTTATTGTATTTTAAG
The DNA here is from genome assembly GCA_963277665.1 of Viscum album. Classification (NCBI taxonomy): domain Eukaryota; kingdom Viridiplantae; phylum Streptophyta; class Magnoliopsida; order Santalales; family Viscaceae; genus Viscum; species Viscum album. The sequence continues at coordinate 1,879,051,552 of OY728165.1, read as the reverse complement.
CTACTGTAAATATTATTCCATCTAACAGGTCTTCATTCAGAAGTTACCTAAGTAGTACATGAATTCCAAACTCAATTTCCTTTCACAAGATTATAAAAAATTTTCATTGACTTTTTATTCCATAATTTTTGTGAATTGATCTATAAATGTTTTAGTCTATTTTCCAACTTTTTTATGTGGATTCATATACTCCTATATAGTTAATTCATTGATTAATTTCCCATTCAAGAGTAATGATATTTTCTATGGTTTCTTGTCTCAATATAATTTCCTTGAGACATATCTCATTTCATGCATCCTGATTTCCATTAATTGTTTATTTTTTCTTGATGAAGGAATTTTTACATAGATCATCAAGTAGTTAATTCTATTTATATATCCATATAATATACATTTTTTTGTTATTTTTTGTTCAAAAATTACAAAAGTGATAATGGATTTATTTCACAATCTCATTTCATTTTGGGATTATTTATACTCAATGTTTCATTATATAAAATCGTATGATCTTATTTCATGAACCAAATTATATTCCTTTATTCTAGTAATTTTATTGGTTTTATTGGTTTTATTTCATTTTCCACTCACTGATAATTAAGTAAATCAAAAGAATTATTTGAGTAAAAAATTACATTATTTCTCTATTTGTACATTAGGCTTTTCCCTCCCTTATCTATGATCTTTAAAATGTTTTCATGATTATTTTTTCTATAAATAAATGTTTTCATTAATTAATTTTACACTATATTTTACATTATTTAAAAAGTTTTAAAAGTATTATTTTCGTCATTTTCAAAATATGTGACCTTTAGTTTTTATCAAATGTGTAAAAGTGATATTTTATTTATCATTTACAAAATGAGTTTATTTTCCGACCATCACAACTATTATTTTTTTGGATGTTTCCTTTACAATTTTCAATTTTTATTTAAAAAAAACTATTTATCAACATTATTCTAATTTCATTTATAAATTGTATCAAAAGAAAAATATATTTTCCATGTTTACCAAATAATGTCTTAAATTCTCTTTTAAATGAATTTTTTATATCTGGATGTTTTCATTACAGTTTTCTTATTCTCCATTATGGAAATGTTTCAATGATACTATCCATATTTATTCTCTATATAGATACTTATTTTTGAGATATTTTCATGATAACATTTTCTTTTTATCCATTAATCAATCTAAAAAGGAATTATTGTTATCTTACATGGTGTAATTTTGAAAAGTACAAACTTCTAAATGCACATTTAATTCTATGGTACCTGGAAATTTGTACAAATTATTGCAATTTTGATTATTTATTGTCAAATTATAGGTAGTTACATTATAAAACACTGATTTGTGGATATATTATAATACAAATTGGTGTGGTTAAATTATGTATATCCAATGTATTGGCTAAATTAATATAATTATCAAATATAAGATACACCAAATAGATGATATATTTTACTAAATATAAGAATATCTTAAGAAACAACAATGTTAACTATTGTAATTTTATCTAAAAAGAATTTTGAATATATCCAATTTAGGTTATTAAATTATGAATGTTTTATATTTCAAGTTAAAAAAACAATTTCGTTAATTTTGAAATATGTTATAAAGATTCCATAGATCAAGGATTGGTTTCCCATCAATCAAGATTTTTTACTCTTATCTCTATCATATTTCGGTAAATATTTTATTCATGTCATAGTGTTTATGTTCATGGTTTTCATGGGTATGAATTATATTATGTTATGTTTATGAATATTTATCATCTTATCATACTGTTGTTTTTATCTTATGATCACTAATGACATTCAGTTGTTAATTCTTATGTATAATCTTATTTATAATTTGATCTCAATCTACTTATTATATCCATTTCCCCAAGTTATTAATAATTATGTCAAATTAATTGTGTCATGTAGTATTTTATGAGTGGTTAATTTTATGTGAGATATTATAGACTCATTGTCAAATAATAATAGTGGATAATGATAGAATAACATTCACTTGAAGAAATGGGTATTATTATTTAAGAGTTTTTCATAATTCTCTAAAACTGTAAAACTAAAAGTTCTTTGGGTTTATAAGTGGTCCAATATTCTTATTATATATCGTATATTCTAGATGGGTAAAATTGGGTCACGTTTATCAATTTCAAAACCATAAATTTGAGGAATATTTTTTTTACACTGGATTTTGGAGTTTGGGTTTGGGGTTGTTATTATTGTTATCATAGTAGGGTTTAGTTTACAATAGATATTATGATGTTCTCATGAATCATTAACTTACTGTTTATAGATACCATCAGGTGTTTTTATGTTCCAGGTTGCTCATAAGATCAAATACAGAGACACGCCTTTTATGTTATGAGATTTTTTATCGATTAATGATAATTTTTGAGTCCATAAATTAAGTTGTGGTATATGAAATCTTTAATTTAAAAATGAAGGATTAATTTTGAAAAAATCTATTAAATTTTTAGGGCTATAAAGAAAAATGTATGAGATAAACTTTGACGATAAAATATTCTTTAATGTCAGCGTTATTAATATTAACTCAGATATAGGGTTAATTATTTATAGAATAATATATGCTAAGCCTTGGGTTATATAGTGGAAATTTTGGAGTTAAATATATTATTTCTTAATAGAAAGGATTATTTATTTTGAGTATTATCATAACTTTTACTAATTTATTTTTATTTAGTATATTAAAATAGTATTATCATTTTATCCTTGTCAAAATCCTATTATCAAATAGAAATTCATGATTTAGGCATAAAATTTATTCATCGCGGATACTTATAACTTTTAATATAGGATGATATAGAGTTGGTGGCTAGTTAAAATACACATCCAATGTTTAAATTGTGTTTATGGATTTGAAGGAAATAAAGTATGTATATTTTCTTATGTTCTATGATTTAATGGTAAAAGGATCCATTTCCTTAAGATATGTGATCATGAAAATGACAATGTTTTCATTTCTATTAATAATTTCTGATTAATTGATGATTGTTTTCAGACCTCATTATTTTACGGTTTTGTAGCCACTAACTTTATCATGATTATTCTGTTTTGTGTGATCAATGTTCGTGGTCACTTTTCATACTTATTCAAATATTAATTTCTACTCCATGATGATGTTTTAACTTCCCTATAATTCTTCCCTATTTGGTAACCTAGTTATGTGTTTTTTCATATAACCATTATATTTCTATTTACCCCTTTTAAAAAGTTATATTTGTTTACCCATTTTATGATGTGGGTGTTCAATAAAGGTATATTAAAATATTAAACCATTGAATCACCAATCTCAAATTTTTTTTGAGAAATAAATTATTTATGGGGTGATAATGCAATACCCCAATATTTAAAAATTATATCATGTTTTATTTTGTATATAATAAGAAACAATGAGCTTTAATGACCACAGAGTGTTATTATATTAATATCATCATTATAACATAGCCATTAAAATGTAGTATTTAAATATAAGTAACTACATTATGAAAAAATATATAAACTTACTAATAAATACCATTATATTTATTAATTTTCCATAAATTATCAATTACTTTCATGTAGTAATTTAGGGCTTCAAAAAATAAATTTTCTTTAAAACTAATTTTTATTTATTTTTTCCAATAAATGTTATAATTAGATTTTTTTAATTTTATGTATTTTATTTTAAAATATTGATATCATTTTTAGGATCATAGAAAAATTATCTTAATGAATCATATTTATATTTTTCTAAAAAAAGTGAATTTTCCCAGAATAGTAAAAATTATCGATTTTATAGAAAACTGTCATTTATTTTTTTGTATTTAAAATGTATAATTTTATTTTGAATTGCTAATATAATTTAATTATTTATATATTATTAATAACAATCCAGTTAATGTAATTTTAATCAACATTATACTTCATTTTTATATAAAAACATTATTATACTTAAAAAATATTTTTTCTGGGAAACCATTATTCATCATATTTGGTTGGTATATTTTATAATTAATTATTGCCTTTTATAGAAACTGGATTAGATAAAATTTATTTTTTTGTAACCATCATTTTAAAATTTGGTAAATAGTTCCCTTTAATTTTGGATCATTATGAATGCTATGCTTAGTATAAATATTGGCCTCAATGAAAAGTATAAAACAAGTAGAATAAGGTTAAAACATTGATATAGGTATTCAAAATTAACCATTCACATTCTTATATTTTATTGGATGAGTCTATTTCAAATTGAGTTTTTAAATATTAAAAAATATGGAATTTCTATTCCTTTTTCATTTAATAAAGACGTCTATATTTTGTTATTTAAAGGAAAATTCCAAAGAGTATCTTTCATACTTTCATTAATTATAATATTTTGTGATAGCAATAAAATAAAGATAGGAATGGATATGAATGGTTTTTTAATGTTAAAAAATTTATTTTATTTTGATAATGTATTTTTAAGGTTTATTTATTAAATAATTACAACAAATTCTTGCGTAATGTAGGAAAAATGTTTGTGCAGGCAGTATAAAAATAAAGTAAGTTATTTTAAAACACTAAAAGTAAATTTTTTTTGGAATGATATAGTCTTAGTAGAATTTTTTAGATAAATATAATGTATTAGTGATGTGATAAAATTTTTCCTTCAAATTATTTTACTTTACTTGTATTTTTAAAATTCAATTTTTTTGAACAATTATACAAATGAAATTAATGATATTTTTTATTGAATAATAATTTATTAGAATATATAAAAATCATAAAAATATTATCTTTGGCCAATTTCATAATATATGGTTTATCATGTCAATATATTCCACCTATTGGTTATTTTTTTTATATAATAACATAATTTACCCCTAAAAGAATTGTTTTTGGGGTATTCATAAAAAAGGATGGGGGTTTACCCTAAGAGATATATGTTAAAAACTCCCGTAAAGATATCTCAAATTTATTAGAGGATAAGATTTAGAAATATCTATATCAGTGACTCTAAATATATCATTTTTGATATGAATAGTAATATAAATTTATATTAGTTAAATACAATAAGTATTTTCAAGGGTTCCCCTCTCCTCACATTTAGAAGGAGGCCACATCTCCTCTCTTCCGCACACTTGTGCATCCACATAGCTTGACCAACCACAACATAACCCTATTTCTAACTTAATTAGATATATTTTAGTGTTGATAGTATTCTTAAAATACAATCACAATGTTCCTTATAGAGAAATATAAAGTAGGTTCTTTAAATAGGAGGAGTTAATTGACAAACATAGAATGTTGGGACTTGAGAAAAGTGATTTCGTCTCTATTTTCCTTCATTATTGAATGTTATAATGGTATATAACTAATTTATTTTTCAGGCTGTCTATAATATCCCTTTTACATGTTATATCATGAATACTTCATTATCTATGGTATTTAAATTTATAGTTCATTTTATTCCATTTAAGAGGATTTTATTCAAAAGTTGACAAAGCGGTAAGGGGGTTGTTAAATCTATTTCCGTTCATTTGTTTATAAAACTTATTTATTAACTTTTTTAACATTTATATATATTAATTGATCTCAAAATTGTTTAATGTTTTATTATAACTTATTTTATATTGATTTAAAATTTTGTATATAATTACATATTTGATTTATTATCACTTAGAAAGTTATGATATTTGTAATGGTTTATTATCTCAGTCTCATTTTATAGATAAATAATTCATGCCATGTACCATGGTTTATTTGTATGTTTTAATTACTGATCTGTGGATTAATTTTTATATATTTCTGAATAAAATTCATGTGATTTATATATCCATATCTTGTTCTTTATTTTAATTATTTTAATCTATAATTTACCAATGTAGTAAAGGCCTTATGATACAATATCATTTTTTCAGGATTTCTTATGTTCAAGGTCACTTTGGGGGAATTTATAGGATATTAAATTACTAAATCCATCCCTATTATATTCCGCTAATTATTTTTAATTTATATATTTTACTTTCATTTTAAACCCCTTTTTATTTTAAGGGAAAAAATAATTTTTAAGAAAAACCGAACAAATTTTGTTTGTTAGTCAAGAAATATTTCTCTCCAAAATCTATGATCATAAAACTATTTTCAGGAATTTTGTTTTCTGTGAAGAAATAATTATTTAAATTCATTTTCAACTATATTTATCTTTCAATAAAAAATTATAAAATGATTATTTTTTTCAATTTCTAAAGTTGGTTCTTTTAGTTTTTACTAAATGTCTAGAAGGGGTCTTTTTTTAACATTGGCTAAATGAATGTCTTTTCCCACTATCATAAAACGTTTTTTTTCAAATATCCTTTACTATTTTAATTTTATTTCAAATAAAATATTTTTAGAAATATTCTAAGAATTTTTTTGAAACATTTACCAAAGATAGGAATATTTTCTTGATTTTCAATGAAATGGATTAAATGTTATTAAAAATATATTTTTCATTTTTGAAAATATAATTTATTTTTATTCTCTTCATGAATGGGGATATTTTAAAATTCTAAAAATTTTTCCCCTCTAGAATTTTTATTATTGTTTTAAAGAGATTGTCATGAAACACATTTTCTTTTCACATGTTTATCAGGGTTAAAACAATGGCTGTTTTCAAGGGAGTTATGTTGAAAATAAATGATTCTAAATGATTTTTTATTATATTGTACATGATAATATGTGTGAATAATGGATGGTTTGTTTAGTTATAAACCAATGAGTGATTGTTATGTTATAACCCAAAGAAAAGTTGTGGCATTATTATAATGGAATGTTGGGACTGTTATAGCCCTACAATGGATTGAGTAAATCTATGTTGTGAATTATTTATTGTTACTCCTAATATATGGTGAAGTTTTATAAATATGAGTTTCTTCAAATATATTATGATGTTACCTATTTAAAAAATCCCTTAAATATGTGGACGTTATCTGGTTTTGGTGATTCCATGCAGAATGTTTGATATTCTAAGATACATTCATAATATCTTTTTTATTTTAAAAAAATTATAATTTTTCCTTCAAAAAATGATTTTATTACCAGAATGTTCTTAAGGCCTTCAGTTTTCATTCAAATTGATAATCCCCCTTTTAAGGTTTGAAGGGGAACTCTTACATGGACCGTATTTTTCATAACTTTACATGACCCAAAGGACATACAAAAATTTATTAGAGACTATGAATATTTGAAACTACCCCTCCCCATTATCTCTATCGTGATCAGATCTCCAACATTGGATGGGTTTTTAGCTATCTATCATGTGTAGAGATGAACATTCCTGGCACTGATGGAAAATTCCATACCCTATCGTTCTTAAAAATCTATTAGCTATGCTCTGGTGAATTTTCTTTTCTCTGAATCCTTTTCATGGGATTGTTCCTTGTAGAATCTATCTAATGTTTTCATCTCAACATCATATGGCCCGTAGACCACGAGGTAGCTTGATGTCCTTAATTAGAATCAAATGGCTTAAGGTGTCCTGAAATACTAACTATCCAAAAGGCCTAGGTGGAATAAAGGCCTTAAAGACTCCAATCCCAAATAGATAGCCCAAAGTTGAATAGTTCTGGTAGCTATAGTACCAAAAAGAACCTACTACAATGCCTGCTTTAGTACTTCTACGGTACCCAAAATTATGCCTCCACCCAAAATCAAACTTGTGTCTCGTGGATGCACATGGAGAGTCCTCACCAAATTTACTGAGACTCATGTGAAATAAATGACTCCATTCACATAGATCATTATTGTTAAATCTTAAAACTATAATCTTTGATTAAATATTTATCCCATGTCAAATAGTTTATATTAATGTTTTGATGGGTATGAAATATATAATGTTATACTCTAGCAATTTTATTGTGACATAATACATTTAGGATCATCTTGTACTCACTAATAAAATTAAATTTTTAAAGATTATGTATACCCTTACTAAGTTTCTGAGCTCACTCTTCATCAGTTTTCTGATTCACCTTTCTATAAATAACGATGTTAATTGAATTATGTCTATAAATGTTTCATGTGTGAAGAATTGTTATGGGATTTATTGAAGACTTTTTGTAAAATAAGAAAACATGAGTTAATTAGGAGAAATGATCATTTGAATACATGGTTATTATTAAGTAATTGTTTTTTCCTAATTCTATATACTTGTAAACCTAAAAGGTCCATACGTATAAAAGTGATAAAATATTTACATTTGATATTGTATATTTTATATGGATAAAATGGGTTTTCATTTATCGGTATCAAATACAAAAATGTAAAGATTATGTTTTTATAACAGAACTGGGAGTGTGTATTTGGATATATTATTATCATTTTCCTTTGTGTATAATTTATAACCATTATTAAAAAAATCATAATATAATTCATTCACACATGGTCCTATAGATATTTATCAAAGTCATTTTGAAATTGAATTTTTATTTGCTGCTAACCACTTAAAATTTTGGTATCAATACCATCTTATAAACTATTTATTGTGTATATTTGATATCCATATATAATCCTATGATGGATTAAAATGAGTATGAAATAATTTATGGGTTTCAAAATATGGTGAAACCTCTAAACTATTTTAAAAATTATAAAGGTGGGTCTTCTCCATCTTTTTAATTATAATTGTGACTCATATATTATTGAGACTATTTTTCCCACAAGTTTCCCATTATAATGAGATTTTGGTATTCCAATTCATTCCACATCATATAGGTAGTCAGTTTAGAATTAAATTTATTTTCTAAAAATATATCACTCTAAAATAAAACCATATTACTATATTTGATTTTTGACATACACTTTAAAAATTTATATCGTTCAATGGGGTTATTTCATATATAATTTATAGGACCATATAACCATATATCTCAAACTAGTGGACCATCAAGTGAACCACCATAATAATTAATAATGGTGGAAAATACATATCCAATTAACCTAATATGATTTAAATTTCAAGTTCAATATTTTTAAACATCACATAATATATAACATTACTTCATATATCTTGGAACAAGAAACGATGTTTGGTTAATGTATGATATATATTTTTAGGAAAACTAAAATGCAAATATACTAGCAATAAGTCTTCAATAAAAACATTATAGTCATATGATATCATGTATTTCAATTTTATCCATACATTAACATGAAATTATTTATATTTGATGAATACACCTCTGGAACCATTAAATTATTCAGGAAGTTGTAATACTGATATCTCACTAACCTGGAATAAATGTAAGTAGTTTTTGGAATAAAATTCTATATTTAACCCTTTAATTATTCTAACACATCCTATGTTTCCATTTCAATCTTGTATTACGTAGACTTAATTTCATTTTAGTGAATTTCATAACATTCAAATGACACTATCACATAATGTTTTTCAACATGTGTGGAATAAAAAATATATATGACACACCAAAAATTCCATTATGATAATTCAAAAAACTTATATCATCTTATAACCATTTTTTATAATGTTTTTTAGTGAAGGTTTAATAAAATAAGTCATTATCTCCTTTACATTTAGATATATTTGATCACCAATTTCTAGTGATGGTGTTGTACCTTATTTTTAATTTCCATCAAATTATGTCATCCAAGTTCAGTATTTATGATGTCCAGGTAAAATTTTATGACGTCTCTGAAACATATTCCATGAACAATGATTCAACATGTAAATCCTGACACCCTCCTTCAGGTACTTTTATCCCTTAATTTAGACCTTCTGTGTTTTTTCATTCCTTTGATTGGTTTGGGTTACTTTTTGGGTTTTTTATGTTTTTAGGCATGTTCACAGCTACCACATGGTTAGGAAAAACCATGAGGGATGGCCTAGAAAATGGTGTTCCTTATTTTGGATTCCCAAAGGATTGTTCAAGATTAATGAAAATTGTGAATCCTACCACTAAACCCATACATATTGGGAAGGAGGGGGATCATATTTTTTCCAACCATGTGTACAACTCATGAAATGTCTTATAAAAACTTGGGTGGGGATATCTGGTTAGTGAAAGTTGTTTCCAAAAAAATGACCAAACAATGTATCTATCTATAGTTCTCTAGTACAAGGTTTATAGTTGGTAAATAGTTTCTTAAACATTGTAGGCAAACCGTGTGATGATAATTTAATTTTTTGATTTTCATAATTTAATTCCAAATACTTCCAATTAAAAATTAAAACTCTTCCTTGTTGAATATAATTTTATCCTATGGTCATTGGAATCTCTCTTGAGGATATTTTCACTCTCCCAACATTGATTCTTAATAAATACATGTTCTAGTTTATTTTTTGGATCACTTCTATGTGCTGTAATATATTTTTATCATACTTCCTCCTTTACTCCTTGATGTATCTCTTCATGAGGTCCAGATCCTTGTACTGTTAATTAATCTATAACTTGACTTTATGAATTTGGATTCTTTGTGTCGCCCTTGAATTTTATTACCATCAATTCTCTTTTAGTAGATTCTTAGTGGGTGTTTTTTTATCATGATTGAGGTATATGTTTTCAAAAGACAATATCCATTAGTTGAAACCTTTTATGATAATTTAATTTAAATTGGATTTACCATTTATTTATAATTATTGAATTAAATCTGTTGGTAAATTATTTTCAATGAAATGGTGTGAATAATGATTTTCCTTTACCATAGATTTTGAATATTTATTTTTGATTTTCAAAAAAAATTAATTCATTTGAAATGACTTATATAAAAATTGGTTTTTATGAGATAAAAGTGGTGAAATATTTTATGATTTTAAATAAGATTATTTAAGATGAAATTATTTATTGTTTTATAAAAATAATTGATGTTTCTTTTTAAAATGAAATGGAATGTTTTGGAAACTGGCCATGGATATGATTTAAAATGACTTTTTTCTTGATTTGAGTTTAAATGAAATGCTTGATAACCCTTTGTATGATTATTTTATTCCCTTTGAGTACATGGGAGCTTGGGTAGTTAAGTGGGGAGAACACATGCCAGCCAAATATTATCTCTACCAAGGAATGGTTTTATGAAAAAAATTATAACTAAACTAAGATCTGGTCTAGGATTTTATTCTTCAGGATTCTATTGTATTCCACCTTAGATTGGGATCCATTGGGTGTGTGAACAAATAGAGTTGAATATTTTATGATATGGGTGAGAATACCTATATTAGTATATCCAGGGGTATTATAACGATGGTTCTATGATTGTAAATGATATATACATTCCATTTATGTATGAAATGTTTATTCATTAATATTAAGATAGAAATTATTACTCTTGTATAATTTGATAGATTTTATTATATCTGATTGATTTGATGGAAATTCACTTTTTTTATTATTTTATATTAAACATTAAAATGTCTTTTAAATAATTATTCTATAAATATTATGAAAATATTTCCATGAAAAGTTTTATTTTAAATTGAATTAATTTTATTTATTTTTAATATATTTAATATAAAATTATTGGTGATATTTCTACTAGTATTTGTTACTCACACCCTAAATTTACTTTTGATATTTTAAAGATTTTATAGTAATAGGAACAAGAAAATTAAAGGAGCCTCCTTTTGTTTTTATATGTTCTATATTTTTGTGACTTGAGAGTTAGGGATTACTGATTTAGTATGTGATCCAATTATTTCATGGGGTTTTCAGTATGATGTTAACATTGTCTTATCTGAAGACTTGGTTGGTGCACCATTTTGAGAGACATATCTGTCTACGTATGGTACTTTATTGATGATTATATGGAATAATTATTGTTTATTATTATATATATGTTTCTTTTTATTTATTAGTTTTTCTTATGATTAAATCATACCCCCTTGATAATTTTGATGTCCAGGAACTATTCGTGAGCCCGTACAGATCAGGAATGCCAATCAATAAAAAATTTGTATTAATTCAGGTACCATTAATGTGGTTTATCCAGTTCGGTTATTGAATATTTGGTATAAAATTATTTGTTTCCATTATTGATGTCATTATATAGTCTGGGATGTCTTGGTACATCAGACACATGATTTTCATGATATAATGGCCAGGTGAATAGCGAGTTTCTAGCCAACTCTCTTCATAATGAGCATTAAGTTACCATGTTATATTGGAAAAAGGATCTATTATAGAGTTCTTTGTCTAATTATAAAGTTTTTACAAAAGTTTGGTACGGTATTGGTGTCTCCCGGTTGAATATTTATTGATGGAATTTATGATCATATGTCTCTTGAAAAATATTTCTCATGTTATATGTTGATGTTTAGTAGTAATATGCCCCCAAGAAGTCATTTGAAATGAAATTGGGATGGATTTTTTTGAGGAACCAGAGAAATAGAACCATTTATTTTTGTAGAAATATTGATATTTTATTGTGCGTGTAGTCTAGGGTCTGGTATAAGTGGCTACCCATTTTCCCAATCGCGTTGTAAAGGTTATACCTTATAGGGAAGACTTCATAGATTGTGCAGAATAATTTCATCACCGGAAGCCACCAAAATTATAGGATACCAAAGAGACTATTGAACTGGAGTATTTATTAATGATGATTTACCATCTCATTGTGTTTTTATATATTTTAGATTTATTTATGTTTAAATGTGTCTTCTTCAAACTTGAATGATCTAGTAGTGGATGGTGGGATTCAATAGTTCTGGTTCAGAAGAATATGGGTTAAAGTTGGGAGACATTAGGATCCTTTAGAAAGAGAAATAAGATCTAGAATTAATGGGGTTGGCTAAGTTGATGGGATTATTTAGTCTTCTGAAAGATAATCGGACAACGAACTAGTAGACCAATCATTTTTTCAAACGTGTTCATTTTTCACCAGAGGTTGTATTGAATGAAAATATAAAATATAAAGGGTTTTAGATGGTTCTTTTAAAAAATAACTATTCTCAATTTTCCTAATGAATCAGACTTTGTATAATAATTTTTCAGATGGATATTTTAAGGGAGAACTCAACATGGATTATAATTTAGGTTTGATGGGATTTACCCCAACTCTGGTGGTATATTATGTTGTTAATTTAAAGGGAAGATGAATTAGGATGACTCTCATGGTGGATATCAAATGGTTACATCCCTCAAATCAAATATTTTTTATGGGAAAGGAAAACATACCTATTTCATGTGGATAAACGTCAACAACTAAAAGTGGTCTTTTTTAGAGGCATTGAATATATTTAGATTTTAAGGATTCTTAGGTAACTTATAGATGTTTTGAAATATTTTTATCACACTGTGTAGTGTTATGTGCTTGAATATTCCAGGATAATCTGTGGAGTAGTCATATTATTAAATAATATTTGTGTTCTATCCACATTTATCAATAAAGTTTCTTCTTCATATAGTGTATGAGTCTCGAATGGAAGCTGATGTGGGTCCTCTAACATTGAGAGGCACCATTACCATTACCTCATCATTAGTGAAAACATTTTGTGATACTAGTTATTCTCAATCATTTTTCTGTAATTGTATTGTGGATCTATTGAATCATTCTATGGATCTCATCCCATATATAAGGAATATTTATTCCTATCATGATGAAGATATAGCAGGGTATATGATGCCCATCTTAGGCTTTCACACTTTTGGAAGTAGAACTTGTTTCGTATTTTTTGGTTATGTGTATAAAACCTCTAGTTGTTATTATTGGAATGGATTGGTTCATTTCTCATAATGATCATATTGATTGACATCTCCAATAAAAAACCGTTATCACCTTGATGGCATGTTCATTTTCTTTTAGGGAAAATGGGACTTATGGTCAAGTCATGTCAAGAATCCTATTTTAGAGGTGGGTTACATGAAATTTGTATTTTTCTTTGTATTAGGGATAAATTTTTTTGGTAGTGATATTCCTCTAGTAGGTTATGAATTTATTTATGTGTTTCCATATGATTTTTTTGGATTTCCACCTGTGGGGGGGCGTATAATTTTTAAATTTTTTATTAGGTTTCTAGATGATTTATATCCATTCCTATCATATATATAGTTAAATTGAATGAGTAAAAGTCTAAATTGGATGTATTTTTTGTCTAAGGGATTCGTTATTCCCAATGTGTCAACTTGGCCATCACCAATTATTTTTACCAAGAGTGATAATGAGGCCCTTCTTTTTTTTATTTCAGATATCCAAAACAGATTATTGTTAAGAACAAGTACATGTTATTTGATTATTTGTTTGACCATTTTAAAGGAGATATGTGGTTCCAGAAGATTGATATTTGGTCTGGTTATAACCATATTTGGTTCAAGGAGTGTGGTATCACTAAGACCAAATATAGGTGTAGATATAAGCACAATGAGTAAATTGGAATACCGTTGGGTTTAAAAAACTCTATTACTCTGTTTATGAGATTGATTAATATGATTTTACCTCAGTATCCTGATTTTTTATTTTTGGTATTTTTGGATGACATATCAGTTTATTCTAAAATAGAGGAGGATCATGTACATCACATGATAGAGGTTAATTAAATATTTAGATATCATAGAAATTATCCCAAGCTTTATAAATGAAATTTTTGGCTCTATGAGGTAATGATCTTGCAATACATGGTTTTTGAGAATGGAAATTCATTTAATCTTGAGAAGGTGGAATCTATTAAACCTTAGGAGTAATAACGGAATGTATTTAATATGTAGGGATTTTAGGTATTAGTAGTTATTATCATCAATTTGTAATGGATTTCTTCAATTTTGATTCTCTCTTTCCCACTCTCACATGTAATGAAGAAAATTTAATATTTAACATAAAAAATTCACACATATTTTAATGAGTTTAAGAAACAATTTACATCAATGCCAATGTCGACTCTTCTAGAGAGTGGGAATGGATATATGGACTTCTTTTATGAATCATGTTTAGGTCTAGTCCAAATTCTTATATTGGGTGATCTGGTAATGGATTATGGTTCTCCTCAACTTTTTCCTCATGGGATGAACTATCCCATAAAATATCAAAAACACATAGCTAAAATGCAAAATATACAGAGTTTTAGAAACTACCTTTATATTGATAGTTTTATAATATTCTCCATTGATATAATAATCAATTAAATATTCACGCAAAAATATCTAGATATTTAGAAGAGGTGATAGGTACATTACATAAAGTATTTTGAATTTGAAATTTTCTACACCCATAGTATGGAAAATGTAATTATGGAATATTTGATCAAGAAAATTATATCCCATGTCATGAAAATTTCTTTTGGGGAATTGAATTTGATTTCTATATTTTCCCATATGAATTTGGTAGCTTATGATTGTGATAATGAGGTTGTTTCATTGCGTGTTTAGATTACATAATCACTTATTGATAGTATTCTCTCACAAAAGATAATTAATGAAGGGTTTTTATGAATTTGGGATTCTTTTTATGATAGGGAGACTATATGGTAATTGTCTCTTTCATAAAATGGTATCCTTTTCATCAAGAACTAGTTAGTTATTCCACTACCTATAATGAAGGGAGTGATTGGGGAGTTCCATCTTTCCTTGTGTATGGTATACCATGGAATAAAGAAAATGTTTATTGATATGAGGCATAATTTCTGGTGTCCAGGTATGAAATGAGACATTTCTAATTTTTTTTCTCATTTTCAAAAATGTGAGGAGATTGAGGTTAAGCATTAGAAGCCTTATAATCTAATTATGCCACATCCTATGTAGACTTGGAAGTGGGATAAGACATCAATGCACATTTTTGTTGGGTTTCCATGTACAACATTAGGATAAAAATTCATTTTGGTGGTGATTGAATGATTCTCCAAGCTGGCACACTTTATTCTAATTCATGCTTCAGCCAAATTTGGGGACATGGGAAAAAAGCATGTGTAGGAAATCTTCCGAGTTCTTATTTTTCCACCTACAAATATTTTTAATAAGGATCCTTGGTTCAGTTTTCAATTCAATATATTCTTCTAGGAGGAGATGGTATCCTAGTTAAATTTGATCATGATGTAACATCCTTAGGTAGATGTTCAAATGGAATATGAAATATATACTTTTAATGGTATTCTTTGTTCTTGAGTTGTTGACATTGCTGGATCATGGGATTTCCATTACGGTCTGATTGAGTTTTCCAATAACAATAGTAACAAGTCATCCATCAAGATGGAACCCTATGACGCCTTGCATGGATATTCTGGTAAATATCAACCATGTTGGTCGGAGATTGGTGAATCTTCTCTGGTAGGACTGAGTTTGTTCCAAGTGATGATTGTAAAGATTATGTAAATTCATCAGATAATGGTGACAACAAAAATCGTTTACAAACTCCATAATCATCATAATTAGTTCCTTTTGGATTTCTTAGTTTGTTACCTAGTGTTTTTTAGAGTTCCAACTTACATGGCTCCCTGATGTATTGAAATATTGGGAAAGTTCATAACAATATACATGGGACTATTTGATGTAGTATTGTGGATTTCCATTTTGGATTTAACACCTTACATGATATCTATCCATAAAATTTTATGTGTGTCACATATTTGAAGGTATCTCTCTAACATACCAAAATACTTGAGATGGAATGACCTAGATGTGGAACCTCATTTTTCGTTCACCGAGAAGCCAACTCAAATTATTGATTATTGGATATATGTTTTTTGTGGAAATTCTATTCCTTTGATTTGGGTACTAGAGAATCATGGTTATGATTCTCAAGAGACGTGGGATCATAAGTCCTAAATCAATAAATAGTAGCCTCACCGATTTTAAATGGGGATTTCTTAACATGACTTCTAACATTAGAAAGTGTTTGTACTGGAATGAATTTCAACATCTTGATGCCCTATTTCTTGTACTTTTACACCTTGGTATTGAAAAAAAATTTATTACATCCCTCTTTTGGTTGTTTTCTGTGACTTTTTGAGTATTTTTAGAAGTCTTAGGGCTAGTTCATGGTTGGAACATGGTTTGGAAAAACTCTATAGGTTATAAAAAGAATGTGTTGGCCTTACTTTGGAGTTTCACAAGAGGGTGCACTGTTAGGTGCACTTTTAGTGAAAACCATATGGCCTGTCCCTCAAACCATGTAGCATAGGGAAGTGGGGGTTCATAGTTGGAATATAGTTTTATAAATCATTTTACCAATCTATGAAGCTTATTCCAATACCTGGGTGGGAGAACACAATTACCATTGAGTTTTTAAAAATGTGTGGCCAAATCATGCATCACTCTCCAATATCCTAATTTGAGGTCCATGGATGCCACATAGTTTTTTATGCCGTGTGGAAAAACTGTGTGCTGAAATTTTAATTCTAAACATTTATTAGTTTAATTACCAATACCCCCATTTTAAATTCTAAAATCATCTTAGATAATACAAATTAGATTATTTAGTCCCTGGATGATCTCTAGAAGTGATTTTGGATCTCCCAAACATGATTATTCATGGATTGAAGTGTCGGTTGAGGTGTTGAATCTCTTTTGGAAATCATTATCTCTTTTTATCATGAAACCTCCTTTCCTCCCCAAACATCCTATTTGGGATTTCTATTTCAAAATGTTGGGGATAGATATAGATCTATACTTCATGATTTGTGATTCTAGGACTCCCCATTGATCTTTCATTCCATCAATTCTCCATTAATAAATCATATGTGGGTTTTTATTGATATGGATTGAGGTAGGTTGTTTCATAAGGAAATCTATATCAATTGAAATGAATGATTATTTTTTAATTTAAATTGGATTTTTAATTTATTTGTGAATATTTAATTTTGTTTCTTGATAAATGATTTTAAATATCCTGGTGTATCTAATGAAATCCATTGACAGTTCCTTAAAAAAATTAAGGGTAGTTTTCTAGAAAATAATCTTGATTCGAAATGAATTATTTGGAACATGATATTTATGAAAAAAATGGAATAAATTGTTTTCTAATTTGAAATGATATTATTCGAGATGAAATTCTTGATTTTTTATTAAAATAATTTATATTGGTTTTTGAAATGAAATTTCATGTTTTGGAACATGAATATGGGGATGATATGAAATAACTAATTACATGATTTCAGTCTGAATGATATGTTTCATAAGACCTTGTATAATTTATTTAAATTTCCATTAATCATGCGAGAGCCTAGGTAGTTCAATGGGAAAAACACACACTCAAAATATATTATCTCTACCTAGAAATGGATTATCTAATAAAGTTTAAAAATAAAATATAGTCATGTCTGGGTTTTTATTCAGTGGGATTCTCTCATATTCCCCATAGACATAAGATCTTGGGAGTGTGTTCCCAACTAGAGATATATGTACACTAATATGTGTGATAATTCCTCCACTAACTCATAATTATGGTGATATTATGTTAAATATTTGTTAAATACCATTGTTTGATTAAAACATATATCCAGGATTTTTTTGACAGAAATTATCACTCATTCCTGATTTGAAAAAGATTCTTATATCATCATTATTTGATATAAATTCCCTTTTCTACATAATTTATATTATTTATTGAAATGTTTTGAAAATAATCGTTGATATAACCGTTCAAAAATTTTGCATTCCATATTTCATTTGAAATTGACAGAAGTTGGTTTATTTATTACCAATTTTATATGAAACCATTGGTGATATTCCTAACGGTATTTTATTCTTACACTATACCTTTGACTTTGAGCATTTTAATATTTTCTTAAACTAGGTCATGGAACAGAAAATGCACTACTTGAAGGTGGTTTATATTATTCATATGTGGGACATGAGAGTTAGTAGTGACCGGGGGATCATGTGATACACTTACTCTATAGAGTATATGAGATGACATATTGATGGTATTATATGATGAATTTGTTTGATATACTATTTTGAGACTTGTATCAATATACTTATAGTTTTTTATCTCTTGATGGGTGTATGAAATACTGACATTTCTTCATTTATATATGCAACTTTTTCTTGAACTATTACTCTTATGTAAAATAATTCACTCTTGATTGTTTTGATTCCCATGGTTTAGTCACGAGCCTATGGGTATCATAAACTACCATTGGTCCACGATATGATTGATTTGGTTATCATTTAGGGGGTTATCTAGGTAGGTTCATGATACCACCTAATTGAAGGTAGACATTGTTTACAAATATGACACTATATCATTCCCTTAATGTTATATCCTGAAATATTTCCAAAATTATGAAATTAATTTATCATCCAATACAACATTGATTTGAATATGAAATATTCATTTTTATAATAATCATACAACGTAACACATAAATACCACATTAATTTCGGTTCTATCATAAAATAATCCAAATAAACACCGATAACATTACATGATTATCTTGGTTATTATATAATCATTGAAAACATAATGTATTTTCACCTCATTCATAATCATGGTGTAAATTAATAATTTACCAACAAAACTATTATGTAAAATGAGTTCTAGTTTAAAAACTAAACGGAATCACACCATTTGAATATAGCACAAGATGAATGTTTCTCATCACATTTCTAAATTATGGAATCTTGTTATCAATTTTATTCCATTGAGGAGCGTCAACTAGGTGATAAAGATTCCCATATTGGTTTCATGTATCTTAATGCTACATTAATTTCCATGTACTATCATCACATTCATTTAGGAAAAAACGTGTAATAATTAGAATGTACAATATAAAATTTAAAACACCCAGTTCATCATTTTTGTATCAAGAGGCACCAGACTTAAGGCGTTATAAAATATTCATAGAATTTGTGAAACAATATACAATCATTTGGATATCCAAATGTTATTTTACATACCATACCCACTGAATGTCATAATTGATTAGTGTCATATGTTCATGAAAATGCTCACTATTTTTCGATAGCATATCATTTAAGAGAAAAGGTAGTTTAGTAAATCTAGTATCGCTATATATTTTCCATACTTTTACATTATATAGCTTCAATATGATTGAAAATGTTTTACATTTATTTTAAAATATATACAATGAATTCTTTTCATATCTCATTAAATTCTTAAATTGTTTTGGGAGATCACAAAATTCATCTACAACTATAGTTTTTATTTCTGCAATATGATTTTCATCATTTTTACACCTGTAGTAATATCATCAATATGGTATTAAACATCATTTATACTTGAAATCATAATAGATGATCCATAAAAAGGAATTGTTATCCAAGTCACTATAAATATTCAGTTATTCCAAATCTTTAGTACATTATTTCTAACCATGATTTGTTTTTTGATAGATTAAGTTTTCTTCAAACTCCCCCATACTAATTAGTCTTGAATAACGAAAACATAAACATAGAAATATGATTTGAGAAGGGTAATATGATTGATCATTTGAAAACTTGTTGAACACTTTAACCCCATCCTCAAACTCTTTTTTCATAAGATTACAATCTAATAATTTTTAATTCATATGCATCCTATTTGGTTAACCAATATTAATATTTAATATAAAAAATACAAAAAACGGATTCTATTACAATAATAAAAGATATTATTTATATACACACACATATATATTCAACATATTTGATATAAATTTTCATTGTTTAAATAACATGTTAAAATACATAATTAGGAAGAATTATTTAAATTTAAATTTTTATAACACTTGTTTTTTTACAAGAAGTATTATATAATAATTCATTCTATTTTTTTAAATGGATCCACTATAGAAGATAATTATCTTTCTATAAATATCATGATTCAAAAGAAATAGATTGATTTATAACACTTGATAAGTATTTTGGTATATAAAATATGGTTTCACATCAGAACATGTATAAAAAATAACTTACCTTTCACAATGTGTCTGATGTGTTCAAAACAATGTAATCAAATTGATCATGGTTATTAAAATTTTCAATCAATGAATGATATGTAATTAAAATAATTAATTTTTCTAATAATTAAAATAATAGTCTCAATATTCCATGATATTATGAAAAAATTTAAGATTGTTTGAAGAATATTAAAAATGAATTCTTTTACCAAATAACACATATTTTAAAATTTTAAAATTTTTAATGTCGGTATTCAGAAAAATAATGTCGATGAGTGAAGGATTTCGTAAAATAAACATCCTTTTTATGAAAATTTAAAAAAATAATGTTATGAAAAATCACAGTGCTAAAAAATTAGGTATTTCCAAAAAATTAATTTATGTATCATTGAAAATAATGTAATATTTTAAAATGATGTTCAACAATATCAGGATAAATATTTAAATTGTAACGGTAAAAATAATTTTAATATGATTTTTTTTCAAAATTATGAATTTAAAGATCATTAAAATATTTATTATTTTTTATTTAAATAATGAATTTATGAAATTAATATATAAAAAATAGATATATTTCAATATGGAAGTTATGAAATTAATATATAAATAATTGGGAGAGTTTTTCATTGTTAAATAAAATTATAGATCAAATTAAAATAAGAATGAATAAAGTAAATCTTACATACACATAAAAAATTTGTGAATCAATGTTGAAGACTCCCCTCATTCTGTGTTATAGATAGATGTTGATGGACCTCCTAAAAAAGGATGGGTGTTTTGAGAATCCTAATCTTAACTCTTCTCCTTTACCTTATGATAAAGCTAGATTTATTCCTCCTGATCAGCTGGAAACTAATATAACCATTAATTCATGGGATGACATTGAGGATTATAGTCACTTGATCAATGATCATTTTGTAAGGATGAATTTTCTAGGGATATAGTGATTGTACATGATGATATTGAATTCGATGACTATCAAGCAATAAAAGAGATATCTACACAGGCTCAAGTGGATTTCAAATATCAGGAATGAAAAGAAGATAATTTCTAGAAAGAGTCATGAATGGAAACCCAATATTGATCCAGTCACCTCAATGAAATTTAAGTCAAATAAAAATCCTATTATCCTAGAGTAGTTTGGGAAACACTTATCAATTTTGGAGAAAGGTAATGGGGAGATATCGACTACCCTTATTCATTCCACTCCAACTTCCATCGGGTCCTAGGAAAGGAAACTACATATCAGTGAATTAAAAGTACTTTATTCCCATTATTTTTATTGTGGTCATAAGTTGGACTGATCAATTAAAGGAAGATATAGAAAACACATGTTTCTACTACTTATTGTGAAATTGAATCCCATCTAGGTCCTTGATTATCTGCAGATCCTATACTTGAGATGGCTAATTTTAATTCTATTGATGCCCCTTGTGAAATAAAAATCAATTTAGAACCTTGATTAGTTATATAACCTCCACTTTATAAGGGATTTTTCCTGTTACTTCCACAATAATTGATGGTCTAGAAGGGACTAAGGGAGGTGTTCTGGATCATAGAAAATAATATATAGATTTATTCCATATTATTGATAATGAGAGAGCTAAAACATCAGAATTATATACCACTATGTTAGTTAAACATAAGGCTGTATTTTTTCAATGAGTTATGCTCGTGTTCATCATGTGAAGGATAAAATAAATATGAAGGTAAGCATGAATAATTCCCTTTTTGATTAATTCATCAAGAAGTAGTGAAGAGGATGTTAAAAGAAGTGATTGTGCTGAGGGTGAAAAAGAAATTTTGGAAGATATTGATGTAGGACATACTAATGATGGAGGATGGCCATGGATTTAGATCATAACATAGAGGGGAGGCCACACCATTTTGTTAGGGTGGAAGAATATATCATCATAATATTAACACTTGATCTCGAGTTACATAATGCTTTTTCGATTTTGTCTTTCATGTTGTGTCTTGGGATGTTTTCATCCTATATGATCGACCACTGTATCTCTATTTAATTTAATTGATAAAGTGGTATCTGAGCCTATCCTTTTATAAAATATAATTATATAATGATTCAAATAGAAATAAAATAAAATAAAGAAGAGTAAATATTAATTATATTGATTTCATACATAAAAAAATTATTGAATAATGATATTTTAGAATTTTTAAATTTCATTTTTGAATATATTACAAAAATATTAAATGATTAAATATTAAAAATGAATAAAAATTAATAATAATCAAATTATTGAAAATAAAAAATATGGAGAAATATTAAAAAAAGATAATAAATAACACTAAATGAATAAATGTTAAAAAATGAATAATATTTATTGAAATAAAATTAAATAAATCACCAAATATATTAAATTAAATAAAAATAAATAATATTAACTGAATCAGTTGCAAAAAATTATAAATGAAAAAATATTAAAGAAAAAATAATAATAAATATTAAAGAGTAAATTTAAATACAAGAGATTCAAAATATATTACTAATTAAAAACATAATAAATAATAATTGTATAAAAATTTAAATACAAAAAATATTAAAATATTAATTATTAAATATTATTAATATATATTATAAACATACATTAAATACAAAATATTAATAATTGAAAATGTAAACATAAATACTAAAAATTGAAAAAAAAACACAAATATATTAAATTTATATATATGTATATGTATATGTATATATATTTCAATATAAAATTTCATTAATTTCATTTAAAAACCAATTGAATTTTCCTATGATTGTGTTTGTGTATATGTATATATATGCACTTGTACTATAATGAGATGTTTCACATAGAAAACCCCAATTGATTTTCTTTTTATATAATTATATATTTACATACATATACAGATATATACACATTACATACATGCAAATATGCACATACATACGCATAGACATACACGTACAAATACATAAACATTCATAAACATACACATACACAGACACTTACACAGACACTTAAATACACATACAAATACACATAAAACTATGAATATACATATAAAAACACACAAACACATATACAAACACATGCACATACATATAAACATTCACATAAACATGTATACACATACATACCAAGATATGTATATACAAGCATAAACACATACAATCATTTACAAAGCGGTATACACACACAGATACATATACAATTAAATACACACAAACATATAGATAAATATAGATAATACATAAACATACAAATTACAGATAAGAATAAAAATACATACACAAAAACACACACACACATACATACATGAACATACACGAACATACACCTACACATACACATACACATACACATACACATACATACAGACACACATGCATACACACAGACATACATACATGTACATATGCATACATAAATGTATAGACATACATTCATACACAAACATTCATTTTCAGACACACACCCACACATACATACACGTAAACATAAACATACCCATACAAAAACACATAAATCTACATACATACACAAATATATATATATACCCACCACACATATAAATTCATAAAACACATAAGAACTCTGACACTTCGACATAAGTTTTGGGTCCTCTGATTCCAAGGTTTCTAGGGGATATCATTTCTAATGGGTTAAGGTTCCCATACATTAATATTCACTTATTTTTTTTAGTGTCTAATGTTTTTCATATTTGTGTACAACTTCATGATGAAAATTTCCTTTGGTGATTTTTTGATATGTTTCATGCATGTATTTTTAGATTTTTATTTTTCCACATAATCTTGTTGTGGATTTTTATGTTTTAAAAAAATTACATATCTATTTATGCCATTGAATATGTGATATGTCATACAACTATATTTATTTAATTATGTATTTTTTTGAGGAAATGGAATATTTTGAATTGAAAACCAAAGGTTTACTTTATATGGAAATTATTTCTTTTAAAATTATTTTAGAAATAATCATTAAATAAGAACTAGTTGATGCATGTGGATAAAAATTGTATATATTCTTCGTGGTATCATACTGGGATCATGAGATCAATCCATAATTTTACATTTGGGAATTTGAAGCCTCGTTTTATACATAAAATATGTAAAGTGAAGAGCCTAATGTAGTGGAAAACTCACCTATCTTATATTTCCATTATTTTGGGTTTTGATGGTGGTGAAATATGGTCATAAGAAGGTGGATATTTGGGTTATTTTGATATTTGTGTTTTCATTCATTATGTTTTATTCCTAGACATGGTTATCCTCAATGTTTTATACTAATTTTGTTGCTTTGGTTGATTTAAAATATGATGTATTATTGAAATATACTCTAAAAGTCTACTTGTTTTTATCTTATCATACGTCTTTTGGAGGGTGAAATAATAACCATGTTTCTTGTATGATAACCAATGCTCTTCACCATCCTTTGGAGATTGGGAATGTACTTAGTTCTACATGGAAGGAACAATTCATGAAATATTATGGGTTGGACTAGTTTTTTATGTAGAGACCCGAAGCTTAACGTACATGAAAATTACATTACTTTTGCGGAATACATAGTAAATAACAAAAACACACACACAAGGATCGTAATAGTTTAGTGTCTTTGGAAACTCAGAATGTAATCTTCTAATCGTGGTGAAAGATCTTCAACATCTCCCATAAAGATCTTCCCTTTTTTTACCTAAAACCTTTCTTTATATCCTGGGGAAAAAAACATAAAAGGGTGAGCTCAAATGCTCAGTAAGGGTAAGAAAAAGATAAATCAATCACATCATATTCATAAGAACATAACTTTTGGAAATCTTAACCTGCAAAAGAGAGCATAATTTCATATCATGAGATAAATCATAGTAGTGAAATGAAATCCCAATAAGAATAACATAAAACATGAAACTTTGTGGCATACACACATAATCATAGAGAATCATTTCATGTCAGTAAAGACTCATTTCCAAGACTATCTTAGTGGACAAAGTCCCTTTCTGAACCGAGTCACCCTCGTTTCAGTCCTATTTCACTGAACCGGTATAACCTACCATTCCATCCATGTCTATCTCATGAGATATAAAATCTTTACCCAATGCATTGGAGGGAGATATAGGTCCCACCTATCTCATAATTATATCATTCTTATGTGTGCCACAAAATTATAAATCATACATCATTGCATAACCCATGTAATAAAATGGGATTCTTAAACATCATTCCATCATAATCCATAAAAAATTGATATCATTTCATCATAAGAAAATTGAAACCATTTAACTCATAGATACATTTTACATGAAACATACATATCAAATAACGTCATCTTAGATGGAAAATAGTTTTGAAAAAAAAACACTTGAAATGAATTCTTGAGGAAAATATCCTTTCTTCTTTAAAAACATTTTTCCTTTCTTAACATGTCATAAAACATTAAACTAAAAGAAGTTGATTAAAAATAAACTTGAAAACTTGTAAAGGAAGATTCTTGGAAATAATGTTTTAAAAATCCATTCATGCCGTATAAGTTAAAAAAACATTCTTCTCATACTTTTGTCAGAAAAGTCAAAAAGTACCTCGTACGAAAAACGATAAAAGATTCATTTCATATATTTTACTAAAAACTCACCGAAGGGTAAAATAGGATTTAAAAAATTGTAGGAGAATGGAAATAATATTACATATTTAGGAAACATGGATGTGGATGATAAAATACACCCTAGTAAATACTAAAGTATAAACAATCTCGGATAAAAATGAGATTGTGATATTTCCCTTACCTTAGGTCTGACTTGCTTTGTACGTGTCCGAACCTCCTGTATAATGATTTAAATCATGTTATTGACTTATTCCAGAATCATATTCATTGTTATTATATCATATATGGTCCACTTATGACTTTATATTACCCGTTCTTTTGTAAATTCATGTTAAAGAAGCGTTTTGGGTAAAATCGTTTCATTTATCGTAGGTGTTTTTAACTTGTAATTATTAATATGATTTCTTGGATCATGATTACTTATATCCAGAATGTAAAACATGATTTATATATCATATATATTCAGAATATATATATATATATATAATATATATCGATAAATGGAATGAAATACACCGTTCATGGAGACGGTAGTCCGTACGTACGCATGAACGATGTTTTCGTTTTCTTATTGAAGTTAATGGAATTAAGTAGATGACATACATATAAATTTACATAAATCCAGTATCATTATTATGTAGTATATTTAATTAGTACTTATTATATATACTTTATAATCATTCATGAATGGTTAATCATTGAGAATGAATCTCATCGCATCGTGGTGACGGTAGTCCGTACGTACGCACGGGTGATGATATCATTCCCATGGTCGTGGAATTGTGTTTAAGTGTATGTAGACTATTTCCGTATCAATATCACTTTATAATAATCATATATAGTTACTCATTACACCATTATACCCATCCTATTAAGGTGGTGGTGGAAAATAGATTACACCACGGTGTGGAGACGGTATTCCGTACGTACGCACGTGTGGTGATTTCATTTTTCCGTGGGATGGATAGAAGGTGAATTAGGGTTGTTTCATATTTATAATAACATATAAGTATGTAATTAATACTTATGTTTTTACTTTGTCATGAAACAACTAAAGAAGAAGAAGTTGAAGAAGAAAGAAATTGAAAAGATCGGTAATGGATATTACCTCTTCTTTGAAACGCCTCTTTGAATCCTCCACTTAGGGAACTAATATTGGTCTTTGAAGAAGACTAGGACCTCTAGGATTATTCTAGGGAAGTGGATAATGGATTTTGTCAGGGTTTGGCCGAGCTTGAGTGCTCAAATTGGTGTGAGGAGGAGGGGGGGAGGTGTCCTTTTATAAGGGAGGAGAGAGGCACCTTAGGAATATCTCAAAATATTATTTTATATTAAAGTAAAAATCGGTTTATAATGGTTCCAAAGGGTCTTATTTCGAAGCTAAAGTGGGGATGGGTCGAAATCCTATCAACCAATAGGATTTAGACAAGTTTAGGTTATTATTTTAACCTTATCAATTAGATTTAACTCTAAGTTAAATAATTTAACTTTTACCGTGTCTTTTTGTTTTCGTACACTATATGGTTAATACACTTACTATAACATGCCAAACAAACCCCAAATTGTTTATTATTAATATATATATCCTTATCTAAGTCATTTGGCCGAATCATAGATTTTTCGGAATAAAATAACAATTAATAATATAATATTTGATTTAAAAACCATTTTGTGTCAATTTTGAAACTATTTGATATATGATTTTTGTAAAAGTCATAACAGAATTATATGTTCAAACCAAGTTGATTAAATTAACACTAATATATCATAGTAACCTAGAAAATTAGTGGAATTCATAAAAAGTCTCAAATTACATTTATTTTTGTGTTTATAACGTCAATTATGTCAATATTTCATTAATAAGATAATTACTGCATCATCATTGTATCATAAATAAATTAATTTATTTCATGTCTAAAAATTACAAATAAAATACCATTATGTAGGAAATCTTTTTAGCTTTCTAATTAATATTTATAGTCGAATTTATATTATGTATAACACCATATTAAAAATGATTTACTTATTAAACTTTGATTTTAACTATTTTAACTATTCATTAAATAAAATAATATTAAATGTCATAATCTAAACCAAGTGGACCTAAATGGTCATATTATATTCATAACGTTGTTTTTGGTCGAATTACACATATCCAATAGAATTAAGACATGTGTTAGGGTAATAGTAATATCATATTTACCCTTAGTTACCCTATTTACTATTAACCGCTGTAAAAAAAGTAAAAAGTTACTATTCACCAAAAAATTATTTTTATCTCATTGAACCACATTTTACTTACTGATATCAACCGTGTCTGTCGGATTTTTGAAATTTCATTCACAGATGCGGTAAAATTAAGTTTTATGCAAAATTCAATTTTTTTAACTACCACTTAGTGGTTTCACTATTCATCCAAAATTGATGTTTTTCAGAACAATGCCAAAATTTCATCCTAAACTATATTTCATATTCCGAATTCAAAAATGAAGTCTTTTTTACCAAATTCATAACATAGAAGTTGCATTAATTAATTTTATAATTATATCCCGCTGTTAAAACAAATAGCGTGTTTTTAAGAAACAATATCTATCAAAAGATTGACACTTGTTTATGTCTGGTTTAAATGTCAGATTACATCCAATGACCAACATTGTATTAAATTGTAAAAATATATTCTAAATATACTTTAAGACCACTCAAATTAATAATTTATCACTATTAATTATTTATATTGAAAAAGTTGTTTTTAATTAAAATTTAGTAATTTTCACTATTCATCAAAATATGAAAGTTATCTGAAAATCACCAAAATATCACCCTAAGCTAATTTTGATATTCTAAATCCAAAAATTATGTCCATTTTGGAAAATAAAATTTACAAAATTTCAAAAAGTTGTTATTACTATTCATAATGGCTAGTTTTAATAATATTTTAGTAGCATATCGTTGTTTAGCGAAACGTGGTATTGCGTACAACACACGCTATCAAGGAAGGTCGCGATTGCGTGTAATGAAAGGCAATTCAAGGATGTGTGTTGAGAAATCTCCTTTTGATGTAGTGTACAACACAAGACATTAATGAAATTAAAAGGAATATTTTTCGTAAAATCTCGGGGTGTTACATTCTACCCCCCTTAAAATGAATTTCGCCCTCGAAATTTGACGGGGTTATAAATGGTTTACTATTCGAAAGTTTCTTTAATAGAAACTCACATCGTAAAAAGGAATTCCAAAACTAATCTTTAAAAACAAAAGTATGAAACTTAACGGTTACCCAAATAAACTAATCACTGGGTTTCCACATAGGTGAAAATATGGATATGGGAGAGAAATCTAACCATCATGTTCTGATGGAGAGTGGTAGAGAACATGGCTATGGAAAATCCAGCAATCACAAATCCATAAATTTGTGACAATCTAAGGTACCATCTTATTAATCAGATATAAGAGCACTATGACAACATTTTTGGTTTTCAAGATCGTTTCCCTAAAGTTGAAGAATTTGAATTAGAATAAATACTTACTTTATTTTGGTACAATCTCACTGTTGTTCGTGCCTTGAACAATTTCCACTTCATCTCTTAAATAAATGAAGTTGAATTTATTATTCGTGAAGTGTTAGCAGATCATGTGATAGAATGACAGGTCATTCCATCTGTCTCAAACAAAAGGTTAGAAAAAGTTATTAAATATACATAAGTCATTCTATAGTGAGATTAATCATATATGGTTCCGAAAATGGACTTATACTTCATATATCATACTTCTTAATATAATAAAACTAGTTTCTACTAAACAGGGACTTCCTGTAGGTCAGTGGTAGGTGATAAAGGCCAGTCGCACTTCGGTTGTGGGTTCGATTCCCACATCCTTGTCCGACGCGATGGGCTGTCGCCCGTCCTGCAGGTTGTCCTTTTTCTAAAAATATATTACTATAACATCCTATCAATAATATCGAAAAAACATTTATCCTTAAACAATACTAACTTATTTCCAACATAATCTATTCCAATCATTAGGCTTATCCATAATACTGCAGTCCACTCTCATAACATAGTGAAAACGATTACAAGAGATTTAACACCATCGTTGATCCCCATATATCATAAGATATGTCTTGTTGGTCACATTCCAAACATTCAAAGGCCTTAATAAGGTATTCTCTTGAAAACCCATTGAACCTTAGTGAAAACATGAATGTAGTTAAAAGTTAACTCTTTCCACATACCAAAATCCTCAAAATTCTATATACTAAAACCGTGATATCACTTAGTCCTTATATCAATCATGAGCTCATGAATACTGTCAAATATTTCATTTTCTCGTTTCCCTTCATTATGCGCATATCATTCTTTTTCCAAAAATAAATCAATCACTTTCCATGGTTACTGGTACCATAAAATTATTGAAAACCATAATATACCAAAACATAAATATTCCAATATTCCACGATACTATATAAAACATTATTTTGGAATAAACACTTAATCATTCCACCACATCGTTGTCATATTCAACATCGCCAATAGTGATCGCATGTTACTTCCCTTTTTCCTTTTCCTTAAGTGGTTGATCATGTTGATCATCACTAACCCTTGGATTAGGGCATTTATTAGCATAATGCCCCATTTCCTTGCACTTGAAGCATTGAAGTGTTGGTGGTGCGTTCTCTGCAGTGTTTTCTTTGTTCACATCATTAGAAACCCTTTTTCCATTACTTTGACACTCAGCTGCTCGATGACCTTATTTTCCACACTTAAAACATTTTCTAGTCCCTTTAAGACAATCTCCAACATGCTTCTTTCCACACTTTGTGCATAAGGAAACATTCATCTTCTTTTCACCAGTATTCTGAGATTTCTCCTTGAACTCCATCTTTCGTTTCTTGTCAAAACCATGAGATGGATACGTAACACCAACTTCCATTTCTACCTTGATAGCACAACGCACAATTTCTTCATAGCTACTGAAGTATCTTATAGCTAATGCCCTTCGAAGACTTGGTTTTAAGACACTGAAAAATCGATCAACTTTACTTTCAGGTTGGATGATAATGCCATATTCATACCTTTCAAGTGTTGTAAAATTCAGTTCGTATATACCAACAGATTCATCATCCTTTTGCTTCAGCTCAAGAAAATCCTTTTCCATCTTTGTTCAAAGAATATGAGGGAAGTACTTACTGAAAAACAAGTTCTTCAATTCGTCCCATTCCATGGACTCAATTTCATCTCTTGGCCTCGTAATCTTGATAAGATTCCCCCATTGATCATCTTCACCTTCCAAACGATATACGGCTAAGATGACTTTATCATGTTCATAACATTGAAGGACTGAAAATCTCTTTTCAGTGGTACTGATCCATTGTTCAGCAACAAGTGGATCGGAAGTCCCACTGAAAGAAGGTGGACGTTTCCTCATGAAGGACTCAATAGAATATTGTTCCCTTCTCTGCTCATTTGGAAGTCCAGAATGATTCATAGCTTGTGTAAGTATAGCAATAAGATTTTTCACTCCATCTCCCATAACATTTGTTTGTTCAGGAGGGCAATCATTGCATTGTCCATTGCATTGATCAACACGGTTCCTTCGGGTTCCACCCATCGTCTAAAACCCAAAAAGAATAGTGTGAGAGGCAAAAATCATGCTCGGGAAAACAACATAATAAAGGGGAAGTACCTTAAATATCTAACATATTAGGTTTAATTCTATGATCGTTATCGTAATTCTAGTACTATAACCTATATGTATACTTAACCTTAGGGACATCCCTAGACATACCTTAGAAATATCTCTAGGGATCTCACTAACGTTTTCGCGTCCTATATTCCAAAGGTTGACTAAACCTTTCCTCTAATACCAACTGTAGAGACCCGAAGCTTAACGTATATGAACATTACATTACTTTTGCGGAATACTTAGTACATAAAAAAAACACACACACAAGGATCGTAATAGTTTAGTGTCTTTGGAAACTTGGAACGTAATCTTATAATCGTGGTGAAAGATCTTCAATATCTCCCATAAATATCTTCCCCTTTTTTTAACCTAAAACCTTTCTTTATATCCTGGGGAAAAGAAAACATAAAAGGGTGAGCTCAAATGCTTAGTAAGGGTAAGAAAAAGAAAAATCAATCACATCATATTCATAAGAACATGACTATTGAAAATCTTAACCTACAAAAGAGAGCATAATTTCATATCATGGGATAAATCATAGTAGTGAAATGAAATCCCAATAAGCATAACATAAAACATGAAACTTTGTGGAATACACACATAATCATAGAGAATCATTTCTAGTTATTCAAGACTCATTGCCAAGACTATCTTAGTGGACAATGTCCCTTTCTGAACCGAGTCACCCTCGTTTCAGTCCTGTTTCACTGAACCGGTATAACCTACCATTCCAGCCATGTCTATCTCATGAGATATAAAATATTTACCCAATGCATTGGAGGGAGATATAGGTCCCACCCATCTCATAATGATACCATTCTTATGTGTTCCACAAAATCATAAATGATACATCATTGCATAACCCATGTAATAAAATGGGATTCTTAAAAATCATGCCCTCATAATCTATAAACAATTGATATCATTTCATCATAAGAAAATTGAAACCATTTAAATCATAGATACATTTTACTTGAAACATCCATATCAAATAACTTCATCTTAGATGGAAAATAGTTTTGAAAAAAAACACTTGAAATGAATTCCTGAGGAAAATACCCTTTCTTCTTTAAAAACATTTTTCCTTTCTTAACATGTCATAAAACCTTAAACTAAAAGAAGTTGATGAAAAATAAACTTGAAAACTTGTAAAGGAAGCTTCTTGGAAATAATGTTTTAAAAATCCATTCATGCCGTATAAGTTAAAAAAACATTCTTCTCATACTTTTCTCAGAAAAGTCAAAAAGTACCTCGTACGAAAAACGAAAAAAGATTCCTTTCATATCTTTTACTAAAAACTCATCGAAGGGTAAAATAGGATTTAAACAATTGTATAATAATGGAAATAATATTAAATATTTTGGAAACATGGATGTGGATGATAAAATACACCCCAGTAAATACTAAAGTATAAACAATCTCGGATAAAAATGAGATTGTGATATTTCTCTTACCTTAGGTCCGACTTGCTTTGTACGTATCCGAACCTCCTGTATAATGATTTAAATCATGTTATTTACTTATTCCAGAATCATATTCACTGTTATTATATCATATATGGTCCACTTATGACTTTATATTACCAGTTCTTTTGTAAATTCATGTTAAAGAAGCATTTTGGGGAAAATCGTTTCATTTATCGTAGGTGTTTTTAACTTGTAATTATTAATATGATTACTTGGAGCATGATTACTTATATCCAGAATGTAAAACATGATTTATATATCATATATATTCAGAATATATATATTTATATAATATATATCGATAAATGGAATGAAATACACCGTTCATGGAGACGGTAGTCCGTACGTACGCATGAACGTTGTTTTCGTTTCCTTATTGAAGTGAATGGAATTAAGTAGATGACATACATATAAATTTACATAAATCCAGTATCATTATTATTTCATATATTTTATTAGTACTTATTATATATACTTTATAATCATTCATGAATGGTTAATCATTGAGAATGAATCTCATCGCGTCGTGGAGACGGTAGTCCGTACGTACGCACGAGCGATGATAACGTTCCCATGGTCGTGGAATTGTGTTGAAGTGTATGTAGACTATTTCAGTATCAATATCACTTTATAATAATCACATATAGTTACTCATTACACCATTATACCCATCCTATTAAGGTGGTGGTGGAAAATAGATTACACCACGGTGTGGAGACGGTATTCCTTACAAACGTACGCGCGGTGATTTCATTTTTCCGTGGGATGTATAGAAGGTGAATTAGGGTTGTTTCATATTTATAATAACATATCAGTATGTAAGTAATACTGATGTTTTTACTTTGTCATGAAATAACTAAAGAAGAAGACGTTGAAGAAGAAAGAAATTGAAAAGATCGGTACTGGATATTACCTCTTCTTTGAAACGTCTCTTTGAATCCTCCACTTAGGGAACTAAGATTGGTCTTTGAAGAAGACCAGGACCTCTAGGATTACTCTAGGGAAGTGGAGAAGTGATTTTTGCAGGGGTTGGCCGAGCTTGAGTGCTCAAATTGGTGTGAGGAGGAGGGGGAGGAGGTGTCCTTTTATAAGGGAGGAGAGGGGCACCTTAGGAATATCTCAAAATATTATTTTATATTAAAGTCAAAATCGGTTTATAATGGTTCCAAAGGGTCTTATTTTGAAGATAAAGTTGGTATGGCTTGAAATACTATCAACCAATAGGATTTAGACAAGTTTAGGTTATTATTTTAACCTTATCAATTAGATTTAACTCTAAGTTAAATAATTTAACTTTTTCCGTGTCTTTTTTTTCTTACACTATATGGTTAATACACTTAATATAACATGCCAAAAGAACCCGAAATTGTTTATTATTAATATATATATCGTTATCTAAGTCATTTGGCCGAACCATAGATTTTTAGTAATAAAATAACAATTAATAATATAATATTTGATTTAAAAACTATTTTGTGTCAATTTTGACACTATTTGATATATGGTTTTTGTGAAAGTCATAACAGAATTATATGTTCGAACCAAGTTGATTACATTAACACTAATATATCATAGTAACCTAGAAAATTAGTGGAATTCATAAAAAGTCTCAAATTACATTTATTTTTCTGTTTATAACATCAATTATGTCAATATTTCATTCATAAGATAATTACTGCATCATCATTGTGTCATAAATAAATTAATTTATTTAATGTCTAAAAATTACAAATAAAATAAAATTATGTAGGTAATCTTTTTAGCTTTCTAATTAATATTTATAGTCGAATTTATATTATGTATAACACCATATTACAAATGATTTACTTATTAAACTTTGATTTTAACTATTTTAACTATTCATTAAATAAAATAATATTAAATGTCATAATCTAAACCAAGTGGACCTAAATGGTCATATTATATTCATAAGGTTGTTTTTGGTCGAATTACACATATCCAATAGAATTAGGACATGTGTTAGGGTAATAGTAATATCATATTTACCCTTAGTTACCCTATTTACTATTAACCGCTGTAAAAAAAGTAAAAAGTTACTATTCACCAAAAAAATTATTTTTATCTCATTGAACCACATTTTACTTACTGATATCAACCGTGTCTGTCGGATTTTTGAAATTTCATTCACAGAAGCGGTAAAATTAAGTTTTATGCAAAATTCAATTTTTTAAACTACCACTTAGTGCTTTCACTATTCATAAAAAATTGATGTTTTTCAGAACAATGCCAAAATTTCATCCTAAACTATATTTCATATTCCGAATTCAAAAATGAAGTCTTTTTTACCAAATTCATAACATAGAAGTTTCATTAATTAATTTTATAATTAAATCCCGCTGTTAAAACAAATAGCGTGTTTTTAAGAAACAATATCTATCAAAAGATTGACACTTGTTTATGTCTGGTTTAAATGTGAGATTACATCCAATGACCAACATTGTATTAAATTGTAAAAATATATTCTAAATATACTTTAAGACCACTCAAATTAATAATTTATCACTATTAATTATTTCGATTGAAAAAGTTGTTTTTAATTAAAATTTAGTAGTTTTCACTATTCATCAAAATTTGAAAGTTATCCGAAAATCACCAAAATTTCACCCTAAGCTAATTTTGATATTATGAATCCAAAAATAAATCCCATTTTGAAAAATAAAATTTAAAAAATTTCAAAAAGTGGTTATTACTATTCATAATGGCTAATTTTTAATAATATTTTAATAGCATATCGTTGTTTAGCGAAACATGGTATTGCGTACAACACACGCTATCAAGGAAGGTCGCGATTGCATGTAATGAAATGCAAGTCAAGGATGTGTGTTGAGCAATCTCCTTTTGGTGTAGCATACAACACAAGACATTAATGAAATTAAAAAGAATATTTTTCATAAAATCTCGGGGTGTTACATTTTATGTTACAAAGTTTTCTCAGAGCCATGGTTTATGTTAAAATAAATGCTTAGGCTTGTGTATCACCCTCTAGAATTTGGAAGTTATTGTTATACTAGAGATAGGACTAGAGTAACTCAATAGGTAGTGAGGGAGTGTTCCTATACAACTTATTTTTATGAAAAGCCTTGAATTACTGTGAGAAATTCCATGTTTTCAAGCTTCCTTGTTTATATTTTTCCTCTTATATGAAGATATTTAAAATAAACTTATGATAAAAGAATAAAATTTCATTCCAAATATTTTCTAAAATATAGTTTTATAGATCATGGATTCTCTATAAGAATAGTATAAAATACTATGGAGGAATTGGGGGAGACATACCCATTGGAAAATCCTCTGATTGACATAGTTCTAGTAGAAACTATCCCACAAATGATCTCTTATATAGTCATGCAACAAAACTTGAACCCAAAATGATAGATCATGCTATAGAATTCACTAAATATATTCCATAAATCTTTATCGGTGATAAGGGACCACATGATTCTGATGAATGGATTGATAGGATTGAGGAGATTTTCCACTTTCTAATAACTCTTAAACTATCCAAAGATTCTTTAAAAATTATATTCATGAAGGTTTGGGAAGGAAGTGGTTAAAATCTATTATGTTATAAAATTTACCTGAGGATATCACATGGACTTACTTTAAGAAATAATTTAATCAAGATTTCTATCCTTATACATTGTGAGTGAAGAAGGAATATGATTTTTTTACTTTGGATCATGGAGATTGTTCTCTCATATAGTATTATACTCAAATTTAGAAGTTGGTGAACCT
The DNA here is from genome assembly GCA_963277665.1 of Viscum album. NCBI lineage: Eukaryota > Viridiplantae > Streptophyta > Magnoliopsida > Santalales > Viscaceae > Viscum > Viscum album. The sequence continues at coordinate 1,879,014,255 of OY728165.1, read as the reverse complement.
ATCTCTAGATCTTTCTTCAAACAATTATCTCAAGGCACATAGGTCTAAAATGGGTTTGAGGGAGGATATTAGATCTATGTCGACTTTAATATGTAGACACACCTTTAGATAAGTTGTTTACAAAGATGTTATGGCATCATAAGTTGAAACTAGGAAGATGGAACTCTTTGTTGAAGTAGTTGCAATATGAGTTATCTAGAGATCACTTTCTAGTTGAAATAATAAGCAACGTGATTAGCACTAAGTTAGTGAAAATAATGATCAATAGACATTAGGTAAGATTCATGTGTTCAATTACTAGTGTGGAAAAAAGATACACCTCAATCCTAATTATAAGGCATCATTCAAAGTGGTGCACATATATCTCAAATATAACAATAGTTATTGTTTTTCTGATAGGTGATTATACGGAAGTGGAATTATGTCCAACTTCACTGAGGGATCTTAGTTTAGATGTGATGTTACAAAATAGGTGGGATCTAAACCTAAGGCCAAATTTAATTCATAAGAGATCAAGAAGAGGCATAATGATGCTGGATGATTGTATATAATGGATTGTTCATCAAAGGATATATAGGTAGGAAAAGATAGCATGGTGGTATGGTATTTATTATATCTTAAATCGTTTTGGTTTTTTTATACTAATACAACTCATTCCATTATCACATATAAGATAATTGATACATTGGGATTATGTTCATTGCTAATTCCTTCTTGATGACTCCTTCCACTCCTATGGAAACGAAATTGGAATAGGGATTTAAATATCTTGATTGCTGGGTGATGATAGAAAATCATTAAACTTTGTGGTAATTCTTAGTTCATAATTATGGAATATTTGATCTTATAATTAACACAAATTTGTTGATTCAAAATTAATACTGGATCAATTTTATTCATTATCAAGAATATTATCTTTATTTTAGGGAGACACTCATGTATTCTATGGTGAGTGGGATTCGATATCAGTAAGAGAGGATCACATTTCTCTTTTTATAGATATGATCGTGATCCAATAGTTGGAGTTGTTTCATGTTGATGTTGATCCATGTCATAGTTGTCCTCTTCTAGTGGTGATGAGTTTATTATCCCAATGTTGTTACAGATTATTTCTATAGGTTACCACATCAAAGTAATGTTGAGTTAACTATATAGTTTATTCTAGTAAGGAAACCCATTTAATTACATTCATACAATTTGAAACCCAAATAATTGAATTAATTAAAGGTTTTCCATAAATATCTTATGGTTAGGGGGTTTATTATTTATAGTGTTTTCACCTTGGAAATCATCAGTTTCTATTGAAAATAAGGTGGATAGATGTTTTACATGTTTTATTAACTACTTAAAACTCAACCAGATGATAGTCATGAAAAATATTCCAAGATAGGGACTCATGACTTTTTTTATCATCTCAAGGGGTCAAAATTTTTCAAAAATTGATCTAAGATTGGGGAATCATCATAAATATATTTTATAGGAATATATCCCTAAGATGGTATTTATAAACAGGTATGAGAATTATGAGTTGTAATTTTTTAGATGGGTGTTTTAGGGTATCCAGAAAAGATTCAGGTGATGATGTGTTAGGTGCATCCTAGAAATGTGATTAAAACACATAGTTTTGTAGGGTCAGTTGGTTACTACAGGTGCATATATTAGGACTTCTTCAAGATTTCATCCACTGTGAAGCAGATTAACAATAAGGGTGTAAAATTTATTTTGAGTTATCAATACTAGATATATTTTAGGAGTTGAAATTGAGATTTATTTACGCGCCTATATTGAGTCTTCTTGAGCTGAGTTTTGGTTTTGGTTTTTATTGTGACACACTAGGTATAGGTTTGGGTTGTTTTCTAATACATGGGATATAGGTAATATCATATAGCTTTAATTAGTTACACCCTCATTAGAATAAGTATCCAATTAAATATTAGAGTTTCTTGGTACTGGGTCATGTTCCTAATACATGGAACCACCATATCTTCAAAGAGTGGTATACAGTGTATTATGACTATAAGAGTCAGAAGTACATCTTCACTATGGCTGAAGTAATCCTGAGATAGTGATGATTAATATAATACTTTTAGAACATTTATATTTTTATTTCCTAAACCTCCAGTAAGGGGAACCTAGTTAAATACTCTTTGAGAAACAAATTACTTACTCACACTATCAGGGAATTTATGGAAGAGTGGTTTTGTAATCCTGTTTTCAGAGATGTTATTATATGAAGAGAGAGATGTAAAATTGGAAATCCTATATTATTATTAGGTATGATAATTTTTGGATGATAATATATGAATTCAATAGGTTAAGGATTCATAATGTAATAATTATAGTAGGAATATTTAGGATGGGGAGACTTTATGTTGGTGGTCTTGGTCTCATAATTGTGTTTTATTCTTTAGAGGTAGGATTGTTATTATAATGGATGTGAGATAGGATTTGATAGACAATTGGTACTGATGAAGCCATAATATACACCCCAGATCTACCAATATGTACCATGACATGATACATCACTATTCATGGGTGGCTGTGAGATGATGGATTTGGGAATTTGTGTCTTGGTGTATCACATATCTGAAAATAAAGGAGGAACATCAGAGACCTTCTGGGTTGTAGAATCCATTACCCAATATATTGTGGAAATGGGAATATGTGACCAAAATATTTGTAAATATGATACCTCGTACCCCTAGTGTGGAGTATTTTATATGGTTGATTATTGATCAACTCATGAAATTAGTAAATTTTCTAATAATTAAGGAATCAGTGGAGATATAGGATCTTGATAACTTATATATAAGGGAAATTTTAGGACATCATGGTAGTCCATCGACTATCATTTATGATTGGGTCCCAAGCATTACATCAAAGTTCTTTAGTGGATTATAGACATCAATGGGTTATAAGATGAATTTGTTCATGTCTTATCATCCATTTATGGATATTCAGACCGAGGGATCAATCTATATTCAAGAATACATGCTTCAAGCATGCATGATTGACATAATTATATAATAGGAGAATATTATTCAATTAGTGTAACTATCCTATAAGAAAATAAATAAAGGCTAAATCTATATGTAACATTTCGAGTCAATTTATGATATTCCCCTTATGATTCTTCATTATTAGTAGATGTTAGGGAAGGTCTGTGTCTAGACCGAACATCATTCAGGAGATAGAAGGTACTAAAAATTTGATGAGGAAGAGGTTAGTTATATATTAGAGTCCCCATAAATATTGTTTCAATTTTTGGAATCTTATATTGTAATTTGAGGATAATGATAAGGTATTTATAAAATTTTCATGTCAATTGGGAGGTAGTCATTGGGGGAATTCCAAAAACATAGTACCCCATTATGTCGGTTCTTTTCAGATTATAGAGAGACTTGAAAAGGTGTATTATTTTTTTGAATTACATGTTCCTTTTACATCTATCCATGATGTTTTCTATGTCTATCTTCAAAATAAGTATCATCTAAATCCTTCCATTGTGATTGAGCTAGATGATGTTAAGATTTATCATGACACCTCAATGTATAAAGGACCTAGTTTGTTAGTGGAATGATAGGATAATGTGTTTTTTGGATATTTGATCTTGATATTTCGAGTAACAAGGTAATGTGGTAGGTAAATGCATGTGAAATAGGAGTATGACTCCTTGATGATACATCAATTATTATATCTTCTCAAGTTCATGATCTTGCGACTTTCTAGGGATTGAATTCCTTTGTGGTGGAGATAATTATCAAAACATGATGTGTGGAGGAAGGTAAAAATATTTTTTTGATTTTTTTTAGTTTCTAGGTAATTCATATGATTAATAAGTGGTTTTTGGATGTTTTTTCTAGTATGAGTCATTGGCTAGCTGGAATAGGCTGGTAGAATACCTGTGATACCTCCTGGCATACAATTTAGTGTGGTGTAAAATTTAATTTTAGCCTGAAATATTTTCATAACATCTCTAATCCAACCTCTTCGGTTATAATATAGTTTTTTCATGGTTTAGAGGCTCCTTATTGAATTTTTTTCTATCCCCATCTTCATGTTGATGAATCATTATTACAGATTGATGTTTGATTCTGTTTTGGGTGAAATCATATAAGAGGATCCTTTCCAACTTATTTTACACTCTTTTTGTCAATTTGTTTGGCATCGTTTGAGACTAGAAAACTAGATCTATCATAGATATGGAGAATTCAATTTATTTTCTAATATATGTTCTCTAGGATCCAATCCAATTCTCACTCAACATATTTTATAAAGGAAACACTATTTTCATCATTGTATTTGTAGGTGTCTCTATCCTTTGGTCAATCCCTTAGATATCTATGTTTTTTTATAATTTATTCCTTTGGTTTTAAATATATAAATTTTCAGTAATCTCTAGGGGTAATTTAATGGTGTTATCCATATGTGTTTTAGTTTAAAACCATTTTTATGCACATGATTTTTTAATAAAATTCCTTAAAGTATAATTTGAAATAAAAGTAGTTCTCCAAACATGGGAGTAGTGTGATGTCACTATAGAAAATGTTATATAAAAATTTGGGCCTGAATTTGAAATTTATTTTACGTTGGATTAATTTTTAAGAAATATAAAATTGATTTATTGAACTTAATAATATTATAAATTATATTAGGATACCTTGGGTTGTGGGGGAAAATAAACATGTGAATTCCCTAGTGGAGTTACATGCACTACGGTATAATCCATTGACGTCGTGGATTTTTGGGGGTATAATTTTTGAAGGAATAAGGTCCTCATAACTTAAGAATCATATATGTTCACTAGTGTAAATTTTTTTGTATTTGAGGTTTTGTTTTGTACACCCTCACATCATGGATTTCCCACTATGGATGCTTTTTGATTTCATTGTATTATTATATATTAATATGATTATTTTCCCACTTGAATGTGAGATGGATATTGATGCTTGAAAAATTATTTATTCATATTTTTATGCCATTTGATGTGGGATATGTCATAAAACTCTATTTATTGGAATTTGGAATGATTTTTAAGGGAATGGAATGTTTTTTAATGTAAATTCAAAGGATCATTTTTATATTGAAAATGGTTTCAATAAATCATTTTTTGGAAATATTCTTTGAACAAGAGTAATGGATTCTTGTGGATAAACATTTCATATATTATTAGATGGATCCATTTAGGTTCATGATCTGAGACATTACATTTTTCATTTATGAATTTGTAGACTTCATTTTTTTAGGATACATGTAAAGGGAATAGCATTAAATAGAAGACATATCACATTTCTCATGATTTCTTTCTGGTGGGTTGGGATTGTGTTGACATATAGTCATGATTATATGGATCCTTAGGTTGTTTCAGGACCTTTTTTTTCTACCATTCAATTTTATTTTTAGATCGGTTATCCCCATGGGTTTAGTTTATATTTTTGGTTTTGTTGTCTTCATAAATGATGTATTATCAAAAATAATTCTAGTATTATGATTTTTTTATGTTATCATGTGTATTTTGAGGGTTAAAATTTCTCCCATGTTTCTTGTATGATACCCTGTTACTTTTCAAAAGCATGTGGTGATCAAAAGTGTGTTTTGGGACTTATGGCGGGCTAATTAATGTGATATTATGGGTTGAAACATTTTTTTCTCTCACACAAACCCTAACATACTCATATACATAAACCCACATAAATTCACATACCAACATACACACATCCCCATATGTATAAATGCATACATATACATATAAATATTTGTGTATATTTTAAATTATTTAATATGATTATAATTAAATAAAATAAAATATGTATAATGAAATATATATATATATTCATTTTATATATTTATATGATTATTTATATAATATATAAATATTTTACATTTATTTTTACACTTTGTAATTTATGTATCTTAATTTCATTTAATAATTTTGATTTATTAATATAAATTTAATATGAATTTTTTTTATATATAAAATTTTGAAATAAATATTTTAATATATTTTTTATTATAATATAGTTATATAAATCAGATTTATATATTTTATTTACATATATATAATTATTGGTATATGAATCGTATTTAAAAATATATAACTATGTATAAATAAATTAAATTATTCATAATACCATTTATTAATTCTAAAAAATATTGGAAAATGGCCACCATTTATCAGTGGTTCTTTTAGCATTAAATAGGGTTCCCTTTTTGAGAAATTTTTAATGAAATTTAAAAATGTATCCCATTAGTCAGTGATTTTTACACCGAATAAAGTGAAATTTGTTTCAACGACCCATGATTATTTGTAACATTTGTTTCCTAATTAAATGTGTGTTGTACTATATTATATAATATTTTACACTTACATAATATAGAGAATCCAACAATGATTTTTTTTCATTACTAAATACCATTATAATAATCATCAATGAAACCAACTAAAATTCCAAACTTTAGAAAATGACAAAAAATATAAAATAATAAAGCTAAAATTAGAAAATATGGATCACACCAATATACTAGAATCATCTCCCCCACGGCCAAAACTATAGAAAAAATAAAATATTATTAAACCAATAAACATCATAGAAAATTGAAATGTTGAACCTTAAGAGGAATTGATCTAAATATCGAATTAAATAATGGAGCGGTATATTTTTGAGGGAATGTGACCATCGGAATAGTAATGTGACTGTTGGAATAGTAACCTAACCATTGGAATAGAAATTTTACGGAAAAATAATAAATCATGATATTAATAATATTTATAATGATTAATTTATGCAAATATAAATTTTATAATTCCAGAAAAAAATATCATGATTAAAAAACTCATTGAAAATATAAGCATATTTTTAAAAACTCTATTTAACATGTTTTTTCAGAAAACCATATTTTTATATTAAAAACCAAGAATTCCTATTTTTGAAATTTTATTTTATAAAATTAATATAAGTTTTTAAATCATGAAATCAACATTTTCCAAGGGTTATTTTTTGGTAATTTCTAAAATACTTCATTTTTATGGTGAATAGTAAAAATCCAGTTTTTCAAATAACCGGTGTATCTTTAATTACATCATTCATGATGTAATCCTGAAATAATAAATTGTATAAATTTAGGTTCTTCTGTGAATTTTTTTCATAAAATAGTAATTAAAATATGATAAACTTAATTCCCATACCTAAAAAATACATTCTAATGCCTAAAAATCTAATGTATTGCATTAAAATATTATTTTCTCATTTTCCAACATATCCTTTTAAATAAACTAATGAATTAGAATTATCAATTGTATTTAAATTATTTAAAAAATTATATTATATTTTAATTTTACCAATATTGTCAATAATTAACTATTATATGATTTACCATTGATATAATATTTCATTCCATATTTTATTCTATAAATTCCCCTCTCCTTAAGTATAAATAACCACTCTACCTTCCCTCAGAAAACCACTCATACCAACCATTATAAACACAAATATCTCCCAAAATCCTACCTCTTCATCACATTAGAATACTTAGGGACACTATATATAAATCCAACTCGAATAAATAATTCCTTTATAGTGTCATACAATAGAAGCAACACCAAGGACAGAGTAAGTCTCTATTAAGACTTCCCTCGTTTATTCTTCTATTTCTCGTGTTTTACAATTATATTCAAAACCAAATAATATAAAATTAGTTATTCATTAAGTTAAAATTATATTAATGATGTTACCTATATTAATTAACACATTCAAAACAAATATAAATGTTATACTTCCTTTTCCCGTTTTCCTGACAATGTCTTATCAGCGATTGGTTAACTACCTACAGAGATATTACCAAGTCAAATATTATTACCACTTTAATGGATAGAGATTTTGAATTATATATAATATATATATATATTTATTGAAGGATTCATGAATTAATTATAACAATGTATAAATTACATTTATCAGAATAGTTAAATCGAGGAAAACAAGGAAATATTTTCAAATAATGGAGATTATGTTTTATTTCTACGGTCGAAGAATGGTTACAATGAACTTTTGTTCTTTTTCTAAAATACTCTAATTTTTTATGAATATTAAAATAAGGTAATTCACTGTATATATACATTATCCATTAAATTAACTATTCCTAGCATCATGGATTATGTAAGCACCATTTTTTCAAATTCACAAGCACATATTAATATTCTTTTCACAATAGTCATTACTATTTGTTGTGTTTGAAAAAATAATAAAATAATGAGTAAAATAATTTGAAAACCCACCTCTCCTCCAATATAACCCACCCCCTCACTCCCTCTTTTTTCCATTCCTCTAAGCCTTGAATATCTAAAAAATTTATTCCCAAATACCCTTACCAAGTCACTCCCCACATCCATGATCTCTTGGTCTTTCTAAAATACCAAAACCCCCTCCCTTAAGGTGGTTCTGAAGGAGTTTATTTCAATAGGTAAAGCATCTTTCTTTTTCATTCACATTCATTTCAATTTATCTTCTTTTAATATTATCTTCTAACCTATTCTATCAAAATTATCCTTATATATATAGTATTATATATATACTGAAATAATAACTAGTTAATTTTATAACCATTATCAATATTCATACTGTCGCTCTCTCTCTCTCTCTCTCTCTCTGATAAATGAAATCATCATCAGTGTGGTACCAATTTACAGCCTTCGTAGACGATGATGTTTTGTTCTTCAACTTCTCCTTCATTACAGGTCATGAAAAAACTTTTATGGTTAAAATAGACTATAATATATGTATTATAACCATCTTAATATTCAATAACCATTATATTTACAAAGTATTAATTTATTTGACAAAAATAGTTCATAATAATCTAAATACCACTAAATAATCTAAGTGATTTTCAACAATATTTCATCCACTGATTCGTCCTCATACCATGTAAAAAAATGGTATATATGACCATTGAAACATTTTTATTTTCATAAATAATATATTATTTTAATTCTAGAGAATTACACCCTTTCCACATGAACATCCATACTCATATAGAAATATACAGAACAAGAAAACCATGGAAATGAAAACTTTAGAACATCAGAATTCAATATTATTACTTATTAATAAGGAAATAATCAAATTAATAAAATTATGATAAATTAAATAAATATAGAATAGTTTCTGAATTGATTTATTACTAGGTCTAATTTCTTATTCTAGGACCATAAGTTCAAGAGGGGAAAACATTTGGACTTAAGGGAAGGGTTTTCCTACCCGAACCTCCATTTTCTTTTAGGTTACGCCTTTTTTATCTTCATATCAATTAAATTATTAAATAAAATTATGTAACTTTCTAAATTTTTTTTATTTCTATATTTATATGTAAAAAAACAACATACTTCTATATTTTATGGTAGTCATACATTTTGAAATGAACATTCAAAATTGTTTCTGAAATATATGTTTATTTCAAGGGAATCTATCAAATTATTACCTATAATCATGGGAACTCTATAATATATTTTTAGAACCAATTATCTTTCTAAATCACACATTTTTTATGAAAATACTATCATACATCACTTCTTGTTTTATTCAAATACTTTTCCAAAACAACTCTTCTTTTCCAGGTAATAGTGTATTTATCTCCATGATTAATTGATGATTTTATAAGAGTATTTTTACCAATTTCAACAATATTTTTGATTCTTATGTTTGATATCATCTGAAATATTTAATTTAATGTTTTATTATTAGTTTTAATTTCTATACGATATCCTAAATCCATTCACCAATTTACTCTAAATGGTTAGTGTTTATGCTTAATTTTAGTGTAAAGATAATTACATTTCATATGTTAGTTCCAATATTAATGTATATGTTATTTATGTTTATCCATACTCATATGAAGAATTAATTGGAATTATTATGTGATGGGTGGGGGCCCAATATCCCTTTAATGCATGAGTATGTCAAATTAGAATAATAGATATGGACTTAACTGAAGCCTTTCCCATTTATAGATATAGTTTTGATCGAGGCCTTAATCATTTTTAGATGTCTTGGAAGAAGAATTGATGGTGAATTTCAGAATGTCTGACGTATGTCATTACTTTATTATGAAGTAATAAATTCATAGTTCATGAGGTTATTTTACTAGAAGAGTACCCTTGAATATTTGTTATTGCATTATTTATTCAACTCTTATTTATGCCATAATGTGGTCATGTCTATTTTTAAAGGCATGTGTTTTAGTTATTCAACATGCCTAATGTTTATGTTTATGATTTCATTTTTTTTCCTTAATACCCTTACTGAGCATTTGACATCACCCTATTCTAATGTTTAATTTTGTTAAGACCTAAAAAATTTTATTTTGATTGACCGGCTATTATAAACTTGTAGTTGTTGATGTTTCAAATAAATCATTTAAGTCATATTCCATTTCAAGTAGTAATGTAGAACTTATATATGTATCTTCTTTAAAAATCTACTAAATTATTCATTACATTGGATTAAAAATTTCTTGTAATCATTCCATGGTAATGTAATATGACATTAACTCCGGGAAACAGGTGTCTGGTCCATATAGTTGGCATCAATGGAAGTTTAGTAGAAAACATGGAATCATGATTTAGAAAATGTTGATTATGGAACAAAACAATAAGATAGTCTCTGAGGATAAACATATGAGAACATATTCTAATTTTTGGTAGGGAATAAATTATGTGTATCATTTTAGAAAATAAAACCCAATATGGATACAAAAAGTTGATCTAGTTCTAGCATAGAGGTACCTAGTAGTGAAAACTTCGACAAGAATTTTTAGTCTTTTCCCGAGAAATCCGTGTACATGACAACAGGTCTTACTTCACAATTGGTTTGACAATATCGTGGGATATTCTTAGGATAATACAAATTTTATTTATAATACATTAAAAAGTTTTTAAAATGTAAATGTTTCCAAAATTAAACCATGTTTATTACTATGATATTAGTTATGTATAGAATTTCAATCTATGCTAAGTATTTTCTAGAATGAGATTATATAATATAATTAATAACCTTTTCTATTGTATACCATTATTTAAAAATGGATCTTAGTGGGAGGAATGGAAACCACATGAATGTGTATATCTCATTAATGGATTTCCCTCTTATGCAAGATAATGATGTTGGATCTGGTGCTACGACTGGGGCAGAGAAACTTATATTATACATGGACAACATACTCAGTTTATGAATAATAAGCTTACCCATATGGATCATCTGGATCCACAACATTGAGGATCTATGCTAGATCGATTTATGAGAAAATAGCCTCATCATTTAAAGGTACTACAAACCCATTTTTAGCAATGTGGTGGATAAGTTCCCTAGAGAAGATGTTTCTCACTTTGGGATATAACGAAAGATAAAAGGATATTATGTCAATTTATCGTCTATCATGACATGCAGATCAGTGGTGGTCATTAATCTATAACACAAAGTAGGAGGAAGAAATATACAAGATGAAATAGAGATATTTTAAAGAAATCTTCTTAGAAATTTTTTTTCCCTTTGACCAACAAGCAGATATGGTAAGTTAATTCATGAATCCAAGGAAGAAGGATGATGAAAATGTTGAAAAGTATGAGGATAACTTCACATGGTTATAAAAACATTCCTAAGACTACATACATAATTCAAATAGCAATTTATAATGATTTTTTGATTGTTTAGAACCTTCCCTACAAATTCACTAGTCTAGAAAACCTTCTCATCATACAAAGATATAGTCTTATGTGCTATCAAGATGGAAAATCAGTTCTATAAGTCTTAAGAATTTAATGTAATGAAAGATAAGAAGAGGACTGATGAATACTCTAGAAAATGAAATAAGGAAATGGGGTAGAAGGGAAGAGTTGAATTTCTACCCTGTGAAAATTATGGAAGGAAATATCTAGCTGTCTACTTAAAAGTAATAGGGGATTGCTACATGTGTGGATAGAAAGGACGTCATGTCAATGTTTTCAAGGGGAATAAATAATCTATTAGTTTCAATGTTATAATTGTACGTACATGGGACACTATGTAAAGGATTGTCCAAACCATCAAGTAAACTTACATATGAAAAGGCCAAGGGAATCGGGACAAGATTATGATATCACAACTACTGATATTAAAGTTCCTAATGATGTGGTGGAAGGTACATTAATCATTTCCTCAAACTCAGAAAATGACTTATTCGATTCTAGAACACTGCATTCTAATATATCTTCCCAGTTTTCAATGAAAAATATTTATTTCCAATTTTATTTAGTAAGGGGGTTGTCAATGAAAACTACTAAGGAAATAATCATTTCAGTAAATATCTGTCATGGAGTCCCCATTTTTATATAATCATCCTTTATCTGTTGATTTTATTATCATACCCATGATTGAATTTGATATAATCCATGGTATGGATTTTATTTTCAACCATGATGTGTAAATTTATTGCAAGAATAAGGAGATTTCAATTTTGAGAATGATGTTGAATCCCTTATCTTTAGAGTAGAAACATCACCATCTAATTCTTGTCTAGATCTTCCCTTAGTAGATCTAATGAATTCAATTATTCGGGAGGAAGGGAATGAAACAAATATGGGTGAGGAAAAGAATTTTCAAATAGATAACATACCTATTGTACAAGAATATGTTGACATATTTCCAGAGGATTAATATGGAGATCCTCCATAGAGGGAAATTGAGTTTTCCATTTAATTGATTCTTAATTTAAGGTCCATGTCAAAGAACCCTTACAGAATGGGCATTGTGGTGGTTGTGGATCTGATGAAATAGAAAGATGAATTGAGTGATAAAGGATTTTTTCCCCTAGTGTATCTCTATGGGGAGCCCCAGTTCATTTCGTTAAGAAGAAATATGGATATATGAGGTTGTGAATTGACTACAGTAAGGATCATGGAGTTCTCAAAAAAATGCGGATTGAAAAGGATCCACTGTATATGGATCTAGTGAGGATGGATATGGGAATTATCAAAGAAGGTGATACATCATTACTTTTACAAATGGTTTACCAACTGTATTTATTGGAAATAATTAAAAATTCAGTGTCTGATGATGAGAATGTTCATAAGAAAATTAATACTATGAATGATTGGAAGTTGGATGAATTACTATGGGAAGATGGGATTTAGAAATTTGGGAAGAGGTTATATGTTCCCTATCCACCTGATCTATATAGGGAGTTATTGGATTATTCTCATAGCTCAAATATTTATGTGCACCCAGGTAACAATAAAATGTATAGAGATTTGAAATAACATTTCTAGTGTGATAATATAAATTGGGAAATTCCTGATTATGTATCAAGATGTTTAGTTTGTCAATATGTGAATGATGAACGATGTCATCCTAGAGGATTCATGAAACCTCTACCAATTCTTACATGGAAATGGGATGACATCACTAAGGATTTTGTCACTAGATTACCAAAAACTCTGAGAAAGAATGATTCAATATGGGTAATTTTGGATCAACTTAGGCAATCTACACATTTCGTCACTATAAGGGAGGATTTTCCACTAGAGTGCTTAGAAAGACTCTATATTAATGAAGTTGTGAGACTTCATAGAGCACCTATCTCAATTTTTTCTAACAATTATCCATGAATTACATCAAAACATTGGAAAATTATTTATAATGCTTTGGATACTAGGCTTCGATTGAGTACTACTTATAACCCACAAACTGACAGGAAATTAGAGAGGATGATCCAAATCATATAGGGCATATTTAGAACATGTTCAGTTGACTTTCAAGGTATACAATACCAATATTTACCTTTAGTGGTGTTTTCCTACAATAATAGTTTCCATTAAAGTATTCAAATTGCACCATATAATGCATTTTACCGAAAGAGATGGCATACACCATCGTTTTGTGATGAAGTTGGAGAAAGTAAGCTTGTGGTCTGAGAGCTTGTGGAGGAAACAATGGTATAGGTAAAGACTATTCAAGGCCATATCAAAGTAGCTCAAAGAAGATAAAAAATCTATGCTGATAATGGAAGGAAGGATTTGGAATTTCAAGTGGAATATCATCTTTTCTTAAAAGTATATCTATGGAATGGTGTTATATGATTTTGGAAGAAAAGGTAATTGAGCCCTATATAAAAAGAACCTTTGGAAAATATGGAGTGAATTGGAGCTCTTTCATATTGTTTGGATATTCTGACTAGCCTGTCTAAAGTACACATTGTGCTCCATGTATCATTGTTGAGAATGTTTATAATAGACCCAATGCATGTCCTCACTTCTGAAGTTATAGAATTAGAACCTGACAAATCTTACTCTGGAGAGCCTATCCAGATTCTGGGAACTAAATAGCAAGTTTTGAATAATCGAACGACTCGACGGGTAATGATACTTTGGGAAATTCTTAAAATCGAAGAGGCAATATGGGAACCTGAGGAGCTTATAATAAAAAACTACCCATTCTTTTTGTGAGGTAACATTATGGTAATTTCAAGGATTAAATTTATTTATGGAGGGGGTAATGGAACAACCCACAATTTTGGAATAAAAATTAATAACAAATGCATGAAACATTAACTCTATCAAAAACACAACTATTTTATAACCTGGAAAATAAACATAATTTTTCCACCTTTTTTATTTGAATTTCAAAAAAAAATGACATACATGGTTGCATTCAGCAAGATGTTTAGAGTCTGAAAACACATACTTAATTTTTAGTGAATAGTAAAATACCCTTATGAATATTAATATGAATAGTAATCTGACCCTTATTAAGAGAAAATAATATTATCATATTATTGTCATTATTTTATAAGATAATGAGATCTTGATTAATTTTTCAACGGGATATAAAATGAATTCTAGTTTTAAAACTCTTATTTTTCAAATAAATTATGATTTTAATTAAAATTTTAATTAATAATATTTAGAAAATTATTTTCATAAAATGGAGTTCATTTTTTAATTTTACACGTCAAAAAATGGTTAGAGTGAATTATTGGGATTTTTAAAATACTCGAATATTTAATGAATAGAAAAATAAGGTAATTTACCATATATATACATTATCATTAAATTAACTATTCATAGAATCATAGATGATGTAAGTAAAATTGGTTGGAACAAACATGCACGTATTACTATTCTTGGTCACACGAATCAATACTATTGGTTTTCGTTGAACAAATAATAATGTAATGAGTAAAATAATTGGAAACCCTCTTTTCCTCCACTATAAAACACCCTCTCACCCCTCTTATCTTCATTCCTCTAAGCCTTGAATCACTTCAAAGATCTGACCAAATACCCTTACAAAGTCACTCCTCGCATCTATGATCTCTCGTTCTTTCCAAAACACGAAAATCCCATCGCTTAATGATGTTCTGAATGTGGTTATTTCAAGAGGTAAGGCATATTCCATTTTCATTTAGTTTCATTTCAATTTGACTTCAATTCATATTATCTCCTAACCTGCTCTATCAAATTGATCCTTAAAACTCTAGTATCATCTATATGCTATAATTATATAGAGATAATTTAATAACCATTATCAATATTCTTACTCTCTCTCTCATTTAAAAATGAAATCATAGTCTGTGAGATTCCAGTTTAGAAGAATTGTGGACAATGAAGATTTTTTTTTCAATTTATTCTACATTACTGGTCATGAAACCATATTGATGGTTGAACCATACTATAATATATGTATTATAACCTAATTAATATCCATGAACCAGTACATCTACAACACACTAACTTATATGACAAAACAAGTTCATAATAATTCAAATACTGCCAAATAATCTAATGGATTATCATTAATATTTCATCCAATGAGTCATCCTCAAACCATGTAAAAAATATATATATAACCATTAACTCCTATGAATGTTCATAAATAATATATAATTTCAATTATGGATAATTACATCCTTTCCACATGAACATCCATACTCATATACAAATATACCGATCAAGAAAACCATGGAAAGGAACACTCTAGAACGATGGACTTCAATATTATAACTTATCAATATGGATATAATGAACTTAATAAATTTCAAGAACCTAAATACATGTCCAATAGGTTCTTAATTAATTTCTTAATAATTCTAGTTTTATATTCTAGGACCATAAGTACAATGGGGGAACACATTCAGACATAAGGTATGGGTTTTCCTACCCGAACCTCCATTTTCTTTCAGGATAATCTTTGTCTCTGTTAATCTCAATTAAATTCATAAATATTTTTATTTACTCCAAAAAAATTATTTTTTAATGCCTTAAATATGTTTACAAGCAATAATCCTTCTTTATTTTAGTGTATTTACATGTTTTAAAAGGAATATTAAAAATTGTTTTTAAAATACAATCCCCTTTCAAAGGAATTTCTAAAATTCTTACCTATTTTCAAGGGCACTATATAATCATTTTTAGAAACCATTATGTTTCTAAATCACATGTTTTATTATTAAAATACTATCTTGCTTCAATTTTCTTTTTATAAAAATTATTTTCCAAAAGAACAATTCTTTTCAAAGTAAAAGGTTATTTATCTAAAGGATTAATCAATAATTTTATAAGAGTATCTTCATAAATTTAAACAATATTATTGATTCTTATGTATGATATCATACAACATATTTAATTGAATGTTTTATGATTATTTTTACTCTGGATATGATATCCTAAAACCATTCATCAATTTACTCTGAATGGTTAGAGTTTATGCTTAATTTTCGGGGAAAGTTAATAGCATTAATTATGATAATTTCAATATGAATGTATATTTTGTTTGTCATTATCCCTTATCATTTTAGGAATATATTAGATATATTATGTGATGGGAGGGGCCTTCTATAACCCCTAGATGTATCAGTAGGTCTAATGGGAAAAATATACATGTACATGGTTGAGGCCTTGCCCATTTTTAGATATGGTTTTGGTCGAGGCATTAAACATTTTTATATTTCTTGGCTGAGGCCTTGACGATATATTTCATAATGTCTAGAATATGCATTTCCCTCTTTATGAAGCTTTAAATTCATAGTTCATGAGGTTATTCAACTAGTATAATACCCATTATTGTGTTTTATTATGGCATTATTTATTCATCTCTTATTCCTGCCATAATGTGTTCGAGTTTGTTTTTTAAGGAATGTGTTTTATTTATTCACCATGCCTAATGTTTATGATTATGATATCTTCTACTATATTTATCACCCTTACTTAGAATTTGAGCTAACCCATTATTTATGTTTCATTTTTCTTAGGTCTTGAAGACTTTTCTTATGATTGACCTACACATATAAACATATAGATGTGGATGTTCCCAATAAATAATTTATGTCCTATTTAATTTCAAGTTGAAATGTTGAACTTATATATGTATCATGTTTCAAAATATACTAAACTCTTCATTACTTTGGGATCATAATTTCACGTAATCATGAAAATTTAATGTAATAAGGCACTAGCTTGAGGTAACTGGGGTCGGGTCCTTACGACGGGTATCAAATGAAGTTTAGTATAAAACATGGAAACTTGATTTAGAAAATTTAGATTATGGAACAAAATACAAATATATTCTTTGAGGATAAACATTCGAGGACATCCTGGAATTTTTGGTAAGGAATAGATTATGTAGATCTTTCTAGAAAATACATCTCTCTCTGGATACTCTAAATGGATGTGGTTCTAGAATAGATGTACCTTGGAATGAAAAATCTGAAAAGGTGTTTTGGGCTTGACCAAGGGTATCCTAGTACACAACAATGAACATTACTGCTCACCTGGTTTGAATCTCTTAGGGGTGGATATGCTTGTGATAATTTAATTTTTTTATAAGCCATTATAGATGATTTAAATGTTAATTTTTCCTTAAGGAAACCATGTTTACGATTATGAGATTAGCTTTTTATAGCATTTGAAATTATGATAAGTATTTTTCTATACTGAGATTATACATTATGATTCGTAACCTAATCTAGTGTATGCCATTAATTATAAATAGAACCTAGTGTAAGGAATGGAAACCACATGAACACATGTATCCCATGTTGGGATTTCCTTCCTATGTAAGATAATGAAGTTGGCTCTGGAGATGTGACTTGTGCGGAGAAACTTATAACTATACTGGGAAAACATACATAGGATATGAATAATAATATTACCCGTATAGAGCATCTGGATCCACAATGTGGTGGAGCTATGTTAGATTTCTTTATGTGACAACAGCCTCTATCATTCAATGGGACTACAAACCCATTTATTGCTTAGAAGTGGATAAGTTCCTTAGAGACGATATTTCTAGCTTTGGGATATAATGAATTATATAGGGTTTTCATGGAAGTTTATCATCTATCGGGATATGGGGATTAGTGGTTGTCATCAATCCAAAACACAAAGGAAGAGTACAAAATATAGGAGATGTAATGGGGTTATTTTAGGGAAATATTCCTAGAAAAATATTTTCCCCATGAACAACGAGGGGATATAGAAAGGAAATTCCTTAATCTAAGGCAGAAGAAAGATTAAAATGTTAAAAAGTATGAATCTAACATTACGTGGTTAGAAATAAATGACATAGATGACATATGTAATCCAAGGAGAAAGATTGATCGAATCGTTGATGGATTAAAACCATTCCTTGAAAGGTCACTAGTATACCCAACATTATTATCAGATGAAGATACATTCTCATGTGCTATTAAGATATAAAAGTAGTCCTCTATGTCTTATGACTATAATGGAATGAAATAGAAAAAGAGGGATGCTGAAAACTATGGAAAAGTAAATTAGGAAATGAGGAATAAGGGAAGAGTTGAATTTCCACCCTATGAAATGTGTGGAAGGAAACATCTCGGTGCTAGCTTAAAAGAAAAAGGGGTGTGCTAAAAGTGTGTATAGAAATGAAATCATATCGATTTTTTCTAGGGGAAGAAAGAAGCTGTTAATATTAAATTATATAATTGTAGTGAGTTGGGACACTATTCTAATTATTGTCCAAAGTGTCAAGAAAAATTACCTTAGAAAATACCAAGGGAGTAGGGAAAAACTTATGCGATCACAACTACTGATATTGAAGTTCCTAATCATATGGTGACAGGTACATTAATCATTTACTCAAACATAGTCAATGCATTATTTGATTCTGGATCACTTCATTATTTGATATCTTCCCAATTTTCCATGAAAATTAGATATTTCAAATTTTATTTAGTAAGGGGGTTTTCAGTTCAAACTCATATGAAGATTTTCATAAAAACAAAGACATTTCAGGCAATCCCCATTTTGGAAAACAAACGTTCTTTATCTGCTGATTTTATTGTCTTACCCATGATTGAATTTGATATAATCCTTGGTATGGATTTGTTTTCAATCCATGGTACACAAATTTATTTCAAGAAGAACGTGGTTATGATTTTTGAAGATGATGTAGAATCCCTAATCATTAGAGCAGAAACATCACCATCATATTCTCACATAGATCCACCCTCATTAGCTCTACTGAATTCATTTATTGATGAGGAATGGAATGAAATAGATATGGGTGAGGAATAGAATGTTCAAATAGAGGATGTACCCATTGTGAATTAATATATTGATGTATTTCTAGAGGATTTACCTGAACATATTTGAGAGTGATAAATTGAGTTTTCCATTGACTTAATTTCTTATTCAAGGCCCGTTTCAAATAGCCCTTATATAATGTCTATTGTGGACATAGTGTAACTGAAGAAACAACAACTAGATGAATTGAGTGATAAAGGATTTATTCACCCTACTGTTTCTCCATGGGTATCCCTTATTCTATTATTTAATAAGAAAGATGAATTTATAAGGTTGTGCATTGACTACAAGGTGATCAATTCTATTGTAATAATGAACTAATATCCCCTACCTCACATCAACGATTTATTTGATCAACATCATGGAGCACAATATTTTTCGAAGATTGAACTTCAATCCGGATATCATCAGTATCTTGTGAGGAAGGAATATAATCGAAAGACATTATTTTGAACTAGGTATGTGTATTATGAGTTTATAGTAATGTCTTTTGGACTAAATAATACACCCTATATTTTCATAAATATAATGAATAGAGTTTTCAAGTAATGTCTTTATGACTTTATGGTGTTATTTGTTGATGATATCGTGGTATACTCTAAAATATAGAAGGATATTGAAAATCACAAGCACACTATTTTGAATACACTTAGAAAAAATAAATTGAATGGGATGTTTAGAAAGTGTGACTTTTGGATTCAATATATTTCCTTTGTTGGCCACATTTTCTTTAAGGATGGAATATATGTTGATCATGCAATGAAAAAGGATCTTAAAGAATGTCCTACTCCAAGTAAAATAACTATGGTACGTAGTTTTTTTTGTTTAGTAGGTTATTATCGGAGTTTAGTTCACAACTTCACACATTTATCCAGCCCAATGACCACTCTTATACGTAAAGGGGTCATGTTCGTATGGACAAAAGAATGTGAGGACTATTTCGATGAATTGAAGAAAAGAAAACTGAATTCTCCAATCCTGACTTTCCCACTGTGGAATGAGGGTTTGTAATCTATAGTGATGCATCAATGAAAGGACTTGTTTGTGTACTTTTCCAGAATGATAGAGTTATTGTCTACGCATCAAGGAACTTGAAAAATCATAAACAAAATTGACCTACCCATTGTCTTGAGTTATAAGTGGACATATTCGCTCTAAAGATATGAATACATTATCTATATGGAGAAAAATGTGAGATATATAAATATCATAAGAGTCTAAAATATATCTTCTCATAGAACGAACTCAACATGATGCAAATACAATTGCTTGAGCTACACAATGATGATGATTGTTTCATAAAATACCACACAGAAAATGAAAACAATGTAGCTGATGTATTGTGCAGGAATTATCATGGAGTTCTCAACAAAATTAAGATTAAATAGGATCCTTTATACATGGATCTAGTGAGGTTAGATATGGGGATTATCAAAGAAGGTGAAACATCATTACTTTTTCAAATGGATGACCAATAGTATTTATTGGAAAGAATTAAAACTTTATAGTTTAATGAATATAATATTCAAAATAAAATTAATGTTTTGAAAGATGGGATGTTGGATGACATCATGTCTGAATTTGGAATTCTGAAATTTGGGAATATGCTATGTGTTCCCTCCCTGCCCGATATGAAATGGGAGTTATTGGATGACACTCATAGCTCAAATTTCTCTATACACTCTAGTAGCTCTAAAATTTATAGATATTTTAAAGATCATTTCTAGTGGGATAACTTGAAGAGGGAAATGTCTTATTATGTATCGGGATTCTTAGATTGTTTAACAGGGATGCTATAGACTATTCAGGGCCATATCATAGAAACTCAATGAAGATAAAAAAAATATGCTGATAATAGATGGAAGGATTTGGAATACTATGTTGGACATTATTTTTTAAGGTATCTACATGGAAGGGTGTTATAGGATTTGGGAAGAAAGGTAAATCAAGACCAATGTATATAGGCCCCTTTGAAATTCAGGAGAGAATTTGAGCTGTTTAATATCCTTTGTCTTGGCCACCCAGCCTACCAAATGAATAAAATGGGTTCCATGTCTCATTGTAGAGAAAGTAAATATCAGACCCAGTGCATGTCCTCACTTCTGAAGGTATATAATTCGAACCAGGCCGATCTTACTTGGAAGAGCCTGTCCATATTCTAGACACTAAAGAACAAGTGCTGAGGAATTGGACGACTCGACCAATAATGATACTTTGAAAAAATCCTAAAATTGTAGATCCAAAATGGGAACCTAAGGATCTTATTATGAAGAACAACCCAAATCATTTTGTGAGGTAACATTCTTGTAATTTGGAGGACGAAATGTTTTTATGGAGAGGAGAATGTAAGAACCCAATATTTTGAAAATAAATTTTATATTGAATGCATTAAACATTGAGTCTCTTCAAAACACCACTTTTTTTAACCTATCTAGTAAAAATAATTTTTCCACCTCTGTGATTTGAATTTTTAAAAACTAGCACACACAGTTTCATTAATTAAGATCTATAGAGTCTGATAAAACAAACTTAATTTGTGGTGAATAGTAACATACACATATGAACAGTAATATTAATAGTAATATGACACTTAAGAATAGTAAATCATATTATTATTTTATTATCTTATGTTTATAACATAATGAGATCTTGAATAAATTTTCAAGGGGGTATAAAACGAATTACAGTTTTAAAATTGTTATTTTTCAAATAAATTATGATTTTATTTAAAAATTAACTTAATAATATTTAGAAAATTATTTTCAAAAAATTTAGTTCATTTTTCAATTCTACATGTCAAAAAATGGTTGTGGGGATTTTTTGAGAATTTCCTGAAATACTCAAATTTTTTATGAAAAGTAAAATATGGTAATTTTCCATATATATACATTATCAGTGAAATTCACTATTACTAGAATCATGGATAATGTAAACACACTTGGTTCAAACTCACATAAAAATATTACTATTCTTGGTCACAATAATAAATATTATTTTTTTTCATTGGAAAAATAATAAAATAACAAGTAAAATAATGGGAAACCCCTCCTCTCCACCACTATAACCCCCCCCCCCCCCCTCACTCCCTCTTCTCTTCATTCATCTATTCCTTTATGCTAAAAGATATTCCTCCTAAATATACTTACCTAGTCACTCCCCACATCCATGATCACTTGGCCTTTCCAAAAGACCAAAACCCCTTCATTTAAGGAGGTCCTCAATGAGGTTATTTCAAGAGGTAAAGCTTCATTCCTTTTCATTTAGTTTCATTTCAATTTATCTTATTTTCTTATTATCTCCCAACATCCTCAATCTAATTTATCCTAATAAATCTATTATAATATATATAATAGAATTATATCAGGTTAATGTAATAACCATTATCAATATTCTTACTCTCTCTCTCTCTCTCTTATAAATGAAATCATTATCCGCGAGGTTCTAATTTACAACTTTTGTGGACGACGAAGTTGTATTATTCAATTCATCCTTCATTACTGGACATGAAACCATTTTTACGGTTTAATTATAATATAATATATTTATTATAATGTACATAATATTCAGTAACTAGTATATGTACACCGTATTAATTTATATTACAAAACTAGTTCACAATAATCAAAATGCCGATAAATAATCTTTGTGATTGTCATTAATATTTCATCCAACGATTCATTCTCATCCCATGTAAAATCAATATATTTAAAACCATTAAAACTTTTTTATTTTTATAAATAATATATAATTTTAGTATTGAATAATTACATCCATTCCACATGAAAATCTATTCTCATAAACAAATATTCTGATCAAGGAAACCAAGGAAACAAACACTCCAGAAGAACAAAATTAAATATTATAACTTATTTATAAGGAAATAATCCAATTAAGAAAAATATGATAAACTAAATATATGTCTAATAGTGTCTTTATTATCTTGTTAATAATTCTTATTTCATATTCCTTGACATTAATTTCAAGAGATGAACAAATGCAAACTTAAGGTAAGGGTTTTTCTAACTGAACCTCTATATTCTTTCGGGTTACGCTTTGTCCCTCTAAATATCAATTAAATTATAAAATTTTATTATGTACTACTCATAAATTCCTTTTTAATTCTCTATTTTTGTGTATGAACCAGAATCCTTCTTTATTTTATGGTAGTCACATGTTTTAAAAGGAACATTGAATATTCTTTTCGAAATACAAGCACATTTTAAGGGAGTTTCTCAAATTCAAACCTATTTTCTAGGGCACTCTATAATCTGTTTTTAGCTACCATTATATTTATAAATCACAAATTTTATTTTAAAAATAATATCTTACTTCATTTCTATTTTTATACAAATAATTTTCCAAAATAACTCTTCTTTTCATAGTAAAAGCGTATTTATCTAAAGGATTACTTGATGATTTTATAAGATTATCTTCATCTATTTCAAAACTCATGTGGATTCGAATGTAAAATATCATATAACATATTTAACTGAATGTTTTATGATTAGTTTTATTGTGGATATGATACCCAAAAACCACTCACCAATTCACTCTGAATGGTTAGTTTTTATACTTAATGTGTGGGGAAAGATAATTACATTTCATATGTTAGTTTCAATATGAATGTATATGTTGTTTATGTTTATCCCAAATAATATGAAGAATTCATTGGACTTATTATGTGATGGGTGGGGCCTTCTATAGCCCCTCTATGCATCGGTAGGTTTCATGAGACAAATAGATATGGACTTGGCCAAGCCCTTTCCCATTTTTAGATACAGTTTTGGTCAAGGCGTTAATCATTTTTAGATGTCTTGGCTGAGACCTTGACAGTTTATTTCAGAATGTCTAGAATATGAATTTCCCTCTTTATGAAGATATAAATTCAAATTTCATGAGTTTATTATATTATTATAATACACATGATTATGTTTTATGGTTGCATTATTTATTCAGCTCTTATTCTTTCCATAATCTGTTCCATTTTATTTTTAAAGGCATGTGTTTTAGTTATTGACCATGCCTAGTGTTTATGTTTACAATATCTTCAATTGTATTTCCTACTATGACTGAGTGTTTGAGATCACCACATTATTTTGTTTCAATTTCTCATGAAATGAAGAGGTTTATTATGATTCACCTTCAAGGAAAAAATTATAGTTGTGGATGTTACTAATAAAACTTTTATGTTGTATCTCATTTCAAGTTGTAATGTAGAACTTATATATGTATCTTGTTTCCAAATCTGCTAAACTATTCATTCCTCCAGGATAAAACTTTATTATAATCATTATAATATAATGTAATAAGGCACTAATTCTAGGAAATTGGGTTCAAGCCCTTACAAAGATGCATCATCGAAAACCACCACCTACTTGAGTACATATTCTTTCTCATACAACACTATGTACGAGATCCAATAGCCCATTAAACCATTCATCGTTTCACTAAAATGGTCATTGTTCAAGATTACTAATAAAAAAATTGAAGTTTTTTAAAACAATAATAATTTAATGGATATAATAATACATCTCAATGGGGTCATTATATGTGTGTCTCATGTATATTCCCTTAATGATAAGGACAATTTTAGTTAGATTAAAATCAACCGTCACTTTTTTATTCAAAATATTATAAAGTAGATTATTCACATCTATAATGTGAAAATTATTTATCATATTCCCAATTATATGAGACATCTCACTCATATATATGTATATAGAATAACCCTCATTTTTAATAGTGAATGAGATATCACTTCCTCTCCCAACAAGATACAAAAAATCAAATTCCTATTTATGGAGGGAATATAAAAATTGTTCTCTAACTCTATTATTTAACCACTTAGTATGTTATATAACAATTTATAACCTCCATTACAAAAAACTCTAACTCTATTAATGATAAAAAGATCTACATCACCCTTTTTCAATTACCTTCTATCTCTATGTCAATTTTTACATCACAAATGTGTGATGTACACCTAGTTTGAAATTATCATAAGATTGAATTAGTGAAATTGACCATTATAACATTTATATTTAGATGCTCTGAACTAAGCCCATTGAAGAAACCACTAAATCATGGATACTAATAATGAATTTTTATATAGGTCAAACCTAGGAGGGGTCTAAATATGATTATCATGAGATAATCCATTACCATTAACAAGGATATATATATGTGAGTGAGTATATAGTATTATATATATTTCATCTAGGAATTTTAATAAATGAGATACCATTAAAAATAGGGATCCCGTACATCATATCTATTAAGTGACCCAATGCCCATTTTTCACAAATTAATGAGTCTACTATGGTGTTCCTCTCACCACTTAGTAATTTTATAATTGAATAATCCTAATCAAAATAGTTATGAATCTTGGAGAGAGGATTGAGAAACTATTTTATCAGGTCTATTATATGGCCAAACTCAACATTATTCCTCTAGTATACTAACTATTAGGTTCTCTCATCTACATTTCACCTAAATCTAAAAACAATAATTATTTACCAAACATTTAGTGTTATAAATTTCCACCACAATATATAAGATAATCCACAGTCACCCTATTTTGAAAAACCCTACCTATCTAAACGATTGAGTTCATGACATGTACTTACTTAGAAGGAATATCACACTTAGTAATTTAATGGGGTTTTATTTTAAAATTACCAATAGTTTAATATATATCCAATGCATGTAAAACATATTATATCCCATTAAAATTTATAATATTCTGCTTTACTGCATTTGGTGGGTATTTTCCTAGGAATTTAGTTTTTGAATCCCTATTCCATCCACCATATTATTGTGTTCAACCCAAATATATCTGTAACTCTATAAACATCCCATAAATATTTTTTAATCATCTAAAATAACAAGAAAAATATATTCATACATATCTGAATGAATCTAATTCATTAGGTACTTGAAAATTTCATATAAATTCATAGAGTTTTACGAGATTTACAATCTCCACATCAGTAAGCCCATAGTGATGGATAACCAACCCCTCACCATTTTAGAACTAAAAAACCCCTCCAAAACATATGGTAGTATGAACTCCAATCCATATCCTTGAGGACACTTAATCTAATAGAGAATTTAATTAATGGTATTCCATAAAATATATATACAAAAACACAATATTCAATATCTATATTTAAACTCATAACACGGAAATTAAACTAAGGTCAATATAGATGAAAACAAAAACATAGTGGGATAATCCTAGTATGTGATGTTATCATATATCTCCTAGAAGAAATTAGTAATATAAATAAATAATACACATTATTCATATTCTAAAAAAAATTTATAAACATTAAATATAAAAGGAATAAATCAGTAAATAAACACAATTAATTTTCATAATCAGTATAATTAAATATGAAACTTTTATATTTTATTCTAGAAAGAAAACTCCCATTTTATAATGCCTATTTGTTATAATATGAAAATAATTAAAAACTATATTCAATTTCATAAAAATGTAAAAAATATGGAATAATTATACTTGTCCTATTTCATGAATAACTGTAAATGATAAAATAAAAATGAAAAAGGATATAGGGTATTTTTCCTATAAATAAAATTCTATCATAGTTACCCAATCATATTCTATGGTAGAATCTCCAAATAAGACAGACCCTATCATAATTCTGAAGTCTTGTTTTATGATTGAGTGGGATTCATATTTACCCTACACCACCTATTTCATGGGAACTCAAAATTGAGTCATGTTTTGTGATACCATATATCATATAATAGAACATAGATCAAATCCCTCACCTTCTATTATATCTTATTTTACAATATAATGGATCTGTATAATATAGATAAGAAAAATTTATTTATTTTATAGACCATATTATATAATATTACTATAAAATGAAATGTGATATAAAATTATTCAAAAACAGAGAACTAAAAATGTTTTATCATTGAAGCAAATTTATTTTATACTACTGTTGAGTTTTGAGGGATAATATAAGGATATTTGGAAGTGAAAACATACCAAAACATATCTTTAATTTTCTTTAAATAATTAACATACAAGTTTAAATGAATATTTTCATACCATTATTCTACAAGTTGTGGCCTATAATATCCCTTTTGATGGAATATAATTGATGATAGTTAATAAATTAGAAAGGTATGAATTCCTACCTCCAGTGGTAATCAACCAATATTTGGAACCCAAAATGTTTCATGAGGATCCATGTATACATGAAAGGGTTCTAACACCACCATTGTGAAGTGATAAACATTTTACAATAAAGAATATCCATTTTGAAATTTATTCATGAAGTAGGGGTAATATGAGATGGAAAGAATTTCATCCTATTATAGGCATTCCAATAAAGAGAGTAAACCATCTGGTGTTATATCATGGTATAATCATTACATCCCATTGATTTTTTCTTCATTGAACACTTTAATTACTAGTGAGAAATCATTAGTAAATCCATATATTGGATTGAAAACCAATTAAAACCATGTGGTAGGGACATTTCAAATGCAAAGATCACATTAAAGGAATGTTTTAATACCTATCATACTATGTGACACACACAAAATATTCCCAATCATCATTTTTGATATAAAAATATCATAAGGTGTGATATTAATTGCATTAATATTGTACCCTATAATATAGTTATCAATAAAAAGTGAATTGAATCCTTTTAAGTAAATATCTATCATATATAACATCATCAAGCATAAGATTATCCCTACCATACATCATAAAAATTATAACAGAATAAAAACACTCATACAAATATATTAGAAGAATAACGGTTTGGTCCTTATCTCTTATTTTGGAATCTATGTTTTATATGTCAAAAATGATTCTGTTAAATTTTTCTATATGGTCCCAAACTATAGTTCAGGAGTATGTTATAAAAGATCACAATATCATAATTATATATAATTTTATATATAATGATTTAGTTATATAAAATAAATCTTATTTGGACTAGATTTCACTAATATTTTACTCATAACAACCTATTAATGAACCTTATCGCTTAAATACAACAACATACGATTGTTCTATTTATGATGTAAAACATCAAATACAGTTATATAGGGGATATTAGTATGTCAATAATTGGACATGGAGATTAATTTTATTTTGGGACTATATAGAGAATCAAGGAGTTTATTATTATAAAGAATTGTGTTCATATTAAATCTCTAGATATTAAAATCATTTTCCCCAATGAATTTATCCATTTTTATGTTTTAAATCTCATATATATAGATCAAAAATATTTGACTTAAATTATTGTGAGAAGAATTAATAATAATTCCATAAGAAATGTATAAGATCTACTTATTATATTCATGGTAGAGATTTATATTTGAATTTTTTTTATTGTGAAATTAGTGAATAAAATATATAAATAGAATAGGATGCACACACTACAATATTAAAGGAGGAAATTAAATAAAATTAGTTTTAATGTGGTTTGTTCTATGTTTGTTCTATGTGGAATAGAATCACACCACCTTCAATAATCCTTATTATGAAAATAATGCATCACAAAAAAGTGACTCAAAATAATAGGAACATAAAAGAAATATAAAAAAGAAGACCCTAGTAAACTAAGTATCAGTCATTAACTAGGTCAAAAAGAGTTATTACCTACATTATTGTATGGAATCACGTAACACAATTATTGAAAAAAGGATACCAAAATAGAATTATAATAAAAAATTAATGCCGCTTATAGATCACAGTCTCAACAACCAAAGCATGTTTATGAACTGTGTTGATGATTATATAGAGTTCGGTTTATCTCTATATATGTTACTATTTTCCAAGATAGTGAGATGGTTGGATAGCCAAGAGGGGGAATATTAGACAACTTATAAATCATTAAAATATTTACTCGAGTTAAAATATATATGTACCCCATTATAACTTCCTTTTTAAAATTGGGTGATAACCTGAGAATGTTAAAATATTTTTTTTAAAGTACTCATTATTTTATAAATAAAAATTAGTTTTTTTAAAATAAATAAATAACATAGTCACATATTCAACAAGGTAACTCCTCCTTAGACATATATTATTAAACAAAAATTAATATTAGATTCTTTGGGAAAATTTTAAAATAAAGTATAATATTTAAATATCTATAGAATATTTAAAAAAATAAAACTGATGTTAAAACTGCAATACTATCATGATTTAACAAATATAAAAACACATTACTCCTACTAACATCTTTCATCTTCAATATTCATATCTAGTAAAATAAACATAAATTAATAATTGTAAAATCCCCCTATTAATTTCAACTTATTCCTATTTCAATAAAATAACAATGCAACATGATTTTTTGTTCCTAGAAACATAAAACTATAAGAAATAATTTTATAAAGAAATTTAAAATCTATAAGGGGATAAAATATTAGTTAATATATTACATGTTTTAATAAATTATTTTTAATGAATTAAACAGTATCCAATTATCAAATCATATTATAGAAACTATAAAATAACATATCATTAAAATTATCACTAGATAGAATTTAAAGAAACAAAAAATAAAAATGAATTCCATTTAGTATAGTAGTTTTATTTAAAAAAACCATTAAAATAGGTTCATGATTATATTTCTAAAATATAATATATTCTAAAGGTTTAGAAAAAATTCTTTCAAATTAATAATTAGTAGAAAAAAATTACAAATATATTTCTTCTTTTTGAAGATTGTATGTCATGAAATGATTTATAACATCAAAGGGAATAGTTATATAATGTTTAAACAAATTATTTATGCTCTAGTTAACAAATATGTTACGTAAGAAGTGACATAAGGAACTAGTACCTTTTCTATCAATTTTAAAACATCCCAAATTAAGATTTCATTATGTTATTAAATAGAAATTAGTTCTTGTATGGTGATATAAACCGAGGATTATATAAACATTATCATAATTTACAATCCCTTTGACATATTTCAACTGAATCTCTTTAGTTTCAAATTGAAATCTCTTACATAATAATAAAACAAACATAAAATCTATTCTATATGCTATTAAATAAATTAAACTACCAATAAATATTTTAAAAAACATAATATAATATTTTTTCTATATTTATTTATACCTAATTTAAAATATATTCTCATGAGTTTTTTTTTAAATTTTACTATAATCAAGTCCAAATATTTTAAAAAGTTCCTTATCATATTTATATGGATAAAAAAAATTCATCAATACTTTAAAATATTTACAGCCTAATTTTTTATCAATCCTTCTACAAGACTCGTATCAAATTAAAAAGTATTTAAATATATAAAGAATTTACCATGATAATCACATGAATATGTGACAATGATATAATTATTGTAAAATTTCATAATCAAAATATCTTTGGAAAATTATTAATTTTTAAAGTGAGACACACATTAACATTTAAAAAACCATTTTTTAAAATAAATCCAAAAAATATATCATTCCAAGATCTTGGGGATTTTTTAAGTATAAATTTTTTTAGAATGTTTTAAAACATGTTTAGGTTTCTTCTCATGTTCAATAATCAGGGGATGATTTGCATATACTTCTTTATAAATTAAACAAATTAAAAAATATCTTTTAACATTGATTTAATATAATATAAATCCATGCTTATTGGTATAACATAATAAAATTATAATATATTCTAATATAATAATAGGTGGAAAAGCATCATTATAATCAATTTCATATTTTGGATAATAACCTCGAGAAACTAATTTTTTTTCTAATAATCTAACCAGATTCATCAGGTTTGTTTCAAATTATTCATTTAGTAAAATGTATTTTTTGATTTTTTATGGTTCAAAAAAAGTCCAAATATTATTTCGAGAAAAAATATTTTATTATTATATTATTTAAAAAATATATTTTATATCTTTTAATTCTTCAAAATAATATTATTAAAAACAAACATAAAGAAAAAAATGTTTGAGCCTAAAAAATTCCAAAAGAAAACTTTTTTAAACTATATACATGATATTTCCAATAAATATTTCCATTAGATGATATTTATGGGATTTATAAGATATTTCAAGAGGGTATTTCAACCTATAAACAATATTATTCGATTCTATATTTTCAAATTCTGCAAAATTAAAATCCATATAATCTTCTTTAATCGGAATTTTATTATATGACTCATATTTTATACAGTTTTCATCAAACATTTAATGAATATATTCTCTGAAAAAAAGGTTCCTTATTTATAAAATATAAAATATTTATTCAAATTTGAATATCCTAAAATTATTCATTGATCATATTTTTCTTCAAATTTATTTAGGGAATCATTTCTATTAAGAATAAAAAATTAACATCTAAAAAATTATATAATAATAAACATTTCGATTCATTCACTTACACACCTAGTAGAGATTTTTATTACAAATATTCATTAAAATAATTATATTAGAGACATAAAAATTTGTATTCATAAATTATTCATAAAATTATTTAGGTTATTTAAATTCATTTAAAATAGTACAAGATATTTCATGTAAATTACTATTTTTTATTCCAACTACAACTTTTTAGGCTATTCTAGGTTGTGAAGGTTAATAAAATAATTATTTTGTTCAATAAAATTTTATAATTATATATTTATAAATTATCGCACTCCATCACTTCCAACAGAACGAAGAAAATAACGATATTTAATCAGAAAAAATATACAATAATCCAAAATCGTTGATGAAATTTAAATTTTATTTTTCCAGACAAACCCCCCAAAATCTACTAAAATAAACAATGATAACAAAAACATATTTCTTACCACCCAAAATTATTTTTTTCATAACTAAATAATTCAACATGAAAAATTTAAAGGGGTATTAATATTTTAAATTTATAGATAGATATAAAAATACCACTTTGTTATTTTCCATTCATATCAGAATCTCAAATAATACTTTTCATAATTAAATTAGGAAAATTCAAAACATTCCCAAGTTTGAGAGTCCTATTTATAAGTATATAATGATCATGATAGAGTCTATTATTACATATTATATTGTCATTAATATATTAATTAAACAATTAAAATTTTTCCTAGTTAATTAAGAAAAATAAATATAATAATTGTTGTCTTCTCAGTTAAAAAACCAATCAACATATAAAAATAATCCACTTATAATTTAGAATTATAAAAAATAGACCATAACCAAAAATTAATGAAATATTAGTCTAATAATTTTATAAAAATGTCAACATATAAACTTTAGATACATTAACAGACTTAGAGATTCCAATAACTCTAAAAACATTTACCTTGACTTTTCTATATTCACTAAATGTAACATTACCACTTTCACCTATAATTAATAATAAAAATATTTATTTATATCCTATCATGTTCTTCGATAATCCACTATCCATATACCAAGTCTCCTTTTTGTTACATCTAAGGATTATTTCCTAAAATAATAGATTAAATATATTTTGTATACCCATGAAAAATTTGCTCAAATCTAGTATGAAAATGAATTTTTTGTAACACAAATATATTTCAAGAACATATGATTGAGAAATATTATGGATAAAGATATTTAAATAAAATATTTTTTATATCCCAATGATTTTGGAAATCATAATTATGATTCTTGAAATGACCATAGTCTTAGTAAAACATTCCTCCATAAATAAATACTATTTTCAATGACTTTCTCCACACACAACACAAAAACAAGAAAAATATACATAATTGTAAGGTATCCATTGAATTTTCAGGTATAAATAGTGGAAAAAGGAATTATGATATATATAGACACACACACACACACAAAATAAGGTTCATGGTAAATATCAGTAGAACTATTGAAACAAACCAACTAATTTTTTTTTTAAATTTACTTTTTTAAGAATAATCAATACAGTGCATTAAAGTTCCATCCTCCTTCTACACAAACAAAACTGGCACTACCCACAGAGACGTGCTAGGCCAGGTAAACCCTTTGTTTTCTATCTCTTCTAAATGGACTTTCAATTATCGCAATTCAGATGGTGCCATTCGATAAGATGGAAGTGAGATAGGAATGGTCCCCTAAAGAAGATCAATCATAAACTCCACTTATCTTATGAGAGGTAACCAAGAGAATTCATCATGAAAAAAATCCATGAAATGATCCACCACTGTCGAAATAACACTATGATCAATACCCTCTTTTTATTCCAACAACAACACCGCCAACTGATATGATAACGGTCCCACTATTGGTGAAAACAAAATCCTTTCACCCTGCCTTTCATTACACTCTCCAATAAAGAGATGTCTAACACCATCGAGTGTCGTAAAAGCCACTATTCGCGCATTATAGTCGATGTGGTCCTTAAACAAAACTGGACAATCCATTCCTAGAATTTCATCCTACCCATACATCTCAAGCACTAAGAAATTCCACATTATCTCAACCTTTCCCACAACGATACAACATTATCTACATACGAAGGATCGACACTCTCTCCGACCCAAAGAAGTTTGATGTTTCAAAACCGAAGGCATCATTTCTACCCCGAACCCACCAACTCAACCACACATTCAGGAATAAAATATTTTGAACCACCTGTATCAAAGAGTACTTGCATTAATGCAGAATTTAAAATAATAGTAACTTGCACTATGGGTGGTCCCCACTGATCATCCCCCACAACATGATCGGCTCTAAACAACGCCTCGGTTTCAACACATGGCTCTTTACTACCATGGTGAGGAGTTGTGGTGTTCTGATAATCACCATGTCTGACTTTGCTCTGCCGACGAGGGGTATGCTGATATCCCCATCCCATCGAAGCATATGATGTTTGCGATCCTTGAGGAGTGTCACGCGCACCCATCCTCAGAGCATTCATACAACAGCTATAATGATGCCCCATGTGCTTGCAATTGTGACATGCTTGAGGTTTTTCCATATAGTCCTTCTTGATGTGTGTCGTAGAGCCACACTGAAAAAATACCAATTTTCTATGGGGGCTTCAGAGGAAGATTTATCGATCCTGATATAGTATTAAGTTCCATACTCCCGCCCTGGGAATAACTGTCCCTCCTTCTATTGAACCCAGCATTAGAGTTCCCAGTACTCACCCTGGGTACCACTATGCTTCATCTTCCCGAAGCTCCCAACGATTCCCGCTCAACCACCGATGCTTGATTCACCATCTATGTGTAATCCTTGATACACAGCACTACTATTTTTTAACAGACCTCTTTCCTTAACCCCGCATCGATGATCCTTTCCTTCAACGACATGCTACCCACCACCTCAGGTGAAAACCACACTAAGATCATAGAATTAGCTGCATACTTCATCACATACATATTCTCTTGCTTCATACTGAAGAAATAATTTGTGCGCTGAATTCTAACCATATCTGGGTAGAATTGTTTGTTTAACAATTCCTAAAATCCTTCCCACGTCATAACCTTGTCTGTCCCCACATGTATTACCAAATCCCACCACTGAAGAGCAAGATCATATAACTTATACATTTCAAGATTTACTTTCAGCTCTACCGGCATCCACAAGAATTCGAAAATTCTATTCATTCCAGACAACCACACCTCTATCCTTTCTATGTCCGAATCAGACCTAAAGATGGGTGGATCCTGCTTTTTAAACTAAACCAAATAATCAACATTATTTTTCTCTTTTACTATATTCACACTTCCCACATCTTGGAA
The DNA here is from genome assembly GCA_963277665.1 of Viscum album. NCBI lineage: Eukaryota > Viridiplantae > Streptophyta > Magnoliopsida > Santalales > Viscaceae > Viscum > Viscum album. Next base: position 1,878,978,964 of record OY728165.1, on the reverse strand, counting down.
AGCTGGCACTTTGCTTTGGACTAAATGCTAGTTCACTTGGGGCTTAGGTGCAACCACGTTCTCATCTGCCACATCTATTTGGTCTCTACGACTTCTACCTGGTGCCATTTCTATAAATAGAAAACAAAAAACCCTCTATCTCACTTCTGTAGACATCAATAATTCCCATTTCAAATTTCATTACACAACACTAACACAATGAGGCTTTCCACGTTTCCATATTCTCCAGGCTTCACCATTTTTAAAAATCATACCATTTTTAAAAATCATACCATTTTCAAAGTACCAAATTTATTCGCATTACAATTTCACACATTTGAAAACCCATTTCTCCATTCAACCCATACATCATTATGGCTAATGAAATATGATTCCTTGAGGGAATTCATTTCTACTATATATTCCATGCACATCAGATTGGCTACACCCACAGCAATGATATTTCCAATGCCTATAAGTGTCTCCAAAACACTTATGTACTCAACTCCCTGGTAACTTGAAGTTCATAATAAAAGGGTTAGCTACATCATTTTATGCTATACATTCTATGATCCAACAATCCTACACCTTTCTACAATCCGGAATCAAGGAATAGGCCAAGAAAAAATGTCAACACCAAGACTAATGATCAACACCAAGGATAAAACAACTGCTCTCACTTGAAATCTAAGGACCAAACAATCTACTACCACTTGTAACACCCCGCCCCTACCTCATTTTCTTGATGTCGATTTGAGGGATACTTGGCCTTAAGAGAGATTCCTGAGGTGCCAAAGGCTGGAAATAAATGGAAAGGGCTTCGAGAAACGATTGAAGAGCGATTTTCCCTTGAAACAAAACCAACCAACCAAATGATCCACTATCAACAAACTACATGATGCATGTCAACAAAACAACCAAAACATACATTACCAAAAGGGAACTACGCTATTCCACATTACAACCCACAAACCAATACAACAAACACAATATCAGAGTACTATGCAGAAGACTAAATAAAATACCCAAAATAATCCACGATATACTCCACGGCTCCACACCAAGATCCATTCTCCAAGCACCACTACATATCCACAGCATCACCCTAAACCACTAGAAATGCGATGCATTACCTTTACATGTATCTTGGAATACGACATATTTAATAGAACCAAAGTTCCAAAGCAGTGGGTGGGTACTAATACTCAGTAGGTTTTCTCTAAATGACTTCCCTACACACACCACTAGTATAAAACTGTTATCACATTTATATAATGCAATTTATATAAAATAATCACAAGGGAAACCAATACCATGATCCAAACATACTCTTACCAAGCCACATCACCCAAACCAAGCATCCAAGGGAAACCCAAACAATCATGCCATAATCAATCTCACCATTTAAAATTAGTACTACAATTTTTATCTTGCAAAGCAATGAACTACATGACTACCAAAACGGTGGGACTTTCTCCTATCCCGTTCACCCCATTCTCAACTAGCGGTAATCCCAACCACTACCCATAATGGTGGCTCTTCCAACCACTATACATCACCTTTTATAGTGATACATCATGCCCACTTCCACACAACTAACACAATCCATAACACTCAACCAACTAACAAGCACAAGGCACCAAGGTCGTAAAAATAAGTACACAACCATTTTCAACACAATTCATGTCACTTCAATAAATCACCCATTTATTGAAAACACCCTTTAATTGTTCTCCATTCCCAACAAAATTTCAATTAAATATCTTTATTGAAAACTATTTTTCATAAAAAAATATTTTTTTGATAATCAACCACTATCAATTTTCAAATAAATTTTTTAAAATCACATAAGAAAGCCCCTTTAGCAACAATAACCCATTTCCCCCAAAATCCCAAAAATCATCACAAAATGGATTTCCAAAAATATTTTCACATCATTATCATAAATAATTTCAAGAAAAAAATTTAATTTTAACCAAAAATCACTCGTTCTAACCAAGTGGAGTCTGGATAGAATCCACCTACCTTTAAGGTTCTGGTGAAATCTACCCACAAGCAACCGCACCCCAATCCAGGAAAATGCTTCACGAAAGCCACTCTTGATCTCCTTCCCTATCATCTAAAAGCCTTAAAATCAACAACCAAGGAAACCCAAACAAAATATCTACATGTAAAATATGTAGATCTTGAAAACTAATAGAGAGAGAGATAAAGAGATGAAGATCTAGAGGAAACCCCAAAGAAACCAAGAGGAGAAACATACCCGTGAGAAACAACCATCAAAACACAAAGAAAACCATTTTAATCGCATCCAAAATGAGTGGGAGAATACCATCAACATATGATAACCAATAATTCCAAGTGAGGCTTTAATGAGAGAAGATTGGGAGTAAAATAGGTCAATATTGATGGAGCTCTAAGTAAAAAACCCTTTCATTAAGTTGTTGTATGGTAAGTATGCACTGTTTGAAAAACGGTGCGCTAACCATGCACATTCCACTATCTCGAGAGAAGGGGTCCACATGGTTTCCTCGCACGGTATGAAAAACTGTGTGTAGGACTTGTGAAGCCTACTACCTACCCCTACACGGTTTCCTGGAGAACCAGTATGGTGTCCTATAACTGTGCTCAAATCTTTCTCCCTAAGAAAAGCCTACAAACATATTAAAAACCATTCCAAACTCTCCCAACCTCTTCTCAACTCATCCCATTTACATTAAACAAATTAATAAAAGCATAAAAAAGGCTACATACCTCAAACTATGGGTGCTACAATATATATTTCTATAAACTATTGTATTTTATTCTCATATGGTTATTTATGGAGAATAAATGTTTCAATTTCATTTTACAAAATTTAAGAGCTCAAGAGACCAAAAGAAAATTTATAAGAAAAATCCAAATTTATTCACTCTTCAGTTTGAAATGTTTTTTCTTCTATGTCCAAGTTTTCTAAATATATCTTCAAGAAATATTTAAGAATTCTCCAATTATTGTTTAATGAAATTTTTTCCAGGGTTCAATATTTAAATTATGGTTTAAAATAAATCTTACTATCATTTTAGCAATATGATTCTTTTAATTTTTACCGAAAATTTGAAAGAAATATTTATTTTTATGTGTATAACATGAATGATATTTCTCACAGTCATGACCAATCAAACATTTAAAACATACTTTACAATTGTCGAGGCTAATGTTAAAATAAATTTTTTTTATTGAAATTTATGTATTTTAAAGATTTTAAATAATTGTTTTCTGATTGAAAAGTTTATTTTATACAATAAATTATTCAAGTGACCATTAAAGATTATTTTTCATGTATGCTGAAAATATTTAAAGTTATTTATGATTCACTGGGGATATATTCCAATGATACCATCCTTATTCACAACATATTTTATGGTTATAATGATAATTTTTATGAAACCCATTTTTTCCCATAGGTTATTCTATTACTTTTTTTTTGAACCCTGTATCCTTTTCATGGGTTATGATATAATGCAGGTTTTATGATCTTCTAGAACACAAATTTACAGATTATATGATGGGTGGGACACATATCTCCCTCCAATGCATTGGGTAATGATTAATGTCCAATGAGATCAAACAGTATATGGGAGGTTATCCCAATCCCAAAAGAGGGTCTATAAGAGGTTATCCCAAGCCCAAAAGAGGGTGCATGGGAGGTTGTCCCAAGCCTAAAAAGGGTACAAGGGAGGCCATCCCAAGCCCAAAATATGGCACATGGGAGGTTATCCCATCCCTGAAGGAGTTACATGGGTAGTTATCCTAATCATAACATGTTATAAATTTTGTGGTGGGTAGACTTGACATAAGGTTTTCTATGTTTATGTGTATTCAAAAAATATATGTCTTACCCCAAATTTAGTCTCCCATTACTCGTGAACTTTTAATTCCTTATGATTCATTTTTTTATAAACTGCCAATATATATTCCACAAAATAATTTTACGATCAATGGTTAGCACGTTTTGTTTTTCAAATGTTATTCACATGTTATGATATCATTATGCTCACGTTAAATTGATATCTCCCTTGTATACCCTTACTAAGGATCTGAGCTCACTCTTACGTATCTTTCATTTTCCTAGGTTAAGAATAATTATAATTTTTATGATATTCGTATCAATTTTTCTAGTTATGAAGAACATTGTGGGACATGATTTAGTTCACATGTCGCATAGTTTTTAATATATCCATATTTCCCAAGGAACTATACATAAAAGATTCTAGTGTGGATTGTTATGTAATGTAAGGAATAGTTATCTATTTAGATGTTGTGTCTATATATGAGAAATGTGGTTCATTATTGTTGGTATCATATAAAGGTTTATTAAAAAAAATTTAATTAGGATTAAGAAGACAATATTGAGAACTATAAAGATGAGTCTAAGTATATGAAAATATCCTTAAATTTTCAAGAATGATAGGGAGTGTGGTTTCTAATACATTGAATACTTTTATGGATACTTCAAGTGTAAATGTCTCTGGTACTATTTTACCCAGAGGTACTAACATTGAAAGGGGTGTATTCGGATCTGACTTGATTGTTACCTAGTTCACGACAATGAGCCTTGTTGCAAACCTAGTTTGACACTAAAGGGGGAATATTTTGGAAAATAAAAAATTATTTATGAGTAATCATGATATATCCAATAAATGATGACCATTAATGACATAGGTTAAACATATATATTTATAGATTAAAAAGATGGTGTCATGATTTAGACATCAAATGAATGATTTAACACTCTAATAATGGATGCATGATGTTCATATAGGCCATTTTGGATTTACTACGGAATTTAAGATAGAAAAATGAACATTGTATTTTGATAGTTATGCTTAAATATTGAACTATATTATTTTTTCATGGCTATTTGAATTACATTATTTGATTAAAAATATCTAAGAATATTAATTACTATCCTCAATGTTGATAAGTTGAATTATAACTTAAATACCCTAACGGTATGATGTTCACATCTAAATTCTATGATTCATATTCGTTCGTTGTTTTGGATAATTTTGTTCCTATAAATAATGTTATTCTCCCTCTATATGAATTTTATTTTTTCTATGAAATGTATTGAATTTCTCTATATAAACCCCATATTAATTTCTATGTAAGAGAAGTCATATTTTAGTTATAAACCAACCCATGATTGTCCATCAATGAAATGATAAACATGAACATCTGATGGAAATTGCACCAATTTTATGTTCCTCGATTCCCATTAAAAAGTGATGTTTATCTTGTATGTTTTCAAAGAAACTCAACATCTGGGATATTCTTATTGTGTGCGAGTTTTATGATGTATGTTTGGAATAATTTCTTAGTCTTATATTGAATCATGATGTTGAGTTTCCAATAGAGATCATACCTCAAGCTATGCCAAACTCAAAAAATCCATATAGAATGGCCCTGATTGAGTTTTCATAATTGAATAATCAAATATTGGATAATCTTGAAAATGTATTAATTCATCCATGTTTATCATAATGAGGTGAAACTATTCATTTTTTTAATAAACATAGATCATTATGACACTTCATTTATTACCAGTGATTAACAAAATCTCAATCAAGAAAAAGTATCCAAAACCAAATATTGATGATTCATTTAATCAATTGCACAGAGCTCAATACCGTTCCATGATTTAGCATCATTCTGGATACAATAAATTGAGTGTCAAGAGGGAGGATGCACAAAAAAGATCATTTTGTAGGTGGTATAGAAGATATAAATATATAGTGACATTTTTTGGAATTAATAACACTGCTAATATCTTCTTGGATTTAATGAAAAGATTAATAAAAGATTAGATCAATCAGTTTTGGTGGCCTTTAAAGACTATATTGTTGTATATTATTGAATGTGAAAGGAAAATAATAAATATCACTTTTAAATTATACTAAATACACCTAAGAAGGAGAATTTGCATGAAAATTTTACGAAGTGTAAATTTATTGCTACAAAAGGTTTTATTTTTTAGGAATATAATCTTGAGAGGGGTTATATCTATGGATCCATCAAAGACAAAGGCTGTTAAATATTAGACCAGACCATCCATGGTAATTGAAATATGATGTTTTCTTGGTTTGTGGAGATATTATATATGGTTTTTGGAGAATTTATCCTGACTATATAATCCACTCACCAAGTTAACTCAGAAGGGATTAAATTTTCTCTAGATGGATGAATGTGTTGAAAATTTCAACGAACGAAAGGGAATTTTAGTCAGTATACCTATTCCTACATAACCCTACAGTATAGAAGGGTTTATAATCTCTAGTGATGAATTAATGAAGGTAATGGTTTGTCTTCTCATGAGAAAATGATCTGGTGATAGTTTCTGACATGTGAAAATTAAAGTATCATGAGGAAAATTACCCCATAGATGATTTGGAATTAGCTATAGAAATTTTGGAATTAAATATATGGATGAATTATCATTATAGAGAATTATACTATATATATATTGATCATACAATTTTAATGTATATATTCACATGTAAGGAGTAGAATATGCCCACGAAATGATTATTATAGAATATTAAAACCCATGAATGCCTTATACATAACCACTTTTTGAAAGTGAACAAGGTAGTTATTTCATTGAGTCAAAGGGATCATGGGTGCTTATCTATGATGAGGGTTACATTATCCAATATTTATATATTCATAAAGGATGCATTTAGAAATCTTTGAGGAAGGGGGAAATCATATATTTCTGAAATGACCGTTTGACCATCAATTCAAGTGAAGATAAACGATGTGTAGAATGAGGATGTAGAGCTATAGAAGAAGGAGATAGATGTACCCAATTTTTAATATGATTAAAATGGAATGATAATTTTTAGGAACCATTTATGTGTTCCAAAAATACAATATTTGAATAAATATCTAATAGATGAACCACATAATAATTCATTCTCAATTCATACTACAATTAAAGAGAAGTATAATGATCTAAAATATTGTTTTTGGTGGCATGGAATAAATAGAGATATCATTGAGTTTTTATCTCAGTTCATCGTATGTCAAAAATTTATGGGTGATAGAAAACATTCTAAGGATATGTTACGATAATTACTCATACAAATATGGAAATTGGAAAATATCACCAAGGAATTTTTCAATGGACTCCCCAAAACATAAAAATAGGGAAATGATATATTTTTTGTTGTTGATGACCTTATAAATTCATCACACTTCATTGATATTAAAAGAATATTTGTATCTAAATTATACTATGACTATATAAATTATGAAAGTGGTAAGGTTTCATGGAGTACCACATTCTATTAACTCTATTCCAGATTTGAGGTTTACCTCAAATTACTGGTGAAGTCTTGAGAAAGCTCTTGGTATGGAAATAAGATTTAGAACTACATATAATCCTTAAATATATGGTCAGTTTGAGCGAAAAACTCAAATTCTATATGATATTCAAATATCTTTTTTAATTTCAATGGCATGTGGGACTAACGCCTTCCCCTTGTTTATATCCGAGTGGCCCGAACACCTTCTTTTTTATTTTTTTATGGATAATCCCCTTTTTTAAGGGTTGAAGGGGAACCCATAAATGACCCGTAGTCCCAAGGCACTAGGCCTAAAAAACCCACAAAACATGACCTGAAGTCCTAGAAGAATATCATGCCCAATACATGACCCGCGGGCCCAACCCACTTGAACTGCCCCTCCCCAACTTTCTGCATCATTGATCACCTATCTCCCCACCTTGCATTGCTGATTGAATAACATTGACCCATAAAAATTTGTACGGTTCCTAGTCCCCATGGAGGCTATCATAACCTCTCATTCTTCCAATCAGGTTAGCTCTGCATCTGGTGGTTGATACTCCTATTGCTCTGATCCTATTCTTGGGCCTGTTTTGTGTGAACTAGGCTACTCCATGGTCTACGTGACCCGAAGGCCCTGTGGTCCGAAGGCCAAAATCAGGTGAATAGTTCTGACTGCTACAATACCGAAGAGTAACCGCTATAGTGACTGTTACAGTACTCCAGAAATTCGCCTCTACCCGGTTTTGGTCCCGGGTCTCTTGGATTCCAAGCAGGAGCCCTTACTCAAGCATTTAGAATACTCCTTATGGATCTCTCTATAAAACTATTTGTATAAGTATAACATGCTGGGATGAAGTTAGAGAAATAATGGTATTAGGAACTATTTTATCTACATATATTCCATACAAAGTGGGATCCATTCAACTACACATCAAACTGTCGCATAGTCTATAGAAATATTCTGATGATAATAATTGGTGTGATTTGTAGTTTGAAGCTGGTGAGATAGAGATTTTAATTTTTTTCATTAAATTAGGTAATGATATTTGTGAAGAAAGGAAACATAATATTGAGATATTTCCCCTTTTTATATACTTAATTGAGTAGTGAAAATTTATTATCAATTTACACTTCCACCGAACCCTTCCCATGTCCATGATGCGTTCTATGTATCTCTTTGAGGAATTACATACCTAATATTTCACATATAATAAACTCAAAGATCAAATCAATAGATCATTACATTTCTTATTATTATTATTCAATGTAGATCATAGAACATATTGAGAATGTACTATGAAATAAGACCACTCACCAGGTCAAGGTTTTGGGGGGAAACCACCAAATTAAAGAAGATAGAAGGGAACCTAAGGATATAATGTGGAAAAAGTATCCTCAATTAATTGTCGAATAGCTATAAATTAGATGGTAAAGTGGTTTTATGTTTGGTGTAATATTATACCCAAGGATTTTATGAAATATTTTTTCTTTAAATATATTTAATTTCATCAACATCTTTCATTACACGTAACACAGAGTTTTAACGAACAGTGATATATTATTTATAATATTATTTAAACATTATTGTTATAACATATCCATTAAAATCATTAGTATTAATTAAGATAATCACATTTTGAAAAAAATGATGGTTTTACATAAATAAAATATATTGATAAATGAGTACTTAATTTTTAGTAAAGTCTTTATATGCTTTGAATATATATTTTATCAAAAAAAATATTTTTATTACTTTTTATGAATTGATAATAAAACAAATTTTCCACTTTTTGAATATTTATTTTAATAAATAAACATATTTTTTGGAATCAACTTTTAAAAATTTGTTTATGGATATTTTTTCATAATTTTATAAAAAGAATGATTTTTTATGAATACTAAAAAAATAATAATTGTTATTAAAAACTAATTTTCATTTCATGAATTTAAAAAGTTACATCTTATTTTAAAATGATTCAAAACTAAAAACAGTTCATTTATATTACCATTAATTCAATTTATGAATTTTTAATCATTTTCATATTTAATTTTTTTTTTAAAAAAATTGTAGTTATGAGTTTTTTTTGCAAAACCACTTTTCATCACTCTAGTGGGATTAATTTAAAATTAAATTATGCCACTAATTTGAATTGAATTTGGAAAAAAATGATTACATATTTTTAATCATCATAATTAATGTGATATAATATTATCAGATTATTTTTTGTCAAAATGAAAATGTACAATCAGTAAAAATCAATTGTTGATATAAAAGTTAAAACTGTGTTTTACAAGTTACAAATGAATATGTTAAAATTAATAATAAAAACCCCGAGGTTTTTTATTTAATAAATTATATTTCAAAATTAAAACCAATGTGTCCAAATTATTTAAAAGTATTCATTTTATTTTATCCTTAGGGGATAAGTTACCTAGGTAAATAAAAAGAGACTAGTTAGCATGGTGAAAACTAAAATGCTAAAAGTTAGTAAAATTATAGGGTAAGGAACAACATGTTTAAAAAATGTATTTTTTGTGAGTTAGATGTGTGGATTGACCATATATTCCAACCAATTCATTATTATTCTATTTTAGGAACTCTGGAAAATTGTGAATTCCCATTAATCAATTGTTTTGGGTATTTACCAAATATTTCAACCATTAATAATAAAAGTGACACTCTTCCTCTCACATATTCACACCTCATAAAAAGTTATTCGCAAAACAATATTAAAAATTATCCCCGCATCATCCTTTTACTGTTTTTGGATCCATTGGTATTCCAAATATACCAACTATAAGGTTCTTAATAAGATATCCAAAGGAGGTTGTTCAAAGTGAAGCCAATTTCCTTTACAAAGACCTTTATTTTTAATTATTATCTTAAGACCTACATTCATATATTAATAATTTAAAAAATAATTTACCTATCATATAATTATATTTTATTTTATTTATGTAATAACCTAAATCCATCTCCTCTTCTATTAAAAGGGAAATGAAATCTTCAATCATGTGTATGGAATACTACAACCTCATTGACTGATATAATTTATTTTTAATCACCACATATCAAGGATTGATGTAATTATGGATAATATGTATAAGAATTATATTTTTGAAATATTTATACTTCTGAAATTATAATATCATATATTCCTTCTTACCTTCCAATCCATTGTAAACTGATAACATATCTTCACTGTACATGTGGACTACCGCCTCTATGAAGCGATGTGATATGTTTTTCATTTTATTTTAACATAGATCGTAATGAGGATATATTTTATGTACATATAAGATATGTATGTTATAATAATTATTTACTAAATTTTAATTAATATTTAACATTATTTTTCATCATCTTTTTGGAAAATCAAAACAACGTTCATGTGTACGTATGGCCTACCATATCTATGAATTGTGTAAGTCATTTTATATTTAAAAAATTAATGAATTTCAATAAATTTAATTTTCCTGATTATATAATATATTTATATCATTTGTAAAATTATTTAAATTACTAAATTATGATCAATGAAATAGGAAAAAATATCAAAACAAAATATACATAAAAAATGAAGTAGTTATTACATGAAATGTTGTTTTTACAAGAAATTGTTAATAAACAGGTAATAAAAGGTCATAAGTAAATAATATATGGTATTAAATATATATATATTTATTTCTTTGATTATGAATATAGAATATCTATATAATAATATTACATTTATTACATAGGATTTTTGAATTTTTATGAAAAAAGATGAGACATGAGGTCAGGATTTCTAGACTCTCCTTAATTTCTCATTGACATATGCCATATTCACCACCAGTTTCATTTTTGTAGTGTATATAATTTCACTTTTAAATTTATATCATTAATATCCTTAATTTTGTAATATTTAATGTTTTAATAGAATTTATTATTTAGAGGGTCTTATAATTCAAAAGTTACCCATGGTAAGGTATTTTCATCTCACTTTTACTTATGTGAGATACATTTCATATTCAATACCTGTTTCTTTTATGTGGTGAAAATTTATCCAATGAAGGAATTTTAGGATTATTTTCAAGGGAATTATAGGAATATTCATATCTATCTAAATTTATTTCATTCATGGGGATTATGATTCTAAACTTACCAAAGGGGTAATGATTTTACGTTAAAATCTCATTATTTATCAAAATTGTTTATGATTATACCTCTGATGATGAAATATTATGATCTATATTTCAATAAATTAATGTATGTTATAATAATAAATTTATTTATATATAATAAATTTTCCAATTTCATTTTATTATCTTTACTTACTTAATATATCGAAAGAATGTTTTTAATGAAATAGAAATTCGTTCTCTCTTCGGTTGAAAATGTTTTTTATCCTTATCTGTATTTTCTGAAACTATATCATAGAAATAGTTTAAAATTATAAAATTTATATTTAAAAAAAATTGGAAATTTTTTAATTATTAAATATGGTTTAAAATGAATCTACATTTAATTTTTAAAACTTGGATCTTTTGACTTTTTACTGAAAATGTGAAAGGAATCATTTTTTTAATGTGTATGGAAAGAACATTATTTACCACTAGCATAACCAATATATGATTTAAAAATAACTTTAAAAGTTTAAAAGGATATTTTCAATTGATTATTTTAAATTTAACATTTTCTGTAAATTTCATATATTTAAACCAAGTGTTTTATATGTGAAATTTTTTCCCTCCTCAATAAAAGAAACAAGTGATCTTTCAAAATCATTTTAAATTGAAGCTAAAATCCATTGATGTTAAATAAGTTTTACCGGGTATATGATCCAACTAATCCATCCTTATTATTTATATTTAATATTTGATATTATTATGAAAAAAATTACGACCACAGTTTCTTATTCACTGATAATGCTATGACACATTGTTTATGAAACCTATTTCCATTTCACAGGTTATGATATGATGAATGTTTTCTGATCTTGTAGAACACATATCTATTTGTGTTTCCAAATGCACCATACGAATATGATTATTTTGTGAAATGTTATACTATTTAATGAATATTCATCTTTTCTGTTTTATTATGTATACATGAAAACTGATAACATTTATATAAGGCCCCAGCCTTAAACCTTACTTAATCTTGAGTTATTACAAGATTACACGTTGAGGATCTTTTCGGGTTTAGAGTTTTAGAGAATTAGATCATAAGACTTGCATTACATTCCACATATAAACAAAGTGGTTACATAAAGATAGTATTCTTCATTCCCATCAATGGAACACACATTTAAAATAAAACATGGATTAATTCTTGACACATCCTTGACTCTATCATCTTATCATGTACCTTTCCCTTGACCTGTGAAAAACATTTCAAAAACTTGGGATGAGCATAAAAACTCAGTATGGGTTATAAAAAAAACATGGAAAGGAAACATGAGTTCATATATACATAAGAATGAAATCATACTTTACCCATAAAACATAGGCACTTTAACATGCCTCATAAAATCATGAATAAATCATAGAAACCATAGACATAAAGGTAACTTGAGGCATTCATAACATTCTTACATAGGGAGTAACCCTCTTGGTTACGTTTGGAATACCCATCACAGTATATTCCCTAAAATCTCTTCGGAGAAACCTTAACGTTTCACTCCTTCGCGTTACCCAATGCATTGGAGAGCTATAACGGGCTCACCCGCCCTTAGTTTATCACGGAACCACCCGTTCTTCATAATAATGCCCAAGAACCTCAACATAATCGTATCACATAAAACATGCATAAAGGAAACATAAAATTTCCACCATTCAATCACAAGATATCAATACCACACATTGATATAAAAATATTATGAAAACCATTTTCAATACCAAAGTAAAACATGGTATTTATTTTTCTTTTAAAAAGAAGGAATGGCTTGTAGAAGAAGCCGAAACTCAAATAACGGTTACGACGGCGGAGAAGTCGTTGTCGCCGCATACGTACGACAAAAACATTCCCTTTTGTCGTTTGGTAAACGCTTCGTATAAAAAAGATTCCTTTTGAATAAACGTAAAAGTCAAAGGGGTTTATACACCGTATAAAAGAAGGTTGTGTATAAAACAAAATATGCCTCAACGAAAGGAGATTGAGACGAAATCCCATACAATGATCATTTTTAAAATAAAATATATACATTATGTGTATTCACTATAAGTACACATAAATAAAGTACAAATACAAGATACGACATAATAACATAATGACATAATTTGAAAATAGGATATTAACCCAAAGAATGGAAATTGGGTTAAGAAGTTCCCATACCTCGTATCTGACTTGACCCGACCGTTCTTTAAACTCCTGAATAATAAACTTTAGTTAATCTCTACTTGATTATGAATCTTTTCCAAGTTCATTATTCCTTTTATACCATGTTATGAACATCATGTAATCATTTAAGTTAATAATGTTCATTTTGTCGGTATTTGGTTCTTAAGTCAAAAATAGACTTCTTACACTTACATGTTGTTAATTTGGTCAATGTTTCATTATATCCAGAATGTTATTCATGATGTAGATATCATATATGTCATATATATCCAGTACATACATGTATTTAAAATATTACATAATCATTTAGAGGTAAGAAATGAAATGCACCGTTCATGGAGACGGTAAGCCGTACGTACGCATGAACGCTACTTTCATTTCTTTGTCATATTAATGGAATTAAAACTAAATGAGACTTATGTATATTTTAATTCCAGAATTATATTCATCATTTAGATATATCATTAATTATATATATCCATTATATACATGTACTTTTAATAGTACATTACATTTGGGGATAAGAAATGAAATGCACCGTTCATGGAGACGGTAGTCCGTACGTACGCATGAACGCTACTTTCATTTCTATCTCATACTTTAATGGAAATAAATGATAATGATATATATAGGTATATTATAATTCCAGTATAAAATCATGTATAATATCATTAACTTTATCCTTTACACATCCCACATATGGTATTGACGAATCAAATCACTTTTAGGGGGCGGTAGTCCGCGCTTCCTAAAATGAAGATATCGTGTTTTACCCATAATGGAAACCATAAAAGTATGCCCAAAATAAAAAAACAGAAGCTTAAGGAAAACATAAACATATTATATATCATATATAAAAATAGTGACATCATAATGGCCACCTTTGAAGGTGTTTAATGAGTGTTGAACAATCATCGTTTCGGGAGGCAGAATTTCGCCATCCACGGAAACCGTATGTTCTTTAACCATTTGATGTAGTTGTGTGAGAGTGTAGCTCAAATATATCTTATAACAACATCCTAGTATATTGAAGATACTGGTGTTGTTACAAAAGAAGTAAATAAAAAGAGTTTAGGGGGTTGGAGAAGCAAAATAAAACAAATGAACATGAGAGAATGAAATACCTTAAAAAGTGTAACTTCTTTTGGTTTGAGCCTAAAGGCTTCCTTTCAAAGGGTTCTGCCCAAAGGGAATCCTCTAGGATGAGGAGAGGGATGTGGAGAGAGCAAATGGGCAGGGGTTGGCCGAGCCAAAGGCTTTTGAAGTGTGTGAAATAAGGTGGAGGTGGGGGCCTTTTATAAGGGGAGAGGAGGGGCACTTTTGGAAAGTAAAGAAACATTACATTATTTGAAAATGTGTTTCGGTTTTAAAAGGTCCCACATTGATGGAATTCGTGGATAAGGTGATAAGGCATCGAAATCCATTCATCCAATTGGTTTTGGACATGTGTAGTTCATAGATTTTATTTTATCTTTCCATTTTATTTAAATCGTCAAATAATGATGTCATCGCTGCATCATTATTATGTCATAAATAATTAAATTTATTTAATGTCTAAAAATTATAAAACAAATACTATGATGTAGGAAATCTTTTTATCTTTCCATTGAATATTTATAATCAAAATGTGGACTTGTATAACCCCACTTAAAAATTGTTTTCGCAAAACATATTATGTTTGTGTCATTTTCACTTTAACATTTAATAAAAAGTAATTTATGTTATTTCCCAACAAAAGTGGATACATGGGGTCCCCAAGTTGACCCATGGCTTGTCTTGGTCGGCCATGACACAACCAATAAGGTTGGGACATGTGTCTAGGTCATTTTATATTATTAAAGCATTATTTATTCCTTAAACTACACTAATTACCACTAATCGCGATTAAAAACTTAATAAGTTACTATTCACCAAAAAATTATTTTAATCTCATTGAACCACATTTTACTTCTTAATGACAACCATGTATGTCGGATTTTCAAAATTCAATACACATTAGTGGTAAAATTTCATTTAACTGAAAAATCAGTTTGCTTGATTACCACTTAGTGGTTTCACTATTCATCAAAAATTGAAGTTTTTCAGAAAATTACCAAAAATTCACCCTAAGCTATATTTGATATTCCGAATTCAAAAATGAAGTCTATTTTACAAAATTCAAATCATATAAGTCACATTAATTAATTTAATAATTAATTCCCGCTGCCAGAGCAAATAGCGTGTTTTTACAAAACAATAAGTATCAAAAGATTGACACCAGTTTAAGTCTAATTTCAAATCGAAATTGATTCCAATGACCACCATTGGATAAAATTGTAAAAATATATTCTAATTTCACTTTAAAACCAATTCAAAAGATAATCTAATCATATAAATAAATTAGATCAAAAAGAGGTTTTGAATTAAAATGCAACATTTTACACTATTCATAAAAAAAATGAACTTTATCAGAAAGGTACCAAAAATTACACAAAGTAAAATTTGATGTCCCGATTCTTAATAAGAGTTTTATTTGGTCCAAAAGAATGTATAAGAGTGATCAAAACTATATTCAATGACGGTTCACCATTAAAAGGTGATAAGTGAACCTTTAGTGAAAATTAGAGTATAAAAGCCTAAAATTGAACTCTTTCCGTATTTTAAGCCTTTATCTTTTATTGGGTAAATGTAAAAACATATAAAAACATATCTATTCATATTTTAGTAATTTCTATTCATTCCCGCCAGTACAACGACTACTTGTTAACTAACATTTTAAAAAAAAATATTATTTTATTACTAGTGTGCTACGTAAGTTTCAAAGAAACTCATCGTTGCGTATCGGGTACGCTATCGAACATAGCAACCCCTTTTAATTAAAATTCATATTTAATTCTCTAATATTAATAAATATGAAAATTATTTATTCTTTAATTACCTGGGATGTTACATCCTTCCCCCCTTTTGGGAATTGCGTCCTCGCAATTTTATTCACTTATCAAAATAAGTGGGGGTATTTATCCCTCATAGCATTTTCAGATTCCCACGTTGCCTCTTCAATCATGTGGTTTTTCCACAAAACCTTTACCTGGTGAATCACCTTATTCCGTAACACTTGCTCCCTGTGGTCAAGAATCTGGACCGGTTGTTCCTCATAAGATAGGTTCTCTTCCAGCTGAACTACCTCTGGACTCAAAACATGAGATGGATCTGGCATATACTTTCTCAACATCGAAACGTGAAAAACATTGTGTACCTGAGATAAACTCGGAGGTAAAGCCACTCGGTATGCAACTGATCCAACTCTTTCCAGAATTTCGTATGGTCCAATAAACCTTGGACTCAACTTTCCTTTCTTACCAAATCTCATCACACTTTTTCAAGGAGAAACCTTGAGAAAAACATGATCACCCACCTCGAAAGATAGATCCTTCCTCCGGTTATTCGCATAACTCTTCTGCCTGCTCTGAGCTGTTCTCATGTGTTTCTGAATCAGCTGAACTTTTTCTACCATCTCTTCTACCAATTCTGGTCCCATCAACTTTCTTTCACCCACTTCATCCCAGAAAGCTGGAGTTCGACACCGCTTCCCATATAATGCCTGAAATGGTGCCATCTGTATACTAGAATGAAAACTGTTATTATATGAAAACTCAACCAAAGAAAGATGTTGGTCCCAACTTCCCTGATAATCCATAGAACAAGCTCGTAGCATATCCTCCAATGTCTGAATTGTTCGTTCTGACTGTCCATCTGATTGAGGATGAAAAGCTGTACTAAAATTTAATTCAGTACCCAACGACTTCTGAAGGCCTTTCCAAAAGTTAGAAGTAAACCTGGGATCACGATCCGATACAATGGAGAGAGGAACTCCATGTAACCTGACTATCTCTTTAAGATACAAACGGGAAAGTTGATCAAGAGAGAAAGTATCTCGTATAGCAAGGAAATGAGCAGATTTGGTCAAGTGATCAACAATAACCCAGATTGCATTATTACCTCGAGATGTCTTCGGTAATCCAACAACAAAGTCCATGGATATATTCTCCCATTTCCACTCTGGAACTGGTAAAGGCTGAAGCATCCCTTTCTGTAACTGCCGCTCTGCTTTAACCTGTTGACAAGTCAAACACTTCATAGTAAAATCAGCAATATCTCTTTTCATTCCATCCCACCAGTAATACTCCCGCAGACCTCTGTACATCTTAGTACTAACAGGATGAAAAAAACAACTCATTCTTCAACTGTGAATCACAAGGCACACATAACCTCTTCACAAACCTCAAAACACAAACACAAACTTATCCAAGAACTCATGGAAAATTTTATTCATAAGGTCCATGAATACAAAAGGTGCATTGGTTAACCCCAAAGGCATAACTACAGATTCATAATGGCAATAACTAGTATGGAACACAGTCTTCGGAACGTCTGCTTCTTTTACTTTCAACTGATGGTACCCCGACCTCAAGTCAAACTTCGAAAAATACTGAGCTCCCTGGAGCTGACACCACTTCATTCGATGGCCCAACATCTGCTGAAGTTGTTGCAAAGGATTTCACCACCCCTTTCTGCTTGTAGTCTAACTGTTTCCCATCACTCAAGCTCTTTGTCGGACACTCGTTTGCATAGTGACCCATCTCATTGCACTTATAACATTTCACTAACTGTAAATCAAATTTTTTCTTACCTTCACCTTGATCCTTTTCAGTGCAATCACGAGCCTTATGTCCCATCTTACCACATCGGTAGCACTTTCCAGAATTCAGAAGACATTCCCCAGCATGCCTTTTGCCACATTTATCACAAACTGGAAACTTAGTTCTCTTACCATCAGACTTCTTTGAAGAATTCTTACCTTTCTCCTGCCACCTCGGTCTCTTCTTCTGCTGGTTGTTATAGAACACTTGGTCATCGGCAAACTCCATTTCCACCTTCTCAGCACATCGAACAAGCTTTTCATAACTTTTAAACTCACGAGAAGCTAATGCCCTTCGATACTTTGGCTTTAATCCTGAGTAAAAACGATTGATTTTACTATCAAGGTCTCGGATAAAATTTGGAGCATACCTTGCCAATCGAGTGAACCTTTCTTCATAGGAAGCCACTGAGTCTTCCTCTTGCCTCAATTCCAAGAATTGCTTTTCCATCCTAAGTCGAACAGCCTTAGGAAAATACTTCTCAAGAAACATACCTTTGAATTCATCCCAGTCAAGAGCATCAATCTCATCGGCATCCCTGATATTTTTAACCATAGACCACCACTGATCTGCCTCACCCTCCAAACGATAAATAGCAAGACTAACCTTTTGATTGTCTGAACACCCCATGACATCAAAAATCTTCTCCAGTGCTTTAATCCACCCTTCAGCTTGCACAGGGTCAGATGATCCTCTGAATGATGGTGGATGTTGCCTCATGAAATGTTCCACCACTGACATGTTCCTCTGCGGTTGATCTGGCTGATCTCGTGCATGGATACCACCGCCATTTATCGCCTGAGTCAACTGCGCCATTACTGCAACAAACTGTTCAGTTCCAATTCCGACCATTTCTGGATGCTGATTCGGAAGGTTGTCTTCCTCCTGATGTCGTCCCAACATAGCTGCTTTGTTTCCTCTGCGGAAAACCATTCTGAACACCGAAATATCTTAGGCGAAGCAACATGGTAATCCGTAAATGCTATATCATTTCAATCATATTATAATTTAACACTTTTCTAACTCCTAAAGTTGTCTAAACCGACCTCTGATACCAACTATAAGGCCCCAGCCTTAAACCTTACTTAATCTTGAGTTATTACAAGATTACACGTTGAGGATCTTTTCGGGTTTAGAGTTTTAGAGAATTAGATCATAAGACTTGCATTACATTCCACATATAAACAAAGTGGTTACATAAAGATAGTATTCTTCATTCCCATCAATGGAACACACATTTAAAATAAAACATGGATTAATTCTTGACACATCCTTGACTCTATCATCTTATCATGTACCTTTCCCTTGACCTGTGAAAAACATTTCAAAAACTTGGGATGAGCATAAAAACTCAATATGGGTTATAAAAAAAACATGGAAAGGAAACATGAGTTCATATATACATAAGAATGAAATCATACTTTACCCATAAAACATAGGCACTTTAACATGCCTCATAAAATCATGAATAAATCATAGAAACCATAGACATAAAGGTAACTTGAGGCATTCATAACATTCTTACATAGGGAGTAACCCTCTTGGTTACGTTTGGAATACCCATCACAGTATATTCCCTAAAATCTCTTCGGAGAAACCTTAACGTTTCACTCCTTCGCGTTACCCAATGCATTGGAGAGCTATAACGGGCTCACCCGCCCTTAGTTTATCACGGAACCACCCGTTCTTCATAATAATGCCCAAGAACCTCAACATAATCGTATCACATAAAACATGCATAAAGGAAACATAAAATTTCCACCATTCAATCACAAGATATCAATACCACACATTGATATAAAAATATTATGAAAACCATTTTCAATACCAAAGTAAAACATGGTATTTATTTTTCTTTTAAAAAGAAGGAATGGCTTGTAGAAGAAGCCGAAACTCAAATAACGGTTACGACGGCGGAGAAGTCGTTGTCGCCGCATACGTACGACAAAAACATTCCCTTTTGTCGTTTGGTAAACGCTTCGTATAAAAAAGATTCCTTTTGAATAAACGTAAAAGTCAAAGGGGTTTATACACCGTATAAAAGAAGGTTGTGTATAAAACAAAATATGCCTCAACGAAAGGAGATTGAGACGAAATCCCATACAATGATCATTTTTAAAATAAAATATATACATTATGTGTATTCACTATAAGTACACATAAATAAAGTACAAATACAAGATACGACATAATAACATAATGACATAATTTGAAAATAGGATATTAACCCAAAGAATGGAAATTGGGTTAAGAAGTTCCCATACCTCGTATCTGACTTGACCCGACCGTTCTTTAAACTCCTGAATAATAAACTTTAGTTAATCTCTACTTGATTATGAATCTTTTCCAAGTTCATTATTCCTTTTATACCATGTTATGAACATCATGTAATCATTTAAGTTAATAATGTTCATTTTGTCGGTATTTGGTTCTTAAGTCAAAAATAGACTTCTTACACTTACATGTTGTTAATTTGGTCAATGTTTCATTATATCCAGAATGTTATTCATGATGTAGATATCATATATGTCATATATATCCAGTACATACATGTATTTAAAATATTACATAATCATTTAGAGGTAAGAAATGAAATGCACCGTTCATGGAGACGGTAAGCCGTACGTACGCATGAACGCTACTTTCATTTCTTTGTCATATTAATGGAATTAAAACTAAATGAGACTTATGTATATTTTAATTCCAGAATTATATTCATCATTTAGATATATCATTAATTATATATATCCATTATATACATGTACTTTTAATAGTACATTACATTTGGGGATAAGAAATGAAATGCACCGTTCATGGAGACGGTAGTCCGTACGTACGCATGAACGCTACTTTCATTTCTATCTCATACTTTAATGGAAATAAATGATAATGATATATATAGGTATATTATAATTCCAGTATAAAATCATGTATAATATCATTAACTTTATCCTTTACACATCCCACATATGGTATTGACGAATCAAATCACTTTTAGGGGGCGGTAGTCCGCGCTTCCTAAAATGAAGATATCGTGTTTTACCCATAATGGAAACCATAAAGGTATGCCCAAAATAAAAAAACAGAAGCTTAAGGAAAACATAAACATATTATATATCATATATAAAAATAGTGACATCATAATGGCCACCTTTGAAGGTGTTTAATGAGTGTTGAACAATCATCGTTTCGGGAGGCAGAATTTCGCCATCCACGGAAACCGTATGTTCTTTAACCATTTGATGTAGTTGTGTGAGAGTGTAGCTCAAATATATCTTATAACAACATCCTAGTATATTGAAGATACTGGTGTTGTTACAAAAGAAGTAAATAAAAAGAGTTTAGGGGGTTGGAGAAGCAAAATAAAACAAATGAACATGAGAGAATGAAATACCTTAAAAAGTGTAACTTCTTTTGGTTTGAGCCTAAAGGCTTCCTTTCAAAGGGTTCTGCCCAAAGGGAATCCTCTAGTATGAGGAGAGGGATGTGGAGAGAGCAAATGGGCAGGGGTTGGCCGAGCCAAAGGCTTTTGAAGTGTGTGAAATAAGGTGGAGGTGGGGGCCTTTTATAAGGGGAGAGGAGGGGCACTTTTGGAAAGTAAAGAAACATTACATTATTTGAAAATGTGTTTCGGTTTTAAAAGGTCCCACATTGATAGAATTCGTGGATAAGGTGATAAGGCATCGAAATCCATTCATCCAATTGGTTTTGGACATGTGTAGTTCATAGATTTTATTTTATCTTTCCATTTTATTTAAATCGTCAAATAATGATGTCATCGCTGCATCATTATTATGTCATAAATAATTAAATTTATTTAATGTCTAAAAATTATAAAACAAATACTATGATGTAGGAAATCTTTTTATCTTTCCATTGAATATTTATAATCAAAATTTGGACTTGTATAACCCCACTTAAAAATTGTTTTCGCAAAACATATTATGTTTGTGTCATTTTCACTTTAACATTTAATAAAAAGTAATTTATGTTATTTCCCAACAAAAGTGGATACATGGGGTCCCCAAGTTGACCCATGGCTTGTCTTGGTCGGCCATGACACAACAAATAAGGTTGGGACATGTGTCTAGGTCATTTTATATTATTAAAGCATTATTTATTCCTTAAACTACACTAATTACCACTAATCGCGATTAAAAACTTAATAAGTTACTATTCACCAAAAAATTATTTTAATCTCATTGAACCACATTTTACTTCTTAATGACAACCATGTATGTCGGATTTTCAAAATTCAATACACATTAGTGGTAAAATTTCATTTAACTGAAAAATCAGTTTGCTTGATTACCACTTAGTGGTTTCACTATTCATCAAAAATTGAAGTTTTTCAGAAAATTACCAAAAATTCACCCTAAGCTATATTTGATATTCCGAATTCAAAAATGAAGTCTATTTTACAAAATTCAAATCATATAAGTCACATTAATTAATTTAATAATTAATTCCCGCTGCCAGAGCAAATAGCGTGTTTTTACAAAACAATAAGTATCAAAAGATTGACACCAGTTTAAGTCTAATTTCAAATCGAAATTGATTCCAATGACCACCATTGGATAAAATTGTAAAAATATATTCTAATTTCACTTTAAAACCAATTCAAAAGATAATCTAATCATATAAATAAATTAGATCAAAAAGAGGTTTTGAATTAAAATGCAACATTTTACACTATTCATAAAAAAAATGAACTTTATCAGAAAGGTACCAAAAATTACACAAAGTAAAATTTGATGTCCCGATTCTTAATAAGAGTTTTATTTGGTCCAAAAGAATGTATAAGAGTGATCAAAACTATATTCAATGACGGTTCACCATTAAAAGGTGATAAGTGAACCTTTAGTGAAAATTAGAGTATAAAAGCCTAAAATTGAACTCTTTCCGTATTTTAAGCCTTTATCTTTTATTGGGTAAATGTAAAAACATATAAAAACATATCTATTCATATTTTAGTAATTTCTATTCATTCCCGCCAGTACAACGACTACTTGTTAACTAACATTTTAAAAAAAAATATTATTTTATTACTAGTGTGCTACGTAAGTTTCAAAGAAACTCATCGTTGCGTATCGGGTACGCTATCGAACATAGCAACCCCTTTTAATTAAAATTCATATTTAATTCTCTAATATTAATAAATATGAAAATTATTTATTCTTTAATTACCTGGGATGTTACATCCTTCCCCCCTTTTGGGAATTGCGTCCTCGCAATTTTATTCACTTATCAAAATAAGTGGGGGTATTTATCCCTCATAGCATTTTCAGATTCCCACGTTGCCTCTTCAATCATGTGGTTTTTCCACAAAACCTTTACCTGGTGAATCACCTTATTCCGTAACACTTGCTCCCTGTGGTCAAGAATCTGGACCGGTTGTTCCTCATAAGATAGGTTCTCTTCCAGCTGAACTACCTCTGGACTCAAAACATGAGATGGATCTGGCATATACTTTCTCAACATCGAAACGTGAAAAACATTGTGTACCTGAGATAAACTCGGAGGTAAAGCCACTCGGTATGCAACTGATCCAACTCTTTCCAGAATTTCGTATGGTCCAATAAACCTTGGACTCAACTTTCCTTTCTTACCAAATCTCATCACACTTTTTCAAGGAGAAACCTTGAGAAAAACATGATCACCCACCTCGAAAGATAGATCCTTCCTCCGGTTATTCGCATAACTCTTCTGCCTGCTCTGAGCTGTTCTCATGTGTTTCTGAATCAGCTGAACTTTTTCTGCCATCTCTTCTACCAATTCTGGTCCCATCAACTTTCTTTCACCCACTTCATCCCAGAAAGCTGGAGTTCGACACCGCTTCCCATATAATGCCTGAAATGGTGCCATCTGTATACTAGAATGAAAACTGTTATTATATGAAAACTCAACCAAAGAAAGATGTTGGTCCCAACTTCCCTGATAATCCATAGAACAAGCTCGTAGCATATCCTCCAATGTCTGAATTGTTCGTTCTGACTGTCCATCTGATTGAGGATGAAAAGCTGTACTAAAATTTAATTCAGTACCCAACGACTTCTGAAGGCCTTTCCAAAAGTTAGAAGTAAACCTGGGATCACGATCCGATACAATGGAGAGAGGAACTCCATGTAACCTGACTATCTCTTTAAGATACAAACGGGAAAGTTGATCAAGAGAGAAAGTATCTCGTATAGCAAGGAAATGAGCAGATTTGGTCAAGTGATCAACAATAACCCAGATTGCATTATTACCTCGAGATGTCTTCGGTAATCCAACAACAAAGTCCATGGATATATTCTTCCATTTCCACTCTGGAACTGGTAAAGGCTGAAGCATCCCTTTCTGTAACTGCCGCTCTGCTTTAACCTGTTGACAAGTCAAACACTTCATAGTAAAATCAGCAATATCTCTTTTCATTCCATCCCACCAGTAATACTCCCGCAGACCTCTGTACATCTTAGTACTAACAGGATGAAAAAAACAACTCATTCTTCAACTGTGAATCACAAGGCACACATAACCTCTTCACAAACCTCAAAACACAAACACAAACTTATCCAAGAACTCATGGAAAATTTTATTCATAAGGTCCATGAATACAAAAGGTGCATTGGTTAACCCCAAAGGCATAACTACAGATTCATAATGGCAATAACTAGTATGGAACACAGTCTTCGGAACGTCTGCTTCTTTTACTTTCAACTGATGGTACCCCGACCTCAAGTCAAACTTCGAAAAATACTGAGCTCCCTGGAGCTGACACCACTTCATTCGATGGCCCAACATCTGCTGAAGTTGTTGCAAAGGATTTCACCACCCCTTTCTGCTTGTAGTCTAACTGTTTCCCATCACTCAAGCTCTTTGTCGGACACTCGTTTGCATAGTGACCCATCTCATTGCACTTATAACATTTCACTAACTGTAAATCAAATTTTTTCTTACCTTCACCTTGATCCTTTTCAGTGCAATCACGAGCCTTATGTCCCATCTTACCACATCGGTAGCACTTTCCAGAATTCAGAAGACATTCCCCAGCATGCCTTTTGCCACATTTATCACAAACTGGAAACTTAGTTCTCTTACCATCAGACTTCTTTGAAGAATTCTTACCTTTCTCCTGCCACCTCGGTCTCTTCTTCTGCTGGTTGTTATAGAACACTTGGTCATCGGCAAACTCCATTTCCACCTTCTCAGCACATCGAACAAGCTTTTCATAACTTTTAAACTCACGAGAAGCTAATGCCCTTCGATACTTTGGCTTTAATCCTGAGTAAAAACGATTGATTTTACTATCAAGGTCTCGGATAAAATTTGGAGCATACCTTGCCAATCGAGTGAACCTTTCTTCATAGGAAGCCACTGAGTCTTCCTCTTGCCTCAATTCCAAGAATTGCTTTTCCATCCTAAGTCGAACAGCCTTAGGAAAATACTTCTCAAGAAACATACCTTTGAATTCATCCCAGTCAAGAGCATCAATCTCATCGGCATCCCTGATATTTTTAACCATAGACCACCACTGATCTGCCTCACCCTCCAAACGATAAATAGCAAGACTAACCTTTTGATTGTCTGAACACCCCATGACATCAAAAATCTTCTCCAGTGCTTTAATCCACCCTTCATCTTGCACAGGGTCAGATGATCCTCTGAATGATGGTGGATGTTGCCTCATGAAATGTTCCACCACTGACATGTTCCTCTGCGGTTGATCTGGCTGATCTCGTGCATGGATACCACCGCCATTTATCGCCTGAGTCAACTGCGCCATTACTGCAACAAACTGTTCAGTTCCAATTCCGACCATTTCTGGATGCTGATTCGGAAGGTTGTCTTCCTCCTGATGTCGTCCCAACATAGCTGCTTTGTTTCCTCTGCGGAAAACCATTCTGAACACCGAAATATCTTAGGCGAAGCAACATGGTAATCCGTAAATGCTATATCATTTCAATCATATTATAATTTAACACTTTTCTAACTCCTAAAGTTGTCTAAACCGACCTCTGATACCAACTATAAGGCCCCAGCCTTAAACCTTACTTAATCTTGAGTTATTACAAGATTACACGTTGAGGATCTTTTCGGGTTTAGAGTTTTAGAGAATTAGATCATAAGACTTGCATTACATTCCACATATAAACAAAGTGGTTACATAAAGATAGTATTCTTCATTCCCATCAATGGAACACACATTTAAAATAAAACATGGATTAATTCTTGACACATCCTTGACTCTATCATCTTATCATGTACCTTTCCCTTGACCTGTGAAAAACATTTCAAAAACTTGGGATGAGCATAAAAACTCAGTATGGGTTATAAAAAAAACATGGAAAGGAAACATGAGTTCATATATACATAAGAATGAAATCATACTTTACCCATAAAACATAGGCACTTTAACATGCCTCATAAAATCATGAATAAATCATAGAAACCATAGACATAAAGGTAACTTGAGGCATTCATAACATTCTTACATAGGGAGTAACCCTCTTGGTTACGTTTGGAATACCCATCACAGTATATTCCCTAAAATCTCTTCGGAGAAACCTTAACGTTTCACTCCTTCGCGTTACCCAATGCATTGGAGAGCTATAACGGGCTCACCCGCCCTTAGTTTATCACGGAACCACCCGTTCTTCATAATAATGCCCAAGAACCTCAACATAATCGTATCACATAAAACATGCATAAAGGAAACATAAAATTTCCACCATTCAATCACAAGATATCAATACCACACATTGATATAAAAATATTATGAAAACCATTTTCAATACCAAAGTAAAACATGGTATTTATTTTTCTTTTAAAAAGAAGGAATGGCTTGTAGAAGAAGCCGAAACTCAAATAACGGTTACGACGGCGGAGAAGTCGTTGTCGCCGCATACGTACGACAAAAACATTCCCTTTTGTCGTTTGGTAAACGCTTCGTATAAAAAAGATTCCTTTTGAATAAACGTAAAAGTCAAAGGGGTTTATACACCGTATAAAAGAAGGTTGTGTATAAAACAAAATATGCCTCAACGAAAGGAGATTGAGACGAAATCCCATACAATGATCATTTTTAAAATAAAATATATACATTATGTGTATTCACTATAAGTACACATAAATAAAGTACAAATACAAGATACGACATAATAACATAATGACATAATTTGAAAATAGGATATTAACCCAAAGAATGGAAATTGGGTTAAGAAGTTCCCATACCTCGTATCTGACTTGACCCGACCGTTCTTTAAACTCCTGAATAATAAACTTTAGTTAATCTCTACTTGATTATGAATCTTTTCCAAGTTCATTATTCCTTTTATACCATGTTATGAACATCATGTAATCATTTAAGTTAATAATGTTCATTTTGTCGGTATTTGGTTCTTAAGTCAAAAATAGACTTCTTACACTTACATGTTGTTAATTTGGTCAATGTTTCATTATATCCAGAATGTTATTCATGATGTAGATATCATATATGTCATATATATCCAGTACATACATGTATTTAAAATATTACATAATCATTTAGAGGTAAGAAATGAAATGCACCGTTCATGGAGACGGTAAGCCGTACGTACGCATGAACGCTACTTTCATTTCTTTGTCATATTAATGGAATTAAAACTAAATGAGACTTATGTATATTTTAATTCCAGAATTATATTCATCATTTAGATATATCATTAATTATATATATCCATTATATACATGTACTTTTAATAGTACATTACATTTGGGGATAAGAAATGAAATGCACCGTTCATGGAGACGGTAGTCCGTACGTACGCATGAACGCTACTTTCATTTCTATCTCATACTTTAATGGAAATAAATGATAATGATATATATAGGTATATTATAATTCCAGTATAAAATCATGTATAATATCATTAACTTTATCCTTTACACATCCCACATATGGTATTGACGAATCAAATCACTTTTAGGGGGCGGTAGTCCGCGCTTCCTAAAATGAAGATATCGTGTTTTACCCATAATGGAAACCATAAAGGTATGCCCAAAATAAAAAAACAGAAGCTTAAGGAAAACATAAACATATTATATATCATATATAAAAATAGTGACATCATAATGGCCACCTTTGAAGGTGTTTAATGAGTGTTGAACAATCATCGTTTCGGGAGGCAGAATTTCGCCATCCACGGAAACCGTATGTTCTTTAACCATTTGATGTAGTTGTGTGAGAGTGTAGCTCAAATATATCTTATAACAACATCCTAGTATATTGAAGATACTGGTGTTGTTACAAAAGAAGTAAATAAAAAGAGTTTAGGGGGTTGGAGAAGCAAAATAAAACAAATGAACATGAGAGAATGAAATACCTTAAAAAGTGTAACTTCTTTTGGTTTGAGCCTAAAGGCTTCCTTTCAAAGGGTTCTGCCCAAAGGGAATCCTCTAGGATGAGGAGAGGGATGTGGAGAGAGCAAATGGGCAGGGGTTGGCCGAGCCAAAGGCTTTTGAAGTGTGTGAAATAAGGTGGAGGTGGGGGCCTTTTATAAGGGGAGAGGAGGGGCACTTTTGGAAAGTAAAGAAACATTACATTATTTGAAAATGTGTTTCGGTTTTAAAAGGTCCCACATTGATGGAATTCGTGGATAAGGTGATAAGGCATCGAAATCCATTCATCCAATTGGTTTTGGACATGTGTAGTTCATAGATTTTATTTTATCTTTCCATTTTATTTAAATCGTCAAATAATGATGTCATCGCTGCATCATTATTATGTCATAAATAATTAAATTTATTTAATGTCTAAAAATTATAAAACAAATACTATGATGTAGGAAATCTTTTTATCTTTCCATTGAATATTTATAATCAAAATTTGGACTTGTATAACCCCACTTAAAAATTGTTTTCGCAAAACATATTATGTTTGTGTCATTTTCACTTTAACATTTAATAAAAAGTAATTTATGTTATTTCCCAACAAAAGTGGATACATGGGGTCCCCAAGTTGACCCATGGCTTGTCTTGGTCGGCCATGACACAACCAATAAGGTTGGGACATGTGTCTAGGTCATTTTATATTATTAAAGCATTATTTATTCCTTAAACTACACTAATTACCACTAATCGCGATTAAAAACTTAATAAGTTACTATTCACCAAAAAATTATTTTAATCTCATTGAACCACATTTTACTTCTTAATGACAACCATGTATGTCGGATTTTCAAAATTCAATACACATTAGTGGTAAAATTTCATTTAACTGAAAAATCAGTTTGCTTGATTACCACTTAGTGGTTTCACTATTCATCAAAAATTGAAGTTTTTCAGAAAATTACCAAAAATTCACCCTAAGCTATATTTGATATTCCGAATTCAAAAATGAAGTCTATTTTACAAAATTCAAATCATATAAGTCACATTAATTAATTTAATAATTAATTCCCGCTGCCAGAGCAAATAGCGTGTTTTTACAAAACAATAAGTATCAAAAGATTGACACCAGTTTAAGTCTAATTTCAAATCGAAATTGATTCCAATGACCACCATTGGATAAAATTGTAAAAATATATTCTAATTTCACTTTAAAACCAATTCAAAAGATAATCTAATCATATAAATAAATTAGATCAAAAAGAGGTTTTGAATTAAAATGCAACATTTTACACTATTCATAAAAAAAAATGAACTTTATCAGAAAGGTACCAAAAATTACACAAAGTAAAATTTGATGTCCCGATTCTTAATAAGAGTTTTATTTGGTCCAAAAGAATGTATAAGAGTGATCAAAACTATATTCAATGATGGTTCACCATTAAAAGGTGATAAGTGAACCTTTAGTGAAAATTAGAGTATAAAAGCCTAAAATTGAACTCTTTCCGTATTTTAAGCCTTTATCTTTTATTGGGTAAATGTAAAAACATATAAAAACATATCTATTCATATTTTAGTAATTTCTATTCATTCCCGCCAGTACAACGACTACTTGTTAACTAACATTTTAAAAAAAAATATTATTTTATTACTAGTGTGCTACGTAAGTTTCAAAGAAACTCATCGTTGCGTATCGGGTACGCTATCGAACATAGCAACCCCTTTTAATTAAAATTCATATTTAATTCTCTAATATTAATAAATATGAAAATTATTTATTCTTTAATTACCTGGGATGTTACAATTTATATTGGAAATTTTTATTTGATTCCTTTTTATACCTTATCACTTATTCATTCCATAATTTATTGATTTGGATCAATTTCCCTTAAGAGTGACTTCCCTTTATTAAAACCATAAGAGAATTTTCAAAAAGGAAAACAAATTTCACTTATAAAATGGGATAACGTATCCCCAGTTCATCTCACACCACTAACCCTTAATTTATTCACTAACTATATAAAACCCTCCGCTAAAAACCCCTATCCTCATTGAATATTTTTTGGTCTTATCAAAATATCACCCCTTAGAGGTTTAACAACCCTCACAAATGAGATAATTCAAGTAGTGAGGGGTAATGTTAGAATAAAGTATTTTTATATGTTTTATTTTTTTCACTTATTCTTCCAAATATAAAATTATAAAACTATTAAATGATATAATTAGTATCACAATTATACTATTATTTTATTATAATTACATATAAATCATTAATCACCCTTCCCTTTTTCATTAAGAAAAACAAAACATTGTTCATGTTTGTGTGTGGACTATCACCTCCATGAATAAACATGTCATATCATCCTTAACTACCATAAATGGAAGGTATAAAAGGGGTATTTAAGAAATAATTATGATATATATTATAATTTTACGATTATTAAATAAATAATAATATTTCTCATTTCTCTAGTTCATAAAAAATGAAATCATCATCTATTTGTATGTGTGAACAACTACCGTAATGGAACGATGCATTACATTTTTAACTTCAACCATAATGGATATTTTGTTTTATAATTGATTAATATATTTGATATATATTACAATTATATGTCACTAATATACATATAAAAACAAATTAATTAATAAATTTTATAAGGTAAGTCATCGACACTAATAAATAACCAAAAACAAGGTCATCATTGTATTTTATATTATGAAACACAGAAAATCTCGCATTTATGGGAATTATATTATCATAAAACATTATATAAAATCCATTTCTCGACCATTAATTTTCTTAATGATCAAATTCAAAAAAATAAAAAATTCCAACACCACTATTACAAAACTAGTACAAAATATCCACAATTATTCAGAAAAATATAATATCGGAAGACAATTATTATAAATTTAGTGTATAAAATTAAATATTTAAGAATAAGGTTCATAAATAGATAATTATTATGTTTTTATTAATGACAATGGAGGTAAAATAAATTCCATTGAAATTAAGAGTAAATTTATGGGATTTTGGTAACTCCAATATCCTTCTTTGAGTTACTTATTTTATTTAAAACTTCAACCACTATTGTTATATATATTAAATGATATCCTTTTATATAAAATTTATAATGTTATCTCTCTAGTAAAATGAATTCTTAATTCAGTTCCTCTTTAATGGATTTTTTTTCTAAAAAAATATAAAATGTTTTGAATAATTCTCATCCTCTTAAGTGTTGATTTCTCTAAATGGATCATTAAATCAAGTATATTTTTCACCAACCACAAATATTCTCACTTCTTATTTTAAAATCAAAATATACATCAATTCATTCAGTCTTCATACTTCCCTTTTATGGAAATGGGTTTTTACTCTCTTTTATTATTTGCCTTCCATTTGTTATTTATTTTAAAAGGGATCTATTTTAACTAATCTTATGTTTTATAAATCACCATCAACCTGATTTTATGATGATACTCTTTTTGTTGATTAGTATCAATTGATCTGGTTTATGTGCTTATTCATGTGATATCTTTTAAAATTTGATCTGAAACCCATTCTTATTCCTCGTTTTTAATGATGTATTTATTCGACTTTTTAACAGGGAAAACATGTGTATGGTAAAACTTTCAGTCATGGGTGGGCGTTATATAGCCCTCTCATGTATTAAGTAAATATTTACATCTCACTAGATAATAATTAAATTATTAGTAATTCTTGATCTAAAATGGGAAATGATTTTTGATTCTTGGTCCACTAAGTGTAATAAGATGGGATTCCTGACCCACTATGTGAAATATGTGGTGATTCCAAATCCATAACGTTGTGTTTCTATACAATTGTTGGTTCTACAATCCATGGAAATTTGACCATCACATGCTCTCTGTCTCATGTTTTTCTGTCTTTAAGTTATGTTGTATGTTTGATAATATGGGATTACTTGTTCTCATATTATGTCATTTAAACCATTTTTATGATTCAATGTTATATTTACTTGAGATTTATCTACTTATTATGTTTTATTAGCTGATTCTGATCTCACCATTGGTAATACGTTGATATTTTTATTTTTACCTCACTAGGTTTTTTAGATCTCAACCATTTCTTACATTTCTATTTCCCAGGGAATGAGTTTGAATTATACATGGGAGATGTTTAAAAGAATTACTAGTATGATGAAATTATATTGAAAAGTAAATAAGAATTTTAAAATAAGATTATTATGTAGCAAGGATTCAAAAATAATAAACCTATTGATTCTCAGTATACTGATTTTATTGTGTTATTTATTGTTTTAATTATTGAAACTATGCATATTGAAGGAATATTTATCTTGGTTCACATTAGTTGGAATCAAACCAAAGGATTACATATTTTTGGATATTATTTTTGTTATCATCAATATTATAATTTTAGAACCATAGTAAAAACCCAATATATGAGTCTAAGTATAGTAAAATATACTGAAATATTGATAAATTATTTATTATGTTGTTTTCTTATCAATACATCTCTGGAAACAAGAAATTTGATGATGATGTGGCATATATTCACTAATGAGTAATCACATTAAAACGGGTTGGTTGATTATTGATAGAATCATCACTCTATCACACAATAAGTTGGTCTAAGACTATAAACTTTGATATACACACTTAGGGTATATGATTTGGTTGATTATACTTTATTTATAAACAAATATGAATGATTTATCTCCTAACTAAATTTAGTGATTATGTTGGGAAGTATAAGATAACCTGGCTAAAATTAACCAAGGATTGATATAACAGGAACTAAAATAATTATAAGATAACACGTTGATGTAAAAGGGTAAAAGGTTTTATGGTTGAATAAATTTAATGTTATTTATTACTATAATTCCATTATGATATCATATATTCATCACTCAGGTTAACCCCTTTTTGTTTTAGAGATGTTTGTAATGAGAATGGATTGAATTAACAATGGCTGTGATAAACAACCAAATTACTTCCCCAAGAAACAACCCAATGGAATAGAGGATGGAGCGCAAAACCTCAGGGAAATTCTCACCAAAATCTCAAAAGCTATAAGTAATAATAAAAATCATGTTGAACTCTTAGACACACCATGAAGGGATAATCATTATAATGAGTCTTTTATGTTGTAATTTCCAACCTCCATCAATGAATCTTCTAACTTAATTATTACCTAGAAATGTTTCAATGTGATGAAATATATATATTTTGTTCTCTAGTTCATGAATCATAAGAATTTCTCACTTAAATTCTATCATTTGGATTGTAAGGATGACTAATTCTGTAATCTATTTGAGAATATGATGAAGAAGGAGGAAATCAACTCAATGGTATGGTAAGAGTTCAATAAAGTGTCCTTTACTAATGATTTTCCTATAACTCCACACACAAATATATAGATGGAATTCAAGGAGTTGAAACAAAATGATAATGAAACCATTCGAAATTATGAATAAAACATCACAATACTGTAGAGGAATGCCTCTTGATTTTTTAAAAATATAGAGACTAAGATGAAATTATTAATTAGTAGACATATACCAATTATTAGAATGTAAATATCTATAATATAATTTGGTAGCTACAATGATATTGTCTAATGTGAAATAAATATAGAGATATAAGTAGGTTAATCTAATTATTAAATTCAAATAAAATAGAATACGAAGTTTCAAGGGAACTCAAAATGAAAAAAAATCATGAGGAATGAAATTCATGTTTTTTATTCTATAAATATGGAACGAAACACCTATGAAATTTCTTAACAAGGTGAGGTAGATTTTCTAAATGTGGTAGTGCTATCCATGAGGCTCAAATATTCTAAAATATTGAAAACTAAAAATGTAAAAGTAGATTTTCATCATTAATTCTCATCCCACTCTTCATTTTTTCAAATTACATATGTTTTTTCTCCATGAGAATCAATTATATAACCCTTGAGTTGATAAATTGAATAAACCCTAATAACCTTCCAAACCATGGGAATAGGGGAGATCATACATAATCAATACTATTAAGGTGGATCATGATAATAATGTGATGAAATGTTTATATATTCTCCATTCTAGATATTTTAATTCCTTATTTATTCTAGTTCAACGCATTATTTTATATTACAACATTTTTCTAAGAATATTTAATTATAACCTCAAGCATTGGATATTGAACTATCTATGAAAACACCAAGTGGAATGATGATCACATCTTAGATATATCTATCCTCTCAGATAAAATTTTATATGATGACCCTTCCTTCATATTTAATTCTTCTCCACTTGTTTGAATTTGACATAATATTGGGTATTGATTGGTTATCCCTATATATAGCCCATATCAATTGTCAAGAGAATGATATGTCATTTTATATCCCAAATAATCCAATTATGATATATCAATATAAGGAGGATATCCCATTTGAATTATATTAAATAATATAGGGATTTATTCCCTATAATGTGGGATTTCTATCTTTAACGATAAAATATGAATACAAATAGGAGGATAATCACATTATATAGGAATATCATGATGTATTTCTAGATAAAATCATCATTTTCCTCCCTGATCAGGAGGATGAGTTGTCAATTGAACTTATACAAGGATCTATTACATTATTTAAGATTATATATATAATGAATTATAATTATTTATAAGAATTATTGAAGTATATAAATTAGAATTTGTACAAGGTGTTTCTCTACACCAATGTTTCACCATGGGGATAATCAACCCTCTTCATTAAAATGAATATTGGATCAATGTGTGTTTTTGTTTACTATCATGATCTTAACAAGATAAAAATTAAGGTTAAATATCATTTAACCCTTATTGATGACATATTTTTCAAATCAGAGGATCTCAGTACTTCTAATATATTAACCTTCGATCTTGATATCAACATATATAGATTAAAATGGAGGATATTTTGAAAAAAAAGGTTTTGAAACAACATATAGACACTATAAATGTATAGTAATCCCATTAATATGGAAAAATTACCCTTACATATTTAAGGATCTAATTAATCAATTATTTAGAGACTACCATGATCTACTTTTGGTTGTATTTCTTAAAGATATTCAATATTAACAAAAGAGTGATGAAGATTGTAAATATTATTTAGAGATTGCATTAAAATTGAGAATAGAAAAAATGGTAGGTATAATTTAGCTAGTGTGAATTATTATGGGAGAACGTGTCATTATGGGATCATGTAATCATAATAAAGTGTACATTAGTAGATCCATCAAAAATGGAAGTTTTCGATCAATAAACCAGATGGAACACTGTAACTGAGATTTGAAGATAATTCGGGTTAGTAAGATATTATAAATTCTTTGTGGGAAATTTATCATGGCTATAAAATATGTCTTCCAAGTTAACACATAAACGAGTAATATTCAGTAAGATATAGTAACATAGAGAAAAAATAATGGAATTAAAAATTGAGTTAGTCTCTTCTCTTATACATACATTACCCTAGAGTGGGGAATGGTTTTTAATTTATTTTGATTCTTTAAAATGGGTTTGGGTTATATCATCATGTAGAATGATAAAGTAATTTCTTATACCAAATGCTAATTAAATAATACTAAGTAAAATTACACAATTTTTTATTTGGTGATGATGAACATAATATTTTCATTATATATTTGGTGACATTATCATAGTAGAGAAATGTATTAAATGTATAAGGATCACAAGAGATTGAAATATACATTCAAATAGAATTAGTTAAATATCCACAAAATGAGATGGTTAGAATTGATAAAATATTGTGACAACTCAATATATTTCTTCCTTGGGATAGAAGTCAAGGTGGTTGATGATCCGAGTAGAATATATCATTCTACCCTTCTTGTACATCCATATTTCATGATTTTTTCTTATCACAAACATTCAATTATGTATCTAATGGTCTTATTGAAGCATTATTTTATTCATTGGTAAGATATCTAATTGAGAAGTTAATAAACCAATTGAAGAAGTTTAATAGGCTTTATATATTTAAGAAATGAGTTATTTCTATTTATGAAACCATGTATGGTAGATGGAAGATCCATTTATAGCTTTATAAGAATATTGATGGGATAATTGAAGTGTACAGATCACTTTAGGAGGAACTAGATCCCTTATGTAAGTAAACAAACTTCATTATGAAACTAGATTTTATCATCTACTGAGTGGTAGTAAACAGAATCATGAGTTCCCAATAAATCTTAGAGACTAGCTAGTGGGATCAACCTATTTTCCTGTGGGTAAGATTATTCATGTTAAAAATTTTAATTATTGTGGACATTATTCGTCTTAAATGGTTTTTCACAGGGATTAATGATCCGAATTAATTATACAATTTTACATGATGTTTTTATCTATAAAAAGAAGATATTTTTGTCTTGGGTATTTATAATTATAACACTCAATGATGGTTTATTGAATGATCAAGTCAACTGATGTGGAAATGATATATATCTATCCACCTTTCATTAATCTATAAGCACTCTTTCAAGTTGCAATTTCCAATTCTCAATCTCTTTATATTTCACTATCTAACTTTATCTCGGTATATCTCTCTCACAATGTTCATTCTTTTAATATATTTGATTTTGTCTTTTTAATGAGTTTGTTCTAAAAAAGAATTTCTCTTCTCATCACCTCTTCTAAAAAAGGTGCTCAATAACCTAAATTTTGGAATCAAGGTTTCTTTCTAATTCCATCAAAAAGAAAGGGAGTACATGGTTAATTCATCTCTATTAAAATAAATATAGAAATAAAATAAACCTTTCAACCTGAGTTATAAGATATATCTTCTCATACAAATATATTATCGAACATAATTATCATAATGTGTTAGTTGTTGCTTTTAATATACGATTCACTTCATTCAAATACAATGCAAAAAAATTATATATTTGATGTGTTTTTTTATTATATACATACTTTCCTCATTAATATTTAAATTAGCATCTTACTAGAGATCAAATTTATCAATTTATCACTTTGTCAATTTCAAATATTTATCACATTATCATGTAAATATATTTTATATTTTAATTTACCATTAAATCTTTATTTTATTTTTATATGTTCAATTTACTACCCATTTGTTCATCCCACTTCGGCCAAAAACCCTATCAATGACGAGGATAAAAAACCCAGTACTCATCGATTTTATAAGGATGGATTTATACTCATAAGGGATGGTGATAAATTGTATCTTTCCCAAATTAGAGGGCAAATATCCATTGACATAATGATAAAAGAATCCCATAATGTTGATGTAGAGCTAAAAAAAGGTACCAAATATTCTGGAGTTTATATTTGAAAAATATAAAGTTATAAGGTAGAAATATGGATATTTATCCCATAAAAATCATAATTAAATAAGTAACTTATGGATGATGCACATAGGTCATGCTTCTATATACATCAAAAAAGTACATATATGTGTAAAGACATAAAAAAATTCTAGTGTAGTATTATGAATATATACATTCTAGAATATGTATCCCAATGTTTGGTATGCCATAAAGTTAAGGCTGGGTAATAAAATTCCAAGGTTATGTTATAAAAATTACTAATAGTTATGTGGAAATGCAAAAATGTCACAATTTATTTGAACATTAGACTCCACAAAATTCATAATTTTCATAATGTTATTTGGGTTGTAGTTTACCTCCTTAAAAAGTCATCACGTTTCAATTATATAAAAGAAAACATTCCCCTTAACCAAATTGGAAGGATATATATAATGTAATTAGTGAAAATGTATAGAGTACCAATATCTACTGTATCTAATTGAGACCCGATGCTTACCTTGACATTTTAGATAATTCTCAATAAATAATTGGAAATAGAGCTATGTTTCAATACTATTTATCATCCTCAAATTTATTGTATGTCTGAAAGGAGATTTAAAACTATATATGAAATGATGATATATTGTTCGATTGATTTACAATTATTTTGGGATCAAAACCTCCCATTAGAATAGTTTTCATATAAAAATTGTTTCCACTATAATATTCATATGGATATATTTGAGGCTCTTTGTGGGAGGATATGTAGGACTCCAATATGTTGGGATGAAGTTGGAGAGATAAATATGAGAGATATTTACCTTGTCCAAGAAATGATAGAGATGATTCCAACCATTAAATTGTATATCAAAGTGAAAAAATTAAACGTAAAATTAATATAGATAAGTTTCCAAGACATATATTTTTTGATGTTAGTGACAATGTGTTACTTTGAAAATATACATAGAAATGGGTTATATGAGTTGGGATGAAATAGAATTTGAACCTTAGATACACCAGTCCCTTCGAGATCCTTGATGTTGTTGGAGTTATAGAATATGATTTATAACTGGATCAAAATGTAACACTCTAAAATTTTATGACATATTTTATCTTTAAATAAATTTATTTTATTTCATACCATTATTTTAAAGAAACACTTAGTTTGAATGAATCATGATATACTATTAAAATACTATTATTTAATGTGATAGTTATTTCCTTTCCATTGGATTGTATAGTATGAATGGGACTGAATGAATCAAGAAACATTATTTTTTACAC
The DNA here is from genome assembly GCA_963277665.1 of Viscum album. NCBI lineage: Eukaryota > Viridiplantae > Streptophyta > Magnoliopsida > Santalales > Viscaceae > Viscum > Viscum album. The sequence goes on along the minus strand of OY728165.1, from coordinate 1,878,939,699 downwards.
AGGTATAAAATTAATTCCTTAGTTTAAAATTGGTTACAAATTAAAATAAATTCATTCAAAGGGAAAGAAGATAAGTTTTTTTAAACTATTTTTCCACACAATGTGTTTTTATATTAATAAATTGAACTAACCATTGTTATTGAATTGTTTTAATTAAATATACAGTTGATATTTTCAATAATATATTTTAACATTCATATAATAGTTTTTACATGGAAATAATTGATGGTAAACTCAATTTTATTCTTAAAAATACATTTTTCTAAAACGGTTATATTGTATTTTGCATACTTATTTAAAAATGTATTTCTGATAATTATAGAAATTATATAATATAAAATATATTTAATATTTATAATCATTGTAATTAAAATTATTCAATAGGTTTGAATTAATTTATTTTCATAATTAATTGCAAAAAATATAAATATTTTTTTACCACATTTAAGGTTAAAATGGGGTCACCAGGTAGTCAGCCTAAGATATAAGGTTTAAAATATCCTAAAAAACTTTTTTACTTGATATATTGATTTTATATCTATTTTATAAAAATTATATTCTAATATTTTGAATTTTGGAGTCACTTTACTTGTTTAAGACATCAATATATTTTTATCTTTTGAACATATCCACATGTGTCCTCTCCCTCCCTTATAAATGGATACCACTTGTCCTCTAATAATAAATCATTATAAGACTTATAAATCATCAAATAATAATAATAATACCTACCTAATATTACTTCCCATGTTATAGAGTTTTTTTATCATAATACCATCACTTCAAGGCTTATGGTGTAATCGAAAGAATATTTCACAATAAAGAGGTATGAATCTAAACTGTGTACTTAAATAATTATTTCTTATTAGACTTCATCTAAATTTATAATATTCATTCTAAAACAAATAGTTCAGTGTCTTAAATATAATTAATTGTGATTATGTTGATTTATCATTCATTTTATACAACCTTTATAGAAAATGGGAAATGAAAGTATCGCTCATGCTTATGTGTGGACTACAACCACCAAGTAGTGATATGACACATTTTCCAACCCATAAAAGTTTTTTATGATAGATTTAATATTTATAAATTATATTTATATAAAAATTATAATAATGTGATTATTATATCTTATCTATCATCTTATTTTTTTCATCTGTTGCTATATAATAAAGACACACATGCGTACATGCTGACTACGACCACCACGAATAGATGTCATTCATTTGTAATTTTCTCTTTACATTGTTGGTGATAATGATGTATTTAATGAATATATATTATTTTAATAATAAAATAATTATCCTAAAAAGGTGAATTATAATTTACAATTATATAATTACATCTATCAAAAAGTAAAAAAACATCACACGTGTGAATGTACGTACTACCATCTTTATTAAGTGATATAATACATTTTTCTTCCCCTCTCTATAAGAATTAATATAAAAGTGTATATAATGAATAAATATTATAAATATATATATCATGATTAATATTCAATATATGATGATACCGTGACCAATATTGAAGTATTAGAATCAAATAAATGAATCTTGCAAGAAAAACATACCAGTTTTCACCCAAAACAATCATTTTAATGAAGAATTTTTTAGTAAAAAGATAACAAGAAATTATATGTAAATGATAAAATTAGAGGCCAAATCCTTAGGTAATTCTATGAAATTAGATACATTACATAAAAAATCAATCAACACACAATACAAGAAAGTACTCCACAATACACGAACTCATGACCTCACCGAGACACCGTAGGGTGTGCTACCAACTAAGTTGCACCTTAGGGGAAATTATAAAAGAATGAAACATAGTAAGTTATTTATTAATATGGTTTTAAAATATATATTAAATAAATTAATATTTATTATATATGATATTTTAATGTGTATGACGAAAGATGGGACTTTGAGGAAAAGGGTTTATGTTACAGTCTCATTTCTGTTATGTTATTTTCTAGGATATGTTCCCATTGAGAAAATTCATGTAGATATTATCAATTAAAAAAACATATACATTATTCCTATATAGTAATTTATGGTGTTTTATAAATTAGTATTATTTTTTCTCTCTTTTATATTTAAACTATTGATGAATTTTTTTTAATGACAAGTTGAACATATTTTCTATTTTGTCAATAAAAAATTTATTCCATGTCCATAATCACCAAAATTATTTTTTGAATGTTTTTAAATATAATTTACTTTTTAGGTATATCATTTACTACCATTAAATTAATTTATGATTTTTTTAAAAGGAATCCCTTTAAATAATATTTTTCCAAACAATTTGTTTCTTTATCATTACAGTGGTGTGAAGTGAATTTTTTCTTTAAACATATACAAAATGAACTGATTTCCCACCCGTCATAACTGTTATTTTATTTAAATATTCATTTACAAGTTTCCTTGGTTACATTCATATAAATTTATTTTTTTAATTTTCTATGAATTCTCAATTATAATTTTATAGAAAGGAAATTTAATTTTCTCATGTTTTTTAGGATAATTTCAAATGATAGTTTAAGAGTATTTTCTGTCTATTTTAATATACTTTAAGGAATATTATGCTTCACTAGGTTTTTTATTTTTTGATACCTTCCACATTATTTAGTTTCTGTGTATTATGATGGTGATGATTCAAATTTGATTCTATGAAACCCATTTCTTTTTCATGGGGTAATTAAGTTAGGATGAAACAATTATGAAACCCATTGGATTTATTTGGGTTACATTATGATTGAATAATTAAATGTTTATAAAGAATGATTCCTTTCAACATGTAATGATACAATGATGTGAAAAAAGTTTTTTTATCTTTCATTGCACATATGTTTTGTTTTTATTAGGTGATTGGTACCCATAACTAGGGAAATGAAATTTATGGATTTTTAGCTGAACAAGGGGCTGGTTGGAAACCAATGAACAGGTCATGATCAACAATGGTTTTAAATAAATTGGTTCTTGGAGCGGCTAGGAAGTTATGAACTCAATATGAGTTGTCTCTTGGAACCATTTTGTAGTGTTGGGAGATTGAGAATCTATCCCACTTGAATAAGGGAATGATGAGGAGATACGACATGAAGAGAGTCATCCATCATTGGACGGGTTTAATGTTAGAGTATTGAATAATCATTTGGCATAAAAAACAAGGTCCTCTGAGTCCGAGGAAGCAGAACATGAAGGGGAAAACCTTCGGTCCACCTCAAAGAAATGAAAGAACAACATTTTTGATTCAAATGGGTTTATTAATCCTATTCAAAGGCCTTGAAAATTGAAGGACAACGCTCATTTACATAGACCTAATATTACAAGGAAATCTAGAATAGGTAAAATCCCCCAAAATATATTCACTGCTATTGTGGACTTCTCAATGAGAAAACATAAGTGGTCCATTATGCTTGAGGTTCCATTAGATGATGAGATGATTGGCTCATAGGCAGAGGAACCAACTAAAATTTATTCAAAGAATACATATAAATAAGACAATGGATCAATAACACCTTGGACCTCCTCATGAAATATAATAATGAAATTCATGGGGAGTCTTTACTGATCAAGGTTTCAATGGATGATGAAAAGAAGATGTTTTAATGGCTGCTACGAGACGACATAAATGAAGAACAAACATCATGGATTGATAAACAGAACATGATTTTGATATGTGATTCTATGGAGAGTAAAAATGTCTAGAGGAGACCATGTAGACTTAGGACATTATGAAATTTCACTTCAAGGATCTCATTAAAGACAATATATATATGGATGTTACCTTCAGGGAATGGGGTTTATGAAAGGTAAAGAATTCAAACCAGTTTAAATTGGTCTAGAATGGGAATCTTATTTCTGATGAGGTTTTTTTATTTTTATCATATATATTATTGGTTTCCCACTATTTCATTGAAATTTCTTTTGAAATAAAATCATTATTTTAGTGTGTGTTACTTAAACTGTAATTTTTTATCTTAATCAATGGATGGTACCTAGAAGAATCTTATTAATAAGGGATTTTATTAGGAATACAATGACCATACACATGAGAAACAAAATGAAATGGGGTCTAGGATAGAAAATCTTGTAGATATTCTCACCCAACTCTCTCACGATATATACTAAAACAATAATTATGTTGATATTCCAAATGGAAAAAGGAACCTAAAACTCAATATTAAGTCATTTATGTGGAAATATCCACCTTCCTTCAGTTGTTCCTATAATCGACTAATTATTGAGAAATGGATTGGTAATACAATTTTCTTTTTTGTTCTCCATTGTTTGGAACAAGAACAAAATAGGAAGAATATCATTTTTAAGGGGAAACCGATCCACGATAGACTCTTATCAAGAGCACAAGGAAAGAGGGGGAAATAGACTCCATGACATGGGGAGTGTTTAAGAAGGGATTTTTTACTAATAATTTTCTCTAGAATATGTTCATGAAATTTTAAAGGGAATATGAGAAACTAAATAAGAAATATTACAAATCCAAAAGTACCTATGAGTAAAATTTCACTATAATTTAAAGGTATGTATCTGGTGTTATCATTAATCATAAAAGAAAATTTGACTTTTTCTATAGTATCTTGAGACCATTTATCGAAAAGGTATATTCTATAAGATACATTGATATCAATGAATATATAATTTTAGGTTTTCTATAACTAGAAATATAAATTGATGACCCATGGTGTTCTCGCGATTTTGGGGATAAAAAGAGAAAGATGGAATTTTGAGGAAATTCTAATAATAATACTCATCGAGGAAACAAAATTAATTTTCCATCTTTTAATATGTGTGGAAGGAATCAAGGAGTAAATTACCTTATGGGGCCTAATAATATTTTTTTGTGTGGAAAAGAACTCCATCAAGAATAATAATTTTGAAGTAGTGTGAAGAGGCTATTCTATGAAAGGAATAGTGAAAAAACTCAAAAGAATGTGTCACACACACTCTGACATTATAATTATAAGAAGTATGGAAATTATTCCCACAAGTGCATGAGTTTAAGAGTTAATTATAAAAATTAGTGTCATCATTCTCTAAATCTGATATATAAATGTAAAACTCATGCGATCAGAACTAAAAATGTGGGTCATGATAATGAGGTGGTGATAGGTACACTTACCATACACTCTAGAACTGAAAATTATTTTATTTGATTCTAGATCTATCCACTATTTTATATCTTATTAATTTTATTGGGGTATCATTTAACCACATCAAATATTAGATATTGAGTAAATAATAAAAACTTATAATGGTATGATGATCTCATATCATGTCTATAGCACCCCCATTACAGAAGTTTGTGGGAATTTATTTCCTAAAAATATTTTTATCCACCCTCTATTTTAATTTTTTGTGATTTTGGGAAAGTATGGAATCTCTCTATATAGATCCCAATTAATTTACAAGGAAGGGAAGTCACATTTGATATTCTAAACCCACCTATTATTGTCTTTCATTTCAAGGATAAATATAAACTCTTAATGGAAGTCTCTCAATTTTTATGTGTATTACTACTAATCTACTAGGAATATGTGACAAAAATTATTAGTTAGAAACCTCACATATAATAAATGATGTTTTTAAAGATTATACTATTGTATTGCCTTTAACATTCCTAGTATTCACCTCAAACTATGAATTTTATTTTTCAATAGAACTAAAAACTAGTGGTAAACCTATTTGAAAGACTATAAATATAATGAAACATATTGGGTTTCAAAAATTAAAGAAGTTACTCCAATAAAATATAGATAAGGTATGCATACAACTTAGTGCATCGCTGTGGGGAGAATGTCTTCTTTTTGTTAAGATGAAATATGGTTAAATGTGTCTTTATATTTATTATCAAGAATATAAAAACTTCCCTATCATGAATTGTATACACCACCTAATTTCTATGATGTGTTTTATAAATTATTAGGAGATCAATAATTTTCAAAAAATTGATCTTTATTCTAGATATCATCAATTGAGGAATATTGACTTTTGTATGAGGTATGGTCATTAAGAATTTATAGTGGTGTTATTTAGACTTAAAAAGCTCATATTGTCTTCATAGATTTAATGAATATTTTATTTAGAGACTCCCTTGATCAGTTTATGGTAGTCATTATAGATGATACTCTTATTTATTCGTTGATAAATGAAGAGAAATAAGAATATTTTAGGATTGTGCTGAAGACCATGACGAAGGAGACGCTCTATAAAAAATTTATATAGTGGGGATTTGAGCCATATAAAGTTTAATTATTTGTTCATACACTCTAAAATGATGTATATCATTGGATACTTCAATGATAACGGTTATTTAACAATGAACCAAACAAACCATGGTGACTAAGATCAATATTTATCTACAGTTTCTTGGATACTACTAATTCGTTGTATGATATTTTTTAGGGATATCTAATCAAATTTCCATTTTATTCATAACAGAGCCGAGTTATTTTGGAAAATTGAATGTGAGGAATATTTAAAGGAGCTAAAAATAATGTTGGATAGCACACTTGTGTTTACAGCACCCTACAGTAGAAAATGGTTATTGATATTTTGTGATGCATCGAAAAAGGGATTGGAATGTGTCCTAGTTTAGAATGAAATAGTGATATCTTGTGACTCATTCCAAATGAAAAAAGATGATAAAAATCACCTGAATCATGATTTGAATTCAACAACAGTATCATTTACTAAAATATAGAGCTATTATCTCTATATAGAGTACTCAAGTAGAAATATTGGAATATGATCTAAAGTATATGGTTTGATTTTTTTAAAAGATAATGACTTCTCAAAAGCCTTCATCCTAGGGAAGTCAAACAAGGGATGATTCTCTAGGTCCAAAATACCATGGTAGTATTTCTATAATAAGGATTGAAAGTGATCCAATATTTAGTAATTTTCATAATATTGATCTTGACCCCAGGAAGAAATCGGAAAATTATATATTTCTTAGATGAATGTCTAACAATAAATCAATGTGTTTATTAAAGGGGAACATATAGAAGATATGGAGATATAAAAGAAGGTCAGAAGTTTTCTAAAGTTCAACCATGATTATAATGGAATGATAATGTTTAGAAAACAAATTTACATTCTATTAATAATATACTTGAATAAGTATTTGTTGAATGAATCTCATAGTTCATCATTATCTATTCATTTCAGATGTATGAATATATATAGTGCTCTAAAAGATTATTTTTGGATAGATAACATGAAAATAGATACTGCTGTGTATATATCTTGAATGATTGATGTTCCAGCAAGTTATGTCTGAGGGATACAATTCTAATCTTATATTAAAACCATTACCCATACTAGAGTTGAAATCTGAAAACATTACCATGCATTTCATCTTTTGACTCCACAAAACATATAAAGGGAGTAGTTCTATTTGTGTTGTAGTCAATTACCATTTCAGAACATCACATTTAATTTCCATCAAATAATATTTATCCCTTCATCATCATTATAATATATACATTGTGTAAGTTTTAAGTTTTCATGGAGTACCACATTATATTGTAAATAATTGGGACCTAAGATTTACGATGAAATTCTGGAGAAGTATTTAGTAGGATCTAGATACGGAGTAGAGTTTCAAGGTGATATATTTTCTCATATATATTTTTATTATAAGTGGAACATAAAAACACCAAATTATATTTTCAGATATTTCTCTATGTATTTAAATGGTGTTTGTGATCAACACCATTTTTAGTTGAGCATTCTTACAATAATAGCATTCACTCGAGTATACATATTTCTCCTTATGAATACCTCAATGGTAAGAAGTGGAGAAATACAAAGTGTTGGAATGAATTTTTTGAATGAAATATATTAGGGTATAAGAAATCAAAGGAATTGATATATCAGTTTAATGATATTTAACATTACATCAGGGTTGTTTATATCCAATAGAAAAGTTATGTTGAAAATCATTGGTGAGAAATAGAGTTTGAATTTGGTGATAAAGGTATTACTATGAATATCATCATTGAATAAGGTTATGATATTTATAAATAATTTTAATTAAATACCTAGATATAATGGTAAATTAAAAATTATTAATTGAATTGATATGGTTTCTTATAATTTGGATCTTTCAGTAAATCTATATCAAGTGCAGGATGTGTTAAATGTATCTCACATGAAGAAGTACATACCTGATCCTTCACATGTACTGAACATAGAGGTCGTAATAAAAGAGGATAAAATATATTACAAGGAAAAAATTATGGACATTTTTTATTGAAGATAATTTTTTTTCTGAAATAATAGCACTCACATTTCAAAATTATGAGGGGAAACTAGAAATTTGAGGAAGCTGCATCTAAACCTGAATATGTGATGAGATAAAAGTACCCTCAGTTTCTTATATGTGAGTGAAAAATATCAAGGGTAAAATTCTTAAAATTGTGTTATAATTTAATTCCCAGAGATCTTATGACATATTTCACTTCAAATAATTGTAATTTATTTTATATCTATATTACATGCAACGCCAACTTTAAAAAAAATATACTATAAAAATACTAGTATTTAATGTGATAGTTATTGCTTTAGCGTTATATTATAATGTGTGAATAGGACTAACAAAATTATAAAAAAGAATTTTTTAAAATATTTATAAATGAAGCCTATATTGTTTAATTTTATTGCATTTTGTGCGCTTATTTTTAATATGAATTTCCTCTATTTATAAGAATTTTATCTTATAAAAAGGATTCCATATTTTTAATAATAAGAATAAATATTATATAATAAATATAACATAATTTTTTTCTGTAGTGAATAGAAAAAATATTACAAAAATATATTCCCATGGTTAAATTGAAAAAGGGCTTAACGGGGGCTAAACTAATTGATAAGGTTTAAATTCCAAGTGTATCATCTACCTCTCCTATGAAAGGATTCCACCTCTCATGTCTTCAATGCAATTTATGAACCTTTTATATTATCCTATACCTACTATAACCCATTACTAATATCCTTGAACGTGTCCTAGTGGTCTTGGTTTAATAATAATACCATCATGTGAAGGCTTAAGTTTTATGAAAAATTATCTTTCCCATCAAGGATATATAAATATTAACATATTATATTCAAAAACATTTCTACTTATACCTACTCTAAATACATGTTATCCAATATAAAATAATTAATTAAGTTTCTTAAATATACATAATTGTTATGATGATTATGTATCAACAATTTACCACCACCTTTTCATCAAATGGGAAATGAAAGTATCGCTCTTGTGTACGTGTGGACTACCGCCTCAATATAGAAACATGATTCATTCTCCATCACAAAAATTCATGGTTCGTTATGATGATGGAATTAAGGATTATTTATGATATTTATAGAACAATTATTCTTTTATAATTATATAAACTTATAGTCCTTCTTAAATTTCCATCATTTGGAAAACGATAATGTCGCTTATACATACATGTGGACAACCACATCCAAAAAGTTATGTGAGTCTTTATTCATTTATAATTTTACATTATGGTATAAAAGGATAGATTTAATGAAAAAATATGATGATTATGATGATATAATAATGATTTTGTGGGGGTGAATTAGTATTTACCGTTCCTTCATTCCATCCATCAAAAAGGGAAAACACCACCTGTGTGTAAATATGGACTACCTTCTCCATGATGTGATGTAATTCATTTTTCACCATTGATTAATATGAATGATTATAAAATTTTAAATTATGAATAAATATAATACCTATTTTAGGGTTAATATTATGTATATAATGAAACCATGAATATTAAATAAATACAAGACCCATTAAACTGAATCATGTATGGAAAACAAACCAGTTTTCACCCGAATGATCATTTTAATAAAGAAATTTTTAATAAAAGTATAATTAGATATCAAAAAGGAATTATACATCATATATTATGTACGAATATGGATTTTTAATATAATATATATACATATATTATATTTAAATGCATAAATATAAATATGTAGCTTGAGGTAAGGTGTTTGTGTTAAAATCTCATTTTTTTCTGGATTGTCTATGTTAAATTTACATTGAGGTGATTTTATGGATATTATCCTTTTAACCCCAAATTTTTTCTACTTATTGGTTTATAAATTAATTTTTTATTTATTAATATAGTTTTCCTCTCTTTGGTAAATAAAATCATCAATAAAATGTTTTTCATCAATATCCAACCTTATTTCCCCTTTAGTCAATGAAAAGTTTCTTCCATATCCATAATCATGAAAATTGTATTACATTAGATATTACATATAATTTTTTTCATAAATTTTCATTTTCACTACTGTTGAAATTCTTAAATTTGTTTTGAAAATTAACTTTTCAAAAGAAGCATTTTTACAAATAATTCATTTTTTCAATAACGGTGTAAAAATAATGTTTTCTTTTAACATATATAGTAAAAATAATTTTACAACCATCATTAACATTACATTATTTTTAGATTTGATTAAAATTTAATATATTTATTCTCAATTAAAATTATTTTCACAAAATTCAATTAATTTTTAGTTATAATGTTAAAAAAATATATTTTCTCATTATTTCAAAAAAGATATTTGAATGATATTTTTAATGTGTTTTACAACTATAACAAAATAATTTTTAGGATTATTATTCTTTATTGGGGATATGAAATTTTGATAACATCAAATTTATTTCTATCGATGTCTTATTGGTATGATAATTTAATTTAAATTATATGAAATCATTTTCTTTACAATAGGTTAATTATAATATGATGAATGCTTTATGAAGCATGTTTCCTTTCCATAAGTTATACAATTATGTAATTATGAAGTATTTATTAAACTTTTTTCCTTTCAATGGGATATCATATTATGATATGATGAATTTATTTGTGATATTTTTTCACGCATATGTATGGATTTCATTATATGGTGGGTGTCCCTGGAATTATAATTCCCTACAATGCATTTGATAACCATGATAGAGATGAGAAACTCATAAGAGATTTTGAAGTTAATGAACTCAAAATATATAATGGAATTAAATAGTTATAAGTGACTCCTAAGATAATTTTGGAAATGGATGGGTAGGCATTTTAACTATATAAACATTTCCATGATGAAACTCTTGGGAGAGAAACTTGAATAAGAAATTTGTTTTATATTCTTTTTTGTCTTCTACAAACATAAATATTTTCTTACGATATCTTCTCACAAATCATGATTAATTATTAATGAATATTCACACTTATGACTTATTTATTTTTTTATTAAAATGTTTTATGACCTAGTTTCTAATTATTGATCTCTGATAGATTGGGTCTGATATCTATGAGTTAGGATCATGTTATCATACCAAAATTATTATATTATTCTCACACAATAATAATGATTGATATATTTATTTTCTTCTTACCAATAATGTGATATCACTATTTCTTATGTTTCCTTTAACTAGGTTATGATGATTTTTTAAATAGGGTAGGCATAAGAAGTGTACTATGTGAGAGGACCATTTTGGGTGATATTGATGATTTTTTTGTGAAATAAGATCATTTTTGATCTAGTTTTCAGAAACTATATACTATTATGGTTCCATGGTTTTTATTATTATGAGATATATTGAATATTAATTTATAATATTGTAATATATATGTGCCAAATTGTTGAGTTGCCTCACCACACCTCACTTAATTGTACTATGTGTTCCACGTATAATTTTTAGGGAAGTACATATTAAATATATCACATGTACGGAGATCCAAATTTGTATAATAGAACATTAACTTTCATAAGAGGACTAATCTATGAAGATATTGGATCAATTAGTCAATGTTTTGAGAAATAATTCCACCATAGTAGAAAAATATCTACTGAAAACTCCTATGTTTGAGGAGGCCTTATGGGAACAAGGGAATTTTATGATATAAAAATAGAGTCACTTATTTTATCTCGTGTAATAAAATTTTGAGGATGAAAATTATTTTCGGCGGTGTAATCTAATTACCTATTTACTAATAAAATATTCCTCCTTAAATTAATATTGTTCTCGATAAATAACACCACAAAAAACAAAAAATCCAAAAAAATATAGATCATTGTGAATTAGTCAATAAATAGGACGGTATAAATAGTGGTAATGGAATTTTAGAATAGATGAAAATATATATATATATATATATATAATGAAAAAAATAACTTCACATTAAATATATAATCAAATATTTTAGCTAAGAAATTTGGAAAATATTTTTAAAAAATATAAATTTCTTTAAGTATAATATATTTTGGTATTACTAAAAGATTAACACTAGTAATTTTTAGGAAACGAGAAAAAGAAAAAATAATATACCAAAATTTTCTTTCTTATAAGAAATTTTTTCCATATATTTTATTTTTAAAATTAAAAATATAAAATTTTTAAATTTTAGGTTATTCATTTGAAAAAATCAACTTTTTTTTGTTATCATTTCATCTTTTTTTAAAAAAATATTTCTAATGAATACTATAATGTTTATTTTTTACTAATACCTTTCCATTTATGAGATTCTTTTTCTATAAGAATGATTTTCAATCCAATAAAATCTTTTTCTTGTAGAAATATTATTTTATGAGTTTTATTATAAATTTAAAAATATTTATATTGTTTTAAAAACCAATATTTAATCCCTTATAGCTTATATAATATTGTTCTCAATAAAACTATTTAATAAATTATATAATTTTAATTTATAATTTCGTTTTTACCTCTTAGAAATTGAATAAAATTACAACTATTTAAAATTTGGAATCATTATTTCCAAACTATATAATAAGGACCATTTTATTTTGGATCATAATGGAGGTAAAAAATATTTACCACGGTAAAATCTAAAATGGTAAAGGTAAAAAACTAAGAGTAAATGACTTAACACATGTTTAAAAATGTGTGAGAATGTTTAATTTAGGAATTTAATGTCTTTATAACTTTCCATATCCATTATATCATAATATTTGAGCCACTTTCCTTGTGAGTGACTTCCCTATGCTAAATTTTTTTGAGTATTTACAACAATGTCATCCTTTTTACTTATAAAAGGGGATCTCCTCTCCTCTGTTTCCATAACACCAAAACCATAAAATATCAGACCAAACTCTACCCAAACAAATTATAAACATTAATATACACCAAAAATAGGTTCTATATTTCTCATAACACCATCCCTCATAGGTTTACCCCCCTTTATAAAGGATATAATGTGAGTAGTGAGGTATAAATTACTTAATGATCATTTATTTTTATATTTCATTATGTGCACATAATCTTCCTAAATTTCCATTACACCATCATAAAATAAATAATTAGAGTCAATATTATACTGATAATTTATTATAAAATTTTTACAAGGATTATCCACCCTTTCATTTTCCATTTAGAAAAATGAAAATGTAAATTGTGCATGTGTGGAAAATACTACCACCACGAATAAGAATTTTTCCTTTTACATAACCAACTAACATAGATTTCATAAAATGGTGAACTAATAAGTAATTATTATAAATTTTAAATGTTTAATATTATTAAATAATGCATCATATTTGTATTCTCTTTGGTTCAATGAAAAATGAAATCATCATAGAGGAGTATGTGTGGACTATCACTTTCATGGAACAATGAATTCAATTTTTAAATACCACCTTCATTGATTTTTTTAGTTTATAATTGTTGAATATATATGATATATATGAGTTTTACATATCACTAACAATTATATTCATAGAAAATAATAATTCCCAACTTTTTTAAGGTAATCTGTTGAAATCGATAGATAACCCGAATCTGGTTGGAAAATAATTAACATTCTCAAAACACAAAAAAACCATGTAAGGTACTTATAACATTATGTGAAATTTTAGAAGATAAATTATAGTAAATTTGATATTTTTATTATGATATACTTATAGAAAAGAAGTTATTTTTCCATCACTATTACTAAATTAGTACAACCGGCCAACAAATGTTTATAAAACTATAATACATGAAGTTAATTATTGAACATCAAGGGCATAGATAGAAATGAATTTGAATAAGTTTCAAAAAAAATAATTAATGTATTTATATTTTTTCTACAGGAATTTCAATCACTTTCTTGGGAATCTAGAGTAAAGGTAAGGGACTTTGGAAACACAGATCACATTCTTTGAGTTATATAGTTTATTTTCAACTTCGAACTTCAATGTTACCAATATTAAATTACATCCATTTATATATGAGTTAATATTTTATCTCTATATCAAAATTATTTCATGATCCAAATAACCAATTTTTAATGGATTTATTTTCCATAAAATTATAATATGATTAAAATAATTCTCATCATCTTAAGTGTTGACTTCTCTTAAATAGTTCTTTCATTCGAGTCCATTTTATCAGTTACCGCCAATTTTCTCACTTCTAATTTTTTCATCCAAACATGAATCAATTCATGTGACCTTCATAATAAAATTTTAAATATAATATTTGTTATAATATTTTACAATTTTGATTGTTTTTTCCTAATTTATTTCAATTGGAAACTATTTTCTATGATGTTATGTTTTATAAATCACCATGAAAATTATTTTATGATGTTTCACTTTTGGATGGTGGAAATTGATATCAATTTATCTAAAATATGAGGTTATTTATGTAATACATTTTTAAATGTAATAAATTTATTCCAATGTTTTAGTGATGTGATCATTTGAAGTTTTCTTATGGCACACGTGTGTATGGTTAATATTTAATTGATGAGTAAACACCATATTACCATCCATTACATTGAGTAAATTGTAACATATCTTGACATAATATTGAAATGAGTAGTGATTCTCAATCCAAATTGGGAAACATGTTATGATGCTTGATCAACTATAAAAAAAATGTGGTGATTCTACTATGGTTAATCTATATGCCATGTTATAGATATAATCATATGGGAATAATTTTTCTCATATCAGTCCATATGTATAATCTTGACTTTAGTATCCACGAGTTAGTGATTAATTTACTACATTGTTTCCAAATAAATGGGATCAAACCATGTATAAACAATCAGTTATGAAATCATGGAAACTGAATATATAGTTGACTCATGTACAACATTTTAAATATAAAAATATAGCATGCCAAAAATCCTTGCATGCATGAAATTATAGAAATAATACTTATTAATATCTTGAGTAAAGGAAAAAAATAAAGGGTGACCCCAAATTCTAATTTAGGTATAAGTATAGTAAAAATTTTCTTGATTAAATTCCTTATAATCTATATGGAATATTGGATAATAAAAACCCATTATTCCAATAAATATGTTTAGTTCAATGAACATCGATGGATAATATTCAAATTGAAATCACATCAATAATGGAAGCTAAATTATCATTAAATGTGTAAATTCAAACATTTATGAACTTTCCATCAATGCCTTGGACAATTTTTGAAGAGTATTACCATCAAGGTCTCTCAAATGAGGCTCTTTTTATTAAATGGGTTGTTGTAATCCAAATATCCCTCTAATGTGGGTACCTTTTTTATCTAATGAGTAAAATCAATATATAAAGGGGATTTCTATGCCTGAGCCCTACCAATCACTTTTAAATACAATTAATTAATCGTATATATTTAATTTTCAATAAATTTGGTCTCAAAATTCCTTAGTGATAAATAATTATTCATGTTTAATAAAGAATATTGTACATTTCCCCATTCAAGGATATATGACTATTAATAAACATAATCCAGCATATACCATATATGTAAACGGTACAGGGTTGTGTCGTCATAAAAGTAATAGAAATGATTCTAAATTCATCCATGATATTGTAAATATGGACATACTAGATAAAAATAATGTCTAATTAATAATAGAAATTTATAAACAACATGATCAAAAGAAAGTGATTAGTCTCAAAATAAGGTATAATCCATTATCAATAAAGGATGATGGAATGCCATTTATTTATCATAAATGATGGGTTTTTAGTAAATAAAATCCTCTATAAAGGACGATATAAGAAATAACTTGAAATTAACTTCCATATAAATTTGTGAAAAATGAATTTATAAATCACTTTCAAAATACATTTCATTCCTTTATGGAAATAATTCCAATTTTTTTGATGAAATATGAAATAAATATTCCTAGAATATTGAAATAAATATTTTTTTTTAAAATTAACATTTTAAAGATAAAAATTAACATTTATAATGAATAAATAGTTTGATGGATGGAAAGGGAGGTCAAGCCATATTTTTAAACAGACATTTGTTTTATAATTTTATAAATTGTAGAATGTAAACCATAACTACTGAAAATATTGCCTTTATCATTACTAGAAAAGGGCATTAACGGTGATAAAAAAGCGTTGTTAATTGAGTTGATGATAAGGGGGGTCCCTCTTATCAGCACTCCAAAAAGCACTGATAAAGGCCCCTTTAATCAGTGCTAAAAAAGCGATGATAAAAGGGGACCTTTATCATAGATTTATTTAAGCGATGATAAAAGTCAAAATAATTAAAAAAATATTAAATATATATATATATAATGCAGGGGGGTATCTTTTAATAGCACTTGACCCCCTTTTATCAGTGTTAGGCGGAGCCCACTCCCTCTCACTGCACGCTGCCTTTGCCCGCGCTACCCCTTGCCACTTGCACCTACATGCCCTTTGCATCCAAGAGAACACGAAACCAAGAACTCCCCCCTTACGGGAATATACCTTTACCACTAATCCATTTAATTTTTTCTCCATTTAGTAATATATCTATTTATTTATATATATCTAGTTATATTTTTTCGTATATTAATATATATTCACAGTAACATAAATATATTTAGAAATATTAAGACATATATATTTATTCATATATAAATAAATAAATATATTTATTTATATTTATTTATTATTATATTAATATATATATATATCCATTTATTATATATTTTTAGTTATAAATTTTTATCCATATATTTATTTGTATATTAATAAATATTTATAAGATTAGTTTTAAATACATTTATAAAATATGTTTTTTATGTGTGTTTATAAATAAATAAATACATACATATATACAACACACACACATATATATATTTATATATTTATATATATATACTAATAAATACATATATATGTGTATCTGAAAAGCCAATGAATGTTAAAACAGCCATAACTTCTAATAGAAAAGTCTGTTTCAACTCCACAACAAGTCAAATCGAATAAAATGAAAAAATATTCGATATGATATGTGATACAGGCTAAGAGGACATCAAGATCAGAATTTATACCTATTTGAATGTTAAAAAATCAGGGTATCCCACCTAAAAACTCAGTTCTAGGGGATTTCAAGACCTTTTTGGGCCTCAAAAAATGTCATAAAAGGTTCTCTTGGGGTCACTAGTGCATAAAGATTATTTAAAACTTTGATTTGATTTGTTATAGAGCTCGAACAGACTCTTGGATCAAAATTTATGGCCATTTAAAGTTTGAGTAAAATTTTCAACTTATTTTAGATCTTTTCTTAATTTTAATGATTTTTTGTGTCTTCAAATTTTTATTATATTATTATTAATCGATGATAATTAGAAAATTATTAATTAATAATATTTTTTAAAATATTTTAAATCCATTTTCACTAAATTTCTTATATATTAAATGTAATAGTCTCTTTATACTTATCTAAAATGTATTTAAAAAATACATATTATTTTTATATCAATATAAATAAAATTATAAAAAATTATATTATTTTTCATTATTTTTTTAGAAATTTATTAGAGCTAAGAAAAAGCTCTGATAAATACCCCCCCTTATCAACGCTACTAAAAAAGGAACTGATATAGGGGACCTATTAAATAGTGATAGAAATTATCTTTATCATACCTTTATGAATAATTAAGAACATTATTTAATCATTTAAAATAACCTAGATATATTATAAAGTGTTTAAAACATTTAGAATAACACTTTAAAATAAAATCACTTACTTGTAACTTGTTTGTTGTTTCATGATCCAACAGGATAATGAATGGAATATAAAAATAAGACATCCAATCATAAATCGAGGATTATAAATGAGATCTTGTTTATGATATTAATACCATAATATATTTCCCAAAGTAAACCTGACCATAAATAATCTTAAAATGAATAGATATTGCAACAACAATCCCTTGCGGCTTTAAAACAATTGAATCAAACCCACTTAAAAGAGAAAACATGAATTAAAACCTAAAATATACTGAATACAGAGGATTTAATGATATAATATTTCACAGGGTAATTGTATATATGTTATAAAAATATTCTTTATATAATTTACAATAAGTCTCAATGAAATTAAATTGAGCAGAAAACCTCTTACCTCATATATGAATTTCTTCATAAATGATCTAACATCCAATATACTAAAATTAAATTTATTATCATTATATTAAATAATAATATTGATTCCTATAATACCATACATGGATAACTTATAACTTCTTATCACCTTCTTGTTAATTAATCTTTATCAAAATCAATCTTTTGGGTGATATAAGTTCTAGTGTGGCTGTTTTTCTCCTTATGCTTTTATCATAATCTCATTAACTCAATAATGTTAATAATTTCATTTATATAATATTATTAAATAATATAACATACATTACACATTATTTTACCATTCATTTCATAAACATTACAATATCACTCGTGTATGTGGTATAACCAACCTAAGCAAGAACGCGTTATAATGATCGAATGAGTAATAACATGCCATGGTTTAATCATGATAAAACTTTTTCATAATATTATTACTGTCTTAAATATAATATATATTCATAATATATAACTTTATGAAATTCTCTATAATGAGTATATTGGAAATAAACTTTATCAAACATGGAGACGGTAGTCTGTAGGTCTGCATGAACGATAGTTCTATTTTCTAATGAAAAATAGAAAATAAATTATATAATATTTTATTATTAAAGAAACAATATTACAGAATAAATACCTTACATATTTACTAAATCCATCATTATAACCATCCATGATACGAATTTATGGGAAATTAATCACATTGCTACACGGAGGTGGTTGTCCACACACACGCATGAGGGATACATAAATTTCCCATTTTATTGGAAGTAGGTGGAAAATAGTTGTCAAAAAATAAGAATAATATTTATGAATATGTATGATTCATGTTTAATTATGTTATGATGGATAAAATATATTTATATAATGTTTAAGAAGAAATAAAATTTTAAATAATCGGATAAGATGATTACATCTTTATTGAGAGACCTCTTTTGTCTTGACCCTTAAGCCATATTAGGATAGTATTAGGAAAATAAAAGAAGATCTATATTAAATTTAATGAATATAGGAGGGGATTAGGATAGGTAATGGTTGATATAAAGGGATAAAACATTGTAAATATGGGATAATTTGAGGGTCCTTTTATAAGTGAGGGGAGTAGAACTCTTGTAATTATTCATAGTTTTAAAAAATTAACTAGTCTTATTCATGGTCAAGTGTATCTAAATATCCCAAAATTAAAATATAATATGTGATGAAATCAAAATAACCCAAAAAATTAAATTTAATAATGTTTTAGAAACATTTTATTCATTATCCTTTACTTAAACCTCCTTTATATCCAATTTAAACTTAACTTGTAAAATTTATATTTTTACACAGAAAAAATATTTATATAATAAAAAATAAATGGGGGATTTGAAAAAAATTGGAGTTTATTATTCCAAATTTTTATTCAATTTTCTTAGATTAAAATCTATAGCTGGTAAAATTTATGTTTAATATAATTACAAAAAATACTTGAAAATAACTTTTAGAAAATATCTTATTTAGGTATAAAAACCATTTCATCTTAAAATTAGATAAGTATTAGATTTATTTGAATTTTATTGTTTAAGTAATAAAAAATAATATTTATAGACTTTTTTATCCATCTAAAATGAATGGAACTTTCAATCACTATAATTGAATGCAAAGACTCAATAATAGTTTTTTATTTTGATAAAATTTAATTTTTGTTCATAAAAGTAAAGATTGGATTAAATAAATAATGTTTTAAAATAAAATATCCAAAACCTTAAACATATATTTTTTTTGAAAAAACCTCATTAATAGGATAAATTAATATTTTAGATTGATTTTAAATCCATCACTTGTAGTTCTAACTTCTTTTCACCAATTTTACCATTGTTGGGGAGACAAATATTTACCATGTATGTTATTTATAATGGCCAAAAATAAAAGAGAACTATTTTAAAAAATTTAACCTACTAGATAAAAATATATATTCCATTTTTCAATATTAAATTTTTATTATAGGTAAAAATAAATGTTATTATAAATGCATAAAATGCACAAAAAACATTTTTAAAAAAAATTCATTTTTAAACCTAAAATGAACTTGTAGCAAAATAAAATAAAATGAAAATTAATATTGAATTAAAAAAAATTAATATTTAATGCAATGGATTTTCTGTTAATTTAAAACCAAACCAAAAATATAATAGTAATTTTAAAAAACCCTTATTTAAAGAAAAGATATGATAGTTTTACGAAAATCAGTATTTTTCATTATTCATTGAAAAATCAATATTTCAGAAAAATCAAAAATATTCATCCCAATAAAATCATGAAAAGATAAATTCAAAATTTTTATAAGTATTTCCAACTAAAATTTATAAATGTGGCACAAGATAATTATAATATCCACAAACAAAATACAATAAAAACAATTTTTCAATAAAATGTATTTTTGAAGGATAAAATAACATTATTCTCATTACATGTCTAATAATCATAATAATATGAATGTAAATTTATTACATTGGATATATAATATTTTAATTTAATTACAATAATTAATCATTAATGATTAATTTAATCTATTAAGATCAAAATATGTTGTACACATAAAAATAGTTTTATGAAATATGATTATTTTACCTTGAAATAATTTCATATTCATTTACAACCTATTAATAATAAACATACTATTGAATATTCATTTTATTAAGAGAAAAATTTTTACATATATTTCATATTATGGTTATTATGATTTATACCCACCAACCAAATGGAAATGTTATAACAGTTATATTTTAATAATATAATTTTTTAGTTTGATTACACTGTGTTTTTTTGTTCTATATGCTATCAAATGTGGTATTCTTTTTCAAGATAAAATATTAACTAAACATGCGGTATTATATTCCTACTCCTTATAGAAATTAAATCTTTAAAATATTAATTCTTCATTTTTAAACTGAATATATCATTGCATCATAATTAACATTAATATAGATTTTATTATGAACATTAATTTATAGGTCGTTACCAGGAAACATATTATGCTTGTTCCACTATATGACTCAAACTCAAAATTTAGTTTCTAAAAATGTTCCGTGGAAGTATATTTTTACTGTTGACATATTAATTCATATATTTATTTTTAATTTCTTGAGTTCGAGAAATTATTTTACCATTAGGATAGAAAATATGATAAATTTTACTTTACTGATTTATTCTCATTCTATAACAATGTTTTAATCCATTGATTTGAATCATCCTGATTATCATGAACATTTCATTCCTGAATCACTAAAATCAACTTTTAATCAACCATAAGTTCTATATAACATGAAAAGATATTCCTCCTATCTAAAACAAAAATGGATTGAAAAATATAAAATAATAATATTTTAATTAGAATATATTCCGCAAAAACATAATATTAATCAATGAATAATATAAAAATATTGAAATATGACTGATTAAAATGGGAACCCAAAATCCAAATATGTTTGATCACTTATTCTTCCTTGAAAAATTTAATATTTATGTCTAAACAACCTTAATCACTCATAATGTCATATACCAAAATTTTATATTCCCTTTTCAGATATTATCCAAAATATAGAAATCATTTCTCAAAATGAACTAAATTGATATAATACCAAAAAAATAATATATTCATACAAAATGTTATTCAATAATTATTCCACAAAAAATATCAACCATTTTTAGATAAAATCACATATTACCAAAAATAATTACATTCACCTTAACTCGATAATGTTTACAAAAATATAATGAACATCATTAAAACATTGTTTAATCACATAGTAACCAAATAACATTACAATCACATTGTTTTTATATGATAAAACATATATTCAAAAAAATTTAAAAACCCTTTATCTCAACTAACCATAATTTTCAAAGATAATATTCACCCAAAATGATATCAATACCTTTCAACTTATGGATAAAAAATTTACAATCCTTTTTTCTCAAAATAAATTATAACAAAATGGTTACATATACCACTTTTACCTAAAATATATATATTAAAAATCAATAATTTCTCTAAGGTACCCCAATAAATATTCAAAATAGTATTAAATCCCTTAAAATTATGATCATCCATAAAAATTATCAATAATTATATATAATACCACTACATCAAAACTATTTAAATCCTATAAGTAGATACTTCAATAATCATTTAGAAACCATTAACCATATTTTTAATCTTAATAATTAAATCTCTATTCCTCAATATTCCATCTCTAAACAATGGAACGCACGTAGTTAGTTTAAAATCATCACGAATATTGAGTGATGAAAAAAATTCCCTATGAAGATAAATGATTTAAAATACCATAAGGGTTAATCATAATTATTATTTTATCTATTTTCATTAAAAATATTTCTCCCAAAGTCCCTAATAAACATTATCTAATAAAAACTATAGAATCTTGACTCTAGTAACCTAGAGTCAATTCTTTATTTATTACATTGATATAAGATACAAATTATCTTATTATGCCAGGCCAATCCGTTTTGCTATCTTGGAAAACTAGATACAAATTTTATTACCATATTAAATCAAAAATATTAAAACATAGCATATAATAATTCTTACATATGTGAAATTATTTAATTAATTCTTCTTCATAAAATTGATAAAGGAAAACAAATAATGTTTTAGATTTGGGTAATTAGTAAGGATTTCATAAAGTGAAACTTAACCTGAGTACATAAGGAAAAATAAAGATAGAAGATTGGATAATCAAACACATTTTATTCAATAAAAAAATTTCATTCAATGAATATCCATGTCTAATATCAACATAAAAATCACATGGAAATGGAAACTAAATTATTCATAATGTACATGAATATATTTAAATATTAATGAACTTTCCATTAAGGTCTTAGGCAAGTAATCATTAATCCCACCTTAAAGCACTAACAACCAAGACATAA
The DNA here is from genome assembly GCA_963277665.1 of Viscum album. Taxonomy (NCBI): domain Eukaryota; kingdom Viridiplantae; phylum Streptophyta; class Magnoliopsida; order Santalales; family Viscaceae; genus Viscum; species Viscum album. The sequence goes on along the minus strand of OY728165.1, from coordinate 1,878,916,360 downwards.
TTTTTAAGAATTGGTAGGTTTAATCCAAATACCCATCTAACACATCCACCACTTTCTTCTTAAATAGTAATAAAAAATCTTACCACAACTAATGAGCTTCGTGGATATGGGATAGATGTCGGGTGGGGTGGGCCCAAATTTTTTAACCATTAAGATAATGATATAATGTGGGCGTTTCCCCCATGGGTTTAGTCCAAGGTGTGTTGAGCTAATGATGGTATTGGCTTTTATTATGGCTAGATTTAAAAAAAATTGTTATTATTACAATATAGGATTTATTAACATATTCATTTTTTGATAGAATGTCAGGATTAAACAACGAATTATTATTTGTTTCTATAACTTTCATACTAATTCAACATTACATAATATTAGAATTTTAAATATGTATATATTTATAATTTTAATATAATATCATACAAATTATATATTAATTATTAATCATATTTCCCAGGAATTCCATCCCATATCTCTAAAAATAGAACCCATCTCCCTTTCACACTGTATAAATTCTAAATGTTTTATTATAATAATAATATTTTTTAGGTCGATATATTATTTTTATTATTTTATTTTATTTTTTTATTAAAATTAGTAAAGGACATTACGATAAAAAAAATCACCTCCTTGGAAACTAGTGAGTACCTGAAGTGTCGTAGTTCATTAACAGGTCCAACCATTCAAATCATCATTACACAAACATCAGCATTTGTATCTCCTCACCGATCACACTCATACTCTGCATCATAATACTTTTCCACCACATTAACATAATTTTATACCACCATCACCCCCCTAAAAATTGATCCACCACATCCCTTAAAATTCTACCTAGGGTTGATCCAATCTTCTTCCCACAACTACCACTAGGAATGAGAAAAAATAAAATAGTTAAATGACTATTAATAATAGTTTTTTAAAAAATAATGGTTAGTGTGATATCTACAAGATTATGCATGCAGGTTCTAGCTTGAAATATTATTTTCATTGTAGGTGGGAATTTTAGTATAAATCCATACAGAATCAAAACCATGAGGTCTTGGACCACCTCCCCTCACATCGTCTGTTTTACATTACTTGACTCCTGAAACCTTTAAGTGCATTGAGGGGCTATCTATAACCAGGACCCAACTATAACATGTGCATCTAATGTATTACTTACATATATTGAAATATTAATACAAATTATTCTGAAAATTACTTTTAATTAAATAATTATCTGTATTTAATCAAGATTAAGGAATATTTCCCCAGTCAATAAAATCATTTTCTTAATAAATTTCATTCAACATATTCTATATATATAAATTGTATATGGTTGAGACAACAAAATATTAACTGATATGATATGGAATTCATCCATGATATTGATAATATATACATGAGGGATAAAAATAATGTCTACTAAATATTGGAGAGTGATATATAACACCATCATAAGAAAGTGAATGATCTAAAAATAAATTAAAATCCGTTATCAATAAAGGATGATAACATACCATTGATACATCATAAATGAATATTATATAGTAAAACTAGTAATTTAGAAAATAATATAGAATTAATACATTAAAAATTAATCCCTTTAAACTTTTTAAAAAAACATAGTTATAAATCTCTATACAAAATAAAACATTTAAATAAATAATACACTTTTCATTTGATAACATTTTATAAAAATCCCAGAATATTGAAAAAAATATTTTTTGGAATATAACCATGTAAACATATAATTAAATTTTAATAATGATTAATAATTATGATATTTGTAAGGGGTGTCAATCCTTTTATGCTAAAAAATATTCACTTTATACTTTTGCAACAAATCAAAAATAACGCATATGGAAAAGGTTGGAAAGATTCCCATCTGATAATTTTAAATAAAGTCAAAAATATTTGAAAATGAACTTTATAAACCTTAAAAACATAAATAAGAAAAATATTTAAATATTACCGTGGTCATGGATATACATGATAATGTGTTTAAAAAATTAAAAAAAAACATTTTAATGGAAAATCCATTACATGTAACTTACATGTTGTTTCATGGTCCATCATGAGAAGAAATAGAATATAATTATATAAAAACAAAAAATAACCATAGGAGAATTAAATATATATGTTTTAATAGATTAATATAATTATATTTTCACAAAATAAAACTAAAAATAAATAATACCGAAATTAAAATTGTTTGTAACAGAAATCATTTTTAACTTTAATATCTTTTGAATCAAACAATCTTAAAAGAGAAAAAAATAATTTAAAATTACAATACCATTAATTGATATTAATTCATGATATAATATTTCAAAGTGGAACTATATACACAATATAAAAAAATTAGGTGTATAATATAACATAAGTCTCAATGAATTAAAATAGAGACAAAAACCCCTCACCCCAAATTAGACTTGCTTCATAAGAGATATAACCTCAAGTATTATATATTTAAATGGGTTATAAATTTATAAAAGACCCATATTCATACCTATAATACCATACATGGTTTAATTAAATCATTTTATCCCCCTCCCATTAACAATTATTTATTAAAATCATTGTTCTATGTGATGCTTGTTTCGGTTCTGCAGTTTCAGTCCATACACACTGAACTTAGTTACATTATCTCAAAAATGTTAATAATGTAATGTAAATCATATTATTAAATCTTATAACTAATATTCACAATTCCTTAATCATTAAATTCATAAACATTATAATATCACTCTAGTAAGTGGTAAAACTGACCTAAATAAGAGTGTGTTATAAAAACCGAATGAGTATGAAAATAATAAGGCATAATATTAATACAACATTTACTATAAATTCCCTAACCCCTGTATCCCAGATTCGTTGGTTACTTTATTATATTGGAATATGATTCAAGGAATATAATACTAATATATTTAATAGATTAGTAGTCTTTTATAATTAGATACATACATGAAATCCAGATTACATTTTAAATGTAAAATACACAAAGCTTTTTAGTTGGGAAAACCATTATACCCTTAGAGAACCCCAACATATAAATTAATAAAACACATCCTAGTATCATAGTGAAAAATGTAACACAATAAAGTTGTGATATCAAATTATTAGTAGGGGTTAAATACATTGGATGATATTATAAATCAATAATAATAATCAATATGGCATTCCATTTAATCAAACATGAGCATAATAAGGAAAGAATAAATTATGATTAATTAATTCCATATTAATAACCACATGAAAATGAAACATATCTATGAATATTTTAAAAATCATATAATGACCTAGAATATCAATAAATGAATTTATAATTTTGTAATCCATAATGTCGGAAATCTGAAACATATCATTGAGGCCTCAGTCATGAAATCGTAAAATAAATAGATAATGCCTCATCCAAAACCTAGTCTAGTTTGAATCATGACACCTACTAAAGTATATAAGGCTTATAGTGGGCCCTTATCTCCCTTTAATAAGTCCAATGAATTCTTCACATGAATAAATAATACAACTAAATCAATATGCCATAACAAAATCAATAACTATCCATATTGAAAGAACTATTCATACAGAATATCAATACTTCCCTGAACAAACTGATCATAAAACATCCAAAAAAATATGATGAATTTTATCATTAAAGAAAATTCTCAATATATTGTTATACATATAATTTTTACATATTAAAAAATAATTTAAAGATACTACTATAATATTTATTGAGGAAAATTACCTTTTTTACTTTGAAAATATTTCTTTAATATAAAAACTACCCATATAATAAAGAAATAAATTTCTCAAAAAATAACCTTATAATATTTTAAAGTAAGATTATAATTTTTAATGTGACATGAAATAAGGATATTTCATTCATTAAATATAAGCTAAAAAACATTCTCTTCATATTTTCAGACAAAAAGTCAGAATGTACCTTGTTTGAAAATGATAGAAAGGTTCCTTTTAAAACATTTAGTAGAAAGTTAATTGGATAAAAATGAATTTAAAAGTTCCTATTGAAATATTAAAATTATTTTTGAAAACATTTTTTTGAAAATATGGACATTGAATAAAAATATTCCTCATGAGAGACTTAAACTTAAATAGTCTATTATAATAATGAGCTTATGAAATAAACCATTCCCACATTGTAATAAGTTTAATCGTATTCCCTAAGAAATAATTAAATTTATAACAAACATCAAATATCATGAGAATAAATAAGTTCATGATATAACATATCAAAGGGGTGTTATTTACACCACATAAAAGATACAATTACATGACATTAAAATGTGCCTCAATGAAAGGAAATTTATATTAAGCCCCTTATAAAAGATCACATAATTAATTTGATGAATAGATTATGTGTATCCTTTTTAAATTCACAATTAAAAATTTAAATACAAAATAATATAATAAAAATTCATTTCACAGAAAATCTGAGTATGAAATAACCAATGAAGTTTAATTTTTACCCAATGAATGAAAATTGAGTTAAGAAATCACTTACCCTGCGATTTATTTTAATTAAACATACATTAACCTACTTTATAATGGATTAACTAATGCTGTTAATTTATAATATAACAGAATTATTATTTATGATACCATATATTATCCTATTATATCATATTATCACCTATTAGTAAACAATATTTCATTTTTACTCGTGTTTCAGGCATTGATTTCTTTATCTTTGTATTCAGTTTTTGTCATGTAAGTCTTGGTCCTTATGTATAAGTTATTTTTACATCATATTAAAAATTATATCAAGGTAATAGATACCATATTTGTTTATTATATACATTTTTATAAAAATTATTTAATTTTGAACATCGAAAATGAATCGTATTGCATGGTAGAGATGTTTGGTCGTAAGTATGTATGAGCGATGATATCATTCCATTAATGGTTAAAACATTAATGAAGGGGGTGATATATTATTTTTTTAGAATAAATATCACATTATAATTACTATATATAAATATATCAATTATTTCCATCATTATAACCATCCTTTCAAGTGGTGATGTTAAATGAATTACGCTGCTACGTGAAGATAGTAAGTTGTACATATGCATGTGTGGTGCTTTAAATTTTAATTGGATGTATAAAAGGTATAATATGGCTTTTTAATAATAATAAGGACTAATTATATATATAATACTATATTTATTATTTTAGTATGTAAACAACACCTTAATAGGAAGTACAAGAAGAAATATACATCAAATACTCAGTAAAGATGATTACCTCTTCTTTGACGAAATTCGTATAGATCTCTTCTTAGGGACACCAGCGTTGGTTTTTTGAGAAGACCATCACCTCAATAGCATGTATAAGGACGTTTTTATGAGAAATTATTAGGATTTTTTTGAAAATTTTGTATAAATGTGGTGTAAATATGTGATGTAAGGGGTTCCCTTTTATTATTGAAGTGAGGGATAATTTTGGGAACTCACAAAATATTAAATAAATAAAAATTAATTTCCATTTAAAAAAGGAAAAATAGTGAGTTAACATGAGTACATGATTATTATGGTTTTAAATACTATTATATTATAATATTTAGACAAGTTTTTGTCACATTAGTAGCCTTATCATTTTGTTTTAACATTTATTTAACCCCTTTACCCTTACTATGAAAATAGGAACTCTAATTTTTATGGGTCGTTATTTTTACTATAAAATTAAAAAATACCCATATATGGATTATGGTTGATATTTTAAAACCTTTTATTATCACTTTTATTGATTTAATGTTTTTAGGAATTTTATATCAGGTAATAAAATATTATTTATCATTAATGTCAACTATGACATTATTCATTAGTTTGACTTCTAAAAATATAAATAAAATAAGATATATTCAAATAAAATATGTTAATAAATCCTTAATTTAAAATTTTAAGTTAAAAAATGTGTGTATGACATTAATTATATAAATTATATTTATTTTAATATTTTTAAAATTATTTATTATCTTTTTTCATTACTTAAATAATTATTACATCTACGTTACGAAAACATTTAAGGTTATTATTTATTCACTTAAAATGAAAAATAAAATACCATTATGAATATATTTACTTTATATTTTCAAATATTACTTTCAATAGAAGATATATTCTACATAACTCTATATTGAAAATGTTATAGTTATAGAAATCATGAATGTGACATATTTGTCTTGTCTTTAAATAAAATATTATAACGGTCATAATTACTTATTAATTGAAAAAAAGTTAAATATCTAAACTTGGAATACTTATGGACACAAATTAATCATAAAATAAATTTGTTTCAAGTTTTATGGTCATTTTATAGTCCACATGGTTTTATTTTTAACCTATATTAGCCAATTTACCCTCTACTGTGATAAAAAAATTTACCAAGGTTACTATTATTATTGGAAAAAAATAAAAGGTATAAATATACAAAATTATGACCTTATATATCCAAATATTTAATCCATTTTTAAAATTCAAAAAATAGAAGTTGTAGATTTTAAATTAAAATTAATCCCACAAAACGTGACAAAAACACTTTTCCTAGAAATTCATTTTTATGGAAAAAATGTACTTACAAATAAATAAGTAATAATGATGATTAATATGTAATTCATTATATTATAACTATATAAATAAAAATTATCTTACATTTAGATCAAATTAAAATCATAAAGGGAATTTTTAATATAAATAAAATGATTGTTTTATAAAAATTAGTTTTCCCCTATTCACTTAAAGATCAATATTTTATAAAATTACCATATAATAACACTAAAATAATTTTAATATGATGATTTAAAAAAACGATCATATTTTTGTAAATAATAATTCTATTTTTTCCAAAAAATAAATATAATATTTTCTCAGAAAAAGAAAGAAAATCATTTTTGGAGAAAATGTATTTTTGGAGAATAAAATGAATTTACTAAAACATAAGTACTTATTCACAAATAATTAATTGATTCATTTAAAATGAGTTCTAAAAAAATTTATTTTATAATTCCATTGATATTATTCATTCCTACATATTTAACAATTAGGTTTTAAATATCCCATAATAATATTTCATTATTTATTTAAACTGGGTGTTACATGCAACAAATCTATCGAAGAGGTTAAATTTAAAAATGATACATACCATAAAATATTAGGGTGTTACATTTTCCAATCCTTAAATGAATTTAATCCTCTCTTTTTGAAATTTCTTTTTTGAAAATCAAAGTTTGATATTTGAAAAACAATTTATGGTAAATACACATCATAAAAAGGGTTAATAAAAAGATCCTCCAAAATATAGGGAAAGGAAAATGTGAAGGTCATCAGAAAAATCAACTTTTGAAAAGAGAAAACTAGTGGGAAGTGAAAACATAGACATGGAAGAGAAATCAAACTATCTTGTTATAATGGATAGTGATAGAAAATATGGTCATGAGAAAGTTAATCATTCCATTTTCTTTTATATATTTACCAAAATTAAAAAAGTTATCACCTTCTATCCAATATAATAAATCATAATTTAACCTCAAATAATAATATCCAAACTGAAGCTATCCAAATATTCAGATGAAATGTTAATAAATTCCAATAATCAACATGACATTAGATTTTAAGAACAAAATTATTTAGCTCTTATTGTCACAAAAAAATATATGAATACCTTTATGACCTTAAAACATTAATGAAAATATCCTTGCTTCCCAAAATAAAATCTCACGTAGTAGAATATTTTCCTTAAAACCAAACACCTAATAAACCCAATAATGTTCAAAAAACCATCAAATAACTAACCAACTTCATGGTCACCAATATTATACCATAATCATCTCTTTTACATTTCTAACTCAATATCAAGCACATTTTAATGTTATTTTCCCAAAATCATGTGTTTTGAAACAGATCAATTTTCCACTGAATCACTTTTCTTTGTCATGGGTATGATTCATTACATACCTTCAAATCCTTGAAAATTGGTACTACAGTACAATCCTTATGTTATTATTATAACAAGAATATCATTGTTAATATATATTTATAGCATAATTATTATATCCAAATAAACATGCACTTTAGTCATACCATGTCATTCTTAGACCATTAAGTACACTACATAATCTTATTCCTTGATAAATATTTCTTTTCATATGTCATTTGAGGTCTCCTCATCATAAAAAAATTATCTGCAACTCATACGTCAATTCTGATTCTATTCATGATATTTCACTATAGGACATTGATTTCCATAATACTCATACTTCCCATGTTAAAATCATTCTACTCTCATTAATACCTTTGGGGGATCATTATTCTCATCCATTATATTTATCTAACATTTAATATTTCCTTAGAAATTACTTTCTTTGAGTCGTTTTCCACCCCCAAAACATCTTCTCGTTCTTCTAATACATTCACATTCATGTTAATTCTCATAATAAAAATATATATGAACCTAAATATTCTTTCATACATGGTCTCCACCACCTGAAATATAAGTAAACTCTATCCTTCTCTTATTTGGTGGGTGAAAGAGTTGGTAAAAGTGAGATTTTTTATTCATATATCATGATAACTGATTAGTTGCAATCAAAATATCATTTACTCTAGTCATCATCCAGTTTGGTTCCCCGCCAACACATTGTCTATCACATTATGTTTCAACCCAGCTATTTCTTGTTCTATCCATATACTAAAATAACAAAATAGTGTGAGAAACACTAATAAAAATGATAAATCACATAGCCATGAAGAATCATTTATAGGATATAATTTTGTCTCCTTCTTCTAAATCTATGAGTCCTTAGGTTTGACCTAGGTTATCCATGGTTATTACCAAGTCTATTGGATGTTATTTTATACTTAGACTTATCCTCAAATTATGTCACTGAATTATATTCCCTAATAAATATTTTCCCAAATCTAGTTCATAGGGTTTCTACAAAACATTACATGATGCCAACTATAAAGACCCCAATCCTTGTATCCCAGCACTAGTACCTAATTCATTAAATTCTCATAATATAAAAGCAGTCACATCCAAAAAGAACAAATAGTTTATCTTATCTGTAAACTATATATATACTTGGAATCTTCATTAAATTTTAAAACAAAAAATACACAAATAATTTATTTTGAGAATTCCATTATCCCTTTAGCACAACCCTTTATAAACAATCATAAAACAATTCCTGGTATCATGGAAAAAATTAAACATAATAAAGGGTGTAATATTAGGACCATTTCTATATATGTATCAAGTACATTAATAGGAACTCTTTACCATTATTTATATATTCTTTGGTTTAGGCTTTCCTTGGTTGCTTTGTGGAGAAATTTGGATGTTTTTTTTGTGGTTTTGGGTAGTGCATGGTTAGTATACAATTTTCCAAACTGTGGGACCAACCCTAGAAAACCAAAAAACCCAATATATAGAGGTATTTAATGATTATTTCACAGTTATTAAAATGGATTTTCCTCTTATATGTAATTTTTATCCCCCATAGGATAGGTGCATGGGTATGGAACACAGTTTGGAAAACTATGTGGCTGAGCCTAGGAAACTGTTCTCGCAAAATTAATTCCAATGAAAAATAGATTTTAAATTTCTAACCCCCAGAGACTTCACCATAATTCCAACCAAATCAACCATAATATTTTTATCTCATTTTTGGACGCTCTTAGATGTATTCAAATGCCTTAAAACCTCTATTCATGATGAATCTTCATTTTGATTGATAGATTTTCACCTCTCCCGGTAAGATATTTCTTCCCGATTAGATTTCTATCTCTCTCAACCATAATTCCTAATAAATAGTTAATACATTTACTCCATTGGTGTGGGTTTGGATATAGGTTTTGATAGATCTAAATTCATTTGATCTAGGATGTAGTTTTTGGATCCTGATTTCGTTCTTTGTTGTGCAATTGAACATTCTGATTCAATTTGGGGGATTTTGTTTGTGAGAATCTGTCAATGATCTTGCGGTATGTGGTCTAAATTTTAATACCAATAGTCTTGATTTAGTTACATTTATGAAATTTTAAAAATTATATTTTTTTGATTTATTAATTCATTCCATAATTGAATTGACTAAATTTTATTTCCATGTGATAATGAATTTGTTGAATTTAGGGAAATTGAAATTGGTTGATTGTGATTATGAAAATGACGGGATAATGAGGAAATGGAATTGTTCAATTGATGGGGGTATTGAATTTATTGATTAATTTAATGTTCAATTTTTTGATTAATGGTAATTAAGGGATGTCAAGATTATCCTAGAAAGGTTAATTAATTATATGATTAAAAGATGATAAATGTTTTAACATCAAATTGTTTATATTATTCATTGTGAATTAAAGTGATGAACCTTGATTTTTTTGATAATTGAAATGATATAAGATGTTATGAAAAATATATGAGATGGTTAATGATGATTACAATAGTTAAATGCGATATATATGATATATGTGATTGATTGGGAAATGGGGTGTGGGGAATGGACTAACACTCCAAATTCCCACGAGATACTAGCCCTGATGTTCTAGACCCAAATGCATTCATGTTAATACAATTGTATGGGATAGATACTAATGCTCCAAATACCCACATGGTTCTAGACACGATGTTCTATGTGCACAAGATTGTCATCAGACTATGGTTAAAAATGGTCGTGTTTTGACATGGAATTAAATGGATATTGAAATCCCTGATACTATAATGAATTTTAATTAACCTTGTTATATGGTTCCAAATATAGTATGGGCTGAAGAAGGTATTGGTGTAATGGTTTTAATCATGATCATGATGATTTTAGTGGTTAATTAAAGTATAATGAAATGTGATATGTGTTTCCTTTATTTTAATTTATTCTTTATAGAACATCATGCACTCTTATTGATTGGATAATGTGTTATACACTGTTGGTGGTGGTCTTCTTAGTTGTACTCACATGCTAATCGGGATTCCTAATCTATACCTAAATGGACTTCATGTTTTTAGGAAATTATAATAAAAAGATTCAAATGATGGATGGTTGAGTTTGGATGCAGCATGGATGAGGGAACCGGACATGGTGCAGGACCTGCTTGGGAGTGTCAGTGTGGTTTTATTATAGTTTCTCATTTTAAACAAGACACGTATATGGCTTGAAATGTATACTACTTTTGTTTTGTATATTTTACTCCTAATTTGTTCTTCATGTGATACTAATATTGTTTTATTTATGGTTATTATATTTGGGTTATTGTTTATTTATTTCCAATATTACGATACTTTGATACAGTGTGTGTAGTCTCCCTATATTGTATAATTGACCCTCATTGCTATTCAGCAGCCTCTGGCATATGGGGAGCTTCACTTGAGGTCATTTAATGGTCTAGCTCTAGGAATTTGTATGTGACACATGGTTCAGAACATTATAATGTGGTATCAAAGGAGGTTTCTTTTCTACTATTTTTCCATACTATTTGGGAAATGTAGATAGTATACTAGGATAAGTCAATCATGGGTTAAGATATCATGTATTGTAGTATAAAAACCATTTACAGGGGTGAAATAAAGTACTCAGGGTGGGAATTAATGATTATTATTTTTTTTCTATTATAGTTAAATGGTGTTTTACCTTAAGTGATGAACTTGTTGTGTGATATTATTATTGTTTCTAGAATTTTTTTATATTTTACTCATAACCCAATAAGGAATGATAGTTGAGTATTCATGAAACATTATAAGCACCCAAACATTATTGTGACATGTAACATCTTGGGAATATATCAGAAAGCTAGTTTCTTTTTGGAATGTTGTTGAATATTTGAACTATTTTTCCTTGCTTCTGTAATTTAGCTGCAAAAAGGTCCTAGTATGAAATTGAAAATTTTAAAATGATGAAAAATGTGGAAAATGGGTTTCTAATCAGAAACACGAATTATGAGAATGTTTATTCCTTTTTTTAAAAATGAACTAGATATATAATATTTAACTGTAGTGATAGCACCTTCATTTTGACCATCTGGCGGGGTCTGGGAGATGACTTTTTATGGATTTATGTGAATTCTCATAAATGTGACAATAATTTTGTACAATGTTTCCTAAGAAGTTTGTTTGAAATTTTAGAGATATGACTCCATGATGACCCTTACAGATAGGAAAACCATAGGACATGGCTTTAAATATGCCTCTAGTGGTGGAACCTAGGGTACTGATAGTGTCTGATAAAGAATTTTGAGAGTTGTTAGATGAGAATTTTTCTCGGTTTATATAGTTTATGCAAAGAGACTCATGGTACGTTGTGAAGAGTATGTATAACCTAAAATGGGATTTTAAATTGCAGAACCCACTAACTTTTAGGTGGTGTATTCATGTGGAAACTGAGTTCTAGATTGAGTCTATCTAGATTATACTTGACCACTTAGAGAATCATAGTAAGAAGATAGTTATATTTTATGCTTATATGTTATGAGTTCAAGAGATGTGTTGGTGCTACATGAAGACTCTGGATGGAAAGATACACAATATAGAGTGGAATGACTTTCAGGATAAGTTGTTGAAGCACTTGTACCCTGGTATGCTCATGCAGGATAGGGTAGCAGAGTTTATGAGGTTGAACCATTGGAGCGTGTCCATGATAGATTATATGGGATGCTTTATAGATTTTCAGCCCCTTTTTCCAGTGTTAGCAGGTGATGAGGCTACTTCAGAAAAATAGTTTTAGGATGGGATCAAATGTGAAATTAAGTCCCGAGTGAACATCATTAGGATGATTAATTTTTCATAGGTGGTTAATTAGAATCTCATATCTCAGTGAAACTTTAAGGAGGATTCCAGTGATGCATAGGTAGTATCTACTGGATAAAAATGAGGTATATATTACGATAGTTAGAGGATTACCTATGAGAAATTCATACACAATGGAATCAATGACTGTGGATAGGGGGAATGGTCAGTTATACAGTATTTTACTTGAGTACTCTACCATAGATGCAGTAGTCCGGAACACATTCGTAGCAATTTTCCCTATCCACTGGTAGAATTTATATCATGAGTTATGATGGGAGTTATACATAATTTTGTTAGGAACCCATGGCCAATTTATAGTTACTATGAAAACATACGGAATAATTTTGATGTAAGGGGTCTTCTACCCCTTATCATTCTAGAAGTTTTATTCCTACTAGTCATGGCATTCGAAGCAGTATATGGGGCACTTCGGGGAAAGAGTTCCCACATTAGTATTGTGGCACAACACAGGGGACTCAGACTGCATCATAGGGAATAAAGGCAAGATAGTATGATGTAGTTCATCCTAAAATTGTGGATAGTAAGGATGGAACATCAAAAATTATATTTATTATTCTTATAGATTCTATACAATCTCATTTTTTATTTGATAATGGTTCCTCTAAATCCTTTATATCTATATAACTTGTGAACAGGTTGAGTCTGACAGTGTAATTTGTGAGTGGAGTGATGAAAATCTATATTTATTTGGGAATTTGATTGAGAGACATCAGTTTGTGTCAGGGGTGTTCTCAAGAGGCTGAGGTGTATCATTTTCTATCAGATATTTATGTCCTTGGCATGTAATACTTTAACTTGATTTTTGGGCATGGAATGGTTGGTAGAGAATTTATCCTACATTGATTGTTACCGAAAGTGTGTCCTTTATGTCTCAAAAGGGTGACAATTATGTTCATCTTGGAGAGTGGGATATCCAGGTAGGCCACACGGGTCCAGTCCATTAGAAATTGGGAGATGTTACCTTGTCGGTTGAAAGTATTTTATTGGATGATGGGGGGTGTGAAACCCAGTTCCTTTCCACCTGAAGTAGACTAGTTTTAGTATGTATTCTTTAAATACATCTCAGAGATTCCACCTATGTGGGATGTGAAATTTACAATTGAGATCATTTCTGAGGTTGAGATAGTTTCAATTCCACCATACAAACTAGTTGTGTATGAAAATTGGACTGATTTTTGTGGTTCATGCATGATATTGGGACACTCGGTTGAGGTATGCTGAAGTGGAAACTCTTCAAAGTTAACGGAGGTTCGTCATAAGGGGAAACCTTCTTCTGTGAACAACCTGGATGAGTCTAGGATAAAAGCTTTGAAGGTGGGTGTGAAGGTGGGTCTAGATCCGAGAACGGTATAGATTGTTGATAGAGGAAGGGTCTCTTTTGTGTCTAGTTCGGTTATGGATGGAAAATCAGCTAGGTCTCATAAGGTTTCTTTTGAGAAAGACTGGGATCTTGGGACTTCTGGTGTTAAGGATATTCAGGCTAATCCAAAGGTTTCTGAGGTTCTCCATAGGTTATGGTAGGACATAGAAAGACCTACTAGTTTAACGGTGAGTTTGGACACAGAACAAATTGGGGAAAGAAGGGTTTCTAACATTGAGGAGGTGGTTATCACGGCTAGTTCTAGGGATTCTAAAGGTATGGATCCTCTGGATATAAATTTTATTTCTTTGTGTAATAGGTTTGATGGGATTTCTGATGATATGTTGTCCATGGGACTGGAGGAGGTTGTTTTTGATGGAGTAGATGGTGGTGCAGAGGTCTTGGAGGGTCAACAGGTTGTGGGAATGGGGCATGATCTAGATACAGTCGGTAAGGAGGTTGGGGAGGATCAACAGGTTTTATGCACGGGCCAGGATCCAGTAACCATGACTGTGGAAGATAACCACAATGTGATCAAGAGATATAGTTTGGTGGAAAGCACAGATCAGAGGCAGGAGGGTCTACAGGTTGATGTTTTTGGGAAGGATACTCATTCCATGTTTGCGGACAAAAGTTCTACTGAGGAGGGGCATATACCTTTGATGTAGAGTAACACGCGAGACAAGAGGTGGGGGAACAATGCTTGGAGTCCTGACTCTGTTTTGGGGGAGCGAGCCACTATAGGAAGGGAGAGTTCTGGGGGAGGGGAAGAAAATGTGAGTGGCCCAGTCACTCATTCATTCAGTGATGTTGTTCAAAGTGGGAATCAGCAGATGGATACAACTGAAGGGGCTTTTTCTACTACACCAAGAAGAAGTCCAAGGAAATATTACTCATATCTTCTACTTCTGATGCGGACTCAATCTGTCTCTAATCTGGATAGAGAGGTGACATTGTCTTTTAAAAATGGTAGTGTGGTCAATAAGGCATTGCTAGAGAAACCCGTACTCAATCATCTTAGGAGTCTGGTACAAAGTGAAAGCTTTTGGAGGCCTCCAGAATGGAAATTAGCTATGAGAAAATATGACTCTGGCATGTATTGCAGGGATGAGTACGGTTATTATAATGTGTAATTTTTTGTTGGTATGGATTGTCTGATGTTTTTGTTTCACTTGTTTGTGTTTTTGGTTGTATGTTTGGGTACCGAATACCCATTAACCGGCCTTTAAAAATGAAAAAGAAAATGATTTTTCGGCCATACAGACTGGAACCAACTGAGCTTCAAAAGATTAATATTTAACTATAATAGTTTATGGATAAGGGATTAATCCATCCAAGTATGTTGCCTTGGAGTTTTCCATTTTTTTTGCCAAGATGGGGAAAGGGAATTTATGCTTATGTCTTTATTACAGTACATGGAACTGAATGACATTGATGAATCTATATCCTCTACCCCATATCAATAATCTATTTTACACGTAGAGGGGATCTTATATTTTATCCAATATTTACTTGAGTTTATGGTGTGATTAGCTGATAGTTAGACCTTTGGATATACCTCAAATAGCTTTCTCAATTAGGTATTGTCATTATGAGTTTTTTGTGATGTTGTTTTCGCTAATGAATGATCATAATGTTACAATGACCATAATGAATAGAATCTTCAACCCAAGTGCAGAGTTTTTTTTGGTTTTTTTGAATGATATCATGGTGTACTCTTATTATCATAAATAGAATTCCCTGCATCTTATCATCGTTCTAAGTAAACTAAGAATGCATCATCTATACACCATGATATTTAAGTGTCCATTATTGAATGATTAGGTACATTTCAGGGGAAAATTCATCTTAGTGGAAGTTGTGTCAGTGGTCCTAGATATGGTGTTGGATGTTGTTTCCTGAGAACATCCAAAGAATGTATTTGATATTTGTATCTTTTTGGGGTTAGTGGGATAATATAAGAGGTTTCTCCAGAAATTTTCCTATTTGGAATAACCTGTTTTGGGCTTGACAAAAAGGATATAAAGATTGAATTGCATATATCATGTGATAATTCCTTATAGGAGTTGAAGAAATATTTGACAACCACACTGATCTTGATCTTACCAGAGATGTGTGAGGAGTAAACGGTGTTTAGTGACAAATTTGGGATAGGGCACGGAGCAGTGTTGATATAGGGAGATCAATTTGTGGAATTTGGGTCACAAAAGTTGAGGCTGCATGAAAGGAACTACCCTACACATGACCTTTAGTTATTTAAATTGGTTTATGCCTTGAATTTATGGGGGTATTATCTTATAGGTGAAAATAATACTGTATATACCAATAAAAAATGTTTAAATTATATATTTTCAAAACGAGATTTAAATCTTCTATATTAGAGGTGTGTTGAGTATATGGATTCATTTTATTTTGAGATAGCATATATGCATTGAAAGTGAAATAGTTTTGTTGATGTTTTGAGTAGGAGTACTAAATTAAAAGTAGTTAATGAGTCCAATTCTGAGTCGAAGATGATGATCTTACTATATGAGATGCATGTTGCAGCTCAGGAGGTCTAGGAGAAGATAAACCTCATATCTGTTTTTGTGGAGTCCACACATTTTATTCGAATTAGGGAGAGGAAGTATGAGGATCTTTAGTGTTTTTACTTGAGGTAAAGACATGAAGATGGGGAGTAACCTTTAGATTGGAAAATAGATGAGGATGAGATAATATATGTCAGGAATCATGTTTTTGTCCCTAAGAGATTGGGATAAGAAATTATTCATGAGTTCCATGCCTATAAGTTGGAGGTGCATCTAGATTTGACCAAAATTTAAAATTACTTATGTCTGCAATATTATTAAATGGGCATGAAAAAGGGCATTGAAGGGTTTTTGAAATGATGTTACACTTATCAAAACGTTAAGGATCACCTTCAATGACATGGTGATTTACTACAACCATTTCCCATTTTTTAATTGAAGTGGGATGATATTTTTATGGATTTCATGGTGGATCGCCTGAGGATTCTTCATAAGAATGATTATATTTGGGTGGTTTCTGTCTGATTGATGAAATTATATCAATTATTTCTCATACAGGAGACTTTGTCTATGGGGAAGTCGGGAGACATATATTTTTAAAAGACATTTCATCAACATGGGTTTTCATGGAGTATATTTTCAAATCATTATTAATGTTGTAATTTTTACTTCTAGTATGGATTTATGAAGGTACATGGTAAAAAAAAATTACTAAGTATATATTTCCACCGATAGATATATGGGAAGTTTGAACATAACATACAATTACAAGAGGATACGCTACGAGTGTGCACTCTTGACTTGGGTGGGTCTTTGGGAGAAACACTTAGCGCTAACTGAGTTCTCCTATAAAAATATTTATTATGTTACAATTCATATGGAACCATATGAGACACATTATAATAGGCTATGCAGATCAACTCTACGTTAGATAGAGCCAGGTGACTTAGAGATTTTGGGACATCATCTCACACAGAAGACGTCAGAGTAGGATTAGCAGATTCTGAAGTGTATAGATATGGTTCAGAGTGGAAATAACTTCTATGTTGACAGATTTTTATGACCCATTGAATTTATAGTGTGTTATAGTTATTTTTTTCTTGTTTCTCCTTGATTGGGTAATTGTATGATTCTAAGGAAGGGAACGTTTGAACTTAGGTTTTTTGGACGTTTTGTGTATTTGAATAGAATTAGGATGGTTGAATATCGACTATCTTTTCCAAATAGATAAAGTTCTATGAATGACATTTTCCTTGTGTCAAAACTTCTGTAGTATCACCTCAACCCTTCTAATGTGATTGATGTCGATGATGTTGAGGATGAGACCAACACATCCATTGAGGAGCATCTAATATGTGTATTGGATCAAAGTGGGAATATTTTGTGGGGAATTAACGTGATGATATTTTTATTATTGTGGCAACATGGCTGTGTTTAGGAGGAAACATTGGAGAGATTATCAGATATACAGGATCATTGGACCGTTCTATTTTCCTTAGAGTATAAGAGATTCATGGGAGTATACCATGAGTATAATTTATTCTAATGTCAGGATATTGTTAGATACCAACCTTTTTTGGAGATGTATCGAGCTCACTTATAGGAAACCTTTTTCGCTTATTGTGGTTATATTTTTTGAGGAATATCTTGGGTGATTTTGGGTAAACTTAGGTTGTTTTAGGTATTTTGGGGACTTCATGGTTAGCAAAAAAAATTCCAAAACTGTACACTATACCACGACAAACCCTGTAACCCCCTATAGAGAGGTATTTCGTGTTTGTCTCTATTTTTTTCAAATCGTTCTTCCTATTATGAGTAATTATAAACCCCAACATGAGAGGTGCAGGGTTAAGGCACATGGTTTGGAAATTCATCCACCCTTCCCAAGAAACCATGGGAGAAGAATTAATTCCCCCCAAAAAAATTATAATTCTAGATCCCCTGTCTATTAACCCGCATTCGACCCAACTCTGCCCCAAATGATTTATATCAATTTTTGAGCTTATAGACAGATTCCATGTCCTTCTATATAATAACCCTTCACTTTATTTCATATTTAATCATGATTTATAACATAAAAATACACTTAATACAATTTAGAATATCGAGATATCTAGTTTAATTGGGGCATATAAACATTACATAACAAGTTAAAACAAAAATAAAAATCTTTATTGAAAACCTATTTTACATGACCACAACATTCCTTCGTACATAGCATTGCATTGGATAACCTGAGGAGATACATAAGAAAACCTTGATCTATAAATCCCAATAAGGTAGTAAACAAGTAAAAATATAAATAATATAAAACATGTTATTCAATAGACATATCAATAAAGAAGAAGAGAAACATGAACATAAAGGAATTATATAACATGATTATCAAAACATGGAAATGTGGAAACAATATAAAACTCAACATCATTAACATAAAGGAATTAGGTAAACCTCAATCCCAACAAGGTGAAAAAATTCATATAAAGAATCAGGTAAACCCTTATCCCAACATGATGTATCATGATACTAAACATTACCCAATGCATTGGAACGCTTTTAGGGTGCACCCTTCATAAACATTTCAATCTCCTGCTTAAGTGTTCCACATAGATAATATAACATGGATTCATTCAACATCATCATTTATTCCACAATCAAGGAATGTGTAATTAATACATATAATCCTCCATTCAAAAATTATTTGTGTATAGTGGTGAATACCTTTGATAGAGGAGTGTATATGGTATTAACTACATGATGATTTTGGTATGGAAAATCGGGGTGCAATTTTCGCAACATAATGACATCATATGAAAATTCATATGTTGTGATGATGATAGACAAATGTGAATCTCATCATTAATAAATGGTACGGATAGTAATGGGATCATGTAAAATAATATACCAATATGGGAAATGGAATTTAGATGCATACTATAAAATAAAATGCTTGAATGGAAATGAGAAGAGTGAAATCCCTTATGAAATTTTAGCATAGAAATATGTGGGTTAAAAAGATCATAGGGGGTATTAATGGGAGTGAGAGGGTGTTAAAATAATTTATAAATAAAATTTAAAGTAAGGAGGTATTGAATAACATATCCCAAATCAAGAAAGTGAAAATTAAAAAGACTAACAAAAAGCGGTTCTTGATGAAAAATGAGAGAGGGAGATCCTTTGCAGAATTTCAGCATAGTAGCTTCTTAGGAAAGGGCCAAAATGGGGATTATAAATGATAACTCATTGAAATAACATGAATTATATAGTAAGGTAATGTTTAAAAAAAATCTCAATACACGAAATTGAAATTAAATGAACTGCTCTTAAAGAAGATGCTTGAATTCAAAGGGGAGGAGAGGAATACCTATCTTGGGAGAGCCTCATTAAGAATTTAGGTGAACCATGAGAGGAATCTAGGGATTAGTGGTTATTTTTTATTCAATCTTCAAATAACTTTGGTGAAGATGAATGGGTGATTGGGTGGGTTATATTAGAAAGGTGGGGGAATTATTTATTATTTTCTTTTTGGACCCTACAAACTAATATATTCAAAACCAAAAAACATCCCATGGTTATTTCTCATGGTTCCTAGAAAATGGGAGTGGAATACAATATTTTATAAGGATAAGGGACAAATATATTAAAATATTTCCATTTATGATGTGGACGTGAGTCACTCTTTCAAGGATATGATTTCAAAATCAACAAATATATTAAATTTCATAGAGGAATAAAAAAGGCTTTATAAAATAAATCATATAAAACGAAAATTACATTATTTTAAATAAAAAAATTATATTTTACCCAAGATACCTTTTATAGTATTTTATTACATCACTATCTGGTCATTATGATGTCATAAAATAGATTTTATATTTATATGGTATTTAATTTTTACCCAAAAATTCCAATGTCTCGGAAAATTATGAAAAATTCACAATTAGATAATACAAACTTCCTGATTCCAAAAAAAATAATTTTATCTAGATAATTTTATAAATATGTGAATTTTTATTTTTAAAATAAAATCAGATATTTATTGAAAATTTAGGGGTCTTGACAAAAATAGTTTTCAAACCCTAATAAAAATGATAATTGTATTTATAAAACTTATATGATTATTTATATTTAATAAAATTAATTTAATAATAATATATTATTAAAATAATATTTAATTCAAAAATCCATCAATAAAATTCTTAATTGAATTTGAATATTAGCCAAAAAATATTATTTTTGCTTTAAAAATTATTTACAAAGTTACAATTGAAAAAGGAAAGTATATTAATTATTATAAACAAAAATAATGCACAAAATCAAAATTCTATGGTCTTGTTACGTACCCCTTTATTACACCAACATACTCTTTAATAGTAAGGTGTCTGATGGTGGGTCTTTCATGGGGTCATTCGGCAAACATGGTTTGGGTTGTGATCTCGGTGGGCTTAAACATCTCTCGTAAATGGTTTTTCTCATGCTTATGTCGTTGGATCTCTAATTGGTCTTAATTTAGGGGAAAAACAAAAATTTTATCTCCCTTATAAGCTTGAATAAATGGTCTTAAAAGAGTACAAACCTATTGTTTAAGGACATCACTTCCTTTGTCTGTTTCAAATGGATTTGTTAAAACCTTTTATTTATATTAGTCATGTGATCACTATTAAATGGATATATTATAAATGGTAAGGATACATAATGGTCATTTAAATTCAATTGGATATAATAATAAAAAGTATTTCATGTGTTTTCTATATCCATTATACATTTAATTTAATGAATGGAAATTTTATTCACAATAGATTGGGTAGTTATAGCCTTCTCTCCTTAAGAAATTCCTCCCTTGAAATTTTATTTTTTATACATAAAAATAATGAAGGTAACACTGCTAAATCACTTCCTTGGGTTCCCATGTTTTTTCATCAAACTTTTTGTATCTCTAAAACACCTTGACAAGGGGAATCATCTTATTTCATAGAAATTTTCCTCTATGACCTAAGATCTTCACAAGCTTATCCTCATAGGATAGGTCATTCTCCAATGGTACCAAATCTAGATTTAGTACATGTTATGGGTCTTGTATGTACTGACATAAGAGTGATAAATGGAATAAATCATGTACATGAGACAGGTTTAGAAGGAGTTCTAGTCGATAGACCACTACCCCAATGGGATCAAGGATCTCAAAAGGGCTAATGTACCTTGGACAATGATTTCCATTCTTCCCAAATCTCATACCCCTATACTATAGAGATAATCAAAGGAAAAACATGTCTCCCACATCAAAATCTATGTCTCATTACCAATTTTTATTATAGCTATTTTTTCAACACTAAGAAGCGTTAATTTGTTGTTGGATGGTCTTAACCTTCTCCACCATTTATTTGACCATTTTTAGACCTATATGTTTTTGTTCCCCAACATCATCCCACCATGCTGTTTTTTCAAACCTCTTCCCATAAAAGCATTCATAAGGATCCATTTGGATGCTTGAGTGGAAACAATAGTTGTAAGAGAAGTCTACCAAAGGATGATGTTGGTCCCATCTTCCTTATAAGTTCATTGAGTAAGCTCTTAAAATGTAATCAAGTTTCTATATAACTCATTTAGATTAACCATCATTTTGATGGTGATAGGTTGTGCTGATGTTTTACTCAATGTTAAAAACATATTATAGACTCTTATAGAACATAGATGTGATTTTTGGATATCTATTAGACACAATTGATGCAGCCTTACCAACTCTATGATGTATAATTATGCTACTGGATCCCAGGTTAATCCACATGAATTGTAATGAAGTGTGTGGACTTTGAAAGACGATCCAAAACAACCTAGATATCATTGTTTCCTTTGTATATATTCATATGTCTGGTGACAAAGTCCATGGTGTTGTTTTCCCATTTTTATATTGGTAAGGGTAATGGTTGAATCATGACCTTAGACTTTTTCCTCTCAAACTTCACTTGCGAACATACCAAAAACATTGATGTATATGTAGCAATCTCTTTATTCATGTTATCCCACCAATATTCATCCTAGAGATCTCAATACATATTCATGTTTCCTATGTTAATAGAGAAATTTGAACTATGTGCATCATCCAATAGTTCATTCTTTAACTCTAGATTTGATAGAACATGTAGTCTTGTCCCAAATCTCACAATTCCTTCTTCATTAAAATTAAACTAAGAGGATTTCCATTTTCTTATAGTTCCCACTTTCATCTTAATTACCACATCATCTTTTTTAGCATCCATTAACTATTCCAAAATAAATAGTTTATTAATCATTTGTGAAAGGATTTATGATTTCCCCTTCTTTATGATTCCCATTTCTATCTTCATCAAATCTACAAAGATTGGATCCTTTTCAATTCTCATCAATGATATAATTGTTGGGTCCGATCTTCTTAGAGCATCTTCCACCTTGTTCGCTTTCCCAGGGTGGTAATTTATTGAGTATTTTTAATACATTTTGAGCTGTAAACATCTTCATTGGTGATATTCATCTCTTTTTGTGTGAATATTTATTTGAGACTTTTGTAATACATATAAATTTATAACATCTCCCAAAAGAAAAAATTTCTCCATATTTTCAACACAAAGATCACCGCTTCCAACTCTATATCATGTGTGGGATAGTTCTGCTCATTAATTTTCAACTACATAGAGTCATAGGCAATATAATTGTCATTTGGCATCAACACATAGCTCAGGACCTTCTTCAAAGCATCATTGAAGATTACAAAAATCTCCCCACTAGTGGGTAGTAAGAGAACAGGGGTAGTGATAAGACTCTTCTTAAACTCCATTAATCTTTCATAACATTAATAATTCTAAGAAAACATGACTCCCTTCCCAATTATCTTGGTATAAGGGTTCGAATATCATGACAAATTTCTAACAAATTAGCGATAATATACATCTAAACCCAAGAAGATATGGTTATCTATCATAGACGTCGGCCTCAGCCAACCCTTAATTGCATTTATTTTGGAAGCATCCACATATATCTCATTACATGTGATGATATTCCCCATGAATGATACTTCATCAACCAAAACTCACACTTTTTGTAAATTTTATAGAGCTTCTCCTTTTGCAAGGTCTATAATGTAGTTTTTAGATCCTCCTCATGATTCTCTTTGTTTTTTATGAATATTAGAATATTTTCTATGGATACTAACAAAAATTTGTTGGGGTAATCTCTAAAGACTCTATTCATCAATTCCATAAAGATTTATGGAGCATTAGTGATTCCTAAATGCATTACTATGAATTCATAGTGCTTGTATCTTGAAAGAAAAGCAGTCTTGGGGATATCCTATTTCTTCACCCTTACTTGGTAATATACCTACTATAGATCCACCTTGGAGAAGTATAATTCTCCACATAGTGGATCAAAAAAGTAATCAATTCATGAAAAATGATATGTGTTCTTTATAGTGATTTTTTTGAGCTCACGGTAATCAATGTAAAGGTGAATTGAACTATAATTATTCTTGAAGAAGTGGACTGGTGCACCCCATGGAAAAACACGTTGGAATATAAACCCTTTGTCCATATTCTCCTATGGTTGTTTCTTTAACTCTTCAATCTCCACAATATCCATTCTATACAGATTCATGGATATTGTCAACAACCCAGGTATAAGATTAATTAAGTATTCAACATCTCTTCTGGGAGGAAGAATAGGCAATTCCATAGGGAACACATCAGTGAATTCCATCACAATATGCATGTCCTAGAGGATAGTTCCTTATATATAATAAATCATCTGAGAGAGATATGTGTGTTCATAAAGAATTAATATATATTCTTGAGATGATGGTGCAGTTATTCATCCAACTTCTAGAACCTATATAGAATCATGGGTCAATTAACCATATGGAGAGTGATTTCCCTCTTACAGCAATTCATGTTGGCTCTATAAAGGGAAATACAATCAATGTCATGAATTGCATCAAAATCAACCAGAGGGAGTATGGTGAGGTTCACAAGGATGTTAAATACACAAAGTGTGTCATGTGAAGAGTTATATTCATGGGATGTAATAATTTCCCTATTTTCTATTTTCACTAACATCTACACTTCCATTATTTGTGGTTATTCTTGGATTGTTCTACTAAACTTTCATGATATAAAATAATGTGTACAACTATGGATGCTAACCATACCTTTAACTTTTTGATTCTGGTTCTAATTTATCCAATATAGAATTATGGATGATTATGTATAAACTATTGAACAAATAAATGGGAAGCCAATGACATTAAAGGGATAACATACATTTAGCTTTTTAAAATATGAGTTTCTAGGCTTCAGTCTAAGTTATTTGTGATGTAATTCCTAAGGAATATTCTTATTGGATTTTTTTATTCCATTAATAATGGTTCATAATAATCTTATGAATTTACAAAAGCATTTATCCAATGAGTTTCTAACCAAGAGTGCAGAAAGATTCATTGTCGTGCACCATTTCTCATTCGTCTCTAGTTCAAAATGGTGTTTTCAGGTTTAACCTCTAGATACATCTATTCTGGAGCCACATCTACTTTTTCATATCCAGATAGGGATTTATTTTCTTGATAAACCACTTACTCTATACTCACCAAAATTTAGGGATTATTTTCATATACTTAGTCTGATCTCTAAGTCTTTCTCTAAGCTATTCTAATCCTAATCACAAAAAAATAACTAAACCTATCCCCTTATACCAAATATAATGACCTTTCTCTTTATTTAATATTTAAATATTATTTATTACATAAATTTTCTAATTAATAAAACTCATAATATCAACATTTATAGTGTATTTGGGGCTAAGAAACACTACATAAATACTTAAAACATGAAATACACATCTTTAATGAGAACCTCTTTCACATGAAAACAACATTCGTTCATACATATCATTGCATGGGATAACTTGGGGACATTCATAAGAATAGGGTGATCTATATAGCTCATTAAGGGAGAAGAAAAGACCCTACATGAAGAATACAATACATATTATGAAGAAAAAATATCAATGGAGCATAATAGAAACATGGACATTATGTCGTGATATAAGATAATTATCATAACATGGAAATGTGTCAATAACTTAAAACAATATATCCTTAACATAAATGAATCAAGTAAACCCCTGTCCCAACATGGTAGAAAAAGTCCTATAATGGAATCAGTTGAATCCCTATCCCAACATGACATAAAATGATACTAAACATTACCCAATTCATTGGAGCACTATCAGGGTTCACCCTTCATAAACCTTACAATCTCATGCTTAGGTATGCCCCATATATCATATCACATTGATTCATTCAACATAATCAATTATTCACACAATCAAGGAATGTCAAATTCATACATATAAGTCACCATTAGATATATATGTGTCCCTAAAGGTGAATACCCTTTATAGAGGAATAGTAATGATAGTCACTACATGATGATTTTGGCATGGAAAATCACAATGCAATTTTGACAGCATAACATCATCATATGGAAATTCATAAATTGATATGATGAGATAGAAAGGGATCTATCATCATTTATAAATGGGATGTACAGTAAGGGTTTCATGGAATATAATATAACAACATGTGAAATAGAATTTAGATATATAATATAATATAAAATGCTTGAATTAAAATGAGAGGAGAGAGATCCCTTACGGAATTTTGGTATAGTAAATGGTGGGTTTAAAGGATCGTAGGGGGGATTAATGGGAGTGAAAGGAAGTTAAAATCATGTATAAATCAAATTTATAGTGAGTGGATATAGAGGAACATGTCTAAAATTAATCAAATGAATATTGAAATTTATTACAAAAAAATAGGTTCTTGATGAAAAATGAGAGAGGTTGATCCCTTCTGGAATTTCGGAAAAGTAACAGGTTAGAGAGGGGAGGATAAATTATATATAATTTAAATAACATCAATTTGATGGTATGTTAATGATTACAAAAAAATTTCAATTCATGCAATTGAAATTAAATGAACTACTCTCAAAGAAGGTGCTTGAATTCATAGGGGTGGAGAGGAATCCCTTACTTGGATGTGTGATCCAAAAGGATTGGGAGAGCCTTCTTGGGAGATTAGAGGTACCCTGGTAGGACTATAGGGAGTAGATTTTAGAGATTAGTCTATCTTCAAAGATCTTTAGTTAATAGGATTGGGTGATTTAGTGGATTTATATAGGAAAGGTGGGGGAATTCTTTATTAATTTGGGTTTGGACACTACACACTAAAATATTCCAAACCACATATCATCCCATGTTTTTCCCCATGGTTTATTAAAATTGGGAGTGGTATAAATTTGATTTATAAGGGTAATGGCCGATGATATTTAAATATTTCCCTTTCTTATCTGGATGTGAGTCACGCTTTCAATGAAATGATTTTAAAATATTAAAATATTTTATATGTCCTGGAGGATTCACTAAGTATTTATAAAATAAATAATATAATATTAAAAATATATTATTTTAATGTAAATCATATATTTTTCTGAATATACACTTCATTGTATTTTATTACATCATTATTATATCATTATGATGTTAAAAAACACTTTATATATTTATACGGTATTTAACTTTTACCCAAAAAATCCACTGTCTTAGAAAATTATGAAAAATTCTACATTGGAAAATTTAGACATCCTAATTCCAAAAAAAATATATTAATTTTATATAAATTATTTTCAAAATATGTGAATTTTATTTTATTAAATAAAAACTGATATATATTAAAAATTTATAGGTTTTGACAAAAACAGTTTTCAAACCATAATAAAACTTACAATTGACTTCATAAAAATAATACAATCATTTATATTTAATTAAAGTAATTTAATAATTATATTTTATTATAAATTATTTAATTAAATATAACATAAAAAATATTTCTTAATTGAATTTGAATACTAACCTAAAAATACTATTTGTGCTATAAAACTTATTTACAAATTGACAATAATAAAATGAAAGAATATTCATACTTATTTAAAAAAATCATGCACATGATCAAAATGCTAGGTTATTTTACATATCCCTTTATTATACAGTCATACACCCTAAGATAAAGGTTTGTGGTGGTGGGACTTTCAGGGGGTTTCTGGTGTATATGGTTTGGGTCGTGATCTTAATGAGCTTGGAATTCTCCCATAAACGATCTCTCTCATGATTAAGTTATTGGATATAGGTTTGCGCTTGGTCTAGGAAAAATCCTAGAAATTCTATCTCCATCAGAGGTTCTGATAAATGGGCTTCATAGGTTATGATCTTTCTAGTCGAGGCTATCCCTTCTTTTTTCTATGTCAAAAATATTTTTTAAAAACTCTATATTTATAGAGGTCGTGTGATCATTGTTCAGTGGATATATTATCAATGATAAGGATACTTAACTGTCATTTATATTAAATTGGATATAATAAAAAAAATTATTTCATGTGTTTTCTATATTCATATAACATTTAACTAAAATGAAGGGAATTTTATTCATAACAGTTTGGGTTGTTACATTCCAACCATCATTCGTGAAAAATTGAAGGCTTGGTTAATAGATCTACACCTATCTCATTAAGAGAATTCATCATGATTATGTTCCTATATCACACATCTCTCTTTCCTATTTAATTTGGAGTATTTTTACTCCCTTTTCATGGGATTATATATTGGTTTTTATAGATTTAAATTCATTTGATCTTGGATATTGGTTTTCGGTCTAGCTCTCAATCTTTGTTGTGAAATTGAATGTTCTACTTCAATTTGGGAATTTCTGTTAGCAAGTGTTTGTCAATAATCATGAGGTTGGTGGTCTAAACATCAATTTCCATATTCATATTTTAATTAAACAGATAGAATTTATAAATTAAAATTATCATGATTTGGAAATTGCACCCTGAATTTAGTTGATTAAATTAAATTGCCATGTGATAATGAATTAGGCCGAATTTGGGGAAATTGAAATTGGTTGATTTGTGATTATGAAATTGATGGTATAATGGGGTTGTGCAATTGTTAAACTAAAAAGACTATGTAATTTATTGATTAAATAAATTATTATTTAATTTGTAAATTGTAATTAAGGGATATTTGGATTAATAGTGAAGGGTTAATGAATTATATGACTAAATGATGAAAGATTGTTAAATAATGAATTGTTCATTTTATTCCATGTGAATAAAATTATTGAACCTCGATTGTTTTGATAATTAAAATGGCATACAATGATGTGAAAAATGAAGAGAGGTTAATGAATAATCTTTTTTGATGTGATATATGTGATATTTGTGATTGATTGAGAAACGAGTTGTCAGGTAGGGACCAATTCTCTAAATACCCATGGGGTGATAGCCATGATTTTATTGAACCAAATTAATTTAAGTGAATATTATTATATGTTATAGGGAATGATGATCCAATTACTTATGGGGTGTGGGATAGGTACTAAAGTTTTTAAACCCATGGGGTGTTAGACATGAATTTTTATGCCGATAAGATTTTCATTTGACTGTAGTTCTAAATGGCAGTGGTATTAAAGAGAGTTGAATGGATATTGAAATATCATGTTTTATAATGAATTTTTATTCCCTATGAGATATGCTTCAGACTCCAGCATGGCCAGAAGCAGGTATTGATGGAATGAGTGTCATCATGACCCTAAGAATGTATGTGGTTACTTAAAAAATAATGAAATGTGAAATATTATCACATTTTTGTAATTTATTCTTTATATAAATATATACACTATTATTGATTATATATTCTTTTATACGGCGTTAGTTGTGTCCTGCTTTGTTTTACTCACACCCTACTCGGGCTGCCTGATCAGTACTAGAATATACTTTAGGTTTATAACACAGGTTACGAGCAAGATTCCAATATTAGACGGTTGTGTTTGGATGAACCATTAATGAGGAAACAAGATTTGGTTTTGGGACCCGCTTGGGAGTTCAAATGTTTTTTTTTTGTTTTTTTTATTTGAAACATGACACGTATATGGCACAACATATTTAATGATTTTGTTTTATATATTTTATTCATTCATTGGTCATCATATTATACTAGTATTATTCTGGTTATCATTAATATCATTTGGATATTTTTTTATTTATTTCTATTATTTTACTTCATTGATAAAGAGGTATAGTCTCCTCATATTGTATAATTGACCCTCGCTCCTAGCCGACAGCCTTTAGAATACTTGGAGGCATGCATAAGGTCATGTAACTGACCGATATGGGGCACCAGTGTGTGGTACCTAGGTTGTAAAATTACAAAGGGGTGAACTAAAATTCTTAGTAAGGGTTTAAATATAGTGTATGTTGTCAGGAATCAATATGCATAATCAATATGGGATTTTATTTAAACAAACATGAGTATAATATATCAAGAACGAATGATGATAAAGTAATTCCATATTAAATAATCACATGGGAATCAAACATAACAATAAATACTCTACCAATTGAATAGTCACATGTTATATTAAAAACTAAATTCATAATGATGGAATGCATAATTTCAGACATAAAAAACATACCATCAGGGCCTTGTCCTAGACATCTGAAAATAATTTGATAGGGACCCCGAAAAAACCTATTCTAACATGTCCCATGATACCTACCAGTGAATCAAGGGGATATATTGATCCTATCCTATAACAAACTATGCTTAATTCATTCCTCGTATGAATAAATTATACAACTGAATCAACATGCCATAAAAAATCAATAACTTTCCATTGTAGAAGAAATAGTCATACAAAATATCAATATTTACTCATTCAAATTGTTCAGAAACCATCAAAATAAAAATTATGAATTTTATAATTAGTGTAAATTCTCGACAAAATATTCAACAAATGATGCTGATGTAAATGAAAATACTTATAATATATTACTAGAATATTTTTTGAGTCAAATTCCCTTTTTGAATTTGAAAATATTTTATTTAAAAATAAAAACAACAAATAGAGAAAATAAATATTTTTATTTGAAATTAATCTTGTAAACATTTTAAGGAAGATTAAAAATGTTAAGGTGACATGAAATCTATAAATTCCATTCATTCCATATAATTTTAAAAACATTATCTTCATATTTTCATAAGAAAATTCATAAAGTAACTTGTTTTGAAAACGATGGAATGATTCTTTTTAAAAAATCACAAAAGAGTAAAAATGGGATACAAATGAATTTAAATAGACATTTTGGAAAATTAAAATAATTTTTGAAAACATTTTTAGAAAACCTAGATAAGGAATTGAAATATTCCTCAGCGTACTTAAACTAAAACAACGTCGAGTAATAATGAGAATATGAAATAAACCCCTGACACTTTGAAATCAGTTGAATCAGACACCCAATTAAAGAATAAAATCTAAAATTTAAAAACCTATAAATATCATGAAAATAAATAAATTAATGATACCACGTGTAAAATGGGTGATAAATACGCCTTAGAAAATAATATAGGTGTATAACATCAAAATGTTTTCCAATAAAAGGAAATAGAGATGAAGACTATTACAAAATCATATCATCATTGAAATGAATAAATTTTGTGCATCCATTATAAATTTACATAAAAATGTGTAAATAAAACCTAAGATAAAGAAAATTCATTTCAAACATAACCAAATCATGACATAATTAATGAAATATAATTTTAACCCAATGAATGAAATTGAGTTAAGAACTCTCTCACATTGTAGTTTCTTTTAATCGAACGTGAATTAAACTCTATATAATGGTTTAAAGAATGATATTATATTATAAAATAAACATATTAATATTTATTAAATCATATATTATCCTCTTATATCATCTTATCACATGTTTGATGGAAATATTTTGTTATTACCATTGTTTCGGGTGTTAACGACTTCATTTTTTTATTTATGTTTTGTTGTGTAAGTCATAATTGCTGTGCATAGGATATAACTACATAATAACTATAATTATATTATTATCATAGATATATTATTTCTAAATTAAATAAATTTTTTGAATCAATAATGAATTTGAACAAGGAAAATTATTCACATCGCATTGTGGAGACACTAGGCCATATGTATGAATAAACAATGATATCATTCCATTAATGGGGTAAAATGTAAGAAAGTCGGTCATATATTAATTTTAATAAATAAATATCATTTCATAAGTATCATATATATCAATTATTTTGATCATTATAACTTTATTATATTGTGGTGTTGATAAACGAATTACATTGCTACCTAGAGACGGTAAGTCATACGCACGTTTGTGTGTGGCATTCATTTTTCATAGGACGAATTAAAGGTAGAGTATAGTTTTTTCATAATAATCATAACATATAAATATATTTAATATAACTGATTTAATTATTTAAGAATGTAAATAACACTTGGAGATTAAGTAGTAGAACAAATAAATAATAAATAATTAGTAAAGATGATTACCTCTTCTTCGGGGAACATCCAATAGATATATTTGTAGGGATAATAGGATTATTCTATTGAGAATACCATAACCTCCATAAGTTGGAAAAGAAAGTTATTAAGAGAAAAATTTAGGTTTTGGTGGAGGTATATCACTCAATGTAGTGTAAATTAGTGATGTAAGTGGTTATATTTTATAATTGAAGTGTGCGAAACTTTCGAAAACTCTAAAAACATTAAATTAACATGTATTTATTTTCAAATAAAAATGTAAAAAGGTGAGTTATTTTGATTATAATATGGGGATATGTTGAAATACTATTTTCCAATAATTTTCAAACAATTTAAGCTCGATTTATTACCCATATCATTCAGTTTTAACGCTTATTTAACCCATCTTACTGTTACATGAAATCAAGGATTTTACTCTTTAAGGGTAAATATTGTTACTATAAAATTCTGAATAAAAACATAAATGGATTATTATTTATAAATTAAATAATATCCTAATAAATTGGAAGAATTTAAGATTTTTAGGAATTTTATATCATTTAAAACAATATTATTTATCATTAATTTGAATTTTGAAAGTATTCATTATTATGACATTTCAAAATATAATACATCAAGATAACTTCATAAAATAATTAATAAATATATAATATATAAAAATAATCTAAAAAATAATTTATGACATTAATTATCTCAAATTATATTTATTTTAATATTTTTAATATCATTTATTTGATTTTTCCATTAATTAAATAATTTCTACATTAGTGTTATCAAAGCATTTAAGGTAATTATTTCTTCCTATAAAATAAATAATAAATAAAATCATAAGTGTAATTTCATTATATTTAATAATAATATTTATAGAATAATATATATTTTTTATAGCACAATATTGAAAATATTATTAAAATCATGAATGTGATATTTTATACTTTTCTTTAAATAAATTATTACGGGTCATAATCACTTACTAATGGAAACAAATGGTCATATACCTGAGCCTTTAATATTTATGGACCTAAATTACTCATAATATAAAATTGGAGTAAGTGATATGCTCATTCTATAGTCCTTATTATTTTATTTTAAACCAATATTATCAAATTTACCATTTACTGTGGTAATAAAAATTGTCAAGGTTACTTTTCATATTGGAAAAAAATAAAAGGGGAATTATTTATTAAATTTGGAACATATTAGTCAAAAAAATTGAATTTATTTTGAAAAATCTAGAACATAAAATTTTGATAATTTAATTTAATATTAATATAGTAGAACGAAAAGAAAAAGCGTTTTCATAAAAAATGCATTTTTAAGCCTAAAAATGTCCTCATACCAATATAAGGTAAAAAGATAGTTAATATTTAATTAATTATAATATAAATATCTAAATAGTACTTGATTTTATTTTATATTAAATTAAATTCATAAAGTTACTTTTTCATATAAATAAAATGAAATGTTTATAAAAAATCTTATTTTTCACTATTCACTAGAAAAACCAAACTTTTCAGAAAATTTCAAAAACATAACCCTACGATAATTTTAATATGATAATTTAAAAAATGATCTTATTTATATTAAATATAATTTATTTATGTTCCAAAAATTTATTAAAATATTTACTAATAAATACTAAAAAAACCATTTTTGTAAAAAAAGTATTTTTTAAGAATAAAATGACTTTACTAATAATTAAGTGATTACTCACAAATAATTAATTAAGAAATTAAAATTGATTTATAAAATTATATATTTCCTAATTTTTTAAATACTATTCATTCCTTTAAACTTAAATGTTAGGTTATAATGATCACATAATAATATTTCATTATTCATTTATAATGGGGTTGCGTGCAACAAAAGCAATCAAATAAAGTAAATTTAAATAAGAGAAACACCATAGAATCCTAGGGTTTTACATTTATAGATTCTTATAATTGTATTAATTACCATATATATTCAACATTTATATATTTATTACCATAACAAAAATTTGGATATTGGAAATAGAATGTATATTTCATATATATGGTGGTCCGTATATACTCCTAAATGATAGTTCCATTTTCTATTGAGAACAATGGAAAAAAGAAGATGATATTTTATAATTAATAAATCATTATTAAATCATAAATATCATATATATGTTTATTAAATTTAAAATTATAACCATCCATGAGAGGCGGTGATGGAAAATGAATCACATCACTACATGAAGGTGGTAGAGTCCACGTCTTTGCATGAGTGATAATTTCATTCCTTATTTGATGTAATGAATGTATAAAATTTTTGTCCCATAATCAAAATAAAATTTAGTAAATTTATGTTATAGTTTTATTTATTTTAGTATAGAAATAAAATATTTATAGGGAATGAATGAAGAAATAAACTTTGAAATAGTCATGTAATAAGATTATCCCTTCTTTGAGAGACCTTTGTCTTACACCTTAATCCTTATTAGGATTGTATTAAGGAAAACCAAGAGCTATGAGATTAATGGAATGAATCTGTGAATGTTTTAGACTAAGGTCATGTTGATATTGAGATCTGAATGTTTATGAATAAAGCCTAAGATGATGTTACCTTTTATAAGTGAGGGGTGTGTCACTCTTGTAATTATTTAATGTTTTAAATTATTAACTGGTGTTATCCATTTTCATGTGGCACCAAGTCACCCAAAATTAATTGATAAGATTTTATTGGGTAGAAAATCACTCAAATAATCATATTTAGATAATATTTTGAGACATTCACATATTTATCTCCAAGTTAAATACAATTTAACCTTTACCATGATAATATTACTTTTTACAATGATAAGATAACTACATGCTTGAAAATTTAAGGGGATTCAAAAAAATATGGAAATGACAATTAAAAATTTTGAAATAATTTAATAAAACTCAAAATAATTATTTATAAGAAATTAATTTTAATATAAGTACTCAAAATGTATGAAAAATTAGTTTTAAAAAATATGAGATTAAAGCATCATAATCAATTCACATTGAAATCTTGTAAGAAGTTGATTTGTACGAATTGTTTTAACTAAATATTTTATAAAGGGGTTGTTTTATAATTTTTGATCTATAAAAAATATATTGGATCCTTCTAAACATACCATCAAATGAAAAGACCCAAAAATAATTTTGAATTTAGATATAATATAATTTATGTTCATTCAAGTCAAGCAAGGCACCCAAATTCGAAGTAAAGTTTTAAAATGAATTATCTAACTCATTAAACATATATTTAGATTAAAAACACATATATAATTGGATAAATGTATCTTTTGGAAATATTTAAAAGCATTAACCCTTAGTTTTAATGACGTTTTACATGTTTTACCCATACCAATATGACAAATATTCATTATGGTTACTATTCATCAAGACCAAAAGTAAAAGGGACCTATTTACCAAATTTAAACCTCTCGATTTCAAATATAGAATCCATTTTTTTATATTAAATTTTTATAATTAAAATAAATAAATTTTAATATAAATGTAAAAAACTCAATGTAAACTAACTTTTGGAAAAATGCAATTTTAAGCCAAAAAATGAACTTATACACAAAATTAATATATTTCATATTTATACAGAATTATTTAGATTATTCTTAATTAATGGGACAATAATTTAATTTAAAACAAAATTCAAAACATTAGGGAACTTTAAAAACATAATTCAAAGAAAAACGATGATAGTTTTCCAAAAAACAGAATTTTTCACTATTCAATCAAAAATCTATCTTTTTAGAAAAATATAATATTATCATTAGAAAAATATTATGAAATTTAAATTTAATAAAAGTTAAAAAAATCAAATAAAATTTATAAAATTGGAAGAAATTGATTGTAATATCCATGTACATGATACAATAGAAACCACATTTAAAGAAAATGTGTTTTTATGTATAAAATGACTTTATTCACATTACATTCCAAATAACCAAAATTAAACAAATATTAATTCACTAAATTGGATATATAATATACTTATTTCATTGAAATCATTTCTGAATATTGATTAATTTCTTCTATTAAGATCAAAATACATTTCATACGTAAAAATAGTTTTATGAAAAATGTCACTTTGACCTTTAAAATATTTTATCTTCATTTCTAGATAATTATTAATAAATATATGATTTATTATTAATATAATTAATAAAAAAATTTCTATATATATTTTATAATATTTTTATTTATATTTATACATTCCAACTCACCAACAAGGTTATAATAGTCATATTTAAATAATAGTATTTTATTATTAGTTTAAACTCTTTTTTGTGTGTAATACATACTATTGAATGTAGTTTTATTTTTAATCGAAAATATATAACAAAATACGAGGGTATTACACCATGTAGACCATTTGTATGATTCTTTTTTCTTATAATTTAAAGTTTTTATACTGTTTAAGTTTTCTCATATGCTTCTAATCTCACCCTACGTAATATGTTGCTATAATTATTTTTCATTTAATAGGGTTTTGAGATCACCCATTTTGTAACAAATTTTATTTTCTCATGTATAACTGTAGAATATTATTTGTATTATTTCTAGAGCTTAGTGTTCAGACAAATTGAGATTCCAAGGCCAGGTGAGGCCAGAATTAATTTTTGAAATATATTAATATATTAAATATCATTTGTGCATAGTTTTCCTAAGAAAAAGTGTAATAATAATTAAATGGGGGCTTGGATCATAAAAATAAGGTTTTGTTTTGAGATTTGAGTACAGTTTCTACCCTAGGTGTTAAATAATATTTGTCATCATCATTCATGTGTTTAAAAGTCATCATGGGTGTAAATAATAATAATAATAATAATAAATTTAATTATTTTATTAACATTGAGGCCTATTTTTATTTTATAAATATATTATAATGAAGAGATCTTATGGTTATCCACATAACCATGAAGACTTAGAGGACCACTAGAGGAGAGTTTTCATTAAAGAAGTCATTGGATCAAATTGAGATTAAGGATCATTGCTCCGTTAGAATTCAAGGATTTGACCAATTACAACGATGTTGATTCATTCTTCATTACCGATCGATCTATCTCAATTTATTATTTTTTTATTTGGATTTAACCCTGTTTTATTTGTCCTATGTTGAACATGAATCAGTAAAATAATGAATTGATTTAATAATAATGTGTGTTTTTTGGTATGGGTTAGACTTATCTAGAAATTGGGATTTCATTTATTGATTATGTTATATTCCAATGTTCCTCATTATAATAGCAATGAATCAAGGAAATCATGAACATTGGTTGAGGACCATTCCTCGTGTTTTTTTTTTCTGTATTTTTTCACATTCATTGTTCAACATAGGCAATTCCATTGGAACACATATTGAAGAATACCTGATAATATATCATTATACACCTATTTCTTGGTGAAAAAAATTAATACAACAAATCAATGGTTGGATTTTTGATTACGTCAAGCTATGATGACAGATAGGAAGACTACAATAGTGTTTGGGCATGCGACACCTTTGAGGTTCCACATTATGTGCTCCTAGGGTTTTGGTATATTGAAAATTATCATATGCCTTGTGACTCAAGTCACATATCATGTGAACCCTTATGAGGAGTTTATCATGTACAGGGTGTACATGCCCTGGAGGTCGGGTCTTGTTAAATTCCATGTGGGACATGACACACATCGTGTACACCCTAGCAAGTAGATCATCATGCAAAAAGGCTATACACCTAGGATTCCATGTGGCCCAAAACTCTATGGGTGTTGGGCCACACGTCATTTATTGGTACACTTAAAGGGGCATGATCCATGATAAATGGGTATACCTAATTCTATATGGAAACATCATGTACTTCTAATACACATTGTTTACTTCTCCAATGAAGGTTTCGATCCCTTATCCTCTTAATATTGGAAATGTTTTGTTATCATACATTCCCTTTATCCTTTCTTGAAGGTTTTTTATGATTATGTCATGTACATCAGATGGTTATCCCCTCTTAGGAACATTAGTCTCAGATATAGTTGATGAAATCCTTCTATGATTGCTTAGAGTGACATCCTCTATCATCTTCATTTTCCATATGTTAGATTCTCAATATTTTTATAACCCACACTATGTGAGAATTAATCCCATACATAGTGGGTGAATCAATATTGGGTTGTTGGTATACCCTATGGTTGTAAGTGTGAGACCCTTCTTTGTATCTATCTGATCAAACTTCCAACAAATACTTCTTATGGTGAGACCAGATTAACATGAAATCGTAAGATGGGTTCATTTAGTGCTATCTATATCATGGAGAGTGTTCTCCTAGAAGATTATTATAGGTAACCAATAAGAAAGTATCATTGGCCATATTTATGGTTTCGATCTTACCTTACAACTTTATGTCTACTACGAATATATATTTGGATATTATTTTTTTGTATAATGATGACATTTACTTGGGATGAGTTAACTACTATTCTTAATGATATATTCTTATTGATTTGGAGTTTCCTATGGGGTATTGTTATAATCACCCCTACATGGGAGTTTCACACATGTTTCATGTCTTATGCAGATGAACAACCTTTTTACAGAGTCCTAGGGGGCAGGATTAGGAAGATCTTAGTGATCCAGACAAATAGACGTTTGTTTGGTTGTCTAATTTACAGAAGCACTCTCCTAATTCATAGGTTGGGCATGTTTGAGTTTCTTTTGTTGGGATTAAATTTTCCCCTTACTTTCCTATATCTGGTTCTCAATCCTTGATGGTGGGATGTTTGAGGATTTTGTGAATGTTTATTGGTTTTTTTACATTGAAACAATGTTTGGGATTGGAGGTGTGTGTGTTTGTGTGTGTGTGTGTGTGTATAGTTAAATTTTGATAAGACCTTCCAATTGTGTGGCATTCCTACACATCACTAGTCTCCCGACCCTAGCCTATTAGAGGCAGTCTTGGGGTATTCATGGCTCAGTCCCTGTTGGTCAATGATTTGAAAGAGTGGTATTAGAGGAGTTGGTTCGACCTTAGGACCATATTCTTGGAGATTGGTTGGGGTTTTATGGAAATAGTGTTAAGTGTTTTGAGTTTGTTCTTAGTATTGGGACTCTAGTGTTGGTTCAACATTTGACATATCCATAAACCATGACTCTGACAAACTTCTTGTTGACTCAGTATATATAGACACCAGTTCCATGGAAAACATTGGTACATGCATCATATTATAATATTTTGTGGTCTACATGTCCTTATTGATTCATTTCTCTATATATACTCATTATTGTGATATATCTAGTCAATTATATGATTCCTCCACAATGTATTATACCTATGATTTAGTAGTAGGATCATGATTATGAGCCCCTTAGTGATGAGGCTTCAACATGGGGACCTTCTTAAGAGATTTTACCTCCAGGTGGTACACCAGTCCTACCACAACATGTCAAGTAGAAAATGGTACCAGTACTACCAGGGGATGAGGTGTAAATGATTAGATCACTTTAAATGTTTTAGTGGAAGGAACTCTATATGTTCTAAGATTATCTCAACCATCTAGGTAGCTTAGGACAGGCTTCAGGTAGTTACATCAGCCTTTCCCCTTTTCAGACACCTCTAGACCATATGGTGGTTCCTATAGCAAGAATTCTTCATAGATTTGTAGGACGATGGTGTGGATTAGTGAATCAGTCATATGAATAGATGAATCTTACATTCTCAAAGTTATGCTTCATTTTTTGATATTATTATTCACTAGTTACACTGAAGGGCCTATGAATCCATGAGCCTCTATGTATTTATCAATTAAGTATGACTATGACTATGTATTCATTGAAGTTAACAATCCTCTCTTTGTACTCAATTGATATGGTGTGTGATCAGTTCATTCAGTATTAGACCTTTGAGTGAGGAATAGATAGGGAAATATGAGATAATTTTATTCCTATATACATTAATACCTATTCTTGGGTGCTAGAGTGTGCTTTGGAAGTCGAGAGTTTCCCAATTGAGCTGATTCAGACAGTTGTTGCCGGTAGTGGGAACACTGGCGAAGTGACTTTGACGGCAGGGACCTAAAGATATAAACAAGGAACTGAATGTGTGAGAAATTTCAGGAGGTGTTCCTAATAAATAGGACCTATGGTTTAGGGATCATAGGATAGATTTATTCTGCATAGAGAGAGGTGGTTTTACTTTTGTGATGTTCGGAGACATCTGGTATGAGATTTCCTGACCTAACGTGTGGCTAACAAAGAGACTGTGGATGGGCCACCTAGGTAGATGAAATAGAGAGATAAGGTTGTTCATTAGGTATGATGATGTAGAGAGGATCTTGGAGAAAAAATAATGTCTGAAGATGTTACGACTTGTTACCAACACCACCCCTAGGTGGTACCCATCATGCTCAAGGAGCTGGGGAATAAAGGAGAGGGAAGCTACAAGTGGTCGAGGCTTATGACCTAGATGCTCCAAGGATGATATGAGGTGTGATCTATTTTTTCTATACTTTAAATGTAGTGATTACAATCACATGTATGATATACTCCTTTCTTACCACTATATTGTTTAGAGATATAGAGATTCTAGTTGAGCCCTTGGATCGAACCTTGTGCTTGGAGACACCTACTATAGGTGACTACGGAATAACACACTTTTATCGATGGTGTGACTAGACTGTTGGAGGTGAGAGAATATTTTGACATTTGATTACAGCATTGATGATAACTAATGATGTCATATTAGGTATGGAATGGTTATCTACATTTCATTCCTAGTTAGACTATTTTAGTCATAGGATGCAGTGTGCCCACATTGATGGGAGGAGTTATTCCATTTATAGTAAAAAGGAAACCCTGATGGTGTAGAATGGACTAATGAATAAGATGATTCATATGATAAAACACCAGCTATATGACAAAACTATTGGTGTAGTTGATTATAGGAGCTTATAGTTTCCTATATTGGTGTAAGAGTTTGAGGAATTATTTCTAGAATATATTCTAGGATTACCTCCCAACAAATAGATAGAATTTTTTAATTGATCCACACTCCGGGATGACCCCAATATCTATTAAAACATATCATATTTATCCCACAAATCCTTTCAAGATGAGGGTGCATTTGGAGCACTTTTAGAGGAAGGGATTTATAAGACCAATTATTTCACCTTGGGCAGCCCGTGTATTGTTCGTCAATAAGGTAGATGAAGGATTGAGGTTTTCTTTATATTAACATCACATAAATGAGGTGACCATAAAGAACAGGTTTCCACTACCTAGGATCGATGACCTCTTATATTAGTATAGTGGTGCATGACGTTTTGAAGGATTCAACCTAGATCAGGTTATCACCAGCTATGAGTACGAAATGAGTATTTATCAAAGATGGCTTTCCGATGTTGTTACATTCAATATGAGTACATGGTGATGTAGTTAAGTGTGAAAAACTCCACATAAGTTTTTATGGGACTTATGAACATGATCTTTCTTCCCTTATTAAACCATTATG
Source organism: Viscum album (assembly GCA_963277665.1). Classification (NCBI taxonomy): domain Eukaryota; kingdom Viridiplantae; phylum Streptophyta; class Magnoliopsida; order Santalales; family Viscaceae; genus Viscum; species Viscum album. The sequence continues at coordinate 1,878,874,724 of OY728165.1, read as the reverse complement.
TGGTAGTCCTCCTTGAAAATATCCTAGTGCACCTAGCTTCCGAGGAGGAGCATGTGAGACAATTTAGGATAGTTATATGTGTACTATGAAAGAACAATCTTTATGGGAAGCCATCGTAGTGCCAGTTCTAGGGTCAGGAGGACCACTTCCTGAATGGTAAATCCAATAATGTGGAAGTATGGATGCCAACAAGATTTTTGGGAGTTAATGTGGAGATTTAAAAGCACTCCCATCGTGAGATTTATAATGGAGAGTATTGAGTACATATTGTTCTTCTATACATGAGGGACCGGTATTGGTTTTGTTATGATAAATAGGTTGGATTTGATTGCCTATGGTTCACCTTATTCCATACCACATGAGAAAAACTAAATGACCCACGATCTTGATCTAATAGTGGTAGTATTCACACTGAATATGTGCCAACGCTACCTTATGGTTGAGTGATTTATCCTTAATTCTAACCATAATATTCTCAAGTATATCTTTGTAAGAATGATCTTAACATGAGATAGAAGTGGTGGATAGGAGTTCCTCTAGTATTATGAATTTATGATTCTATATACTCCTATGAAGTCAAGCGTAGTAGTAGATTATCTCAGCAGGAGATCCTATTGGAAGCTACTGAGTGAGACTTTAGAGTATTTGGCCCAATTATAGTTATCATTTGTGGATGGGGTTGGAGAATCTTACCTTCCATAATTTTTTTACCCCTCCACTTTTACAGCATATTAGGGAGTTACACCTTGTGGATACCGACGGTAAGACCCTACATACTCAAATAACCACTAGACATGCTCTAGATAGATTTTCTAAAGGTAAAAATCATACGGTTAATTTCATAGGACCAGAGGTGTTACCTGTTTTGCTGAGAAAGGAGGTGATTTGGGAGTTTCATGCCTCACCCATTTTATTGAATCTAGGTGTAGTGAATATGTACAAGGAACATCAGTGTAGTTCTAGTTTCCCGGGATGAAGATAGAAGTTGTAGAGTTTGCCTCTCGGTGCCTCACTTCTCGTTAAGTGAAGGATCGGCACCAGGTTCCGATGAATTTTTCTCAACCACTTGAGGTACTAGAGTAGAAGTTGGATGGGATATCCTAGGACGTCATCATGGGGTTTCCACATATATATATATATTACACCATTCCATATAGGTGATCATAGACTAAATCTCAACATTGGCCCACTACCTAGATATTTGATATTAGAGTTCAGTAGAGGTTACAGGATGCCTCTACGTACAATAGATAGTCTGAATCCACAGAGATACCTTGATGATCAATTAAAATCATCATGGTTGATGTAACACCACAAGATTTCATGATAAATTTTCCTAAGAATAATGCACAGGCTTGCATTGTACGGAACTTCGAGTTATAACACACCAAAACCAGACAAACTAGCTGTTATAAATAGTAATACCAAATTTTTGAAAATTTTGTAAATTTTTTTTTCAAAATGGACTTCATTTTTGGATTTTGAATATCAAAATTAGCTTAGGGTGAATTTTTTGTATTTTTCTATAAACTTTTAATTTTTGATGACTAGTGAAAACACTATGGTATTGTTTAAAACCGACATTTTATTTAAATAATTATTTATTTTATTTAAGTTTATTTTAGGTAAAAATTGATATATAATACATATATAAGTTCAATATGAATTTATTTGATTCATTTTATAATACGTTTAGATATATAAAATTTTATTGAATTTTTACCTTCTTTTACCCACCTTCTAAGAGCATTTGCAAATTTTCATTAAACATAATTTTACCACTTCTGTTAATTAAATTTCAAAAATATTAGAGACACGGTTGAAATCAGTTTGTAAAATGTGTTTCAATAAGATGAAAGTAATTTTTGGTGAATAGTAACTTTTAACTTTTATTTAACACGGTTAAAAGTAAATAGCGTAATTAAAGGTAAAAATGATATTATTATTACCCAAACACATTTCCTAATTCTATTGGATTAATTTATTTCTATCGAAATAATCATTAGGAATAAATTATTATCCATTGATCCACTTGGATTATATTAGGACATTTATTATTATTTTATTTAATGAATAGTTAAAAGAGATAAACTCAAAGTTTAATACCTAAAAATTTATTAATATAGTGTTATACATAAGATAAATTTAAATATATTTATTCATTAGAAATATACAAATATTTAACACATCATGGTATTTTATTTATAATTTTTTGATATTAAATAATTAAATTTAGTTATGACACAATGATGATGCAATCATTACCTTATTAGGGAAAGATTATAATAATTGATATTATAAATATTAAAATAAATGGAATTTGATCATTTTAATGAATTAAAATAATTTTATAGGTTAATATGACATTTTAGGGTTGATTAAATAAATTTTATTTGAAGTGATAACATTTTTATGACTTTCACAAAAATCAAATACTAAATTGTGTCAAATTTGAAATAAATGAGTTTTTAAAACAAACAATATTTTATTAAATTATATAATATACCTAAAAATCTAAGGTTCAGCCAAAAGAATTATATAAGGATATATATATCCTTAATGAACCATTTTTGGTTATCATGGATGTTTATAGTATGTTTATTAACCATATAATATAAAAATACAAGGAGAAATAGAAAATGTCAAAAAAAAATTAACTAAGAGTTAAATCTAAAAGATAAAGTTAATATGGTGATGTAAATATATCTAAAAACTACTGGTTGAGATTTTTTCTACCCATACCCACCTTATCCATGAAATAAATCATTTTGGAGCCATTATAAACTGAATATGATGCTATAATAAAATAATATTTCAAACTTTCCTAAAGTGACCCTCACCTCTCTTAAAAAAGGGCACTTTCCCTTCTCTCAAAATCACACCTTGAGAAAATATCCAACCTAAGGATCCCATTTGATCAAACCCGGCCAAAATATCCTCCCAAATACCCTTAATTCACACTAGAGGCCTTCCCTTGAGAAAATATACAACCTAAGGATCCCATTAGATCAAATCAAAAGTAAGGACCTGAAGAAGAGGTAATAATTTCATCACCTCATTCAAAGTTATCTTCTTCTTCAACATCCTCTTTCTTTGTTATTCGCATACCAAAGTAATAAATCCAGTACCTTAATCATATTGTTCTGTTATTATAAATATGTTACATCCATATTCATTATTTTCTCCATCCTATGAATGAAAAAGTGACCATATGTGTGAACATATGACTTACCGTCTCCACGTCGTGGTCTTGTTGTTATTCAAAAATTCATTATTGGGATGGGTATAATAATGATGTATAATTGATGTAAATAATAAATATAAAATGTTAATGATTTTATAAATATTATATAACATTAAATTATATACTATCTCACATTCAATTGAATGATATTGTCGCTCGTGTGTACGTACGAATTACCATCCCCACGAATGAGATGAGATTAGTTCTCCATCGTAAACATTCAAGAATAATTTCCATTTTTTGGTTAAAATAATTTTTAAGAACATAATGTCATTCTGGATATGAATCCAATACACCTTATCTATAATAAACATACTTAATTAAAAAAACATTGAGTAAAATAAATCAGTTAACAAGCGAAACAATGATACTACTAAACTATTATTAACAAAGAAATATTAGAAGATCATATATGATATAATATATTTGTATATAGTTCTTGAATAATTTACTAAAAATGTTTTAACTATTATACATGAGTTAAAAATACCATCAACTAAGTAAAAGTACAAGGTAAGGGTTAATTTCACAATCTCTTTATTATCCGAGATTGTTTTTACGTAAGTATCTACTGGGACTTCTTTATCATCAACATATTTGTTTCATAAAAATGTATTTCAAAACATTTTTATTATTTCCTATAATATGGGTAAAAGAAATTTATACCTATTTTTTACATTTTATAAATGTTTTAAAAGAATCTTTATATATTTTTCCAAACAAGGTTATTTGTGACCATTTCTGAAAAATTAAGGAAAGAATTGTTTTTAGCTTATACGGTGGGTGCCGCTATTTTCTGTCGTTATAAGACCTTTGAAGTTTTCAAGACAATCTTATAATAATATTTTCCAAATAAATGTTTTCTTTTATAATAACATTAATTTTATATTATTTAAAAATAGAAATATATATTTCTGTCAAACAGTTTTGATTTCATCTATGTCAACATCCTTTGATGGATTTTACACATGTTTGAAGTTGATTTGCTGTGATATAATCTTCCATATTGTATTGAAGGTTTTGTAATATGTTTGACTATGGATGATATATTATTATAAAATTCATGTTTTATTATTAATATATTGACATTTCTTATTCTTGTTTTAATACGAATTTTTATGTTATGTTTTAACCTTTTCATATGATGAATGAATTGGACTTAGTAAGTGATGGGTGGAGCCCGCTATAGCTCCTCGATACATAGGTAGGTCTCATGAGACCAACAAGTGTCTTGAATGATGTCCTTGAAAAAATATTTATTTTTAGTCTTGGTACAAGGTCTTGACTATGTGGTTATGATGTCCGGAATTATGAATTCCATTAATATGAAATTGGCTATTGATATTGCATGTGATTATTTGACTAGTAAAATATCCATGTGAATAAGTAAATGGAATTATTTGATTTATTTTTTCAATATTATGCTGAAGTTTATGTTTATAAGGATTATTTTATAATCTTATAAATTTCTCTTAATTCTCATGATTATTTATGAATGTTTCCACTATTTTGTTATCCTTACTGAGCATTTTAGCTCACCCCTTTCTGATGTTTTATTTTTCCCAAGATTCGAATAAGTATTTTACGATTAACCTATAGGATTAGGCTAAGGGATCAGAGTGTGTTCAAAAGGGACATAATGATGATGTTTTTCTTTATTTCATGATGTAATTTAAAACTATGTTTGTATCTAGTACTTCCAAGGCTACTAAAATGATCGGTCTATCAGGATTTGATCATTTTTTATCATTCTAATATTATGTTACAATACACCGAATCTGTGTAACTAGGGTCAGAGCATTTCAATTTCATCATATAATGATTATGCAGACAATTGTTGGAATTATTCAGCAATCAATGATGTTTGATAATAGTGTTTCACCCCAAGACTAATGGCTAGACTGAGTGTACCATTTGAGGGCTTTGTTGTCACCCTTTGGTTGAATTTAGAAGGTTCATCTACCATTTTTTCATTTTTCATAAAATAATAGCTACCATTCAACAATTAATATGGAACCATTTGATTCCTTGTAAATACGACCCTATAGGTCACTGATATGTTGTACTAGCCCCTGAGAGCTTCACTTATGATCCTAGAGTTCCCGCGAACCACGATAGAAAAGTTGAAAAACATCAATGAGTGGATGAGGACTGTACATAGCAATCAGAAGACCTATAAAGACTGAAAAAAGAGGCCTTTGGAGTTTGAGGAGGGATACCATGTGTTCCTAAGGGTCTCACCTCGACATGGGTTGTAGAGATTTAGTCGGGGCGGAAAGCTATAGTCTGTTAGAGTTGGTGTCCTAGAACCAACATTTTATACATTGATTACATGAATATTTAATTTCATAAATATTAAGAATCATATTACATATTTTTCATTATTCTACATGAATTTAAGGTAATCATGTTTTATTGTATTTATCACATTGATAAGTACATATTAGTTCCTCTCTATGATGGTAACCTTGAAGTGCTATAAAAATATTCTTAAAATTGTTCGTTGGTATGATAATATACAATGATCGGACACATAGTATATAGACCATCATGTTAGAGTACTCAAAAGCAGATGAGACCACTCCTAATAAACTCTGAACATGGTAATCTCCAAGATGGGAGAGTATGAGAATAGATCTGCAAGAAATAATTCCTACTGTTTTTATGTCGTCAGATATTCCTATATACAAGAATGTGTCATGAATGATATGTTATTTGTGGATAATTCAAGGAAGGATTTGTTCCTTCCATAATTATGGAAGTTGATATATTTTCCCTTTTATTAAAATTGAATTATCACCGTAAATTCCTTGTCCATGGTGTAACAATGAGTTTATTATAGATATTCAAAGAATGATTCATTGAGCATATAGGTTTATGACATATTCATGAATCCTTTTTGATGAGATATTGTGATAAAATAATTATATTTCACAGTGATCATTCATATGTGGTTGTCGTTGTTGTAATTTTAGGTTCTTTCTCTTGGGTGCTTTGACCCCTTGCTAGTCAGTAATATTGTACTTTAGGTAACCCCACCTAATTCCAACGAGAAAGAATCCAAGTGGGTCACATAAAGAGTTTTTTTGTTGGTCTCAATTATATTCTATTTGAATTCAATTAATGGAATAAATATTATTCTCAAGACTGAGGAGTAATTTTATTCATGTTATGTTGATCTCATAAATTAAATAAATATTTATTCACTTGATTATGAATAATAAATATTTATTAATTTTATTAAAAAATAAATAATTATTTATTTACTAGTTTGTGAATGAAATATTTATTTAAGAGAATAAAATATTTATTTGGGTGTCTAATGAATGCAATAGGAGTTCAAACGGACAAAGCCCATGTCCAGTGATAAAATAACTATTTATCTTCTAGTAATTATTATTTATCAATTGAAATCAAGTTAGTGAACAAAATTATAATAATATTTTTATTAATTTTTTTTATTGGATTTCATTAATGGTTAGAATTATATTTAATGGTCATTATGAAATTAAATATTTTGACTGCAATCCCATATCTATAAAAATATGGCTTTATCTACTGTGTAATTCATTCACAACCAATTCCATGTCGGGGAATATAGAATTATTGCAAAAAAATTCATTATTGACTACTCCTTATATCTCCATCTCAAGAATTGAAAACCCAAGAGTGAAATTATTCAAGACCGAAGAATAAACGATCAATAATGAACAATGTAAGACATTCAATTCTCCATGCAAGAAACCATAGAATGATTAGAGTTGAACAGATACCATTGGAAAATGTGTGGATCACCACTAGAGGGATTCTACCTTTTGATCCTCACCAGAAAAAAGAAGGTAATATTGAAGTGTTGTCTCAGATGATCAAAAATCTTCAATGATGAATGTTCCTAAATCCAAGTATTTATTTCTTCATTTATTAAATAAATGAATTAAAAATTTTATGTGAAAGATCCACTCTCTTAGTTTTAGGAAAATATTATTAGAATAAATTTTAATATATCACCCTCCACCATAATGCTTCCATAGTTCATGTAACCTATAAGTGCTATCATATATGTCACGTTTAAATTTATAATTATTTATTTGATTGTTAATCTATGAAAAATATTGGTTGTATTTTTATTTCATGTTACTCGCTCTTTAATCTGATTTGAATTTACAAGATTTCAAAATATTAATCATGTTTTTTTAGTGTTTCATCTTCTTAGAGATTTTAGATCAAATTAAGAACAACTAAAGATGTCGTCGGGAAGTACTAAATCTTTGGTCTGTAATGCTGGGTTACATGGCTTGCGGATGGAGCACACGTTGTATACCCATGTACATTTTTATGCACATAGAAATTAAAAACATGTGGTGATTTTATTCCACACTTCATGTTTACCGATCCAACCAGGCATATAGAAAGCAGTTAAAGTGTGAATAGATAGCATTTACACACTGTGTAGTCTGACCAAGTAAACATGTTGGGGCCCTAGGCATGTGACTTAGATATACAAAAAATGAGTTACATGGATTGTAGCTAGATATACAATTCACAAAGTCTCCCATTAATTGAAAAAATTAAAATTACATTAAATTAGAAAAATTGCATCATTAAACCCTTATTTTATTAATTATCACACTATTGTGTGTTTGACAATAAAATAATTATTTAAAATAATTTTAAATACCCAATTAATCTACTGTAATAAATATATAATTAATGGTTCTTCGATTTATATTCCATGAATGTAAATTTTATGGGTATCTCCATTTAAGTTTAGATGATCATTAAGATGAAAGTAAATTAATTAAATAAATAATTAATTAATTAATTATTACAAGAATTTTCATCTCAATAATAAAGCACAAATAAAGAAATGAATGATAGTTAGTTACTTATTTTATATGCATTGCATGTACGACCAATCATGAGCTTGACCAAGACCTATGTATGATTTAGAATTTATTTAATTAAATGTATTTCATGGTTTTGTAATTGTTTAATATTATGTTAAAATGTTGCCTATAATTCATCCCTCCCTCTATTATTATGTAGGATATGTGTGTCCCAGGATATTTATGTAATTCTGTTTAACTAGTACTTTTGTTCCCCGCACTTTCATTTGAGTATGAAAATATTTTTAATTAATAGACCATCCCAAGGCGCATGGAGATGGTTCAATAAAGAACAATAATGATGCAAAGTCTGTGATACAAAAGTGGACATGTGAAAAGTTGTAGCTCATTCCATGTCTGTTATAGGGAGTTATTTCCCCTAAGTCATAGGTCAATTTAATTTCAACTCATTAAATCTACGAGTAGATAATCTCATGATCGGGTCATTTAATTATTTATTTATTTTATGTATAATGCATTAAAATTATATTTAATGATGCAAAATCATTATCACATAAATAAATTAATTAATATGAAAAGATAAATTTTAAATATAATTGATTATATGTAAATTTGTTATCAAAAAATGGTTAATAAATTAAGTAATCATATACTAAAATATTAGCAAGACATGCAATAGATAAAAAATTCTTCCTAATAAAATAAAATTCCTCAATCTAATATTATGTCAGGCTAAGCAATATATTACATTATTAGGAACAAAACTCAATAGAACTATGTGTTTGACCAACCCTTGTTGGGACACTTACTTTTATAAGGTGACTTATTATGATAGTTTTTGGTTTAATTAACTATTTTTCAACAAGGGGAGTATCCATTTCTAGACTTGGTGTTATTTGGAGGCAATTGTTGATAAAATCCAAGTCATTATTTTTGGATTATAGAGTCTACTCAACAGATCAAGGAGCTATAAGCCCATAGTTGGAAATGATTTCCCCACCTAAATAAGTTCAAAATAGATTGAGTGACACTTTAAGTGTTTTGAGAAGGGGAATATGGATCCTTTACACTATAATGTCCTAGAAACAAGACATTCTATGTTCAATGGTGAGGGATATTGGGACTCAATATAATAGTGGGAGATCTAACAAAATCAATTAATTTATTATTTCCCACAAAATTTATAATCAATAAAAGTACTAATAATCTATTATTTTAATTGGGGAATTAAATTACAAGTTATTCATCAAAACTATCCCTGTAATAAATATTAGATAAATACAATCTCCTCACTTCTGGTAAATTACAAGAGTGATTTAGATTCCATAGGGTTGTTCTATACCATGAATGGAAATGTTACATTCTAGAATCGTCAATGTATGATATTCCTGGTCAAGAGATGAGTGATGAAGAGTTCATATTCTATGAAGATCATATGAAAAACACTGTCAACATCCAATGTTGGATGCTTTCATCTATATCTAGTGAGCTCATGAAGTATCATGAAAACATAGATACGTACAGTATACTTGAGAACCTATGTGGTATTTACCAAGAGAGAGCTATACACTAATGGTTGAAGTTTTTTAAGGATCTCTTTCAGAGTAATCCTTGAGAGGGTTCCACATCTGTGCCTCAAATGGTCAAGATCATTTGCTGCATTTATCACCTAGAGGTTCTAGGATTTAAACTCTCTAAATAACTGGGCGTTGATCTCACTCTCGCATCACTCCCTCAGATATTCTCTAGTTTTTTGTGAATTATAATGTGAAAAACATTGAGAAGTCTCTTATAGATCTTTTTATACTCTTTTACCAAGTAGATAAAGATATGAAGTGTGAAAATCCTTCTGTCTTTATAGTGAACACATGGAATGTTATAGAAACGATATTTAATCCCAAAGCTTCTCCATGACCTTCCAAGGAAAATAAGATCAAAGAGGAAGCAAGGGAACATGATTCCTACTATCTTTCATGTGGAATGAAGGGCCACTGGAAGAAAAATTGTACCTGGATAAATAAAAAATGGGGAGATTCATGTGAATTCTTTTATCAACTAAAATTTATCTATTTATAAAAATTATGTATTAGATATAACTTGTGGATATCACATATGTATTAAAATAAAAGAACCATGTAGATTTAGAACTATTGACTGAGGGAAGATAGATCTACAAGAAGTCAATGGATCTAAACATACTACTCTAGCTATTGGGGACTACCACATCTTTTTGTTATCTGGAATGATCGTGGTTTTAAAGGGTTTTTATTATGTTACTTAAGTTACCAAAAACATTACTTCTAAATAAAAACATGATACCTATGGATTCATTTTATAATTTGCAATTAAATGTTTCTTCTTTTATAACCACAACATTTGTTATGGTAAGGCACATTTACATGACGATATTTATGAGTTAGTTTAAATGAACTATGTAATAGAAAGCGATGACAAAGTCACTTCAAATGACTCATACCCCACCCACCATTTTAATCACCAGCTAGGTTATGTAAATGAATTGTTTTTGACAAAATTTCATCAAGATGGATATTTATATTCATAGGAACTAAAACCACATTGTGTATGTCATGTATGTTTTCAAGGAAAAATGATCAAATCCCCATTAAGTATGAAAGGTGAAAGGGCTAAAGAGATTCTTGAATTAGCATATATTGATATATTTATTTAATGATGTTTAATTTGGATTCTTTTGATAAATTCAAAGAATATAATAATTTAGTTGAGAATCATCTTGTTAGGAAGATTAAGAAACTCCTTCCAAACCATGGTGGATAATATCATAATAAAGACTTCGTTGATTAATTATTGGATGTTTGTATCCTATACCAATGAACTCCTCCTAACATTCCATAGTGGAATGATGTAAGAGAAAGTAGGAACCACACCTTATTGGATACGGTGAGTTCAATGATGATTCATGTCAGTCTTACATTATCCTTTTGGGGATATGTGTTACAGACACTAAAACACATAAGAAACCAAGTAATAACCAAATAAATAAATGGTATTCCATATGAATTTTGATGTTGAAGAAAATACATGTTATCAAATTTAAATGTGTGAGGAATCGAAGCATTTGTTAAGTCCTCTTCCGATGATAAACTTACACCCCAAGGAACTAATTGTTCCATTATAAAATACCCTAAGAAAACAAAGAGATATTACCAATACATACCCAGGAACTAAAAGGTTATAGTGGAAAGACACATCATATTCCTTGAGAGTGAGAACATATCCAAAATAGATAGTGGGAGTGAGACAAACATCAATGAAATCAAGGATCGAGGCACACAAGAGTTGGTACTGGATCAGATTCCACAAATATCCTTGGAATAAGAAACTCTTCCAGAGAAACAAGAATGTATATGAGTATGAGAGAATTTAGATAACCATAACTCTATGGTTTTCTAGTTACTGAGGATTGTGACTCATTATTAGTTGATAATAATGATCCTCTTACCAGAATGGAAGTAGTAAGTGGAATAGATGATTCTATGTGGAAAGAATCCATGAATTCTAAAATGGATTCCATGTACCAAAACCAAGTCTAGATTTTGATATATACTCCCAGGGATGTAAATCCTATTGGTTTCAAATGGGTATTCAAGAATAAACTAGACATGAAAGCACAATTCAATGCCTATAAGGTGCGGCATGATGCAAAAGGGTATAAACAATGTCAAGGAATAGGCAAAAAATAAAGCTTTTCACTGGTTGTAATGCTGAAAATCATCAGAATTATACCATGACTATGAGATTAGGAAAATGGATTTAAAAACAATCATCCTTAACATTACCTTTTAGGAAGATAACTACATGACACACTATAAAGGGATTCTGACTCCAAAGCATGACAATAAGATATAAAAGTTTCACAAATCTATTTAGGGATTTAAGCAAGCATACAGGTAATGGAATATTCATTATTATGAATCCATAATGGAATTTGTTTTTATAAAAACCCAATGCGAGTCTTTTATGTACAAACAGTTTAGTGAAAGTGCTGTCATTTTCTTAACAGTATATTTTGTTGACATATTACTTATTGGAAGTGAATTACCTATCGTATAGTCTATTACAGCATGGTTGAATAAATTCTTTTCCATGAAATACTTGGTTGGGAAAGTATATATATTTTGAATAAAGATCCATCATGATAGATCCAAGAGGTTTCTCATCCAAGGTAAAAGTACATAAATTGATAGGATACTAAAGATATTCGATATGAATCAATCTAATAGGGGAATGTTGTCACAATCAAATGGCATTAATCTTTCCCAAAAAAATGTGCCATTAGACCCATGAGGAAAGAAATAGAATGGTAATGATTCTATACACATTAGAAATCGAGTCAGTCATGTATGTTATTCTATGTCCTCTGCTAGATGTCGTCAACACATTAAGTGTGGTATGCATATATTATGCTGATACAGGTGACCTCCATTGGATGACAGTCAAGATTATCCTTCAGTTTATGAGGTGTCATAGGTATATCTTCCTAGTTAATATATTATATGAGGAACTAGTCATTATAGTATACACATATGCTAGTTTCTAAACTTATAAAGATGACATGAAGTCTCAAATGGGATACATATTTACTTTGAATAGAGGTATTGGGGGCTGGAAGAGCTCAAAGTAGGTTGTGGTCCCAGATTCTACTATAGAGTCCAAGTATATTGTGGCTTCTGAGGCAGCTTGATGAGGATGTGTTTTCATGATTTTTCCACATCAATTTTCACTTTTTTCTACCTTTTTATTATTAAAATAAGGTATTTTTGAAATTATTAACAATTTTTTCTTTTTTTAGATTATATTGTAAAAATATATGTTTCTGATTTAAAGTGTCTTTTTAGTGTTTAAATTGGTTGTTTTTCAATAAAAAAATAATTTATTTTTTTAACATTCATTCTTTTTATTAATTTTTTTAATTACAATTATTTATTATTTTATTCTGACTGACTGAAAATCGTATTTTAATAGCCAAACACTTTTGAGGAAAAAGTGAGAAACCAACAAACACTTTTGAGGAAATGTGGTAAACCAAACATGACTTCACGACTTACAATGTTCAAACATCAGAAAACAAATCAACTCATTCCACGTACCAAAAAAACCACATAGTCATTTAATTCATGAACCTGGGTGCATGAACATTAGAAGAGCTTGAACAATCCTCAAAACATGAATCCTTGAATGTCACCGATGCGACCATCGACATCAGCCCCAAAACCACCAACCTGGTGATGAACTCCGATCAGAGTTCACCCAAACCTTACAGCGACATGAGATGGTCCAAGAACACATCCAAAAAAGGAAACGAATAATCTAGATCAAGGTAGTCCAGGCAGTGCTGACGCCACTCTCCACTCCGTATAATCCAGTCACACCAGTCGCACCACACCAGTCTCCGGCATGGTCAGCGCTGTCTCATTTCGGTGCGGCGTGGCTCGTCTCTGCGGTGTGGCTCGGCTCTCCTGTGTAGCTCATCCCAGCAGTGTCACTGTGACTTCTTGTTGATCCAATATCAGGTCGGCTTGACACCTCCCATTAGTGACTCAAATGAGTCACCGGTATCACCCCAACTGTCTCACCATCACCTCCATTTTATTCCTACATATAGACATAGTCAGCCCGCTTCCATCCCATCTGACTCACCAACACCACTCATCAGTGACTCAAATTAGTCACTGACATCACCCCAATTATCTCACCATCACCTCCATTTTCATCCAACCTACCGACACAGTCTACCCTCTCCAATCCCTTCTGACCTAACAAAACCACTCCCAATCATCATTCCTCAAGTATCAATGATACCTTCTGACATACTGACACCACCTGCTTCTCCTTGCCTCTTCTAATAGTGACTCCTCAGTCACTGTTGTTTTCCCCAACTTCCTCCCCTTCACATGTGAATCACCATCAACTCACAAACAATACAAAATAAAAATTGAACCAGTAGAAGCACAAATCTACCATAGCACATTATAAAAATCAAGCAGCAGTAGAATCAAACACAACCGCAACATAGATCTAGGAAAATTAAAATTCTCAAACTCAACCCATGTCTATATTTCTGATGTAACATCCCAATTCTGGGTGCCACCCAAAGGTGCCCTGTACATAGTTGGTCACATTACCTCAAGTACATTTCCCCAAACACCATAGGCTACGGATTAGCATCAAGGGAAAAGGTTTGAAAATGGGAAAACTATTCCCTCATTGGAAAATTATACAAAGTGGAATAACAAATAGTACACAATATTAGAATTAGTAATACAAAACAAAAAATATAAATAGAGAAAGATTGAATATTATATAAAAATTGGAGCACATATATGAGGCATGTCCCATGTACCTTGAAAAGCAGTCAAAAAAGTCACAATGCTTGAAATACAATATAGAAACCAATTTATTGAAAAGTAAGTAAATTATAATAGCATCTAAAGCCTTATATTTGTCTCATTCTCTCTAGATCCAATATCAATCAAGTACCTGATTAATAAGGGTGCTTTTCCTTATCTATACCCACAACCATATTATCAATTTGAGTCCAAAATAATGACCCAAAGAGGGTGTAAGACGAATCCCAGAAGGAAACCACCAAAATATTTTTACCTAACAGTCAGTAGATATATATATAGAATAAAATATGAAAAAAAGTGATAATATAGAAATTAATCAGAATTCAACAATCCTATTGATTTAAATTACATTTATTTACATTTATTAGTTTTTCAAACCGTTGAATAATGAAATCTGAGATCTAGCCTAGTCTCTATTTTCCTTATGTAAAAGAAAAATAGATATCTCATAAGACCATATGAAAATATAGTAAGAATGATTCCAAGCTTGTGATTTGGCTTGTCATACTCGTCAAAATTATTAATTTATTCATAATCAACCCTATGGGAAAGTTCTCACCATCTAACCCCTCATGTTTAACATATCATCAATTCAATAACTAAGGACCCTCTAGAAATTCTCACGTAGTCTAGCACCTTTGGTAACACATGGGACTAATCATTTATAAACAACCACCTGGGTAGCACTCACGGTCAATACCCGCTTGGTCTGCATAGTGACAATAAAATATAATGACCACCTAGAATCTCACACAGTCAATTCCATATGGTCTAACATTTATTTAATAATATCCCTCTGGGTAGCTCTCAAAGTCTAACCCCTCTTGTCTATGACCACCTGAAATATCTCACAATCCACACCTCTAGGTCAACATAACAACAAATATACATAAATTACCCAAACCTCAACAATCTCTCATAGTTAATTCCCCTTGGTCATACTTCCATAATGTGAATCACATGTATTTCATATAATATATAACTCTGTTCTAACAATATGAGCCATGGAAGAAAATGAAAAACTAACATGCATTGTAGACCCAAATGAACATAATCAATCAAACAGTGGAAACCCCCTTAATCAAGGAATAAAACCTTATGCATAACCAATAACCCTTTCCATATCAAAAAATACATAACAGGTATTAAAAAGGGTAAAATTCCAAAACACGCAATACCCCAAACATGGGTATTTGACACTTAAAGAAAATATATTCTAAATAAAATCCATGAAAGTCACAAACCACTTACCATGATGTTGTACTATGAAAACTCTTGAATATAGGACCTTGAATCAGCTTAGAACAATGTAGATCTACAAAAAGGGTAAAAAGATCATCCTCTAAATACCCACGATAGATAAGGAATCAGGATGAAAGTCTCTAGGGAAAGAGACAACTCACCAATGGGAATCCAATACACCCGACAACGTCTCAATTGGGGCTCAATGTTCATCGTATGTTTGTCACTCTCCTGTACGAACTGAGGGGAGAAGAAGTGTTTTCTTTAGATAAGATGTGACCCCATTCCAACTCATCAATTAAAAGGAAGAGTACACAGTGTGTTCATTTAATGTACACTCCATGTACTAGCCTCAATTGTTCCTAGCTTTAGGTGGTTTTCCAGGTCACCCACAAAGCCATATACTCAGCTGTTATATGACCAGTACATAGCTACACACCGCAACTGGGTACACAGCGTGCACTCAAAATTACACCGCATGTACTTAGAAAATTTCTAATTTCATTATTTTTCCTCAAAACAACCTAAAAAATATCCATAACTAAAATGAAGATCTGGGTTCTCACAAACATCCCCCCTTAAATATATTCTTACCCAAATTTACCTTCTAAGGGTAGTGAAAAAGAATCAATGAAGAACTCCAGTCACTTTAATCGAATGTCGGCCTCCCTCTCCCAAATCTCATAATGTACTCACTCGTGCGGTTATAACACTCATACAAGAGGAATATAACGACCACAAAAAACCTTTATGCTGCAATACACAATCCATATGGGGTGCTCCTCGAAATATACATCCACCTCCAACTCATCCTCCTCCATTTGAACAACATGAGATGGGTCTGAAAATTAATGTTCTAGATGGGAAACATGAATGATGTTGCCATATCCTGGTAACTCTGAGGTAACAGAAACCTATAGAAAACTCACCCGACTCACTCCAAAACCTCAAATGGCTTGACGTATCTCGTTGAAAGATTCCCCTGTCTCTTAATCCTCTTGTTTCCCAACCACAGTGTGACATGTAAGAAAACCTGATCTCTGACCTCGAACACCAGAGGTCGTCTCTATTGATTAGTATAAGATTTATGGAAGGACTGTCAAGTATCCATACTCTTTCGAATCAACTCCACATACTGAGTGGTCTCTTGGACGATATGAGGTCCCATCATAGCTACCTCTCCTACCTCCATCAAACAAAGGGGTGATCGACATGGCCTACCATACAAAGCCTCATAAGGTACCATCAGAATCATGTATTGAGAACTATTATTCTATGATGACTCCAATAGAGGGATTTGTCTCTCCCTGGAGCCCCTAAAATCCAAGATGCATGCTCGAAGGATTTCCTAAAAAACCTGAATCGTGTGCTCGGACTGACCATGATGGTAAGTAGTATTCATAAGTACATGTGTACCCAAATCCCTCTACAGTCCCAACCAGACACAAGATGTAAACTGAGCATCCCTGTCTGAAACGATAGGGTGCATGACCCCATGAAAACGTACAATATCTCAGAATTACATCCTTCCAAGATCATCATCACTTAACGTTTTCTTGAGTTGTAAGAAGTGTGAAACCTTCATGAGTATGTCAACAACAACGAAAACTACATTATTCCCTAAAGGAAACCTCTGTAAACCCATCACAAATTCTATCGTGACATCATTACAAATCCACTTGGGAATTGGTAACCACTGTAATAGTCTTGTTGGTTGCTAATTCTCTGCCTTCACCTATTGATAGGTGGAATATATCAGAAAAAAACCAGCAACATCCCTCTTAATGCCTGACCCCCAATACTGATGGTGTAGATCTCGATACATTTTGGTGACACCAGGATAAACTTCCCAAGATGAGGAATGAAAATCTTGCATAAACACCTCATGTATGTCTACTGACACCCATATGTTTCGATGAAAATTCAAGACCTCATCATTGTCTATGGTCCACCCAGAAGTAGGTTCCTCACTTGACACACTCTCCCATTGGACTAGGCTTTTAGAAGTTGATATTTGCCTCATTCACACTCAATCTAATAGAGAAGAGGTAACAGCTATATAATAAAGAAATGTATTACCCTATATATTGTGAACCTCTAAATTAATCTCATCAAATATAGCTATAAGTGGTCACTGACTACTAGACTACTAAGTTGCATGTATATGAGTCCTCTGGCTCAATTCATCAGCCACTACATTGCCTTTTCCAGGCAATTAGGCAATCTCAAAGTCAATGGACTAAAGGTACTCATCCCACCTTTGTTGTCTCAAATTTATATCACGCGAAGTAAAGATATACATGAGGATTTTGTGGTCAGTGTATACCACAAAATGCTCTCCCAAAAGATAATGTTTCCAACAATATAAAGCATGTAGAACTGCATCCAACTCGAGATCATGCATCAGTTAATTCCTCTCATGTGGCCTCAAATATCAGTCTAATTCTTTCCCAACTCTAGAAAATTCAGTATTGGTGCTGAAGTAAATCTCCCTTTCATCTCCTAAAAGGCAGAATCGCATGAATCTATCCATAAGTACTTCACACCCTTCATAGTCAGGGACGTCAGTGGCATCGCTAATCATGAAAAATCCTGAATAAAGCACATGTATTAACCATCCAGCCCTAGAAAACTATGTAACTCAAATATGTTTTTCTAATTCTCTAATGAAAATACTACTCTCACCTTATATGGGTCTACTGATACTTCTATATCTGAGAATACATGACCCAAGAAGTGAAATTGGTCCATCAAAAAGTGGCATTTTGAGAGATTATAATATAATTGATTCTCAATCAGTGTACTCAATATGATCTCAATATGGGTGGTATGGTCATGTTGAGTGTGATATTACACCAATATATCGTCCATGAAAACTACCACAAAATAATCCAATTAAGGATAGAACACTTGGTTCATTGGTTCAATAAAAATGGTCGACATATTCATGATACCGAACGGAATAAAAAAATACTCATATAGACCAGAACTACTCTAAAAGGTTGTAAGAGGTATATCTGATAGTCTAATGTGTAGCTAATGATAACTGGATCTCATGTAAATCTTTGAGAACACTCGTGATCCTCTAAGATGATCAAAGAGATCAACAATTCTCGGTAAGGGATATCGGTTCTTGACCGACAACTGGTTCATTATTCGATAATCTACACAAAGTGTAAGGGTACCTTCTGACTTCTTCACAAAAAGAATAGGATAACCCCAATGAGTAGGACTAGGTCAAATTAAACCCTATTCCTGCAACTCTTCTAACTACTTCTTGAGCTTCTGTATCTTTGGTGTTACCATCTTATGAGGATGAATGGAAAAAAGGTGCCAATCCTAGCACAAGATCAATAGAGAAATCTACCTCTATCTCTGGAGGTAAACCTGAAAAGTTGTCTGGAATAAAACCCCTAAAATATTCCACCACTGGAGGAAAGTCCATATGTGAAGTACCATGTTCATCTAGATATAAACCTTCAATCTGGTCTATAATTCCTCCCAACCCATGATGCACGGGCCCCTCTCCGATCACCTAGACATCCCATTCTCCCTTTTTTAGAAAAGACCACCCCTCTAGTGAAGTGAAACTCACCCTATGGCGCTAGTGGTCAACAAAGGCTTGAAAGGAGGCCAACCAATCCATTACGAGAAGGACATCAAAACCTATAATCTATAAGGCATAGAGGTCCCATAATAAGTGACACCCACCACCCTCAAGAGGGCACTCTTTTCACTAACGTACACTTGTCTTCATAATCCCCAACAGAGTTTTTAGTATTATAATATCATTATACATAAAGATAAAAACTATGAGGCTCTCTAAAATAGAAAAAAATGGGAATCTCATGAAAAAGTGGGAGGATGATGTTGCTGGAACACCCGCTTCTGGTCTTCCATAGATGAGGAAGGGTGTTTTGCTCCCCGAAATGTTTGTAAAATCTACCAAAACTCTTATCAGAACTATGCATCAGCACCTATTTCCGGTATAACAGTTGTTACTAAGACGGGCATGATGGGAGGAGCTACTGGTAGTCCCTAATCTACCATTTCTGATGTCTGATCATTTCCATGAATCTAGAGTACAACTGGATGACATCTCGATGGCATGAATCTGCATGGTCATGAGCACACCTCGGTTCATGATTATGAAGGAAAGAAACTTATAAGTTCAAGAAAGTAATAGGAGAAGAAAACTTTCACATTTCACTAATCGATATAGCCCGGCATGTACAACCACCGCACTGTGTCTCCATTTAAGCCTTACATGGGAATTAACCTCTTCCAAACCTGGTCATGTAACAACCCTACACATGACATGTTCCTCCTAGGACATGGAATTTAATTGAATGTTCCCTCATTCACATGTTCATCTACACAGCTAGAACTGTTTGGTTCTCTCCCGATGTAACACTACACAATGAGTTCCCCTAGATATAGTGTGCACCAGTTAAGTCCCATCGACCCTTGTCATTGGTCACATGGCCGGATACATGGTTGATTATACACGACATGCATAAAAGAGATAATGCATGTACAACCTAAGTTTCATCCACCCGTTTCGTTGGTCAAATGGTCGGATACACGGTTTACTATACGTAACATGCATAAACAAGACACGATGTGTACAACATATGTTTCATCCACCCATGTCATTGGTCACATGGCCAGATACATGGTCTCTTCATCATGGCATGTACTTGTATTGCACAGTGTATTCTACCAAACATTTCTCAACCTGTGTCTCTTTACAAACAGTCAGTCACACAGTTAATGACTACATGACATGTACTCCCAAACATTTAACAACCTGTGTCTCTGATCACACAGTCAGTCGCACGATTAAGGACTACACTACGTGTCCTCATAGCACACTAAGTGTACTTAATAAAATTTATTTCTTCCAGAAAATAAGAACATATGGAATATGATCGTAACATCACATGTCGTGTTGTCTGGGGTTCCCAATTTTAATCATCAAAAACTTCTATGAAACCCATAAAAACAAAAAAAAATCTCCAAGGTATGAAAAATTCTTACTAGTGAGATCCCATACTCCCCATGAATCAATGTTTGGAATCCTTATTCATTTCATATAATACAAAATTCAATTAAAGTTCAAAATGATTCCCCAAAATCTGATCCAATAGTGCCCATAACACCTTAGGGTGCAAAGTTTGGTGTTCATCCAAATGATACATTACATATTCCAATATCTGATAAAAAGAGTAGGTATTCTATCATGGAATATATCACAACAACATGTGTATCTAGTAGAACATCTATCACAACAGCATGCAATCAGTAATGCACCCTAAATGGCATGACAAGAATGTATGACATGTGTTGTATATCAAGTGGCTATATGATGCATGAGATAGAATACATTCATCTCATCAGGTTTCAATAGAAATAGAACCAAAATTATATAAATAATAAAAAAATAACTAAATCACCCACCCGTGAAATCAAATCAACTTTACCAATTGAAAAATTGAGAAAAATTGCAATATTCGAGGTAAATTGTATTTTCCACGTACACGGGAAAACTGCCCCAGGGCACATCTTTTTACCAAATACTTATTCCTTCATATCCCTATCTATAGGCTTCAAATAGAAAGACAAAGTAGAAAATAAACCCTTTGATACCACTTTGTAATATCCCGGTTCCGGGTGCCGCCCAAAGGGGCCTTGTACCAAGTTGGTCACATGATCTCAAGCACATTTCCCAAATTCCAGAGGTTTCTGACTAGAAGTGAGGGAAAATGAATGATAATGGGGAATCTATTCCCCCATTATAAGATTATACACAAAAAAATAAAAAAAAATAAATAATAGAAGAAGAAGTAATATCATACAACCGAAGTAAACAACGGAAGAGTTATAGTAATATAACAACTGAAGAACATATTAGATGCATGTCACATGTATATAGGAAATTGGACAAAAAATTCACAATACTAGAAATAAAATATAAAAACCAAAGTACAAAAAAGTATATAATGTCAAAAAAAATTGCAAGACTCACCTTGGTCCCATGCTCTCCATCTCCAATAACAATCATGTACCTGATGAAGAAGTGTGATTTCCCTTATCTATACCTATAACCATATAATCGATTTAGTTCCAAAATCATGACACAAATAGGTTGTGAGATGAATATCGATAAGAAACCACTAAATGATCTATGCCTAACCTTTATTGGATATATATATATATATAGAAGGAAATATGTAGAAATGAAGTAATAAACTATGATGTACTCAAAAGTAACAAATCCTATTGTTTTCAATTACATTCATTTAAATTTATTAGTTATTCAAACTGTTGAATAAATAAATCCTAAAATCTAGCCTAAAATATATATCCCCTGTGGAAAATCAAAACAGATGTCTCAAAAGGCCATCTAACAATCTAGTACGACTGAGTCCAATGTTGTGTTTTGGCTTGGAAGACTTTTCACTATCATTAATTTTTTTATAAGAAACCATCTGGGAAAGTTAACATATTCCAACACCTCTGGTTTAACATATCATTAATTCAATAAATTATGACCCTCAAGGAAATCTCACACAGTCTAACCCCTCTGGTCCAACGTGGAACTAATAATTTACAAAAGGCCATCTGGGTATATCTCATGGTCAATACCGCCTTGGTCTGTATTGAAACAAAAAAATACAATGACCACCTGAAATCTCTCATAGTCAATTCCCTAGGGCCCAAAATTCATTTAATAATGACCCTTTGGGTAGCTCTTTGGGTCTAACCCCTCTGGTATATGAACACCTGGAAACTCTCACAATCAATACCACTAGGTCAGTATAACATCAATTATACATAAATGAACCTACCTCGGGAATCTCTCACAGTCAATTCATCTTTGTTATACATTCACAATGTGAATCACATGAATTTTATATAATCTATAACTCTATCCTAATAGAATGAGGCATGGAAAACAATGCAATCCTAATAGGCATTCTAGACCCAAATGGCCATAATTAATAAAACAAGGTAAAATCACCATTAATCAATTCATAAAACCTTATGCATAAGAAATAACTCATTCTTTATCAGGAAAACCATAACAGGTATTACAAAATATTAAATTTCAAAACACGTAAAACCCAAACATGGGTATTTTCCACTTTATGAATATATAATCCAAAGACAACCAAAGAAAGTCACAAACCACCTACCTTGAGGTTGTACAATGAACACTCTTGAATGTCGGCCCTTGAATCTGCGTAGAACAATGTAGATCTACAAAATGGTTAAAAATGATCATCCTTGAAATACCCACAAGAGATAATGAATCATGAAGAAAGGCACTATGGAAAGATAGAACTCACCGGTGGGAATCCAATGCACCCGAAGACATCTCAATTGGTGCTCAGATAGAGAACTGGGAGGAGCTCGAAGTTATTCGGTCTTTCGTTGCTCTCTTATATGAACAGAGGGGAGAAGAAGTGTTTTATGATGATGAGACGTGACCCTGCTCTAACTCATAAATTAAAAGGAAAAATACATGGCACATTCATTTAATGTACAAGTCGTGTACTAGCCTCAATTGTCCCATGCTTTAAGCAGTCTTCTAGGTCACCCACATGACCATTAACTTGGCCATTATGGAGCCAGTAAATGGCTACACACGGATACTGGGTACACGATGTGTAGTAAAAAGTAAATGACATGTACTTAGATTTTTTTTTTCATTTCATCATTTTCCCTCAAAAACTACCCAAAATAAAGGTTCATACTTGAATGAAGATCCAGGTTCTTACAAGTGATGCCGCTTGCGAGTATGACCACAACTAAAGAAGAATTTCCACTCTATGTTGACGCCAATCCCATCTATGAACAACTCCAGCCACATTTATCGATCGTTGGCCTCCCTCTCCCAAATCCTATCCGTTAATCGCTTGTGCTGCCATAGAACCCATACAAGTGGAACAGACTGGACACGAAGAACATTTGTACATCAATCCACAATTTTTAAGGGTGCTCCTTGAAAGATTAATCCACCTCTAACTCAACCTCCTCGGGATAAAAATCATGAGACGGGTCTAAAAAGTAATTTCTTAGCTGAGAAACATGAAAGACATCGTGCATATAATAGTACCTAGGAAGTAACTGAAAGTGATAGGAAACCAGCCCGACTCTCTCAAAAACCTCAAATAGCGTGACGTATCTTAGTGAAACAATACCTTGTCTCCTAATTCTCCGGTGTCCCATCCTTGGTGAGACACATAAGAAAACCAAATCTCTGACCTCAAACTCCAGAGTACATATCCGTTGATTAGCATATGATTTATGGTAGGACTATCCAGTAGCCATCCTCTTTCTAATGAACTCCACCTACTGAGTGGTCTCCTAGACCAGATGAGGTCCCAGAATAGCTGCCTCTCTTGCCTCCAACAAACAAAGGGGTCATCAGCATGGCCTACCCTACAATGCCTAAGAAGGTTCCATCTGAATCGTTTTTTGAAAACTATTATTGTACGAAAACTCTACTAGGGGTATGTGTATCTCCCATGAGCCCCCAAAATCCAAGACGCATTCATGAAACATGTCCTCCAAAACCTAAATCGTCCGATCAGACTGGCCATCTGTCTAGGGATGGTAAGTTCTACTCTGATGTACATGTGTACCCAAATCCCTATGTAGTCTCTACCAGACATGTGAAGTAAACTAGGAAACCCTTTCTAAAATGATAGAATGTGATACCCCATGAAAATATACAATCTCTCATATGTTCAACCTTCCAAGATCATCAACACATAAGGTTTCCTTCATTGATAAATGTTTTAAACAATCATGAGTGTGTCAATAGCAACCCAAACTGCATCATTCCCTCAAGTAAACCCATCACAAAGTCCATCATGTCATCCTTCCATATAAATTTGGGAATAGGTAACTGATATAATAGTCCTACTGGTCACTGATGTTATGCCTTCACTTACTGATAGTTGGAACATCTCATAAATAAACCAACCACATCCCTCTTCCTACATGGAAACCCATACTGATGGCTTAGATCTCGATACATCTTGGTGAAACCATGATGAACTACCCATGCTAAGTAATGAAAATCATGCATTAACTCTTCATATATGTCTGTTGACACCCATATGTGTCCATGAAAATGTAAGACCTCATCATCGCCTATGGTCCACCCTAGAGTAGGGTCCTCACCTGACACACTCTCCCTTAGGACTAGGCCTTCAGAATCTGATAATTCTCTCATTCACACTCAATACAGCAGAGTAGATGTTACAACTATATAAGAAAGAGACATATTCCCCTGTTTCTTTTGAACCTCCAAATGCATCTCAGATAATTTGGCCATAAGCTATCACTCACTGTTGGCCTCTTAAACTGCATGTATCTGAGTCCTCCTGCTCAATGCATCAACCACTACGTTGCCATTCCCAGGCGTGTATTCAGTCTCAAATTCAAAGGATAGAAGGTACTCAACCCACATTTTCTCTCTCAAATTTAGATCAAGCTGAGTGAAGATATACATGAGGATTTTTTGGTCAGTGTACACCACAAAATGATCTCCCAAAAGATAATGTTTCCAACAGCATAAATCACACACAACTGCATCCATATCAAGATCACGCATTGGGTAGTTCCTATCATGTGGCCTCAACTATTGAGACTCGTACGCAATGACTCCTTCGTTCTGCATAAGCACTACTCCCAGGCCGATACCTGGTGCATCAAAGTAATTAGTCTAACTCTTGCCCTACTCTAGTAAAATCAGTATTGGTGCAGAATTCAATCTCCCTTTCTACTCCTGAAAGGATGAATTGTAGGAATCTTTCCACAAGTACTTCACACCCTTCTTAGTTATGGGAATCAGTGGAACTGCTAAGCATGAAAAGTATTGAATAAATCACCTTTAGTAACCATCCAACCCAAGAAAACTCCATACCTCAGAGACTTTTTTCTTTTTCTCCTAGTAAACTATTCTTCTCAACTTCTATGGGTCTACTAATACTTCTATATCTGAGATGTCATGACCCATGAAGTGAATTTGGTCCATCTAAAAGTGGAATTTTGAGATCATATCGTATAATTAATTCTCTCTATGTGTACCCAAAACGATCTCAATATTGATAGGATGTTCATGTTGAGTGTGAGATTACATCAAGATATCATTCAAGAAAACAACCAAAAAAGAATCCATGTAAGGATGGAACACTTAGTTCATCAGAGCCATGAAAACTATAAACATGTTTGTGAGACCAAACAGAATAACCAAATACTTATATAGACCATACTGACTCTAAAAGGTTGTAAGATGTATATTTGATGGTCTAATGCGCAATTGATGATAATTGGATCTCATGTTAGTCTTGGAGAACACCCAGACTCCTCAAAGTTGAACAAAGAGATCAAAAATTCTCGGAAAGGAATATCGGTTCTTGACCATCAACTGGTTTGATTTCCGATAATCCATGAAATTTCTAATGGTACCGTCTACCTTCTTGGAAAAAGAATAGGCATACCCCAAGGAGAAGTACTACCTCAGATGAAACCCTATGCCTGTAACTCCTCTAACTAATTTCTGAGCTCCGGTAACTCTGGTGTAGACATCCTATGACGAGGAATGGACATTGTTGCCACTACTAGCAAAATCTCAAAAGGGAAATATACCACTCTCTCTATAGGTAATCCTAAAAATACCTCTAGAACAAAATCCATGAAATGGTCCACCACTAGAGGAAAGTCCATCTGTGAAGTCCCATATTCATCCAGATATAAACTAGAATTCTAGTCTGTAATTCCACCCAACCCCCAATGCTCGGGTCCCTCTCTGATCACCTAGACATCCCATTCTCCCTTTTGCAGAAGTGACCCTTCCTGTGGTGATGTGAAACTCACCATACGGTGATAGTGATCAATAAAGTCTTGAAGAATGGCCAACCGATCCATTCTGAGAATGACCTAGAAACATGTCATATCTAAGACATAGAGGTCCCATAAGAATTGTCACACACCATCCTCAAGAGGGAACTCCTTGCACTGATATAGAGTAGTCATCCTAATATCCAACAGAGTGTCTAGAATCATAATATCAATAGACGTACAGATACAGAGCCTAAGGATATTCAAAAGGGAAACATATATAAAGCTTTGGGAATCCCTTAAAAAAGTGGGAGGATGATGCTATTGGAACACCCACTTCAGCTCTGCCATAGACATGGCAGGATACGGTACTCCTCGGAAAAGATTGTAACATCTAAAAAAGCCTTAACAAAACAATTCATCCCCACCTATGTCTGGTATAACAGTTGTTTCCAAGATAATAATGATGGGAGAATGTGCTGGTTGTCCCTAATCTTCCATTTCTGATGTCTGATCATCGCCATGACCCCGGTGTACCACTGTAGAACATCTCAATAGCATGACTCTTAAAGGTCAAGCCTACACCACAGTTCATTATTATCATGTAAAGAAACATATAAGTGCAAGAAAGGAACAAGAGAATAAAACATTCAAGTTTCCCTAATCAAGCTTACATGGAGTGTATAACCACCACATGACGTGTTCCCTTTAAGAATTACATGGGCGCACACCTATTCAAAACCTGGTTGTGTAACGCCCCTACACATGGTATCTTCCTCCTTGGACATGACGTGTACTTGAATTTTCCCTACATCCCAAGTTCTTCTACACGGCTAGAACTACATGGTTCTCTCCCAGTGTAACACTACACGGTGTGTTCCCCTAGACACAGTGTGTACCGGTTATGTCCCATCAACCTGTGTCATTGGCCACACGTCAGGATACACAGATGACTATACGCGGCGTTCCTAAATAATACAGGGCATGTACAACGAATGTTTCATCCACCCGTGTTGTTAGTAACATGGCCGGATACACAATTGATTATACGCATCATGCATAAACAAGAAATGGCATGTGCAACCTAATTTTCTTCCACCCATGTCATTGGTCACACGACTGGATACTTGGTCTCTTCAGCACGGCATGTACTTGCAGTGCACAGTGTGTTCTACCAAAATATTATCAACCTGTGTCTCTTCACACACAGTCAGTCAAACAGTTAAGGACTACACAACACGTACTCCCAAACATTTATCAACCTATGTTTCTGCTCATGTAGTTAGTCACACGATTAAGGACTACACATCATGTACTCATAGTACATAGAGTATACATACAAAAAGTAATTTCTTCTAGAAAATAAGAACACATGGAATGTGTTCATAACATCACATGCCATGTTGTCTGGGTTTCCTGATAGTAATCCTTTGAAACATCTCTGGAACCCTTAAAAACATTACATTTTGTCCAATCCATGAAAAACTCCAACCCGTGAGAGCCCATACTCTATGTGAATCAATGTTTGTCATCTTAATTCATGTCATATCATAAAAAATTCAATTAAAGATAAACATTATTCACCAAATTATATTCCAATAGTTCCCATAACACCTCATGGACCAAAGTTTGGTGTCCATCCAATTGAAACATTACATATTCCAATACCCTATAAAACAAGATGTTATTCTACCACGCCATCTATCACAACATCATGCATTTCTAGCACAACATTTATCACAAAGGTTTGAAATCAGAAATTCACCCTAAATGGCATGATAAGAATGCATGACATGTGATTACTTGAAAGTGCCTATATGATATATGAGATGGAATACCCTCATATCACTGGGTTGAAATAGAAATAGAACGACAATCATATAAATCATAACATCAAAAAACAAGTGAACCACCCAATGGTGAAATCAAATCAACATTTCCAATTGAAAAAACTAGAACAAATTGTTATATTCAATGTAAATTATATTTTCTATATACACGGTTTAAATACTCCAAGACACAACTTATTAAAAACTACCTATTCTTTAATATCCCTATCTATAGGCTCCAAATATTAAGAAAAGGAAGAAAAGAAAACATTTGATACCACTTTTTAACATCATGAATCTGGGTGCTGCCCAAATGTGCCCCATACTCGGTTGGTCACATGACCTCAAGAGCATTTCCACAAATGTCAGAGGCCGCCGAATAGCAGCATGGGACAATGTCTGATAATGGGGAAATTATTCCCCCATTGGCAGTGTATACACAGAGGAATAAAAAATAGAAAACAATAAAAGAAGCAGTAACACCATAAAATAGAAGTAAACAACGGAGGAGTGATAGTAATATAACAACTGGACAACATATATGATGCATGTCACATGTATATAGGAATGAATCCAAACAATTTACAATGCTGGAAATACAATATAGAAACTAATGTACTAAAAGGTAAGTAAATTCCAACAACATCACGATCCTCATCTTCATCCCATGCTCTCCAAATCCATCAGCAATCAAGTACTTGATGAAGAAGGGTGATTTACCTTATCTATACCTGCAACCATATAATCTATTTAGTTCCAAAAACATGACCCAAATAGGGTGTGGGATGAATCCCGGTAGGTAAACACCAAAATATATCTGACTAAAAGTTAGTGGATTTATATATATATAGTAGGAAATATATAGAAATGAAGTGATAATATATGAAGTACTCAAAATTAAACAATCATATAGTTTTCAATTATATTCACCTAATATATATTAGAAATTAAAACCATTGAATAATTAATTCATGATATCTAGCCTAGGCTCTGTATCCCATGAGTAAATGAAAAAAATATGTCTCAGAAGATAATCTAAGAATCCATTAAGACCACATCCAAGATTGTGTTTTGGATTGGTAGGGTTTTCACAATCATTCACTTATTTATAAGCAACCCTCCTGGAATGTTCTCCTAGTATAACCCATCTGGTTTATCATATCATCAATTCTATAAATAATGAACCTCTGTGAAAGATCATAGTGTCTAACCCCTTTGGTCTTGTATGGCACAAATAATTTACAAATGGATTCCTGGGTATCTCTCATGGCCAATACTTCCTTGATCTGCATAGAAAAAATAAAATATAATGACCACCTGGTAGCTCTCGCATTAAATTCCCTAGGTCCCACCATTCATTTAATAATGACCCTTTGGGTAGCCCTCACATTCTTTCCCCTCTGGTCTATGACCACCTGACATCTCTCAAAATCAATGCCTTTGGGTAAATATAACATCAATTATACCTAAATCACCCTACCACGAGAATATCTCATAGTTATTTCCCCTTGGTCGTACTTTCACTATATGAATCGCATGTATTTCATATAATCTATAACTCCATCCTAACAACACGAGGCTTGGAAAATAATGCAATCCTAATAGGTATTCTAGACCCAAATGGACATAATAAATGAAACAAGGTAAAATCACCCTTAATCATTGTATAAAACCATATGCATAATCAATAACCCTTTCTTTATCAAAAAAACCATAACAGGTATTAAACATGGTTAAATTTCAAAACACGCAATGCCACAAACATGGGTATTTGACACTTGAAGCATATATAATCCAAATAAAATCATATTAAGGCACAAACCACCTACCTTGAGGTTGTACGACGAACAATCTTGAACGTCGGCCCTTGAATCGGCCATGAACAATGTAGATCTACAAAAAGGGTAAAAATTATAATCCTAAAAATACCCAAAAGAGATAAAGAATCATGAAGAAGGGCTCTAAAGAAAGATAGAAATAACCGGTGGGAATCCAATGCACCCAAAAATGTCTCTATAAGAGATCAAATAAAGAACTGGGAGGAGCTCGAAGTTATTTAGTCATTCGTCGCTCTCCTGTATGAACCGAGGGGAGAAGAAGTGTTTTGTGATGATGAGACATGAACCCACTGTGACTCATCAATTAAATGGAAATGTACATGACCTATTCATTTAATGTACACATCATGTACTAGCCTCAACTATCCGCCACTTTAGGTGGTCTTTTAGGTCCCCCACATGACCATTTACTTGGCCGTTACACATCCAGTACATGGCTACACACGACAACTAGGTACATGGTGTGTACTCAAAAGTACACTGTATGTACTCAGAAAATTTCTCATTTCTTCCTGTTTCCTCAAAACAACCGGAAAAAAATATTCATACTTGAAATGAATATTCAGGTTCTTATAGACGATACCCCTCGCGATTCTGGCCACCATTAAGGAAGAATTGTTGCTGCGTCCTACTGTCAAGCCCATCTCCTCCGCGGCAGCCAGTGACCACCCAGCCCTCTTATGTGGAACCCATCTGCATCGTCGTAGACCCACTTCCCCTTCTAAATTTTTCTGACCACCGCCACTCATCCTCATCCAAATGCTACACATTTTATCCCCATCTCAAACCACCCATTTACTTTGCCTCCTACCCATGCTCTAGCCCCTCTATTTCATGCCTCAAGAACGCACTGACGCTCCTCCCTACGCCGCTACCCCCTTACCCTCCTGCTTGCACCACACAATACCCCCCCCCATTTAATTCTTTTTTTTTCTTTTCTATTTTTATATAATAATAATAATATATTATTATTTAATATATATTTTAATTAAAATAACTAATATAAATAATAATAATATATTCTGAATAATTTCGTGTTTATATACTTTTATATATTTAATACAGTACTTTTAACTGCTTTAATAATAATATTAAATTATTTATTTATTTAAATCAATTAATTTTTTATTGTAAATAATTATTTTACTTTCAATTTATTATTTCATTAATTTAATTTTAATATTTATAGGTGTTTAAAATATATATATATTCTTATAAATATAATACTTGTATTTATTTTAGTAAATTATTTAATTTACTTTCTATATTTATTTATATTTTTGTTTATTTGTTTTAAATATTTTTTATTTTTATCTGTGCAGTTACAGGGAGAGATGATCACGCAGCTAGGAGAGGAATGCACATGGGAATTCATTGGTGGATCAAGAGATTCTAGAATGATCTACACTATTCCAACTCAAGCAAGGGGTAACTATAGTGTCTTGCAATTTTCTGTGTATTATTTTTAAATATTATATGGATTTTTTATGAGATTAGGTGTAGAAATGACAAATCATTCCGAGGTTCAGTGATCCCGGAATGGTGGTTCGAATTTTTTGTAGTTAAATGAGTCGGCACTTGTGTGAGGTTGTGGTAGTTTCCAAACAGATGCCCGGATTAAAAATCTGAGGGCACTGTTGTGTCCTAGACGACAACTTTACCTAAGAACAGGACTAACGTCGACCTGCGCAGTTCAAGGGAAAAAGTTAATTTTCAGACATTTTAAATAAAATAAAATCGCAATGTTTATTTTATTTTATATGGAAACATCAGCTACAGCGCAGCGACGGGGCAACTGTTTCCTTAATAAATGCCACATCATAATGAATCAGAAACGGTAAGCTGAACTCATTAATACTGCATCATTTTTTTTAATTCTAAAACACGTTTCCCTTTTTATTGGTATAATCGAACATCGATTGTTGGTGGAAGATTCCGAGGAAACTCTAGAGAAAACTCTCAGTGACGAACGATGACTGATCAAAGCTGTGAATCACTACGACAATGAGGTAGGAAGATCGCGATGACGATAGTAGTGCCACCCTTCATCAGTGATCGATCCCAGCAGAGGTAGGGGTTTATTATTTAAATTCTTTTCTACATTTTTTATTTTAATTGACGAATGCGGATCAAGCATGAACAAGTTGATCTGCGGATTCCTACGTTCATGGTGGAGGTTTTTATTGGTATGTTTTAGGGAATTGAATTGTGTTGAATTGTTGTTGTTTGATACTACTCTGTTTAAACCTAGTAACAGGAGCAGATCAATGTCCTGATGAATGATGGCAGAGGTTCGTTCCTCGATTCGTTCATTAGATTTCTTCCCCCTTTCATTTCTTTTTGTGTTCTTCATGGGGAGAAGAACAATGGATCGTTTCACATATGTTGTATGATTCAATGACCCCAAATTGAGGAGTCAACACCACAACGACCTTTCGGAGGTGCGATGACAATGGCAGACGACGAATCAGACCGGATCAAGAAGGGTAATTCTTTAAGCGTTCTTCGCACGGGTGAATCGTTACAAATTTTCAGAGCGGATCGGAGGTCTGAAATAACAGAATCATATTTTTGGTGTCGGGGAGACCAAAACCTGGGAGTTTCACGGTGGTCGGATGGCCGGATCGACGATCAGGGCAACACAAGAGGTGCGCCAGCGAGGAGCATCGATTCTGGATGATTCCATAATACACGGCGTGTACTACCGAAGAACACGCCTTGTTGTACTAGCAGAGGTGGGTAGGGTGGCAGGGTTCATAGAGGAATCACATGGTGTGTGACCCTGGTCACCTAGCGTGTTATACTTTCCCTGAAGCTCGACATGTATTTTGGGTAGTACACGGACACGGGTTGGACAACACGGCTTCAGAAGACACAGCATGTACTCCTTACGTAGCATGGATGAGGCAGCTACGTGGGACTCGATGGGTTTCCAGGGGATACATGGACACGGTATGAAGTACACAATGTGTACTCCATCACACGGTCAGGCGAGGCCCATAATGCTGGTCACCCCGTGTAATAATTACATGGGTTGGAGTACACGGGTCGAGGATCATGTACGGGCACACGGCCAGCATATATGGAGCTACCTCCATTCACTCGAACAGGGAATGCACATCGTACTACACACATTGTACTCCCTTTCTCTACACTACCAACATTGCAATATGGGATGTTGAACAAGGGCAGTACCTGGGGTCTGAAGACACGGTGTGTGACTTTCCTATATGCCGTGTACATTTTGGAAAACGGTTTGGTCCTCTTTCTCACTCTATCTTAGACATCATTTGTTTGGGTTAGTTCCCCTTCTTCTCGTTCCCCTGAAGGTCAAGCATCATTTGCTTCAATATTATTATGATCATTTTAGCAGGACTTTTTGTGATAGAGTCGGCATCCCTCCAAGAGGCCCAGAGCGAGATCTTCTATCCATTCCTGACCCAAGGTAAAAGCAGGCATCGATGTGACCAACTCTATCGAGCATTTATCCTCTACCTATCTAGTGAATCACCTAGATGGTGAATCCAGATGAGTCGTGGTATCTTCCATGGCCCTAGAAGTGATCTTCATCTATGTGTCGTTATCTTTCTAACTCAGGAGTGTGTCTCCCGTAATGAGTGCTTCTATCTATCGCGATCCTTCCCACTCATGAGTGTGTCTCACATAATGAGTGTATCTACCTATCGTGACATTTACCGAGGAACCGAAGTTCTCATATGGACATCATCAGAGCTACCAGACTCGTGGAGTGTGATCTCATGGAATGAGTACTTTGTGGAATCTACGAACAGAATCCCTAGACGGGTTATGTGGTTGTGTGACTTGCCTCTAGACCATGGGTCTATGTTTCAAGTATATTTGGATTTTTTTCTCCTATTATATGTTCAGTAGACATATATTGTGTATATTTGATTGTGCCTTTCCTTTGTGTACTTGCTTTGTGTTTTTCGAGGTCCTCTAATAAGTATTTTTATACTCACCCATGCACGGGTTTTTCCCGCACATGTCATGTCCTATGCAGACGAGCAACCTTTTGATAGATTCCAGGGCATACTAGGATAGGACCAAGAATTTTGTGTTCCCTATAGGCCGAGGCATTCCTTCAGCTATGAGCAGCAGTCCTAGTACATCGTTGTGTTTACAGTTTGGACTTTGTAGTTTTAATACTTTTGTTTTTTTGGTGGGATTGTATTCTGGCCCAGTTTACTTTTAGTACTTTACATTCTATCATAATCTGTTGGTTGGTTTTAGTTGTATGTATGCATTTTGTTCCTTAGTGGTTTTTATATTTCAGCATTTCTGGGCATAGATATTTTTGCGTGTGTATAGGTTCTTATGAAATCCCTCCCATGTAGTAATATGCCTACTTGGTGCTACTCACCAGCCCCAAGCCTATTGGAGGTGGGAATGGGGAGTCACAGTATGGGCCCCACTGGGATGTGTTGTGACAGAGTGGTATCAATCGTAGTCAGGTCTACCTTAGGACTAGGGGTCTATGAGATTGTTTTTGTAGTATAATGTTCAAAGTTTTGAGCTTGGCTTTCAGGCCAAAGACTCCAGTGTTGGTGTAATGGTTGACATATCTATACACCAGGA
This sequence comes from Viscum album, assembly GCA_963277665.1. Lineage (NCBI taxonomy): Eukaryota > Viridiplantae > Streptophyta > Magnoliopsida > Santalales > Viscaceae > Viscum > Viscum album. Next base: position 1,878,839,882 of record OY728165.1, on the reverse strand, counting down.
CTCTGATAACCTTCTTTTCCACTCAGTACATGAAAACACTGGTTGTAGTGAAAAAAATAATGGTACATGCATCATATAAGAATGGGTTCTGTTTTCCATATCCTCTGTGTCAACTATCCAGATATACTCATTGATCATGTTGCATCTTGTTTCTTACAGGATGCCTCCATGACGCATACCCGCTAGGATTCAGCAGCACGATCACGAGGATGACCCCCTTAGTGATGAGGCATTGATACAGGGACTAGTTCCCCAGGAGTTTCCACAGGGTGGTGCACCTGCTATTCCACCACCAGTGGAGAAGCCTGTGGTACTTTAAGTACCGACCAATGAGGAGTTCATGCTTAGCGCACTCCATGAGATCCAGAGAAAGAGACCCCATTGGTTCATAGGCGAGCATGACCCACAGGCAGCTAAGTACTGGATTGAGGCAGTGACTAGAGTTTTCAATCTAGTGAGGACAACAGCAGACCATATGGTGATCCTAGGAGCGATCCTTCTTTAGGGTTTGGCTAGAAGATGGTAGAGTCTAACCACACATACTCACGACGAGGAGGCTCTTTCGTGGATAGAGTTAGAGCGACTATTTAGGGAGGATTTCTCTACGGTTATGCTATGAGATATACACATCCAAGAAATTCTTCAGCTCCATCAGGGCAGTTTGACAATAGCTGACTATTCATCAAGGTTCACTAACCTCGCCAAGTAATCAATGAATATGGATAGGGATCAGTACTTCAGAGCTCATACATTCGATCGAGGTCTACGAAGAAACATTCAATCTAGCGTCGTTCCTCTATGCATTCTGACTTGTGCTGGAGTGCCAAGCAAGCTTTAGTGATCGGGAGCTTCTTGGCGGAGTAGAGATAGCTGACGATAGTCAGCAGTAGGCAGACGGGTGCAGATACCTTGGTAGAAGGGATCCAACGTTGGACACAGGGATGAGGACATGAGAGACATCAAATGATGACCCAGGACAACAGATTGACAAACTAGGGATCTCAGGCTGTATCTAGTCATGTTAGGGAGAAGCGGTTCCACGTATGCGACAGTAGGGGACATCGCGCTAGAGATTGTCTGACCCGACTAGCTTCTGACAGGGAAGAGGTGGATGAACCACCAAGGCAGAGGCACAGAATGGAGAAAAGAAACCCTTCGGGTGGAGGACGTGGTAGAGGAGCAGGGAGAGCTACATGTGGTGGAATACTCTTCAATCTACTTCCATCACCACCCCTAGGAGGTCTGCACCAGGCTCAGGGAGCTGGGGGATAGGGGCGAGGACAGATGCATGCAGTTGAGGTGTAAAACATAGGGGATCCAGGGATGATCCGAGGTACGATCGTTGTCTTCTCTACCTTAGTTTCTGTACTTTTATACACAGGTGTCAGACATTCTTTCATAGCCACATTTCTTGTGCGAAACCTTGATATTTTGGTTGAACCGTTGACTCGATACTTACGATTGGAGAAACCTACGGGAGGGGTATTGATGATCACACACCTTTTCAGATAGTGTGATCTTAAACTTGGAAGTGAGAGTTTCATTTAGAACCTCTTGGGGGTAGCGTCGAGGCCTTACGACATCATTCTCGTTATGAATTGGTTATCTTTGATCCATGCCCAGATTGACTATTTTTGGGGAAGAGTGCAGTGTGTCCGCTGTGATGGAACGAGGATTTACTTTGTCAGAGAAAAGGATACCCAAGAAGCACAGAATTGGATCATGCATAGGACAGTGTAGCCGATCACTCATGAGATGGATAGACTTACCCTCGGAGTAGAAGATGTTATAAGCACTCAGTTCCCAGTGGGAGTGACGGAGTATGACAACGTCTTTCCCGAAGATGTTCCAGGATTACCTCCCCACTTGGAAATCGACTTCTGCATCGACTTACACCCCGGGACGACACCGTTATCCCCAGCAGCATATCAGATGGCTCCTGCAGAGCTTCATGGTCTGAGGGTGTAGTTGGAGGATTTTCAGATCATTGGTTTTGTGAGACCCATCATTTCACATTGGGCGTCCCCAGTCTTGTTTGCCAAAAAGGCAGATGGGAGGTTGAGGTTGTGTGTGAATTACCGGCACTTGAACCAGATGACAGTGATGAATATGTATCCACTGCTGAGAATCAACGACCTCTTCTGTCAGCTGAAAGGGGAATGGTTGTTCTCCAAGGTTGACCTTCGATCAGGTTATCCCCAGTTGCGAGTACGGTATGAGGATATATCGAAGACGGGCTCCAGGTGCTGCTATGGTCAATATGAATACATGGTGATGCCATTCGGCATGACGAACACCCCCATAGTGTTCATGGGACTGATGAACAGGATCTTCCATCTGTACTTTGACCGGTTTATAGTGATCTTTATCGATGACATCCTTGTGTACTCGGAGTCAGATGAGGAGCACAAGAGACACCTAGAAATGTTTCTAGACATACTTCAGGAGCACCAGCTTTATGGGAAGATCTCAAAGTGCCAGTTCTGGATTCAGGAGGTCCACTTTCTGGGAAATTTCATCTCAATATATGGAGTATCTGTAGACCCAGCCAAGGAAGAGGATGTGTTTTCATGGGAGCCACCTCAGAGCGTGATGGAGGTGCGGAGCTTCCTTGGGTTGGTAGGATATTACCGGAGATTCATTCCTAATTTATCCTGGATATCAGCATCAATGACATCCTTGACCAGGAAGGGGAAACCCTTCATGGTGATGAAGAAGTGCAAGCAGGCTTTTGAGCAGTTGAGACAGAGTTTGACGAGCACCCCAATTTTGAGATTATCAGAGGAGGGTGTCGAGTACGTAGTTTTCTACAACGCATCAGGGACCGGGCTTGGCTATGTCTTGATGAAAAGGTAGGAAGTGATTGAATATGGTTCGCGCCAACTTAGGAAAAATGAGCAGAACTATGCGACCCATGATCATGAGTGGTCTTCTGTAGTCTTCACATTGAATATGTGGGGACACTACCTTACGGGAAAGCGATTTATCATCTACACTTACCACAAGAGCCTCAAGTACATATTTTCACAGAATGAATTGAATCTGAGGAAGAGGTGTTGGCTAGAGTTCCACCAGGACTATGATTTTTGGATCATATATACTCTTGGGAAGGGAAAAAAGTGGCAGATGCTCTTAGCAGAAGGTCGAGCTAGTAGCTTTTGAGTGAGGCGACAGATAAGTTTTCCACGTTGCGGTTATCCTTCATAGATAGAGTGTATATAGCTTAACTGATGTCTATGGTTGTCTCCCCTCCACTCTTATAGCGGGTTAGGGAGTAGTAGCTCGGATATGTCGAGTGTGTGGCTTTACATGCTCAGTTATCCACGGGGGATTCCCCTGATGGATATTCACAAGGTGGGGAGCATGTTCATTTTTTCAGAGGACGCGCTGTCATACCAGTGGAATTACATGATGAGGTCCTGAGGGAGATCCATACATCCCCCTTTGCAGTACATCCTGGAGTGGAAAATATGTTCCATGATCTTCGACTGTAGTACTGGTGGTCATGCATGAAGAAGGTAGTAGCAGAGCTCTTTTCCTGATACCTCACATGCCAGTAGGTGAAGGCTGAGCACCATGTTCCAGTGGGATTAGCTCACCCCTGTAAGTTCTAGAGTGGAAGTGGGATGGAATATTGATGGACTTTATGACAGGATTACCATGGACGCCCAAGGGGCATGATTCCATCTGGGTGATCATTGAACAACTCACCAAGTTGGCCCACTTCCTAGCTATATGGGAGAAGAGTTTTGTAGAGAGCATGGGATGCCTCTAAATGCAAGAGATAGCTCGGATTCTTGGCATCCCTTTGATGATAGTCTCTGACTGAGATGCCCGATTTACATCCCAGTTGTGGAAGGGATTATAGGAGGCCTTTGGGACTCTGCTATGCTTGGGCACAATGTTTCATCCTTAGAAAGATAGTCAGACAGAGATAACCATTCAGGTTTTGAAGGATATGTTGCGGGCCTATTTCATAGACTTTGGAAACAGTTGGGAGAACCACCTACCACTGGTGGAGTTTTCATACAACAATAGCTACAAATCCACCATTGGTATGGCACTGTTCGAGGACTTGAATGGGAGACCCTTCCGGTCACCGCTTAGTTGGACCGACCCTGGAGGTTCAGCACTCATGGGTCCATAGTTGGTGCGAGCTACCACTGAGATGGGGTAGATCATCCTTGAGTAGATGAAGACTACACAGAGCCGTTATAATTCTTATGCTGACAGGAGACAGATACCTCTGGATTTCGAAGAGGGAGAACACGTCTTTCTTCGGGTCTCACCACCACGAGGGCTATGAAGATTTTGCTGGGGCGTCAAGCTATCTCCAAGGTTCATCAGACCTTTCCAGATACTATGCAGAGTTGGTGAGATGGAGTATTGTCTAGAGCTACCACCACTGTTGCATCGGGTACATGATGTCTTCCACGTGTCGCAACTGAGGAGGTGCGTGCATGACCCATCACACACCATCAACTGGGGAAAGCTGGACATTGAGGATGGAGTGACCTTTGATGTGTACCGAGTAGAGATCGAGGAACGGAATGAGAGGATCCTTCATGGGAAATCAATTCCCTTGGTGTGTGTTTGTTGGAAGTACGAGAATCTTCAAGAGATCACGTGGGAGCGGGAGGCTCATATTTGTGTCCAGTACCCACATCTTTTTTAGTAGTATTTTTTTGGCTTTTCAGGGACGTAAAGCCCAAATTTGGGGAGAATGTAGTGTCTTGGAATTTTCCATGTATTGTTTTTAAATATTATATGGAATTATTATGAGACTAGGCACAAAGAAAACACATCATTCCGAGGCTCGGTGATATTGGAATTGTGGTTCGAACTCTATTTAGTTAAGTGAGTCGGCACTTGTGTGTGGTTGTGGAAGTTTCCAAATGGATGAATGGATTAAAAATTTGAGGAAACCATTGCGTCTAAGACGATGACTTTACCTATGAACAGGTCTAACGTCAACCAGTGCAGGTCGAGGGAAAAAGTTATTTTTCGGGCGTTTTCAGTAAAATAAAATAAAAATAAATTCGCAATGTTTATTGTTTTTTATATGGAAACATCCGCTGCTGCGCGGTGAAATGGAATCAATTTTCTTAATAAATGTCATGTCATAATGACTCAGAAATAGCAAGTTGGACTCATTAATACCGCATCGGGTTTTTTTAATTCCATAACACGTTTCCCTTTTTATTGGGATAATCGAATGTCGATCGTTGGGGGAAGATTGAGAGGAAAATCTGGAGGAATCTCTTGGCTATGAACAACGACGGATCGAAGTTCCAAATCGCTGCGCCAATGAGGTTGAAATATCTCGATGACGACAGTAGCGCGACCCTTCATCAGCGATCGATCCTAGTTGAGGTGGGGGTTTTTTATTTAAATTTTGTTCCCTGTTTTTTATTTTAAACGACGAACACAGATCAACCATGAACAAGTTGATCCATAGATTCATATGTTCTTGCTGGAGGGTTTTATTTGGATTTTTCAGGATATTGGTCCATGTTGAATTGTTTTTGTTTGATTCAGACACGTTTAATCCTACTAATGGGAGTGGATCAACACTGCGATGAACGACGGTGGAGGTTCGTTCCTTGATTTTTTCATTCAACTTCTTCCCCCTTTTTTCTCCTTGAATTCTTCGCGTTCTTCGTGGGGTGATGAACAATGGATCGTTGCACATCCGTTTTGCGATGAAACGATCCCAAATTTAGGATTCGACACCACAAAAACCATTTGGAGGTGCGGCAACGATGGAAGACGAGGAATCGGACCGGACCGGGAATGGTAATTCTTTGAGCGTTCTTCATGAGATTGGATCATTGCACATTTTCAGATCCGATCGGAGGTCTGAAAACAATGGATTCGGCTTCATGGTGTCTAGGAGACTAAAACATGAGAGTTTAATGGAAATCGGATGGCCAGATCGACGATCGGGGAATCACGGGAGGTGCGCCGGTGAGGAGCATCGATTTTGGAAATTTACAGAATACAAGACATGTACTGCCGAAGAACATGTTGTGTAGTACTAGCGGCGGTGGTTATGGTTTTACGGGTCAGAGAGGAATCACACGACGTGTGACCCTGGTCACATGGTGTGTTAGACTTTCCCCGAAGCTCAGACTGTATTTAGGGATGTACACAGACACAGGTAGGACTACACAGCTTCAGACGACCTGGCATGTACTCTTTACGCAGCATGGAAGAGGTGGTTACACGGGACTCGGTTATTGTCCAGGGGATACATGGAAATGGGATGAAGTGCACAAAGTGTACTCTGTCACACAGCCAGGTGAGGCCAGTAACGCAGGTCACCCCATGTGCTGATTACACGTGTTATAGTACAATGGTTGAGAACTGTGTACGGGCACACAGACTGCGTACATGAAGCCGAACCCAGTCACTCATACACGCCGTGTATACAATACTACACATCGTGTACTAACTTTATCTACACAATCGACCTTACGACATGGTCCATTGAACACGGGAAATACCCAAGGTCTGAAGACATAGTGTGCGACTTTCCTACCCACCGTGTACTTTTTGGAAAATGGTTTGGTTCTCTTGATAACCATATCATGAACATGTCTCATTTGGTTTAGTGCCCCATTATATTGTTCCCCTGAAGGTTAGGCATCGTTTCCTTCTACAAGAGTATGATCCCTTCAGCAGGACATTTTGTGATAGATTCAGCATCCCTCCAAGTGGCCCAGAGTGAGATCCTATATTCCTTCCAGAACATAGGTAGAGTTTGGCATTGACACGACCCACTCTACCTGGTATTGAACCACTACCTAGCTGGTGAATCACCTATCTGGTGAATCCGGATGAGTCGTGGTATCCACCATGGCCCAGGTAGTGATCCTCATCTGTGTTTCGTGATCTTTCCCACTCATGAGTGTGTCTCCCAAAATGAGTGCTTGTATCTATTGTGATCCTTCCCATTCAATAGTGTGTCTATTGTAATGAGTGTATCTACCTTTGATGATGTTTCCCGATGAACAATAGTTCTCAGACGGACATCATCAGAGCTACCAGACTCGTGGAGTGTGTTTTACCAGAATGAGTACTTCGTTCAATCTTGGAATGGAATCCCTAAATAGGGTATGCAGTTATGGGACTTGCCTCTAGACCACGGGTCGGGGTTTTTAGTATATCTAGATTTTGATATCCTATTATACGTTTAGTAGACTTATATTGTGTAGAGCTGACTGTTCCTTTCCTTTGTGTACTTTCTTTTTATTTTTCAGGGTCATCTACTGAGTATTGTTATACTCACACCTCCATGAGCTTTTCCCACACGTGTCGTGTCTTGTGTAGACGAGCAGCCTTTTCACATAGTCCAGGGTGGACCAGGAAAGGACTGAGCTTTCTGAGTTCCCTACAGGCTGAGGCATTCCATTGGCTATATGCAGCTGTCCAATTACCTTGTTGTGTTTACAGTTTGGAATTTGTAGTTTTCAGGCTCTTTTTTTTGTGGGCTTGTATTCTGTCCCAGTTTACTTTCAATACTTTACCTTCCATCGTACTCTGTTGGTTGGGTTTAGTAGTATACATGCATTTTGTTCCTTAGTGGTTTTTACATTTCAACATTTGTGGGCTTGGAGATGTGTGTGTGTTTGTGTATAGGTTCTTAGTAAATGACTCCCATGTAGTAATATGCCTACTCGGTGCTAGTCTCCAGCCCCTGGCCTAATGGAGGCTGGCTTGGGGAGTCACATCGTGGGCCCCAATGAGACAATTTGTCATAGTAATAGGGAAATTCCTTCATTTTTTCAGTGGAAGGGAGATGAGATTAAGGGTATTTCGTTAGACATCCTTTTTCACCATTCACTCTGCCATTCGCACTCATTCACCATACTCACACTCCATCACCCACAATAGATCTCATCATTCCATTCCCCCAATACTTCCTCCCCACACATCCATTCAAGATCCATTCCACCACCATTCATCCAGAGCACAGAAAAAAGAGTCAGGAGATAGAAAATCGGGTAAGAGAAGAACATTAGAGTTGGAGGTAGAGAGAATGACAATCTCATGAGAGATGTTTCTTCATTCATTTTATTTTTCTTTTAATTTTTCTGATTTACTGTATAGTTAAATAGATTATAGGGCGTGGGAAGTTATGAACTGATTATCTTTATTCATTCTACTCAGTTAATTGATTATTCCGTGAAACTTTTTAGTTCAGTTTTCTTCTCTTTATAATTATGAGTAACAATTTAAACTAACTAATAACCGAAAGGTGAAGTTAGTGAATCAATTTACCTTGGAACATTGACCGAAGTACCAACAATTTGAAAAGGTCAATGTGTCACTTATACATATTAAATGGATTAATTAAAGGGTTAAGATCGAAAGATCAAGGCTCAAGAAAGCTAACTGAGATGTGTCGATCTAACAAATTTTCAGCTCAGCAGATTATCTCTATCTTCTTATGCACTAGGTGATGGAATTAAACTAACTAGAATATGACAATATCATTTTATCAATTCAAAGAAGCTCGAGGACCCTAATTTCATCATTTTTGTCTAATATTTGTTCATGTCCTACATCACACCATTTCACATTCATTTTCACACCCACTACCTTCTACTGCAATCCATTTTCATAGGTTTTACTTTAGTTTTTGTTATTGTTTTTTATTTTTTTAGTTTAACTTGGTCTATCACACTCTGAGTATTTCCTTTTGGTTCGACACCTATCTTTCCATAGTACAAGTAGAAAGTAGTTTCTATAAAAATTAAATTTTCACATATTCAATGACTTGAGTGGTCAAATTTTGGTGCCATATCTGGGAATGAAATTTGTGACCATGTAAAGAAAATTTAAAAAAACCATAAAAAATAATAAATTAAGTAAAAAAAATACAAAAATCAATATAAAATTATACCGAAAAAATTCAATTTTGTTCAGTTATTATATGAAGACCAGCTTAACTAAGTTAGAACTAAAAACACTAATTTCATAAATCAACAAAAAATATTCGGACCATAGGAAAAAAAAGAAAAAAAATGGAAAATTTGGAAAATATAGTTGAAACACAACATTTGAATGTTCCAAAACCTCTAGTTCCTACCCCTGAGAGATCTAGGAAAAGAGGATTTCAAATTACAGTAGTTTCAAGCAATACATCTAGAATCAGACTGTCCACTAAGTCTAGGAACTATGATATCAAACAATCTCATCTCTCTCATCTTTTTGGTTCTATCCAATGACTACCTCTGTAAGATCTAGGTGAGTAGGTTCTGAGTTTGAGATTGATTCCATTTTTTCTTAAGGGAGGGCTAGGACATGGTTCCAAAACCTTGATGAGGAAATATTTGAAACTTGGGATGAGGTGTTTAATGCTTTTGTCGCAGAATTCTATCCCCAGAACACCACCAGTGAGGTTAGGCACAAAATCACTGGATTTGTCAATGATGAGGGAGTGCCTTTTCACAAGGAATGGGAATTATTTAGATGTCTCATTAGGCAAAGTCCCAATCAGCAGTTATCTTCCCATATACTCATGGTGTCCTTTTACAATGACCTCACCCCTTGCTACCAGAATATAGTTGACCAATCCTATGGGGGCAGATTCTATGATTCCACTACTGATGATCTGAAACAATTTTTTGATAACATTTCCCAAAATTATCAACACAAGTTAACTAAAAAGCAAGTCATCTGTAGGGTTGAAACTAACCCCCATGGTGCTTTTTTTGATGACAGGATTCTAAGGGAGCTGAGTTGTCATTGTGTGATATTTGGTCACACTCAAATACATTTACATCCCAGTCCATTTTGATTAGTGTGCTCAATTTTTAGGTTTTAGATCTAGGATATAAGGGGAAAGTAATCCATTCCCAAATAAATATAACATTGGCTACAAAAATCACCCAAACATGTCCTAGAAAGAACAATGTGTCATGAAACATCCCACTACTCCAACCTACCAACCACATCCCAAACAATTTTTATAAAATCAATTTAGGGATGAGTTATATAATTCTTAGGGGGAGATAAATAGGATGTTTCAATAAGTATTGGGTGTGATTAACTCATTCTATAAAAAAATAGATGACAAGATTCATAACTTAGAATTTCAAATGGGTACAATGGACAGAGATTAAGGTGGTAAGGAAAAGAAAAATCTACCCAAAACTTAAATCCTGATTCCAAGAGATAATGTCATGGTTGTGACCACTAGATATGGCCTTAAAACCCAATAAAAATGAAATTAAGTCCCTGGGAAAACTAAAAATAATAAAAAATATATTTCTGAGAATGAAAATTAGAAAAACTACCAATATGAAAATCATGAAATCTTGGTTCAAATTGAACATAATGTGAAACCCACACCTCAAAAATCTAAAGAACCAAGAAAAATGAAGTGGGTTGATTAAGGAAGAAAATAAGAATGTTGGGTTTGAGTAGAAGGTGAACAATAAACCTGTTTTAAAACATTCCCCCCAACCATTCCTTTCCCTAAATTAGTGAAACAGAGTGTTGAACCTGATTACCTAAGTTTCCTGAAACTGATTCAAATATTCACCATTAATATTCCATTCATATAATCCTTGGATAAAATTCTCTCATATATATCATTCAGTAACATATTTCTGGAAAAACATAAATCATTGAAGAAGATGGACAAAATTTACCACAATGAGGAGTGTAGCACAATTTGGTTGAGGAAGTTGCTTCCAAAAGTGAAGGACACTGCCAGCGTTATTACTCATTGTCAAATCGGAGGATGTAACACCCCGAGATTTTATGAAAAATATTCTTTTTAATTTCATTAATGTCTTGTGTTGTACGCTACACCAAAAGTAGCTTTCACAACACACATCCTTGACTTTTCTTTCATTACACGCAATCGCGACCTTCCTCGATAGCGTGTGTAGTACGCAATACCGAGTTTCACTAAACAATGATATGCGATTAAAATATTAATAAAACAAGTTGTTATGAATAGTAATAACCACTTTTTGAAATTTTATTTTTCAATATTAACTTCATTTTTGGATTCGGAATATCGAAATTAGCTTAGGGTGAAATTTTGGTACTTTTCAGATAACATTCATTTTCTGATGAATAGTTAAAATTATTAAATTTTAATTAAAAACAACCTTTTTAATCGAAATAATAAATAGTGATAAATTATTAATTTGAGTGGTTTTAAAGTATATTTAGAATATATTTTTACAATTTAATACAATGTTGGTCATTGGATGTAATTTAACATTTAAACCAGACATAAACAAGTGTCAATCTTTTGATAGTTCTTATCTCTTTAGAACACACTATTTATTTTGACAACGGGAATTAATTTTTAAATTAATTAATTCAACTGATATGTTTTGAATGTGGTAAAATAGAAATCATTTTTGAGTTCATAATATCAAATATATCTTAGGCCTAATTTTTTGTATTTTTCTGGAAACTTTCATTTTTTGATGAATAGTGAAACCACTAAGTTGTAGTAAAAAAATGAATTTTTCATAAAACATAATTTTACCACTTATGTGAGTGGAATTACAAAAATCCGAGAGACCAGGATGATGTCAGAAAGTAAAATTTGGTTCAATGATATGAAAATAATTTTTGGTGAATAGTAACTTTTTACTTTTTTTACCACGGTTAAAAGTAAATAGGGTAATTACGGGTAAAAATGATATTATTATTACCCTAACACATTTCATAATTCTATTGGATAAGTGTAATTCGACCGAAAACAAGCTTAAGAATAAAATATGACCATTCAGGCCCACTTGGATTATATTAGGACATTTATTATTAATTTATTTAAAGAAGGGTTAAAATAGTTAAAATCAATTTTTAATAAGTAAATAATTTTTAATATAAGGATATACATAAGATAAATTAGACTATAAATATTCATTATAAATATAAAAGGATTTCATACATAATGGTATTTTATTTGTAATTTTTAGACATTAAATAATTTAAATTATTTATGACACAAAGATGATGCAGTAATTATCTAATTAATGAAATATTGACATAATCGATGTTATAAATACCAAAATAAATGTAATTTGAGACTTTTTATGTATTAAAATAATTTTCTAGGTTAATATGACATGTTAGTATTGATTTAATTAACTCTTTTCGAACTAATAATTCTGTTATAATTTTCACAAAAATCAATTACTAAATCGTGTCAAAATTGACATAAAATAGTTTTTAAAACAAATATTATATTATTAATTGTTATTTTATTTCTAAAAATCTAAGGTTCTTCCAAATTACTTAGATACGGTTATATATATTAATAATAAATAACTTGGGGTTATTTTGGCTTGTTATAGTAATTTTATTAACTTATAGTGTAAGAACACAAAAAGACACAGTAGAAGTAAAATTACCTAACTTAAAGTTAAAACTAAATGATAAGGTAAAAATAGGAAACTAAACTTGTACAAATTCTATTGGATTAGAAAATTTCGATCCATCCCCACCTTATCTTCGAAATAAATCAATTTGGAGATATTTAAAACCGAATTTGGCTTTATACTAAAATAATATTTTTAGTTATTCCAAAGGTTCCCCTCTCCTCCCTTATAAAAGGGCACCTCCTCCCTCTCTTCCTCACACCACATTGAGCCTTCAATATCGGCCAAACCCTGCCAAATTCTTTTCTCCACTTCCCTAGAAACATCCTAGAGGCCCCGGTCTTCTTCAATGACCAACTTTAGTACCCTAAGTGGAGGACTCAAAGAGGCGCTTCAAAGAAGAGGTAATGTCTGTTACCGATTCTTTCAACTTTATTTCTTCTTCCACTTATTCTTCTTAGGTTGTTTCATTATGAAGTAATAAAATCAGTATCAATAATACACTGATATGTTATTATAAGTATTAAACAACCCTATTCCACCATTTATCCATCCTACAAAAAAAGAAATCACCACGCGTGCGTACGTACGGAATACCGTCTCCACGCCGTGGTGTAATCTATTTTCCACCACCACCTTACTTGGATGGGTATAACGGTGTACATAAAACTATATATGATTATTTTTAAGTAATATTTATTCTGAAATAGTATACATACACTCCAATAAAATTCCACAATCATGAGAACGATATCATCCCTCGTGCGTATGTACGGACTACCGTCTCTACGATGCGATGAGATTCATTCTCCACGTTAAGCATTCATGAATGATTTTAAAGTATATATAATAAGTAATCAGGAAATGTATGACAAAATAATGATACTAGATTCATGTTTATATATATGTATGTCATCTACTTAATTCCAGTCAACTCAATAAGGAAACGAAAACAGCGTTCAAGCGTACGTACGGCCTATCGTCTCCATAAATGGTGTATTTCTTTCCATTTACTGATTTATTATATATATGTATATTCTGAATATATAATATATATAAATAATATTTTATATTCTGGAATTAAGTAATCATGATCTATGTAATCATATGAATAATTACAAGTCAAAACACGGACGACAAATGAAACGATTTTACCCAAAACGCTCTTTAACATGGAATTTACAAAAGAACGGGTAATATAAAGTCATAAGTGAACTATATATGATATCATAACAATGATTATGATTATGGAATAAGTCAATGACATTATTTAAATCATTATACAGGAGGTTCGGACACTTATGAAGCAAATCAGACCTAAGGTAAGGGAAAATATCACAATCTCATTTTTATCCGAGATGGTTTATACTTTGAAATTTACTGGGGTGTATTTCACATACACATCCAGGTTTCCGCAATATGTAATATTATTTACATCCACCTACAATTTTTTAAATCCAATTTTACCCTTAGGTGAGTTTTTAGTTAAAGATATGAAAGGAATCTTTTGTCGTTTTTCGTACGAGGTACTTTTTGAGTTTTCCGACAAAAGTACAAGAAGAATGTTTTTTTAACTTATACAACATGAATGGATTTTTAAAACATTATTTCCAATAATCTTCCTTTAAAAATTTTCAAGTTTATTTTTAATCAACTTCTTTTAGTATAGAATTGTATGACATGTTAAGAAAGGAAAAGTGTTTTTGAAGTAGAAAGGATATTTTCCTCAAAAATGGAGTTCAAGTGTTTTATCAAAATTATTTTCCATCTAAAATAATAAAGGGTTATGTTTCTATCCCTATTATTACATTGATTTGATTATTTTGTGATGGAATTATATTTATGAATTCCTTTATATTATATGAATTGTTTTATGATGTCATGATGTTTAAGAATCCCATTTTTTATTACATGGGTTATGCAATGATGTATGATTTATGATTTTGTGGCACACATAAGAATTGTATCATTATGAGATGGGTGGGACCTATATCTCCCTCCAATGCATTTGTGTAAAGATTTTATATCTCATGAGATAGACATGGATGGAACGGAAGGTTAAACCGGTTCAGTGAAACAGGACTGAAATGAGAAGTGAACTTGGTTCAGAAATGGACTTTGTCCACTAAGATAGTTTTGGAAATGAGTCTTGACTTATAAGAAATGATTCTCTATAATTATGTGTGTATGCCACAAAGTTTCATGTTTTTAATTTATGATTATTGGGATTATATTTCAGTACTATGATTTGTCCCATGTTATGATATTATGATCTCTTTTGCAGGTTAAGATTTCCAAAATGTTATGTTCTTATGAATATGATGTGATTGATATTTCTTTTGTTTACCCTTACTGATCATTTGAGCTCACCCTTTTATGTCTTCTTTTCCCCAGGATATAAATAAAGGTTTTAGGTAAGAAAAGGAAGATCTTTATGGGATATGTTGAAGATCTTTCACCACGATTAGAAGATTATATTCCGAGTTTCCAAAGACACTAAAATATTACGGTCCTTGTGTGTATGTTTTTGTTATGTATTAAGTATTTTGCTAAAGTAATGTAATGTCCATGTACGTCAAGCTACAGGTCTCTACAGTTGGTATCAGAGGAAAGGTTTAGTCGACCTTTGGAAATATGGATGCGAAAACGTTAGTGATATCCCTAGAGATATTTCTAAGGTATGTCTACGGATGTCTCTAAGGTTAAGTATAAGTATAGGTTATAGTCCTATAATTGAACTAACTATCTTAGAATATAACCTAAGATGTTAGATATTGAGGGTACTCCCCCTTTACTATGTTGTTTTCTCTATCATTATTTTTTCCTCTCACAGAATTCTTCTATTGTTTTAGTTAATGGAGGGAACCAGAAGGAATTCAGTTAACATTGAATCCAATGGACAAATTGGTGACTATGAGAAACAAAATTGTGTAATTCCTAGAGGGAAAGATATTGTGATTATGTCGAATCAGTCATCGCGATATATGATTAACAAGGTGAAATTTAGTTGTATTCCTAATTCATCAAAGACGAGGAAGATAGACTATTATGCATGTTCGCATGTTGAGGAGTATAAAGAAAGAAAGATTGAGATTTCTAAAGAAGGGAAGAAGAACCTTGAGAAATACCTCAAATGGAGGGACCGATGTGATCTGTGTGGAGAAAAGGGTCATAGAGTGACAGACTGTTATGGAGTTCAATGTATTATTTGTGGAGAACATGGGCATTTCCCAACTCAATGCCCTGACCTAAAAAGTTACTTCTAAATCAAGCAAGGACTTATTCCAGTACAATAATTGAAGAGGATGGATTGAAGTGTTTATTTATTGGTATTCAAGAATAATGTTGTTGAGGTACTTTTATTGTGTATTAGAATATTTTTGTATTATTCTATTGTGGTTTTCAATAATTTTAAGGTACAGGTAACCCTGAAAAGTGATTCAAATATTTTGGAAAGCAGATGACATGAACATAATGAAGGAATAAGAAGAAAATGAAATGTTTGACAGTATTCATGAGCTCATGATTGATATAAGGACTAAGTGATATCATGGTTTGAGTATATAGAATTTTGAGGACTTTGGTATGTGGAAAGTGTTAACTTTTAACTGCATTCATGTTTTCACTATGGTTCAATTAATGGGTATTCATTCATCAAGAGAATACATTATTAAGGTATTCACATGTTTGTAATTTGACCAACAAGATATATCTTATGATATATTGGGGATAAATGAGGCATTCAAATGATTGTTATGTGACATTTCAAGTAATCATTTTCTTTATACTATGAGCTTGGACCGAAGTATTTTAGATAAGCCCAAAGATTGGAATGGATTATGTTGGACATAAGTTAGTATTGTTTAAGGATAGAACTTTTTTCGATATTATTGATGGGATATTATAGTAATGTAGTTTTAGAAAAAGAACAACCTGCAGGACTGGCGACAGCCCATCACGTCGGACAAGGCTGTGGGAATCGAACCCACAATCGAAGTGCGACTGGCCTTTATCACCTACCACTGGCCTACAGGAAGTCCTTGTTTAGTAGAAACTAGTTTTATTATATAAAGAAGTATGATATATGAAGTATAAGTCCATTTTAGGAACCATATATGATTAATCTCACTATAGATGGACTTATGTAAGTTTTGATAACTTTTCTAACCTTTTGTTTGAGACAGATGGAATGACCCATCATTCTATCACATGATCTGGTAACACATCATGAATGACAAATTCAACTTCATTTCTTTAAGAGATGAAGTAGAAATTGTCCAAAAAACGACCAAAGGTGAGACTATACCAAAATCACGAAAGTATTTCTTCTAATTCCAATTTCATCAACTTTAGGGAAATGATCTTGAAAACCAAAAATGTTGTCCTAGTGCTCTTATATCTGATGAATCAGATGGTACCTTAGATCGTCACAAATTTATGTCTTTATGATTTCTGGCTTTTCCATAGCCATGTTCTCTACCACTCTCCATCAGAACATGATGGTTAGATTTCTCTTCCATATCCATATTTTCACCTATGTGGAAACTCATTGATTAGTTTATTTGGGTAACCTTTACGTTTCATACTTTTGTTTTTAAAGATTGGTTATGGTATTCCTTTTTACTATGTGGGTATCTGTTAAAGAAACTTTCGAGTAGTAAACCATTTATAACCCCAACGAATTTTGAGGGCGAAATTCATTTTAAGGGGGGTAGAATGTAACACCCCGAGATTTTATAAAAAATATTATTTTTAATTTCGTTAATGTGTTGTGTTGTACGCTACACCAAAAGGAGCTTGCACAACACGCATCCTTGACTTTCCTTGCATTACACGCAATCACGACCTTCCTCGATAGCGTGTGTAGTACGCAATACTGAGTTTCACTAAACAATGATATTTTATAAAAATATTATTAAAACTAGCCATTATGAATAGTAATAACCACATTTTGAAATTTTATTTTTCAAAATGGACTTCATTTTTGGATTCGTAATATCGAAATTAGTTTAGGGTGAAATTTTGGTACTTTTCGTATAACATTCATTTTCTGATGAATAGTGAAAATTAATAAATTTTAATTAAAAACAAACTTTTTAATCGAAATAATAAATAGTGATAAATTATTAATTTGAGTGGTTTTAAAGTATATTTAGAATATATTTTTACAATTTAATACAATATTGGTCATTCATGTAATTTAACATTTAAACCAGACATAAACAAGTGTCAATCTTTTGATAATTATTATCTCTTAAGAACACGCTATTTGTTTTGACAACAGGAATTAATTTTTAAATTAATTAATTCAATTGATATGTTTTGAATTTGATAAAATAGACATCATTTTTGAGTTCATAATATCAAATATATCTTAGGCTTAATTTTTGGTATTTTTCTAGAAACATTCATTTTTTGATTAATAGTGAAACCACTAAGTGGTAGTTAAAAAAATGAATTTATCATAAAACATAATTTTACCGCTTCTATGAGTGGAATTTCAAAAATCCGAGAGACACTGTTGATGTCAGTAAGTAAAATGTGGTTCAATGAGATGAAAATAATTTTTGGTGAATAGTAACTTTTTACTTCTTTTTACCACGATTAAAAGTAAATAGGGTAATTTAGGGTAAAAATGATGTTATTATTACCCTAACACATGTCCTAATTCTATTGGATAAGTGTAATTCGACCAAAAACAACCTTAGGAATACAATATGACCATTTAGGACCACTTGTATTAGATTAGGACATTTATTATTAATTTATTTAAAGAAGGTTTAAAATAGTTAAAATCAAAGTTTAATAAGTAAATAATTTTTTATATAAGGATATACATAAGATAAATTCTACTATAAATATTCATTAGAAAGATAAAAAGATTTACTACATAATGGTATTTTATTTTTAATTTTTAGACATTAAATAATATAGTTTATTTATAACACAAAGATGATGTCGTAGTTATCTTATTAATGGAGTATTGACATAATTGATGTCATAAATACCAAAATAAATTTAATTTGAGACTTTTAATGAATTACACTAATTTCCTAGGTTAATATGACATGTTAATAGTGATTTAATTAACCTTTTTCTAACTAATCGTTCTATTATGATTTTTTCACAAATCAATTACTAAATATTGTCAAAATTGACATAAAATAGTTTTTAAAAAATAATTATATTATTAATTGTTATTTTATTCCTAAAAATCTAAGTTTCAGCCAAATTAATTATATAAGGATATATATATATATTAATAATAAACAATTTGGGGTTCATTTGGCCTGTTATAGTATGTTTATTAACCTTATAGTGTAAGAACACAAAAAGACACGGTAAAAGTAAAATTATCTAACTTAAAGTTAAAACTAAAGGATAAGGTTAAAATAGTTAACTAAACTTTTCAAAATTCTATTGGATGAGAGGATTTAGAACCATCCTGAACATATCTTAGAAATAAATCAATTTGGAGCTATTTAAAACCTAATTTGGCTTTATAATAAAATAATATTTTTAGTTATTCCAAAGGTGCCCCTCTCCTCCCTTATAAAAGGAAACCTCCTCCCTCTCTTCCTCACACCACATTAAGCCTTCAAGATCGGCCAAACCCTGACAAATTCTCTTCTCCACTTCCCTAGATACATCCTAGAGGCCATGGTCTTCTTCAAAAACCAAATTTAGTACCCTAAGTGTAGGACTCAAAGAGGCGCTTCAAAGAAGAGGAAATGTCCCTTACCGATTCTTTCAACTTTATTTCTTCTTCCACTTCTTCTTCATAGGTTGTTTCATTATGAAGTAATAACATCAGTATCACTCATATACGGATATGTTATTATATGTATGAAGCAACCATGTTTCACCATCAATCCATCCTATGGAAAACGAAATCACCGCGCATGCGTACACACGGAATACCGTCTCCACGACGTGGTGTAATCTATTTACCACCACCACCTTACTTGGATGGGTATAATGGTGTAAATAATGACTATATATGATTATTTTAAAGAGATATTGATTCTTAAATAGTATACATACACTCCAATACAATTCCACAATCATTAGAATGATATCATCGCTCGTGCGTACGTACGGACTACCGTCTTCACAACGCGATGAGATTAATTCTCCACGTTAACCAATCATGAATGATTAAAAAGTACATATAATAAGTAATCATGAAATATATGAAATAATAATGAAACTGGATTAATATTTATATATATGTATTTCATCTACTTAATTCCAGTCAACTCAACAAGGAAACAAAAACAGCATTCATGCGTACGTATGGCCTACCATCTCCATGAATGGTGTATTTCGTTCCATTTACTGATTTATTATATATTTTTATATTCTGAATATATATAATATATAAATCATGTTTTATATTCTGTAATTAATTAATCATGGTCTATGTAATCATATGAATAATTACAAGTCAAAACACAGATGACAAATGAAACGATTTTACCCAAAATGCTCTTTAACATGGAATTTACAAAAGAACGGGTAATATAAAGTCATAAGTGAACCATATATGATATCATAATAATGAGTATGATTCTATAATAAGTCAATGACATTATTTAAATCATTATACATGAGGTTTGGACACTTACGAAGCAAATCATACCTAAATTAAGGGAAAATGTCACAATCTCATTTTTATCCAAGATTGTTTATACTTTAAAATTTATGGGGGTGTATTTCATCATCCACATCCATGTTTCTATAATATTTAATATTATTTCCATCCACCTACAATTGTTTAAATCCAATTTTACCATTCGGTGAGGTTTTAGTAAAAGATATGAAAGGAATCTTTTGTCGTTTTTCATACGAGGTACTTTTTGACTTTTCTGACAAAAGTATGAGAATAAAGTTTTTTAACATATACGGCATGAATGGATTTTTAAAACATTATTTCCAAGAATCTTACTTTAAAAGTTTTAGAGTTTATTTTTAATCAACTTCTTTTAGTTTAGAATTGTATGACATGTTAAGAAAGGAAAAGTGCTTTTGAAGTAGAAAGGATATTTTCCTCAAGAATGGAGTTCAAGTGTTTTATCAAAATTATTTTCCATCTAAAATAATAAAGGGTTATGTTTCTATCCCTATTATTAAATTTATTTGATTATGTTGTGATGTAATTATATTTATGAATTCCTTTATCTTATATTAATTGTTTTATGATGTCATGATGTTTAAGATTCCCATTTTTTATTACATGGGTTATGCAATGATGTATGATTTATGATTTAGTGGAACACATAAGAGTGGTATCATTATGAGATGGGTGAGACCTATATCTCCCTCCAATGCATTGGGTAAAGATTTTATATCTCATGAGATAGACATGGCTGGAATGACAGGTTAAACCGGTTCAGTGAAACAGGACTGAAACGAGGAGTGAACTCAGTTCAGAAATGGACTTTGTCCACTAAGATAGTGTTGGCAATGAGTCATGACTAATAAGAAATGATTCTATATAATTATGTGTGTATTACACAAAGATTCATGTTTTTATGTTATGATTATTGGGATTATAATTCACTAATATGATTTATCCCATGTTATGATATTATGATCTCTTTTGCAGGTTTAGATTTCCAAAATATTATGTTTTTATGAATATGATGTGATTGATATTTCTTTTTCTTACCCTTACTGAGCATTTGAGCTCACCCTTTTATGTTTTCTTTTCCCCAGGATATAAAGAAAGGTTTTAGGTAAAAAAAAAGGAAGATCATTATGGGAGATGTTGAAGATCTTTCACCACGATTAGAAGATTATATTCTGAGTTTCCAAAGACACTAAACTATTACGGTCCTTGTGTGTCTGTTTTTGTTATGTATTATGTATTCCACTAAAGTAATGTAATGTCCTTGTACATCAAGCTATGGGTATCTACAGAGGAAGTGGTAAATTAAATTGTATGTGTGACTTAGGAGTGAGTTTCAATCTTATTCCTTACTCATTGTTTAAAAATTTGGGTCTTAGGGATATGAATCCAACTTCTGTTTCTCTTAAACTTGATGATATGTCACTCACACACCCTTAGGAGAGGGTAGATGACCTATTAGTGAGTGTAAGAAAACTCAAACTACACACATATTTTCTATTCTTTGATATGAAATGTGACCAAAGCGTCTGAATCATCCTAGTAAGGCTCTTCCATACTATTGGTGGTACCATCATTGATATATCAAAAGGGAAACTCACCCTCCATGTTGTTGATGATGTGGAGGAAATTTTGGTGTTTGAAAAGGCCCATCATGAAGTCAATTGAAATTTCATAGATGTTGTTGCGAACCAATGTTACAAAATTTATGTCAGAGCTAAGTATAGTTCTTTTTAACTTGAGGCCACAGATATTTGAATTCCTCATCCCATTGAAAATGTTTTCCTTGGCTGTTGCTCCTTACCCACACATTCTTTTGATGAGGAAAGTCTTTCCTTAGAACCCATTTTGGAGAGTGAGTCAAAAAAAATTCCTAAACTCTCTCAAATTATTTTTGAAAGTTTCTCTTGTGAAGATGACTGCTTGAAGGTTCCTAAATCTGGTGAATGTTATTGGTTGATTCCTACAAAACACTTGATTCTGCTCATTATGAACAAGTGTATTTCCTTGAGAACATTTTTTCTACTATGTTTAATACTATGTGTGGTGATTTCCATCATGAATTAAAATTTTAATATAATTTGATTTATCTATTGACATTGATCAAAACCATTAGGAAGATTAATTTGATACCTTATTTTTGGATTTCTCTATGTTCTCTGAGTTGGGGGTATTTTAAGATTTGCTGAGGTTTTTTCTGGTGTTTCCTCATATGATTCTATGATTGAGCAGGAATCTAAGTGTGGGGGAAGCTATGAAGGAATTATTTATCAGTTAATTGATTTTCATGGGATGTTTTTGAACATATTATGTGATGATTAAGTAGTTTTTATAGACCCTATTCTGTGACATAGCATGTTCCCTCTTATTGAGCTCGATGAGTTGTGGAGAATTTTTCTTGGTGATGAAGATGAAAATGATTTGAGTGATACTACTTTAATTTATTAGATTATAGTGACGCCCACACCAAAAATATTTTATACCCATTGAATGATCATGGTTAGAAATATTTAGGCAAATAATATCTTGTTACGAACTATAAACCTAGTACTTCAAGCGAGGCAACTGATGGTTTTCCTGTTATCAATATTTAGTTTTTGTGTGATGATTTATCCTTTATCGGTTGTGTGTCTATCTAATTTGGTGAATTTTAATTGATGCATTTCACTGAAATATTTTTCTCTTGTTTGATGGAATTTGGTTTCTTGTTATTAGTTTCCATGTGGTGAAAATGGTATGGTGGTCCTATTTTATTGTAAGAACTTTTACCAGTGGCATCCTATTTTAGAACATACATGCTGACAGAAAGCCTCTAGTTGAAGAACACCTAATAAAACACTACAAATCATGCTTTTTTTGCTTTTTTTTACTTTGAGCTTTAAATTCTTTAAGTCTCACGTAAAAAAATTTATAACTTAAAGGTACTTGAATAGAGCACCTAGAGTACTATCACATGTCAAACACAGTCAGAATCCATAAAATGAATAATTAAATGGTTCTACATCAAGGGAGTGTTTATTTTAATTCTATAATTTTAAGTCATTGATTTTAATTGCTGCTATGAATTATGTGCATGGGAGTCCCACTGATTTATGTATCATGTGAATTTGTTTCATACTGGGTGTTTTCTTCTTAAAATATAGTGTGTTGAAAATTATATTGAGATGCATTATGAATCCTACTTACACCCACTTTTTCATTCTTTTTCACTTTCATTATGTTGTTGTTGTACTTCATCACTTAACATGCTACTTTTTTATATGAGTTGAAAAATCATTTTTCTGTTTGTAAAAATTAAAATCATGAACATTTCAAAAATTGAACTTGGCTGCTGTTTTTTATGGTGGTGGTTTCTTTTTTTTGATCCTTTAATAATTTTTTTTGTTTTCTATTATTTTTCATTTCATGTGCAGAAAAACAAATTGTAGAACTTCACTACTGCCCCTCCTAAATCTTTAAGTGCTGAATTGATCATCTCTTTTTGAACTAAGTTATCTTCCAACTTATAATTCAACCTTTGGAACAATGTTGATTTTTTAGTTTTAGGGAGGGGTTCATTATATAACATAAAATTCCTCCTAAAATTCTTGTAAAATATGGTAATTTTGTTTGAAAAATTTTCAAATTCCTACAAAAAAATTCAAATCGTGTCCTCACTTGAGGGTTATCATGCTTCAAATAGCACATCAATTATGTCATGCCTAGTGGATATTAACATTTTGACAATTAAGGTTTGCACTGAGTCTAAAGATACTAGGCATGAGTGATTTATGAGTGAGTAGCACAATATCCTTATAAATTTTCAATTTAAGAAATTAGGAAAAGAGTGATCCATGATAGATCTTTGTGAAAATAGGATTGTGACTTTAGGAAACTTATAATTTAAACTGTATCACAGGGGTCACATCTTTTAATAAAAAGGTGAAATCACCTAATTGTACCTAATCAAATGATAACTATTTATGTCCTTTTTAATGGGAGTAAAATGAGTAAATGAGATCCCATGGTGAGTCTCTAGGATAGGTTCACAGGGTGCATTTCTGTGAATAAATAAAATCCAGTTTCACTTTCAATAAGTGATGTGCACAGTTCCTTGAACATGAAATATCGCCAGGGAATATTAAAATAAAGTTCCCAACAAAAAATGAGATAATTTAGGTGAGATAAATTATGAACCAAAATTAAGAAGGGAACAATTGACTTAACTTAAGATCATTTGAGATGTATCATTGAAGTGATTCAAAAAAAAATTGTCTTTCATTTATGGATCCTAAGAGAATGTGATAATTTAAATTTCCTTTGGTTAAGGTTTTAATTAAAAAAAATTCTAACATGTCATCACTCCTTTAATTAGAACATGAATTGTAATTGAAGTTCGGAAGTTAGTGAAGTTCGTATAAGAGGCATGACAACTTTAGTAGTGGGTGAATTTGTGTTGCCTTTGATTTTTAGTTTGTTTTTAAAACTAGGCAGGATTGTTTTTTAGTACTCCTAGAAAGCCAGTCCATGTTATGTGCCATTGTTTGTTAAATTCTAGTCATGGACTTCTTGAACTGAATATGAAAAATCATACATTACTTGTTACTAAGAGAAAAGCATGCATTTTTTTGAGAGAAAACAAATATTTATGTGTTGGGGAGTTTTATGTGGCTGTCTTTTCATGCTTTTTCTACATAAATTTTCAAACTTCACACTATTTATTATTAAAATAATGTTTTTTGTGAAATTGATAACAATTTCTATATTTTTTAGATTAAATTAGAAAAACAAATGTATCTATGTAAAAGTGAGTTTTTAGTATTTTTTTTCAATAACATAATGTATTTATTTTTTCGACATTCATTTATTTATTCTTTTGTTTTTTTAAATAACATTTTTTTATTCTTTTATTTTTTTTCATTATTTCATTGTTTTATGTTTTCTAAAATAATATTTCTATTTTATTAATTACTTCTTTATGTAATTAATTTTTAATTTAATAACGTTCGATTCATTGATTTAATTAATTCCTTATGTTTAATTGAAAATAAATAAAATTTTCACTTTAGTTATTGAATCTTAAAATATTTAAAATAATTTTAATAATTTAATTTAATTCATTAATTATTTTAATATTTAATTTAACTTTAATTCTTTCACTTTGTTGATTATTTAATTTATTAATGTGTTTATTAATTTATGAAAACCTATTTAATTATTTTTATTTTTAAAATTAATTATGAATAAATTGTAATTTATAAGGGAAGAAGTTGCAGTTTATTTAATTTTTTTGTTAAATGTCCTAAATGTGTTGGTTTAATTTATTAATTTATTCAGTTAATTTATTTTTTATAGTGTTAGTTGTAAAAAATTTATTAATTTATTTTGGTTAAATTAATTAATTAATTTTATTTTATAGGTGATATAAATGACTCAAATGAGTCACCGACTCCTCCCATCAGTGACTCAAATGAGTCACTAACACCTCCCATCGGTAATTCAAATGTGTCACTGACACCACCTATTGTGGAATTAAATGAGTCACCGACATCACCCCAACTATCTCACTGTCACCTAATTTTCATCCAACCTACTATTAGACAAAGCCCTCTCCCCTCCCTTATGACTCATAGACACCACCCATCCGTGACTTACATCCCCAGAAACATTCTCATCATCTCCTCTATTTTTGTCCAACATACGGACACAGTCATCCCTCTCCCCTCCCTTCTTACCTACCGACACCACTCCAACTCATTGTTTCTCATGTGTCACCAATGGTCACTCCTTAGTCACTATTGTTATCCCCAGTCACCTCTCCTTCACCCATAACTCATCATCAACTCACCAGCACCACAATATGACAATAGAACAAGCCGCAACACAAATCAACTACAGCAAAGTAAAACAAATCAAGAATTGGGAATATCAAACACAACCGCAATCCAGATCTACAAAAATTGAAATCCCCAAACCCAAAATAGATCTGGAATGTCGATGTCACTCACGAGTCTTACCACCACTAAAGAAGACCTACTGCTGCAAGTCACCACTGAGCCCTGCTCCTCCGTTGTGTCCCCCCAAACATCCAGTGACCACCCAACCCTCCTATGTGGAACCCATCTGTGCCATCGAAGTCCCCCTTCCCCTTCTGAAGCTATCAAACCACTACCCCTCATCAGCGGACGAACACCACCCCTTTTCTGTGATCATGAATGATTGTCCCACCGCTACAGCGATAATCATGAGATAAAATAATGTGAAAAATTTGGAAATAAAAGATACACCATATGAAACGTGGGAAAACCCCCAAATAGAAGGGGTAAAAAACCATGGGAAAAATATAAGGATCACTATGGGGTAAAAGTGGGTACACACTCTCTCACTATTACAAGGAGAAAACCCTAGTAATATTATCTCTTAAATAAAGGAGAAATTACCTCACAAAAACTCTCAAATAACTGAACTAATGATGAGAACCGGATGAAGCGGATGCTCTCTACTAGGATGGAGAACCTCCTTTTATAGGACTCCTCCCCCTGCCTACTTTATTCTCCCGCTAGATGTATTGGGTGGGGATGGCCACCCACAATCAACCCTGCCAGCCCCTTTTGACAAATAAAGGGGGGCGGTTCCGTCCATAGAGAACTACCAACACATATCCCACTGGGAGATTTGATTGAGAACTCATCACATCTCCACACATTATTAATATCTTCCATACATGATTCTTATGTATCTGCAAGGTCGTTTGAGGATATTTACCATATGAACATATTAAAGTTAATTGCCTTCGTCAGGAAATATGCCATATTTTCTTTAGTGTGAATCTTCTTGGATTTCCACACTTCCTTCCTCCACCACATCTCAGACAAAGTGATATTAGACCCCAATGTGCATCATCCTGGAATGAAAAGATGGATTCCTTGCAATGTGTAAGGTTCTCTGACAGTCCCAAAAAATGGAATCTTCTCCTATTTATGCCCGAGCTCCTCCAAGAACCTTCTCATCCAAATTGCCTCTTTGCAAGCCTATGTAGATTCCATGTACTCTACCTCTAGCGTGAATAAATCCACAACTGACTGTAACTTCGAAATCTAGCTCATAACTCTCCCTTCAAGAGTAAACACATAACTAGTAGTGTATTTCCTTTGGTTAGAATTAACTATAAAATCTGAATCAACAATTACTTTAATAGTAAAATATGATCCTCCATAACATAATGTAGCATTTGAGGTCTCCTTGATGTATCTCAAGATCCTCTTCACAGTGCTCCAATGCTCCCATCCAAGATTCTCCATTTATCAGCTATCTTCTCCCACTTCATGTAAAATGTCTGGTCTAGTACAAACCATAACAATCATTAGACTACCCACTGCTGATGCATATGGTACTGGAGACATTTCTATCCTCTCTTCTTCACTTCTAGGACTCATCATTGATGATAACATGAAATTAATGGGAAGAGGGGTAGAGACTGGCTTGTAGTCTTGCATATTGAAGCGTTTCAAGACTCTTTGTAATTAACTCTTATGTGATAGACAATTAGTGAAATTATTTATGTCTCGGTAAATATGCATCACAGGAATCTTGTTTCATGGTCCTAATTATTTCTAATGAAACACCCTAGAAAACAATGCCTTCGTCTCCTAGATCTGATCTTTGTTGAGGCCTACAACCAACATTTCATCCACATACAATAGAAGAATGATTAAATTGTTAGCATCCAAACCCTAGAAATATACACAATGATCTGAATGATGTTTTTCATATCCATGTATCAGGATATATTAATCAAATCTCTTGTACCAACACCTCGGTGCCTATTTGAGACTATACAGAGATTTGTTCAACCTGCAAACCAAGTTCAATTTACCTTCTTCTACAAAACCTTCTGGCTGGAGCATATATATCTCTTCATCAATATCACCATGGTGAAAAGCAGTCTTCACATCCGGCTACTCTAGATACAAGCTGTATGTTGCACACATCGTCAGAACTAACCGAAAAGTCGTTAGTCTAACAATAGGATAAAATATTTCATTGAAATAAATACCTTCCTTCTAAGAAAATTTTTTAACCACCGGTCATGCATGTTATCATTCCACCTAGTAGTTTCCATCCCGCTTGATCTTGAAGACCCACTTGTTTCTAATAGCCTTCCTTCCATGAGGTAATGAAACAAGATCCCAAGTCTTGTTCCTATGTAGGGATTCAAGTTCCTCATGCATCGCTGCCATCCGATAGGATACATCTAGACTCTCAGTGGCCTCCATTAAATAAGATGGCTCTCCATCCTTCGTCAATAAGCAGTACACAATATTGCTCTCACTGACATAGTCAGAGTTCCATATTAGTGCTCTTTTCTCCTGAGTTGATCGTCATGGTCCAGACTCAACTGATACTTGATCATCATGTTCTGGTAATGCTTCATAGGAAACTGATTCTTCCTTGGATTTTTCCTCTACTTTGACTATTTTAGTTTATGTATTCTCCCTCTCCGTGTCTTGGTCAGTTGTCATTTTCACCTTGTCTTCTTTAAAAATGAAATCTCTGCGGATGATAAATTTTTGGGTTGTGGGGTCCCAATAATGAAACCCCTTCACACCATCAGTGTACCCCGTGAAGAAACATTTCATGGATCTTGAATCCAACTTTGATCATTCCTCGTCATTAAACAATGCATACACAGGACTTCCAAAAGTATGTAACCATGAATATTCAATGGGTTTACCAATCCACATCTCCATCGGTGTCTTTAGCTCAATTTCCATTGTAGGAGATCAGTTGATCACATAACATGTGGTATTCATGGCTTCTTCCATAAATATATTGGCAATTTCTGCATTCTCCAACATTGCCCTTGTTCTATCCAACATGGTTTTCTTCATCCACTCTACCAATCCATTATAATGAGGAGTGTACTCCACTATGAACGGTCTCTTGATTCATTTTTTTTTGAAAAAAGTATAAAATTACTCACTTGTATATTCTCTAGCATTGTCTGTCCTCAAACACTTGATCTTATTTCAAGATTCAAGCTCCCTATTCAATTTGAAGATTTTGAGGATTTCAAAAACATTTTCCTCCCTATTGAATGGGTACACCCAACATCTCCTAAAATAATCATCAATGTCTGAAACAAAGTACCTTGCTCTTCCCAGGGATATAACTGGTGCTTTCCAAACATCATGATGGATCAACTCCAAGATCTCTTTACTTCTCGTTGTTGACGTCCCGAAAATTAACCTGTGTTGCATGCTCAAAACACAATGCTCACAAAATGGTAAGTATACCTTTGTAAGACCAGGAAGAAACTTCTAATCAGCAAGAATCTTCAGGCATCGTTCTGACATATGGATAAGCTTCTGATTCCATAACATCTTCAATGCTTCTGTCGAGGTAGTTGATGCAACAACTATCTCTGCCTCCTTGTATGTTTCACCCATAAGAAATTATAGGTTCGTTGAGATCTTCTCTTCCTTCATTACAACAAGAGTGACCTTCAAAATTCTCATAACTCCATTCTCAGTATGAGTCTTGAATCTGATATCATCAAACTATCCCAACGACAATATGTTCTTCTTTAGGCCCTTCACATGATGTACTCCTTGGATGGTTCATACTATTCCATCATGTATCTTCAGTTTGATGGTACCTACTACAATGATCTTATGGGTGTGATCATTCCTCATTTACACATGTCCTTTTGGGATGGTTTCATATTGGTCAAACCATTCCTATCGAGATGTCTTGTGCCATGGTGCTCGGGAGTCGATAATCCTTGCATCATCGAGACGCTTCCTACTTTCAGTAGTCATTGTCCCTTCACTGACCAGTATATCTCCACTTCCAGAAGTACTCGCGACATTCCCCAGAGAGATCCTTTCACTAATATTCCTATTCCAAAAATCCATCTTGATGTACCCATTCTTTCCACAATTGAAACATGTGAAATTCTTCTTATTACTCTTCGATTTTGACCTGCCATGATTTTGGCTCCAACTAGAACCATGCTCAATCATCTTTCCTCTCTATATTGACAGAGCTTATGCTTGGTGAAATTTTTTTTGTCTTTCCCCCTTGTTCTTGCACCGAATTTATTCTTCACGAACTGCGGCTGAAACATCATTAAAGAGAAAAATATTCGTTAGGATATTATTGGTGAGGTTGATAATGAGTTGGTCATACGAATGTGGAAAACTATAGAGTAAAATCTCCGCACGTTCAGTATCCACAATCTTATAGCCCGGTGTCATGAGTTGAGAGATCAAGGTATTAAGGTTATTGATGTGGTCAGTTACCGATGATAACTCTACCATTATAAGAGTGTACAATTTTCTCTTCAGGAAAATTTTGTTCTGTAGTGACTTGGCCTTGTATAGCTTTGTCAGAGTATCCCATATTTCCTTGTCGTCTTTTTCTCTACAATGCCCTATTGGACCCCATCTACCAAAGGCAAATGGATGTTGGAAATAGCATTCAGATCTATATAATTCCATTTCTCCTCCATAACACCCTCCATCTTTTCTCCAATTTCCATTAGGAAATTATCCTTCCACAGCACTTCCTGCATCTTCATTTTCCACAACGAAATAATATTCTTGTAGAATTTTTTGACCTTAAATATTTCTTCCATTTAGACACGTCGTCAGTACAGAACCTCCTCCATTTCACAAAGGTGTATTTAATAATCTCAATAAATTTTTTGTGACGTGACAGATCAACCAGAGTTGCAATCACAGATCATACTCATATTTATGAGAATTATTAATACCCAAAAATGTGAACAACACCACGCCCAAACCTTCTGTTGATATCACTTATTGGGACTGTAAATGATTATCCCACCATTATAATGATAATCACAAGATAAAATAAAATGAAAATTGTGGAAATAAAAGAGACACCAGATGTAATGTAGAAAAACCCCCAAATGGAAGGGGGTAAAAAACCACGGGCATATAGAAGGATCACTATGTGGTAAAAGTGGGTACACACTCCCTCACTATTACAAGGATAAAACCCTCGTAATATTCTCTCTTGAATATAGGTTATACTACCTCACAAAACCACTCAAATAACTGAACTAATGATGAGAATTGGATGAAGCTGATGCTCTATACTAAGATGAAGAACCTACTTTAATAGGCCTCCGCCCCCTACCTGCTTCCTTCTCCTTCTTGCACTATGTAATCCCCCATAATTTCAATATTTTTATATTATTTTATATTTTTATATAATAATAATAATATAATATTTAATCTATGTAATTATTAAATAACTAATATGAATAATAATAATAATAAATTTTTAATTGTTTTAAGTTTATATACTTGAATACAGTTAATATAGTAATTTTTAATAGCTAAATAATAATTTTAAATTTTTTTATGTATTTTAAAAAAAATAATTTTTAATTTTAAATAACTATTTTACTTTTAATTTATTATTTCATTTATTTAATTTTAATATGTATAGGTGTTTAAATATATTTACACATTTATAAATATAATAATTTTATTTAGTTTATTGAGTAGATTAATTTACATTATTTATTTATTTATTTATTTGTTTATTTGTTTTAAATATTTTTTCTTTTTATATGTGCAGTTACAGGGGAGGCTATCAGGCAATTATGGGGATTCCATTCAACATCCTTTTTTTTCACCATTCACTCTGCGAGACCCACTCATTCACCCGGCTGAAATTCCATCACCCACAGTAGATCTCATCACTCTATTCTCCTAATCCTTCCTTTATATACATACATTCAAAATCCAATCCACAACCATTCATTCATATCACAAAAAACGTATCTAGGAGGCAAACAACAGAGCGGGAGAAGAACATCCTAGCAGAAGCTGGAGAGAGATACAATCTCACGAGAGATGTTTCATTATTCATTTTCATTTTGTTTTTTTTTTCTGCTTTAATGTGTAGTTAAATAGATTAGGTGACTTGAGAAGTTATGAACTGGTTATCATTGTCCATTCTCCTTAGTTAATTGATTATTTTGTGGAACTTTTTAGTTTGTTCTTATTTTCTATTTTATTATGAGTAACAATTTACACTACCTAATAACTGATAGGTGAGGGTTGTGAATAAATTCACCTTGGAACATTGAACGAAGTATTGAAAATTGGATAAGTTCAATGTATCTCTTCTCCATATTAAATAGATTAATTAAAGTCTTAAGATCGAAAGATTGAGGCTCAAGGAAGTTAACTAAGATGTGTTTATCTACTTAATTTGAAACTCTACAGATTATCACCATCTTTATATGCACCGAGTGATTGAATTAAACTAAGTAGAATAGGGGAATATCATTTTATCTGTTCAAAGTAGCCTAAGGACACTAAATTCATCATTGTTGTCTTCTCTCTATTCATGTTCGACATCACACCATTTTACCTTCATTTCTACACCCGTTTCATTCCCCTACACTCCATTTTCATTGTTTTTATTTTAGTTTTTTATATATTTTTTTGATTTATTTAGTTGAACATGGTTTATCACAATCTAAGTCCTTACCTGTTGGTTGAAACCTATCTTTCTACATTACTAGCAGTTATTAGGTTCTATAAATATTAAATTTTCAGGTAATCAATGACATGTGAGGTCACAAATAAAGAATCATTTTGGATGCCCAATTCCACCCAAGTGCTTGATGTGGTACCTACTAGTAAATATCTCATCACACTATATTGTGATAATAATACAGTGATGACTCTCATAAAAGAGTCAAGGTCACATCAGCGAATGAAGAACATACTTCTTAAATATCATATCTTGAGGTATTTTTCTTAGATAGGTGATGTTGTAGAAATAAGTATTTCCACATAATAAAACATGAAATACCCATTGATTAAAGCCTTAACTCAGCAGAATCATGATCATCATGTAAGGTATGGAAGACTGAATGTCACAGGCAGTTGGCTCTAGTCCAAGTTTGAGTTTTTTAGAGTTTGTTTCCTAGAACTAGCTATTTTTAATTTGATTACATGAATATTTGATGTATTAAATTTTAAACATATTATTGATTATTGTTCATTGTTCTAAATGACTTTAATGTAATAATGTTCAAGAGTATTTTTTGCATTGATAACATCATATTTGTTCCCCGCTTGGATGAGAACTTTTATGTGATATGAGAATATTCTAAAAATAGTTTGGTGGTTAGATTATATACCATGATGGGACACATAGAATCAAATGAGCCTCACCCAAGTTGGTGAGGAATCATTAAGTTAATCCAAGAGACTCAAGATCAAATCTAGGAGAATGTATATTTCTGAGTTACTTTAGTAGTAATATAGCAGTTACTGTAGTGGGTACTATAGCAGCCGGAACTATTCACCAGTTTGGTCCTCGGGTCCTTCAAGGCCATCAGGACACCCAAAGACATCGGGCCAATAAGGCTTTCGGGTCACCTCAATGCCTTCGGGCCACCTCAAATACTTTGGGCCACCTCAAGGCCTTAATGCCACATTAATTGACAATGTACAAGACTCACTTACAAGGAACAAGACCCTAGATGATGATTCAAAGTATGTGAATTCACCAGAGTAGATCTAATCAAACGTGGAAGAATGATGGGGTATAGCTTTGCAGTCGGTACCAGGCATGTGCATCCCTGCATAGGACAGTTAGCCGACCAATCATCCGATGGTGGAGTGCTGATAACGATGCAGATGCTGGGGTTGGGCAATTTCAAGTAGTCATTGTCTGGGATGAATTCCTTTAAGACCTTCAGATCATGTAATGCCACGAAGGCTAAGGGCGATGTAAAAGTTACACTTCAATCCTTTAAAGGGGGATTATCAAAAATGAATAAAAATGAAGGCCTTCAGGCCATTCAAGAATGGGACCTATAGTATATAGATCGTCTGGTGTGAGTATTCATAAGAAGACGTGACTTCTTCTCATGAATTTCACACTAGGTAATCTCTAAGAATGGATATTTTAAGAAGATACCCACCAGTATGAATTCCTCATGATTTGGTGTCATCAGATATTCATATCTTTCCGTGTGTGTAATGGTACTTATACATTAATGTTATCATAAATTCATCACACACTTACGTTTTCTTCTAAAAAACATCACGCCATTTGTCGGTGGGAATTAGGGTACTTTGGGTGCATCACGAATGACATGTTATCAATGAATAAGTCAAGGAAGGATTTTCCCTTCTATATTTATAGACGTTCATATCATAGTTCTTTGATTGAAATATAAATATTTTCCTAAATTCCATGGCCATTGTTTAATGACGAGTTTATTTCAAATAGTGAAAGAATTATGTATTGAGCATATAGGTTGATCACACATTCATGCAATCTTCATGATGAAATATTTTGATGAAGGGATTATATTACATAGTGAGAATTCGTATGTGGTGTTCATCATTCTGATTTTAAGTCATTTCTCTTGGGTACCTTGATGTTTCTATATAGTAATATGGGACTTTAAGAAAGACCTCATAATTCCAAAGATAAATAATCCTTAAGGGCCACACACTAAGTGTTTATGTTGGTATTGATTAAATTATATAATAATTTAATTAATGGAATAAATGTTATTCTCTAGACTAAGGAAAAATTTTGTTCAAGTTATATTGATCGCATAAATTAAATAAATATTTATTCACCAGATTGTGAATAACATGTTTTTTTATTTTATCAAATATTTAATAAGTATTTTTTTACCAATTTGTGAATAAAATATTTACTTAAGAGAATAAATTATTTATTCAGTTTTTCAATAAATGTAAGATGAGTTTTAATGGACCAAGATTATGTTCCGTGATAAAATAATTATTTATTAGCGAAAAAATATTATTTATCCTTTTTTTGAAAGTTAGTGCACCACAAAATAATAATAATAGTATTATTGTTATTATGTGGAATAAGATTTCATTAATGGTTATAGTTATATTTAATGACAATTATTCAATTAAATTTTGTAACTGCAATTCCAACTCTATAAATAGGGGCAATTTCTATTGTGTAATTCATTGGAAACCAATTCCATTTATAGAATATAGAATTGTTTCCCACAAATTTTTTTTATCTCTACTCCTCCTCCTCCCTCCCTCTCAATAAGAAAAAAATCAAGAGATAATTTCTTCAAAACCAACGACTGAGTGAAAAAACAATCAATGCAAGACATTTGATGCATTGCGCTAGAACCTGGATAATGAGGGGTGTTGATCATAGACAATTTTAGCATGTGTGGATCACCACTAGAGGTATTATAACCTTGTATCCTCACAAGGGAAACTTGGGAAAGGGGTATTTTGGATGTTCAATAATCATCAACGAAGAATGTTCGTAAGTCCGTGTATTTATTTTTTTAGATATTAAATTAACTAATTGTAAATGTGCTGTGCAATATCCTCACTCTGGGCTTTGGGAAATGATTATTGAAATCAATTTTCATATATCTCCATCCTCTAAAAATATTTCACTATTCTTGGATCCAACACCTCCAAGATTAATTGGCTCTTTCCAGATAATGCATAGAGTAAGCATCGTGGTTTAACACATTTCTATATTTCCACAACTACACCAGGTACATGATGTCTTCCACGTGTCATAGTTGAGGAGGTATATGCATGGACCATGTCATGTTATCAAATAGGGAAAGATGGACATTAAGAATTGATTTACTTCTAGAGAGTACCTAATAGAGATTGTGGATCAAAAGTAGATGATCCTCTTTGGTAAATCTATTACTTTAGTGTGTGTCTGGTGGTAGAAAGATAACTTGGAAGAGAGTGCCTGAGAGAGGGAGACCTGGATTTTAGCTCATTGCCCACATCTATTTATTTAGCCTTTTATTTTGGCTTTCTAGGATGTAAATTCTCAATGTGGGTAGAATATAACAACTCTAATTTTCCCATATATTACTTTAGAATATTATATGGATTATTTTAGGAGTTAGGTGTTGTGACAATATGAGATTCTGAGGCTGAATGAGACTGGAAAAAATATTTTTAAATATATTAACATATTAAATATCACAGAATATTTCTTGAAAATGTAAAATAACTCATAAATGGGGGATTTGATCATAAATTTTCGGCCTCTATTTTTCTCAAATCATGGGTTTTACCCTAGGTGGGACATAATATTTTTTTGCATCAGACATATGTTAAAAGGTCATCATAAGTATAAATAAGAAAATAATGAAATTTATTTATATATTTAATTAATTAATGAATATGGATTTGAGGATATCTTAGGGTTTTCCACATAACACTAGATACCTAGAAAAACATTTTATGAGAACATTCATGTTGGACAACATCGGATGAGATCGAAATCGAGGATCATTACACCATCAAAATCTAAGGATCTCACCAATAACAATGATGTGTATTCCTTCAATGTAATTTATTGATCCATCACATGGTAGAAAATTGTTTTATTTGGATTTAACCCCATTTTATTTCTCCTATGATGAATGGGAAATAATCAACTAATAAATTTATTTTCGAATTATTCATATTGAGGGTACGAGTTAGATTTTTTGAGAAATGGGGATTTCTATTGTTGATTATGTTGTGTTTATTAATCCATAATTCAAACATAAATGAATCTAGGCTAACATGAACATTGGCCAAAGTCTGTTCCTCGTGTTTTTGTATAATGCATTTTTCCTCCATTTATCATTCATTATGGGAAACTCCTTTGGCCTACGTGTCAAAAATACAATGTAACCAATCATTTATCAATTGTTTGTTAGAGAAATGGATAGATATCTCATATTTGGGGTTGTATTGATGATGATATTGAGCTACATTCACAAATTAGGTTGCTACAACTATATTTGGGCATGTGGAACCAGTGAGGTATGATAGTGGAGGTTCCTGAGCACCAGATAAGGCTAAAATATAGACAATGACGACAAATAAGGGTTGGTCAACCTCATATCCATGAAAAACAATTCATTTAATGATGGAATCAAATGGTATTGGAGGTGTGAAGTAAGACTCATGAAAAACTCATTGGTTCTATGAAAAAACATTCTATACGGCATATAGTTTGTTGAACACACGTCGTGTAGTTCCTTTTTATATGATACTAGGTTTTTTGCATAGAGATATGTATCAGACGTCTTATGACATGGGTCACATTCCATGTGACCATTGTATATGATCTTATCATCTATACGGTGTACACATAAAAGATTTATGGTACCGTTACATGTCATGTGTGCCATTCCACTTCCTATGTAAACCTAGGCATGTGGCTCGATAATTATATAGGATACATGCCCTAGATACTATGTGTCTCAAAAAATTGTGTGTGGTTAGACACATTCCATGTATTGTAACATGGATACAAGCATAAGAAATGATACACGAGAAGACTCGGTACTAGAGGGACCTACTATTGACATCTCCAATTAAGGCTTGTATCCTTTATACTCTTCATATTAGAAAAATTTATTCAGAGTAAGGTCCCTTGATCCTTTCTCAAAGGGTTTTTATAGAATCATGTCATTTTTATAGGATGGTTATCCCCTCTGAGGTACATCAGTCTCAGACAGAGTTTTTGTAATAATTTTATGAGGATCGAAGTGAGATCTAATATCATCATCGTTTTACCTATGTGTGGTTCTTAGTATCGTCAGAACTAAAACAACATGGGAATCGATCCCCTGTTTAGTTGGATAATATAAATTGGGTTTTTGTTATACCCCATGGAATTGTGTGTGATACCCATCTGTGTATCAATCTTTTTAGACATCTAGTGTGTACTTAATATGGAAAGACCTAACAAGCATAATATCCTGGATGGATGGAATTAGTGTTATCTAACTCATGGATTGTGTTCTCCCAGAAGAGTGTTTTATCAAGCAATCAATGTAGAATCCTAGGATGGATTTAAAATTGAAATATCACCTTGATATTGTGTGTATACAGTAACAATATCTATATATTCATGTTATGTATGATTCCGATATATCCCTATGATGAGATGATTACTATTTTTTATTCAATATGCATAGTGATTTCTAGGTTTTCTACTGGGTATTGTTATACTCGCCCCTACATGGTATATCCCTACACATGTCATGTATTATGTTGAAAAATGAAATTTTTAAGGAGTATTAAGGTGACCAAGACTAGGTGGAGTTTAGTGACCCAGACAGACTGAGGTGTTTTCTGGTCGTTTCATTTATGACAGTCCTCTCTTACATTGCTAGTTAGACTTCCTTCAGTTTCTATTGGTTGGTGTGTATTTGGACCTTTCTTTCTAGTACATTTTTTCATACTCTAATTGTAGGATTTTAGATATGTTCATGCATGTTTATTGGTTTTTTTACATTTCAATAGTGTATGAACTTGGGGATGAGTGTATGTGTACCGGTACCTTAAGCTAAGGCCTCCCGTGTGTGTGATATTCCTACTTGAAGCTGGCCACCAGCCTATGGTATGTTCTCCATAGTTTTTGGGTAGTTATTGATTATGCCCTATTGGTTTGGGTCATGAAACATTTCTTATGTATCCATTTCCCAAAAAATGTGGATGTTTTTGTAATTTATACATGTTTGTTAGAATACCTAGTATAATGTAATTATGGGGAAATGTTCACAAACATTGTAAATGATGTTTCTTATATATCCATTATCTAAAGACACTAAACATATCAATCCTCAATATGTTTTATTTGTCATATAATTTAATTTTTTTATTATGAAAACTATGTAGAATACGGAATTTTTTGTATTAGGTCACCACAATTCATTTTTATAATGACATTTTGTTTTATATCTAAATCATGTACCAGTAGATACCCTTCCTTTAGAAATTCTTACAAAGAAGGTCTTATATATTTTCTTTAATTTTTTATCATGTCCATGATCATTCTAATATTTATTAAATTTTGTCATTGAAACCATTTCAATATAACTTTCTCTACCTTGAACATTTGTGGAGATATTTATACTTAAACATTTAATTTCCTTTTTTATACTTTCAGTTTCATTTTATGAAGTTTCAGATCCATCACATAATACATTGAACACCCATTCATCCACTTCATTTTTTTAGAAAAGAAATATTTTTACTATTAAATTTCATCATCATGTTTCTTAATTTCTTGAGAAAAAAGTTATTTACTTCAATAGTCTTCCTATTAATTTATTAGTTTCTTATGAATGTAATAAATTTTAATAATATGTATTTTTAATCTTTCAATTTAATCATATTACCCATAAATAGTGTGATTTTCACAATAAAATTCAATGGAATCATACCCAGAATTACTGACCTAATTTAAATATTCCATGTCACAAAATTTGGTTGATAATTTGTTTATTAAATTTTTTTACTACAACATGTATCATAAGTGATACTCAAAATAGATGTTAATTAAATATTCTAAATCTTGTTCATACTTTTGTTCATTATTTCATTATTTACACCCAAAAATTCATTTTTGATATACCATTTCCTTCCAAATTCAAAATTGATTACATATATAGAATAATTAGAAATAATATCACCATTTCTAATCTCTCTATAATCATATCTCAGATAATATATTTTTTACCCTCTAAATATCGTTTCTTTTTTTTACATTCCATTTTTTACATTAGAAAAATAATATCTTTCACTTCCCTACAACTCAAAATCAAATGAGCAAGAAGTAAAATTTATTTTTGATTTAAAATCAATAAAATTTATTTTTAAATCTTCTTCCTCGTCTATATTTTGAGCATCATATTAAAATTTTAATAATGATCCAATCATATCATCAAGATTATATTTATTAATATTCTTAATTTCAACAAGAACTACTTTTTAATCATGTAATTTATTTGGAAAAGATCTCAAAACTATTTCAATAAAGATTTTATAATATAATGATTCTACCAAAGAACAAATTTCATTTATAATACTAATAAACTGATGGAAAAACTTATTTAATGTTTCTTATTCACCCATTTTAAAATCAGTATATCCATCTCCTAGAATTCAGGTTTTTATAATTTACCTATTCCATATTCTTTAACTTATAATATCATCCAAATATCTTGAGTATGTTTTAATATAGATACAAGAAAAAAAAATATTTTAATATCACAATATCAAACATTCATAACCATATATTATAAAACATGATATAATTTATAATTACCCATCAAAGATTTAGAATAAACTTTAAGTAATTTTTGTATTTTAATCATGATAGTACATTGATATGAAACGAATGAGAATTTAATATATGAAATTTTCATTCTGAATGAAATTATTCCTTATTTAGAAATTTATAACACATAAACCATGAAAGGGAAATAAATGACATAATATTAACATTATAAAACAATGCCATAATATTACCATTGGGTATTTGTGTCGTTAATCATTATAACTATTGGCAATGTAACTATTATAAAGTAACAGTTATTATTAGTATATATTAAGGGATATAATAAAAGATAATCCTTGAAAATTCAAGTAGTTATATCCTCAACTATTAGGATTATCATGTATTAAGATGATTTATCAGAGCCTCTAAGGGAAAAGTTGTCACTAGGTTATAGTGACCCAATCATATTATTACATGATTTTTAATAAGCTCATCTAATAAACACAACCAAAAGATCATGATTCCTAATTTGTTTTGAATACTATGTTTATAACACATAAAAAGAAACTAAAAAACCACTTTATATTATTCTCCATAATGAGCTCATAAATCCATATGATCTTCAATAACATCATAGGATAAACTGAGGAATATATAAAAGAAAATGGTAAGCTAAAAATCATTGTAAGGGAATGATCATGATAAAAAAGCATAAGATGTGATTCAAAGGTGATAACATCACATCATAAAAGTAAAGTCCCATGAATAATAACATGGGTGAATATCATAAAGGACATTGTTTTATAATATAATGGAAATATTGAAAATTTGTAGAAGAGAAAAACATGATATAAGAATATGACAAGGATAACTAAAATGGAAACTT
This sequence comes from Viscum album, assembly GCA_963277665.1. Lineage (NCBI taxonomy): Eukaryota > Viridiplantae > Streptophyta > Magnoliopsida > Santalales > Viscaceae > Viscum > Viscum album. The sequence continues at coordinate 1,878,798,925 of OY728165.1, read as the reverse complement.
CACAAGGAGGACTAAGCCCTGTCATGGATTAGGTTTACTCCCTAATCCCATACATAACATATCATGGGAAAAAGTCATTACACATTGAATTATATAACTATCTAGGTTCACTAATAATTGCATATACATGCTTATGTGCACCAAAAAAGTAAATAAATCATAAGACATAAAAATATATTTAACCATGGAAAGAAATGGGTTGTATAATCTTACCTCATAACATAATCAAAGGGTATTTTATAAAGAACACAAATAAAATAAGAAATTAAATATTTTGGAAGTCGATATCTGAGTATATAATCATAGGTCTCCAAATATGGTGCTTCTTTGGAAAAAATTCATGAGAAATTATAGAGAATTATGTATAGAAATGAATATTCAGAACTGTGTTTTAAGTAATCAGTTAATGTCCTTTAGTGAAGGAGTATGTATGGACATTTATTTGAAATCCAAAAGTAAAAAATTTTGCTTATAATTAAAATATTAATTTATTTTATGAAGTCATGAATGTTAATGAAGACTTTAAATGAGCATTTCAAAAAATGAACAATGGACAAAAAATTTACCATTAACCATGTTTAATTTCAAACAAGACATTAACAAAAAAAACTTAAGGAATATATTACCACATCAAATAAATATATAAATTTTTTTGAATATATTCAATAGGTATTTATACACAATTTAGAATCATTACACTACATCAAAGATATATGTAAAGTGAGTTAGTGAGAGAAAGTTCATAACCCAAAGAAAAATGGTGGTTTACAATGATCCATTAACATAGGTTCTAGAATCATACTCCACTTTCTATTAAGGTCCTAAATAATGAAATATAATTCATTAATTACACAATTAAAAACCATTTCAATCGATATTTAATTTACAATATGTTTATAATATTAATTTATAAAAATATCATGAAGTTATAAATCTTAAATATTTTGTTCTGAGGGTTTTAGTTTCATGATTCTAAAGGTATATTACCTGTGGATAATTATTGAAGTTAATTTCAAAAAGGACTACATCTATAGAAGTGAAATTAAATTGTATTAATGACATTATAGATATTTAAAAGTTCTTAAATATCCTTTTTTATGAAATTGTTATTATTTAATTAATAAAAATTTTAACGTTTGGTGGTAGGTTCATTTAGGTGGTTTTATTGTCCATCAAAAATTATTATCATTTTGTTGAATATTTTGTCAATAAATTCGTTAAAAATTGAAATATGTTATAATATACTAACTATAATCTTATCTGACCATAATAGTACTTTTATGACAATCCTTGAAGGTGTTAATTGAAAATTAAAACTCATCATACACGGAGGTAGTGAACTAACATAATATGGAAAATTGTATCGATTTTAGAATAAGAGAAGCAAAGAAAAAGACATATTGTTAATATTAAATTAACACTATAAAATTATATAATTTATGTGATACTATACTTCTTATTCCATTTTGGGTGAGGGAGGTGTGTATAAGTTAGAGGAAGAAAATAATTTAAAAGATATAGTTTGAGAATATTACCTCTTGAATGTCATCTCCTTGGAAAACACTTTAAGGAACTTAGAAATGGTATTTTGGTGAGACCATAAGTACTAGGAATTTTGGGAGATTATAATAAAGATAATTGGGAAAAATTACAGACTACAAGTCTTAGAAGGTGTAGGTAGAAAGATTTGTGAGGCTTCATATTTATAAGTACATGAGAGCAGGGTTTTTGGATATTATAGTCATTAGATTCTTATTTTGGACCAAGAATACAGATAACATTGATTACTGAGACTGTATATTGTAAAGGTACATTTGAGTTTACAATAATGGGTTCTTACATTATCCATGACTAAAAAAGTCATGTATTTGTCTTATAATGTCAAATAACATATTTTACCATATTTCACTATTCACTAAATATTATATTATTTTAGAAAAACACCTAAAAATCCCCCAAACCATTTTTTAATGCTTATATTCAAAAAATTAAATCCATTTTATGAAAATAAATTTAAAATTAGGATAATATTAATTCTAAAATAAAATCCACATTTATTTGAAAGTACCAATATTAATATTATGATCAATTTTACGACCCTTGGAAAATTTACATAAGGTATCATAAAATTATATTTTCATTATAATTAAATATAATATTAATTTATAAACCTATGTTATGGGAATAAAATTCATTTTAAATCATTATTTTGGTTATAAAAATGAAAGGAAACATAGATGATTTCTAAAAAATGAACACTTATTTTACCATTTCTTAAACACTAGTTACTTGTATCTAGATACAAAAATTACATATTTTCATTATACCTACATATTATTTTAGATATCCATAGGTGACTAAACTATTATAATGTTCATGTTATTATTCAAAATGGTCACATTACCATTTCAACTAGTTGGTTATAATTCTAATTATTAAATTACTATTCAAATAGTCTAATTTTAATTATAATATTGGTTTCATATATTATATGAATACATCATATTTAAATCATCCATCATTAACATCTATTTTCTACCAAATCTATATTTATTTTTTAATTTTTGAAACTCATATTTCATTACTAATATTTTTATTCATTTCTACGATGTTGTTTCTGAGAGGGATTATTTTAGGGGGTAGAGAAGACATAAATTTTCCTATTTTTGTTATCTTATAATCTATTTTTTTCATTATAATATGTTCATTTCATATAGACATTTTTTACTCTCTAAATTTAAAGTTTAAATTTATATAATAAAATTTAGTTTTTTTTATCATGTGGTTCACTTATATTATATAATATTATCTGTCTAAATATGACACAAATATATATTTATAAAGGAAATTTAATTTATAAAATTCTAGTTTGTCACATTATTCACCCCTTAATAATTTTTTCACACAAAAATTCTCTTAACATAATAAGGTGGGAAAAGGTGAGGGTATTTTTGCTTCATGGATTCCTCTGGTTCCCATGGTGCCTCATCATACTAATGGATTTTCTATAGTAGTTTTAATAGGTGATTTCTCCAATTTCATAGAACTTTATCTCTATAATCCATTATCTTCATAAAAAATCACTCATAAGAGAGATCATTTTCTAGTTGTACCACAATTTAATTTAGTAAATTTCAGTGATAAAGTATGTAATTCTTCAAGAGGGATACATGGAATATATTATGTACCTGATAAAGTGTTGGTGGCAGTGCTATTAGATAAGCCACAGCTTCGATAAAATCAAGAATCTCAATGGGGTCAATGTACTTATAAGGCCCCAGCCTTAAACCTTACTTAATCTTGAGTTATTACAAGATTACACGTTGAGGATCTTTTCGGGTTTAGAGTTTTAGAGAATTAGATCATAAAACTTGCATTACATTCCACATATAAACAAAGAGGTTACATAAAGATAGTATTCTTCATTCCCATCAATGGAAACACATTTAAAATAAAACATGGATTATTTCTTGACACATCCTTGACTCTATCATCTTATCATGTACCTTTCCCTTGACCTGTGAAAAACATTTCAAAAACTTGGGATGAGCGTAAAAACTCAGTATGGGTTATAAAAACATGGAAAGGAAACATGAGTTCATATATACATAAGAATGAAATCATACTTTACCCATAAAACATAGGCACTTTAACATACCTCATAAAAACATGAATAAATCATATAAATCATAATACGTAAAGGTAACTTGAGGCATTCATAACATTCTTACGTAGGGGGTAACCCTCTTGGTTACGTTTGGAATACCCATCACAGTATATTCCCTAAAATCTCTTCGGAGAAACCTTAACGTTTCACTCCTTCGCGTTACCCAATGCATTGGAGAGCTATAACGGGCTCACCCGCCCTTAGTTTATCACGGAACCACCCGTCTTCATAATAATTCCCAAGAACCATAACATAATCATATCACATAAAACATGCATAAAGGAAACATAACATTTCCACATTTCAATCACGAGATATCAATACAACACATTGATATAATAAAAACATTATGAAAACCATTTTCAATACCAAAGTAAAACATGGTATTTATTTTTCTTTTAAAAAAAAGGTATGGCTTGTAGAGGAAGCCAAAACTCAAATAACGGTTACGACGGCGGAGAAGTCGTTGTCGCCGCATACGTACGACAAAAACATTCCCTTTTTTCGTTTAGTAAACGCTTCGTATAAAAAAGATTCCTTTTGAGTAAACGTAAAAGTCAAAGGGGTTTATACACCGTATAAAAGAAAGTTGTGTATAAAATAAAATATGCCTCAACGAAAGGAGATTGAGACGAAGTCCCATACAATGATCATTTTTAAATAAAATAGATCTATTATGTGTATTCACTATATGTACACATACAGAAGGTATAAACACAAGATAAGACATAATAATATCAGGACATAATTTGAAAGTAGGATATTAACCCAAAGAACGGAAATTGGGTTAAGAAGTTCCCATACCTCGTATCCGACTTGACCCGACCGTTCTTTAAACTCCTGAATAATAAACTTTAGTTAATCTCTACTTGATTATGAATCTTTTCCAAGTTCATTATTCCTTTTATACCATGTTATGAACTTCATGTAATCATTTAAGTTAATAATGTTCATTTTGTCGGTATTTGGTTCTTAAGTCAAAAATATACTTCTTACACTTACATGTTGTTAATTTGGTCAATGTTTCATTATATCCAGAATGGTATTCATGATGTAGATATCATATATGTCATATATATCCAGTACATACATGTATTGAAAATATTACATAATCATTTAGAGGTAAGAAATGAAATGCACCGTTCATGGAGACGGTAAGCCGTACGTACGCATGAACGCTACTTTCATTTCTTTGTCATATTAATGGAATTAAAACTAAATGAGACTTATGTATATTTTAATTCCAGAATTATATTCATCATTTAGATATATCATTAATTATATATATCCATTATATACATGTACTTTTAATAATACATTACATTTGGGGATAAGAAATGAAATGCACCGTTCATGGAGACGGTAGTCCGTACGTACGCATGAACGCTACTTTCATTTCTATCTCATACTTTAATGGAAATAAATGATAATGATATATAGGTATATTATAATTCCAGTATAACATCATATATAATAACTTTAAATCCATCCTTTACACGTCCCACATATGGCATTAACGAATCACATCACTTTGAGGGGGCGGTAGTCCGCACTTCCTAAAATGAAGATATCGTGTTTTACCCATAATGGAAACCATAAAGGTATGCCCAAAATGAAAAAAAACAGAAGCTTAAGGAAAACATAAACATATAATATATCATATATAAAAATAGTGACATCATAATGGCCACCTTTGAAGGTGTTAAATGAGTATTGAACAATCATCGTTTCGGGAGGCAGAATTTCGCCATCCACGGAAACCGTATGTTCTTTAACCATTTGATGTAGTTGTGTGAGAGTGTAGCTCAAATATATCTTATAACAACATCCTAGTATATTGAAGATACTGGTGTTGTTACAAAAGAATTAAATAAAAAGAGTTTAGGGGGTCGGAGAAGCAAAATAAAACAAATGAACATGAGAGAATGAAATACCTTAAAAAGTGTAACTTCTTTTGGTTTGAGCCTAAAGGCTTCCTTTGAAAGGATTCTGCCCAAAGGGAATCCTCTAGGATGAGGAGAGGGATGTGGAGAGAGCAAATGGGCAGGGGTTGGCCGAGCCAATGGCTTGAAGAGTGTGTGAAATTAGGTAGAGGTGGGGGCCTTTTATAAGGGGAGAGGAGGGGCACTTTTGGAAAGTAAAGAAACATTACATTATTTGAAAATGTGTTTCGGTTTTAAAAGGTCCCACATTGATGGAATTCGTGGATAAGGTGATAAGGCATCGAAATCCATTCATCCAATTGGTTTTGGACATGTGTAGTTCATAGATTTTATTTTATCTTTCCATTTTATTTAAATCGTCAAATAATGATGTCATCGCTGCATCATTATTATGTCATAAATAATTAAATTTATTTAATGTCTAAAAATTATAAATAAATTACTATGATGTAGGAAATCTTTTTAGCTTTCCATTGAATATTTATAATCAAAATTTGGACTTGTATAACCCCACTTAAAAATTGTTTTCGCAAAACATATTATGTTTGTGTCATTTTCACTTTAACATTTAATAAAAAGTAATTTATGTTATTTCCCAACAAAAGTGGATACATGGGGTCCCCAAGTTAGGCCATGACTTGTCTTGGTCGGCCATGATACAACCAATGAGGTTGGGACATGTGTCTAGGTCATTTTATATTATTAAAGCATTATTTATACATTAAACTACCCTAATTACCACTAATCGCGATTAAGAACTTAATAAGTTACTATTCACCAAAAAATTATTTTAATCTCATTGAACCACATTTTACTTCTTAATGACAACCATGTATGTCGGATTTTCAAAATTCAATACACATTAGTGGTAAACTTTAATTTAACTGAAAAAAACAGTTTGCTTGATTACCACTTAGTGGTTTCACTATTCATCAAAATTGAAGTTTTTCAGAAAATTACCAAAAATTCACTCTAAGCTATATTTGATATTACGAATTCAAAAATGAAGTCTATTTTACAAAATTCAAATCATATAAGTCACATTAATTAATTTAATAATTAATTCCCGCCGCCAGAGCAAATAGCGTGTTTTTACAAAACAATAAGTATCAAAAGATTGACACCAGTTTAAGTCTAATTTCAAAGTGAAATTGATTCCAATGACCACCATTAGATAAAATGGTAAAAATATATTCTAATTTAACTTTAAAACCAATTCAAAAGATAATCTAATCATATAAATAAATTAGATCAAAAAGAGGTTTTGAATTAAAATGCAACATTTTACACTATTCATAAAAAAAAATGAACTTTATCAGAAAGGTACCAAAAATTACACAAAGTAAAATTTGATGTCCCGATTCTTAATAAAAGTTTTATTTGGTCCAAAAGAATGTATAAGAGTGATCAAAACTATATTTAATGACGGTTCACCATTAAAAGGTGATAAGTGAACCTTTAGTGAAAATTAGAGTATAAAAGCCTAAAATTGAACTCTTTCCGTATTTTAAGCCTTTATCTTTTATTGGGTAAATGTAAAAACATCTAAAAACATATCTATTCATATTTTAGTTATTTCTATTCATTCCCTCCAGTACAACGGCTACTTGTTAACTAACATTTAAAATAATATTATTATATTACTAGTGTGCTACGTAAGTTTCAAAGAAACTCATCGTTGCGTATCGGGTACGCTATCGAACATAGCAACCCCTTTTAATTAAAATTCATATTTAATTCTCTAATATTAATAAATATGAAAATTATTTATTCTTTAATTACCTGGGATGTTACATCCTTCCCCCCTTTTGGGAATTGCGTCCTCGCAATTTTATTCACTTATCAAAATAAGTGGGGGTATTTATCCCTCATAGCATTTTCAGATTCCCACGTTGCCTCTTCAATCACATGGTTTTTCCAAAAAACCTTTACCTGGTGAATCACCTTATTCCGTAACACTTGCTCCTTATGGTCAAGAATCTGGACCGGTTGTTCCTCATAAGATAGGTTCTCTTCCAGCTCAACTACCTCTGGACTCAAAACATGAGATGGATCTAGCATATACTTTATCAACATCGAAACGTGAAAAACATTGTGTACCTGAGATAAACTCGGAGGTAAAGCCACTCGGTATGCAACTGATCCAACTCTCTCTAGAACTTCGTATGGTCCAATGAACCTTGGACTCAACTTTCCTTTCTTACCAAATCTCATCACACTTTTCCAAGGAGAAACCTTGAGAAAAACATGATCACCTACCTCGAAAGATAGATCCTTCCTCCGGTTATCCGCATAACTCTTCTGCCTGCTCTGAGCTGTTCTCATGTGTTTCTGAATCAGCTGAACTTTTTCTGCCATCTCTTCTACCAATTCTGGTCCCATCAACTTCCTTTCACCCACTTCATCCCAGAAAGCTGGAGTTCGACACCGCTTCCCATATAATGCCTGAAATGGTGCCATCTGTATACTAGAATGAAAACTGTTATTATATGAAAACTCAACCAAAGAAAGATGTTGGTCCCAACTTCCCTGATAATCCATAGAACAAGGTCGTAGCATATCCTCCAATGTCTGAATTGTTCGTTCTGACTGACCATCTGATTGAGGATGAAAAGATGTACTAAAATTTAACTCAGTACCCAAAGACTTCTTAAGGCCTTTCCAAAAGTTAGAAGTAAACCTGGGATCACGATCCGATACAATGGAGAGAGGAACTCCATGTAACCTGACTATCTCTTTAAGATACAAACGGGAAAGTTGATCTAGATAGAAAGTATCTCGTATAGAAAGTAAATGAGCAGATTTAGTCAAGCGATCAACAATAACCCAGATTTCATTATTACCTCGAGATGTCTTCGGTAATCCAACAACAAAGTCCATGGATATATTCTCCCATTCCCACTCTGGAACTGGTAAAGGCTGAAGCATCCCTTTCGGTAACTGCCGCTATGTTTTAACCTGCTGACAAGTCAAACACTTCACAGTAAAATCAGCAATGTCTCTTTTCATTCCATCCCACCAGTAATACTACCGCAGATCTCTGTACATCTTAGTACTGCCAGGATGAACTGAAAACGGGGAACTATGAGCCTCACATAACAACTCATTCTTCACTGTGAATCACAAGGCACACATAACCTCTTCACAAACCTCAAAACACAAACACAAACTTATCCAAGAACTCATGGAAAATTTTATTCATAAGGTCCATGAATACAGCAGGTGCATTGGTTAACCCAAAAGGCATAACTACAAATTCATAATGGCCATATCTAGTACGGAACGCAGTCTTCGGAACGTCTGCTTCTTTTACATTCAACTGATGGTACCCCGACCTCAAGTCAATCTTCGAAAAATACTGAGCTCCCTGGAGCTGACACCACTTCATTCGATGGCCCAACATCTGCTGAAGTTGTTGCAAATGATTTTACCACCCCTTTCTGCTTGTAGTCTAGCTGCTTCCCATCACTCAAGCTCCTTGTCGGACACTCGTTTGCATAGTGACCCATCTCATTGCACTTAAAACATTTCACTAACTGTAAATCAAATTTGTTTTTACCTTCACCTTGATCCTTTTCAGTGCAATCACGAGCCTTATGTCCCATCTTACCACATCGGTAGCACTTCCCAGAATTCAGAAGACATTCCCCAGCATGCCTTTTGCCACATTTATCACAAACTGGAAACTTAGTTCTCTTACCATCAGACTTCTTTGAAGAATTCTTACCTTTCTCCTGCCACCTCGGTCTCTTCTTCTGCTGGTTGTTATAGGACACTTGGTCATCGGCAAACTCTATTTCCACCTTCTCAGCACATCGAACAAGCTTTTCATAACTTTTAAACTCACGAGAAGCTAATGCCCTTCGATACTTTGGCTTTAATCCTGAGTAAAAACGATTGATTTTACTATCAAGGTCTCGGATAAAATTGGGAGCATACCTTGCCAATCGAGTGAACCTTTCTTCATAGGCAGCCACTGAGTCTTCCTCTTGCCTCAATTCCAAGAATTGCTTTTCCATCCTAAGTCGAACAGCCTTAGGAAAATACTTCTCAAGAAACATACCTTTGAATTCATACCAGTCAAGAGAATCAATCTCATCGGCATCCCTGATATTTTTAACCATAGACCACCACTGATCTGCTTCACCCTCCAAACGGTAAATAGCAAGACTAACCTTTTGATTGTCTGAACACCCCATGACATCAAAAATCTTCTCCAGTGCTTTAATCCACCCTTCAGCTAGCACAGGGTCAGATGATCCTCTGAATGATGGGGGATGTTGCCTCATGAAATGTTCCACCACTGACATGTTCCTCTGCGGTTGATCTGGCTGATCTCGTGCATGGATACCACCACCATTTATAGCCTGAGTCAACTGTGCCATCACTGCAACAAACTGTTCAGTTCCGATTCCGACCATCTCAGGTTGCTGATTTGGAAGGCTATCTTCCTCCTGATGTCGTCCCAACATAGCTGCTTTGTTTCCCCTACGGAAAACCATTCTGAACATGGAAATATCTTAGGCGAAGCAACATGGTAATCCGTAAATGCTATATCATTTCAATCATATTATAATTTAACACTTTTCTAACTCCTAAAGTTGTCTAAACCGACCTTTGATACCAACTATAAGGCCCCAGCCTTAAACCTTACTTAATCTTGAGTTATTACAAGATTACACGTTGAGGATCTTTTCGGGTTTAGAGTTTTAGAGAATTAGATCATAAAACTTGCATTACATTCCACATATAAACAAAGAGGTTACATAAAGATAGTATTCTTCATTCCCATCAATGGAAACACATTTAAAATAAAACATGGATTATTTCTTGACACATCCTTGACTCTATCATCTTATCATGTACCTTTCCCTTGACCTGTGAAAAACATTTCAAAAACTTGGGATGAGCGTAAAAACTCAGTATGGGTTATAAAAACATGGAAAGGAAACATGAGTTCATATATACATAAGAATGAAATCATACTTTACCCATAAAACATAGGCACTTTAACATACCTCATAAAAACATGAATAAATCATATAAATCATAATACGTAAAGGTAACTTGAGGCATTCATAACATTCTTACGTAGGGGGTAACCCTCTTGGTTACGTTTGGAATACCCATCACAGTATATTCCCTAAAATCTCTTCGGAGAAACCTTAACGTTTCACTCCTTCGCGTTACCCAATGCATTGGAGAGCTATAACGGGCTCACCCGCCCTTAGTTTATCACGGAACCACCCGTCTTCATAATAATGCCCAAGAACCATAACATAATCATATCACATAAAACATGCATAAAGGAAACATAACATTTCCACATTTCAATCACGAGATATCAATACAACACAATGATATAATAAAAACATTATGAAAACCATTTTCAATACCAAAGTAAAACATGGTATTTATTTTTCTTTTAAAAAAAAGGTATGGCTTGTAGAGGAAGCCAAAACTCAAATAACGGTTACGACGGCGGAGAAGTCGTTGTCGCCGCATACGTACGACAAAAACATTCCCTTTTTTCGTTTAGTAAACGCTTCGTATAAAAAAGATTCCTTTTGAGTAAACGTAAAAGTCAAAGGGGTTTATACACCGTATAAAAGAAAGTTGTGTATAAAATAAAATATGCCTCAACGAAAGGAGATTGAGACGAAGTCCCATACAATGATCATTTTTAAATAAAATAGATCTATTATGTGTATTCACTATATGTACACATACAGAAGGTATAAACACAAGATAAGACATAATAATATCAGGACATAATTTGAAAGTAGGATATTAACCCAAAGAACGGAAATTGGGTTAAGAAGTTCCCATACCTCGTATCCGACTTGACCCGACCGTTCTTTAAACTCCTGAATAATAAACTTTAGTTAATCTCTACTTGATTATGAATCTTTTCCAAGTTCATTATTCCTTTTATACCATGTTATGAACTTCATGTAATCATTTAAGTTAATAATGTTCATTTTGTCGGTATTTGGTTCTTAAGTCAAAAATATACTTCTTACACTTACATGTTGTTAATTTGGTCAATGTTTCATTATATCCAGAATGGTATTCATGATGTAGATATCATATATGTCATATATATCCAGTACATACATGTATTGAAAATATTACATAATCATTTAGAGGTAAGAAATGAAATGCACCGTTCATGGAGACGGTAAGCCGTACGTACGCATGAACGCTACTTTCATTTCTTTGTCATATTAATGGAATTAAAACTAAATGAGACTTATGTATATTTTAATTCCAGAATTATATTCATCATTTAGATATATCATTAATTATATATATCCATTATATACATGTACTTTTAATAATACATTACATTTGGGGATAAGAAATGAAATGCACCGTTCATGGAGACGGTAGTCCGTACGTACGCATGAACGCTACTTTCATTTCTATCTCATACTTTAATGGAAATAAATGATAATGATATATAGGTATATTATAATTCCAGTATAACATCATATATAATAACTTTAAATCCATCCTTTACACGTCCCACATATGGCATTAACGAATCACATCACTTTGAGGGGGCGGTAGTCCGCACTTCCTAAAATGAAGATATCGTGTTTTACCCATAATGGAAACCATAAAGGTATGCCCAAAATGAAAAAAAACAGAAGCTTAAGGAAAACATAAACATATAATATATCATATATAAAAATAGTGACATCATAATGGCCACCTTTGAAGGTGTTAAATGAGTATTGAACAATCATCGTTTCGGGAGGCAGAATTTCGCCATCCACGGAAACCGTATGTTCTTTAACCATTTGATGTAGTTGTGTGAGAGTGTAGCTCAAATATATCTTATAACAACATCCTAGTATATTGAAGATACTGGTGTTGTTACAAAAGAATTAAATAAAAAGAGTTTAGGGGGTCGGAGAAGCAAAATAAAACAAATGAACATGAGAGAATGAAATACCTTAAAAAGTGTAACTTCTTTTGGTTTGAGCCTAAAGGCTTCCTTTGAAAGGATTCTGCCCAAAGGGAATCCTCTAGGATGAGGAGAGGGATGTGGAGAGAGCAAATGGGCAGGGGTTGGCCGAGCCAATGGCTTGAAGAGTGTGTGAAATTAGGTAGAGGTGGGGGCCTTTTATAAGGGGAGAGGAGGGGCACTTTTGGAAAGTAAAGAAACATTACATTATTTGAAAATGTGTTTCGGTTTTAAAAGGTCCCACATTGATGGAATTCGTGGATAAGGTGATAAGGCATCGAAATCCATTCATCCAATTGGTTTTGGACATGTGTAGTTCATAGATTTTATTTTATCTTTCCATTTTATTTAAATCGTCAAATAATGATGTCATCGCTGCATCATTATTATGTCATAAATAATTAAATTTATTTAATGTCTAAAAATTATAAATAAATTACTATGATGTAGGAAATCTTTTTAGTTTTCCATTGAATATTTATAATCAAAATTTGGACTTGTATAACCCCACTTAAAAATTGTTTTTGCAAAACATATTATGTTTGTGTCATTTTCACTTTAACATTTAATAAAAAGTAATTTATGTTATTTCCCAACAAAAGTGAATACATGGGGTCCCCAAGTTAGGCCATGACTTGTCTTGGTCGTCCATGACACAACCAATGAGGTTGGGACATGTGTCTAGGTCATTTTATATTATTAAAGCATTATTTATACATTAAACTACCCTAATTACCACTAATCGCGATTAAGAACTTAATAAGTTACTATTCACCAAAAAATTATTTTAATCTCATTGAACCACATTTTACTTCTTAATGACAACCATGTATGTCGGATTTTCAAAATTCAATACACATTAGTGGTAAACTTTAATTTAACTGAAAAAAACAGTTTGCTTGATTACCACTTAGTGGTTTCACTATTCATCAAAATTGAAGTTTTTCAGAAAATTACCAAAAATTCACTCTAAGCTATATTTGATATTACGAATTCAAAAATGAAGTCTATTTTACAAAATTCAAATCATATAAGTCACATTAATTAATTTAATAATTAATTCCTGCTGCCATAGCAAATAGCGTGTTTTTACAAAACAATAAGTATCAAAAGATTGACACCAGTTTAAGTCTAATTTCAAAGTGAAATTGATTCCAATGACCACCATTAGATAAAATGGTAAAAATATATTCTAATTTAACTTTAAAACCAATTCAAAAGATAATCTAATCATATAAATAAATTAGATCAAAAAGAGGTTTTGAATTAAAATGCAACATTTTACACTATTCATAAAAAAAATGAACTTTATCAGAAAGGTACCAAAAATTACACAAAGTAAAATTTGATGTCCCGATTCTTAATAAAAGTTTTATTTGGTCCAAAAGAATGTATAAGAGTGATCAAAACTATATTTAATGACGGTTCACCATTAAAAGGTGATAAGTGAACCTTTAGTGAAAATTAGAGTATAAAAGCCTAAAATTGAACTCTTTCCGTATTTTAAGCCTTTATCTTTTATTGGGTAAATGTAAAAACATCTAAAAACATATCTATTCATATTTTAGTTATTTCTATTCATTCCCGCCAGTACAACGGCTACTTGTTAACTAACATTTAAAATAATATTATTATATTACTAGTGTGCTACGTAAGTTTCAAAGAAACTCATCGTTGCGTATCGGGTACGCTATCGAACATAGCAACCCCTTTTAATTAAAATTCATATTTAATTCTCTAATATTAATAAATATGAAAATTATTTATTCTTTAATTACCTGGGATGTTACAGTACTTCAAACATAGCTTCCCCTTCTTCCCAAATATCATTACACTCTTCCATAGAGATATGTGAAGGAATAATTTATCGTCAACTTTAAACTCTATGCCTCATTGATTATTTTCATCATAGCTTAACATTTGAATTTAAGAATCCATTATGTGTTGTAGAATTGTATTGACCTTTTTACTATTTCCTTGACTATTTTAAGACTTGGTACCATCTGTTCACCAATTTCATCCCACTACATATGTTTTCTATAGCTTTTCCAATAAATTTCATTATATGCATCGATTTGGATACTTGAGTGAAAACTATTATTGTAAGAGAATTCAACTTCAGGATGATTTTGATCTCATTCTCATTTGAATTTTATCGAGCATGATCTCCACATTGCATCCATTTTATGAATAGTCTACTCAAATTGCAAATCATATTAGGGGTGATAAGTTGTACTAATGTAAAAATCATTGCTTAAATAATATGGTATACTTTTATATAACTTGTAGGTAAACCTTGCATCTTGGTCATATACAATCAATAGTGGTGTTCCATGAATCCTCTCCACTTCTTTATTGTATATCCATGCAATTTGATCAAGTTCTAATTCCTCTCAAATTTCAATGATATTATAAGTATTTTAAAGAATATCCCCCCCCCAAATATCATTATTTCCTCATTATATTTTTTTAAGACACATGAGAAATTCCATTGTGATACCTTCTCATTTCCATATAGATACGAGTATTGGTTTCTTCATCCCATTGGATTGTTTCCTTTCCGCATTCACCTTTTAATATACCAGGAACTTTGAAGTATATTCTACAATCACCTCATTCTTATTTTCCAGGGATATTACTCTCATAGATGTTGATAAATATGTGTGCTCTCTCAATGGGTTGAGATGGCCAATCTACATATGATATTCAATGACTCTTTCATTATCTCATGATTTTGAGGTATATATATTCATGTCTCAAATCGTACAACTCTTTTTTCATCAATTTTAAACATTGATAAATTACCATTTATTAGAGAATCCACCTCCTTCTATATTTCCAAATCATTTCATTGAGTATCCATTAACTTCTTCAAAATGTATGGTCGAGTAATCATTTGATAATGGAATGATTATTTTCTTCCCTTTATGATTTCCATATCCATCCTTTTTAATTACATGAATATTGTATTCTTCTCAATTTTCAACATTGATAAGTTCATGAGACTCTTTTTTATTAGGGAATATTCAACTTTATTTTCTTCAACATTATAGTAGAGGAATGAGAATTTATTTTTATTAATAAACTCTAACCATATTCACTTGAATATATTAATATCTTTATAAGTTAATATATATTTGAGTCTCTTATGATCTATATATATTTCACAAAAATCCATAAAAAGATAGTGTGTTAAAATTTTAATTGTGAATATCACTATAGTAAACATTAGATCATGTTTTGGGTTGTTCTGTGTATGAAAATTCAACTAGATTTAGGAATAGGATATTAATTTATCATTATATATTAGTACATTGCCCAATCCCTCCATTTAATCAACTATGTATACCATGAAAAGTTCCCCACTTGAGGATAGCATGAGGACTTGTTTCGTGTAAGCTAGTTTTTCAAGTCCCTAATGCTCTATTTTAAATATTTAGTGAATAATAACATTACCCCCTTCTGAGTCAACATGGTTAGATGGTTTGAAAATTGTGAGAAGTTTCTCCCAAATCATTAGTAATACCCATCTAGTCCAACAAAACGACGTATCACCATTATAGATGTATGTCTGGAACACTCCTCAATTTCTGGTGTGTTAGAATGGTCTATAGATATCCCTTTATTGGTGATAAAACTACATATTAATGATACGTCCTCCATAAGGAACTCACATTTACCATCCATTTCATATAGCTTATCCTTCCAAAAAGTCTTTATCATAGTTTTCAAGTTGTCCTCATGTGTTTCCTTTCATTTAGATTATATCTTAATATAATCTATAATGACTGACAATGTAATCTCTAAATACACTATTCATTAATTCCTTAAATAATATTGGAGCATTAGTGAGTCTAAAGGGAATCACTATGAACTCATTGTGTCTATAACTTTTTTGAAAGGAAGCCTTGGAATATCTTCCCTATTCATCTTTTATTGGTGATATTCCAACTGAAGATCCACATTAGAGAAATAGAAGCTCCATGTAGTTGATCAAGAAAGTTATCTATCTATGATAGGGGATACTTAATCTTTATCAATATTTTATTGAGTTCATGATAATTATTTTAGATTCGTATTGACCCACCCTCCTTGTTGAAAAAGAGGGATGGTACACCCCATGGTAAATCACTCAAAAACCCTTTTCCATATTCTTATATGACTACTTCTTTAGTTATTCAAACTTAATGGTGGATATTATTTATGGATCCTTGGATATAGGAAGAGATATCATTATAAGTATAATTGAGAACTCAAACTATCATTCAAAAGTAAGATTAAAAAACTATTTAGGTAATACATCAGTATAGTCCCTCAAAATCGACAAGTCATCAACCATTATTTTCTCTATAGTCTCAATCATTCGTGCTAGATAATCTTTCCCTTACGGTAGAAATATCCACAGTTGAGAATAATGTTCAAAAAGAGATTCATCCTCTATCTTACACTTGAGTATAATTAGAGGATGACTTGGTATGAAGGGAGTGATATCCCTCCCCTAATAGTTTTGGTTGGCTTTATATAAGGATAGCCAATACATGACCAACAATTCATAACCTTACACATAAGGAAGAGTAATATTATTTTCATAAATTTTTTTTCCATAAACATCAACTTTTTATAGAAAAATAAAATAGGTTTTTATCGGATGAAATAAAATCATTTGTGTTGGTGACTCAAACCACGTACAAAACATCCTAGATATACTAGACTAGAATGAATTCAAATACAATACTACATATATAAATTTGTAGTGGTTTATAATTTTTCCTTAATTATCATGATTCATGTCAAAAAATATCTTGTTGTATTCCCTTTTTATTTTCCTTGGATTGGATATTTCTAGTGTTTATAATCCTTATTATCCCTTATAGTAGGTAATTGTCTTGGAAAATGACCAAGTTCAATACATCTAAGACATTTAAATATTTTTTATGGCTTAGGTTGAACTGTATTTCCAAGGGTCTTACTATCTGAACTCATTATTTTTCATTAGAAATTAGATGATATAGGTCCCCCCTTTCTATAAATAAGGAATCTTTAGGGTTCTTTAAGACATTTCCTTTGGTTACTCTTCCCAAATTTTTGAAATGTATAGAACCAAATATTCTTTTCTTTACTATCTTTATCACCTAAACGTACATGGCATTCCATATCTATTCTTTGATGTGATTTTAAACCCAACTATGTTTCAATTGGTAATTTTAATTTTTAATAACAGGTTTTGAATAATCAAAAGATTCCATAATTCATCCCCCATCAAGTTAGGCATCTCATTAGGTATTTCTTCACATGTCCCTTAATTTTGGTTGATGTAATGATTCGTCCTACTTATATTTATTAAAAAAAATAAAGGATGAAAAAACTAGATTTAAAAATTATGTAAATATGAATGCTATGAAAAATATAAGGTATAACTTATATATAGAAATTACATACTATCTTATGAGTCTCTAGGTTTCAATCTAGGTTATCTATGATAATTTTCCTATTAGGTTTTCTGATCCAATAACAAGTTTGTGAATATGCCAAATAATATAGTCTAGGATATCCAATCCAAGTCCACTATATGGCCTCTTTATCATGAACTAGGTGATGATCAATTTAATACCCAATGCACCCTTTTTAGGGTTATTACCTCTAGCTACTAAAGTTTCAAATCCATATCAACTTCTAGTATACAGAAATTGATGTAATTTGATGGAAAACATTTGATCTATACCTCACTAAAATTTTTGGATATTTTCCTATACTTATACTTATCCCTAAGGTTCACACTAAAATATCTAGTCCAAATACCCAAAAATATCTAGACCTTTCTATGTTACCATCTAGAGAGACCCAATACTTTAACACATATTAACTAATTATTTTTAACATATACATCAAATTAACACAACCCAAAGATCATGAGGCCTATTGTCTTGTAGAAATTCGTTCATTATACATAAAAAACTAAAACACAAAATGTTTAATTTATTCTCCATAATTCGATCATATATCCCTTTGAGCTCTTTAAAACTAATAAGATATCCTGGGGAATACATACAAGCAAGGGGTGAGATATAAATCCCAGTAATGGAATAAACATGATAATGAAGCATCATATGTGAGTCTAAAGGCATAAAATGATATAATAATATATAAGGATAAATAATAATCACATGGCATTATAACATAAAGAACATGGTATTATATGATCATGGAAATAAAGGAATGTGGCACTAATACAAAACAGGACATTAGCATAAGTCAAGGATAACTACTATTACAAACTTTATTTGAGCTCTATCAAGACCAGTACATAATAACATCCATAGGATTATGTGTTATAAAAAATTAAACCAATCATAAGTCATAATCATAATATTTACCCATGGAAATAAACGGTTTCAATAATCATTCCTCATATCATAATCAGAAAATATTTCATAAAGAATCCAAATAGATGAACGAATTAAATATTTTTGATGTTCATATCAGATTAAATAAGAATATATCTCAAAATATGGTTTTCATTTTTATAAATTACATAAGAAATGGTATATAATTGGGTATAGAAATTAACTTTCAAAATGGTGTTTTAAGGAATTGGTTAAAGTATTTTTGTAAATTTGTAAGAGTGGAATTCCATTTAAAACTAGTGGTAAAATTGAATGGTTCCAACTAAAACACTCTGTTATTTATTATAATAATGTTTTTGAATAAATACTTTAAATTAGAATTATGTAAAATTATTAATGGATAGAAAAGTTTCCTTTAATCGATTTTGATATTAAAGAAGGCATTTGAGAAAATAATGTAAGGGATATATTTCCCCACTAGAGGGAGAATACGCTTGGTATATATATAAGATATATATATATATATGTATATAATTTTGAATCATTACATATCTTATAAGATATATATAAAGTCAGCTAGATATATCAAGGTTGTAACCTGATGAAAAAGTGTGGTTCATCGAGATACCTTTCTTTAGATTCCATAATATTTCATCACATGCACTTAATGTCTTGAATAATAAAATTAAATTCATTAATAATTTACTTAAAAAATTTTAAATCTATGTTTAATTTTCTATAATTATAATCTGATAATTTACAACCATTTAATTTTGATATAAGTCTAATTTTTTTTCAGTGCGTTTGTTTCACGATTCCATGTACAGATCACTGATGTATAACTGTTGATGTTATATTAAAATGGGAAAAAAACTACATAAGTGAAATAAAATTTTATTCATGAAATTATATAAGTTTAAATTTTCTCAAATATAATATGTTGATCCAATATAGGGATGATTCACTCAGTAAAAATGTTAACGTCATGTGGTAAGATAATTTAGGTGGTTTTACCATCCATCACGAACTAGTTTCTTTTTATTTAATAACTTTTTTATTTAATAATTTTATAACAATAAATAAGTTATAATTTAATTATTATAATACTATTTAACCATAAAATTAATTTTATTACCAGTATTGAAGTTGTCAATAGAAAAGAAAAACTCATCATCCATGGATGTTATGAAACGACATAATATAGACAGTAGTTTAGTTTTTTTTGAAAATTAGAAGAATGGTAGAGTATGGATGGTAGATATTATATTAGAACTATAAAAATATATTATATATACTAATTTTGAGGTATTAATCCATTTAATATGAGGGAGTTTAGGTTAATGTAGAAGAAGAAAAGAATTTAAAAAGGTAGTTTAAGAGTAGTACCTCTTGAATGTTATCCACTTGAAAAACAGGTTAAGGTGATTAAAATTGGTCCATTGGTGAGAAACGAAGAACTAAAAATTGTGTGATAGTACTTGAAATAGAATAGGAAAAAAACATAATATAAAATAGTTATAAAGTATGAGCATTAGGGGTTGTGAGGGGTGACATTTGTAAGGGGAGTAGAGGGGTGTTTTTTAATATTATAATCATTAGATTTTTATTTTGATGCAAGGCTACTAGTAGCGTTTATTCTAGTGAATATATACAATAAATAGTGAATTTTATTTCTATCTAATGGGTTGTCGCATAATATATGACTCAAAAATTCAAGTATTTAGCTTATAATGTTAAAAAACACATTTTTTCATATATCACTATCCACCAAAAAATCAACTATTTTATAAATATTATAAAAATTAAAATTAGCCATTTTTGTGGTGCATATTTGAAAAATGAAATCCATTTTACAAAAATAATTATCTAAATATGAGAAATTTAATTTTTAAATAAAACCCTCATGTATATGAAATAAAAGTTTGATTTTAATGTGATGATCAATTTTACAAGCCATTGAATATTTTATTATGGTCTCAAAAAAAATATTATTAGTATACTTCAAAATACAAATAATTAAAAAAACAAATTTATTAAAATAAAATATACTTGAAATCATTATATTTTTTATAAATAATAAATAAAAGATATGTGTTTTACCAAAATACAAACACTTATTTTATCATTTTTTCAAAAATATTTATTTACTTGTATAATGGTATAAATATTAAATATTTTCATTTTACATAAATATAATTTAAGATTTCCATTTTTTTGAATATTATTCTAATGTTCGGTCCACAATTCTTAATAGTCATATTTGTATTCCAATAGTAAGGTCACCATTCCAACATTCAAATTGTTATCCCAATGATCAAATTTATAATGATCATATGTGTTCCCTAAATTCTATAAATACCTCATATTTCATTAATTATTCATTCAATTCCATTTTCCCTAATATATATATATATATATATATATTTGTGTGTGTGTGCATGTATTCATTTCAAAATACATATTTCATTACTAATATTTTGGTTCATTTCTACAGTGTTGTTTGTGAGTGCAATTTTTCTAAGTGATCATGCTAATCCAAATTTTCATATAATTATTATCTTATTTTTTATTTTTTCCATTATAATACTTACAATTTTTATGGAATTTTTTTTCTAATAATTTAATATTTAAATTTATATAATAAAATATAGTTTGTTTTATCATGTGGTGTGTGTGCTTTATATAATATTATATTATTTTTTATCTCATTTTTGTTATTATTTAAGATTCATATTATTATATGATGAATATGATAAAAAAATTTCGATATAATGAAAACAAAATTTTATTTTCAAAAAATATATGAATAAAATTAAAATACGCTATTATAATTAATTCTATAATTTTAAATAAAATTTATTTCCTTGAAATGGTCTTATAAGATTCTATTTTTTTAATATAAATGATAATAAAATCTTTTTAAGACCCAAGTAAATTTTTTAAGGTTCATAAAGTTGAATAAGGTATATAAACTAGTATTTTTCAATAAATATGAATTTTTATTTAAAAATTTAATTTATAATATTTAGAAAATTATTGTTATAAGATAAATTTAATTTTTGAAATCAATTACTAGAAATTCAAATATGGTGATTCTTTCATAATTTTCTTACACAATTGTCTTTTTGAGTGAAAAATAAATATGATTAAAATATATAATAAGTATTAAAAAATCATATTGACATAAATGTGATGTAATAAATACCATAAATTTATTTATATACCAAAAATATTATTATACATTAAAATAATATATTTTAATGTGATAATCTTAAATTTCCATACCTATAACGAAACATCCAAAACATAAACTACATTTTAAAGGATTAAAAAAATTATTTCTTATTAAAATTAATCCCATCCAGATCAAAAATTATATTAATTAAATTATCTAAATCCATAATATATTAATTTATTAAAAATTACACCCCCTTAGAAAATATTATGGGAAACCCCCATGGTAAGGCCAATGATTTTGTGTTTTTTATTATCTCGATATCCCCAGTTTACAAATTAATAAAAAAAATCCCCCATTTACTATTCACTCAAATGCCTTCGAACATTAATTAACTCTAATTGAATCCCTAAAGATCCCTACCAAGGCTTTTATAGGGTTACAAATAGATACATCCAATCATTATTAATTATCCTCTCAAAGTAAGGGGTTATTTTCCTCCTTTTTTCCATTTATGAACTTCCTTAGAAATTAGCCTTTTGATAATTTATTGATTATGTTGTATTGTGTTTATAAACGTTACTATACTATTCAAATTATTCCCAATTAATTATATAATACCTTACTTTCTAATTAATCCCTTACATGTACTTTTTTGTGTACCCGTTATGTTGCTGAAATTACCTCTTTGTTTTCCATGCCATAACTTTTGTGTTGTGAATTCCCTACACTATTTTAATTCATGAGTACTAACCAACATATTACAATAATTCATTGATTGTGGAATTTCATTAATGAATACCATATTCCATAATCATGGGTTTAGTATGTAGAAATACATTTGTTTATATGATCAATGTGGGACATGTAAGGTTAGACATATGAATGTTTCACCCAAATAGCACTCCAATGCATAGGGTAATGCTTTCATATCACAATATATTATCAATAGTGCATAGGAGATTATCATAGAATGATATTTTCTGATTTATTAGTGGAGAGACTTTACTTATTATTATTATTTTCTGTTTATTATTGTATCCACAATCCATTTATGTCAAGATTCTATTATATCATATTTTATATTCCATGATTCCATGATATTATTCACTTATATGTCATCATAATTTGCGTTTTTTCTAATATGTATCATTATTACATTTAATTATCCCTTAATGGGATTTATAGCTCATATATTTCAAATGTGGGTCCCCAGGATATCCTATGCTTTATTAGGACCTCAAAGGATTCTAAGAGAACATTGTGAATATTTGAAATATTAATATCTGTTTTTTATTTTAAATATATTGGTTTATATATCTAATTTTCTAATGAATCTAGGCCTTTTCATTCCCAAGATTGTATTATATGGATTTTTATGTTGAAAATAATTAAATAAAATTTATTTTTAATATGGATTTTTATATGATTGATGCTTAGTTTTTTTTAAAGGCCTTTTATTTCGAATTTCCGATAGCCAAATCCAGTTCCATCAGAGAGTGGTTGTCTCTAAGGAATCAAAACACCATTATAAATTAAAATACCCATCTCAAATGACCATTTCCCTTAAATGGTTAAGTCATGAATGTAGTTATCAGAAAATATATAAATATATAATAAACATTGTTTACACTTTGATACTAACTGTTTTCCCAGATGGTGAGATGGAAGAATAGTTAAGTGGTAGTGAATTGATAAGTTTATAAAATATTAATGATTTATTAGAGTTAAAATATTTATATGTTAGAAAATTAAAAATATAAAAACATAATATTTATAGTTTTATGGGTCAAAGTGATCCTACATAAACTCTTCACTTCTATTTATCCCCAAGCAAAATGGAACACACTAAATACTTGACTTTTAAAGGGGAACAAAACTGAATTACAATATCCTTTTCAAATGAAGAAATATCCAACAAAACCTAAATTTTAATAGGGATTCTCAATCCCCTAAACCATAATTATTAAACTAGATTCACAATTTTATACTCTCCTTTTTCACTTATAAGAAGAACAAAAACAAACTACATTTTCACCTAGAGACACCACCTAGATATACCTTCTAAAGTTTAGTGAAAACTATCCAATCCTACAATTAAATGAAAAATAATAAAACAAAATTAACATAAAAATAAATGATATGGGAAGTATGCATCACTGCATAAACGAAAGATAAGTAATGAAGTTCATAATGTTGAGGTATAGGCGTCTTTGATCACCTTAAAAGTGTAAACTATCATGATTGAGTTTAGCCAAAAATAAACACACAATGTACGTACGGACTTCACTTATACATCACTAAACATTCATGAAAATTTATTTTTCATTTACATTTAATATCTATTTATAGTGTTTTTCCTATATTCCATCTTCCAAAATATTATCTACATGGAGAAAAACATTAAATATTCTACTAGTTACAATTTCTAATTCTAAAAGTATCAGTCATTGAGATATATTTAAATGATAAAAAAAACATCAGGGGTTTTCAAATGTCTACATTAATTTCTCAACGATTTCAAATATTCCACATATGTTCCTCTTATTTAAATAATATCCATATGTCTAACACTTTAATTTTCTTATATTCTATGTAAAATCAAAATTTCATACATAATGGGTTATTAATATATCCAATAAAAATTGGTAATAAATACACTCACTAATCAATATTTAATCATGTGAATATTTCCCACAAACCATGTGCAATTAAATTACGATAAATATCCATCAATATTCTAATTTAAATAGAAAGAGAGATAAATAATCCAAAATAAAACAAATAAATAAATAAACACGGATATAGAAAAATATTATAAGTTATCTGTGCATATGAGTCATTTTTTATAGCGTATGACTAATTTTCATATGTGTCAATTTATGAGTCATTCTCTCCAAAATGTTTGATTCATTTATATATGATTCAATCAAATTGTTTATCATATGAGTCGATTTCTTAGAACTATGTGTGATTAATTTGTGTACGAGTCACTGGTTGATATAAGTGTTTTTTTAATTTCCATTTAACTTGCGTATGAATAAATTTTACTTTTGTGAAACTCATTATGACTTACGTATGATTCATTTTGACTTGCGTATATTTTATTTGAATGATAAAAAATTGAGGATACATAATTCATAAGATTCATTTTCAATCTTTGTATGATTGTTTTGAGTGTGAGTATGTGTCATTTTACAAAATCGTAAGAATCAATATAAGGAACCACAATCCTCAATTTTTGTAAGGATAATATTCATCGTAATGATTAATTTTAAAAATATTAACCAGTAGTTGTGTAAAGATTATTTACGTTGTGCATAATGATGATACAACAGTTTATAAAAAATAGTAAGAACATTAGAAAAATAAGATTACAAAAAATATAATAAGAATTCTAGGACAAATAAGAATAATAATAAATAAGTTATTAACATTTAAATATAAAATAACCAATGAAAAAATAAGGAATAACAAAAAAATATCAACATCATTCTTTTAACAAGAATTATAAGACTTAATCTAGAAAATTCATTATTATAAGTCATGTAAGAGAGAATAAATTAAATATGGATTTATTAATTATCAAAATTTAATTGTCATAACCAAAAAAAAAGAGCAACTTAAAAAATCTCCCCTATTTTAATAAATAGAAAATCAGGTCAACATTAAATATTCACCCCCTTTTTGGAATAATCGAATAGATTAAAATATTTTTTTTAAAAAATACTCCCCATTTTTATAAGTAAACAATGTTTAAACTAAAACAAATATAATAATTAAATATTTAAATATTTAACTTCCCCTAAATTATAGAAATATTAATTTTAGATTAAAATCCTAATATTTGAGTATGTTTAAAATTAAATCAGTATATTTTTCTATATAATTCAAATTTGGAAAAAAATTATAAAAATGTTAAAACTATAATAACATCATGCTTAAGAATATGGAAACAAATACCACTAAAATAATGAATTATACATATATATACATCAAAAAAAATTAAAGTAATAAAAAACAATAATAGTTCCCTATAAATTTGAACTTCTTCCACTTTGAATAAACAAACGAGTGAAAATAAATTTTAAATTCAATCCCACATAGAACAGTGAGAACTCGTCCTGTAAAAAAATTTGTAATTTAATAGGATCCAAGAAAACATTTTAAGATTGTAAAATAATTATAAAATTATTTTTAATGAATTATATATTAACAATCTACTAAATAATAATTCAGAAAACCCTATAAGAATACAAATTTAACTTCTACACTGGAATGAATTTAAAGATATGGAAGACAAAAATATAATACCTTTTAATATATCATTTTTATTTCGAACATCAATTATAACAAGTTCATACTTAATTTAATTACACTCAGATGAATAAAAATGTATAGATAAAATGGTTTACAATTGATCATCAGTAGAAATAAATTCAAATAAGATTTATCCATTTAATACATGATATCTAATGAAATTATATCTAAGTTATTTATTTCTAGTACAATAATGTTTTATGCGATTCATAGAAATTTAAATATAAAATGAGTGATCACAATATTTTTCTAAAATAGATATCAAAATATTATATTGTTATCATATTTCAAAAAATTTGAGCACATCAACATCATTTGGAACAGTTTTTTTCTTCAATTGTTAATAAAATTAAAAAATGTTATTACTTTGAATTCTAAGAAACTAAAATTTAACCAAATAAGTTGGACATGCCACATATATTTATTCTATAAATTTTAAAACCTCCAAAATCAAAATTTAAATATAATTTTAAATAATATTATGTTCTTTCAGAATAAAATAAACTAGGTTTTATAAAACCATAAACATATTTAAGGACCCTTTTAATAAATTTCATGAGACTCCATTTAGGGTTATCTTTAAATCCTGCACATTGGCATACAATAGAAATAAAATCATTTCTATAAGTACTTAAATAAAGTAAACTACTGATCATTACTCTATAAATTTACTAAAAATAGAATTTATAACAAAATGTAAATATATTTTAAGAGAAGTACTCATTGGTGTATCTAAATATTTATTATAATAAAGTGTAAATATTTAAACTACATCATTATAATATTTAGAATCGTTATGAAAAATTCCATCATTCCTTCCAAATTTTGAAATTCCAAAAATATAATTTTAATTCTATCAAAAGACTCGTATCAAATTCATATATCATTAAATCTAAAAATTCATTACAAATGTTTTCATTTCAAGATGAAAATATGGCATAATCAATAAAAATTGAATAATAGAATACCTAGAAAACAATTCATAAAAAATAAATTGGGATGTGGTTTATCTTTTATAAAACAATTTTTCAAGGGAAATTGAGATAATCTTTCATACCATACACTAGGGTCTTGTTTAAGTTCAAAAAGTGATTTACAATATTTTAAAACAAGCTCAAAAAAATTACATCATTAAAACCTAGGGGATATTTTAAAAATATGTATTTTGAAATAAATCCATTTCGAAAATTTATTTTAACATACATTTCATATAATTTAATACCATGATGAGATTCATTAGATAATAAAATTCTTAAAGATTGTAATCATGAAACATTCAAAAACTTATCATTGTAATAATATTTTTCTTCCTAAAAATAAACATAATAAAATAATATTGTGTTATTAGTAATAATAATATATGATTCATCAAGTCTATTTCTTAATATACATTTATTTCCAATAATTTTTTTGACCTTTATATAGTCTAACTAAATTCCAAGAACTATTTCTGGAACACAAATTCAATTATCCTTTCATATCCGAATTCCATTATGAATCTATTAAATATTAAAATATATCATTCATATAAAAAATCACAAATTAAATCATTATGATCAAAAAACATTATTAAATAATTTTTTCATTGAAATCAAGGCTTAACATCTCAAATAAACTTTTCTTTTGGATGATCTTTATTAATTTTCCACGATCTTTAATGAGGTTGAATATCCCCTTCAATGGGATTATTTAGTTTTTGATTATAATATTCTATAAAATTATAACCTCAAAATGATTCTTAAATCCGATTTTCATTATATGATTTATATTTCAATCATTTTTCATTAAAATTGACATTACAAGATTATTCAATAATAATAGTTTTTTGTTATAGACTCCACACTCTTTATTAACTATTAATATCCTAAAACTATCCCTTCATGAGATTTATCCTTAAATTTATAAAAATATTATTTAGTATTTAGAATAAAAATTTTATAATCAAATATTATAAGATATCCAACATTAGGTTTTTCCCCTTCAATAGTTCATAAAGAGTTTTTTTCAAAATAGCCCTTAAAGGAATTATAATGAAATAATAGAAAGTTGAATTCACAACTTTTTTCTAAAATAATTATATTTTTTAAAATTCATTAAATATAATTCTAAATATTTCTCAAAATTATCATTTTTCTTTTCAAATACACCCTTTTATTAGGGAATTAGGTTATCTCGTGCTCACACTCTCATATCAGGTTCCATAAACACGTACTTTACATACTGTATTTGAGACAAATTATAGATTCTCAGACATAACAATCCAAAAATTACATTAATTAAAAAAAATATTTCATTATAAAAATTACCAAGACCTTTTAGGATTAGATATTTATATAATTGAAAAAAAAACATCTACTAAAGAAACTCATTCTTTTCTAGACTAAAGTATATTTTTTCCACTCTATAAGAAACCAATTTATCTATAACAAGTTTTCAAAATCTCCCATAAATTCGTCACATAACTATCCTACTAGACATATAATGTGTAATACATTACTTCATACCATTGGAAAATAGAAACATATAAAGGGGTGATCTCAAATGTTCAGTATGGGAAAACATACAACTGAGGCAATCAATACATAAATAATGAATAAATATTATGTCAGTAGTAAGTAATCATCATAATTCCAAATCATCATAATCTAAGAAGATAATATATCCATGGATTGAAATGAAAATTAATAGATTACATAGTTAACAATAACTGAATTTATGGGGATGGAATGCATAATTTTGGACATCTTGATCTTACTTTTAAGGCCACAACCAAAATATCATTCACTCTTTTAGCATTCGTCATTAATATTTCTTATTGAATTGGGAAGATATACACAAATACCCAAGAATGCTTTTCTCATTAGAACAACTAATATATCAATGAGTCAAATACTTTTGGGCCCAACCCGTCACATATTTAAGTCTAAATCATTCATCATATGAGATATTGAGTAAAAAGAACATAATTAACTTTTCCAATAATCATATATAATAGAATAAAAATATATAGGAAGAGAATACTTTCCCCATGTATATATAATGGATGAAGTGATCATACCTCATCTGGATAATGAATGTGTATGGTTAAATAAAACATTATTAAATTTTATGAGAAATTAATAAACATTCTTCTTAGATTAATATATATAAATATATATACTCAGTAGTTCCCCAATAATTATATTGAATTTATTTATTTATTAGTATCCCTCAAACTAACACAATATAGAGAAATGAGTATATAGTTAATTCAAAAGTTTCCCCAAAAATGTGTTGTATGGAATCTAGGTGAACTCCCTTTAGTCCATGAAATGAAAAACAAGGTATTCACAATGTAATGGAATTAGAAGAAAAACTATGAATACTCAAAAAGGAAGTGATGGACCATATCATTAATAGAGAAAAACATTACATAATCTATCTAGATAAAGACGGTGGATAGCTAAAAAGCGGAATATCTCCAATGTACCAAATGAGATATCAAATGATGTTGATGTATATGAAATACATCCTTAAAAAATATCGTTTCTAATGGAATAATAAAATAAGAGATCATGAATTGAATTTTTTAATACCGTGATTTCAATCCCCTAAATTATAAATATACATATATATATATATATAAATATATATATGAGGATAATTAAGATATATAAATAATATGATTGTAAATACTGTGTAATATGAAAATAAAAAATGGAGGTGAAAACATAATAGATATTTTTGAAAACCTTTTTAAAATTTATGTAAAATAAGAAATTTCATGACACATTCAAAATGTGACGTGGAAGATTTTAAAATCATTTATCTTTAAAAACATTCACCAATAAGTGTGAAACATTCCAACATGGTAGCCACTAAACTAGTGTCCTAAGATAAATCCCCACATGACCTTAGGAATGTCTTTCCATATGCTAGAGGCAGTTGAATAGTAGTGTGGGTCTAAAGTAAATAATGGAAAGACTACACCAGCTTATCATAATTAAGTTACAACAAAAGATATAATAGTAGATTTAATAACCTACATGAACAATAAATCTATATCATATCATAAAATTCAATAAGTAACCAAGTAGTACTTGCTATAAAAATTTGATGGATACACTACATGTCCGGTAATCATACAAATAAAACAAAAAATAACAAAACTATAAGAAAATATTGAACAGGTTTCTGAGTCCCAAACCATACCTGACATCCCCTTCTCCGGCCCAATATCCTATGCAAAAATGAACCACATGGATCCTCTCCTGACGAAATAATTGAAAATAACCAGCATCTTATCAGGTACCAACATAGCTTCAAAACCAAACACGTCTCAAAAACACCCAACCATTTTTCACAATTTCCCAAATCACCATTTGAAATTTAATAAGAACCCCCTTTTAATAACATTTAGTTCCACACCTCATTTATAAAACATTACCCAATTTCAGATCATCATTTTCCTTCAATTAAAACACTATCTTGTTAGAAATACAAAACTCAACATTTAAACCATTTCAAAAGCCTCTTACACATTACAAAAAATTTAACATATAAACATTTCAATTATACCTTTATCCATGACTATTTTTAAATTAACGATTACAATCCCCTCACATTCATAATTAACTTATCTCATCTTTTACCAATTCATTCCACCATATTAAAGGGTTTGGTATAACTCATGGGTACCCTTAGGTCCAATTTCAAATCATCAATGAATCCAATGGGGTCCCTGAAGGGTCTCACACATCACATTAATGCCTATATTAATTTCTGTATCAAAATAAGAAAAATAGCAAGGAAGAAACTTGGAACCATTATATATACATATAAAAACATCAAGACTATGAGAAAATGATTATATACCACCTAACTCATGCTCATAGACAACCACTCATACAACCTCAGGCCTTGATTCAAACTAAAATTTCCTCAAACATCATGGTGAAGAACCCATTGGAAATAGGGTTAATGAGATTCATAAGGATATAAGACAACCAAACAAACCACTTCCATAAAAAGTATGGAAATGGAGTTGAAGATTTAACCATCCCATCAATTCGAACTAAGCAGAATCTAAACACCTAGGAAATAAGGGAGAATCATCCATGAAGGAGGTAGGATCTCATGGTTCATTACCCTTAATATAGGGGTCAAATGGGGTAAAATCAGGGGAGAAAAAAATATGCTTGGGATGGAAAATCATTAAAATTACTCTTATAATGTATCACATGGTTTTTCTGAAAAAATTTACAAACTATGTGACAACTATGTTGTTCTCTATATCCAAGGGAAACTGAACCACACAATTTTCCTTTCCACCCACCTGGATTGACAAATTTTGTTGTGGCTAGACACTCACCTATGTATAAGGTGACTAGGCAAGAAGGCCTACAGGAGGAACCCATTATTTTTTCCCTAACCATGCACCCCCTTTTTTCAACCACACGATTATGGAACACAAATACTAATAACTATGCACTAGCCATGCTCATAACACAGATTGGCCTCTATTGATCTTTTTCATGTCTTGAACCATTTAGAGACATCCCCAATCTTCACCATGCCTCCAAGAAAAAAGGTCATTCCATGAGGCCCACTTATCAACTGGAATCTCCAATGTTTCTCACTAATCACAGACATTCCTCCACAACACTCAAACCAAATGAACTGTCCTACCAGAAAAACAATTCCCATTAGGATCCAAAAAATGAACCTAATTCTACTCAAAGGACTCAACAACATCAACTCAACTTAGAACATAGAACTTGATAAGGAATTCAAAGTAGAACCACCTCTGATGAAATGAAATAAAAACATCATATATAGCATCCGGACCCCATGGAAGATACAATTAGCACTATACTATTCTAATCCTCCCCACAACTCAAAGGGTGATTCAAGTTTGACATCAATTGAAGAAACATATGGTCATCCAACTAGATTCTATAACCTACAAATATCCATATATGGTTCTTCTCACTATTCACTTTGGATTATAACTAGAATCTTCTAGTATTTAGCACATCTAACATTGGAAAAGGACCATTGGAACCTAAAACTAAAGATACAAAATATACCAGATGTGTTTCCCAATTCTCCTCACCAAAATATCTATAATATTTCCATCCAAAATGGGCTTCCATTACCATCAGAATCCAACAAAAATGGATGCATACTTTCTGTCCATTCTTGATCCAAGAACAACCCAGTTTTATTTGAAATCATGTTTCTACTCATGAAAAACATCCTATATTTTGATAACATCAAGCTGAATGTGGTTTTCAACTGGACACAATTGATCTATTCACTAACCTAGGTCGTAAAATCCCATATGTCTCACCTTGAAAATACCAAACTACCAATGTTATAAGGTTACAACTATACCAATCCATGATGTCTCCTCAAATAAGGCATACCACCCCCATATGAAATCACTTACCAGAGTCAATCCCTGACATCTTGTGAAATATTAACCCCAAAACTCTATTTCCCATGATTTGTTTTCATTCCTTGTTTCACCCATCAACATATATAACACAAGAACCTTGTATTTCATTTAGAACCACCTTGATTGTAGATTTAAATCCTAGTTATACCACCACCACATCTGATTCGATTCTATAATTCCCCAAAAAACTCAAACTCGCACCTCATCGATTCCTCATGTTTACCCTAGTGTCACCTTCATCACCAATAGTCATCTCCACAAACATCAAATCCTTCTAGCTGAATGGTCATACTCACACAAGTAATATGCCACTCCCCACATTTGGAATGTCATTTCCACCACTTTCCTCAAACACTCTAATATTACTTGACTAAAACTCCAACTATTAATGAACTAAAGAAGAAGATGATAAAATTCCACACCCCCCACACTTGAGTGAAACAATGATACATTAGTTTTTACCCATTCCCAGATTCCAATATTAGAACCTCATACATTACCTGTATCTGATCCTTTTCAAGGAACTCACTCACAAAAAAACTTGTGCTTCACCTCTCACCATAAGGCTTCACTAGCACTGCCCCACATGTGCATTGTAATATCCTAATGTAGAACAACCACCTGAAAAGTGCTAAAGGGTCGGGTGTTACTTCCTTAGGCACACCTCCTCGGATGCCAAAGGCTACCGACTAGAAGTGAGGGTGTAAAAAGGTATAGTGGAGAGGTTATACCCTCTTAAAGGAAAATAAGGTACTAGTCCAAATATGATGTAAACTAAGAGAATATACATACTCATAACAAAACCACATAGCGGAAGCATAATCACTAGAATATAAACCAGTGGAAACAATATATAAATAAGTGAATTAGCATATAAATAGAACAACATGTTAAACATCACTTGTAACTACTAAAAAAACCAATAATTCTTCCATAGAAGGTTAGATATGTCAATATAAGAAGGGCTCCAATGGCTAACAAATAGTAGGTACAATAATAAAGTAATATTGATGATACATTTTTAAAGCTAAAAAATAAACGCCATCTAGGAATGACCTCAGGGTCCATGCCAACTCTCCATGCAACAGCTAAATTGATCCAGCACCTGATGCTGGCCTCTTTCCTGCATGGAAATCCATACAGTCTACATGCATCCCAAATGGCCCATATAGGGTGTGAGATGAATTTCAGTAGGATACCACCCAATGGAGAATACATAATATAATTGTTTAAGCTTTTGTCAATTTATAAGGAAAGTAAGCAGTACTATGCACAATGTAAACACAACATCCACTAGTTCTCCGCAGCCACCATGGAATATCACCTACTTCAGCCAACGTAGGAATCTTAGTCATGTAATCCAGAACCATGTGCCTCCTGACACATCATGCCTCAAGTATCGAAGGATCCTCACCTCCCAGGAAATATTAACCAGATCCCATGGACCTATGACACCTCGTGACTCAAGTATTGACATCCCTAGGGAACACCCAACTAATGGCAACCTGACACCATGTGCCTCATGACACCTCGTGTCCCATATACTGAAGGCTCCTCACCTCTCAAGTAATAGTAACCTAGTCCAATAAACCCCAGGCACCTCATGTCTCAAGTACCGATGTCATGTAGGCATGCCCAAACAATATGAAAGCTCCTCACCTTTCACGTGGATTCCATGATATTCACCATCAACCATAATCACCTAACCGCAACTATGGGTCCATCTACCCACACGAGGGGTCAATACCACCACATCAATGAGTCCTCTATGTGCACACAACCCAATGTCACGAGTTAGCGGTAATCCCCAAATACAGTACCCAAGCCACAACATTTTTGGCACCTCGTATCCTTGTGACCATGTCGCTCAAGTCTGATGGCCTCTCCATCCAAGTTACATGGTCCATGCCCAACATAATTCACACTGCGTTAAGCCGAAGTCCATGACGCCCAATCTCATGGTCAAAACCACCCAATGTAATCTGAGCTAAGCTCAACACAAACCAAAGGTTATATCTTATACATTATCAAACATCAAACATATAATCACAATGAAATTCATTAAATAGGAAAAACAACTAAATAGTTGAGTTACACTAACCCATGTGTTGTCCCATACCGGCACTAACGTCTTGAAAGACTCTAATAAACTTAATATTGTTTAATATAGTTTAAACTCAATAGTTTAATCAAGGAAATTAAATTATAACCATTTTGTCACCCCAAAAAAAATGCCCTGAATGATTAATGACCTCTAACCTGACCATTCTCAAGAATAATCGGGTAATGGAATTCCCAACAACATCCCATAAGGCATACAACCAATTCAATAAAAAGAAACATTGGTCGCACTCAATACATGATGTTGCACTAAATATCATCGACCCTAAAATGTCTATGAAAACAAAAAAGAAGGTAGGTACCACCTACCTTAGACTTGTATATATAAGAACATCTGATATCGAGCACCAATTCAAAGCTGATCTTCATAGATCTACATTTCATTCAAATATCAGTAATTCTACTCAGATCGAAACTGCAGTGTGTGATATGAAGGAACATGAACAGAATAGGGTGCTTAGGTTTAGCCTTGCTGATGCGATTCTAAATCAATAGAAATATTGAATAATTTATGTCATATGAAGAATGTAGGGGAAGAAATGTTCTCGGCCTCCTGGAGCGTCAAAGACCATAAACGAGGAATAAGAAGATAGTTCTGGAAATGAGAGGCGATGCTCCCCCATATAAACAGATAAAATAAAAATACACAATGTTTATTAAGGTGTACATGCCATGTACTAGCTTGTACATACTCTGACATAACATAGATTCCAGGTCATTACATGACTGAGACATGTCACACGAGTTAACACAGTACTAGGACTCAGCCGGTACGTGGATAGAAGAATACATGGCGTGTTAAGGAACACTAAACAATGTGTAGTAGAATATTTTTACACGATAACCACGTAGAATGTACTCATCTAGCACATGGAAAACACATGCCTAACATATGAATGGTGTGTACTTGGGAGTACATGGCCTGTAATATGGAAATTTCTTGAATTTCCCAGTTTATCTCTATTTTCTCAAAATAACGTAACACAAAAAGAAAAAAGAAAATTCGTACTTCCAATAAATAACTGGGTTCTTACAAACATACCTACTTAAAGTAATTCATCCCTGAATTCCCCACCCCCAAGGGTGGTGAAGAAACTCTAGACCAATCTAGCCCAAAATCAAATCAAACAAAGGCCCAATGACCTATTTTCAGACTCATTCCCCCCTGTGATGTGTCATCACCCATGCACCACATCAAATGGTCTTATGTCAGTTCTAACACCCAAAAGTATCCTGCACCACATCAGTATCTGCCTCCAAGAGGTCCTGCATCCCATAGATTCTCAAAAAAGAAACCTAATTCCATGTACCTTAGGTAAACTACATCCATGATGCTCCTGATGCCCAAGTAACCTCATGTAGCTTATATCCATGACGCTCCTGATGCCACAAATCTCATACATATAAGTTAATATATCACGCACTGAAAATAGTTCCAATCCCTCTGACCATAGTCTAGTCAGTCCAAATAATTCATGTACACCTCATGCTCTCAAAATGAACATTCCTCAACATTCCATGTCAGAAATAAAACAAGAAAATCACTGTCATGCTCATGGAATACCTCTGACCATCATTGGATCACCATCCTGCTCAGTATCTGGAAGCTCTAGGGTGTGAACCTGGTCTGAAGCACCACTACCTAATGCTAAACCTCCCTTTGGTTTTACTCCTTTTATCGGCCATTGATGCATCAATTGGGTCCCACTGTCTCTACCACATCCTCTACGCCTAGTTGAGGCTCAGCTACCACCACATAGTACAGATCCTGAATTGACCCTGGATTCCTTCTTCTTTCATGGTCCCTACCATCCATCTATCTGTGAAGGATACCTGTAGAACCTCTCCAGATTCTTGACCTTTCCATATGCCCAACACTCATTTTGTGGCCTATTGTACTGAGTCTCAAAATGCCATGGCTTACCACACTTAACGAAAACCACTGATGAACTACCACACGGTGTTCTAGCTGATTCATTTCCCTGACTTTCCTACTGGAACTCATCCTGACCTCACTTTCTACTTTCTGAACCATAACCTGAAACCACCAACTAGCTCACAAGGGATTTTTCTATCAAGTTACCCTCGGCTATGATGGCCATATTCACGACCTCTGAGAATGAGGTCATCCTAAAGATGTACACATGTACCTTAATGGTGTGTCATAATCCATCCTCGAAATGACTCACACTTAAGATATCAATGCTTACCATACTTGATGAAAAGAGAGACAACATAGTGAAAGTAGTTGCATAGTCAATGATGGACATGTCACCCTGTTAGAGGCTCAAGAACTCCTGATCTCTCTCTAACCTCAGCATCTCTAGGAACAAGTGCTCTAAAAACCTGTACTTGATGTCCTTTCATGCCAGTCCATCGTGTCTGTGATCCTGAACTTGCACATCCCACCAACGCTTCACCAGTGCTCTCAGCATGTACATCGCTAGCTTGACCCTCCACCCTGGAGGCATATCATGCTACTTGAAGATCATCTGCATGATCTCTGCATGATCTCTATACAGTTCCCATGTATCAAGGTTCCATTATTTTCTATTCCCCTTTTTTGATTAAACATTATCAATTTGAAATAAAAGGATTCACATTTCAAACCCCTTAATAGATAAAATTTTCAAAATTATTAAGATTTAATTCTTTCACAAATCAATCACAAGCAATATATGGATGACCTATCAATCGAAATTCTCCATCATGATGCAAGAATGCACAAAACCACTATTTCTATTTCGTACCAAGAGATAAAACCTCACAAAACTGTAACATCACAACCAATTGATCCAATCAATGTGGAAGTATCAAAATACCATAAACTCACAAAGAAAAAACTAAATTTGTACCACTAGAAACATGGGTTTTCCATCGTATGTGTAGTTGTAGGCACCTAGGAAGAAGTTAATTACTAAGACCCAACAATATCTGAATATCATGTCTACCATGACTAAATAGTAAGACAAAAGACACTAACTCTAATACCACATTTTAACATCCCATCCTGGTAGCCACTAAACTAGTGCCTCGAGTTAGAATGCCACATGACCTCCGGTATGCCTCCTCATAGGTCGGAGAGTACCGACTAACAACACAAGTCTATGAAAAAACACTGGGATACTATACCATATTATCTAATTAATTTTACAATGGACGTAATTTCAATATAGATAATAACCAATGCGAACAATAAATGGATATGATATGTTAAAAATCAATAAAAAATAAAGTAACACATTCTATAATAATATCATGGATACACTACATGACAGACAATCATACAAATAAAACCACTAATACCAAAACCATAAGAAACTCCTAAACACGGTTCCAAGTACCATCCTATACCCAATATCCCATGCTCCAACCCATCAAACCAAGCATAAAACAATCACCAGGTTCCTATCATGAATAACTGAAAAAATTTAGCATATTCTCGGGTACCGAAGTGTCATGGGGGCCCAGGAGGTTGTTAGTACAACTTAGTAGGCCACCACCAACATTTTCTTAATTAATAGTTAGTATATTCAGTAGTGCATGCTAGTAATAAAAGGTAAAAAATAAATAAACATTAAGGTAAACATGTTTTACTTTTAAAATTTTATTAATTATGTATTTACATATTTATATACAACTATATCATATTACTAAACAACCATCTTCGATCATGATTAAATCCTAATTAATGAAACGTAGGGGAATACCATTTTATTTCACAAGGGTATTCATTGATCATTTCATTTAATCTAGTTTACCTCATAGAATCAGTGTAGGTACACATTCCACATATCATAGGGGTCATGAGTCGGGAAACAAGGAACATCAGACCATGTATCCAACTGGGATCTAGTACACCCTATTCAGGTATTCCAACCACTATGTCACAAGTCATTAAACAATAAGAATCAATCCAAGTATCTATCGAGGACTCAAAAGTAATTGTCTGACCATCCTAAACAGGATATGGAATGCCATTTCCACACCCTTATAGTCAAGAACACCATATCCATCCTCCCAAAACAATAGTGCACTGAGGTTCTTAGAGCATCACTCATGCCTGATTAAAACTAGGGAGTCATGTGTAAGTCCAACATCCCCACACATTAGTCATAAGTCTTAAAACATAGATCATCAGTCCATGAATCCAACCAAGATTCGACATGCCATTTTCGACTAGCCCAAACCATTTTTTATCAATAATTATATCTTTGACATATAATTTATCATATTTCAAATTACTTAAACACTAATCATTTACCATGGTCCCAACATATCATTAAAACCAAACACATTTTAAAGAAGACTCAAACCATTATTCACAATTTCATAAAACATGATTTTAAATTGAATAAGAACCCTTTTTCAATCATATTGAGGTTAAAATATCCTTTTTAAAACATTACCCAATTTCAAAACAAAATTTTCCTTCATTACAAGCAATTGCCAAATAAAAATCCAAAACACATCATTTAGACAATTTTAGAAATTCTCTTAGGAATTCCATAAAACCAAGCATATAAATATTTCAATTATCCCATTAAACAAGACCATATACAAAATTAATGATAAAAATACACAAACTTTCATAATAACCTTATCAAAACATTTACCAATTCATTTCACTATTTTCAATGGTTTGGCATACCTGATGGACATACATAGGTCTATAATCAAATCATCATTGGATCCAATAGGGTATGTGAAGGTTCTGGAAACTCACAGTAATTCCCAAATTACTTTCCTTATCCAATGATATAAAAACTTATAATGAAAGAAACTTATAATAATGAAACAAAAATATTAAAACATCAAGACTATGGAAAAAATATTATACACCACATGCCTCATGCACATAGACAACCACAAATCCAACCTTAGGCATTAATTCATACTAAAACAGCTTCAAAAACTATAGTAATGAACCACCTTGAAATAGTATTTATGATCTTATGAAAGAGAGGATACAACCAATAAAGCCTCTTTCAGAAAAAGGAATGAAATAGAGTCCAAGGCTTTCCCATAGCACCGATACACACTAAATGGCACTCCAAAATCCCTAGAAATGATGGAGAATCACACTAATGGGAGGAAGGAGCTACCGGTTAACCACCCTTATTGTAGGTTGTCAAATGGGGGAGAAACAAGGGGTATAAACAAATGAATTTGGGAGGGAAATAGTAAAATAAATTATAAATGAGGTTCTTTTTTTTTCGTATAGTTTTTCAGACAGTGTACGAACAGTGCGGTTCCCTCTATCCAAGAGGAAAATGACCCACCATGTTTTCCTTACCACCTATATATTTTGAAAAACTGTGTGGTGTCCATGAAATCACCATTATCCTAGGGGACTAGGACACATGGTCTCCTAGAGTCACCCCACATGGTTTCCCTAAAAGTAAAACCCCTGTTTGTAGGCCACACAACTATGGAAGACGATTACTACTAACCATGTACGAATTGTTCTCTCAACACATATTTCCCCTTTTCCTTCTTTTACATGTCCCAAGCCCCCTAGACAGTCCCAATTCCTTTCCTACAACCATAAACCATTTCATAAACAAAAAATCTAAATCGGGATGTACATTGTCATAGCATGGGGATCTTACAAAAGGATCCTTGAAAATGAAACAATGTTTTCTATATAAAATGAGTAGATAAATAAAAAAACATTTGATTATAAAAGGAACCTTTTTAATAATTTTAATTTTAATTATTTGAAAACACACATTTTAAAAAGATAAAAAACCATGAAAATATTAAAAATATTCGGGTCCATTTTTAGAACACCCATCCACCATAATGCTTTCCACATTAGGGTTCTTCCTATATATCATGTATATCTATAAAGATCATTAACCACAACACTATAAAAATGTCTTTTTATAAGGGTAGAAACTCATCAGAATTACATTACATACCAAAAAATTCTATATGACCAATGTGGGAGACGTGGAGCCGGTACCATGGAATAGCCTCATTAGTCTCACCACATTAACCAAGCTCATGGGGCAGCCTCACTGTTTATACCGTAGCACACTATGGATAGGTAGTGGGGTAGTTAATACCCTTTCCTAAATCCTGTAGGTTATGTCAAATATTTTAATGGGACTAAAAAGATCCCCAATATCACATTACCTCAATATTTTAATCATCCCATGGATCTGATACCTATGTGGGTTATCTTTTAGTCACTCCCCTCCCCCACAATATTTTGAACTTTAGGATTCCTCCAGCATTGCTTTTCTTTTAATAAGGCTCACTACCGATTACATTCAGAAAAGGGCTTGTGTTGGGGAGAGAAACTCATTGGAGTTATATTCAAGGCCTAACACTCCCCCATGTTTAATTTGGTACATGGGGAGAATGTACCATGGAAAAGCCTCACTTTCCAGTTATAGTGACCAATATCATGGCACAACCTCATTGGCCCCACCACAACACCATGTAGAGAGGAATTGGGGAAGTTAATCCCTATCTAAAATCTTATAGGATATGTTATACATTTAAGTGAGTCTAAAAGAAATTTATTTTCCCAAATATAATTATAAAATATCATATAATAAAATATTAGGGTGCGATAACCCAAGTATTTAAGAACAACCTTCAAGATAAATCTTTATAGCTCAAAGTAAAAAAATTAGTTATCAATGTCACTTACAAGAAACATACAATAAATGGTGAGAAATATTTGAGA
This sequence comes from Viscum album, assembly GCA_963277665.1. Lineage (NCBI taxonomy): Eukaryota > Viridiplantae > Streptophyta > Magnoliopsida > Santalales > Viscaceae > Viscum > Viscum album. The sequence continues at coordinate 1,878,757,243 of OY728165.1, read as the reverse complement.
CGAATTAATGTGGTAGTAATTGAAATAAGTAAAAAATTATATAATTCTAAATAATACAATCAATTATGGAATGTATCCATCTTAAATGAAATAAGTTAAGAAAAATTATCATAACAAAATAAAAGAGATTTGAGTTGGAAAAAATCTCTACTATTAGGGTAGAAATTAAATCAATAGCTTTTTAAAGAAGGGAATATGTTTTGGAGTTATATAACCCATGAAATAAAAAAAATATGATAAAAAATATTCCATGGATAGTAAATACCCAATACAAGGAAAACATGGTCCAAACATATATTATGTCTCCAAGGATTATAATTAAGACCAATAAATCCATTACAACAGTAGAAACTTTTCATTCCAAAAACATATTGAAATATATGATTTAAAATTAAAGATTAAATATCATGAAAAATAATATAATAGTCATAAAAACTATAAAACGGGTAATAAATAAACCATTAAAAAGAAAACATAGTGAATAATATGACATATTTCTCAAGGAGTGAAAATTTGAAACAAGAAACCCTCACCTTAATACATTATTACTCAAAATGTACTCTAACATCATGCATTAAAAATAATTATAAAACCAACTCTTTTCATAAAATTTTTCATATATATATCCTTTTAAAATATTAATTGATTACTATTATCTACATACATATTAGTTAGTTTTATTTTTTCGATATTGAGTGTGAGTAATCTTGATCATTTTGAACTAGTTTCATAATAGCGATGTTCTTATTTATTATTCTTAAAAATGTAATCATTACTAGATAAAAAATGTAATGTAATTGATTTTTTATAATCAATTGTATTGTTATATTTTCATTTTATGTTATTTTTGGTTTTATCCTTAATGATTAATTTGGTGATGAAGCATATTTCTATGATTCTTAGCGAACTAAGGGTTTTTCTAAAATATTGAATTTAAAATTTAAATTTCCATTATAAATCCAAAAAACTCATTATTTACTAATATTTAACATATAATACTAAAAATAAAATTCCTATAGTCATCCATGATATAAATTCATAGCATTTTTCAATTATGTCCTAAAACCAACCCAAATAGAAACATGTCATAAAGAAAGGATGATTATGAAGGGATAATGCTTTGAAATCATTATAAACAAGAATAATGATCTTATTTAGTGTTATTAGTTTGTTATATCATATTTTTAAATAAATATAATAATAATAAAAATTAAACAAAGTTATTTCATATTATGAACAAATAATTTTTTTAAAATTCTCTTTTGGAAGGTTTAATTTACAATGATTTTTTACTACTCATATTATTAGTATTTTGTAAAAATTATATTTGAAATAACATAATAATTTCATAAAAATAATATTTATCCATTTAATAAAATCTCTCTATATACCATGTAAATATGTAATGATATAAAAATCAAAAATCAGTCGTTTCATGGTGGTGGTAGTCCGCACGTATGTATGGATGATGATTTCATTTTCTATAGAATAGGGAAAAGGAGTAATATGGTTTATCATTTAAGAATATAAAATATATCCTAAATATAAAACTAATATATAAAATTCCATATTATTAACATCATTTAAAGGAAGTTAAGAAAGATGAAACATGTAACACCATGGAGTCGGTAGTCCACACAATGCATGAATAGAGGTTTCATTTTTATTAGTAGAAAAAGAAAAGTTGGTTAACTCTTATAGATTAATTATAATAAAATATAATTATAATAATTTAATTAATTTTATAATTTAAATATTTTTTAATATAATGTTTGGATGAATAAGTTTATATAATGAAATAGAAAAGAGAAAGGTGTGGTTATAAATTTACACCTCCCTTCTTGGATTATATTCTTTGTAAAGGGGGTTTAGCCTCTGAGGGATGGTATTTTAATAATATAAGAAACAAAATAAGGTGACTAGTAATTTTAAGAAGATTTTTATATAGATATTTGTTTGAAATAATTGGTTTTTAGTTTGATTGTATGTGATGATAAGAGTTCACCTTTTATAAGTGAAATGGGATTTCATTTTTGTAAATAACCTAAAATTATTAATAATGGGATGTAATTCTCAAGGACATTAGATCCAAAATTATGAAATAATGGATTATAGAAGATATAAAAGTTTATAATGGCCTAAAAGCACATTATAACACATTTTTTAACATGTTTTAAACACTTTACCATTAGTTTTTACAATTTTACAAATTTAACATTTTGTTGTGGTAACATGTTTTTTCTTTAGTAAATCATTTTTATGCCTAAAAATAAAATTGACCGTATTAAATAATATATACCTACTGATTATAATTATTAAACATATTTAATAATATTATATATATTATTGTGATATGATTTTGTTTTAAAATATAAATGTATAATGAATTAAAATAGTTTTATTTTAAAATGTGAATTAAGTGTTAAAATATAAAATAGAGGTTCCTAAATTTGAATAAATATTTTAGATTTATAATTTAACTTATAAAATTTATATTAGTTGTAGAAAACTCTTTAAAATATCTATGACATGTTATTATAATAATAATTTCATCAAACCACGGTATTTGTAAAAACGATATATTGGACTATTCACATAAAAAATCAATCCTTCCAAAAAAAATCCATAAAATTCGTATTAATATAATATTGAACTGGTAATCCCAAAAATTAAGTTAATTTATCATATAAGAACACTAAAAATTAATTTTACATTTAAATAAAACTATTAAATATAACAGAAAACTATTTTTATAGTAGCATAACTCTTTTATAATTTTAACCATTCTCATTCATATTTACCATCATTTAATAATTAAATTAATATTAACAATTATTCATATAAAATATATTTTATGACAATTAATCACGAGTTTCATAGAGAATAAATACATATCACATGGAAATGAAATAATTATAAAAATACATTTCTATGAACAAAATGATTGTATTACTAATATTATCTCTATCAACTGAATTTCATAGGTATTAAAAGTAACCATTATATTTGTTTCTATAAATAATTTATAAATACAATAGATTTATTTATTCCCCCTAATTTAATGGATTGGTCTTAATGGTCATTCTTAATATTTATATCTTCATCAAAATAAATTCTGGTTTCTTTTAGGTTCATAATTGCAAGTCAAGAAGGCTATAAAACACATTGACTTATTTATAGTTAATCATATATTAAAATCTAGGGTAGTTATATTCTCCCTTAATAAATTTCATCATCTTAATTTTTATTTTTACACACTGATGAATTTAGGTGAGGGTATTCTTTTCATATTTTTCATTTAAGATATAAATTTTGATAAAACCTCCAACTCACTCTCTTAGGGAAGATTAAGCTACTTATCATTCCTCCAACAAAATTTATCTTTTATACACTTATATACTCAGGTTTTCATATACCATATTTATAATTTATCCAAAATATTACATTCCCAAAACCATAGAAATCTCCAAGATATTAAACTTCTCTGATATCATATATTCCTCCAAAATATTACGCTATCATTAAACCTTAATTGTATTAATCACTAGTTCATAAAGTTAAAAACTAATAAATATATATAATAACTGAAAAAATGAGAAAAAATTTACCAAAATTATCAGGGCCACTTTTTCATTAAATTAATAAGAAATTTCATTGTAATAAATACTATAAAACTCAATCTCCTCAAAAATAAATCCACCCTTTATTTCCTAAGAATTAATAATATTTACACCTAATATTTTTCCATATCATAATCATGTGTTCTTGAATAGTTATCCCTATAAATATAACCATTTCATAAAATCTATTTTCAAGGTATTTAACTACATTTAATATATGTATCCAAACCTTCAAAGTAGAACTACTAATGAAAATCCATAGATATTTCACATAATTCTTACAAATGTTAGAATATATCATAATATATTGATAAATATCACTCACTGATAAAATTAGTTACACAATAAGGATTTAATTTCTATTAAAATATCAATCTCACTACCTTATGTAAGATAAAAGAACTCCAATTTTCCATTATAATAATCATATAGTAGAATTATCTACCATTTAAGTATGCTTCCTTATTCAATTGTACGACATGAAAGTTTATATATATATATATCCCAGTTTATTTGCACGATCTTGTTTCAGAAAATAATAAACCCCAGTAATTTATGGTAATTTTCAAAAATTGAATATGAAAACATTAATATGAATTTATGTCCCCCAATAACACCCTTTTTTAACATATGATACTTTTCATTCAACTTATGACTCAATTTGTTCAATAATAGTTTATCCTTGGTCGTATTACTCTTAGGTTCTCTACCATAATTATTTAACAGCAACCTTGATTTCATCATAAAGGTTTTTAAATTGAATATGATTAAACAAAGTATATCTCTCAAGACTGTCAAACTAGGTTTGCAGTTAGGCCCCTTTATCACGCACAAGGTGATTATTGAGTAAATACACAATCCAACCTTTTATGGGTTTTTTCCCCAAGCTACATATCTACCAAATCATGATTCCACTTGTACTATAAAAATGGGGATATAGTTTCTAAGACTTCCACAAAATCTCTATTTTACCAATACATCACTATGATATCCCAAAATTTGACTTATCTGTTAGACTTGTCCATAGGGTTTTAAATAAAGTTCATCCTCATCCGTAAAATAAATAATATTATATAAAATTACCAAAAGTTTCATCTATAACATATAAATTATGATCAAACATAACTTATAAACAAATAAATTATATTCAAACAACATAATAACTACTTTAATTATCTAAACCCTTATCTAATACTAACATGGATGCCCCAAAACCTTACTCCGGGATCTAATTCTATAAACACATAATTTACAAATTGTCTTCAATACGAGTGATAGATTCTCAAACATTTATAACACATAATTACATGACATAAAAAAACATTTCAATACATTCATTTCCAAGATATTTTAAATTTATATCATTAGAGAATTTGGATACAATAACCCATGAATTTCTCAACAAATCGATATTTGTTCCAATATATAAGAACCCCTTTAATTCATGATAAGTCTTCAACATACCCCAAAAATTATACACATTTCTATCTCGTTAGATTTATCATTTGTAATATATTCCATCATAACTTGGGGAAATATAAACATAACAAAGTGTGAACTCAAAAACTCAGTGATGGAAAATATAGAACCGTGGTAATCATGAAATAAAAAAGGCCTAAATATTATGGTAGGAATATTTAATCATCATAATTCCAAGATCAAATAAAACAGAGAGAATGATATATCCAGAGATAGGGATGTAAATAAATTGATCATGTGGATAATAATAATTGAATTCATGGTGATGAAATTCATTATGTTGTGTATCTTGAGATTACTTTCATGACCTCATACGAGAAATAATTCTCTATATCAAGACCATAGTCAAGATATCATTTTGAATTGGGTAAAAATACACTAAATAATGAAACAATTTTCTTTCATGAGACTAAACAATGGATTGAGGGGTTATACAATGTCCGACCCCACCCAAAACTTTTTTAAGTCTAATGATTTCATAATATAAGATAGGGAGTAAAAAATAATCCATTATCTTTTATAATAATCATACATATTGGAATAAAAACATATAGAATACCAATATATTTCCCCATGTAATGCCCTTATCTGGCTCACCTCTGAGATGGTGGCGGGACCGGTGGGTTACATAACCTCAAGCGCATCTCCTCGAACGCCAGAGGCTGCCGACTATCTGCAAGGGCACATTTGTGTTCATGGGGGAGACTATGCCCTCATATGTAATAAATAATATCCCAGTGGAAGTAACCAGCAACAATAATAAATAGAAAAAGCGTGTAAAGGAATAAACTGTAGAAGAAGAAATATAATTAAATCCATTAGAAAGATAAAAACCAAGTGCAGAAGCTCAAAAAAGAATGTCATGCCATGATATGAGTCTAAACTGAAAGTATGGAAACAGAACTCAAACACATAGTCAACTAAAAGAAAATACACAAGCAGAAACTACATCACGAGAATGGTCGGGTCCTCTACCTCTGTCTCCATCCTAAGCAGTAATGAACAGTCAAGCATTGGAAGCATCATGCTTTCCTTTGTCAATACCTGCAAGCATGTAATCTACTCAGGTGTCAATGACTCCCGAGCAGGGTGAGAGATAAAATCCCAGTAGGCCGGCACCCATGGTGTCTAATCCTTTCCATTTTGTGAAAAAATAAAAATGAAGGGTTCCATTACATAACCATGTCAAATAAATATACTATAGTGGAATGAAATAAATAAGTCATCTCAGGTCCCAAATGGCACCCATGCCTAGTCACCTGCTTCAGCCTAAGCTGATAGTCTGATAGGATACCTATCCGCAGAAATGCAAGAACATGTATATATATATAACCCATAAAGAAAGGTAAAACCTGAAAAAAGTATACCCCAAGCTTGGGCTTTAACTTGGAGTCTAAATCCAGTGCCAACAAGGTGCACTTCCACATATCAGGGGAAATATCTCAATTCTCAAGAGACTCAATTAGTAATAACATAAACATTAAGTGCATCATTATTTAAGGTTCAAGTTGATATTTTTAGTCTGAGCCCATCCCGAAGGTATAAGTGCAGAACATCCATCAATTTAACCAATGCCACCGACCCCATCCAAGGAAATCTCTCAAAAGACCAAGTATCGCCTAAGGCATGGCTTTACCCAGTGTCCATCCCGAACTCACAAAAAGTGGTCGAGTGTCATCCAAGGCTAGCCTAGACACATTGCCAAAATATTTGTCCTGATGGGCCCTTTTTGAACCGATATCACTCAAAAGCATTAAAAGTACATGGAAGTCTCGGGCCAACAAAGACAACGGAACCGCCCCCCAGCACATAAAGGTAACACGTCATGAACAGAGGATCTAAGAATGGCCCTTAATACAAGACCTGCCTCATTTCCCCGCCCTGATTTTAATTAATTTTTTCATAGTGGTAGATATGAAACAATCACCATATAATGTTGCAGCTTGAAAACTAACCAGATACATTAGTTCTTCACAAGGAATAAATATAACAGTATATCATAACAACTTGCAAGTAAGTATACATATCATATCAACCTCAATGGATAATGAATATTTAAATAAGAATTCATTCATCATAACAACTTTCAAGGAAGTATACATATCATATAAACCTCAGCAGATAATGCATATTTAAATAAGAAGCAGTTCAACATAACAACTTTCAAGGCACTCTACATATCTTATCAACCTCAGCAGATAATGAACATTTAAATAATATGTAGTTCAACATAAAAAGATCCAATGATCCAAAAATTCAAGTTCAGGTTCAAAGAAACTATTTATTGAATTTAATTATCAAAAATGGGATTTGAAACATATGCAATTAATTAAACAATAAACCCAACTAATGATAGATTACACCGACAACGTCGACACAACCAAAGGGTTGTCCGACTTTGTTTCAACCATTTAAACAACTGTTTATTAAATTTTAAAATAAAAAATGGGCCACGCTATACCTGTAGTTAATTAAATTAATAACCCGGCTAACAGAAAGATACACCGAAAATGTCAGCACGCCCAAATGGGGGTCTGATCATGTTTCAAAAATTCAAACAAATTTATTTAAGGTTATTAAGGGTGAAACAATTAAGAATACCCATTAAAGTAATTAAAATGGGTAAAATTGCACAAAGCCGGTAGGCACCGACTAACGGAACAATGAAATTTTTTTATAAATCGCAAAAAACGGAGGAAAAGTGAGTAGGAACCCTACCTTATAGTCGTACATGACTCTAAGATCATTGGTGGTCTTTGAGTTGACCTAAAATGGATGAAAACGAAGGATTTTAGAAAAACCACAAAATATGGTAATAATCTTTCGCGATGAACTGTGCACATATTACTCAACGAAAATGCACGATTCCAATTGTGCAACGTTAGACATTCCCTAAGGTTTACTGCACACCTGATGGAGAAGAAATCAGATTTCATAATTTCTTTTTATACTTTATTTCTTTCTCTTAAATGTTCTTTAAATATCTTATTAATCTATTCCAATCCCTAATTAATTATTTAAAACCCAAACACCATGTCAATGCACGATGTGACATTTTTAATGAAACATCTGCAATTATTTAAATTAAATAAAAAGATACCTGGGACCCGCAGTGTGGTAAGCAGGTGCGTGCCTTGGGTCACTTAATTAATTATACTACAAAAAGTAAAAATGGCATGTACCTGATTATGTTCGGGAAGTTTCAACCTACCCTCCTTAAGATAACTCGTCCCCGAGTTTCCCTTCCGAGGGTAGTGAAATTTCGGCTGAGAAGAGTTTTGGCCCTTTTACACGTACATCCATCCCTCACTCCCAGGTCTCGTCCTAAATGCGCCCATGTTGCCATAACACCCAGACCAGTGGGCCTGACTTGCCACAGAGGGATTTCATGCTACGATCAATGATACAGATTAGATGCTCTGTATAGGATGCATCAGCTTTAAGCTCTATGTCGTCAAGGTCAAAAGAATCACATGGGTCTGGATGATATTTTTGAAGCTGAGATACATGGAAGACGTCGTGCATGGCATGATACCTCTGAGGTAGTAGTAACCGATAGTCTACAGTCCCAACTCTCACCACTATCTCGAATGACCCAACATATCTCGGTGATAACTTCCCCTTCCTCCTGATCTGCCTGTGACCCAACATTGGAGAAACACACAGAAAGAATCGATGTTCCACCTCGAACTTCAGTGGTCTATGGCGAAAATTGGTATAAGACTTTTTTCCGGACTGATATGTAGAAATACGCTTTGGAATCTGCTGAACTTGCTCAGAAGTCTCCTAAACAAGATAAGGACCCAACAGAGCTGCCTCACCTACTTCGAGCCAGCAGAAAGGTGAACGACATGTTCTACCATAGAGGGCCTCATACAGAGCCATTTGAATTGTCTCCTAGAAGCTGTTATTATAGATAAACTTAAAAAGATGTGAAATCTTCTCCCAATAACCTCCAAATCAAGGATACATGCCCGTAACAAATCCTCTAACACTCGTATAGTTCTCTCAGACTGCCCATCGGTCTGGGGGTGATATGCAGTACTCAGACGTACCTGTGATCCCAGTGCTTTTTTCAACCCTTTACAGAACAGTGACGTAAAGAGAACATCCCTATCCGAGACAATATAATAAGGTACACCATGAAGTCCCACAATCTCCCGGATATATATCCTTCCCAACTCATCAATCTTAAAGGTCTCTTGGATAGGAAAGAAGTGTGCAACCTTGGTCAACCTATAGACAACCACCCATACTGCATCGCTGCTTCGACGAGATCTTGGAAAGCCTGTAACAAAATCCATGGTGATGTCATTCCATTTCCATTCAGGAATGGATAGATACTGTAGGAGTCCAGCAGGTCGCTGATGCTCTACCTTCACCTGTTGGCAGGTGGAGCACTGAGTGATGAAACCTGCTGTCTACTTTTTCATACCAGGCCACCAAAACTGTGGACTCGTGCCTCAATACATCTTGGTCAGTCCAGGATGATCTTCCCAAATAGATGTGTGAGATTCCTTTATCATATCTTCTAGTATACCTGAAAGAACCCATACATGGCCATGGTAAAAGAGAGTTTCACTGCCATCAATAACCCAACTAGGAGATGGGTTATATCCTGAAAAAATTTCCCTCAAAACGATACCCTTAGGGTCAAACAAATGTTGCCTACAGACTTTATCTATAAGAGATGATGTCACTATAAGAGTTGTTAAAACTGGTTTTCCACTCTCCTCCAGAACCTCCAGATACTTCTCTGAAAAAAGACCATCATCTGTCACTCACTATTCAAAACCTATATGGATGTCTCTGTGTCTTCTGGAATAAAGAATCATCCACAAAATTTCCTTTCCCCAGGGTATAAGGAAGCTCAAAATCCAACAAATGCAAGTATTCAACCCACCTGGGTTTCCATAAGTTCAAGTCTCGTTGAGTGGAAATATATATCAAGATTTTATGATCAGTTTAAAAAAATCTCTCTCCCAAAAAATAGCATCTCCAAAAATGTAGATCATGGACCAAATCTACCAAATTAAGGTCATAGGTAGGGTAGTTCTGGTCATGGGGTCTCAGCTAGCAGGATCCATAAGTCACGAACCGATCACCCTACATAAAAACTGCACCCATTCCAATTCCTGAAGCATCACCATATAATGTATACCTCTTACCTGGATCAGAAAGAATCAGGATTGGGGATGAGGTTAGTCATCCATTTAATTACTAAAAGGACTATTCACAAGCTTCGGACTAGATGAACTTCACACCTTTCTTATTAAGGGTCTTAAAAGGCACTACATAGTGGGAGAAATCCTTGATGAATCACATGAAATAGCCAGAAAGCTCTAAGAAATTGTGGATGTCAAAGACACTCTTGGGATACTCACATGAAACCATGACACTCACATTTTTTAGGTCAACTGATACCCCTACTTCAGATATAATATGGCCCAATAAGTGCACTTTATCAATCCAGATGTGGCATTTACTGAGCCTAGAATATATCTTGTGCTATTTCAGTGTACTCAAATCGATCTCAAGATGGTTTTCATGGTCATGTCTGGAATGTGAATACACTAAGATGTTGTCCACAAAGACTACCATAAAAGAATCAATACATGGATGAAAAACCTGGTTCATCAGGGCCATGTAGACTGCTGGTGCATTCGTGAGTCCGAAAGGCATAACTTGTTACTCATACAAGATTTACCTGCTTCGGAACATTGTATGTGGTATGTCAAATTGTCTCACACGTACCTGGTGATATCCCGACTTCAGATCAATCTTGGAGAAAACAGTTACTCCCCAGAGCTGGTCAAAGAGATCATCTATATGAGGAAATGTTTATCGTTCTTTACCTTGAGCTGGTTGAGTCGACGATAATCCACACATAACCTTAGGGTACTATCTTCTTTCTTGAAAAAAAGGACAGGTGAACCCCATGAAGATGTGTTAGGTCTGATGAAACCCTTAGCCTCGAGGTCTTCCAGCTGATTTTTGAGTTCCTGAAGCTCTGTTGGTGCCATCCTACGGGAATTAATTGACATTGGTTCCGCACCTGGAATGAGCTCAATAGTAAACTCCACGTCTCTCATAGGAGGTAAGACATAGAAACCATCATGGAAGATGTCCCAAAAAAGGTTCACCACTGGAGGGAATTCAACTAGTTGTATTTCCTGGTCGCTCATGAAGTGACTTGCCAACTGAATGCTCAGTCTTCCCAACCTTACATATTTAAGCTTAGCTTGGTCTGCCTACAGATCCCATTATCCATTGTGAATATATGTGTCACCCTCAGGGGATGTGGAGGAGACCTGAAGATGATAAAAACCCACTTGATCATGATAAGGGGCGAGCTAGTTCATACCAAGAATGAATTCTATTCCAGACACATCAAGGATATAGAAATTCCAATCAAAATTGTAACTACTTATATCAAGGGGGTACTCTTGGCACTGGTGTATGCCCTCTTTTCTAACCCTAAGTGGATTGTCGAGATACATGACACCGCAGTGATACTCAATTTGAAAACCAAGACTCTCAACAACAGTAGCAGAGAAAAAGTAGTAAAGAATGTGAGAAAACTAAAAGAAAGGCACAACGAGGTTAGGTACATAGCATGCCTATGAGCACTTGACAATAGACGACCCACCTCAAGAGCTGGGTTTTGATATAGAAGAGATAACTAAAACGGATTATTAAATAGTTCTACAACCAACTCCTAGGTTGAGTCAGGATAATATATAACATACTAACACAACCTTATATTTAATAAACCAATGAGTCAAAATTTTACCAATAGGTATAATAGCACTCACACGAAATAGGTAAATGCACGATGAAAGTAGATATGGCGTGGAAATATGCATGGAATTAAAATACTATAGTGTCTATCATGATGCATGGGATGTTTTTCCCTCGTATCATCGGGCTACACTGGTAAAACGATTATTTTAATAATACCATCACTATAACAACACAATACAAGTGAGTCACCCAAGGTGAAATCATATCAACTGTAACTGGCATAATCAATAAGATCAATCCCAACCCAAGAATTTGAGTTTTCCCTTATACATGGGTTAGCTACGTCCAAGAACATAGTACATCCCAAATGTCTATATCATAGTCTCCTACCTAACAAAAACATCATGAAAAAAGGAAAAACCACCTCTGATACCACATTGTAATGCCCTGACCTAACTCACCTCTAAGACGGTGGCCAGACCGGTGGGTTTCATAACCTCAAACAGATCTCCCCAAATGCCAGAGGCAACTGAATAGAAGTGAGGGCTCCTTTGTGTATGTGGGGGAGACTATGCCCTCATAGGTAATAAATAATATCACAATGGAAGTAACCAGTAACAATAATCAATGGAGGAATAATGTAAATGAATAAACTGCAGTAGAAGAAATATAAATGAATCCAACTGAAAGATAAAAACCAAGTGTGGAAGCTCACAAAAGAATGTAATGCCATCATATGATTCTAAACTGAATGTATGGAAAAAAGAACTCAAAAACATAGTCAACTAAAAGAAAAGACACAATAAGCAACTACATTGCGAGAAAAGACCGGTCCTCTTCCCCTATCTCCAACCTAATCAGTAGTGAACAGTTAATCTGTCATGACCCGACCCAACGGGGCTCGAGCCGCGACTCCCCAAGCCCGCCTCCAATAGGCCAGGGGCTGGCGACCAGTGCTGAGTAGGCTATCACACACATGGGAGGCATTAGCCTAAGGTACCTGTACACACGCACCCACAAACACCTCCATGAAACAGTGCAGAGATATAGAAACTGAAAAGTAAATGCATGCATACAATCTATCCCAAACCAGAGTGCAACAGCAAAAGTACAAGGGAAAAACAGGGCCCACCAAAAGAAAACTACAAAGCGCGTCTAACTTGCTCTGAAGAAGGGAAACTCTGCCACAAACACCCACCGAAAAGCTCCCTCGGCCCAGCTCCGGTAAACACCCCGGTCGACTCGCTCACTAAGCTCCGCCTACTCCGGGTCCTCCTGGGACTCCGTCAAAAGGCCTGTGGTCTGCACAAGACACAAGCATGTGCGGGCAAAGCCCTTGCAGGGGTGAGTATAAACATACTCAGTAGGCACCCCAAAAACCGAAAACCCAAGGGAGAAACTGAAAGGCAACAGTCCGCTCAACCCAGCCAGAGGGAACCCAAATGAGAGAGAAACTCCATCTCGTGACCATCCTCGGCTAAACACAACTAGTCAGCTCAGCTCAGCTCCGGTGTATGCCCATACATACACCTTGAACAATCCAGATATACATAGCTCACGCCACAAAGCCACAAGAGGTACCGACCTCATCACCAGCAACTGTCCACAACCAGGAGAGTACACCACGAACACTGTCATACCAGATGACACTCATCCGAGAGATACACTCCATCGGGTTACTCGCAAACATCACAGACGCTCACCCGAGAGACCACGCTCATCGGATAGCATCACTGAGGAAACATCGCTGAAACAACATAACCACCAAACTCCTCGGAGAGGGGATCGCCACTAGGGTCCGCTAGGGGATACCAAGACCCACTCCGGTATACGTAACTCACAGATAGGGGATCACTCCCAGGGTCCGCTGGTGGATACCACGACCCGATCTGGCATACGTAGTTCTCACAGATGGGGGATCACACCCAGGATCCGTTGGGGGATACCACAACCCGATCTGCACTCGACAGAAGCTTCACACTCAGATAGAGGATCATCGTCCATATAAATATGGTCACGACGATACCGGAACCCTATCTGGGATAACTCGCAATGGAGGGGATCGAACCGACGATGCCACAACCCTACCGAAACCACGCGCTGAGTAGGGGATCGCATAACCAACGATACCGCAACCCTACCGACACCAAGCGCTGAGTAGGGGATCGTATAACCAACGATGCCGCAACCCTACTATAAACATCATGCTGAGTAGGTGATCGTAAACCCGACGATGCCACAACCCTACTATGCACGACCCACCGAGTAGGGGATCATATTCCCGATGATGCCACAAACCCTACGGGGTTAACCTGCTAGATAGGGTATCGCTGCCCGTGAATAAGTGGTCACAGCGATACCAAGAACCCGATCTAGGGTAAAGATGTTAGAGGATCCACTCCGGGCCCACCGGATGGATACCACAACTCTAACAGTTTAAACATCCCATCGAGAGGATCACAATCCCATACGAAGGTTGTGATACCACACGAACCCTCGTAGGAACGAACCAAGGGAGAACCCTCAACCACTGCTGGTCCAAACGTCGCTAACCCGAGCGACTCGCCCCAAAGCCACAATGCGCACCTCCGAAGCCAAAACCGAGGCCATCATCGCGTTCCACGCGGAAAAACATGCAGGATAGGCTGTTTACTCGCCCGAAACGGAGCACCGGTGAAAACGACATTATTCACCGTAGCTAGCTCGTGCGGGGCCCACACAACGATCCCGAAACCCATCGGGCGGATCACACCACGGCGATCCCCTCGGAAAAACAAGCGGAATCGACTACTCGCTCGCCCAAAACGGACACCCGGTGAAAAAGGTACTATTCACCGAAGGCCGGCTCTGGTGGGGCCCACGCCTGGATTCCGCAACTCGTCGAACGGATCACGCCATTGCGATCCTCTCGGAAAAACACACAGGATCGACTATTCATCCGCCAAAATCGGACTCCTGGTGTAAAAGCTGTGTTTCCCCGCAAACGCCAAAACCCGGCCTCGTGGGGCCCGCAACCCGTTTGCCGTCCCAACACCCGGAAACCATCTCAAAAAGTTTGTCATACCATCAGGGTCCCAACGCCACTGACGGCACGTCAAACGGACGCTCCAGGTAGAGGTTACAACGGCCCGATGTCGTAAAATAATAAAATAATATTATTTTATACGACGTTTCTCGCTCCCGGGCCACGATCCCGAACCTTTAAACCCTAAAACCCACACCGGAGGGTTCGCCTCATCGTTAGGGTCACGTCGCCGCAAACGGCGCGCGAATCCGACTCCCGGAGTGCAAGATACGGGGGTTTAAAGACCCCCCGTATGCGAAAGAAAATGGCCGGACCGGCCGGTCCGGCCGGCCTGGACCGGCCGCCGCCGCCGGCGTGCCACCGCGGCTCCGCCGCGGGCCGCCGTGCGCCGCCGCGCTGGGCGGCCGGCAGCCGCGGCTCCGCCGCGCTGGGCGGCCGGCCGCCGCGGCTCCGCCGCGCCGGTGCCGCGCCGGAGGACCTTCCGCGGACCGCCGGGGGCACCCCGGTGGTCCGTTTTGCGATCTGGAGGCATCTACGCGACCCTCGGGACCCGATCTACACTGCTACAGCTTCAATTTTCAGAAAAACGCAGCAAAAATGGGATCGGGGGTTAAAACTCAAAACCGCCTACCTCGCGGACGAAACGCCGACGTTTTGCCTCAGATCCGCGCTCCCGAGCTTCCGTTGCGCACTCCTGGAACGTCCGCCGTCGAATTCTGAGCTCGTGGGCGCTCCGTTTTCTCGATTCGGCGGAGTGGCGGCGAAGAACGGCGAAGAACCACGAAGAACGATAAAAGGGGGGGGGCGCTGATATTTATATCAGCGGCCCGCCGGCGCCAAACCCGCCTCGGACCCGACGCCCGATGCGAACAAAAGTAAGGTCACCCCTAGGGTAAACGCGCCGTTCTGAACGCAACGGCGGTCTCAGATTTTCCATCCGAGACTCCGTTCAGAAGTTATTTGAGCCGACGCTCGCACACAAACTTGCCACTTATTTACGGAAACGCCCCTGGTGGCGTTTCTCACCGCAGGCCCGCGCCCGCAATGTTTACACCCCGCCTAGGGTAAACGGCACGTTCCGGACGCAACCGTGCCCTCAGATTCCCATTCTAAGCTACCGTTTAGGAGATATCACACCCCCTCCACGTGCATAGTATAAAAAAAACTTAATATTTTTATAAAATTAATTCCGAGCACACAGGACCTTGGAATCGCACGCCGTCTTCGCGCCTAGCTCTGGAATTATTCGTAGAAATATTCCAATGTCTGACAGGGCCAAAAACCCGAGTCGCTACATCCTCCCCCCCTTAGAACTTTTCGTCCCCGAAAAGCCCCAAGCACAAGGAAAGCGACTGAACTCTCAACTGGGTCTCACACACCTGCGATCCCACCAGCAACAACCACTCAGGGTCTTACCAAGGCCCTGAACAAAACTCGAGCAAGCAACGAAAGGAAAGAGTACCGCTAAACAGTGTCTGACAAACTACTGCAGTAAGTAGAAAAGACACAAGGCGTACCTCTATCCATCTGTGGTGCCTCTGGGTCAACAGCCTCCAGGGCATGCAGCTGTCCTCACCCTCGACCACCAGCTCCCTGAGCTAGGCATGGACCACCTGGGGGTGGAGGTGGTGGCAACTGGTGCTGTCTACCACCGCCTCCCGCTGCACCAGCTCCGACGCCACGTCCGACGCCCTGCGGACCTCCTTGCTCAAGACGCTGCCTCTGCCAAGGCGGTCCATCGACTGGCTCCCTCTCAGCAGCACGTCGGGTCGGACAATCTCTAGCAAGATGTCCCCGACCATCGCAAGAGTAACACCGCCTCTCCTACGGCTGACCAAAACTGGCCTGCGAGCCCTGTGAGTTCCGAGGCTCAGACCCCCATCCTGGGGTCACCTCCTGAAACGTCGGCCTCGTCCAGACCCCTGAGTCTGACGTCGGCTACCAGATGCCGATCCGACCAACGAATTCTCCGCTCTCGAGTTCCCAGCACTAACAGGCGAGATCTGCTCGGCCAGAAAGCTCTCCACCACCAGCGCTCGCTCCAGCACTCCAGCATAGGTGGGCAGACACAGGGAAACCACACATGCTCGGATATCCCGGCGTAATCCCTGCTCGAAGGTCCGATCCCTAAAGAGCGGGTCTCGAACCATATCCAGGGAGTAGCGCGACAGGTCTGTAAACCTCGCTGAGTACTCCGACACAGTCAGGCTCTCCTGTCGAAGCTGTAGAAGCTCTTGGATCCGCACTGACCTCAGCGTCACCGGATAGAACTCCTCCCTGAAGAGCTTCTCAAACTCTGCCCACGTGAGCATCTCCTCGTCATGGGACTGCGTCACCAAACTCCACCATCGCCCGGAAAAACCATGCAGAAGGCTCGCCGCTAGGACCACCATCTGATCTGGAGGTGTCCTCACTAGGCGAAAAACACGGGTGACTTCCTCAAGCCAGTCATCAGCTGCCTCGGGGTCTGGATCACCCTGGAACCTCAGAGGTCGCTGCCTCTGGAACTCGTGTAGCGCACTCAGCCTGCGTGCAACCTCGTCCTGCACCGCCGGCACAACCAGCTGCTCAACAGGTGGTGGCTCAACTGGCAGACCACCTGGAGGTGCAACCTCAGAACCTACACCCTGCTCCACAGCCACTACACGAGGCGGGTCATCAGCACAATCCAGCTGCGGAACCCTCACTGGCTGTCGTCGTGGAGGCATCCTGAAATACATTCAAGACACACCACAGTCAAAGAGTATATCTGGAGAGCTGACTCAAGAAGGACAAGGAAAACCCAAAACCCAGTCCTATATGATGCATGCCCCATTATGTCCCCGCGACCAGTGTACGAATGTCCTGAGTCAAAAGGAAGGTTATCAGAGTCCTGGTGTATGGATACGTCGGTCGCCGCACCAACACTGGAGTCCCTGGCCTGAAAGTCGAACTCGAAACATCCTAACACTACCTCTATGCAACCCAAAACAAGCTCACAGCTAGACCAGCTACGCTTAGAGATCCCAAAGGTGGAACCTACTTTGATACCACTTTGTCACGACCCGACCCAACGGGGCTCGAGCCGTGACTCCCCAAGCCCGCCTCCAATAGTCCAGGGGCTGGCGACCAGCGCCGAGTAGGCTATCACACACATGGGAGGCATTAGCCTAAGGTACCTGTACACACGCACCCACAAACACCTCCATGCAACAGTGCAGAGATATAGAAACTGAAAAGTAAATGCATGCATACAATCTAGCCCAAACCAAAGTGCAACAGCAACAGTACAAGGGCAAAACAGGGCCCACCAAAAGAAAACTACAAAGCGCGTCTAACTTGCTCTGAAGAAGGGAAACGCAGCCACAAACACCCGCCGGAAAGCTCCCTCGGCACAGCTCCGGTAAACACCCCGGTCGATTCGCTCACTAAGCTCCGCCTGCTCCGGGTCCTCCTGGGACTCCGTCAAAAGGCCTGTGGTCTGCACAAGACACAAGCATGTGCGGGCAAATCCCGTGCAGGGGTGAGTATAAACATACTCAGTAGGCACCCCAAAAACCCAAAACCCAAGGGAGCAACTGAAAGGCAACAGTCCGCTCAACCCAGCCAGAGGGAACCCAGACGAGAGAGAAACTCCATCTCGTGACCATCCTCGGCTAAACACAACTAGTCAGCTCAGCTCAGCTCAGGTGTATGCCCATACATACACCTTGAACAATCCAGATATACATAGCTCACGCCACAAAGCCACAAGAGGTACCGACCTCATCACCAGCAACTGTCCACAACCGGGAGAGTACACCACGAACACTGTCATACCAGATGACACTCATCCGAGAGATACACTCCATCGGGTTACTCGCAAACATCACAGACGCTCACCCGAGAGACCACGCTCATCGGATAGCATCACTGAGGAAACATCGCTGAAACAACATAACCACCAAACTCCTCGGAGAGGGGATCGCCGCTAGGGTCCGCTAGGGGATACCAAGACCCACTCCGGTATACGTAACTCACATATAGGGGATCACTCCCAGGGTCCGCTGGGGGATACCACGACCCGATCTGGCATACGTAGTTCTCACAGATGGGGGATCACACCCAGGATCCACTTGGGGATACCACAACCCGATCTGCACTCGACAGAAGCTTCACACTCAGATAGAGGATCATCGTCCATATAAAGATGGTCACAACGATACCGGAACCCTATCTGGGATAACTCGCGATGGAGGGGATCGAACCGACGATGCCACAACCCTACCGAAACCACGCGCTGAGTAGGGGATCGCATAACCAACGATACCGCAACCCTACCGACACCAAGCGCTGAGTAGGGGATCGTATAACCAACGATGCCGCAACCCTACTATAAACATCATGATGAGTAGGGGATCGTAAACCCGACGATGCCACAACCCTACTATGCACGACCCACCGCGTAGGGGATCATATTCCCGATGATGCCACAAACCCTACGGGGTTAACCTGCTAGATAGGGGATCGCTGCCCGTGAATAAGTGGTCACAGCGATACCAAGAACCCGATCTAGGGTAAAGATGCTAGAGGATCCACTCCGGGCCCACCGGAGGGATACCACAACTCTAACAGTTTAAACATCCCATCGAGAGGATCACAAACCCATACGAAGGTTGTGACACCACACGAACCCTCGTAGGAACGAACCAAGGGAGAACCCTCAACCACTGCTAGTCCAAACGTCGCTAACCCGAGCGACTCGCCCCAAAGCCACACTGCGCACCTCAGAAGCCAAAACTGAGGCCATCATCGCGTTCCACGCGGAAAAACACGCAGGATAGGCTGTTTACTCGCCCGAAACGGAGCACCGGTGAAAACGACACTATTCACCGTAGCTAGCTCGTGCGGGGCCCACACAACGATCCCGAAACCCATCGGGCGGATCAAACCATGGCGATCCCCTCGAAAAAACAAGCGGAATCGACTACTCGCTCGCCCAAAACGGACACCCGGTGAAAAAGGTACTATTCACCGAAGGCCGGCTCGAGTGGGGCCCATGCCTGGATTCCGCAACTCATCGAACGGATCACGCCATTGCGATCCTCTCGGAAAAACACACAGGATCGACTATTCATCCGCCAAAATCGGACTCCTGGTGTAAAAGCTGCGTTTCCCCTCAAACGCCAAAAACCGGCCTCGTGGGGCCCGCACCCCGTTCGCAGTCCCAACACCCGGAAACAATCTCAAAAAGTCCGTCATACCATCAGGGTCCCAACGCCACTGACGGCACATCAAACGAACGCTCCGGGTAGAAGTTACAACGTCCCGAAGTCGTAAAATAATAAAATAATATTATTTTATACGACGTTTCTAGCTCCCGGGCCACGATCCCGAACTTTTAAACCCTCGAACCCACACCGGAGGGTTCGCCTCGTCGTTAGGGTCATGTCGCCGCAAACGGCGCGCGAATCCGACTCCCGGAGTGCAAGATACGGGGGTTTAAAGACCCCCGCATGCGAAAACAATGGTCGGACCGGCCGCCGCCGCCGGCCCGCCCTGGCCGGCGGCGCTCCGCCGCGCGCCGGCGGACCTTCCGCGGACCGCCGGGGGCACCCCGGTGGTCCGTTTTGCGATTCGGAGGCGTCTACGCGACCCTCGGGACCCGATCTACACTGCTACGGCTTCAATTTGCAGAAAAACGCAGCAAAAACGGGATCGGGGGTTAAAACTCAAAACCGCCTACCTCGCGGGCGAAACGCCGACGTTCTGCCTCAGATCCGCGCTCCCGAGCTTCCGCTGCGCACTCCTGGAACGTCCGCCGTCGAATTCTGAGCTCGTGGGCGCTCCGTTTGCTCGATTCGGCGGTGTGGCGGCGAAGAACGGCGAAGAACGACGAAGAACGATAAAAGGGGGGGGGGGGCGCTGATATTTATATCAGCGGCCCGCCGGCGCCAAACCCGCCTCGGACCCGACGCCCGATGCGAACAAAAGTAAGGTCACCCCTGGGGTAAACGCGCCGTTCTGAACACAACGGCAGTCTCAGATTTTCCATCCGAGACTCCGTTCAGAATTTATTTGTGCCGACGCTCGCACACAAACTTGCCACTTATTTACGGAAACGCCCCTGGTGGCGTTTCTCACCGCAGGCCCGCGCCCGCAATGTTTACACCCCGCCTAGGGTAAACGGAACGTTCCGGACGCAACCGTGCCCTCAGATTCCCGTTCTGAGCTACCGTTTAGGAGATATCACACCCCCGCCACGTGCATAGTATAAAAAAACTTAATATTTTTATAAAATTAATTCCGAGCACACCGGGCCTTGGAATCGCACGCCGTCTTCGCGCCTAGCTCTGGAATTATTCGTAGAAATATTCCAAAGTCTGACAGGGCCAAAAACCCGTGTCTCTACATAATCATCTGAAGCAACACACTTCCCTTTTTCAATACATACGAGCATTTAATCTACTAGGGTGTCAATGACGCCTGAGCCGGGTGTGAGATAAAATCCTAGTAGCCCGGCACCCATGGTGTCTAAACCTTTCCATTTCATGCAAAAATAAAAATGCAGGGTTCCCTTACATAACCATGTCAAAAAAATTTATTGTAGTGGAATGAAATAAATATGTCGGCTCGAGTCCCAAACATTACCCGTGCCTAGTCACCTACTTCAGCCTAAGCTAGTAGTCTAAATGGGTACCTATCAACAGAAATTCATGAACACACACACACACACACACACACATATATATATATATAACCTAGAAATCAAGGTAAACCCAAGAAAATGTGTACCCCAATCTTGTTATTTAACTTGGGTTCCATGTCTAGTGTCAACCAAGTGCACTTTCACATGTCAGGGGAAATATCTCAATTCTCAAGAGAGTAAATTAGAAATAACATAAACCTTAAGTGCATCATTATTTAAGGTTCATGTTGAGAGTAGGAGTCTGATCCCATCCTGAAGGTATCGCTATGGAGCATCCGTCAATTTATCCAATGCCACCGAGCCCATCCAAGGCAATCTATCGAAAGAACAAGTATCGTCAAAGCCATGGCTTTTCCCTAAGTTTGTCCAAATCTCAGAAAAAGGGGACGAGTGCCATCCAAGGCTGGCTTAGACACATTGCCAACAGATCCGTCCGGATGGAACCTTTTGGAACCGGTATCACTCAAAAGGATTAGAATTTCTAGGGAAGTCTCGGTCCAGCAAAGCCAATGACACCGCCCCCAGCACATAGAGATAATCTGTTAGGAATGGTGGATATAAGTGTGGCCCTTAGTACGATACATGCCTCCTTTCCCTTCCCTGAATTTAATTAATGTATTCATAGCAGTAGATATGACACAATCAGTATATAAAGTCATAGCTTGAAAACTAACCAGATACAACCATGCATCACAAGGAATAAATCTAACAGTACAACGTAACAACTTGTAAGGAAGTATATATATCACATAAACCTTAGTGGATAACACATATTTAAATAAAATGAAATTCAGCATAACAACATGCAAGGCTGTATACATATCATATCAACCTCATCGGATAATGAAAATTTAAATAAGAAGTAGTTCAACATAAAAACTTGGAAGTAAATCTACACATCATATCAACCTCAACGGATAATGCACATTTAAATAATAATTAGTTCAACATAAAAAAGTTATAATGATCCAAAAATTCATGTTCATGTCTAAATAAACTATTTTTTGAGTTTTATTACAATAAAAAGGGGATTTACAACATATGCAATTATTTAAACAATAAATCCATCTAACAAGAGATTACACCAACAATGTTAGAAAAAAAAGGCGTGTCTGACTTTGTTGCAATAATTAAAAAAACTATTTATTTAATTATAAAATAAGAAAAAGGGGTTGCGCTATACCTGCAGTAAATTAAATTAGTAACCTAACTAACGAAAAGATACACCGACAACGTCAGCATGCCCAAAGGGGTGTCCAATATTGTTTCAACAATTCAAAAACATTAATTTAAGATGATTAAGGCTGGAAAAATTAAGAAAAAACATTAATGTAATTAAAATGGGGAAAATTGCACAAAGTCAGTCGGCACCGACTAATGGCACAACAGAGCATTTTTATAAATCACAAAAAATGGACGGAAAGTGATTAGGCACCCTAACTTGTAGTCATATATGACTCTATGATCTGCAATGGGATTTGATTTGACCTAAAATGGATGAAAACTATGAATTTTAGAAAAACCCCAAAATAGGGTAATAATATTCGACGACAAACTGCATGCAAATTACTCAACAAAAATGCAAGATTCCATTTGCACAATGTTATCCTTTCCCTAAGGTTTACTAACACATGACAACACATTAATTGGATGTCAGACGGAGGAGTAGTGGCCATCTGAAGGGGCTGCTGGTTGGTGTGATGAGATTGAGGGTTGCGACGTAATGAGTGGGCGAGGGAGCAAGTAGAGGAGAAAAGAAAATAAAAAAGGAAAAAAATATAAGGAAAAAAACAAAAGAAAAAGATAAAATAAAACAAAAAATGGAAAGGAAAATAATAAAAATAATTAAAAACGGGAATCCCCCATTTTAATTATTTTCATTTTTCTCGTAACCCCCTCTTCATTTTATTTGAGAATTTCTTTTGATCCTTTTTTTCTATCTTTTAAATATTCATTAAATATCTTATTACTAATTTCCAATCTGTAATTAATTATTTAAATCCTGAACACTATTCCAAAGTGAGACGTTAAATTTTTCATGAAATGTCTGTAATTATTTAAATTAAATAAAAATCTGCCTGAGTCCCACAGTGAGGTGTGTAGACGCACACCCCGGGTCACTTAACTAATTAGAGTGAAAAAAGTAAAAATAGTCCACATCTGATTAAGGGAAGGATGTTACTCCCCATGTTAATAAAAAGGGTTACATGATCGTAAATCATTCTGATAAAGTAGTTGGATGGTTAAACGTTACATATTCAACTTGTCTGAGTAATGAATAAACATTTGTTTCAGTATAATAGAGATATGGATTTTCAATACCTCCCCAATCAATAATTAGAATATATTTCAATGTAAACATAGAAAAACACACTAACTATTAATTGGTGTCCAGTTAAATTAATAATTTCCCAAATTAATTGATGTAGGGATTTATGAGAACACCATTCAATCAATGAAATGGAAAGCAAGTTATTAAAAAGTAAAGTCACATGAAGAAATGGTTTTCCTAATAAAAATGTAGTGATAAATCATTCCTTTGAGAGAGATAATAACATTAAATAATCTATATAGAGAAATAATGTGGATGGTATTAAAATATCTTATGCCTAATGTAAAAAAGGAAACCCAGTAATATATTGACATAGATAAAAAATCCTTATAAAAGAATGGTTTCAACGATATCACACAAGAATGGATCAAGAATCAAAAATTTTGAAACCATGAGTTGAATCCCACAAATTATAAATATTTTTACTTTTTTTGTGGATAAATCATGTAACAATAATCCCATTAATATCACCCCCCTAGTTTCAAGTCAGTAATTTTTAATTCATGTATTTTAAATATATAAACTGTTTGGGTGAATTTAAGACGGTTTGAAAAACATTTGGAATATAATTGGGAATTTTTTACAGGTTCGTGGTTGGTGTATGGTTAGTGAAACCATGAAACAACTACATAACACCATGAACAAAGAGATAAGGGCTAAGGGGAAGATGCACAGGCTAGCAAACAGTGTGTCCAAACAGCGTGGACACCTAGGGAAACCCTGCAAAGAAGAATAGTGGGATTCTTCATGGTTGGAGCACGGTTTGTCTAACCATGCATGCCGATCTTTTGAGGTCCTCCTTGAGGTAGAGGTAGGAAAATATTTATATCATGGTTTTCCTAACCAAGTCACTAACCATGTATAGTTTAAAAACCAGTTCCTTAAAATGTGAATCTAGGTTGGGATTAAGATTTAACCACCCTTTTTTTCTCCAAAATAGACCTAAATCAAAATTTCTTCCTCGTGAAAGACGTATAGGCTTCCCTCGTCAAATTGGATGTGATATTAAGGTGTTTCATGGTTCATTTAAATCATATTCCTTTGGTAAGTCATCATTTATGGTAGTTTTTGTGGTTTTTTCTAATATCTACATCCATATCACTCTTAGTTTCATAGATCTACTTAACTAGGGATATATTTATGGTCGTTTATGCCAATCAGGGTTATTTTTATCCTTATTGATTGTAGGGGAAGAGATCTAAGGCTGTATTTTAGATATTCAAAACAGTTTTGTTGGTGTTTTAGTGTCGTTCATTGTTTTTGCCACAAATCCCAAGGAAGGTGGTTTCACTCTCGACTCATGTTCCAATAACAAGAAGTATTAGTTTCCAATTGATTTTTTTATAGAAATTGGTGGTGAAGTTATTTTAATTTTCTTGTTGGAAACCCTCTTTGGTGAAGGTTAATATAATTATAGAAGTTGGGTGTTTTTTATAAAGACAAATTGGTAACAGTATTTTAAAATTGTGATTTTAAAATGGTTGTTTGGTTTTGATGCATAGAAAAGATTATTAAATAAATTTGGTCTATTTAATTGAAATGGTTTATTGAATTGGTTTTAAATAATGGTTTGGTACTTTTGAAATGGATTATTTGTTTGGTTTTCAACCAATATTATGTTTTAATGAATTGGTTGAATTGGTTTAGAAAGTATAGAAATGCAAGTAGTTGGCTTAAATGGCTAAGAATCGATGGAATGGGATCGATAATAGTCAATAGAGTACCACCATCAAAGGTATGTTTTATGGATGTGAAGCTTCCACTATCAATATTGACACTAATCATGTCTGTAGGAATGTGTGTGGCCATGTGATATAGAATGTGTAATGATAATTGAATTTGTGGAATGGTTAGAATGACTTGTTTTGGTGATTTAATTGAGAGTTTGTTTATTTGATAAACCTATTTTAGTATCAAATTGTTTGGTTGTTCTAAATTATTGCACTATATCAAATGGTTTTTTATATAAATTGTTTTATATAAATGTGATAGCTTGTTCTATTCTAGTGGTATTAGTAGGAAAATCATTTGGGGAAATCCTACTGACTTTTATTACTCACCCCTTATTTGGAACATTGGTTCTCTTGTAGATTTTTTCTATTGGGATATAGGGAAATGTAAGGCATTGTACTTATTTTGTGGTCCTTTGCGATCATTGGGTGGTTTTGTGGACTTGGAACCTGGAATGTGTCTCAAGAAATGGAGTTATAATTGGTGTCATTGATTTTTGATGGTTTTTTCTTCCGCTGGGTTCTTTCATATTGGTAGTCTTCTACTATGGTACTCTATTATAGTTGGTTTTTTATTTCAATGTAATTACATTTAGTTGTTTTACCTTGTTATCATGCATCATATAGTGATTTTTTTTAGAATTTTAAGTGATGGTTGTCTGACTTTGAAAGGGAAAATTCTCCCCCACTTGTTTATGAATAACTCAACATTTATTGTCGGCATTTAGCATCGTTGAAATGTCTCTTAAGTCAATTTTGATATTCCACCACAACTAAAGCCAATGAGGAGGGGTGGGTTATTTTAAGTGGTATCAATTCCTTCGGTTCGTAACATGCAAGTGGTATTAGTGTTGGTCGGTCTTTGACTAGGTATTGACCTTCAGTCTTGGAGTTTACAATTCATTTGAGTTATTTCATGAGTTGGAATTGTAGAAAGGAGTAGGATTGTCGAGACATGGATGTCGATTATAAAAATATGTAGCTAAAATTTTTATTCTGGACATTAATTTATAGGGTATTTTGTTACATGATTGTTTGAGAAACATTTACATGATTTTGAATATCAATGTCATGGGTTTATCCAATGAGACGAGCATGATGTGCAGTAGAGAAATAAATTCCCACTAGAAATTCCTATATCATTTTGAGTAATGATTTATGATTTGAAACAAACAAGTAGTTTTTTTTAAATGTAAATTTTATTTTAAAATGTGAAATTTAGAAAAGGGATTGTGTGAGGTATTTTGAAAATAGTTTTATTTTCAAAAGCAAGTTGAAATTTTATCAAAAATGGTTCAACATGGAAAAAAGTGGATTTTTGGAAATCCTGGTTGCGATACATGATGTGGTATAATTTGAAGTTGACAAGAATTCAGTTTATATAGAGTGAGTCTTATAACTTTGTGTGTTTATAGAAATGCCACCTAGAAGGCATCATAAAACCCAACCCGAAAGAGACGCTTAGAACGTGGTTGCACATGAGCCACAGGTGAACCCACGACTAGTATAGAGTATCATACAAGCCTTTATAGCTATATATAGTAGGAATAAAAGTGATGATCCAAGGTAAGTGGATCATTCGGTTATGTTCCAAAAGCCTAATCCACACATATTTTATAGTGATTTAGAAATAGAGATGTTGGAGGTGTGGCAGAACATGATGAATTGAATATTCAATTTCCTTGGCACACCAGTGGAATTGAAATTTAGGTTGGTGATATATATTCTAGAGGATAATGCATTCCAATGGTGGGATTTAGTTGTTAAAGATAAACTAGATCAAGGCTTTGCATGGGAGGATTTTGAGGAATTGTTTATCAAACAATTCTATCATCATATGTTCAAAAATTCAAGAACATGATACTTATTTATCTTGAAACAGGATATCCTAACAGTGAAAAATTATGCGGATAAATTTTTGGATTTAGTTTTATTTGGAACCAATGTTTCTCTTAGTGAGTCCTTAAAGAAATGAATCTTTGAATCAAGGATGAGGGATGAGATTCACTAAAAGATTATTCTTATCTGTAGAATGGATTATACAAAGATTGGAAACTGAGTGACAGTGGATGAATGTGATATCTTATGATATATAATAGGATGAATCATGTTGATACTTATGGGAAATGGTTGGAACTCAAATTCATGGAGCAATTAGAAGGACACATATTTCCATGGTGGGAGTATAACTTAGAATCACATGGTTGGAACTGTAATTCTAACACCAAGACCCATGAGAAGCCAGGATGTTTCCAACGCGGTTCTCTTAGTCACATGTAGCGATATTGTATGGAACAACCTAGATCATGCCATAATTGCAACCAAATGTGGTATCATTAGCGCTATTTTTGAAATGCTCCAAGGTTGTGTGTTCGATATACTTATTAGGTGTCGTAGATATCATATTCTTTAATGGGATAATGGAATAAGAATACATATCATCAACAAAATAGGGATAGTAATAGTGATTCAAGTAACACCATTAATCTATGGAAAGGTAAATCACAATAGGGAAACAAAGAACAAATACACTGAGAAAGCAATTATATAGAGTTTAGAATGTCGTTCTGGATTATCATTTTTGACAGTAAATGGAGTGAGGTACCATTCTTTTGAATTATACCCTTATGTAGGACTTCATTGTTATTAGTGAATATAATTCTTTAATTTCTTTGTGTGTTGTTGATTTTATGGGTTTAAATTTTGAGATGATGCCTTATGTGTTAAAACTAAAAACCCCTCTTGGTCAAAGATAATATTGAGCCCTTATGTTTATAGAATGTTATATAACTCTTAATGGAGCTAATATTATATTCAGTTTAATAGTTCATGAGCTGGATATTTATGATATATTCCTTGGTATGTATTGGTTTGCTATGTTCATGGATCAAATAGATTATTAAAATCAAAGATTTTGTTTTATGACTGAAGATGGCATCGAGCATCTCTTTATAAGAGACCAGAATGTAAAGTCATGGGAAACAAGCTTGTTGGAACCAAAAGTTTGATTGATCTCATACTAGTTGGTAATGTTGTACATGGTATTGTTGGAAGATATTGAGAATATTTTTTTCAAGCAGTTTTTGATCAATTTCCAGATGTTATTTTTGAAAATTTCTTCGGCTTTCCACCCACAGGAGAAGTGAAGTTTACAATTGATCTCCTTTTAGAGACCAGCTAAATTTACCTTTTATAATATCTGATGGAACCAATATAATTAAATGAATTAAAGGTGCATTTCGTAGAACTATAAAGAAAATGATTCATTCAGCTGAGAACATCTTCGTGGGCAACACAGATCTTTTTTCTGAAAAAAGGATGTCGGAACTCTAAGGAATGTGTGGATTATCATAAGATTAATCAATATATGATAAATAATTGATATACACTCCCACTAATTGATGATCTATTCAATCAATTGAGAGGATCTCAGTGTTTTTATAAGATAGACTAGTGATCTAGATATCGTTAATCGTGCATGAAAAAGGAGGATATTCCCATGACACCATTCAGAATTAGATATAGACATTATGAGTATATAGTAATTACTTTAGATATAATAAATTCACCAATGGTATATAAGGAATTTATGGATCGTATATTTCAAAGATATCTGTATTATTTTTTGGGGGGGTTTTTAGATGACATATTGGAGTATTCGAGTACAAGGGTTGGGAATGAAAAACACTTGTAAATGGTGTGGGTAATCCTGGGAGATCATCATTTGTACTCCAAATTATAAAATACCAATGTCTGGATACAAGAGTTACAATTTCATGGCCATTTATTTTCTAAATGGTGTTTCAATGGATCTATATAAGATAGATGTTGTTACCTCATGGAAAATTCCAAATAATGCCTTCGATATACTCAATTTCTTTTATATAGCTGGTAAGTACCCATGATTTTTTCATGATATAGGATGACTGGATTCACCTATGACATCTTTGATAAGGAAGAATATTTTATTTGAATGGTCATGGGAATGTAATAAATCTATTCAAGATATAATATTTCACCTCACATAAACACCAATCTTGATTTTTTTTGGAATCAAGTCAAGTGTATGTGGTATATTGTCATACTTCAAGATCAGGGTTGGGATGTGTTCTCATTCAAGGAAATCATGTTATTACTTATTGATCATTACATCTATGGTTTCATGATAAGAACATACAAAAAAATGATTTGGGTGTTTCTACCATATTCCATGATTTTAATAGTTGTCATAATTATCTCTTCATTGAGAAATTTATAGTGTTTATGGATCATAAAATCTTGAATCATATTAATTCAGAATGTTATATCAATATAAGATAAAGAAGATGAATTGAGTATCTCCAAATGTTTGACATTGACTTGATGTATATTGTAGGTAAAGGTCATACGGTGGAAGATGCATTCAGTAGAAAGTTATAAGCTCACATGAAAAAATAGTATTTGGATAAGTGGAAGTTGATATCAGGGATAGAAGCCATGAAATTGGAATGTGAAGTCTAATGTGATGTTTTGGTTTTCTATCCGATGTCATTCATTCTTGGTTTTGTTCTGATGGTTAAAGAGTCATAAAATTCAGATTCAAAATGTGTTACTATGAGGTCCAAACTCAATGGTGGGGAGAACATTGAGGGATGTAATCTGGATGTAGGTTTAATATTTTGGTTCTGAAATAGAATGGTAGTACCTATGTCTTGTTAGGAATAATTTCCTCATGACTACCACCATTCAATATGGGTTGTTCATCCTATATGAAAAAATATGTTTAAGGCATTTAGAGAACTATTTTGGTGGGTCAATATGAAAAGGAAAGTGGTTGAGTTTCTTTCGAAATGCTTTACTTGTTAGATTATTAAGGTAGAACATCACTAACCAGTAGGTATGTTTCTATATTTACCTATACCTATTTAGAAGTTGGAGAAGATAGACTTGGATTTTGTAAAGGGACTCCCAAGAATGAATAAGTGACATGATTCCATATGGGTGATAGTGGATTGGATCACAATGTAGAGACCCGAATCATGACGTACGTGGACAATACATTACTTTTGCGGAATACTTAATACATAACAAAAACAGACACACAAGGATCGTAATAGTTTAGTGTCTTTGGAAACTCGGAATATAAACATCTAATAATGTTGAAATATCTTCAACATCTCCCATAATGATTTTCCCCTTTTTGTTTCCTTACCTAAAACCTGTCTTTATTTCCTGGGGAAAATAAAAAATAAAAACGGTGAGCTCAAATGCTCAGTATGGGCAGACATAGTGAACATAAAACAATCCATAAACATTTAAAGAAAAAAACATGAACATAAAATCTAATCCTTAAAACCTTGAGCAAAGACATAAATCATGGAAGTAAGTAAGTCATTTATTATAAAGGAACATCAATCATGATAAAATAGCATGGGAATCATACATGTAATTGTGTCAACCATCCAGCACTTGTTATGATTTCCATAGTAGCCAAGGCATTGCTGCCAAGACCATCTTAGTGGACAACGTCCCTTTCTGAATCCAGTTCACTCCTCGATCCAGTCCTGTATCACTGAAATGGATTAACATACCGTTTCAGCAATGAATATATAATGAGATATATAATCTTTACCCAATGAATTGGATGGAGATATAGGTCCCACCCATCTCATAATGAAATCATTATTACTTGTTCCACACCATAAACATAAATCATTCATCATAATCCAAAGAATAAATATGGGTTTCATAAACACCATCCCATCATAACATAATCCATATATAAAAAAATGGATATCATTTCATCATATGAAAAGTGAAAGCATGTAAATCATAGAGACATGTTACTTGAAACATACACATGTGAAATAATGTCATCTTAGATGAAAATGGTTTTGATAAAACACTTGAAATGAATTCTTGAGGAAAATATCCTTTTTTCTTCAAAATCATTTTCTTTTCAGAAAATGTCATGAAATTTTAAAACAAAAGGATTTTGTTGAAAATATTAATGAAATATTTTGGAGGATTCTTCATGAAAATATGGCTTTATATAACCGTAAAAATCTTTTCATGCCATATACGTTAATAAAACATTCTTCTCGTACTTTTGTCAGAAATGTCAAAAAGTACATTGTAGGGTAAATAAAAGAATGATTCCTTCCATAACATGGGGTAAAAGTAAAAATGGGTAAAAATGAATTTAAACATACATAAATACACTTTTATAAAACATGGACATGGATGATATAAATAACCCCAGTAAATACTTATGAGTAAGCAATCTCGGATAAAAATGAGATTTGAAAAATTATCCCTTACCTTAGGCCTGATATGCTTCATACATTTCTGAACCTCCTGTATAATGATTTAAATAATGTCATTGACTTATTACCGAATCATATTCATTGTTATGATATCATATATGGGTCACTTATGACTTTATATAACCCGTTCTTTTGTAAATTCCATGTAGAAGAGCATTTTGGGTAAAATCGTTTCATTTTTCGTCCGTGTTTTGACTTGTAATTATTCATATGATTACTTAGATCACGATTAACTACATCCAGAATGTAAAAAATGATTTATATATAATATATATTCAGAATATACATATATATAATATATTGATAAATGGAAAGAAATACACCGTTCATGGAGACGGTACGTCGTACGTACGCATGAACGCTGTTTTCGTTTCCTTATTCAATTGAATAGAATTAAATAGATGACATACATATATATATACATAAATCCAGTATCATTATAATGTCATATATTTCATTATTTATTATTATATATACTTTATAATCATTCATTAATGGTTAATCATTGAGAATGAATCTCATCACGTCGTGGAGACGGTAGTCCGTACGTACGCACGAGCGATGATATCGTTCCCATAATTATTGAATTGAATTGGAGTGGATGATAAAATATATCAGAATCAGTATGATTTTATAATAACTATGTATAGTTATTCTTTACACCATTATACCCATGCATGTAAGCTGTTGGTGGAAAAAAAGATTTCACCACGGCGTGGAGACGGTATTACGTACGTACACACGCGTGGTGATTTCATTTTCTGTAGGATGGATAGATGGTGAAATGGGGTTGTTTAAAACTTATAATGACATATCATTATATGATTTATACTGATGTTATTACTTCATAATTAAACAACTAAAGAAGAATAAGTGGAAGAAGAAATAATGTTGAAAGAATCGGTAATGGACATTACCTCTTCTTTGAATCACCTCTTTGATACCTCCTCTTTGGGCACTAAAATTGGTCTTTTAAGAAGACCCGAACCTCTAGGATGTTCCATGGAAGTGTAGAAGAGAATTTGGAAGGGTTTTGACGAGCATAAAGGCTCAAAGTGGTGTGAGGAAGAGAGTGATGCGGTGCCATTTTATAAGGGAGGAGAGGGGCACCTTTGAAAAAACTAAAAATATTATTTTATTATAAAGTCATATTCGGGTTTTAATAGCTCCAAATTGATTTATTTCGAATATAAGGTGTGTATGGGTAGAAATAATTTCATCCAATAGAATTTAGTCAAGTTGAGGTCATTATATTAACCTTCTCTTTTAGTTTTAACTCTTAGTTAATTAGATTGACATTTACCATGTCACCTTGTATTTTTATATTATATAGTCAATAAAAAACCTATATACATTCAAGAGACCATGAAGTGGTACATTAATGATACCCATATCATTATATAAGTATCTTGGCCGAACCATTAATTTTTAGGAATATAATAACAATTAATAATATAAAATTTGTTTTAAAAACTATTTTATGCCAATTTTGACACTATTTGGTAATTGATTTTTGTGAAAATCATAAAAGAATTATTAGTTAAAATAAAGTTAATTAAATAAATACTAACATGTCATATTAACATATAAAATTATTTTAATTCATTAATAGTCTCAAATTACATTTATTTGGGTATTTATAACATCAATTATGTCAATATTTCATTAATAAGATAATTACTACATCATCATTGTGTCATAAATAAATTAAATTATATTAAATATAAAAATTACAAATAAAATACCATTATTTAGGAAATATTTCTATCTTTCTAATGAATATTTATAGTTGAATTTATCTTATGTATAACCCTATATTAAAAATGATTTAGTTATTAAACTTTGATTTTGACTATTTTAACCCTTCTTTAAATAAATTAATAATAAATGTCCTAATCTAATCCAAGTGTTCCTAAATGGTCATATTTTATTTCTAATGTTGTTTTGGTCTAATTACACTTATCTAATAGAATTAGTACATGTGTTAGGGTAAAAATAATAACACTTTTACCCTTAATTACCCTATTTACTTTTAATCGTGGTAAAAAAAGTAAAAAGTTAAGATTCACCAAAAATTATTTTCATCTCATTGAACCAAATTTTAGTCCTTTATATTAACCATGTCTCTAGGTTTTTATAAATTCAATTCACAGAACTGGTAAAATTTCATTTAAATGAAAAACTTAGTTTTTTAACTACCACTAAGTGGTTTCACTATTCATCGAAAATTGCAGTTTTTCAGAAAAATACCAACAATTCAGTCTAAGAATTATTTGATATTATGAATTAAAAATTGATTTATATTTTTTCAAATTCAAATAATATAATTGGAATTAATTAATTTTAAAATTAATTTCCGTTATCAAAACAAACAACATGTTTTTTAAGAAACAATAACTATCAAAATATTGATACTTGTTTATATCCAATTTCAAAGTGAAATTAATTCCAATGACCAACATTCTATTAAATGGTAATAATATATTCTAATTACACTTTAAAACAAATTAAAAAGATAATCTATCCATATAAATTATTGAGATGAAAAAAGTTGTTTTTAATTAAAACACGGTGTGTTTTTACTATTCATTAAAATATGAAAGTTATCAGAATAATATGAAAATTTTTTCACAAGTAAATTTTTATATACTGATTCCAAATGAGAATTTTATTTTGTCAAATTGAACTTATAGACATGTCAAAAACAAGATTTAAAGTGGGTGCACCATCAAAAGGTGGCAAAACTACATTTTTTTTAAAAATACTTCTTTTACTCGAAAAAATGATTTTGTTCTCATACCATGTTTTAGAAAATGTGTAAGATGAATAATAATGTTATAAAATTAAAAATGTAGTTGATACTATTCACAACGGCTAGTCCATAATAATATTATAACCATATATCGGTGTTTAGTGAAACCTGGTATTGCGTACAACACACGCTATCGAGGAAGGTCGCGATTGCGTGTAATGCAAGCCAAGTCAGGGTTGCGTGTTGTGCAAGACTACTCCGTTGTTTTGTATAACAGAATCCAACCATATTACATTTATACATTGAATATATATATATATATATACCCTGAATGTTTCGTAGAATAACTACTATCAAAATTGTGTGTAACATGATCCAAGAATAGTGTTGTGTATACTGCATGCTCATATGCTGTTGCGTATAGCGCAAGGTAATCTTGTTGAAGCTTACAACACAAGACATAAATGAAATTAAAAAAATATTTTTCATAAAATCTCGGGGTGTTACATTCTACCCCCTTAAAATGAATTTCTCCCTCGAAATTCATCGGGGTTATTAATCGTTTACTATTTATAGAGACCCACATCGTAAAAAGGAATACTAAAAAATAATTTTAAAAACTAAACTATGAAATGTAAATATTTCCCAAAGAAACTCATCATTGGGTTTCCATATAGGAGAACATAGGTGAAAATATCGATATGGATGAAAAATCTAACCATAAAGTTCTAATGGAGAGAGATAGAGAACATGGCTATGAAAAATCCATCAATCAAAAAGCCATAGATTTGTGATGATCTAAGGTACCATCTAGTTCATCGGATATAAGGGCACTAGGACAACATTTTTGGTTTTCAAGATCATTTCCCTAAAGTTGATGAAATTGGAATTAGAAGAAATACTTTCGTGATTTTGGTGCAGTCTCACCGTTGGTCGTTCTTTAGACAATTTCCACTTCATCTCTTAAATAAATGAAGTTGAATTTGACATTCGTGAAGTGTCAGCAGATCATGAGATAGAATGATGGGTCATTCCATCTTTCTCAAACAAAAGGTTAGAAAATTTATCAAAAATACATAAGTCCATCTATTGTGAGATTAATCATATATGGTTCCTAAAATGGACTTATACTTCATATATCATACTACATAATATAATAAAACTAGTTTCTACTAAATAGGGACTTCTTGTTGGCCAGTGGTAGGCGATAAAGGCCAGTCGCACTTCGGTTGTGGGTTCGATTCCCACAGCCTTGTCTGACGCGATGGGCTATCGCCCGTCCTGCAGGTTGTCCTTTTTTAAGACTAAAATACTATAACATCCCATCAATAATATCGAAAAAAAGTTCTATCCTTAAACAATACTAACTTATGTCCCACATAATCCATTAAAATCTTTACCTAAAATACTTTGGTCCAAGATCATAGTATAAAGAAAACGATTACTTGAAATGTCATCAACCAAGCATGTGAATACCATCATTTATCCCCCATATATCGTGTTGGTCACATTCAAATCATGTGAATACCTTAATCATGTATTCTTTTGAAAAATGAATACCCATTAAACCTTAGTGAAAACATGAATGTTATCAAAATTTAACTCTTTCCGCATTCCAAAATCAAAAAATTCTATATACTCAAACCATGATATAACCTTCTCCTTATATCAGTCATGAGATAAGGAATACTATCAAAATTTTAATTGTTTTCCTTATCCCTTCATTATGTGCATATCATCTGCTTTCCAAAATATATGAATCACTTTTCATGGTTATAGTTATCATAAAATTATTGAAAACCACAATAGACTAATAAAAAATGTTCTAATACACCATAAAAGAACCTCAACAACATTATTCTTGAATACCAATACATAAACACTTAAATACATCTTCTTCAATGATTGTCATGGAATAAGTCCTTCCTTGATTTAGAAGTAACCTTTTAGGTCAGGGCATTGAGTTAGGTAATGCCCATGTTTTCCACAAATAAGACAATAAACTCCATAAGTGTCTGTCACTCTATGACCCTTTTCTCCACACAAATAACATATGTCCCCCAATTTGAGGTATTCCTCAAGGTTCTTCTTCCCTTCTTTAGAAATCTCAATCTTCCTTTCTTTATGCTCCTCAATATGCGAACATGCAAAAAAGTCTATCTTCCTCATATTTGATGAATTAGGCATACCACTAAATTTCACCTTTTTAATCATATATCTCGATGACTGATTCGGCATAATCACAATATCTTTCTCTCTAGGCATTACAAAATTTTGTTGCTCATAGTCACCAATTTGTCCATTGGATTCAATGTTTACCTAATTCCTTCAAGTTTCCTCCATTAAGTAAAAAACAAAAATAATTCTATGAGAGGGAAAAATCATACAAGGAAAATAACATAATCAAGGGGGTGTACCTTAGACATCTAACATCTTAGGTTTAATTATAATATCGTTACCGTAATTCTAGGATTATAACCTATATGTATACTTTTCCTTAGGGACATCCGTAGACATACCTTAGAAATATCTATAGGGATCTCTCTAACATTTTCGCATCCAAGATTCCAAAGGTTAACTAAACCTTTCCTCTGATACCAACAATAGAGACCCGAAGATTGACGTACATGGAAAATACATTACTTTTTCGGAATACATAATACATAACAAAAACAAACACACAAGGATCGTAATAGTTTACTGTCTTTGGAAACTCAGAATATAAACATGTAATCATGTTGAAAGATCTTCAACATCTCCCATAACGATCTTCCCCTTTTTGTTTCCTTACCTAAAAACTTTCTTTATTTCCTGTGGAAAATAAAACATAAAAAGGGTGAGCTCAAATGCTATGTAAGGGAAAACATATATAACATAAAACAATCCATAAACATTTGAAAGAAAAAACATGAACATGAAATCTAATCCTTAAAACCTTGAGCAAAGACATAAATCATGGAAGTAAGGCATTTATCATAAAGGAACATCAATCATGATAAAATAGCATGGGAATAAAACATATAATTGTGGAAACCATCCCGTACTTGTTATGATTTCCATAGTATCCAAGGCATTGCTTCAAAGAACGTCTTAGTGGACAATGTCCCTTTCTGAATCGAGTTCACTCCTCGATCCAATCCTGTATCACTGAACTGGATTAACATACCATTTCATCTATGTCTATATCATGAGATATATAATCTTTACCCAATTCATTGGAGGGATATATAGGTCCCACCCATCTCATAATTAAATCATTCTTACTTGTGCCACACCATAAACATAAATCATTCGTCATAACCCAAAGAATAAAAATGGGTTTCATAAACATCATCCCATCATAACATAATATATATATATAAAAATGGATATAATTTCATCATAATAAAAGTGAAACCATTTAAATCACAGAGACATGATACTTGAAACATACACATGTGAAATAATGTCATCTTAGATGAAAATGGTTTTGATAAAACACTTGAAATGAATTCTTGAGGAAAATATCCTTTTTTCTTCAAAATCATTTTCTTTTCACAAGATGTCATGTAATTTTAAAAGAAAAGGGTATTTTTGAAAATAGTCATGAAATATTTTTGAGGAAAATTCATTGAAAATAAGGCTTTATAAAACCGTAAAAATCCTTTCATGTCGTATACGTTAGAAAAACATTCTTCTCATACTTTTGTCGGAAAAGTCAAAATTTACCTTGTTGGGAAATTAAAAGAAATATTCCTTTCATACCATGAGATAAAAGTCAAAATGGGTAAAAAGTAATTTAAAAACACATGAATACACTTTTATAAAACATGGACATGGATGATAGAAATAACCCCAGTAAATACTTACGAATAAACAATCTCAGATAAAAATGAGATTTGCAAAATTATCCCTTACCTTAGGTCCGATATGTTTCATACATTTCCGAAACTCCTGTATAATGATTCAAATATTTTCATTGACTTATTACATAATCATATTAATTGTAATGATATCATATATGGTTCACTTATGACTTTATATTACCCGTTCGTTTGTAAATTCCATGTTAAAGAGCGTTTTGGGTAAAATCTTTTCATTTGTCATCCGTGTTTTGACTTGTAATTATTCATATGATTACTTAGATCATGATTACTTACATAAAGAATGTAAAACATGATTTATATATAATATATATTCAAAATATATATATATATAATATATCGATAAATGGAATGAAAATACACCGTTCATGGAGACGGTAGGCCGTACGTACGCATGAACACTGTTTTAGTTTCCTTATTGAATTGAATGTAATTAAATAGATGAAATACATATATATATATATATAAATCCAGTATTATTTTTATTTCATAAATTTAATTATTACTTATTATATATACTTTATAACCATTCATGAATGGTTAATCATTGAGAATGAATCTCATCGCGTCGTGGAGACGGTAGTCCGTACGTACGCACGAGCGATGATATCGTTCCCATAATTATTTAATTGAATTGGAGTGGATGGTAAAATATATCAAAATCATTATGATTTTATAATAACTATGTATAGTTATTCTTTACACCATTATACCCATCCATGTAAGGTGTTGGTGGAAAAACAGATTTCACCCCGGCGTGGAGATGTTATTTCGTACCTACGCACGCGAAGTGATTTCGTTTTCCATCGGATTGATAGATAGTGAAATAGGGTTGTTTTATACTTATAATAACATATCAGTATATTAGTTATACTAATATTATTACTTCATAATGAAACAACTAATGTAGAAGAAGTGGAAGAAGAAATAATGTTGAAAGAATCTGTAATGGACATTACCTCTTCTTTGAAGAGCCTCTTTGAGACCTCCTCTTAGGGTACTAAAATTGGTCTATGAAGAAGACCAGAACCTCTAGGATGTTTCTATGGAAGTGGAGAAGGTAATTCGGTAGGTTTTGGCCGAGATTGAAGGCTCAATGTGGTGTGAGGAATAGAGGGAGGAGGGGACCTTTTATAAGGGAGGAGAGGGGCACCTTTGGAAAAACAAAAAATATTATTTTATTATAAAGTCATATTCGGTTTTAAAAGCTCCAAAATGATTTATTTCAAAGATAAGGTGGGGATGGGTCAAAATCTTCTCATAAAATAAAATTTATATAGGTTTAGGTAATTATATTAACCTTGTCTTTTAGTTTTAACTCTTAGTTAATTAGATTGACATTTACCATGTCACTTTTTATTTTTATATTATATAGTTAATAAAAATATCATAAAACTCCAAGAGACCCCCAAGTGGTCCATTAATGATACACCTATCATTATATAAGTATATTGGCCGAACATTAGATTTTTTGGAAAATAATAAAAATTAATAATATAATATTTGTTATAAAAACTATTTCATGTCAATTTTTCACTGTTTGGTAATTTATTTTTTTGAAAATTATAACAGAATCATTATTTCGAAAAACATTAATTAAATCAATACTAACATGTCTTATTAACATATAAAATTATTGTAATTCATAAAAAGTCTCAAATTACAATTATTTGGGTATTTATAACATCAATTATGTCAATATTTCATTAATAAGATAATTACTGCATCATCATTGTGTCAAAAATAAATTAAATTATTTTATGTATAACAATTACAAATAAAATACCATTATGTAGGAAATCGTTTTAGCTTTCTAAGGAATATTTATAGTCGGATTTATCTTAGTTATAACCCTATATTAAAAACGATTTAGTTATTAAACTCTGATTTTAACTATTTTAACCCTTCTTTAAATAAATTAATAATAAAGGTCCTAATCTAATCAAAGTGGGCCTAAATGGTCATATATTATTCCTAAAGTTGGTTTTGGTCGAATTACAATTATCCAATATAATTAGGACATGTGTTAGGGAAATAATAATAACACTTTTACCCTTAATTACCCTATTTACTTTTAACCGTGAAAAAAAAGTAAAAAGTTACTATTCACCAAAAATTATTTTCATCTCATTGAACTTTATTTTAGTCCTTAATATTAACCGTGTCTCTTGTATTTTCAAAATTAAATTCACAGAAGTGGTAAAATATCATTTAAATGAAAAAGTCAATTTTTTAACTACCACTAAGTGGTTTCACTATTCATCGAAAATGGTAGTTTTTCAGAAAAATAACAAAACTTTAGCCTAAGCCTTATTTGATATTCCGAATTCAAAATTGATTTATGTTTTTTCAAAATCAAAACATAGAAGTGTCATTAATTAATTTTAAAATTAATTCCTGTTATCAAAACAAATAGCATGTTATTTTAAGAAACAATAACTATCAAAAGATTGATACTTGTTTGTATCCAATTTCAAAGTGAAATTAATTCCAATGACCAACATTGGATTAAATGGTAAAAATATATTCTAATTAAACTTTAAAAAAATTAAAATATAATCTACCCATATAAATTATTGCGATGAAGTAAGTTGTCTTTAATTAAAATAGAGCGTGTTTTTATTATTCATTAAAATATGAAAGATATCAGAATAATATGAAAAAAATTTCCAAAGTAAATTTTTATATCCTGATTCCAAAGAAGAATTTTATTTTGGAAAATTGAACTTATAGACATGTCAAAAACAATATTTAAAGTGGGTGCACCATCAAAAGGTTGCAAAACTACATTTTTTGAAAAATAATTCTTTTACTCGAAAAATTGATTTTGTTCTCATTACATTTTCTAGAAAATGTGTAAGATGAATAATAATGTTATAAAATTCAAAATCTATTTGATAATATTCACAACGGCTAGTCTATAATAATATTATAACCATATATTGTTGTTTAGTAAAACCTTGTATTGCGTATAACACACGCTATCGAGGAAGGTCGCGATTGCATGTAATGCAAGCCAAGTCAGGGTTGCGTGTTGTGAAAGACTCCTCCCTTGTTTCATATAATATAATCCAACCATATTTCATTTATACATTTAATATATATATATATACACACACTCAATGTTTCTTAGAATAACTACTATCAAAATTGTGTGTAACATGATCCAAGAATAGTGTTGTGTATACTGCATGCTCATACTGTGTTGCGTATAGAGCAAGGTAATCTTGTTGTAGCTTACAACCCAATACATCAATGAAATTAAAAGATTATTTTTCATAAAATCTCTGGGTGTTACACACAAAGTCGTCCCATTTCATTCCTATTCAAAAATATCATATAGTGGAGGACTTGTCAAAAATCTATATCTGAAAAGTGGTAAAAAGGCATGTTATACTAGTTTCAATAGTGTAAGATAGAGATCTGTGGTTTAAATATCATTTATGGAAATACCAAAAAAAATACATCAGAACTCAGTTTATTATGAGTACATCTTATCATCCTCAGATGTATGGGAAATCCAAAATAATGATAAAAATGTTGGAAGACGTGATGCGGGATTATATAATGGATTTTGGTATCTCTTTGAATAATCACACACCATTAGTGGAGTTCTCATATAACAATAGTAATCAGACCTTGATACATATGGATCCTTACAAAAATTGTATAGGTGACCCTATAATTGAATACATTGTTGGGTGTAAACAAGTGAGACTTCACTATATGGGATTATCCTATCCAGGAAACAATGGAGAGGATTTATTTGATTAAAAAATGGATGGCTATGTCATGGAGTTTTCAGAAATCATATGAAAATCATCGTTGACCCCCATTGTCATTCAAGGTTAGAGATCTTGTGTTCTTGAGGATCTCTCCAATTCCTAGGCATCATCATTTTGGGAGGAGGGAATGTTGTTTCCTAGATACATATGCCCCTTTGATATACTTGAAAAGGTAGGTGAGTTGGCATATCGGTAGGAATTTTCACCACAGTTTGGTGTTGTGAATAATGTATTTCATGCATCTCAGTTGAAAAAGTATCATCTAGATCCTAACCATGTGATTCGATGCGATCACAAAGACTTAGAGATGGATGCTTCATTGATTCTGTCATGACCTGTCCCCTGGGGCTTGTGTCGTGACTACCCCAATCCTGCCTCCCATAGGCCAGGGGCTGTCGACTAGTGCCCTAAAGGCGTATCCCTTAGTGGGAAGGCATTGCCTTTAAACCTGTACTAACACATCATCCAAGAAAACAATAAGAAGTAAATCCAAAGTAAACTATTGTAGTAAAAATTGTGTTGAAACTAAAGGGTCCAGAATACAATCCCTACTAAAAAGTACAAGTACAAATAAAAAGAGAAAAACAAATCCTAAATCATCCACCGAGGGTCATAGCTAATGGGTAGGTGAAAATCATCTCCACAACACTCCACATCATCTTGTCTCCTCCATGTACCACCTGGTCCTGGGACCCTCAAGTCTCAACCCACCTGATCATCATCTGCACAAGACACAACAAGGTGCGAGCGAAGCCCATGCAGGGGTGAGTGTAACAATACTCAGTAGGTACCCCGAGAATCCTTGAAGGTCTCCTAGAGTTCCACAATGGAAATACCACAAAGAAAGACCTCAATCACAAACCATGATGCAGTCAACAACTATACTTAGGTATATTACGATACATATTTCTAAGTTATCAAAATATACTCATCTCATACATGAGGGAATAATATCACAAAGGTAACACCACGAAGGTAACACCACGAAGGTAAAAGTACCATACAGGTAAGACCGTGAAGATAACACAACGAAGGTAAAAGTACCACACATGTTACTCCACAGAGATATCACCACGAAGGTAAAATTACCACACTGGTATCACAATGATGATATCATTGTGAAGGTAATAGTACCACACATGTATCACCACGAAGATATCACCACGGAGATAAAAGACTCGCCTCACACTAGGTTAATGTTAAGTATAGAAGTATAAGTGATTAGAGGCAAAGCAAGATCATATTATTCTATCAAGAGGCACTGCTGCTGACCATAGAGAGTCTGACCCACACAAGATCGATAGGTACTAACCTCCTCAAAGATCCACATAGGATCCAACCCACCCGGAGTCGATAGATACTAACCCCCTAAATGACCCACATAGGATCAGACCCACACAAGATCTGTATGCACTGACCCACATAGGATCGCTTAGTGTTGACCCACACAGGATCTGTATGCGCTGACCCATATAGGATCACTGAGTGTTGACCCGCATAGGATCTGACCCACACAGGATCAGTATACATTTACCCACACTGGATCGTTGAGCACTGACCCATATAGGATTTGAGCCACACATGATCGGTGCTAACCCACACAGGATCACTTGGTACTAACCTCTGTATGATCTGACTTTATCCTCTGCATCACTGCATGCCACTGGAATCTCGCTCCAAGTACACTTGATTTCAGGATAATCCATTATTCATACCTCAATAACCATGAAGCTCCACGAATAATTACCCCAAAGGACCTCCATGTCGTAAGGGTTCAAATGAGACAGACAACGCGTCAATCGGATGCTCTGTCTGTGACTTATAAGCGTTTTAGTGTCGAGAGCCTGGTTGGACTCAGGTATGATCCAACCCGGCCAAACTCCAACTTTCTCCAAATCTCTCGTGGAGTATCTCAAAAGGACCGAATTTTTACTAGGGTCCTTATGCTATAGACGGTGAG
Source organism: Viscum album (assembly GCA_963277665.1). Classification (NCBI taxonomy): domain Eukaryota; kingdom Viridiplantae; phylum Streptophyta; class Magnoliopsida; order Santalales; family Viscaceae; genus Viscum; species Viscum album. The sequence goes on along the minus strand of OY728165.1, from coordinate 1,878,712,981 downwards.
TCGATTGGACGCCTGATATGTTAGTTACACCCCTTTATGTGAAACAGGGGTGGTCGTACCTCGGTCCGACCTGGCTTGATCGAGCCCGCCGAAATACATCAAATGAACCATTTCCCTAAAGAGATCCCAATCCCACTAAAATTATGTCTAACAGACACCAGGTTTGTAAGTTACATGCATTTCATTATTCGGAGACCAGTTTGGTCTGGGCCCAATCCGACTCGGTCAGGTCAGCCTGCCGCAATGGGTCCTGGGGTCCACCTGACCCCACTCGGGTCCTACCCACTAAGTACTAGCCCCGTTTTCTGGGTATGGCCTGACAAGGTTGGCCAGGTTCAGTTCAGGGGGCCGAACCATGGGTGGCCCTACCTGTCGGGTGGGGCTCGGCCCACACTTGTTAGCCCACTGGGTCGTGACTTCTGCCCAACCCACTGGGAAACAGGTCTGATCTGCTAGGTGGGTCTCGTCTCTTGGCGGGTCGGGACCACGTGACTGGATCGTGTCCGGCCCTGTCTTCCAAAAGGCGGAACGGTTTCTCCAACTGTCCCAGATGTTGCGGCGCTATTTTCGCCAGCCGATGGGGCGCTACCCCAAAGCTTAACGGTCGGTCGTTTCGGATGACCGGGGGTCCACCAACCCGTCACGGCATGAGGGTCGCACCGCTATCCACCTGTCTTGGCCTTTAACCATAGCCACCTTCAGCGGTGTGTGACGGTGCATCACTCCACCTTCCTCCTTGGTCTGCCGGTGCCAGCCACTGTTGTCCTCCACAACTACATGCTGTGACCCACTTGTCTGGCGGCGCGTGACGGCGCGCCGCTGCCTACATCAGGGGCCAGCCTAGCCTACTGTCGTCTCTACCCTCCGCGGTTACAGCCGCGGCCTTCTTCTTTGTCAGTTCGTGATGGCGCGCTACTATTTCTTCCATATTCTATTGTTTTTGTCCACCGTCGTCACCCACTGTCCCATGTTTCATCCTACCAGAATGGAATGCTTGCGAATAATGCACCAAAATTCCAACAAAAAAGGCAGAGGGTCTGGGCCTTGTTCATTTGGCTCGTGCCCTTCACATTATCTTGATATGAAGAGGATGGTAAAAGATTTATCAACTCTTTAAAATATATAATAATAAACCCAATAAAGATACCCACAACAACCTCGCACAAAAATGAATGAATCGCAGATCAAACTGTTTGTCGGTTGATCCACGTTCATCGTATTATTCAAGAATGGGGAAGAGGAAATCATTTAAAATGTTTAAATGACTAAACACCCTAACACGTAAAACCAATGGAGAACATCCACGCTTGAAGGTGGGTCGGTGTTATTCTTTCCCGCAACAGGCTTCCAACGACGCAGATCATAAGTCGTTTTTAATAAAATTATTTGTTGAATTGGTTTTTAATAAATGGATAGTTTTATTTAAATGGTTTATTAGTATAGTTTTAAATGAAAATGTGTTTTTTATTGAAATGGTTTAATTGGTTTGGAAAATATTGAATTGCATGTGGTTGGATTAAATTGGTAAGAATTGATGGAATGGGTGGGGGATAATGGTCTTGAAAGTACCACCATCAAAGGAACAATTTATGGACATGGATGTTCCACCATCAATGGTATGACCATGAAAATTTTTAGGGAGGTGAGTGGTCAAGTAATATGAAATGGTTAATGCCAATTGAATTCATGAAATGGTTGGAATGACTTGTTTGAGTGATTTCCTTGGGAATTAGATTATTTGAGACAAAAATTTAGTTGGAATGACTTGTTTGGTTGGAATGGATATTTTGGAAATTATAAATTGTTAAAATGTTTCAAATGGTTTTTTATAGAAATTCTTTTATATAAACATTCTAACTTGATCTATCCTTATGGTGTGAGTAGGAAAGTCATTTAGGGAAAAATTGAGTTTCGTTAGTCACCCTTGTTTTGGCACGTTGGTGCTCTCATAGATGTTGTCTATCAGGATATATGAAAATTTAAGTCATCACCATCTTTACTAGTGCATCGTGTTACTTGTGTAGTTTTGTGGACTTGGAGCATATAACTTGTTTGGAGATTTTGTTTTCTACTTAGAGTAATTGAGTGTTGTTGTATTTTTTATTTCTCTATATACTTGGGAATTTATTTCCATCCTTTAGAATCTTGGGGATGTCACTTAAGGCCAAGTAGAAATTCTTCCTTGACTCAAGCTAATGATTATGCGTGGGATGTTACACCATGTTGGTAAATCCTTTTAAATAATAAAAGAACAATTATGGTGAATACTTGAAATAACTTTTAGAATAAATTTTAAACTTTGATGTTAAATAAAAAATTACATGTCATATTCAAAATTATCTTTTTAAAAGATAAAGTGAATTATTTTGAAAAAAAGTTATTTTTAAAAATAATATCTAATAATAAACTATGAAGATGACACATATTTTTCTTATAAGAAATATAGATCAAAATATAAAAAATTCAATTATGAATGGAACCTTTTTAGTTTTAATATAATTATACCAAAGCATAATGATTTTATTTAATTTTTTTATTACGTTGTATTAGAATTTTAAATAATTAGATGAATAATATAACCAATATAAGGTAATTTAATAGTAATAAGAAAAAAATATTTTCTCTTAGACCACCCTTTTGGACATTTGAATTTGCCAATGTTATTTATTACTCGTACTTTTCACAGTTTATCCCATTTATCTTTCAAAAAGATTAATAATTTCATGAAAATAATATGTATCCATTACACCTATTCTCATGAGAATCCATATAAGTTGGTGATGAAAAGAAAAATAGAAATTTATTGTTCCATGGAGGTAGTACAACACATGTATGTAGGCATAGTAATTTTGTTTTCCATAGAATGAGGATAATGAGTAATATGGTATTTCATTTAAAAGTACAAACTTTTTCACAAATATAATTATTATATATTAAATTCCATATTATGACCATCCTTGCAAGGTTTTTAGGGGAAAATTAAGCATGTTGTGTCATGGAGGTGGTAGTCCTCACAACGCATGAATGACGATTTAGTTTTTCTAATTGAAAATAGAATGATTGTTAAGGATTGTACTAAAATTATAGTAATATAAAATTATGAAAATGTTTAATATGTTATCATTTTAACAATTTGTGATATAATTTGAGGAAGAATAAGTTTTTATAAATAAATAGAAATGATAAAGGATATGATTCTAATTTATACCTCACTTCATGGATTATCTCCTTTGTAGAAGGGGTTAATCCTTTATGGGATGGTCTTTTGAGAAGACCCAAACATATTTAAGGTGGATATAATTTTTAGGATAATTTTATGTATAGTTTGGACCAAAACATGTATTTGATTTAGTGAGGGGAATTGAGGATATTATTGACCCATTTTAAGTGAAAGGGGATTTGATTTTTGTAAAAACCCAAAAAAATTAATCATAGGAAGTCTCTCTCAAGGAAATTAGATAAAAAATTAAGAAATATTGTATTGTGTAATATATTAGGTCATTAAAGTCCACAAAAAAACTATCACAAAATTTTTCAACTCTTTTTCATTATATTTTCTGATTTTACCATTTTAACTTTTACCGTGGTAACTAGTTTTTAACTTTTTAAATCATTTTTATGCCAAAAAATAAAATGGAATATATTAAATAATTTATAAACAATGATTAAAAATTTAAAATCCATATAATGAGATTATATTTCTTTAATTTATTTAATTTGATATTAAAATAGTAAATTCATAATGAATTTAAACAATTTTAGTGAAAAACGTGATTTAACTTTTAAAATATCAAATATAGGTTTATAAACTATAAAAAATATTATTATATTTATAATTTAACATATAAATTAAATTATTTTTTATGTATCCGTCCCTAAAAATATACCTCAATTAGGGGAGAGATATGGTGACTTCCAGAGTCCCGCATTCAGTAGGCCCTGGGTTGGCTACTAGCATTGAGGATATAATAAACATGCATATGGGAGGCATTTGCCTCCAAGAGAACCATGTGGAAGAGAGATATAAGAAGGAAATAATAAAAACACCTGATATGATATGATATGATATATATATATAACCCAAGTTCATACATATTATTTCATACAGTACCGCAACTACAGAATGGAAAACTATAAGTACCAAAATGTTAAAGATGATAGCAACCATAAAACCCAAACTGCTCATACAAAACCATGACCTAGTAATATCCAGTACAATCTATAAGCTTCTATAGATGACATGAAAAATAGTTTAAATATAAAAAGGGTGATAATAACATTATACTTAGTAGGATCCTAACTATATCCTCTCTTGTACAAGATAAATAATTCATGCTAAAGCACAGTGACCAATAGTGAAATTAACTCATCAATAAAACATGTATGTTGAGTTCTCAGCCTCACCATGGATAAATCTCACTACATATCGCATATAAGAGATATTATAATATAATAATGGACCATTAGTGGATACTTTCTCCTGTTTACACACTATTTTCTACAATTCCCTTATGTCGCACGTCCTGATCGATGTCTCTCCAAAATTGGACATCCCAAAGACACATGGGCAAGGAATCATCACATGTACCTCGTGCATCACATAATCACATCATCCCATATCGAATCACCATTTATAGTTACCAATTATTTTCCAGAACCCACCATGTCCCATAAATATTTTTTCATATATTGGGCATTGTACGTCAAACGATTGTAACCCATACACCAAGTAGGCACCTCTAGCCACATAGCCTATACATGTTATATCAGTAATAATCCATTGGATACTATATCCAGTAATACATTTGTGTGAAATAACCACAAGCCATAACATACCTCGAACTATATGGTAAAAATAATCAATGTTTATAATAGAAAAACTAAATACCAAGAGAAGATATTGGGGCTAGAGGGAGTATTCATCCATCCATCCTCCCTTCAGGATGTTGGGGAAAACACCCTCCCATAGGCCAATGGGTGTCAGCTGACCTGACCAACACAGGTGGGGTAGCATATGAAATACTGAAATATATATAATATAATATCACTCACAACCACAGTATGGGTATAACCTAGTGTTAGACTCAACTACAACTAACATCGCTCAGACTCCTTGCTTACACTGCTAAGACGATGTGTCATATAATAATACAAGCATTTTAAAGAGATATAAGAAATTATTTCATTTCATTAAAAAATTAAATTTACGTTAATGAATTAATTATATATTAATTTAACGTTGATATTATACCACATCACACTACATTAAAAATCATAGTAAATTCGACACCCTCTTGGCATAATCCAAACAGTGTCTATGGTTTATAAAGATTTACATCATTTCTGCATTCTTATTCCATCATCAACCAACCTTGTGGGCTGATAAATGTTTAGTTATTATTAGAATCATTCCATAATCATGTTAATATAGGTAAACCATCCAAAGTAAACACAAAGAGGAAAAATCAAACCAAGGATATCCAACTGCCTCAAATGGTGCAGAAAAGAATGTAGCCAAAATAAGAAACATGTACATCATCCATAAAATAGAATCATAAGCGAGCATATATTATCTCAACATAACATCAATAGATAATACAATATACAACCTATTCCATCATATCGGGTTCCATCCCTGAAACCAATATTCATCTCTCTATCACAATCATCAACTGCTGCTAAATCATCCAGGCCTCCCTACCAATATCATATCATCCATCTGAGGCCCAGCCATCCAAGGCGCATATCACATTCAGGCCTCACCACCCCTTATCACATAATATAGTGAAGATCACAATAATATAACATGATAATGAAATAAGAAACAAATAGTATAACCATCAGGGAAATCTAGGTCTTAAAACAAGGTATTCATCCTCCAATGTAAATGATGTCTCACAGTTTGAAAATAAGGCACTCGGCCATCTCAAGAATACACACAATTCAAGCCCCAGAAAATTATCTCTATCACCCAACAATTTCTTATTACACCTTGAATTTACTGAATAATTAATCAAATTTTCAAACTATGGTCAACCTAAGGCATCAAGCTATATCAAGCCACCAAAACTTTAAACATGCTCTCTAGCATTTAAACCAGATTTATCAAACCGTGAGAAGTACCATTATAATTTAAAAAGACATTTATTAATTATAAAAAAGAATAAACATGATTCACATTATTTATCAGTCCCATTAATCACATATATGACCATTTTCAATTATATATGTGCATTACATCAATTTTATTACCATCAAATTGCATTAAACACTAGATTGAAACATTCCACTTCATTAATTATTCTTTAGAAAATTAATTATCAATTAATTATATCTTTATTTTCTTTACCAATTTAAATATTATATTCCATGTATAACCACAAGATAAAAAATAATAGCACATATATTACACTATCTATAAAATCAAAAGGAAACCAATTGTCATGGTAGAAAGCATCAACATCAACATGTGATCGTTATCCAATTACTTTAATCTTGTTTAATATTAATTAGGTTAATTTCATTTCCATACAAATGGATAAACCATGATCAATTTATGATTTTACATAAATAATGTAAGAGAAGAAATGAATCTATTACCTCAAAGGCATCAACGTTCATTGGATGAGAATGGACCAAATGTTGTAGATCTTGTTTACTACTTCCATAAGAGGCTACACCACTCCTTGGACTCTGTGGTAGAAGAACACCAATAAATGTACAAGAAAATCCCATTAAAAACATGGGAGATGATCCACCATCACATGGATTGAAGAAACACGATGAATCTGATCGATGAACCATAAGAAAAAAGGCAGTATATACCTCGAATCACTGTGGATGGATGATGTGAATCAAATGATCAATCCATGTCAATGGAATCCCAAAATCAAGAATATGGAACCACTATATCCCCTAGAATTGATATAATGATTAAAGGTTTTGAGAAAAATCATTCCCCATACATTTATAAGTCACACTACATGGGGAATTTATACAATGTGTGACCCTTACACATTGTGAAAATGTTGTGTTTCAAATCTCACAGAAAAAACACATCACATTGAAACTTTTAACCTTGAATTAATACTCGACATGAAGCACCATGTGAACTAGCCTTAAACAAGACTTGAAAGTAAATTACATAGTGTATAAGTATTACATTACATGTAATCTCTTAGTTTCAAGTATTTAGTATCCAAACTGATCAAGAATCATGCTAGTCATCCTCCAAGCACCACAATATTGGGAAACATTCAATGGGTGGCACTAAAAAGTTTTAGATCCTTATATATTTTGTGTAGTAAAATATTTTAAAATTTTCAATGGCATTCTTACATACTAATAATGTCATTCAATCATGGTATCTTTAAAAATAGTATGTTTCACTATTCACCTTAAAATCAATATTTTCAAAAAAAATATCTAGAAAATTTATTAAGAAAATATTCACCTAATAAGGCCATAAATGAAGTCAACTTTTTTAAATTATAATTATAAAAATTAGGAATTTAACTTTTAAATAAAATTGATAAATATTGAAAAACAATTTTTTCGAAAGATAATTTTTTTAGAATATTAATCATTTTCATTCATATTCCCTATCATAATCTAATTATATTATTATTAACCAGTTTCTCATATCAAATTTATTTTATCATCATTATTAAAAACATTCTTGAAATATGATTTCATTTGGCTTAAATAGGAAATATTAAAAAAATGAATTTCTAAGCATAAAATAATGGTATTAGTCATTTTAACTATATAAATTGAATTTAATTTTCATTAAAAGTAGCTTTTATATTAATTTCAATAAATATTTTTAAATTTGATACTAAGTTTTATTATTTTGAATTTAACATTATTTTAATGGCCATACATAATATTTATATTTTTTTATAAACAATTAGTCATTATGTAAGTTTGCAGTTGTGTGTAGTGGAAGCTGTCAAACACATTGAATTATTTGAGGGTAAAAATATATTGAAATTTTGGGATGTTATAGGTGTTATAGGGGCCCAAAAGTAAGAATAATATCAATTTTCTTCATAAAAAGTTTCAAACAATAGATTTAAAAATCCACCTCATCTATAACTTAACATAAACATAATTAAATACAATTATTCATTCAAAATTAATTTAGAATTATAAATAACCTTTGAAAAATAATGAAATTTATGTTTAAAGAAATAAACAAATGTAGATATACTAAAATAATTATCAACAAAAAATACATATTTCATACCACCCAAGCTTGTTGTTTACATAGGTATCAATAATTCAAGAAGAACAAGTTCAAGGGTTCTTATAGTTTAAACATTCTTAATATATCTCAATGCTTCTCTAGGTTATTTTACCTTCAAGAAGGAATCAAAAATGTGATTATCATCCATTTTTAAACTGAGTTGCTAAAAAAAATTCCACAGGTCGAATGGTTTTATAGTAGTATCACATTAACATGAATGGGTCTCATATACCATTAAATTTTTATAACTATATACAATTTAAACAATTAATATTTTTCTATGTTTCTTCAAAAAAATTAGTGGAATAAATTATTTATTTTTAGTCATCAAACAAAACATATTCATTATAATAAATAATTCACTCTTAATATTGAAATTTTAAAAACAAACCATTACCACACAAATTTTGAAATACTAATAATTTTATGTTTCAAATATTATATATATAAAACATTAGATATAGTAAAAGATTTAGAAATAAGAACTTATAATAATCTATTTACCTTAACAATTGATTTTTCAAAAGATGTCTCATTACCTTCTTCACATATATTGAATGATAAAAGTTTGATTCATCATTTTTCATGCGCCAGGATTAGCCACTATCCTACACCAAGTCTCTTATTTTATCAATCCAGAAATATTTCATGGAAAACATAATTAAGATAGTTTTGGTACCCATGTAAATTTGGGTCTAATTGTGTTATAAAAATAATTGTTGGGAACCCAAACTAATTTCAAACATGTATTCCTCAATAATCCTGAAGATAAAGATTTAGAAGTAAATTCATTTATATATCCGAATGACTGTGGAAATATTAAGAAAGATTCGCTAATATAATGACCTTGAATCCAACATATAAAACATATAATAATACAGAAAATTGATTTATTACTTGTAAAAAATATGGTATTATAAATTTCATTAATCTGGATCATGTCAAAGTCCATTAAAAAATCTATTAATCTTGTTTGTGGAAATAATTCTATCATAGCATTATCGACCTCAAACAGAGGTGGTTGGATTTTTCTTCAAATATTAAATTTATTTTTTATGCCTTTAATTTTACATTTGAGCAGTGTCAAAGTCATCACATATGCATTTAAACACACTTTCTTCCACTTAAATTTTCTTTAAAAAAATAATTGTACATTACATTTTTATATTTAAGATTCATGTTTCCCTGAGCAAGAAACTTAATTTATTAAACATTAATATTTTTATTTTCTTTTAATTTCATGTATATATCCAAAATACATATAACATCACTTTTTAAATCTGTGAAAATATCATCATATAAATAAAAAACATTGGTTTTTTTAAAATCAAATTCATTGGAATCATATACATAATCAATAACCTTATTTATGGATTCCCTGAGAAACAAGTTGTTTGATTCATTATTTTTCTATATTCATTATTATAATATGAATACTCTATATAACTAAAAGAAGACTCAAAATACATATTCACATAATATTCAACCTCATATTATGTCTTTCAATCATTTACATTATGAATTTATTTCTTAATATGGAATTTTCTTCTGAATTCATAACAGATAATATCTAGAGCATCAATAGAAATAACATTACCTTTTATTCTTCCTTTGTGATCATCTCTAGGATTATCCCTTATAATATTTTTAGAATATATATTATTTATTTTGTCCATTACATTTAAAACTAAAGAAACATAATCCCTTTCACCTTCATATAATTGACAAACTATATGAGTAATAAGTAAAATTCACTTTGGATTTAAAAGAAACAAATTTATTTTTGTATATTTTTCAACATCTATATTATTTAGTCTAATTTATATTTTAATAGTGAACCAAATGAGTTTATCATGATTATATTATTTAATGTACTTACCTTCATCAATATAATCCATTTTGTCATAATATTTATTTATGAAAGATCCCAAAACTCTTTCAATAAGAAATATATTATCTAAGTATTATCTTAAAGAACTCATTTCATTTATAGTACTATAAAAATAATGGAACATCTTATTTAAAATTTCTTATTCACCAATTTTAAAATCCTGATATTTAACTCTAAACATTCCAATTTTAATTTTCTTTTATTTATATATTCCATAATGTGTAACTTTTAATATCCTTTAAATATCATGAGTAATATTTCACCTAGATACATTGATAAATATATTTCTTCTAATTTAATTATATAAAATATTCATAAACGTATATTTAAAAACATACATTATCATATTGTTGGACATGAAATATCTAGGATCCACTTCAGGTATTTTTTATGTTTTTTAGCATGATATTATAAGGGTCAATTCTTAGCTATTTTAGGAAGGATTCTGGTCAATATTTGTAATTTCTATAGTATATTCCATGAAAGAATGGTGTTTGTTGAGGAATAAAAACATCATTATAACATAAAAATCCATTTCAAATGATATTTTCACTTAGATTATTATGTCTAATAAGTGTTTAATAGAAAATTTATAAATAATTACTAGAGAAAGTGTCGATCACGATAATTATAATCTTTTTTGCAATAAGAAATTAAAATAAAAACACAACAATTTTTATAGTAGTTCAGTTCAATGTAATCTAATTTCTACTCCTCACTTCTCCCTATCCCAAGAAAAATGGAATGCATCTAAAAACCCAACTATAATAGGGTATTCACAACTCAATTAAAACTTCCATTTTAATAAGAGGCACAATCAACACAATCGGATTTTTAATTAGGGTCCCAACCCACTATAAGTGATCTTTTCAACTAAGTGTCACAATCAATGACCTACTATTTTCACTTGGTAGCATAATCCAAACAATCCTTCCTTTTTTAGTTATAGGCATAACCATACTATGGAATACTTTTGATGGGTAGTATAACCCAATCAGACATTATTTTTTAATGAAAAATAGTAATCCAACACTAAAAAAATTATGTTGTAATTTTATCTTCTCATAGAAACTACTGAAAAATGATGATGTTGAGAATGTTGGTGCAGAGTCATCTTTGATCTCCTTACAAGTTTTCACATTCATGTTTTAGTTTAAATAAACAATCCCATAATTTAATTAGTATATTCACGGATACATCACTTGATGTTCATGGAGGTATCTTTTTATGGTTCTATAAGACTATATTTATAGAGTTCCATCATTCATTTCATCTTAAAAAATATTAGATACATGCACAACTTCAAATATTCTAGTCATTGTAGTTCCTCGTTCTCAAAGAAATAGTCATGGAGTTATTTTTGAATGATAATGATCTAATTAATCGTTAGTAAAATATGTATTTTAATTTCATTATTATTTCTTATTTTGATTCATGTGTCACTTCATAAATAATTTCCACATGCCTCATCTCTTTAATTATCTTCTGTTCTCTATAAAAGAAAAATTTCTTGTACAAAAAGTTACAATAAACTAAAAAATAATTATTGTAATTAATAAACCAAATAATATACCCTTAATCATGTGAATATTTCCTAGAAACAATTTTTAATTACTTTTATTGAAATATTCAATGATATAGTCATTCAAACATATATACATAGAAATAATAATAATAATAAATAAATAAATAAAATACTTGTAAAAGAAAAAAAATATATTTCATTTGTGTGTATGTATCATATTTCATCTCATATGATTATTTTTATATGGTTTTAATATAAGATTAATTCTATCATTATTGCATGATTCATTTCTATATGACTTATTTGATTTCTACAACATATAGTCAAATTGCTTAAAACTGTGTATGAGTTACTTTTGTACGAGTCACTGGTCTGCCTATGTGTCACCATATAAGACATTATACATGCGTGTAAGAATCATTTTTACATGTGTATGAGCAATTTATATATTCTTATGAGTAATTTTGACATGAATATATTGCATTTTACACTAATAAAATTTCAGGAATAAAATATTTGTATGATCCATTTACAATTGGTGTATTACTCATTTGATTGTTCATATGTGTCATTATTCAAAATCATAAGAATAAATTTTCAAAATCATAGATATTAATTCAAAAAATAATAATAAATATTTTAATGATGAATTTGGTAATTATCAACCTAGAGTTTCATAAATAAAATTTCCTTTTTGCATAAGGATGATAAAACATTTTGCTGAAAATTTCAAATACTTCAAAAATATGGTTTTTATAGAATATAAATGAAATACACATACTAGAAAAAATAAAAATAAATAAATGATAAATATTTAAAAAATAATTAATCAATGAAAAAATAAAAATGAATAAACAATTTCAACTTCACTATTTTCAAATACAAACAATTCAAGTTTCAATCAAGAAAATATTTTATCCTAACTCATGTTAGAGGGGATAAATCAAATGAGATTTCTGTGATTATCAAAATAAAATAATCAAAAAACAAGAAAATAAATTGTAAATGACTAAATTAAATATTCATCACCATTTTTATAATTACAAAACATTGTAAACATGAAAAATTATCCCCCTTTTTGGAATAATGACAAATATTAAAATAATTTTTTTTCAGAACACCCCATCTTTTCTAAAAAAATAAATAAATTTTCTTAAACTAAAATAAATATACTAGTTATAGATTAAAAATTTTGACTCCATCTACGTAAAAAAATATTAAATAGAGGTTAAAAGTAGTACATTTGATAATATTTAAAACTAATGTAGAAATTGTTTGTTTCTAAGATTCATTTGAAAAAAAAATCATTTGTTAAAATTGTAATAACATTATGCTTATAATGATCTAATAATCATAACTCCACCTAAAAATATGTATTCTATATATATATATATATAATAACAGAAATTAAATAAAAAAAAGTTTAAAAACTCCCTCTTGATTTTTACTTCATTAAATTCAAAAAAATAAAACATTAGGAGAAAATTTGGAATTCCATCTCGCATTAAACAGTGATAACACCTCCTATAAAACACTTTTAAAATATTTAAGGATCTAGGAAAATATGATAATATATTAAAATAATTATAAATTTATTTAAAATAATGTAAATTTAAACTAACTATCAATGAATATAACATCAAACCAAATAATAAAGTACATTTAACAAGAGCACTGGCCAAAATTTAAAAAAAAAAGAAAATAAAAACAGATTACATTTTAATATAGAAGTTTTATTTTAAAATTCCATCTAACCAAGTCCATACATAATTTCCTCAATCATAGATGAATTAACATATTTAGTTGAAATGTATTCCAAATCGTCATCAATAAAAAAAAGTTATAAAACAATTTCTATTTGTATACATGGTTATTAACAAAATGATATATAAATGATATATTTTTTTTATAGAATGTTGAAATAGATTTTAAGAAGTAAAAATAGTATAAAACATAGCTTAAATAATAGATATTTTTCTAAAAAATAATTATAAATTCAAAAAAAATGTTTATACATTGAGCACAAAAACTTGTTGAAACAATGGATTCTGCTTCAACACTAAATAAAGGTTTTGAGTTAGATTGGTGATTGGGGATGGTGCTTGGTTAAGGGAACCAGATGCGGTTCATGACCCACTTGGGATTTGTTGGTGTCTTTATCTTTAGTCTTAATTTTAGGCACCTGGCATTTTCTTTTGCATGTCATGTTCACAATTTCAGTTGGATATTGTATTTCTTGATTTGACTATCCTAAGATAGTGGTATTGTTTATTGTTATATATTACTTCCTATATTGCCTATTATTTCCAATAGTGTATTAAAATGATAAAATAGGTTATAATATCCCTTCTATTGACTTACTAGACCCTCACTACTAGTTGAAATATGCTAGTGTACGGGGAGGCATGCTTGAGGTCATGTGGTGAACCGGCTTAGGGAACCAGACCATGGCACCCAGGCCAGGATGTAACAAGGTGGTATCAGAGATCCAATTTTATTTTATTCTTATTTTTTCTTAATATTTGGGAAAGGTAGATATGATACTAGGAAGAGTTCAGGGTTGGGAATGAGCTCGTGTATTGGAGATTCAAACCCGTGTAAGGGGGAAAACCCAAGTACCCGGGGTCGGATTGTTGTTATTACTATTTTCAATTATAGTTGAATGTTATTACACCTTGGGTGAAACACTTTTTGTGTGATGTGATTATTGTTTTTGTGATTTTTTCAGATTAAATTATGGACCTAAATGGCATGGAAGTTGATTCTGTATGCATCATTCTAGGAACCTAGGATTATTTTGTGACTTTCATAATTTCAGGCCTGTAAAAGAAAATGGGTTATGGGTAAGTTATAAAACTTAAACTGTTTTCTTGGATTATGAAATTGAATACAAAAAAAGTTCCTAATATCAAATTAGAAGTGAAAATATGATGCAATAATGTTAATAAATAGGTGTATAAATGAGAAACTTGAACTATGAGAAAATTTTTACCCTTATTAACTAGGAACTAGGTGTAGTGCGGTTAAGGGTAATGATATCACCTTGTATTTGTCGATGTGTAAAATCTTAGGGAAAATTCTTTTTGTGAATTGTAGTGGTTTTCCCTCTAATTTTGATATGATAGAGTTGGGTTATTATTCCTAATACATCTGTTTGGAATGGAATAGTTACTACTTTACGATGACTCATGTTGAGAGGAAAATTAGAGGGAATTGTAGTGGATGATCCTCCAGTAGTGAAACTTAAGGCATTGATAGTTTTATGTGATGAATTAGGGGAGAGTTTCATAGAGAAAATTTCTCACCTCATGAAATTCTTGGACAGAGATCCAAGGTGGGTCAGGAAGAGCATGTAAGACCTAACAAGTGAGTCCTAGTTTCAACACCCTCCAAATTTTACTAGAGAGGGTGGACCTAAGAGAGATGAGTTCTTTGTTGAACCAATCGAAACTGTACTTCATCATTTAGAGAATTCTGCTAAGAGGAGGGTCAAGTTGGCTACTCATACTCAACAAGGATTAGTAAAGCACTAGTGGTACATTCAGGAAGGGACTGGAAAGACTGATGATATGATATGGAAGGACTTCTTGAAAATGTTATTAGAGCACTTCTACATAGATATTTTGAGACACAAGAGAGAAGTTGATTTCATGAGATTGAATCAAGGGAACATGTCCTTGATACATGATTCCATATTGTTTTTTCTAAGGATAGTGACTTTTACGTCTCCTTTGTGTGACCAACACATTCACTATGGGGAGGGAGATATCCAAGCAGTCTGAGTAAGGAAAATTACTCTACAACTGGGAGAGCTCATAACCAAGTTTCTATTTTATTGTTGGAATATGGATAAGTAAATCATGATATCTTTTCACTAGTAGTGGAACTATTTTAATATTTCTTCACTAAATACATCAAAGGGTAGCCACCCGAGAGAGATGTAGAATCCACTACTAAACTCATGTCAAGGGCCATAATAGTGTCTATTACGCCATATAGAATGTCACTAATAGAGATTCAAGAGATAAAAACTAAACTTCTATAATTATAGGACAAGGGATTTGTCCACCTGAGTGCATCTCCTTTGTGATCACCTATTTTGTTTGTAAAGAAGGATGACGGGAGTTTGAGATTATTTGTCGATTACCAAAAGTTGAAAAAGATAACTATAATGAACCAGTATCATATTCTATGTATTGATGACCTTTTTGACCTATTAAAGGGAGATTGTGTGTTCTTGAAGATTGAATTGAGATTAGAGTATAATCAGTTGAGAGTTCAGACTTCTAATATATAAAGGACTGCTTTCATAAGCAAGTACTGCCCATGTGATTACTTCGTAATGCCTTTTGGGATGAAGAATTCACCAGTAGTGTTTATGGACTCAATAAACAGGATCTTCCATCCTACCAGGATCATTTTGATGTGGTTTTCATAGATGACATCTTGGTTTACTCTGGGACTCATGATGATAATTCCCAATATCTAGACATCAAACTGAGTATGTTGAGAGAGCATCAGCTATACCCCAATCTATCTAACTATAAATTTTGGATTAGTCAGGTACAGTTCTTATGACACATCATCTTAGAGGAAGGTGTGTCAGTGGATCCAAAGATGGTTTAGTACATGGTTTATTGGGAGAATCCCAAGAACCTATTTGATATTTGAATCTTTATGGGGTTAGTATGATATTATTGAAAATTCATTCTGCACTTTTCTCATTTGAATGTGCTACCCTTGAGCTTGACCAAAATGCAGATAAAGTTTTATTTGTTTTAATCATGTTAATATCCCTTCCGAGGGATCAATGAGTGCTAAACATCAGCACTAATCTTGATCATACCTAAGAAAATTGAGGAGTACACGGTGTATTGTGATGCTTCTAGGATCGAACTGGTAGCTATATTGATGCAAGGAGATCTATTTATGAAATATGGATCTCATAATTTGACGATACATGAATAGAACTACTCTATACATCACCTCGAGTAACCAGTAGTGGTTTATGATATGGTGTTTTGGAAGCACTATTTGTTGGCTAATAAGTTTATAATGTTTACAGGTCATAAGAGATTAAGGTAAATCTTCTTGAAATGAGACATTAATATCCCGCAGTAGAGATGAGTTGAGTATATGTAGCCATTCAATTATAAGCTTGGCTATACACCTAGAATGTGGAACAATTTTTTGATGATTTGATAATGAAAACATATTCTCTGGTTGTTCACGAGTCTAGTGCAGAGTTGATGATGATGCCCTTTTTGTCCGAGATGCATGTTGTCATTCAGTAGAGTCAAGATAATATGA
This sequence comes from Viscum album, assembly GCA_963277665.1. Taxonomy (NCBI): domain Eukaryota; kingdom Viridiplantae; phylum Streptophyta; class Magnoliopsida; order Santalales; family Viscaceae; genus Viscum; species Viscum album. Next base: position 1,878,696,007 of record OY728165.1, on the reverse strand, counting down.
CTCTTTCATCAATATTAGTGTAGTATATACTTTTGATATTGATTCAAGATAGGTAATATGATGATATGGAGAGTTTGGCCTTGAGAGAATACCTGAAACGTGGGCATACACCTTCAAACTGGGGCATAGTTGAGGATGAGATCATATGTATTAAGAATCGATTTATTGCGCCAAAAAGTATGAGAGAGGAGTTGATACATGAATTTCATGCCTCAAAATGGGCGGTACATCCGGGTGTCACCAAAATGTATCATGACCTACAAATACATTTTTGGTGACTGGGAATAAATAAGAAGATAGTAGGTCTTGTGAAACGATTCTAAACTTGTCATCAGGTCAATTCTGGACATCACTGACCTAGAGGTTAGCTATATCCATTTCTGATTCCAGAATGGAAGTGGGATAAGGTGATAATGGATTTTGTGGTTTGTATCCCAAATTCTCCAAGTTAGAATGAATTTATATGGGTTACATTGGATCAACTAATTAAAGTATCACATTTCTTTCCCATATGCGAAACATTATCAGTATAACAGTTTGGAGAACTGTATTTTCAAAAGATATACTATCTACATTAGGTGTTATAGACTATAGATTCAGATCACAATCCATGATTTCCTTCACACATCCGGTAGGGCCTTCAGAAGGAACTCTGTGCAAACATTTTATAGAGAAAATCCTTCCACTAACAGATATATGGGTTGTCAAAACATACCATACAAGTTCTTGATGATATGTTTCAAGCATGTGTTCTTTACATCAGTGGGTATTGGGAGCAACACTTAGCTTTAGTGGACTTTTCATATAACAACCATTATCACAAAACTATATATATGACACCATATGAGTCTCTTTATGGTTGGCCATGTAGATCACTACTATGCTAGATAGTGGTAGGTCACTCAAATTTTTTGGGATTGATTATCGTTTAGGAGAAATCAGAGCAGTTACAACTGATTTAAAAACATATGACTAATGCTCAAAGTAAGAATAATTCAAATGATGAAAGAAGGAGATGACCCCTATAGTTTACAGAGGGTGATCTTGTATTCCTTCTAGTGTCACCTAGGTTGGATCACCATATAATATTAGGGTATGGAAAGTTGGTTCCTACCTTTCTTGAACCTTTTGAGGTTTTAGAGAGAATCAGACCAATTCATTTTGATTGGCACTTCAACAAAAATACAGATCTATGAATGACGTTTTCCACATATCAAAACAGTGGAAATATCACCCCGACCCTTCTCATGTAATTTATGTTGATGATGTTGATATTGAGATAGATGGGTCCTTTGAGGAGCATCTAATATGTGTGTTGAATCGACGTGAGAATGTTTTTCAGGGAAATATCATGCTGATAGTTCATGTATTATGGAAACATGGGTGTTTATAAGATCCTGACATTTTATAGAGTTTACTAATACTTGTTTTTTGGCATTATATTTTCTTTATGATGAGCACTTTTTTGGGTTATTACCTGGAGAGTGTTTTGGGTTAAAATTGAAAAAAATTGATGGAAATAGGGTAGTGCACAGTTGGGGAACAGTTCTGGAAAACTATGTGACCAATCCCAAGAAACCATGCAACCCTAGATAGTGAGAGTATTCATGGCCGACACAATTTTTTTGAAAACTATGTTCCCTAAAAGGAGAAACTATGCACCCCAAAAACAATAGGTTAATGGTTTTCAAAAATGATGCACCCATTTGTAGGAAACCATGCATGGGAATAAATTAATCTTGTAAATTATTTCTAAAATCCACAGAACCCCCAGAACATTTCTAATTTGACCCCAATTCGACCTGAGGTACTCTTCAATGTTGTAGGATAACACTAGATGTATTTTTAGCTCTATATAACTCATTTCTTCGGGATTAGAATCCTTGAATTGAGATATGTGTCTCTCTTGGTAAGTGGATCTTGTCCTGTTGCTTTCCTTTTCATCCTCCTAAGTTCACTTTTCCTCTTGGTGGGTGCAATATTCTATTTTAGCTAGTTCTATATCTATATCTAATAAATATAGATCCATTCTTATTGATAAATATATAGATCTAAGAGATATTGAATTGTAAAATCATGATTTAGGGTAATAGATCTAGATCCAATCTATTCTGTTGTGCTCCTCAATTTTGATAATTTTCTATTGGGAAATCGTCGTCAATAAATTGAGGTAGGTGGTCTAAATTATAAATTCCATTTTCATGATTTTGATTTCGTATATGAAAATTGTTGAATTTATATTCTTTTTTTTTTGCAATTGAAATCTCAAATTGAATTAATTGATGTTTTCAATTAATTAATTTTAAAAATCATGAAATTATGACATTCAGGAATTTTTCAATAGTATAATTAATTGGAGAATTAATTATGGGTTCATGGGATTTTGGTATTTGATAATTAATTGTGATAAATAATTATAATGGGATTGAGATGGTTGGATTGAGTAATTGAGTGTGAAATGGTTAATTAATTATTGAATTGATTAATAGAAAATGAAGTTGTTAATTAATTGTCGAATTAATTAATAGACTTGGATTAATTAACTCAAGAATTTATTGATGGATGAATTAGTGGTTAATTATAATATGAGGATTGGTTTTGTTTAATCATAGTTCTAAAATGGGGTGGTATAAATGATGATCTATGTATAATAAATAATGTGATAAATAAATGGGGGATATTTGGCATGTTAGACATGGAATTATACACCATTGATAAATATAAATGAACTTTGAATTGAATAAGAGATATGATTCAAACCAAGGCCTATGTGGCTAATAATTTTTAATTGACAATGGGATACCTATTTAATTCTATATAGTAATAATTTACTTATACAACTGCATACACTTTTTAATGACTAGATTTTTTAGACACTATTGGTGGTGGCCTATTGAGTTTTAATCGCACCCTACTCAGGCTTCTTGATCGGTATTTAAATAGATAGTTTTATTATAGGACAGGTTAAGGGAAAATGCTTTGGGTTATATTACTTATTGGGTATAGATCTTGTTTGAGGGAATCGTACGTGGTTTGGGACACTCTTTGGAGTTTTTAGTTTCTTTATTTTCATTTTTCATTTTAGACACTTAACACTTACTTAAGAATCACATTTTATCAGTTTTAGTTGGATATTGTATTTCATGTGTTTAATATCATGAGATAGAGGTTTAGTTTATTGATATATATTTCTTCTTATATTATTTATTGTTTACATCGGTGTATTAATCTAATAATAAATGGTATAGTCTACCCAGGATTGACTTATCAGACCCCCACTGCTCGTCATCATCCTCTAGCATACAGAGAGGTACGCTTGAGGTCAAGTGGTGAAATGGATCACAGCATCGGGGCATGGAACCCAGGTTAGGATGTTACATTATTGGATATATTCTAAAAATCCAAAGTTGTTTTAAAATCCATCAATTATAGAATAAACAACTTTGTTGGAAAATAATTATTCAGTTCCAAGGTACTTAGCATATATCCAAATCAATCATTTCATTATCCAAAAACATTTTCTCAACATTAGGAACATATTAAGGGTTATATTTTCTTCAACCATGTCTTTCCCAAAAGTTTAACTTTCTACTAAATCACTTTTCTTAGTACCATTCAACATATGATCTCAAATATTTAAGGAAATTTTTTTACAAAAAAATCCTTATATATTTCATAATTCATTTGATGAGAACTTCATCAATGAATTTGGTTTCCAATAAAATTCATTGATCCAAATAGATAAGTACATAAATTATTTCACTTATGTTATTTCAATAAAATATTCTTGACTCTGATACCTTATTTTCTTGGAGGTATATTTCCCTTGATGCTTGAGGAATTCATTCTCAAAGTGCCCCATCTCCTGGAAATTGCAACCCTAAATAGAAGTATTTTCCTTATTCGGTTTTATTCCTTTTCCTAGTAACCCTTTTCTCCACACTTATAACAAACTCACATTCCTTTAAATAATTGTTCTGGTTGATTCTTTCCATAGTTATCACATGTGGGAAATTTTTTTTCCCTTTTTCCGTTTTCCCCTGATTTTGTCTTCCTTTATCTTCTTCACTTGCTTCCCTTTTAAGCCATATAACTTATAGAATTATTTATCTATTTTGATTTCATATACAACTATTTCATCATATCATGAAAATTTTGGAGAAAAAAATGTCCTTCGGAGACATGGCTAATGTCCTTCAACAAATTGATCAAACTTTCACTCCGTGTTGCATATGAAATTTTGTAGAAAACCTTACTAACCTTGTAAAAATATCTTCATAATATGCACCCCTTTATTCATACTTTTTAATAAAACAACATATATTTATATTCATCTCAATTTTTTAATCACAATGGAAGTATTTATCAAATAATGTGTCCTTAAAAGTTCGCCATTCCATTATTTATGTTTCTTATTCTTCCAAGGTATTCTGGATCAACAACCACCATTAATATACATCTCCATTCAGATAATATACTTCAGGTGTAACCTTTTTCTTTTTAGTACATCCCAATTCCAATAATATCTTCTCCAAATACTTAATCTATTTCTCAAGTTATATTGGGTTGTTTGTCCCAAAAAATGGTGGAGGCACTAATAATATAAAGCAATCAAACATTAAAGAATCTCACTATGGAACACGTTTATCCATCTGGGAAAGGTTATGTATAATAACATGATTAAGAAATCCTAATATATCAATAATTTACTTAGTTCTAGTACAAGTTATATCTTCTTTAATAATAGGGAAGTTTCTGTATTATCCATGGGTAATGATACTATTCAACATTCTAGGTGCCATTTGTAACATATTTCCCCTCCTCATTGGCTCGAATCAAGGTGGAATTTCTAATTGTCCTTAGGCTACATCCCCTAGAAGCCAAAGGCTGGAAATAAATGTCAAAGGAATCAATACAATTGGGGGATGATTTTACATTTAAGAAATAAAACTAGCCAACCAACATAGCATTATGAAAGCTACTAAATGATGCATGATAACAATGTAAAAAAACACAATAAAATTAAATTGATATCAAAACCAAAATATAACAGTTTACCATAGTATAATACTACTAACATCAATGTACATAACACAAAGATAAAACAAGAAATTTTCAAAATAACTCCAAAGACATAGATCCAAACTCTAACACTAACTCCATCCTCTATAATCAGGACATACCACTAGAGAAGTAAAATGCTTTACCTTTACGTTTTTCTTGGAAAAAAACATTTGAAATAGCACCAAGGTGCCAAAGCCAGTGTGAGTAATGAAACATTGTAGATTTTCCACAAATTAATTCTCTATCCATGCCACTAGGGTTAACTTATTAGCACATTTATACAAAATAGTTTATATAAATAAATTATACAAAAATAATTAAGATATTTTATCACAAATCCAAAGCGATTTCTAAAAAAATATTTTTCCCAACAAAAACAAATTTCAATGGAAGAAACCAAGAAATTTCATCAAAATCATTTCATATTCCTATTTTTGGCATATCCCATTCCAATTCATAACCCACATATCCACACATGAATTCTTCGTTAGGAAATTTTTGAAATCATTAGTGGTTTCTCATTGATATACCAAGTCCTTAAAAGGTAATTAAATCCTATGTACTATTACACCTTTAGCACCAAGCACCAAGTAATATTTCAATCAGGCCCTGTCAAATGCAATATGAACACACACAAACCCATTATACCAAACCATGACAAAATCATCATGAAAAAACCATTTAAATAAAAAACTCTTTATTGAAAACCTTTCCAAAAATCCCTTTATCCACAAATCAATCCAAATAACATTTTTTTAATAAATATTTTACAAACCATTTAGCAAGTCATTTCGAACAATAAATCTAGAATTTTTACAAAATCTACAAACCATCATAAAAGAAGGTTTGATTCATGGTTTTTATACCAATTATACAATCAATTTCAATAAATATAAAACATTTGAAACTAATCCTTCAATTTAAAAGAATAGGATTCAAGAGTGAAGCCACAAATGTCATGTATTATGATGAAGACAAAGAATTCCACAACAATTCCAACAATACTAGGTTGAATCTCTAAAAAACTACCTTATACATCATTCCCTAACATCCAAAAATCCAAATCTAAAAACAATTGGCATTAAAAACCTTATATATATCAACATCATAACTAGATCTAAGAAACAAAGAGAGGGAGGAAAGTAATTCTAAGAAAACCCAAGAAAAACTTCCATAAGTGATTAATTACCATGTGAATTGGGATTCAATGCACACAGAAACACCTCTGGATCACTTCCAATTCAGTGGGCGAAGGGTTACATAGCCTTTGGAAGGAATAATAGCAAAATTAGGGATAATTTATAGAAAAAAACGGGGTGTTATAATTTAATCCTAACATAGATTCACCTTTTAAGGATCTTGTTTTTAAATCATGCCAGGTTAGTATCACGGTTAGGCAAACAAGTCACTAACTATTCACTAGCCTTTGCCTCAAGGAGGAAGTCACACGGTTAGACCACACGGTTAGACAAACCATGATCTGACATTTCCAAAACCCTATGTGTCACATGACATGGATATACTAGGCAGTCACATGGTTTAAAAAAATCCTACACCTTAACCATGTACATTCCCCTTAGCCCATGTATCACTCTGCACGATTTTTATAGGATTCACATGGTTTTCACGAATCGTAAACCCAACACGCACCATTATAAAAGTACCAAAAAATTCAAAAACTCTCCCAAACCCTCCCAAAATTCACCCAAAACATTACATACTTAGAAAGAAGAATGAAAGGGTTGCTTACTGGAAACACGGGGGGTTACATTATCATATCCATTCCCTTTCCAAACCCAAAAAGAAGAAAATACTTTTTTTATCAAAATATTTCCATCTATTACTTGACCATTTCGTTCTATCATTCCCAATTATCTTCTTGAATCTGACCATGTTTCCACAAATCTCACAATAAAATAGGGTTTTTTCCATGAAAGAATTTCCGTTTCCTATCCAAAATCTATACAAGGATATAAACTGATAAAGAATCTAGATATTGGTCAACATGAACCCATAAAATCACCTAATAAAGATCAAGATTATACTTTTTTACTGACATACATGAAACAAATTATCCAATTCACTGAACTATGGGGGATAATCTAACTGATATGCCACCTCACCAACCGGTTCATGTATCTCCAAAGGGCCAATGTATCTAGGTGATAACTTTCTTAGCTTTATAAAATGATGATCCCAAGCCTTTGAGATATCCTTAAGAATAAATGATTACTCTCTTCAAATAACAATAGCCATCAACGATGATCTACATTTGATTTCTGATGACTATGTGTCATGTCCATTTGTTTTATGATTAAAGAAATATTATCCATGGTATCGTAGACAAGGATCGGACAAACCAATGAAGTCTAACCTTATTGCACCAAAAAAAGTAGATAATGAAAAGGAAACTCATAAAATGCATCAAATAGATCAATATATATGTTGTTTGGATAACTGTTGTAAAAAGAGAACTCCACTAATAGTATGTGTTCTCCCCATGATCCACCAAAATCTATTACATAAGCTCGCAACACGTCTTCCAATGTTTTTATCTTCATTCTGTATTTCCCATCTATTTAATGTTGATAGACCATACTCATATTCAACTGACTCCCAAGGGATTTCTATGAGGATTTCAAAAAAAGATGTAAAACACATATCTCTATTTGAAACCATCAAAACCAGCATTCCATGCCGATTTATCACTTCTCTTATATGTATTTTTTAACAAGTACTCCACCGTATGAGATTCACAAATAGGGATGAAATGACCCAAATTTGTGATCCAATCCACTATAACCCATATAGCATCATGTTTCCAAAACAATATTGGGATACCAATTAAAAACATCATACCTATCTCCTCCCATTTCCAAATGAGAATAGGTAAAGGCTTCAACATACCTACTTGGTTTTGATGCTATGTTGTAACTTTCTTAAAAGTTAAGCACCATGAAACAAACTCAGCCACCTTCCTTTTCATACCAACCCACCAAAAATTTTATTTCAATTCCTTATACATATTTTGTTTTCCAGGATGAAAACCCCATCTTGAATGGTGGTAATCATGAAGAAATTGTCCCAAAAAAGAAATAGGTACAACCATATGATCTCGAAATGGAAAAACTAAAATCCCATCCAACTTTTATCCCTCAATGGTCTATCTTCCATTGAGTTTCAACATCATAGAAACACATTATGCATCATACATCAATACCACTTTAACCCTCTTCATCATATCAAGAAAAAATGAAACTGGAAATAAAATTACAACATCACCATTATCTTCACATTCCAAGTTAATTTCTGTTATCACTGACATCAAACACCACTGATCAGAATCCCCTCTTCCAATTGACTATATCACTTTATGCACATTGTATCTACCACTGAATTGACATTACCAGGTGTAAACATCAAGTAAAATTAAAACATTTGGAGATACTCAATCCATATTCTTTATCTTATGTTCAAATACCTTTTTGATAGAATATGTTTCAAGTTATAATGATCCATAAGTACTATAAATTTATCACTAAATAGAAAATGATTCCATGTATTCAAAGCGTGAACTATAATAGAAAACTCCAAATCATGTGTTGGGTAGTTCGTCTCATGAAATTGTGTATGTCTTGAGCTATAAGCAACAACATGATATCCCTACATTATAATGCATCCCAACCCTGATCTCAAAGCATCACAATACACCACATACACCTTTCTTGATTCTAGAAGTATCATGATATGTTCCATTTTAAGGAGAGCCTTATGTTCTTGGAATGAATTTTGAGATTAATCATTCCATTTGAATGGAAAAAATTTCCTTGTCAATTCTGGTATATTCGATGATAGTTTTGAGAATTAATTAGAAAAGAATCTCTAATAACCATCTAGACCAAAGAAACATCGTATCTCGAAGACGTTCTTCAGTTGTTGCCACTAAAAAATCACCTCTATCTTTTCTAGATCCAGATAAATAATTTTTTGGAGATTTAATGTATAAGAAAACATAACTCTTGTATCCAAAAATTGTGATTTGATAATTTTTCATATAGAATATGATCTCCCAAGATTCCCAATAGTGTCTCTATGTGTTTCTGATTTTCATCCCTTCTTCTTGAATACATCAATATTTCATCCAGAAACAACACCATAAAAAAATATAGATTCTACTGAAATATCAAAATCATCAATTCCACAAAGATTGGTGGTGCATTAGTAAGACCAAAAGGCATTACCACAAACTCATAATGGTTATATATGATTCTAAAATCTATTATTGGGAATATCCTCCTTTCAAACCCACAATTCTAGATATCCTAATAGTAATTCAATTTTAGGGAACCACTTAGATCCCTTAAATTGATCGTACAGGTCATCAATGCATGGAAGTGGGTACCAATTATTTATCATCACATGGTTATTATTATGATAATCCACACATAGTAGAAGATTTATATCCTCTTTTTTGAAAAACAAGACCGGTACTTCCCACAAAGATGTACTCCACCAAATAAATTATTCTCCATCCAACTCATCCAAATTCATGTTCAATTCCCTTAATTCGGCTATTTTCATTATTTTAGATGGAATTGAAATAGTACTAGTCCCCAGGAGGATATCAATCGTAAACTCCAATTCTCTTGTGGGTAGAAATTCTGAGAAACTTTTAGGGACAATATATTGAAACTAGTCAATAACTACTATAAACATCCATTATTGATCTCTTCTAGTGATGTCAAAGTCAAAGATGCAAACTGGTATGAGATCATTCCAACTACTAGTTCCAAAAATCTTGTATCCCCTGTCTTAACATTATTTTTTTCAATAAATAGATTCTTGACACCATCCCCGGTCTAGAAACTAACTATTTTGGTATAACAGTCAATGTGAGACTCGAACATAGTAAAAAAATCCATACCCCAGATTATATAAAATAAATCCATCTCAAGAACTAAGAAATTCCATATTAGGTCATCTCCATCAATAGTTATATGACATTATTTATAAAAAATTCTCAATATTCTCTTTGACCATGAGGAATTTATTGTTTTAACATAGAATACATCATCCTAACATTTAAACCCAGAAAATAGACAACATGAGAGGAAATAAAGGAACTAGATGTACCCATATCAAATAAATCTTGTATAAGGGTAGAATTCAAAAGAATCGAATGTTGCACCATTTATTGTCAAGACTGATCATCCACAATCACCTGCTCAGCACCATATAATAACTTCATCATTACACTTTTTTCTCTATGAATTTGTTGAGATAACTCTTTATGTGGAGTCATAGAGTTCCATTAGTCACCGTGGCTAGATCTGTTATGATGATTAGAGGTATTCTACTACCCATGTCTCGTCAAATCATAAGACGCTTATGAAACCTAAGAAGTTTCTTGAACACCTGAAAAAACTGGACAATACTTTAAACCATCAGCTGGTTCACCTGTGGCTTAGTTACAACCAAATTCTCAACATATTCCTCTGATTGTTTCTTACGATGCCTACTAGGTGCCATTTTCTATAAACACAACCAACACCATAAGTCTCACTGCACAGAAATTGAAAGCTTAATTATTCAAATTCTACCACATCATCACTATCATGATATTTCTTTAGAAAATTCAACCCTTTCACATTAAAACCAATTTGATAATTTTACCATTCATTTGAAAATCAATACAATTTCAAAATACTGATATCATGCCTTTTTCAAAATATCACATTTGAAAACAATGTAAACACTTTTAAAAAATCAATATGTTTTCCCCAAATAATAAATCATTACTCAAAATTAATTAGGTGCTCTAAATGGGAATTAATTATATCAATTCATTCCATGCTCATCTCATTAGATAATCCCATGAAAATGAGATTCAAAATCCTTTAAGTGTCTCCAAAACACATATGTACCCAACTATCAGGTAACATGAGGTTCTGCATAAGTAAATTAGCTATTCAAATTTATGCTCTAGATTTCAATTCCCAATAATATTACTTTTTTCTACCATCCCAACTTGAGGATTGAGCAAGAATGGATTGTCAACTCAAAGACCAACACAACAGATAACCAAATATCATGAAACCTAAAACTACTTCAATTCAAGGGCCAAACAATTTGATACCACTTTTTCCACAATGTTATTTGGAAGGAACAATACTAATACCAATTATTACACAATGTTATTTGTACGGAACAAGAGTGATACCAATTGTAAAATTCCTCACCTTCTCATTACCATGAGTCGAATAAGAATTTCTACTTGGCCTTGGGTTATATCCCAGAGATGCCAAGGCAAGCAATAAATTCCAAGGGCTTTGATACAATTGGGGGACAATTTTACCATTATTAAATAAAAAAACCCAAACAACATACCATTAAAAAAATAATAAATGATATATGATAATAACGCAAAACCACACAAATTAATATCATTTATATCAAAACAAAACTATAATAGAGTACCACTACATAAGACTACTAACATCAATGTATACAATGGAAGAAAAAAACCAACAAAACTCAAAAAATCCAAAGAAATAGATCCAAAATCAAACACCATCTCCATGCTCCAAAATCACCAAGTACCACAAGACAAGTAAAATAATTTACCATTACCTGTGTCTCGATAATCAAAATCTAAAAAATCACTAACGTGTCAAAGCAGGAGTGACTTATAAAACTCAGTATATTTTAACCAAATTACTTCCCCACTCACACAACTAAAATAAAACATGTTATCACATTTATACAAAAATTGTTTTTTAATAAACTATTAAAAAAACATACAATAGTTTATAAAAAAATAAACCTATTTATATGAAAAATAGTTTTCCAAACTAAAAGCATTTTCCATGGAAGAAACCAAGAAAGTTCTTCAAAAAAATTTATATTCCCTTTTTGGAATATTACATTCCAATACGTAGCCCATGCATCCACACATGCATGGGTTTTTATGATAGTTCCATACTCATGAGAAGTTTCTCATTGATATAACAATTCATCATAAGGAAATTAAATCCCATGTGCCATTACACCTTTGGCAATGAACAACATGTAATATTTTAACTAGGCCTTATAGAATGAAATATGAACACACTCCAACCCATTGTTCTAAACCATACCAAATCCATCAAGCCAAAACCATTTCAATAAACCAGTTATTTACAGAAAACCGTTTTTCAAAACCCTTTTTCAACAAATCATGATGAAAACTATTTTTTAAATTCCACATTTTAAGAACCATTTGTCATATAAGTTTCTCCAACATTTCCACAATTTCTATAAATCCAAAATCCATCATTAGATAATGTTTATACCATGATTTACATAATAATTTCACAATAAATATCAATTAATTTAAAAAAATTGAAACTAAACCTTCAAGTTTTAATAAGAGGTGTCGCGAGTGAAGAGACCTCCCTCATCCATTATGATGAAAATGAAGAACGACAAGAAAACACTAGAAAAATCGGGTTGAATCTCCAAAAACCTGACTTAGATCTCCTTCCCTAACATAAAAAAACCCGAATATAACCATTATTGGAATAAAAAACCTTAGATAAATCCACATAGGAACTAGATCTAAAATAATTATGGGAAATAAAGTAGATCTAAGAAAACCCAAGAAAAACTACAATAAATGATGACTTATTAAGGTAATTGGGCTTCAATGTACCATGAAACGCCTCCAGATCTCTTCCAATTCTATGGGGAATGTCTACAAAGCCTTATGGAGGGAGAATAATATAATGGGGTATTATTTTTGAGAAAAATGAAGGGTTATAATTTAATATCAACCAAGATCCACTTTTTAAGGATCACAATTTCAAAATGTGTATAGTTAGTCACATAGTTAGAAAAATAGTGCACTAACTATGAAACATACTCTAACTTAAGGGGTATCATGTAAGGTTAGACCACATGGTTATAAAATCCATGTGCCAATAATTCCAAAACCCTTTGTCCCACTTTGCACAATATCTACAAGGTGTTTGTACAATTTGGAAAAACCGGGTGCCTTAACCATACATCCTCCCCTTAGCCCATGTCTCACTATGCACGGTTTCTTGTAGGAGGTACACGGTTTTCACTGACCATGAAACAACCATGAACATTTAATAAATCCCCCCAAAAATTTCCAAAAGACACTCAAACCCTCCCAAAATTCACACACACACTTTACATACTTAAATAGAAAAAATAAAGGGTTATTTACTTGAAACTGGGGGGCGAAATCATTTATAAACAATGGAATATACTGGATTATATTATAAATTTATGTAGCATAATGTATAATATAAAAACTACTGAAACACTAATCATAAATTAAAAATGTTTACAATAACTAATATAATAATAATAAACATGGTTTCTTCGGGATATATTTACTTTCAAATACTTCATAATGGTTTGTAAAAAATGTGAACTGTTCTAAGCCTATCGCGTGAGAGTGTCAAACTAGTTTCATGGAAATGCTCAATTTCATATAATAGGTTATGCCGAGTGAGGCTCGATGCACCTTTTCGGTGTTGTTTCCCTTAGGTACATGTGTGTAAGAACCACATCCATTTGCAGTATCTAGATAGGGATCTATTTCTTGGAATTCACCCATAATATATACCTTTCCAAAAATCTAGGATTTTCATATATACTTATCATAAAATTATATCTTAGGCTTATGTTCCATAATATATGTTTTCTGGATCTAGTTTGAATGTTTTCTTATAAACAAAGATCTTATACCAACTGTAATACCCTGACCCCAGAATCTCAGATCTGGTGCATTATTTTATTATATTTCCAAATATACAAGCTTCAATCCCCAAGGGATAAAATAGTATCATAGTTTTATAAAACCCTATTACATACATGATACCCATCATACATTTATAAAATAAAATAAAAATATGATACATAATCAAATGAAATTAAAAAAACATGAAAAATAATTAAAAGGAATCTTTTTTATAACCTGGGGATAGGAAACACAATAAGGGTGATCTCAAATACTCAGAAAGTGTAAGTAATGTGGAAGAAATTATGAATTGATGAGAATAAATCAACATTTAAAGGTAAATAACTGATAACATGTGACATTCAAATAACTGGATAAGGCATAATTAATATGGAAATGTAAGAAACTGAAAACACATGAAATTTAATCAAGAAACTATGAATTAAATTCATCCATAGACTTTATCATGTGAAAACATCATTGATAATAACAATTATAATAGAAATATCTATTAATAAAATGCTTAATTATTGGACATCATGTCTTAGACACAGGAAAACCTATACTATCCATATCTATCCTCTAGACAATTTAAAACTGTAGGTAGAAACCTATTTAATTTGTCCAACATATTTATCTCATGAGGACCTATCGATGCACTGAGGATCTATATATTATCTTGGCCCCACCTTTCACTGTGTTCCCAAAGCATTACTCATATAGGGTAATTGATTTAATTAATAAACAATATTCATTTTCATCAAATATCTATTTTAAATAAATAAAAAAATAATAATTACTCAGTTAAGTATAAGTAACAACAAGGTTTTTTTGACTTTGATTAATGGAAATACCATTTAAATATGATTAAAACGTTCTTGAGGAAAAATAATCTTTAAACATTCGAAGGTTTCCTATACCACTTGGAAACATTTGAATTATAATCATCATAAAGGAATAACATTAAATGAAACTTATAATATCAAAATAATAATGAGATTCATGATATAACATTTCCAAAGGAAATCTATACGCCATAAAAAAATTAAAATGATATATAACAACATAAAACTATCAATGGAATGTAAATTGAGACGAAATACCTTACCTTGAGTCAGACCTTTCATGTGTTCCTTTATCTTCCTAAATAATACATTTATGTTAATTATTTACTTTAAATAAAAACTTTCCCAAGTTTATTACAATTTTTATTTAACTTATTACAATGTTTTATAAAACTACTCAAACCATTATGTTTATGTCGGGTGTTTGGACCAAATTCGGTTCGTGTGTTAAAAACGCCTTTGGTAGGTTGACTATGGTCAAAGGGGTCCTTACATAAACATATCATAGATAATGATCATGAAATAATTATCATAATTATATATAAATTATAATTTTAAAACAATTCATTAAATTTTTTCGTGAAAAATGATACACAGTTATAGTCATAGAAACGGTAGGTCTTATATATGCATGAGTAACGTTCCCATTTTTCAATGATCATTATGGAAAGAAGGTAACTAAAATTATATAATTCTAGATTTATAATTATATAATAAATAAAATTTTATTTAATAATATATACATATATATTATTATTTCTATGTAAAATTAATCACATCATGTCGAGGAGGTGCTAGTCCACACATCCACGACCGACGTTATCACTTCTTAGTGTGTTAAAAGGGTAATAAAGAAAATGATGTATTATATATCTAGAATGTTAATTATTTCATTAATATCATATAGATGTAATTTTTTCATATGTTTAATCAAAAACCATCCTTTATACATTCCATGATAAACGTGAACAAATCACATCACTTTGAGGAGGCAGTAGTCCACACTTCTGCAAATGATGTTATTATATTTGCAAAAAACCAAAAACATAAATGTATGTTTTATATAACAATTTCAGAATCATAAAGACATTATAAATATTATATTTATCTCATATAAACATATTTTCCATCATAATTTCCAGCCATGAAATGTGGGTATGGAAAAAAGAACAACATAATTTCGTGATGTCGTAGTTTCCATACACAAGAATGGTAAGTTCGTGACCCATTAGACGGAAGAGTGTGTAAGTGTAAGTAAAAAATTATAAAAAACAACAAGGTATATTTATTATACAAATTTTATTATGTAAACATGTAATAATAATAGTTTAGTGGTGTTAAAATGAAGATAAAAAAATAGCTTGAGGAAGGAAGTTGCCTCATTTTTGGGTATCTCCTTTTGGTTTGTACCAAGGGGCATCCTTGGATGGATTTATACCCAAATAAATATTATATGATTATTTTAGGGATTTTTGGAGAATATATTATCAAATGTTTTGTTATATAAAGGGCTTGAGAGGTGTGAGGAAGTGGGAGGGGTGAGTTCCTTTTATAGTGGAGGGGAGTGGGATTCTTGTGAATTTTTATAAAGGTAATTCCGCCCACGTTTTGTCCATTTAAAGTGGCTCAAATAATAATAAATAGTAGATATAATAGATTATAGGTTATAAATTTTGAAATAAAATATATTTTTTACAACTTTATAGGTTATCTTGGGCCTTATGTTTTACATTTAATCTCTTGTTAAGCTAATTTTCCTCTTAATCACGGTAATTAATTTTACTCAAATTCACTAATTTTTTTCGAAAACAATATATTGGAATTATTATAAATAATTAATTATACTAATTAAAAATAGGGAATACATTTTTCAAAATTCCAATCACAAAATTGGCATAAAATAATTCAAATTTAACCCTCAAGACGAGATGACAAAGCATGTTTTTAATGTTAAAATGTTCAGAAGTTTTCCAAGTTTGTATAACCGATATCAATGCGAAATTTTTTCAAATAACCTAAATTTGACTAATTTATTTAAAATTTATATAAATAAACTTTTAAAACAATTAAAAATATAATTTTACCATTCAAATAAATTATAAGAAAAATAATTTTTTAATTAAAATTTATTATTCTTCACTATACATCAAAAATGAAACTTCAGAGAAAAATACATAAAATTAACTCTAAGTTAATTTTTATGTGAAAATATCTAATTTGAAGTTTATTTAGACATATAAAATCATTAAAAGTTAAAAAAAATTGATTTAAAATATTTCATCCATTAAAAGGAGGTAAAACTACCTTTATAAAAATATAGACTTTTATGCATAAAATTGAGTTTATGCTTATCTTATGACTATAAAATCTTACAGATTAGTATGAAAAATATTTTATTGGATAAATAATATATAAATTTTATTAATATAATTCACTAATATTAAATAATTTGATTTTTTTGATAAAATACCTCGAGGAGTATAAAAATAAAATTATTTCCTTTATAATTAATTGGTTTATATTTTCATTTCTAATAATTGGAAACCAATGAATTAATATTATAACTGAATAAAAAATTTATTTTCATAAGTTAGTTAATACTATTAATTACTTCTAATTTAATTGATATGTTATTTATTATTATATTAAATAATAATATTTTTAATAATATATTATTTTTGGGTAAGACTCGGTCTTTTGTGTAATTAAAGCTATCGAACAAGGTTATTAATGCATGTAAGGAAACCCAAATTAGTGTTTGTGTGTAAATAAATCTATATAAATGATTGAATTTATATAAAATTTTAAATATATTATAAGGTCTAGGGATATTGTATTCTCTTACAAGCTTGGTGTTGCATGTCATATACGCTATTGAATACAATGTTTTCACATTATAATTTCTGGGTGCTACAGAATGTCTTATTTTATGAAATAAACATAAGTAACTATTATCAATTTGTTTCTAATTATCTCAGTAGATTAATCATATTTGTCTAAAAAAATAACTTAGACCCAATAGTACATTGATATTTAGGTCATTTAACCAAAGTCTAGACATTCTTTCTAGAAAAATAATTTAATTCCTCTTCCATATCCAAAATCCTCTTTGGATCAAATAATGCTTCTTGAATATTATTTAGAAAAAAACATAATTCAAAGCATTGTGAGCATAACATATTATTAATGAATTTCTAGTTTTAACTATAGACTCAACATATAAATAACTATTTTTGTTATCAAATATAAATTTGTTTCTCATGATATTTCATGAGGTCGATTCTAACCATAAAAAAGGACATTCAATTATGGATTTTCATCTTCTCTAAAATTAAAATCTCTAAAATCCTATTCAATCTAATTTTTACTAAATGATTTATCTTTTAATCAATTTTCATCAAACAATATATGAATATATTCTTGAAAGGTCATGGTAGATATTTTTACAAAATCTATAATTCTTACAAACATTTGAATCTCTTAAAAGTATTCCTTTATTATACATGGAATCAAATTTACCTATAAAATCTTTTTTATTAAGAATAATCATTAGAAAAAACTATTAAAAACAACCAACTTTTGGTTTATTCCCATTCCAAGGTTCATTATGATTTTTCTTCCAAATTTGACCTAAAATAATTCTATTAGAAAGATGGAAAGTTGTATTCATAACTAATGTACTAATTTAATTATTTTTTTTAAATTACTTTGACATAGTTATAGAAATTTATTATAATGTTCGATTTTATCCTTTCAACTAAACTATTTTTAAGGTATTTTAGGGGATGAAAATTTATGAAAATAACTATATCCTTCAAAATATTTTCAAATTCTATATTTATAAATTATCATAGTATAAAACATTAAATATAAATAAATCAATAAACTTTGTTATTTTCACATAATATACAATAAGAAATAATATTTGATAAAGTTTCATTTTTATATATATGGAAATAAACCCCATTAATATCTACTAATGTAACACCCCGAGATTTTATGAAAAATATTCTTTTTTAATTTCATTAATGTATTTTGTTGTACGCAACACCAAAAGGAGCTTGCACAACACAGATCCTTGACTTGCCTTGCATTGCACGCAATCACGACCTTCCTCGATAGCCTGTGTAGTACGCAATAACGAGTTTCACTAAACAACAATATGCTATTAAAATATTATTAAAACTAGTCATTATGAATAGTAATAACCACTTTTTGAAATTTTGTAAATTTTATTTTTCAAAATGGTCTTCATTTTTGGATTTAAAATATCGAAATTAGCTTTGGGTGAAATTTTGGTACTTTTTGGATAACTTTCATTTTCTGATGAATAGTGAAACTTACTAAATTTTAATTAAAAACAAACTTTTTATTAGAAATAATTAATAGTGATAAATTATTAATTTGAATGGTTTTAAATTATATTTAGAATATATTTTTACAATTTAATACAATGATGGTCATTGGATGTAATTTCACATTTAAACCAGACATAAACAAGTGTCAATCTTTTGATAGTTATTATCTCTTAAGAACACGCTATTTGTTTTGACGACGGGAATTAATTTTTAAATTAAGTAATGAAACTGATATGTTTTGAATTTGTTAAAATAGACATCATTTTTCAGTTCATAATATCAAATATATCTTAGGCCTAATTTTTGTATTTTTCTGGAAACTTTCATTTTTTGATTAATAGTGAAACCACTAAGTGGTAGTTAAAAAATGAATTTTTCATAAAACATAATTTTACCACTTCTGTGAGTGGAATTCCAAAAATCCGAGAGACATGGTTGATGTCAGTAAGTAAAATGTGGTTCAATGAGATGAAAATCATTTTTGGTAAATAGTTACTTTTTACTTTTTTTTACCACGGTTAAAAGTAAATAGGGTAATTAAGGGTAAAAATGATATTATTATTACCCTAAAACATGTCATAATTCTATTGCATAAGTGTAATTAGACCAAAAACAATCTTAGGAATAAAATATGACCATTTAGGCCCACTTGGATTAGATTAGGACATTTTTTATTAATTTATTTAAAGATGGGTTAAAATAGTTAAAATCAACGTTTAATAAGTATATCATTTTTAATATAGGGTTATACATAAGATAAGTTCAACTATAAATATTAATTAGAAATATAAAAATATTTACTACATAATGATATTTTATTTGTAATTTTTAGACATTAAATAATATAATTTATTAATGACACAACGATGATGCAGTAATTATCTTATTAATGAAATATTGACATAATTGATTTTATAAATACCAAAATAAATGTAATTTCAGACTTTTTATGAATTAGACTAATTTTATAGGTTAATATGACATGTTATTATTGATATAATTAACGTTTTTCAAACTAATCGGTCTGTTATGATTTTCACAAAAATCAATTACTAAATAGTGTCAAAATTGACATAAAATACTTTTTAAAAAAAATATTATATTATTAGTTGTTATTTTATTAATAAAAATACATGGTTCGGTCAAATTACTTATATAAGGTTATATATATTAAAAATAAACAACTTGGGGTTCGTTTTTCTTCTTATAGTAAGTTTATTATCCTTATAGTGTAAGAACACAAAAAGACACGGTAAAAGTAAAATTATCTAACATAATGTTAAATCTAAATGATAATGTTAAAATAGGAACCTAAACTTGTCTAAATTCTATTGGATTAGAGTATTTCGACGAATCCCCACCTTTTCTTAGAAATAAATTAATTTGGAGCAATTTAAAACCGAATTTGGCTTTATAATAAAATAATATTTTTAGTTATTCCAAAGGTGCCCCTCTCCTCCCTTATAAAAGGGAACCTCCTCCCTCTCTTCCTCACACCACTTTGAGGCTTCAAGATCGGCCAACCACTTCCGAATTATCTTCTCCACTTCCCTAGAAACATTCTATAGGTCCTGGTCTTCTTCAAAGACCAATTTTAGTGTCCTAAGAGGAGGACTCAACGAGGCGCTTCAAAGAAGAGGTAATGTTCGTTACCGATTCTTTCAACTTTATTTCTTCTTTCACTTCTTCTTATTAGGTTGTTTCATTATTAAGTAATAACATAAATATCCCTAATATAATGATATGTTATTATAAGTATGAATCAACCCTATTTCACCATCTATCCATCCTACGGAAAACGAAATCACCGCGCGTGCGTACGTACGGAATACCGTCTCCACGCCGTGGTGTAATCTATTTTCCACCACCACCTTACTTGGATGGCTATAATGGTGTACATAATAACTATATATGATTATTGTAAAGTGATATTTATTCTGAAATAGTATACATACACTCCAATACAATTCCACGATCATGAGAATGATATCATCGCTCGTGCGTACGTACGGACAACCGTCTCCACGACGCGATGAGATTCATTCTCCATATTAACCATTCATGAATGATTATAAAGTATATATAATAATTAATCATGAAATATATGACATAATAATGATACTGGATTTATCTGTATATATATGTATGTCGTCTACTTAATCCCATTCAACTCAATTAGGAAACGAAAATAGCATTCATGCGTATGTACGGCCTACCGTCTCAATGAACGGTGTATTTCTTTCCATTTACTGATCTATTATATATATGTATATTCTGAATATATATTATATATAAATCAGGTTTTATATTCTGGAATTAAGTAATCATGGTCTAAGTAATCATATGAATAATTACAAGTCAAAACAAGGACGACAAATGAAACGATTTTACCCAAAACGCTCTTTAACATGGAATTTACAAAAGAACTGGTAATATAAAGTCAGAAGTGAACCATATATGATATCATAACAATGAGTATGATTCTGGAATAAGTCAATGAAATTATTTAAATATTTATACAGGAGGTTCCGACACTTACGAAGCAAATCGGACCTAAGGTAAGGGAAATATAACAATCTCATTTTTATCCGAGATTGTTTATACTTTGAAATTTACTAGGGTGTATTTTATCATCCACATCCATGTTTCCTCAATATTTAATATTATTTCTATCCACCTACAATTTTTTAAATCCAATTTTACCCTTCAGAGAGTTTTTAGTAAATGATATGAAAGGAATCTTTTGTCATTTTTCGTACAAAGTACTTTTTGACTTTTCTGACAAAAGTACGAGAAGAATGTTTTTTTAACTTATATGGAATGAATGGATTTTTAAAACATTATTTCCCAGAAGCTTCCTTTACAAGTTTTCAAGTTTATTTCTAATCAACTTCTTTTAGTTTAAAATTGTATGACATGTTAAGAAAGGAAAAGTATTTTTGAAGTAGAAAGGATATTTTCCTCAAGAATGGAGTTCAAGAGTTTTATCAAAATTATTTTCCATCTAAGATAATATAGGGTTCTGTTTCTATCCCAATTATTACATTGATTTGATTATGTTGTGATGGAAATATTTTTATGAATTCCTTTATCTTATATGAATTGTTTTATGATGTCACGATGTTTATGATTCCCATTTTTATTACATGGGTTATGCTATGATGTATGGTTTATGATTTTGTGGCACACATAATAATGGTATCGTTATGAGATGGGTGGGACCTATATCTCCCTTCAATGCATTGGGTAAAGATTTATGTCTCATGAGATAGACATGGCTGGAACGGAAAGTTAAACCGGTTCAGTAATACAGGACTGGAACGAGGAGTGAACTCGATTCAGAAAGGGACTATGTCCACTAAGATGGTCTTGGAAGCAATGCCTTGGCTACTATGGAAATCATATCATGTGATTAATGGTTTCCACAATTACATGTTTTATTACCATGCTATTTTATCATTCTTAATGTTTCTCTATGATCTATGCCTTACGTTCTTCCATGTTTTGTGTCATTTATCAAGCTTTTGATGTTTAAACATTATGTTCATGTTTTTAAGTTCAAATGTATATGGTATGTTTTATTTTATCCATGCATACCCTTACTAAGCATTTGATCTCACCCTTTTTATGTTTTCTTTCCCCCGGGATATAAAGAACGATTTGAGGTAAGGAAAAAAAGGGAAGATCTTTATGGGAGATGTTGAAGATCTTTCACCATGATTAGAAGATTATGTTCCATGTTTCCAAAGACACTAAACTATTATGGTCCTTGTGTGTATTTTTTTTATGTATTAAGTATTCCGCTAAAGTAATGTAATGTCCATGTAGGTCAAGCTTTGGGTCTCTACAGTTGGTATCAGAGGAAAAGTTTAGTCAACCTTTGGAAACTAGGATATGAAAACGTTAGTGAGATCCCTAGAGATATTTCTAAGGTATGTCTAGGGATGTCCCTAAGGATAAGTATAC
This sequence comes from Viscum album, assembly GCA_963277665.1. Classification (NCBI taxonomy): domain Eukaryota; kingdom Viridiplantae; phylum Streptophyta; class Magnoliopsida; order Santalales; family Viscaceae; genus Viscum; species Viscum album. The sequence goes on along the minus strand of OY728165.1, from coordinate 1,878,673,025 downwards.
GTATAGGATATTGTCCTAGAACTATGGTAACGATATTATATTAAACCAAAAATGTTAGATATTGAAGTTAATCCCCCTTTATTATGATTTTTGCCTCTCACACTATTCTTTTTGGGTTTTAGAAAATGGCTGGAAACAAGATGATTCACAATAATGGAGGATATGATGGACAATGGAATGATATTATTCATGAGTAACCAAATTAAATGGGATTTGGAATTCCAAACATCATTATTATGCCGAATCAGCAATCTCATAATATGATCAATAAAGTAAAATTTGGTAAGTTTCCTGACTCGGCTAATAAGAGAAAGATGGAGTTTCATGATGATCATAGAGGAAAGAAAGTTCAATTTCCCCTATGTAAATCATGTGGGAAGAGGCATCAAGGAGAATGTTTCAAAAGAACTGGAAGATGCTTTGGGTGTGGAAAAGAAGGACACAAAGCCAGTAAGTGCAAAGTAAAAGATTCAGTTAACACCAGGGATGAGGATAATGGTATTGCTACGACATCAACAATGGTTAAATGTTTTAAATGTGGAATGTACGGGCATTATACAAACCAATTCTATAAGGTAAAGTCTCATGAAGAGAATCAGTATGGTCGTATGGGTAGTATTTATGTTGATGATGATGAAGAGACTACAAATGATGTGTGAGATGAAAGAATTGTTGAAGCTCGGTCAATGGTTTAAGAATGTAGTGGAATGATTACATGTTTATCATGTGTAATGTTTTATAAGTAACCTCATGGTACTATGGAATAAAGAGACATCTAAGGATTGTTACACTGTCGTCTTTCCTTGAGTTTTGAAAGTGTATGATTAATGGTACCAGTATCCATGAAAGGTTATTCAGATATTTTTGGAATGTAGATGATATGCGCATAATGAAGGGATAAGGAGAAAATTAAATGTTTGATAGTATTCATGAGCTCATTACTGATATAAGGAGAAGGTTATATCATGGTTTGAGTATATAGAATTTTTGGATTTTGGTATGTGGAATGAGTTAACTTTTGAAAGCATTCATGTTTTCACTAAGGTATAATTGGTATTCATTTTTCAAGAGAATACATGATTAAGGTATTCACATGATTGGAATGTGACCAACAAGATATATGGGGGATAAATGATGGTATTCACATGCTTGGTTGATGACATTTCAAGTAATCGTTTTCTTTATACTATGAGCTTGGACCGAAGTATTTTAAATATCGGAATGGATTATGTTGGACATAAGTTAGTATTGTTTAAGGATATAACATTTTTTTATATTTTTTATGGGATGTTATAGTAATGTAGTTTTAGAAAAAGGACAACCTGCAGGACGGGAAAAAACCCATCGCGTCGGACAAGGCTGTGAGAATCGTACCCACAACCGAAGTGCGACTTGCCTTTATCGCCTACCACTGCCCTACACGAAGTACATGTTTAGTAGAAAGTAGTTTTATTATATTAAGCAGTATTATATATGAAGAATAAGTCCATTTTAGGAACCATATATGATTAATCTCACTATAAATGGACTTATGTATTTTTGATAACTTTTATAACCTTTTGTTTGAGAGAGATGGAATGACCCATCATTCTATCACATGATCTGAAAACACATCATGAATAACAAATTCAACTTCATTTCATTAAGTGATGAAGTGGAAATTGTTCAATTAACGAACAACAGTGAGATTGTACCAAAATCATGTAAGTATTTCTTTTAATTCATCAACTTTAGGGAAATGATCTTGAAAACCAAAAATGTTGTCCTAGTGCCCTTATATCCAATGAATAAGATTGTACCTTAGATCATCACAAATCTATGGATTTGTGATTGCTGGATTTTCCATATCCATGTTCTCTACCACTCTCCATCAGAACATGATGGTTAGATTTCTCTTCCATATCCATATTTTCATCTATGTGGAAACCCAGTGATTAGTTTATTTGGGTAACTGTTACGTTTCATACTTTTGTTTTTAAAGATTGGTTTTGGTATTCTTTTTTACAATGTGGGTTTCTATTAAAGAAACTTTCAAGGAGTAAACCATTTATAACCCCGACGAATTTCGAGGGCGAAATTGATTTTAAGGGGGGTAGAATGTAACACCCCGAGATTTTATGAAAAATATTCTTTTTAATTTCATTAATGTCTTGTGTTGTTGGCTACACCAAAAGGATCTTGCACAACATGCATCCTTGACTTTACTTGCATTACACGCAATCACGACCTTCCTTGATAGCGTGTGTAGTACGCAATAACGAGTTTCACTAAACAACAATATGCTATTAAAATATTATTAAAACTAGTCGTTATGAATAGTAATAACCACTTTTTGAAATTTTGTAAATTTTAATTTTCAAAATGGACTTCATTTTTGGATTCAGAATATCGAAATTAGCTTAGGGTAAAATTTTGGTACTTTTCGGATAACTTTCATTTTCTGATGAATAGTGAAAATTACTAAATTTTAATTAAAAACAACCTTTTTAATCGAAATAATTAATAGTGATTAATTATTAATTTGAGTGGTTTTAAAGTATATTTATAATATATTTTTACAATTTAATACAATTTTGGTCATTGGATGTAATTTCACATTTAAACCAGACATAAACAAGTGTCAATCTTTTGATAGTTATTATATCTTAAAAACACGCTATTTGTTTTGACGACGGGAATTAATTTTTAAATTAAGTAATGCAACTGATATGTTTTGAATTTGGTAAAATAGACATCATTTTTAGTTTCATAATATCAAATATATCTTAGCCCTAATTTTTGGTATTTTTCTGGAAACTTTCATTTTTTGATGAATAGTGAAACCACTAAGCGGTAGTTAAAAAAATTGAATTTTTCATAAAACTTAATTTTACCACTTCTGTGAGTGGAATTTCAAAAATCCAAGAGACACGGTTGATGTCTGTAAGTAAAATGTGGTTCAATGAGATGAAAATCATTTTTGGTCAATAGTAAATTTTTACTTTTTTTACCACGGTTAAAAGTAAATAGGGTAACTAAGGGTAAAAATGATATTATTATTACCCTAACACATGTCCTAATTCTATTTAATAAGTGTAATTCGACCAAAAACAACCTTAGGAATAAACTATGGCCATTTAGGCCCACTTGGATTAGATAAGGACATTTATTATTAATTTATTTAAAGAAGGGTTAAAATAGTTAAAATTAAAGTTTAATAAGTATATCATTTTTAATATAGGGTTATGCATAAGATAAATTCAACAATAAATATTTCTTATAAATATAAAAAGATTTCATAAATAATGGTATTTTATTTGTAATTTTTTGACATTAAATAATTTAATTTATTTATGACACAACGATGATGCAGTAATTATCTTATAAATGAAATATTTACATAATTGATGTTATAAATACAAAAATAAATGTAATTTGAGACTTTTTATGAATTAAACTAATTTTATAGGTTAATATGACATTCTATTATTGATAATATTAACATTTTTTTAACTAATCGGTCTTTTATGAGTTTCAAAAAAATCAATTGCTAAATAGTGTCAAAATTGACATAAAATTGTTTTTAAAACAAATATTATATTACTAATTGTTATTGTATTCCTAAAAATATAAGGTTCATCCAAATGACTTAGATAAGTTTATATTTATTAAAAATAAACAACTTGGGGTTCTTTTGGCTTCTTATTGTATGTTTATTAACCTTATAGTGTAAGAACACAAAAAGACACGGTAAAAGTAAAATTATCTAAATTAATGTTAAATCTAGATGATAAGGTTAAAATAGGAACCTAAACATGTCTAAATTCTATTGGATGAGAGGCTATAGACCCATCCCCACCTTAGTTTTTAAATAAATCAATTTGGAGCTATTTAAACCCGAATTTGGCTTTATAAGAAAATAAAATTTTTAGTTATTCCAAAGGTGCCCCTCTCCTCCCTTATAAAAGGGAACCTCCTCCCTCTCTTCCTCACACCACTTTGAGCCTTCAAGATCGGCCAAACCCTGACAAATTCACTTCTCCAATTCCCTTGAAACATCATAGAGGTCCTGGTCTTCTTCAAAGTCCAATTTTAGTTCCCTAAGAGGAGGACTCAAAGAGGCGCTTCAAAGAAGAGGTAATGTCCGTTACCGATTCTTTCAACTTTATTTCTTCTTCCACTTCTTCTTATTAGGTTGTTTAATTATGAAATAATAACATCAGTATCACTAATATACTTATATGTTATTATATGTATGAAACAACCCTATTTCACCATCTATCCATCCTATGGAAAACGAAATCACCGCGCGTGAATACGTACGGAATACCGTCTCGACACCGTGGTGTAATCTATTTTCCACCACCACCTTACATGGATGGGTATAATGGTGTACATAATAACTATATATGATTATTGTAAAGTGATATTGATTCTGAAATAGTATACATACACTCCAATAAAATTCGACGATCATGAGAATGATATCATCGCTCGTGCATACGTACGGACTACCGTCTCCACGACGCGATGAGATTCATTATCCACATTAACCATTAATGAATGATTATAAAGTATATATAATAAGTAATCATGAAATATATGAAATAATAATAATACTGGATTTATGTGTATATATATGTATGTCGTCTACTTAATCCCATTCAACTCAATAAGGAAACGAAAATAGTGTTCATGCGTACGTATGGCCTACCGTCTCCATGAACGGTGTATTTCTTTCCATTTACTGATCTATTATATATATGTATATTCTAAATATATATTATATATAAATCATGTTTTATATTCTGGAGTTAATTAATCATTATCTAAGTAATCATATGAATAATTACAAGTCAAAACACGGACGACAAATGAAACGATTTTACCCAAAACGCTCTTTAACATGGAATTTACAAAAGAACGGGTAATATAAAGTTATAAGTGAACCATATATGATATCATAACAATTATTATGATTCTGGAATAACTCAATGACATTATTTAAATCATTATACAGGATGTTCGGACACTTACGAAGCAAATCGTACCTAAGGTAAGGGAAATATCACAATCTCATTTTTATCCGAGATTGTGTATACTTTGAAATTTACTGGGGTGTATTTTATCATCCACATGCATGTTTCCTCAATATTTAATATTATTTCCATACACCTAAAATTTTTTAAATACAATTTTACCCTTTGGCGAGTTCTTAGTAAAAGATATGAAAGGAATCTTTTGTCGTTTTTCGTACAAAGAACTTTTTGACTTTTCCGCCAAAAGTACGAGAAGAATGTTTTTTTAACTTATACGACATGAATGGATTTTTAAAACATTATTTCCAAGAAGCTCCCATTACAAGTTTTCATGTTTATTTTTAATCAACTTCTTTCAGTTTAAAATTGTATGACATGTTAAGAAAGGAAAAGTATTTTTGAAGTAGAAAGGATATTTTCCTCAAGAATGGAGTTCAAGAGTTTTATCAAAATTATTTTCCATCTAAGATAATATAGGGTTATGTTTCTATCCCTATTATTACATTGATTTGATTATGTTGTAATGGAAATATTTTTATGAATTCCTTTATCTTACATGAATTGTTTTGTGATGTCACGATGTTTAAGATTCCCATTTTTATTACATGGGTTATGCTATGATGTATGGTGTATGATTTTGTGGCACACATAATAATGGTATCATTATGAGATGGATGGGACATATATCTCCCTCTAATGAATTGGGTAAAGATTTATATCTCATGAGATAGACATGGCTGGAACGGCAAGTTAAACCGGTTCAGTAATACAGGACTGGAACGAGGAGTGAACTCGATTCAGAAAGGGACTTTGTCCACTAAGATGGTCTTGGAAGTAATGCCTTGGATACTATGGAAATCATATCATGTGCTTAATGTTTTCCATAATTACATGTTTTATTTCCATGCTATTTTATCGTTCTTAATGTTTCTTTATAATATATTCCTTACGTACTTCCATGTTTTGTGTCATTTCTCAAGCTTTTGATGTTTAAACATTATGTTCATGTTTTTAAGTTCAAATGTATATGGTATGTTTTATTTTATCCATGATTACCCATACTGAGCATTTGAGCTCACCCTTTTTATGTTTTCTTTCCCCCAGGATATAATGAAAGGTTTGAGGTAAGAAAAAAAAAGGAAGATCTTTATGGGAGATGTTGAAGATCTTTCACCACAATTAGAAGATTACATTCCAAGTTTCCAAAGACACTAAACTATTACGGTCCTTGTGTGTCTATTTTTGTTATGTTTTAAGTATTCCTCTAAAGTAATGTAATGTCCATGTACGTCAAGCTTTGGGTCTCTACAACTAAAATCATCAACAATAAAAAAACATATTTCGTACCAGTCAAAAATTCTATTTGTACCTGTTTGAATAAGTCAAGATGAATAAGTTCAATGGGTCATACAGTTTGAACGTCCTTGATATATCTGAAAGTATCTCTACAATATTTTACATTTAAAAAAGAATAAAAAATGTGATTTTTTCCTAGTTTTAAATCGGCTAGTTTTAGTACATGTACATATTTTTAAATCATTCATATTAATAAAAATGTAGCATGATCAAGTCTTTAAAAAAATGGAATATTTTCTTAGAGTACATAATTTAGGATTTAAAATTTTTCTTACTTAATTAATAAAAATAAATGGAAAAATAATACTCTTTTCAGTTTTCATAAAACAAAACATATTCCTCTTTAAAAACAATGCACATTTAATTTTAAAATTTAGTAAACATTCCATCGTCACAGAATTATAAAAAACTAATAAAATTATGTTTCAAACCCTTCAAATATGAAACCTTATATAGAATAATATATTAATAAATCCCAATTTCTATAAATACTTTTACTTTAGCTTTTAAATTGGCACCAAAATTAACATTACCTACATCACATCTAATGAAAAATAAAATTTTGATACAAATCATCTCATTCACCTTGAAAATCAATTATCCATAAACCAAGTCTCAGTTTTGAGACATCTAAATCTTATTTTGTACTAAAAATATTTAATATACTTTTGGTATTCATGAAAATTTGGTTCCACTTGGGTTAGAAAATGATTTAGGGGAACCCAAATAGATTTCATCCATGCAATCCTTGGTAATATTAAGGATAAATATATAAAAATAAAATCTTTTTTATGTCCCAAATAATGGGTAAATATTAAGTATAATTTAATTACATAATGAAATTAGAACCTACATATAAAAAATGTAAAAATATACACTATTCCTTTAGAACTATTAACAAAAAAAATTTATATATTTTTGTTAATTATAAACCATTTCTAACTCTAGTATTATTTCTATTAATTTTGTTAGTGTACATCATTTTACTATATTTTTCTCTACCTTGAACAAATGTGGAATGATTTTACTCTTAACACACAAATTCCATTTTAAGACTTTCATTTTCATTTGGAGAAATTTTAAAGTTATCAGGTTAGACTTTCATCTTCCCTTCTTCAACAATGTTGTTTTTACAAAAAAATTAACATTACTTTTCATTTTCATTGTCAATTTAATTAATCTTATGAGAAGGAAAATTATTTCCCTCATTATATTTATTATTATTTTATTTTTATTTATTGTATATATCATAAATCATAATAATATAATTTTATAATCTTTAAATCAAAATATATAACTCATGAAAATGGGTTTTTAAAAAGTAGATTCTTAGAAATCAGAGTCAGAATCACTAATAAGATATAATATACCATAATACACCAGTTTGAATATTCGTTATCATCTATGGATTATTCATTGGAATCTAAATCCTTAGGGTAACTCCAACTAGTTTATAAATACCTCCTCCCTTTTAAGTTCATACTATTATTATTTCGTTCATTATTTATCCTTCGGAATTTAGGATTGATATGGAATTTATTTTTTCATTCATAAAATATAATTTCCAAATCATCGTTATAAATAATAATACCTTTGTTTTTTCCTTTTTCGTTATCTCTTAGATAGTTTCTTCTATTCCATCTATAATATCCTTTATTTTATATATTATTTTTACTAATATAGAAACATCATAACTTTCACTTCCTTAAAACTCATAATTATATGAGTAGGATTCGACATTAAATTTTCATTTAAAAGTAACACCTTTTCATTTATTAAATTCATAATTAACTTTATTTAAAATTTATGATTCGTATTTTAATAATATATTAATGAGTTCATCAAGAGTACATAATTATTTGTGCTTACTCATCAACAGTAAAATTTTTGTCATACCATTTTTTGGGAAACCTCCCAAAACACTTTCAACAGGAACATTATTATGTAAGGTAGTTCTTAAAGAAATCATTCCATTTATAATATTAGTTAACCAATGGAACATCAAATTTAATGTTTCCATTTTACACATTTTAAAATTTTTATAATAAATAATTAACATTACAGGTTTTTTATATTTAATTTATTTATTCTATAGTATGTAACTTTTAATAACCTTTAAATATAAAGATTATTTTTCAGGAATATTTATAACTAAATACATTTATTTTAATAAAACAAAATTTTATATTAATACCCTTATAATTTAAAAAAAATGTTTCCACGTCATTACCCAAAAAATATTTAGGATCAACATCATGAAATTTTTATGCCTCTACTATGATAGTTTTGTTATCAATGCCAAGATATTTAGTGAGGCTTCCATTTTTTATTTCCGATAGTAATAATAAATTCCATCAAATAATGGTGGTCAATGAGGAATCTAACCATCATTTGGACTTCAAATTTCCATCTCAAATGGTCTGTTACCTTTGATGGTTAATTCTAAGAAGTGGTGATCTTAAAATATATAAATATATACTGCAGTAAGGTTCTTTCTTAGATACCAACTATTTTTGTAGATGGTATGATGGTTGAATGTTCAAGAGGAAGAGTAAATAGTCCAGTTTATAAAATTTTAAAATATTTATTAGAGTTAAAATATTTATGCAGTAAAAAGTTATAAATGTAAGTATAAGAATTTATATAGTAGATTGGATCAAATTGATTGGATTTATATTCTTCACATTTTTCTATCCTCAAGAAAAATGTCATTAACAAAAAACATAATTTTTTTAGGCAGTCACAACCTAATTAAAAATGTCTTTTATAGTGGAGAAAAAACTAAAACAACCTGAATTTAATAGGGAGTGACTGCCTAGTATAATAAAAATTTCAAAACTAGAATCACATCTTAAGACCTTCTTTTTCACCTGGAGTTACTACCAAAATTGTTATTACTTTTTCACCTAGATGCACAATAAAAATTTACCTCTCAAAGGGCAGTGTAACTCATCCAATACTTATTTGAACTAAAAAATTAAAGGATATAATTTAACTCACATATAAACGAGATGTGAAGTATAAAAAACCACAGAAAATACAGATAAATGATGATTTTATGAATTTTAAGGAATAGGAATATTGTATCTTGTTGGAAATGTGGACTTCCATGATTTAGTTCTATGAAAAATAATTACATAGTGTAAGTAGGAGGTTCGCTTATATGAAACTAAATGTTTATATAGGTAACTTGTTTTGATTTTTTTTTAGATTCTATTTATAGATTATCATCATGTATTCCATCATCAAAAAAATTATTTTCATGCATAATAACATCAAATATTATAGTTTTTGTAGTTCCTATTCTATAAGTAGTAATCATAGATATATTTTTGAATGATAACAAACTACATTAGATTTCTCAAATATCTATATTAATTTATCGATGATTTTATATAATATTTATGTGTTTTTTTATCATAAATAAAATCCATGTAGCTCATCTCATTAGTTATATACAATATACTATAAAATAAAAATATCCAATGTAGTAATTTTTAATAAATAATAATAATAATTACAGTAATGAATACACCTGCTAATCACGATTGAATCATTTAAGTACTTATCATAATACTTGCATAATGAATTTATTATAAATATCCATCAATATATAAATTCAAACCCATATAAATAAAAATGATAAAAAAAGCAACCAAACAAATAATCCAATATATGCAGGATTAGAAACTTTTCCCTAGTCATATGTGTGTATGAGTCATTTTCCCTACCATACCAATCATGTCCACAGGTTTCAACATACAATTCATAATATCATTAATATATGATAAATTTATTTATGATATACTTGACTTATAATATGTATATGTTGTTTTCTAAAAACACTACTACAAAACCGGCGTTTAACAGCGACTGTATTTATCAGCGATAGAAAAAATTGATGATATATGGTACCTTTATCAGCACCAAAGAAACCACTCATAAAATTAATACTTTATCAGTGATTTTTTGTGCTAATAAAGGTCCCATTTATCAGTTCTTTACTATTAGTGTCATAAAGGCCACCCTTTATCGACGCTTTATCATTAGCATTAATAAAGGCTACCCTTTATGAGTGCTTTTTTAGCATTGATAAAGGCTACCCTTTATTAGCACTATATTTTTAATGCTCTGAAAGGAGTCCTTTATCAGTTCTATTTTAGCACTGATAAAGGTTATAATAAATAAAATGAAATAATTAAATAAAAAAATAAAAAATACATTTATTAAAAAAATATTATAAATTTATTAAAAAAATAATTATTGAAAAAAATGAATAAATTGATTATACTATATATAAATTATAAATACTAATAAATAGTATGTATTAAATATATAGATATTCCATATGAAAATTAAACAAATTAAAATTAAAAATAAGTAAACCGAGAAAAACATTAAACAATTTTTTTAATTAGATGATTATTAATAAATTTAATAAATAGTATATATTAAATATATTAATATATATTAATATATACAAATATTATTTATATGTCACAAAATATTTATGTGATGTATTTAATAAATAATGTTTAATAATTAAAAATTAATATCAATTAAAAATACTATCTAATTACATAGAGTAATCGACTTATAATTGAATGTCGTTTGATTTTTCAATTTAACATGGATTGAGTGTGTGTTATATTGATTTGACATATAATTAAATAATTTATTTGTATATAAAATGTATACAAACAAAACTTATCCATTTTTTCAATATTATTAAAGTGTGCTTATTTTTAATTTAACCAATTTCTTTCATTTTTAAAACACTTGCACTTAAAATTAGATATTCATTAACAATGTTAACAAAATATCTGTAAAAAAATTTATAAAAATAATTTACAAATAAATATATTTAAAAATGTACATACTATATTTAAAAAATTATATATTTACAATTATAATCAAATTTTAAAAAGTTCATATATATTTATAAATAAATAGTTATATATAGATAAATAATTATAAATAAATAATTATATATATTTAAATAATTATTAAATTTATAATAAATTTACTTAAATAATGAATATATTTTCTATATTCATATTTATATATATTTATTAAATAAATATATATACAATTATATAAATATATATAAGGATATAAATATTCTTTTTTAAAATATTTATATAATTATAAATAAATAATTATGTATAAAAAATTATAAATTTAAATAGTTATAAAATTATAAAAAATATATTTACTATATTTATATTTATATATATTTATTAAGTATATATATATATATATATTTACAATTTTTAATTAATAATTATAATTTTAAATCATTTATCGTCGCTTAAGTAATAAGTGGTGATAAAAGAAAATTTTATCATCACTTTTTTAGTTCTGATAAATATGGATTTTATCATCACTTTTTTAGGACTAATAAATACCTACCTTTATCAGTCCTAAAAAATGATTGATAAATACCCTTTTATGAATGATTAAATAATAACCATTAATAAAATTTACTCTTCATCAGCGTTATTTTAAAAGCGCTGATATAAGTGTCCCGATCTATTTCAAAAAACATAACATTTTGTGAACTTTTTGAGGTCACTTCTCATTCATTCTCCCCTTTCTCCAACCATGATTTTCTCCTAGTATTCCTTCAATCGCTTCACCCTATGGTCCTATATCTGTTCAATCATGTTCTTAATATTTCGATCTCGACCTTAGAGTACAACGTGACATCGAATCTTCTTCATTTCACATTGATTGTGCAGTTTAAGAAGCACCAAACTTTGGTGAACACCTCTGATATGTTAATATTCAAGTCTTGAGGGCTGCAAGATCGAGAAATGTTAGGTTTTCTTGAAAAAAGGAACATCATGATTCAGTTTTCTTTAGAGGAAGATTTGGTTAGGGCTTGATTTAGTGCCCACCACCCCACGTTGCTCCAACGGTGTCTAGTTATATCACATCAGGTTGCCTTATTTCTTCTATATGAAGTGAAACATACCAACAATAGTGATTTGGGATAGTTTCCCCAAGCTCCCATTACCTATTAATAATACAGCGATTATAAAAATGTTGTGGAATCTCATTGTTAGATATTTATGTTCTGATAGTAGAACTTGGTCAGCTATCACCCTGTTTATCCTTGCATTTGTCTGTAATTTGATGTCTCTAGAATGCCTAAAGATTATATTTGGATTGTCATGAGGGAAAAATTTTGATGCAAGAAGGTTCTGTGGTTTGAATCGTGGGTTGATTTCTATTGTTCCTGTAAGAAATTGTGTTATTCTACATCTTCCTATAGATGAAGGACCAAGAGCCATGAACAATAGCAGGATGCAGATTCTGGAGATAGGGGAAATGGATTCTATCCTTGTGTTAGTGAAGGGCCAATGGGGCATATTCAATTGGATATTTCTATTGATCCGTGAAATGAAAAGATTGTTCAATTCAATTAGTAGGGGGATATATCTCCTTGGTGAATGGAAGTCATCAAAATCTATATATTAGAAATTATTTTAATGTATTCATCATTTTAGGTATATATATTCTTTTTAAAACTTTTTACACAATTAATTAACGGTAATATAGTTTATACTTAAATAACTAATAAAATATTATAATCTCATGTTACTTTCAAAATAGTAAAATTAGGTAACAATATATACATATTTATGAAATAATTAAACTGTCCAAAATTTAAATAATTATTTTTTATACACAATTACCAAGGATAATAATTATTAATAATTAATATAATTTAAAATTTTTTATTAATAGTATTTTTATTATTTTCATTAAAAAATAATATTATATATAAATATGTCGAATAATATATTGTATATTTAAATAAATTTAATAATTATAAATAATATAAAAATATATATTTATATATATGTGTGTGTGTGTGTGTAATTATATTCAAAAAATGTTACTAATAATATATATATATATATATAATATTATTTAGGTATATTCACATTAATTATCTATGTATCGAATGAGGAGTAACCTCTATTTTATAGTTTTTGACGGTGGAAGGCTTGAACCTCATTCAGGTTTATTACCTAATGAAGTAAGTGTGAATGAAGTACACACTTCCATCGTCATATTTTTCCAATAATAAAAAAAACTATCATTTTTTAATAAAATTAAACCTATTAAAAAATACATGTTTTACTGAAAAAACAATAAAACAAATCATCAACCAATTATTTTATTAATGTTTTATTCGGATCCTTGTGGATAATTTGGAGGATAAAAATTAAATTAATTCATCATTAACTCCGCCTATACATAAAATCATATAAATAAATTTTAGTAACATACAGTCGTCAGCTGAAATTACACTATAGCAACCGAAGACCCCCAGGTTTCATAGCACTACAAATGCGTATTCTGATTCTTCAATCTCCACCCTCTACATTTATTTCCCACCCTTCACTCTATCATTTCTCTATTTTTCTAGAGCTTTTCTCTAGAAGGAGTTAGTGTAAATGGAGGTGTTGAGTCAATAACTAGTGTCAATGGTGTAATTCTTACAAATGTGAGATATTTCCCCTTTTAGAGAACACAATGAACTAAAATTGTCATCCTCATAATATTAATATCCTGAATAGTTATTAATAAATTTTTTTTCCTTGAGACTCATCCTCTATATCTTTTATGTTCCTTGTAATACTCTGATCATTAGTCATCACATAGATGACTATTTCTTAGAGTATTTCAAGCAACATAGGTTCATTTCCACAAGATATGTAAAAATTTCAATCAAACAACCAAATGTAATGATAACTATTTGGGTGATGAGATGATGAGGATTGTAATGCCCCGACCCCAGTTACCCAGAGTCGGTGCATTATTACATAACATTGGCATGATCACGAGAAAGATCAAATCTCAAAAGACCGATTGGTTTAGTAGCCTTGGAAACACTAGATATATTCATAAAGTTTTACATTACATTAATAAGTGAAAAGCTACAACAATATATTGTCTCCATATTCCACACTCATATCTCCACATACTATCCCTGCAGGTCATTCATAAATTACTACTTCACATCCTGGGAAAAATAAAACATAGAAAAGGGGTGAGCTCAAATGCCCAGTAAGGATAACAATAAAGCGGAAACTTTCATAAATAAGAATAAAAATTTAAGGCAATGTATAACGAAAACAAAACCCTTTTAAACTTGAAATTCAACATAGTATGGCAAAAGTAAAATGAAATAATGCCATTTACTTATTGACATGGGTATTATACTAATAAAATAATCACATGCAATATCAATAACCACTTTCATAATGATGGAATGCATAATTCCAGACTATCATAACCACATAGCCAAGGCCTCATGCCAAGACTACATATAAGATTTTTCCAAGGCCTTGTTCCAAGACACTAGTTTGTCTCATGAGACCTACCGATGCATCGAGAAGCTATAGCGGGCTCCAACCGTCACATATTAAGTCCAATGCATTCCCATATGAAAAGGTTTAAACAAAACATAAACATTCGTATTAAAACTAGCATATGAAATGTCAATATTTTCACCGTAAACCATTAATGGTATAAAAATAGCACATCCGAAGTCAAACATATCACAAAACCTTCAATATAATATAAAAGTTTTGTATCATAATATATCAACTTCAAATAATCTTAAAATCCATCAAAGGATGTTGACATAGATGAAATCCAAACTATTTGAGAGAAATATCTCATTTCTCGAAATCATTGAAAAGTCATACATTTATAATGGAAGTAATTTAAAAGAGATTTTTGAATAAAAGAGTCCCATAATGCTTTGAAACTTTTGAAAAGAAACATCATTTCAAAACCTGCATGTCCATATAAATAAATCCTTGACATCATTTTTGAAAACATGGACATTAATTAAAAATATTTATAAAGATAAATCTTTTAAACATTTAAAATTATGATCTTGATAAAGAGTACCTTTCAAAAATTCTTAAAATATTCATTTTGAAATCATTTAAAAATCACATAATTATAAAATAAAACATTTAATTTGAAAATATTCTTATAAGCTTGTAAGGAAATCTTTGACAATTTTATAACGGCGGTAAATAGCTGCACTTGCCGTATAAGTTAAAAAAACATTCTTACCTTAAATTTGTCGAAAGGTAAAATGTGCCTTGTTTGGAAAACGACGGAAAGATTCCTTTGAAAACACATAAGGGTATAAATGACTTTAACCCATATTCTTTGTAAATATTAAAAATGTTTTGAAATACATTTCAAAGAAACATGGATGTGGATGATAAAGAGATCCCAGTAGATAATTGAGTATAAACAACTTCCGATAATGAAGAGATTGTGAAATAAACCCTTACCTTGTAGTTTTATTCGGTTGAGGGTAGGGTAACCTCCTTTATAATGGTGAAATAATTGTTATTAAATTATAAAAGATTCATATATTTTAATATGATATCATATATGATCTTTTAACATTTCTTTGTTAATAATATCTTAGTATTTTCGTCGTTTCAGGTGTTAACTTACTCGTTTTATTTTATATGTTTTGTTACGTAAGCCATGTTTGTAATGGTTAGGTTGTATATTTTTCATATTCATAATGATATCAAGTCCTTAAACATTATTTTTAAATCATCAAATGATAATTATACTTGAATGGATATGATGGAGAATTAATCTCATCGCGTTCGTGGAGACGGTAGTCCGTACGTACGCATGAGCGACAATATCATTCTTTTGATATTAAAATAATATATAATTGGATGTTATATCATATATACAGAATCATTATCATGTTAAATTTATTATTTACATGAATTACATATCATTTTTATACCCATCCAAATAATAATTTATTGAATAACAATTACACCATGACGTGGAGACGGTAAGCCGTACGTACGCACGTATGGTGACATGTTATTCAAAGGATGGATAGAATACTAAATATGGTTGTACCATATTTATAATAAAATCACAGTATAGATATGATACTGGAGTTATTATTTTAGAATGGTAACAACAAAGGAAGAAGAAGTGGAAGAAGAAAGGAACATAGAAAAGGGTGGTCAAATCATTACCTCTTCTTCGGGTTCTTCATTTTGATTTGATCAGAAGGGCTCCATAAGTTGGATTTATGATCAAACTAAGGCCTCTAGGTTGTAGTGAGGGAATTTGGTAGAGTATTTGGGCAGAGTTTGGCCGAACCAAAAGGCGTTTAATGTGTGAAAAATGAGAAGGAGGAGTGCCCTTTTATAAGAGGGGTGAGGGGAACCTTTGGAAAAGCTAGAAATATTAATTTATAATAAATTCATATTCAGTTTCTAATGGGTAAAAAGTTTAGTAATTAAATGCTAAGGTGGGGATGGGTCGAAAAACACTCAACCAATAGAATTTTGACAGGTTTGGGTTACTATATTAACCTTATATTTAAGTATTAACTCTTAGTTAATTAGTTTGACATTTACCATGTCACTTTGTATTTTTATATTATATAGTTAATAAACATACTATATGCATCCAAGAGACCCCCAAGTGTTCCATTAATGATACAAATATCATGATATAAGTCTCTTGGCCGATCCTTAGATTTTTAGGAATTTAATATCAATTAATAATATAATATTTGTTTTAAAAACACTTTTATGTCAATTTTGACATTATTCAATAATTGATTTTTGTGAAACTAATAACAGAATTATTACTTCGAAAAAAGTCAATTAAATCAATCCTAATATGTCATATTATCCTAAAAAATTAGTTTAATTCATTGAAAGTCTCAAATTATATTTATTTGGGTATTTCTAAAATCAATTATTTTAATTTTTCACTATTATGGTAATTACTTCATCATCATTGTTTCATAAATAAATTAATTTATTTAATGTCTATAAATTATAAATAAAATATAATTATGTAGGAAATAGGTTTATCTTTATAATGAATATTAATAGTCAAAAATCCAACATATATAACCCTATGTAAAAATTGTTTTCCTAAAAGATATATGCTTGTGACATTTTTGTATTCATTTTAACTTAATTAAAATAAAGTGTCTCTATCACCAACAAGTGGCTTCATGGGGTCCCAAAATCGACCCAAATATTCCTATGGTTGAACCTGTATCAACCAATAAGTTTAGGACACATTTTAGGGTAATTTATTATTATTATAATATTGTTTGTTTTAACCCTTATTTACCAGATTTACCCTTAACCATGGTAAATAAAATATTTACCGAAGTAATTATTCAAAATGTCTAAAAATAAAATTTAACTATTTACACAATTAGAACATCCTGATTCCAAATATGGAATCCATTTTTCCAAATTCAAAACACAGAAGTAGAAGAAATTATTTTAAATTTAATACTTGTTGTTAAAACAAAAAGCGTGTTTTTAAGAAATAATAACTATCAAAAGATTGACAATTGTTTAAGTCCAATTTCAAAGTGAAATAAATTATAATGAACATCATTGGATAAATTGGTAAAAATATATTCTAATTATAATTTAAAACCACTCAAATTCATAATTTATCACTATTAATTATTTTGATTAAAAATTTTGTTTTTAATTAAAATTTAGAAATTTTCACTATTCATCAAAATATTAAAGTTATCCGAAAAGTACCAAAATTTCACCGTAGGATAATTTTGATATTATGAATACAAAAATGAAGTCCATTTTGAAATATAGAATTTATAAAGTTTCAAAAAGTAGGTATTACTATTCATAACGGCTAGTTAGGTAAGTCATGGTGCGCTTTAACACAATGTTGTGTGTAGTGCAAGTTATTAAATTATTTTGAAGAAATAACACACTATGAAATCTTGGGGTGTTACATTCTCCACTCCTTCAATAAATTGCGTCATCGTAATTTGAAATTGTTCTTCGAAAATAAAAGGTTGAAAATAAAAATATCTTTGTGGGAAAACCCACATCGGAAATTGGGTTACTAAAATTTAGTCTTAATATGAGGAAAAGAGAAATGAAAGGGTCACCACCAAAGTATGATCTCGATTAGGAGAACATTGGTGGAAATTAGAGAAATATAATTGGAGGAAAAACATAAATATTTATAGGTATTGATTGAGGTCATCAATCACAAACATGTTTAAAATTGAGGTCCTTATATTCATCAATCTATGATGATTTGAAATACCATCGGTTCAACAAAACATAGGGTATTAGGATAACACATTTTTGGTTTTAGGATTCCTTAAATACAATATAAGAATTAATTTATTCATAGAATAAGAGAAGAAGAAAAAATATATTCTTGAAAAGTAGAGTTCCATCCTTTATCCAATTTCTACCACAGACTCATCTTTCACTTTAAAAGATAATACAACTTAAAATTAATATTCTATTTATCCTATTCGTATAGGGTTAAAAAATGAATTTATAATTCATCTATAAGAACCATTACAAAATTACATTATTCATTCCTGGACATCACGTGGGTCAGTGGTAGGTGATACACCCTTGTCGCCCTTCGGTTGTGGGTTCAAGTCTCGCGGCCTTTCCGGACGTGACGGGTTGCCGCCTGACCTCCGGTTTGTCCTTTTATGGCAATCCAAAATAATCCAAACTAGAACTATCCAAAATTTATCAGTCCAAAATTTATAAAGAAGGTAAACACAATAAAGATCCTTTTTTTCGCGTAATAACATTTTAACACATTCATCTATCTTTTAAAACACTAAAACATCTTAAATTACCATAAAACCTTATTGATTACATTCATGATCACTTATTCCTTAAAAAATAATAGATATACTCCTGCAATCCAAAAATGTTTTAAACCCAAACAATGATGTAATATACAAATAATTAATCATTTTCAAGGTAGTCAAGAATATCCAATATAATATATCAAAATCAATCATGTATTATTCCAAAATCACTACCTTGGTATCAGAACTATATTATGGTTTATCATTCTCTCAACCATATATTTTCCGAAAATTTCTCCTGCTATTGAGTCACTTTTCTTTGTTCCCCACAATCTCAAGTCCTTAATGAAATATTACTGCAGTATAATCCTTATATAATATATAATTATTATAACAAGTACATTGTTGATACAACACTCAATTGACATAATCAACATAAGAACTCCAATCATTCCTCTTCATCTGTGGTAGTATCATTACTTGATTATTATCCAATAGGATCATTTATGGCATAGTCTGATGATTGGGATATAGGTTCGTGTAGTTCCCAAACTCCTTTCAAATGAAGCATTGTACATTTAAAACCATTTTCTTACCCTTGAAGTCACGTACTTTTTGCCCTTTTCCTCCACACTTATAACAAACTCCCATTCCTTTCAGGCAAGTTCTAGGGTGTTTCTTCCCACAGTTATCACATATGGGAAAATTCTTCTTTTCCCTCTTCCCTTTATCCATCTATCTCTCTTCCATCCTTTTCTTCTCTTGTTTCCCTTCAAAGCCATAGGACTCAATAAACTCTTTACTTATCTTATCAACACATGATATTATTTCTTCATATGATGATAATACATGGGAGACTATTTCTCTTATAAATTCTGGCTTAAGGGCATGAAATATATGATCATTCTTTCTCTTTGGATCATGTGCATTGCTGGAGTTATCATTCCTTCTACTGGTCACCATTTCTAAACAACGGAATACACTAGATTAGTTTATGATTAACAATAAATAATCCCAAACTTGTAAAACACATAACATAAATTAAATAGTTTATGGATATAATCCATAATCAGAAAAATGTCTCCTTTGAGGAATTATATACTCATAAACCCTTAATAATGGTTTGTAGAGAAAATGAGAATTATCCTAAGCATATCCCCTTGGAGTTTCGTAACCAAGAGTGCAGCAAGGCCCGTTGTCATGCACCAGTTCCCGTTCGAGTCTAGTTCAAAGCGGTGTTTTTAGGTTTTACCCCTAGGTACATCTGTGCCAGAGCCGCCTCTACCTGCTCGTATCCAGATTGGGATGTATTGCTCGGAAAACTCACAAAATCTCTACAATACCAATATTCTAGGAAGTTCTTCTATACTAATCCTCAAGGTCTATCTTAGGTCTATGTGCTCTAATAAGAGATTATCTAAATCTAGCTTCCAAGGTTTGTACTAAACTTCCTCTGATACCAACTGTAACGCCCGGACCCCAGTTACCCAGAGTCGGTGCATTATTACATAACATTGGCATGATCACGAGAAAGATCAAATCTCGAAAGACCTATTGGTTTAGTAGCCTTGTAAAAAATAGATATATTCATAAAGTTTTACATTACATCAATAAGTGAAAAGCTACAACAATATATTGTCTCCATATTCCACACTCATATCCCCACATACTATCCCTTCAGTTCATTCATAAATTAATTCTTCACATCCTAGGAAAAATAAAACATAGAAAAGGGGTGAGCTTAAATGCCCAGTAAGGATAAAAATAAAGCGGAAACTTTCATAAATAAGAATAAAAATTTAAGGCAATGTATAACTAAAACAAAAGCCTTTTAAACTTGAACTTCAACATAGTATGGAAAAAGAAAAATGAAATAATTCCATTTACTTATTCACATGTATATTCTAATAATCAAATAATCACATGAAATATCAATAACCACTTTCATAATGATGTAATGCATAATTCCAGACTATCATAACCACATAGCCAAGGCCTCATGCAAAGACTACAAATAAGATTTTTCCAAGGCCTTGTGCCAAGACACTAGTTTGTCTCATGAGACCTACCGATGCATCGAGGAGCTATAGCAGGCTCCACCCGTCACATATTAAGTCCAATTCATTCCCATATGAAAAGGTTTAAACATAACATAAAAATTCGTATTAAAACTAGCATATGAAATGTCAATATTTTCACCGTAAACCATGAATGGTATAAAAATAGCACATCCACAGTCAAACATATCACAAAACCTTCAATATAATATAAATGTTTTGTATCATAATAAATCAAATTCAAATAAGATTAAAATCCATCAAAGGATTTTGACATAGATGAAATCAAAACTATTTGAGAGAAATATCTCTTTTCTCGAAATCATTGAAAAGCCACACATTTATAAAGGAAGTAATTTAAAAGAGATTTTTTAATTAAAGTGTCCCATACCACTTTGAATCTTTTGAAAATAACTATCATTTAAAGACCTTCATGTCCATATAAATAAAAACTTAAAATCATTTTTAAAACATGGACATTAATTAAAAATATTTAGAAAGATAAATCTTTAAAACATTTAAAATTATGATCTTGATAAAGAGTGCCTTTCAAAAATTCATAAAATAATCATTTTTAAATCATTTAAAAGTCACATAATTATAAAATAAAAGATTTACTTTGAAAATATTTTTATAAGATTGTAAGGTAAGCTTTGAAAATTTTATAACGGTGGTAAATAGCCGCACCTGCCGTATAAGTTAAAAAAACATTCTGACCTTAAATTTGTCGAAAGGTAAAAAGTGCCTTGTTTGGAAAACGACGGAAAAATTCCATTCCAAACACATAAGGGTATAAATGACTTTAACCCATATTCTTTTTAAATATTAAAAATGTTTTGAAATACATTTTGAAGAAACATGGATGTGGATGATAAAGAGATCCCAGTAGATAATTGCATATAAACAACCTCGGATAATGAAGAGATTGTGAAATAAACTCTTACCTTGTACTTTTCCTTGGTTGAGGGTAGGTTAACCTCCTGTATAATTCTGAAATAATTGTTATTAAATTATACAAGAATCATATATATTAATATGATATCATATATGATCTTTTAACATTTCATTGTTAATAATATCTTAGTATTATCGTCGTTTCGGGTGTTAACTTACTCGTTTTATTTTATATGTTTTGTTACGTAATCCATTTTTGTAATGGTTAGGTTGTATATTTTTCATATTAATAATGATATCAAGTCCTTAAACATTATTTTTATATCATAAAATGATAAATATACTTGAGTGGATATGATGGAGAATGAATCTCATCACGTTCATGGAGACGATAGTCTGTACGTACGCACGAGCGACAATATCATTCTTTTGATATTAAAATAATATATAATTGGAAGTTATATCATATATAAAGAATAATTATCATGTTACATTTATTATTTACATGAATTACACGTCATTATTATACCCATCCAAATAATAATTTATTGAATAACAATTACACCATGACGTGGAGACGGTAACCCGTACGTACGCACGTATGGTGACATGTTATTCAAAGGATGGATAGAATACTGAATATGGTTGTACCATATTTATAATAATATCACAGTATATATATGATACTGGAGTTATTATTTTATAATGGTAACAACAAAGGAAGAAGAAGTGGAAGAAGAAAGGAACTTGGAAAAGGGTGGTGAAATCATTACCTCTTCTACGGGTTCTTACTTTTGATTTGATCAAAAGGGATCCTTAGGTTAGCTTTCTGATCACACTAAGGCCTCTAGGTTGTATTGAGGAAAGTTTTGAGAGTATTTGGGCAGATTTTGGCCGAACCAAAAGGCTTTGATGGTGTGAATAAATGAGAAGGAGGAGTGCCCTTTTATAAGAGGGGTGACGGGGCACCTTTGGAAAAGCTAGAAATATTAATTTATAATAAATTCATATTTTATTTCTAATGGCTCCAAATTTGTGGTTATGGGTATAAAGACACTCAACCAATATAATTTAGACAGGTTTGGGTTACTATATTAACCTTATCTTTAAGTATTAACTCTTAGTTAATTAGTTTGACATTTACCATGTCACTTTGTATATTTATATTATATAGTTAATAAACATACTATATACATCCAAGAGACCCCCCAAGTGGTCCATTAATGATACACCTATCATGATATAAGTCTCTTGGTAGAACATTAGATTTTTAGTAATTTAATATCAATTAATAATATAATATTTGTTTTAAAAACTCTTTTATGTCAATTTTGACACTATTCAATAGTTGATTTTTGTGAAAATCATAACAGAATTATTACATCGAACAAATTCAATTAAATCAATCCTAATATGTCATATTATCCTATAAAATTATTTTAATTCATTAAAAGTTTCAAATTATATTTATTTGGGTATTTATAAAATCATTTATATTAATTTTTCACTATTATGGTAATTACTGCATCATCATTGTGTCATCAATAGATTAAATTATGTAATGGCTAAAAATTATAAATAAAATATCATTATGTGGTAAATCGTTTTATCTTTCTAATGAATATTTATAGTCTAAAATCCAACATATATAACCATATGTAAAAATTGTTTTTCTAAAAGATATATGCTTGTGTCATTTTTGTATTCATTTTAACTTAATTAAAATAAAGTGTCCCTATCACCTACAAGTGGCTCCATGGGGTCCCAAAATCGACCCAAATATGACTATGGTCGAAAATGTATCAACCAATAATGTTAGGATATGTTTTAGGGTAATTTACTATTATTAAAATATTATTTTTTTAACCCTTATTTACCGGATTTACCCTTAACCATGGTAAATAAAATATTTACCGAAGTAATTATTAAAAATGACTAAAAATAAAAGTTACCTATTTACACAATTTGAACATCTTGATTCCAAATATGGAATCCATTTTTTCCAAATTCAAAACACATAAGTGGCAGAAATTAATTTAAAATTAATTCCCGTTGTTAAAACAAAAAACGTGTTTTTAAGAGATAATAACTATCAAAAGATTGACAATTGTTTAGGTCCAATTTCAAAGTGAAATTAATTATAATGAACACCATTTGATAAAATGGTAAAAATACATTCTAATTATAATTTAAAACCACTCAAATTCATAATTTATCACTATTAATTATTTTGATTAAAAAATTTGTTTTTAATTAAAATTTAGTAAGTTTCACTATTCATCAAAATATTAAAGTTATCCGAAAAGTACCGAAGTTTCACCCTAGTATACTTTTGATATTTCGAATCCAAAAATGAAGTCCATTTTGAATGATAGAATTTATAATATTTCAAAAATTATGTATTACTATTCATAATGGCTAGTTTGGTAAGTCATGGTGTGCTTTAACTCGGTGTTGCGTGTAAAGCAAGTTATTGAATTATTTTGAAGAAATAACACACTATGAAATCTTGGGGTGTTACAAGGATTATAATTATACTTCATTGTCTACTATAAAAGGGTAAATTCCTCTCATTTGTGAGAATTACATCATTGAAACTAGTGATTAACTTGATGCCTCCATTGCCACCAAATCCTTCCATATCAAAGCTCCACACAACCAGATAAACAATAGAGTGAAGGGTTCGAAAGAAATAGAGAGGGTGGAGACTAAAGAATCAGAATACATAACTATTGTTCAATGCATCCTAGGGGTCTTATGTTACTACAATGTAATTTCTAATGATGACTGTATGTTAATAAAATTTATTTATATTATTTGACGTGCAGGTAGAGTTAATGATGAATCACTTTCATTTTTATCCTTAAAATTATCCAAAGGGATCCAAATTATACTTAAATTAAAATTTGTTGTGGATATTTTTAATGTTTTTTTCAATAAAACTTGAATTTTTTAATAGTTTTTATTTTATTATGAAATTATACGGTTTTATATTATTGGAAAAATAGTGTCGATGGTGGCATGTACTTCATTCACCCATACCATGATAGACAATTAATGTGAATGAGGTTCACACTGTCCATCGTCAATAACTATGAAATAGAGGTCACTCCTTATTTGATACATAAATAAATTAAATGAGTCTACGTAAATATTATATATATATATTATTAGTAACTTTTTTTGAATATAATTATATATATATATATGTATTTGTATATTATTTTTCATATTTTAATTAATTTAAATATAAATATATTATTCAATATATATATAATACAATTTTTTCTAATGAAAAAAAAAATTATATTAATAATAATTTTTAAATAATATTAATTATAAATAATTATTATTATGGGTGATTGTGCCCATTATAATTTAAAATTGACATTTTAATTCAAAAAATTTCAATTAATGAAAATAAATAAAATTCACTCATATTGTCTTGATAATATTGAACATTGATTCCTAACCCTTTTTGAAATGTATGAATTGGTCTCACATCAAACTGATACATGATGTGATCGGTATAGGTCAAAGTGCGTGTTTCCAGTTTAAATAGAATTTTATTAAAAAAAAGTGACATACTCCATACTGAGAAAATGAATTTGGATTATTTTTTTAAATTAGTAAAATTATCCATATGTCATTTGAAATTTGTAGGAATCATCCTTACCCCAATATAACACACAGTGCGACCGGTATGACTCCAAGTGTACCTTTTTATTTAAAAATGACATAAATTGTAATAAAAATGAAAACTGACCTACTCAAAACTAAGAAAATTCATTTAGTATATTTTTATAATTTATGGAAATTATCCATAATTCATTTTTGATGTGTAATAATCAGCTTCACCTAAATCCGACACATGATGTGCCCGGTATGACTTAATGTTTCTGTCATGAGTTTAAAATATGAAATTTAGTTTAAAAAATATAACTCACTGAAAATCGAGAAAACACACATGAATTTTCTAGATAATTTTGGAATATGATTTATAAGTAATTTTTTACATATAGGAATTGGTCTAATGTTAATCCAATACACAAAGTGAATGGTACTGGTCAAAGTATGTGTTTATAGTTTAAAATGACATTTAGTGAAAAATACATGTCACGTACTCAAAACCAAGCAGACAAATTCCTATTTCTTTGATTGTTTATAAAAATGATCCATATGAAATTTGGAACATGTATGAATTAGCCTCACCTCAATCAGACACATGGGGTGACAAATATGAATCAAAGTGCATCTTTTTATTTAAAATTGACATCAATTTTGGTAAAAAAACACAACTCACCTGCTCAAAACTGATAAAATGCATTCATATTATTTTGATACATTAGGAAAATTATCCATAAGTAATTTTTTATTTTTATGAATCATCTACAAAACATTCTCTACACGATGTTTTCAGGTTGCGAATATGCCTCTCTTTTAGCCAACAACAAGTGGCTAGTCAGGATGTCGTAGGGAACAACTGGTAGCCGAATTGATGTGTCAGTTTCCATTAGCCATGGGGGGAGGATCAAATCAGTGGGGGTTATGGAAACAATGTTCTATCGGATAGAAAAAATTCTTGAAATCATATGAAGGGTCATTCATTCCGTTTTTGTGGTTTTCAATTGAAATTCACACCTATGATTGGTGTTGCGATTCTATCGATATCATTTGACCAGGGCGATACCACCTATTGACTGAACTAGGAGACCCCTACCCTAATAAGAACCTCACCCTTGGTACTATTCTATGAGAACTATCCAATTCCTAGCTCCAAAACAATGTATTGAGAACAAATTATTTATACCTGATTATTTAGACCGAAGTATTTAGGTGTTTGAGGTCAAAATATTCACTTCTAAATACTTTGGTCATCAAGGACATTGGAACCAAAATAATTTGGACGATGCAATGGTGTGAAGGGGAATGGGAAAGAATAAATGATTCATATTAAGGAGAATGCAATAATATCAGGTGATTTAGTGTTCAGAGATGAAAAAAATGCTATATACTATAAAGGTGAATCCATAGAGGGAATACAATTGAGTTGGCCTTGTCCTCTCATTCACTCTATTCACATTAGTCCTTGCTTACTGGATGGATCGGGTGAAAGAGATCAATCTCATTCCATTATATTCCCTTTGTGTTCTAGAGTCAGTCCCAATCCATTATTCTGCTTACTCACTCCTCTCTCACCTCTATCTCCTCTGTTTCGGATTTTTTTTGAGCCACCCGTGAAGAAAGAGATACTTTCCTGCAGCAGCAGCAGGCAACTAGAAAGTCGAAAGACTCACCCTCGGTAGCAATGTGTTAAGCATGAATACATACCAAACCACATTTTCCCATTCCATCATAGGCATTACTTTTTTTAATATGGTGGTTGATTAGAGGATCTGGGGGTATGATTTCATGGATCTCTTGGAACAAATGGACGAACAGATGGACACTATGACTACTACGTGTTGGGATGTGGTTGATGGAAGGTATGGAATTGATGGTTTCAGAAGGCCAATTTCGGTATAATATAGTCGGACCAAAATAGGCATAAAAATGTTCTGATAGGGGTCTTCTTGTAGACTATACAGAAGAGTACTTGGCTAGATTATACACTATCTTGATTATATAACGAGTGGTGTAGTTGGCATTGTAGTTGTTAGGGGGAAGACGACAACGATGATACCTTGAATCAATAAGGTGTTTGGAAAATAAATGGGCACCATTTCAATGACAATATAGTGATGGAAGCGGGTTAGAGTAATTGGATAGACTCCTCAGGCTCATTACCTGAATGACTGTAGGTTCGAATCATTTACCCACAAAGGAGATGATGCGAGATGGGCAATGCTAGGCTTGGCACAACCACGATCCAAATGGGGTTGATGGGGTTCAAGATGGAAACCTAGTTATATAGCGACCCGGCCTTTTCTTACATTAATATTTCATCAATTAAAAGATAAACAACATAATATTATTACACATAGTGGATCCAAATCTTTATTTTCTGGGAAAAACTAGGACCATACACAACAAATACAACATCAAGCATAAACATTTATTTAATTTATTCTTCTCTAGCTTCTTATTGGAAATTTTCCCCTCCTTAGTACATGTATCCACATGAGGATATACGTCAAAAGGGGTGAGATAGAATCCCAGTAAGAGGAGAGATAAGAACAATATAGCATGGGGTGAGCATAATCATAACATTCGAAAAAGATCATGAATATGATAGGAGTATAAATAAAAGACTTGAAATGTGGCAATGCATAAAAATGAAACATCTTGTCTTAGTGGTTAACTACCACACATACATGAGAAACAATATAGAATCTTGTTCACAAATCATTTCACATTTAATCATGAGATTCATCACTTTACCCAATGAATTGGAGCACTGTATAATTCAGGGCGCACCCATCACATTAAAACATTCATATTGCATTATATAATTCCGGGCACACCCGTCACATCATAACATTATAATAATCATGCTTGCCACATAGAACACATATAAAATATGTACATAACTAAACCATGTAATGTAATTGGATTCATCTCATAATAAAAAATTCATAACCTTTGGGTTCCCAAAAGAAAGAGGGAACATACTTGATAGAAGAACCATCAACCATGAATGAGATGTAAAAGTTGAGTTCTTAAAAGAAGAGTTAATTTGGAAAATATTGCAATTTACATAAAATTCATTAGAAAAAATTGATATCTCATAAAAAGAAATACAATTATGAACAAATGATCTTTTAGGAGTGACCATATCAAAATGTAGTAAAAGAGGTAAAACTCGAAGGATAAAAGTTGGGTTCGAGAATTACCTTGTATCTGAATGCTTATTTCTCTTTAATATCCTATATAATGGAATTATATTAATTAATTAGAAATACAGAACCTTTTTTACATTAATATGTTTCATTATGGTTTCATTAAGGGATTTTATGTTCCTTTGGATGAGTTATAGAGTTTAAAACCGTTATTTGGGAATGTTTGTTTTTATGGTTTTCTTGAGTGGTTCACTTTTGTTCTTAAATTGAAGTTCGGGTAGAATGTGGGTAAACATACAGAAATAATTTTAACTATTATTAATGATATTACGGGAGTTTTAATGGTCTTATAATTAATAATATTATATCCATGTGGATGAATCATTAAATAAGAATTAAATTGTGATTATTTGGGTTAATTTGGGTGGTTTTTGGATCATAATGAACTTGTTTTAATTTATCACTTAGAAATATCGCCATAAGTTAGTTCCAGAACTTTAAATATGATATAATACATATAAAAAATTCGGGTTCATCCATAAAAGTTGTTTCATGACCAGATATAAAGGTAGAAATGGAAGAAGAAAGCATGCCGTTCTTGAAGGTGATAAATTAACACCTCACGAACAACGTTCTTTTTAATAAAAAAAAGGAAGAGGGAAAGGGGGTCGGATGATATAATATGACATTAGGATCATAAAATAATATTATATGTATAATAAGAGAGTTAAAATACCATCTGGATGAAGATAGGTGGGGAGAGATCAGGAAATGAGCTTCGACATGAAAGGAAATTAAAGGAGAAGTTGGAGAGAAATTGCCTCTTAAATCCTCTTCTTGAGATCCTCCGTAAGGAAGATAGGCTTGCTCTTTTGATGATAACAGAATCTCTTGGATTTGGGAGAGGGGTTAGGGAAGATTTTTGGGTAGAGTTTACAGAGGTATTGGAGCTTGAGAGGTGTGAGTAAATGAGGGTGTGAAGGGTGGTTTTTATAGTGCAGTGGAGAGGGGTTTCCTTAATATAAAATTCATTAGTTTATTAATTTCTCCTAAGACAAGGAATAGTGAGTATTCCCTGACCAAATATAGTTATTTTATCATGTTATTCCAAACCAATTGGGCTTACATCACTAGAAAATCATACATGACACTATAATTATCTTATTTATCTTCTT
Source organism: Viscum album (assembly GCA_963277665.1). NCBI lineage: Eukaryota > Viridiplantae > Streptophyta > Magnoliopsida > Santalales > Viscaceae > Viscum > Viscum album. The sequence continues at coordinate 1,878,643,094 of OY728165.1, read as the reverse complement.
TTTTGTAAATTACGGTATTTCACTATTCATCAAAAATTCAAGTATTTAAAAAAATCCCAAATATTTAACCCAAAAATTCTTTGAAATTTAAAATCCAAAAATGAAGTCCATTTTTCAAAAATAATTTTCTAAATATTATTTATTTAATATTTAATTAAAATCATAATTTACTTTTAAAAAACAATTTTTAAAATGAAAACTGATTTTATAGTGCTTTTAAAAATTATGTTGGGTCTTATAAAATTATATAAAAACATTAAAACATTGATTTTATAATTTATGAACACATTTTAAGAAATTTTATTTTCTTTTAAATTAATTAATTAATTATAATTATTTATTTATAACTTACAAAATACCAAAATGCTTAATGAGGTCAAATTGTCACTTTGTAAGATGTCTAAATTTTATTTAATTATACATGGGTAAGGTTACTCTTATGTTATATTATTTACTATTCATAAGGGTCATATTACTTTTCATAAGGGTAGGTCACTATTCACCAAAAATTATTTTTTCATTAGACTCCAAAAATCATCTTGAACACAACCATGTATGTTAGCATTTCAAAATTCAAAACATAGAAGTGACAAATTTATGTTCAAAGGTCACTTATCACTTAGTAGTTCATTTTGTGGTGTTTTCATGTGATTTTATGACATATTTATAAGAAGGGAATTTCCATTGAAAACATTGGGTTGTTACATTCTTCCCCCCTTCAGAAATTTCACCCCCGAAATTTCACTTTACATAAATAGGTGAGGGTGTATCTCCTTCATTGACTCTTCTTATTCCCATGTTTCTTCCTCAAACATAGGGTTCTTCCACAACACTTCGACAAGATGGGTTGTCTTGTTGCGTAGAGCCTTATCTCTCTGATCCAAAATCGTTATTGGCTGCTCCTCATAGGAGAGATCATCTTCCAACTGCACCACCTCTGAGTTTATTACATGTGAGGGGTCTAGTATGTACTTTCTGAGTAGTGATACATGAAACACATCATGAAGTTGAGCCATATTCGGTGGAAGTTCATGACGATAGGCCACGGCTCCTATGCGGTCAATGATCTTAAACGGGCCAATATACCTTGGGATTAGCTTCCCTTTCTTCCCGAATCGCGTGACTCTCTTCCATGGAGATATTCGAAGGAAGACTATATCTCCAACGTCGAACTCCAAGTCCCTTTAATGGTTTTTAGAATATCTATTTTGCTGACATTCAGCAGCTTTGATGTGTTTCTGGATGACTTGAACCTTCTTTGTCATGTCTTGAACAATATCAGGTCCATGTAGCTTTCTCTCTCCAACTTCATCCCAACATGTTGGAGTTATACATCACTTTCCATAAAGAGCTTCATATGGAGCCATCTGAATACTCGAGTGGAAGATATTTTGGTATGAGAACTCAACCAATGGGAGATGATGATCCCAACAACCTTTGAATTCAAGAGAGCAGTCTCTCAGCATATCTTCAAGCATCATAATATTCTTTTTAGATTGGCAATCAGATTGGGGGTGATAGGAGGTGCTGAAATTTAATTCATTACTCAAATAATGTTGAAGGTTCCTCCAGAATATAGATGTGATCCTTGGATCACGGTCAGAGACAATTGATAGTGGAACACCGTGCAGTCTCACCACTTCCTTCACATATATCATTGCAAGATGTTCAAGTGAGATATCTTCCCGAATAGAGATAAAATGGGCAGTCTGGGTGAGTCGGTTAACCACAACCCATTTCGCATTATTTCCCTTTGACATCTTCGGGAGACCCGTGACAAAGTTCATAGTAACATTTTCCCATTTCCACATAGGTATAGGCTATGGATGCATCATACCTTTGGACTTTTGTCACTCAGCCATAACTTGTTGACATACCAAGAACCTTGATATAATATTCCACAATCTCCTTCTTCATGTTATCCCACTAGAAGTGTTCTCAGAGATCACGGTACATCTTGGTACTCCCAGGATGGCTAGAGAAAGTTGATCTATGTTCATTATCCAATAGATCCATATTTATCCCAGGTGATGAAGGCACACAATGTCGTGTTCCAAATCGAATCACACCATCTTCGTTGATATGGAACTCCTGCAGCTCCCCTTCCTTTACTACATTCACCCTCTTTTGTATCTCCACATCATCCCTTTGTGCTTCCTTAATCTTCTCATGGATTGATGGTTATGAAATCATTTGGGAATGGTAGGATGTATCCCCTTCCCTTATGATTTACAAATACATCCTTTGCATTTGTAAGAAGATAGGGTCTTTCTCAATCCATAACATGGATAGAGTAGTGGGTTCTTTTCTTGTTTAGAGCATCTACTACCTTGTTCTGCTTTCCAGGATGGTAGTGAATAGAGAAATACTAACCCATGATTAGCTCTAACCATCTCCTTTGATGCATGTTGAGCTCCTTTTGTGTGAATATATACTTTAGGCTCTTTTGGTCAGTGTATATGTCACACTTCTCGCTATAAAGGTTGTGCCACCGGGTTTTCAAGGGAAAAACTTATGGCTGCCAGCTCTAAATCATGCATCGGGTATTTCTGCTCATGGATCGTCACCTGTCGTGAGGCATATGCTGTCACATTGTCATTTTTCATGAGTACATGATCCAAGCCTTTCTTTGAAGCATCACTGTATATCAAAAAACATTCTCCACTTTTCTGTAGTATGAGTACAGGTGCAGTGATCAGCCTTCTCTTTAGCTCCTTGAAGCATCCATCACATTCTTCTGTCCAACCATACTTTACCCCTTTTTTTATTAACTTAGTTAGCGGGCCTGATGATCTTGAGAAGTTTCTCACAAAACGTTGGCAGTACCCAGCTAATCCAAGAAAACTATGGATTTATATGACACTAGAGGGCCTAGGACATTCCTCAATCACCTTTGTCTTTGAAGGATCCACATAAATTCCATCACTTGTGATCACATGTCCCAATAATGTGACATGATTCATCCAAAAGTCACACTTGCTAAACATGGCGTACAACTTCTCCTTTCTCACCGTCGCCAACACAAGTCTTAGATGTTTTTCATGTTCCTCCTTTCTCTTGGAGTAGATGAGAATATCATCAATAAACACTACCAAAAATTTGTCGAGGTAATGTCTAAAGACTCTATTCATCAAATACAAGATGATTGCAGGGGCATTAGTAAGTCCGAAGGGCATCAAAAAAACTCATAGTTCCCATACCTTGTACGGAAGGGAGTCTCATGAATATCTTCCTTCATGACCTTTACCTGATGATATCCGGATCGAAGATCCACCTTTGAGAAGTATTGATCACCTCTTAACTGATCGAACAAGTAATCAACCCTTGGAATAGGATACTTGTTCTTTATGGTCATCTTGTTGAGTTCCCGATAATCAATACACAACCGGATTGTTCCATCCTTCTTCTTCACAAAGAGAACTGGAACACCCCAAGGTGATGCACTAGGACGTATAAACCCTTTTTCTAGATAATCTTGCACATGTTTCTTTAACTACTCCAGTTATAAAGGAGCCATCCTATAAGAACACTTCGAGATAGGATTAGCTCCTGGTATGAGTTCGGTTGAGAACTCTACCTCACGATCCGGGGGAATTCCGGGTAATTATTCGGGAAATACATCGCTGTATTCCCTCACGATGGGAATTTCCTCAAGGTTGGAACTTTCATTCAACTCATCCATTTGGGCGAGGTATGCTTCTTCAAAGGGAATCAACACCCACACCATAGAAGTATTTTTCAAATGAGATTTAGGATCTTCTTTACATTTGTAGAGGAGCATGGGATGGTTCGGAATATGAAAAGATATTTCCTTTTCCCGACAGTTGATATGTGCTCTATATAACGAGAGCCAATCCATTCCCGTTACAGCATCGAATTCCCCCAAGGGATGTATTATGAAATTTTCTGGAAGAATCTTCCCAAATACGACAATAGTAGATGAGTCAAACACTTGGGTTATAATGTTTGCAACACTCATTGTTTTTATAGATATCTCTACATTAAGGTTTTGGGGATTCGATTCTATAGTTCTAGAAAACATACAAGATAAAAAGGAATGCGTAGAACTAGAATCAAATAAGACTTTTTCCATTAATGAGTGAATAGGAAGCGTACCTTGTACGACTTCATTATCCTGCTCCACCTATACAGTAGTGATGGCATAATCCTTCCCTTGTTCCTTTGGATTTGGTGGATGCTAATGCTGATTACCCTTGAAAACTCGAGGTTTAGCGCACTGGTTTGCATAGTTCCTTAGCTCCCTACAGTTGTATCATTGAACCATGAGTGGTTCTCTCCTTTCATTAGCTACATTCTCCTTCCTTTTTGTGTCTTTTAGAAACTCTTGAGCATGGTGTCCTTATTTCCCACACTTTAAGAATTTCCCCATCCCTTTGATGCAGTTTCCATGGTGCAACTTCCCACATTTTTGGAATGTGGGTCGTTGACTTTTCTTCCCACCTTTATCATTAGATCCACCTTCTTGAAACTCCATCTTCCATTTCTTATTCACATAGCCATGGGACCATTCTCCAAACTCTATATCCACTTTGAGATAACATCAAACAACTTCTTCATAACTCCCAAAGTCTCAAATTGCGAGAGCCTTTCGAAGGTGTGGTTTTAATCGACTAATGAATCTATCTATTTTTCTATCATTTTTTATAACAAAACCTGAAGCGTACCTTGATAGCCTTGTGGAATTCACTTAATAGGTTGTGAAGGATTCTCCTTCTTTTTTCTTGAGATATATAAATTCTCTCTCAATCTACATACGAAGAGTTTGTGGGAGATAATTATTAAGAAACATTATCTTAATGTCTTCCCATTCCATTTCTTCAATTTCCTCCCTTGGTTTGGTGTTCTTAATCAAAGCCCACCATTGATCAGCTTCTCCATCTAGATGATAAAGGGATAGGGTCACCTTCTCTATCTAGATACAGTGAAGAACAGAAAAAATCTTCTCCATGGAGTTGTCCCACTGTTCCACAACTAGTGGATCGGAAGATCCACTAAACGTCGGTGGTCGTTTCCGCATAAAACATTCTATAGCCAGATGATCCCTCTTTGGTGAAGTAGAACATTCCCCATTATTATGTTTATTTTTAATATCCTGAGATAATTGGGTAAGCATCACTATAATTTTTTGAACTCCACCTCCCAAATCATTGGGGATGTCGTTCGGGCAATCGTTGCATTGGCCTTTCACGAGTTGTTGGCCTGATTTCACCTGGTTCCAACCATTTTCTAAAATAGAAAAGGATAGAACAAAACATAAGTAAATACTTCATGAATAACATATTTATTTAAACAATTAATACCAAAAACATGACATATGGGATCCCTATGTAAATATTCTTGTGTGCATATTTTTACTTAGTCTCATGCTAGATGTTTTCTCTAGGGTTCACTAATCCTAATTCTCTAATTCACTAAACCTTTCCTCTAATACCAACTATAGAGACCCAGCCTTTTCTTAAATTACTATTAAATCATTTCAAAGATATAAAATATAATAGTATTACACATAGAGGATCAAAAGGTTTAGTGACTTGGGAAAACTAGTAACATACATAACAAATACAACACCAATCATAAACATTTATTTAATTTTTTCTTTTCTAGCTTCTTATTGGCATGTGTACTCTCATTAGTACATGTATCCACCTGAGGATATACAACTAAATGGGTGAGCTAGAAGCCCAGTAAGAGGATAGATATGAAGAATATATCATGGGATGAGCATAATCATAACATGGGAAAATGATCATGAATGTGAGAGGAGCATAAATAAAAGACTTGAAATGTGTCAATGCATAAAAAAACATCATGTATTAGTGGTTAACTAACACACATACTTGTGAACCAGGCTAGACAATTTTTCACACATAACTTCACATTTACTCATGAGATTCATCACTTTACCCAATGAATTGGAGCACTGTATAATTTCGGGCACACCCATCACATTGAAACATTCATATTGAGCTATATAATTTCAGGTGCATCCATCACATCATAACATTATCATCATCATGTTTTCCACATAAAACACATATAAAAAATTTACATCACTAAACCATGGAATGTAATGGGTTTCATATCATAATAACACATTCATAAGATATAGGTTCCCAAAATAAAGAGGGAACATACAAGATAGAAGAACCATCAACCACGAATGAGAGGTAAACGTTGAGTTCTTAAAAGAAGAGTTCTTTTGGAAAACATTTGGATTTACAAAAACATAATTTGAAAACATGTATATCCTATAAAATGAAATAAAATTATTCAAAAATGATCTTTAAGGAGTGACCATATCAAAATGTTGTGAAAGAGGTAAAACCCGAAGGATGAAAGTTGGGTTTGAGGATTTCCCTTTACCTTGTATCTGAATTCTTCATTCTCTTTAATATCCTTTATAATTACATTATATTAATTAATTAGAAATAAAAAACCTTTTGTAAATTGATATGATTTATTATGGTTTCATTAAGTGATTTTATGTGCCTTTGGATGAGTAATAGAGTTTAAAAACATTAGTCGAGAATGTTTGTTTTTATGGTTTTCTTGAGTGGTTCACTTGTATTCTTAAATTGAAGTTCAGGTAGAATGTGGGTAAACATACCGAAATAATATTAAAATTTATTAATGACATTACATGAGTTTTAATGATCTTATAATTAATCATATTATATCCATGTGGATGAATCATTAGATAAGAATTAAATTATGATTATTTGGGTTAATTTGGGCGGTTTAGGGATCATAATGACCTTGTTTTAATTTATCTCTTAGAAATATTGCCATAAGTTAGTTCCAGAACATTAAATAGGATATAATACATATAAAATATTCTGTTTAAACCATAAAAATAGTTTCATTACCATATATTAAGGTAGAAATGGAAGAAGAAAGCATGTCATTCTTGAAGGTGATAAATTAACACCTCACGAACAACATTCTCTTTAATAAAATAAAAGGAAGACGGAAAGGGGGTTGGATGATATAATATCCCATTAGAAACATAAAATTACATTATAATTATAATACATGAGATGCATACCATTTGGATGAAGATAGGTTTGGAGAGATAAAGAAATGAACTTGAAGTTGAAAGGAAATTAAAGGAGAAGTGGGAGAGAAATTACCTCTTAAATCCTCCTTTTGAGATCCTCCTTAAAGAAAATATGATTGGTCTTTTGACAAGACCATCAGCTCTTGGAGGTGGGAGAGGGGCTATGGAAAATTTTTGGGCAGAGTTTATAGATGACTTGGAGCGTTAGAGGTGTGAGGAAATGAGGGTGTGATGAGTGGTTTTTATAGTGGAGGGGAGAGGGGTTTCCTTAATATAAAATTCATTAGTTTATTAATTTCCCCTAAGACAAGGAATAGTGAGTATTCCCTGAACAAAAATAGTAGTTTTATCATGTTATCCCAAAAAAGTAGGCTTACATTATCAAAACATCACACATGACTCTATAATTAGCTTATTTAGTTTATTTGTGTAAATTACTGTATTTCACTATTCATCAAAAATTAAAGTATTTCAGAAAAATCCCAAAAATTTACCCAAACAATTTTTTAACGTGTAGAATCTAAAAATGAAGTAAATTTTTCAAAAATAAATTTGTAAATATTAGTAATTTAATATTTAATTAAAATCATAATTAAATTAAAAAACAGTTTTTAAATTTAAAACTGATTTTATAGTGCTTTCAAAAATTACATAGGGTCTTATCAAATTATTGAAAAACTTTAAAAAATTGATTTGATAATTTATGAACACATTTTAAGAAAAAATATTTCTTTTAAATTAATTAATTAATTATAATTAATTATTTATGAATTACAAAATACCAAAACGTTTACTAAGGTCAAATTGTCACTTTCTAAGATGTATAAATTTTATTTAATTATTCATGAGTAAGTTTACTCTTATGTTGGATGATTTACTATTAATAAGGGTCATATTACTATTCATAAGGGTATGTTACAGTTCATAAGGGTAGGTCACTTTTCACCAAAAATTATTTTTGTTTTATTAGACTCCAAAAATCATCTTGACCACAACCGTGTGTGTCGGATTTTCAAAATTCATAACATAGAAGTGAAAAACATATGTTTAAAGGTCACTTATCACTTACTAGTTCATTATGTTTTGTTTTCATGTGATTTTATGACATATTTATATGAATTGAATTTCCATTGAAAAAATTTGGGTCGTTACATGTTAATACCATTGCGGTAGTGGCACTATTAGAGTAAAGTACTAAGCCACCCCTACTACTCTTATTGATTTGGTGGTATTGGATTTTACACTGATATAGGATGATACCAAAATTATTATAAGAGTACTAATGGTAACGTAATGTATGGTTTTCCTGGAGTTGGTGGGGTTTCAATAGAGACCAATATAGGATGATACCACTAAAATGTTAATGGGTTAGGGGGGTAATGAAGCAATTACGTACACCACCGGTTGGGACCGAACATGTGATTTAGTACTATAATCTAATCTATATAGTAAGAGAACCTAGGATAACTATATTATGTGAATACATGTGATGGACAATTCTGAGTTCCTAGGTACCGGTGAAAAGTAGCGAGAACGATTCGATTCCGAATAAATGTTTTTTTATTTGGAGATTGATGGAGTGAGTGTTGATTTCTAGATAGAATGGACTCGATCCATAATATGACTTTTGGACATGGTTGACAGGTAGCTACGATGATGGATCGATGATTGGGCACCTGTTGTCCATTGGTGCTACCTCATGAAATTCCAAAGAGACCAATTGAGTGGTGTGCGTGAAATATGTACTCTATCCATATAGTTTTGTATTCTTTGATGGTGTTGAAATAATTGAATCGATGGTTATTTGGAATGGAGATAGCTGTAGTGGTGGTTCATAGGTAGATGGGAGAGTTGTATATGGTTCAATGCTGCCTGTACAGTTTGGGGTTGGTTGTCCACCCTTATGTGTATTCAGAATGTTTTAACGGAAAGAACAAGGCTCTCAATTTTGATAGTAATCTGATTCTAGAATCTGATCCAGCAATGGGGAAATCACATATCTTATAATTAGACAATCGAGTCATCCTACCAGCAAAAACACATATCTGTATTCTAGTCACGTCAACTGATGTCCCTCATAGTTTGGTTGTGCTTGCCTCTGGCTTGAAATGTGATGCAGTACCGAGGAATTTAAATAAACTGATCACCCTTGTACTACGCAGTGAAGTATACTATGTTTAGTCTAGTGAGCTTTGTGGAACCAATCATGCCTTTATGCATTGGCCCAGGAACCTCACCAAATTCCTGATGGCAAGTCCAAACCACACCACCACCAGCATCTCTTTCAAAAAAACCAACACCATGCCTCTTACTTCTACTCTCATGCGCACATGTCATATGATTCATTGTAACTTGACTGACTAGCTACTACATGTTTTGTTTTTTCAAAACAAAACAAAACAAAAACAGAAGTAGTTAGTGGAATGGTCTCGAATGGTACGGTCAGTGGAAATTGAGGTGGTACGAACAACTAGACTATATATTGAGAAGCCATAGCCCGAGAGGCCATGGGAGGATGGGTAATCTATCACACCTAGAAAAAAATACTACCATTCCACTCCAACTAGGCGTAGCTCAATTCCAGAGGGGCCAGTGGCTTATGCCATTACTGGATATCTAAATGGTTCCACAAAGGGACAACAATACTAGAATGTCAAATCGTATAGCATATAATTCCAATACCACGCTATATCTAATATAATAGTTTTCTCAAGTTCTATATTGTTCGGTATGTGCGATAGGGTTAGAGTGGAAAGGGCGGAGCAATAGAGGGAATCGAGTAGAAACGACGTGTGGGAGAACCCTACACTATTCAAATAGTGATTTGATCGACCATCATAGCCAAAAAACCATTTTTTCTTTGGGTCTTAAGAATTCCACTATTAGAAAAGTACTTGTCGCCCACTACATAAGGTACATATCATGCCTATGTCACCCAATCGATCGATCAGTCATACTACTATGATATGATATGATATGAATTGATGCTTCTCGATAGGATATGGTAGATGGAAGAGATACTAGAATGGTGTTGGTGGTGCATGGGTGATACTATTTCAGTGTTCTGAGTGAATTATCAACCCTACTAGTCAATTGATTCTATATTTTCTACGCTCGGGAGCTGGATATGCTCCACCACATATCAGTCTTTTCTACTACCTATATTATACTGACTCAATGGTTGGAGTGGAGTTGGGGGATCAAGAAACCTAGGCTGGCTTGTTTTCATACATTCTAGATAGCGCATGGGGTGGCGTGGCACAAGAAGATGAGTTCTTCGATTGTCACTATCTAAACACCAATCACATGGTTCCATGTCGGTATAATGTAGGTAAAATACAACCCGCCTGACATCCCCACTATGTCTAGTCGAACAACCGTAGACTATTGATTCTAATAGCCACTCAAGATAAAAAAGGTCGGCATAATATAGGTAATATAAGGTATAATATAGGTAGTAGAACCACGACTATATATCTATAAATCGTCAGTACTCTTATAATAGTGTGATCATGATTCCAAATCCAGACAGAAAACATGGACCTTGAAACGGGGTCAGGCACTCTGTCTATATAGTGTCCGATCATTTTATTATCACAGATATGGTGGAATGGCCATGGGAATCATGGGTTGGTGGTTGTGTTATTACTATTGAGGTTGGTCAAGGTGAAAGGCACATATACCACACTAACCATACTGAGTGAACCAGAAGGCCATGGAATGGATATGGGGCCTTAGTTGGCATAACACCGAGGTGGTAGAACGACCCACTCATACGATGAGCCCGAATGGTGGGGGAATAAGTAGGATGACGTGGAAGAGACAAGAATATTAGAGTAGTTTACTTATGGGAAAAGTATACCATGAAGATATGGGGTGATAGAGTTTGTGGTGAGTTTCCTGGGAACTGGGGTGGTTGATGGTTTATTGAGAGTTCAGGGGGCCTTCATTATACAAGCATAGCTACCATTTCCATCCATTGGGAAACAATAGGATGAGATTCTATTTCACGACTATATGAAAGATATACATGGGGGAAGTATTACTTCCACGACTCCACCTCCATGTTCCAACAAGAGTGTTTTCATTGATTTGGCCACTGAATTTACTCGATCACCCACATGGTTTCATAGATAAAAGGCCATATCTACTGGTATTGGAGTTGAGATGGGTTGGTATTGGCATTGTCGATTTCACCACCAATTCAATAGTCTGAGTAGTTGAGTGAAGTCTAATGCCTATATTATACCAACACTATCAGGGTAGAGTACTGAAATAATATCTGGTTCTTTGAGAGTTGGAGGTAGTGGGAATAGGTGCATGGTGGTGACCCCACATCTTGAAGCATAAGTAGTACTAGTGGAATACGGCTAAACTACTGTTTGAGAGGTCTCGTAGGCACCCTCGTTCACCGAATCGATCATCGTCGAAGTATTGGATCATAATTCATTTTTTTCATGGGTGTTAAATACGACCAATGGCTAAAGCGATGAATAAGAGTGAGGCAAAGTAAATCACGCTTGGAAATGTGGTAGGATGTCAGTACTCTTCTAATAGTGAGTAATCTACTTTAATAGAAGTACTACCTATATTATACCGACTATTATATGGCCAATGGTTCTTGAACCTTATATATTAAGTAGAACCTTTTTAAAGGGTAAACTATATAGGGTCATGTACCATAGATCTGACCCTTTATAAACCTAATAGAGTGAATTAGCTGAGTTATAAACCCTTATATATTATATTATGTAGCACCAAATATTGAATAGGGTGAACTAGTTGAGTTCTAAAAGATAATACCCTCCTCAACTACTTTATATATAATGTTTAGAAAGTTCATGATCTAAAAAACCTAAAAGAGAGGGTTAAGAAGTTAGATCTATTTATAACTAGAGACTATATAAAAGAGTACATGTCTCTCTTAGAAGAGAGTCTCTGCTCATAGAAGGTTATCATCCAGGACTTTAGACTATTTGATACCTTCCAATGAGTTAATATATATTGGTATCAGGACCCCATCACTGGGGACTATGCCTCCTAGACACTTGAGATGTCCTTAGGATGAATAGACGAGAGTAGATACTTGTGGGGAAAGAGCGTACCTATAGTTCATCAGTTTGACAATAATGATAAGACTAATTCGAATTTAAAATACTAAGAAGTTATCTTATACTCCAAGAAATAATTGGTTTTTCTTCCTTCACAATTGATACATTAAATATATATAAGTAGTAGAGGATTTTCCGGCCAGGATTGATGAAAAATGGAAAAGAGTTCCATAGTAGGATTGTTCGGATGAATGGAATGAAGGGAAGAGTGTGGTCATTCAGGGTAACCCCTACTATTATTATTCTTTGATACTCTTATATATGGTTATATATGATTACCTAATCATGAAGAGCTAATATTTATATTCTTGTTTTCAATGTGGAAGGGAATAATATTTGAAGAAGATTAGATGATCAGAAAATTATTGATAAATCATATGATCATCTACTCCATTGATAAAAAAATACATTGTATGGTCATCTTATTGCGCATAAGGAATAATTGATATGTAGGATTTTTGGTTTTTTATCTCATAAGAATGGTTCTAAACCCTTATATATTAAGTATCACCTTTAAGTCCTGGAAATGTTCTTTTGTAAAATTCACCTCTCCCATGCCCAATCTTTACATCAGTGGATGGGAGTAGATCAAGTCATGTTATCCCAATTATCTTTACATAAACCTAGACCTATAACCTATAGGTAATAGAATTATCTAGAAGAGAATTCAGGAAGCCTATAAGTTGTTCGTCCCTTGATTCATTCAGCCTTTCATGACTGAAGGAGGTAGAAGGCCCATCAATCAGTCATAGCATAGACTGAGGCATTGGAGGGAAGTACACATGATAACTTACAGTATGAAGAAGGTTTGTATTCTGATTTGGTCAATCTCATCTCTTTCTTCTCTACAACTCGGGTAAAACACTATAAGTAAAAAGGATGATGAGATTGAATTGGATTTTCTTTCTAACATTCTCCTTTTTTTTTGGATCAAACTCCAGGGGTTTCCATTATACTACGTAAGAAGAAATTGAAATCACTGGAAAATCCAAGTAGTAAGAAGTGTGACATTCAGTCAGCTTGGTGAAAGAGTTTCATTGTCTAATTCCACAGTGATTTCAAGAGGAATAATAAATAGAAAGAACCTAGGATCAAATGAGAAGGAAGGTATGACATTGTCAAAATGATTGGAAATCTTCCACATTTCCCTTTCCTTAGTTGGTAATGATAGATATATGTCTAAAAGGAAGGCATGTTGGCATGAAAGCATTCACTAAAGGTTCTAAAATATCCGACCCTTACAAAAGGGTTAGGAAGAAATGATTTAAGCTTTAAGAAAATAGAGTGAATCTAGACTTTCATCATTGAGTATTATTAAAAGGAAGAAGAGTTGCTTTTAGGTTATAAAGATCCCAAGATCATCTTTCATTTTATCGGTATATCAGCTAGTTCAATCACCCTAGATCTAGAGGGGATATAACTATATAGTTATATAGGGTTATATACCATAGATCTGACCCTAATATGGTAAAGTTATAAAAGATCTGACCCTCCCATACCCTTAGAAAGGGTTATATCTACTATAACCTTTTAGGAAGGGTTAGGAAGTGAGACTCTTGTTTTAATCCCTATAAATACTACTTGGTAGGGGGTAAGTAATACCCTAACTCACTCATGCTCTGTTTTATAAAAGGAGAAGACAATTAGACAAGAAGAAGATTATCAACAGATTTTCTTATCAGATTATCATCTTGTATACTATTTATATATGCAGGCAATAAGACAATAAATAATATATCGTCTAATAGTGACATGAACTCGAGTGATTGACCATTAGTTGCCTTCGTCCACACAGATTATGGACGAATTGTATAAATGTTGTGGGGGAGTCTTTAGCATGTAAATTCCATGCCCTTATTTTTGTCCTCAAGACATATTCCCCTCCAAGTTGTTCAATCTGAAGTGTTCCCATTTAGGAAACCCCATCTTTTTGTCCCCAACTTCTAATAAATAAGAGAGAAAGATTCCATTATTGATGGACACTTCATGTCCACTATATATATTAGTACCTGAAACCCCTTGTTCCTTTCAAAGCTACAGTTCCTTCTTTCCTTTATAAGCTAATAAGATATTCAATTATTATAATCTGTAATATGACTATATTTCATGTCTTTATTCTCCTAGTTAGTTCTCTACCGGTTATGTCTGAGATGTTTGATAAGATCTTTATGAATGAAGTGAGACTATTACGGTCGGGTAAAAGAACTAAATTTCTATCTATTGGCCCATTGATGAGATTAATGACTACAATGAATGAGTATCCTTAGCTAGGAGAAGAATCAGAGTTTCATGGCATCCCTCATGGTTCAATTCATGAATTCGTGCATTCATGACTGATTGCAGCTGACTGGCTCAGTAGGAGGGATAGGATCGAGAAGCTTAAATTACACATAATTTTTGAATAGAAAGGGGATTCAACTATTAGAATATAATATCTATCTATATCCATTTATTTGTGATCCTTATTCTTATACTTTACTCATTAATTTAGTGTGTCAGGGCAGGAAGAAAGACATAGCTTAGGTGCATCAAGCTCATTGCATTTGATAATACTGTTTACTTTCCTAAAAGAATAGTAAAGAGATTCACCATTTTCCATGTATTGTAGTTGATCTCTCTGTTGATCATAGTTACCGACCTATGGGTCCTTCAAAGAAATCTATCTCCAAAAAATCTATTCTGATGATCCCATATCACACAAGGTGTGAAGCCTTGACTAATTATGTAACATTATGACATAGCATATTGAAAATCGGGATAACTTTCATGGATAAGAAGAATACAAAGGGTTACTAAAAGTGTTTTGATTAGATATCTTGGTCGATAAAAGAGTAAGAGTTAGCTTTACACTATCTCTAGTAGACTAAGCCTGATCCTACTTTGCAGGTGCAACAGGTCTAGGACTATATAGAAGAGTGCATGTTTTTTTTCTGAGGGAACTCATTACTCTTCTAATATTGTGATCTATCTAAGACATGAGATCCAATTCTATCTCATTATTATATCTTTATGAGGGAATTAGGAGAGGAAAGGATAAGACAACATATGGGACTTCCCGCGCTATGTTGTTCCAATCTCTGTACAAAGTAACTAAACACGGCAATGCTTCTATGAGCTATATTTTTGCGTACAAGTGTAACAAAGTGAATAAGGCTACCATTCCACTAAAAATCCTATACCAGAGTGCTATTTGGTCAAAGTGAGATGTAATTTAGTTTGATTTAGGTTCTATCATATTGAAATGATTTTTTAAGTATGTGGTTGACTCATCATCATGAGATCTATTGGTACACTCCATAAAGAAGGTTAGTGAGTAGGATCACAGGTGCATAATGTCAAAGGGTAGTTTCAATCATTTATTTTGGGAAAAAAGAAAGTGAGAGCGAGAAAATGGAATAACTTCAGCTAACAATAAAACAATAAGACTATTATCAGAACATCGTCTGATCATATGATCATATTTTATAGTCTTTATAGAGCATATATCTATCATTCTAGGAACACTATATTAGAATTTTACCTTGGCTTAACCATGTCACTATTTATAGAATGGACTCTGTTAGGGGTGATCTCTCTCTATCATAAGTCATTCATTTCTACTGGCTCTGGGTAACTTCTTTTAGAAAAGAAAGCAAGTCACATCGATTGAGCTGTTGATGGAATGAATGGAATAACCTTGTTGTTGAATTTGTACCTTATTTCAAACATGAAAGATGTCCACTAATAGGGTAGAGTACTGAGAATTGGTCTAAGAGATGATATTGAATTTGTTGATGGAGGTGTGGTAATTCTAGTTTATGATGGGTGGAATAAGCCTATGGGGGACGGTGTTACTGATCTTCAAATCCATCGTTTGATTCACTGTAATGGGTTTCGTCATCTACTCTATTTTAATGGAATTAATGGAGGGTCTATGTATCTTTGAGATAGAGAAATCATGGATTTTTTGGATCAAATATACACAAATCTCTAGACTCAGTAATGAAAATCCCTAAATGACTTATTTTTGTTAGATTTTATGTTGGTCAGAGTGGATACTCAAGAGGGGGGTGAATTGAGTTCCAATTAAAAATTTCTGTTAAAAATATTTCTCTTAAAATCCCCCAATTTAAAAACAAAGTTAAACTATAGTGAATCTATACAGAGTGTAAGGGTTCAATTGGTTTCTCAAAGATTGATTAGGTCTTAGTAAACTTAATTTCAAGATTAAATTAACTTTTGAAAATAACTTACTGGTTTATAATAAGTATAAACTCGTGTGAATTTAACTATCAAAGTAGCTTTAAAATAGTTTTTTATTTCAAAGTATTAGAAGCGGAATATGTAATATATATATGTAATACTTATATACATAAAATAAAAGCACAGTAAAGTTAACCAAGAGGATCAGTATCAAGCCGAGACATATCCCTCTCAACAAATTATATAAATTGATCCACACCCTGGATCAGGGTTAAACAATAGTACACTACTGTCCAAGTACAAAGACCTCTACCACAGTTCTTCGTGGAAAAAAAACAACATCACACATGTTGTTCAGGTCTTACTCGTCCTCTACCACCCCACAGTGGGAAACAAAAGAGTTATGGAGTTTGAGTGAGGATTTAAGAATCCTCCAGTTTAGCATAAGAGACAGTGTGTGTGTAAAATAAATAGACTACACACACTACTCAAAATGTAAATATAGAATCACTATGAAAAGTATGATTGAGTTTATAAATGCTTTAGTGATTAGTAGTGCAGATCTGGACTTATTTTGTTTATCAGAAAAGCTTCTGAGTCCTTCTCTGGTTTTTCTCAAAAAAACATAATGTCATTTTCTTCTTTGATTCTTGGTCCGGCTTAGCAGCCTGAGTGCATGAAATGTTTGTTGTAGTTATTCACTCAAGATGTAGCTTTTGTTCTCCTCTAGAATAAGTTTCTTCATGTATGTCCACGATTCTTGGAGTATGGATGTAGAATAGAGAAAAATGCTCCACATTTGAATGCGTGTTCAGCTCTTGTCTCTTTCACCCTTCATGTTTCTTCTTAGTTCCTTTTTTTTGTCACATGCATCATATCATCCAGTGTTCTCTTTCCATCCCTTTATAGCTTTCAGCTCTGGCAGAAAAGAATAATCTCCTTTTTCATGTGTACTAGGTACGGTTCCCTGACATGCAACATAAATCATTAAATAACATTAACTGTAGTAAAAATCAAATTTATCAGTTAGCTAAATAAATAAACAGTATGAAGAGTATAGGGTTTGACTGGTTGGTTAATTATTAGTGTCCTTCTATTGGTATACATGCACGGTGGATCTTATATCGCAGAACCTTCCATCAGTAGCTCTTTTGAACTTGCATCAGTATCTCATATACCAGTGACTTTAGTTCCATCGATATCTCTTTTTATTGATAGCTCTTTGATCCATTCATAGCTATCATTATCCGTAGATCTTTGATCCATCGGTAGCTGTCTCTTCATCGGTAGCTCTTTACATCAATATTCTATCTGTAACTGCTGGTAGACATGTACATTGGTAGCTCTTGTTATCGGTAGACTTTGTTTCTGCTTACCAGTAACTCTAGTGTGTCGGTGGACTTACACTATCAGTGAGTCTGTCTATCAGTAGACTAATTCTATAGGTAGACTAAGTACCGGTAGCTCTAGCTAAACGTAGACCATTGACTTAATACTTATCTGTTTCATACACAACATATCCGAATGGGTTAGAATTACTTCATAACTTATATGAATATGGATAAACAATGATTAAACTATCTCAGGTATTATTTTAATATTATTATCATCTTGAGCACAGATTGAAAGAATTAATATATACAAAAACATTAGATTGAGATTATCAAAGTATATGAAAGCATAACTGGGATTATCAAAACAGGTGAGGTCAACAATCTCCCCGTTTTTGATAATCACAACCTATGATATTATCATTTAAAAAAATTGTATCAGAGGATATATAATTAAACTCAATTTTCTCATAGAAAACAGTATGGTATAAAACATAATTTATCAGATATGGAATTAAATGAATCAGAGATAATAGAAAAATCCATGATATCAAAGGTAAAATTTAGTGGTATCAGAGAACATCAGAGAAATAAATGAAATGATATCAGAGGATGAGAATAAAGGCACTGTTATTAGAGGACGAAATTTAGAGGTATCAAAGGGGAAAATCATGATAGCTCTTAGATAAAATTGCTCCCCCTTTCATTAATATTTCTCCCTCTGGGTGAATATGTCTTCCTATTTTGATACTTAGAGAGTATTTCTCCTCATTTGTAAAATATTTCTCCCCCTTTGTGATAATAAAAAAGTGGGAAATAAAAAAGATAAGTGTAACAATAGGAATAGAAAAAATCACTTCTATTTAATGTGGAAAAAAGGTACAAAGATAGAAAAAAACATAGGATTCCTATCAAACAGTCCAGCCACTTGATCAATTCACATCCTCAACGTGTGATTTTCCCTTAGGTTCAGAAGAGGATTCAGGTGTTGAGGATTCTGGTGAAGGCTTAGAAATTCCTAAAATGACCACAGGAGGCTAAGAAACTGACACTGTGTCTGGCCTATATTGAGTAGTCCTTTGTGTGATCATAGGTGTGAGTCTGCGTATGGCTTGGACACGAGCCATCTGAATTAGAGAAGCAGTGGAGGCAAAGGCAGACAAAGCAGGAGGGACAATTACTGGCCTGGTATCAACATTCAGAAAAGGAAGCAACAGATTTCTGAAATCCATAATGATTCCTCCTCCTCTCTCTATAGAGGATATGAATTCATCCTTATTCTCCATAAACATGTCCATAGATGGAGTCAATTCTCTTAGCTTGCTAACCTGCTCTCTGAAGGTTTGATTGACAAGAGGCAGTTTCATATTCTCAATCAGAAACTTGAAATGACTGGTCATTTGGGTCTTTGTGTAAATTTTGGAGAAATAGGAGTCCACCGTTTCTATCAATTCATTGTGAGAGGCAGAGGCTTCTCTCATGTAGTCTTGGAATATCTTCATAATTTCTATTGCTGAATCTCTAGTAGAGAGAACAACTCTGCTCAGCTCAGATGAGTCTACAATTCCACTGGTTGAGTCAAAACCAAGCTCCACTTTCATAATAGCTCGAATTTGATTCAAATCCATCGAAGGTTTAGATGCAAGAGAACCAACAGATAAAGATATAGTATCTTTGAAGTTGTTGGTCAATCCAATGATAAGATTTTTCAAATCGGGTTCCAGGGTTTTAATATGATCTTTCATAGATGTTTTGAAACCTTCAAATACTGAAACCATCTAGCTTAAAACACTCTTCGCATAAGCTATGTCCTTATCTTCTTGGAATTTTGATCTCATGTAAGAGTCTAAAGAAACAACAGATTCCTTTAGAGCTTCAATATTTGCTTCAAGTCTAGAAACTTGAGCCTGTCTGTCATTAACTTCTTCAACTATTTCTCCCATAAAAGTTGATAAATTACAGGAAAGAGATAGTTCAAAAGATCTTTCCAACATAACCATTTCTTTAGAAAAACTGTGATTCATTTTCGCAACTAAGGCATGAAAAGATTCTTTCAGCTCATCCCTTAAGATATCCAAATCAGCCTTGGTAACGAAATCAGCAGGTGCAACTGCTGCAGATTCTCTTTCAGAGGCTAAAATGACCACAAAGTCATTCATAACTAATTGAATTAAATATACCATAGAAACTTGCATTTTCTTTACCTCTTCCAAAAAACATTCCTTAAGGTATTTCTTCTGCTTATCTAGGTCATGCATTATGTCCACATCATCATGAAATAACTCAGAATCGACATCATAAGTAATTTTAGATCTATTGTGAGATGCCTCATTATCTAAATCTGAATAGTCTAAACCACAAAATACAAAACCAGGGTCTTCTTCCCAATCATTAAATCCAACAACCACTATAACAATTCTAAACCTAGATTGATACCCCCTCAATGGGTGCATCCTCAATTAGGATAACATCATTCTTAGTAACATTCATAGCAGCATCCTTAGCAGGTCTTTCATCCTGAAGAGAATCACTCACTATCAATTCCATCACTACAACAGGAGGAGGGATTTTTGGATTAGGCAAGGGTATGTAAACGTTATTTGCTTCCTCATTAGGTACTAACGATTCTCCAATCACTGGAATTAGGCTCAAATTAGCTGACAAAGATGCTTCACTCTCATGAAAATCTTCTTAATTTTCTAGAGCAGCCACTTCAACAACCTCTAAAGCATCTTCTTCCTTATATGATATATGTTGAACTACATTTTCAGGAGCTGGTCTAGGAGGCAAGTTAGGGTCTCCTCCTTCATCTATAGAGGAATCTTCCTCTTCTGAATCATCATTATATTTTGGCTCCTCTTCATCAGGTCCAAGACCTGGATCCCTCGCATTCTTTGGTCTTGAAGGATGATTCACTGGATTAAACTTGTCATACACCCTCTGGTCATCGTTGACCCATTCTCCTCTCCAAGGGTTCCAATTTATTTTAATGTACTTACAAACTATTGTTGTGATATAGAAGTTATACTTTACTACCACTGTCTCATCTTGAGACTCAGCAACCCCTTTTACCTTGATCATCACATAGATTAGTTTAGAAAAGAATAGGCCATTTGTCTTTGATTTCGGCCTAGTCATATCTTCCATCTGGAGCATCATCAATCTGCACAAATTAACCTTTACACAATGTCTTAAGAGGTGCAGTAGATAGATATCCTGATATCTCAAATTGGAAAAGTATCTTCTCCTCGGTATCAAGACATATTGAACAAATTTGAACAATACTCTATTCTCTCCATCCATTTCTGCAGCAACTACTTGTCCTTGACTTCCATCACCAGTCAGCTCTTCCAAAGCAGTCTCATAATTGAAAATGTCACTGTTAGGTGGCATGGATCTCACGACATATCAAGATACTCCTTCATTTGTAACCTTCAAGCATTCGTCCCATTCAACAGATGAAAACAACATCTCGTTTCCATTCACAAAAGAGGTTTCTCGATTTTCATTCTCCGATTCTTCAAAGGTTACAAAATCGTAAAACTGTTTCACTAATTTTGGAATATAAAGATCATTTTTTTTCGAAAAACACAATACCCATTTTTAATCTTTAAGAACTTCGAGCAATAAGGACCTGTTAGGCAGCATCCATTCTACACACAATTCATTTTCAATCACAATATCATGATTTTGTAGAGGAGGATTCATGGGTCATCTCCCTGACCTAGTTCTAGCAACACCTCCACTACTTCTGGCTTCTTGCTCGGTCCTTTTCTTCTTTGTTTTTTGATCAATAGAGTCATCTTTGACGGTACGAAGTTTGGTGTTTTCCATCACTGGTTCGAAGGATTTAGGGTTCTCTAAGGATTCGGGAGCTAAGGTTCGAGGGTTAAGGGTTGAGGCTCGGTGGATTTAGAAGTAGCTCGGACTTTAGTTTTATCATTTAGGAATCATAAAATAAATAAACAAAATGAAATAAAATAAAAACAATTTAGATTCTGGTGGCAGACAGAAGTTTTAAAATAGCGCGCACATCGGTGAGAATTACTATCAGTGAGGTTACATCGGTGAGGTTTTCTATCAATGAGGTTACATCAGTGAGGTTTTCTATCAGTGAGGTTACATCGGTGAGGTTTCACATCGGTGTGAATTTTACATCGGTGAGAATTTTACATCCGTGAGAATTTAGCATCAGTGAGAATTTCACATCGGTGATAATTTCACATTGGTGTGAATTTCTACCGATTTAGGTTAAAAATTCCTAACTCGTGTTTAATGTAACTTAACCTATCCGAACTCAAAGGTATAGTGAAAATTTCATCTAATTTATGTTCAGTTCCTATAAACTCAAGAGAAATATCACCCTTTTAGTAATGATCTCTCAAGAATTGGTGCCTTACATCAGTGTGTTTGGTCCAATAGTGAGACATAGGGTACTTTGAGATATTTATTGCACTAGTATTGTCAGAGTAGATTGAAATGTTTCTAAATTCATATCCATAGTCCAGAAGAGTGTGTTTCATCCACAAAATTTGTGCACAGCAACTACCAGTAGCAATGTACTCTACATCGGCAGTGGATAATGCTACAGAATTTTGCTTCTTACTACACCAAGATACTAAGGATTTTCCCAATAAATGAAATGTTCCTGAAGTGATTTTTCTATCCAACTTGCAACCAGCAAAGTCAGCATCTGAATAACTCATTAACTCAAAGGGTTGTCCTTTTGGGTAAAATAAACCAAAGTTTACAGTATGTTTAAGATACTTAAAAATTCTTTTAACAGCAAGTAAATGAGATTATTTTGGATTATCTTGAAATCTTGCAAACATACACACACTAAACATAATATCTGGTTGACTAGAAGTAAGGTAATGTAAGCTTCCAATCATACCTCTGTAATTGGTTTGATCCACTGTTTTCCCAGTTTCATCTGCATCAAATTTACAAACAGTAATCATAGGAGATTCACTTTCCTTAATACAAACCAAACCAAAATGTTTTAAAAGATCCTTTGTATATTTACTTTGATTCAAAAAAATACCATTTTCATTTTGAAACACTTGAAATCCAAGAAAATATTTATGTTCTCCCATTAAACTCATTTCAAATTCATTTTGCATATTCTTTGAAAAATCAGTACATAAAGATTGTTTAGAAGATCCAAAAATAATTTCATCAACATATATTTGTACTATTAAAACAACTTTAGAAATTATTTTAATAAAAAGAGATGGATCATCAATCCCTTTAGTAAAACATTTTGAAATAAGAAAATTACTAAGTCTATCATAACAAGATCTTGGAGCTTGTTTTAAACCATATTAATCTTTCAAAAGTTTAAAAACATGATTTAGAAAATGAGGATTAGTAAATCCAGGTGGTTGTTCAAAAAAATACATCTTCAACAATAAAACCATTTAGAAAAGCACTTTTGACATCCATTTGATATTACTTGAAATTTATATGAGTAGAATATGCAAGTAAGATCCTAATGGATTCTAATCTGGATACAAGTGAAAGGTTTTCCTCATATTCTATACCTTCTTCTTGACTATATCCTTGTGCAACTAGTCTAGCTTTGTTTCTAACTATGTTTCCAGACTCATCAACTTTGTTTCCAAAAACCCATTTTGTTCCTATTGTTAAAGTTTCCTTAGGTCTGTCAAATAATTCCCAGACTTTGTTTCTTTCAAAATTATTTAACTCTTCTTTCATAGCCATTACCCAAAATTCATCATTGAAATAATCATTGATATTATTAGGTTCTAGCTGTGAAATAAAGGCATGATGTTCAACCTGGTTTCTTAGAGAAGTTATAGTCTCTGTCCCTCTATCAAGATTACCAAACATAGCATCCAAAGGATGATTCTTTATAATCCTTGCTGATCTAGTAAAGGTAAACTAGAAATTTCAGGTTCATCTATAGGTTTGGGTTCCATAGTAGCAAATTCTAGAATATTTCCAGAACTGGATGTTTTTACAGTAGGTTCTTTAGATTTATCATTAAGGTTCAGAACACTTAAATAATCTTCAAAATTTTCAAGAGTGGTTTTAGGCTCATGTGGATCAGTTTCATCAAACTTGATGGGAACAGATTCTTCCACACATTTGGTTCTTTTATAAAAGAATCGATAGTATTTTCTAGTTAAAGATTAACCAAGAAAAATTCCATCATCACTCTTAGAAGAAAACTTATCCAGATTATCTTTTGTATTAAAAATAAAAAAATTGCAGCCAAAGACTCTAAAGTAACTGACATTAGGCTTTCTATTATTCCACAACTCATATGGGGTCTTCTTAAGAACTGGTCTAATTAAGACTATATTAATAATATAACAAGATGTATTCATAGCATCAGCCCAAAAGTAAATAGGCAGGTCATATTCATTAAGCATGGTTCTAGATATTTCTTGAAGGGTTCCATTACTTCTTTCTACTACACCTTTCTGCTGAGGTGTTCTAGGAGCAGAAAAGTTGTGCCTATATCCATTGTGTGAGTAATAAGATTAAAACTCTAGATTTTCAATCTCACGACCATGATCACTTTTTAGAGTTTTAATCTTAAGTCCACTATGATTTTCTACAGATTTGGAGTATTTAACAAAATAAGAACAAGATTCACATTTGTGAGATAAGAAGTATACCCAAGTATATCTATAAAAGTCATCTTATAAATCATAGACATAGTGCCTCCCATTTAAACTAGAAACACTTGATGGTCCAAACAAGTCCATGTGAACCAACTCGAGAGGTTGAGAAGTTGAAACTTAATTCTTTAAATTAAAAGAAACTTTATGTTGCTTTCCCTTTTGACAGGGATTACAAACTTTGTCAATTGGGAATTCATGTTTAGGTAGGTCTCTAACCAAGTTCTTCCTAATTATTTTTATAAGTGAATAGATGTTGCAGTGTCTTAATATTCTATGCCAAAGACAAGACTCTTTATGAAATGAATTTAGGAAAATAACATTTTGTTTAGCTAAAGAATTTAAATCAACTTCATAAACATTTTATTTTCTTAAAGCAGTAAATACTAAAATATTTCTAGAATTAAAAACATTACAAGAATCATTTTCAAACATCAAATTAAATCCATCATCACATAATTGAGAAATACATAATAGGTTTTTACTTATGTCCATCAACAAATAGAACTTTAGAAATTAAAACTGAATCAGAGTTACCAATTTGGCCTATGCCGATGATCTTTCATTTATAATTCTCACCAAAGGTGACATAGCCTCCATCAACCTTTATCAAACTTTTGAAGCATGAATAATCTCAAGACATATGTCTTGAACATCCACTGTCCAAGTACCATACCTTCTTATGAGAACTCTTCAAGCATTTTTCCTAAAAAATAGATTTAGATAGGAAATGATTTTGGTACCCAGATCTTCTTGGGCCCAGAACGGTTAGCAATCAATGCTTTAGGTACCCATATTTGTCTTATGAGTCTCATATAATTTACAGAAACAAAATATTTTGAAAGATAAACTTTATTTGACCTATAACCATATGAATAACTGGTTGAAGCATATGAATTTATAGAACTAGAACTAGGAAAATTTTCTCCAGACATAGGAATAAATCGAGTTTTAGTGAACTATATCTGTCCAGGTTGGTATCCTATTCTAGTATTGTATTTTGGTGCAACTTGATTTCTTAGAATTTTAGTTAGTGTGTCCATCCCATTTTTAAACTTCGCTAAGTCTTTTCTATGTTGATCATTTGTCATTTTCAGTTCTGTATTTTCCTTTAATAGTTGAGAATTCATCTCTTTTTCAATAGTAAGTTCAGTTTTAACAGTAGTAGTGAGAGAATGATGTTTCATTAATGATTTGAATTTTTCTTTAAGTTCTTTTCATGTATCCTCCATTATATTACAGTAATAAAATAAGTCATCTTTAGACATATTTTCATCATTGTCTGAGTCACTATTATTTCCAGAATAATAATCATTTAGTATTGGGGAAACAGGTACCTCAGAGGTATTGGTCATGAAACACATGTTGGCATGATTCTTCTCAGAATCAGAAACTTCAGATTCACTTGTGTTGTCCTCTGAATCACTCCGAGTTTCTTTCATAGATTTCTTGAACTTATTGTCCTTGTAATCATATTTATTTTTGACATTTAACTTTGGACAATCAGCCATGATGTGTCCTTTCCTTTTACACTCATAGCAGACTATTTCATCATTCTTGTCAGCTTTCTTCCAATCCTTCTTCCAGTTTCCCTTGTCGTCATACATTCCTTTGTAGTTAGATTTACTGAAGAATTTCTTCTTCCTATAAAACTTCTTGAATATCCTGGCTATTTGAGCCATCTCAGAATCACTATCTGAATCAGAATCTTCATTGGTTAAACTCTCAGTAGGTATTTGCATTTTCTCCTTGTCATTAATCTTAGAGGCAGTAGACTTGAAAGCTACAGATTTTCTCTTAGGTTCAACATCTTCCACCTTATTCACCTTGAGTTCTTCCTCATACATCATTAATTTACCCATAAGCTCCTTTACTGGCAGTGCTCCAATGTCACATTACTCTCTGATTGAGACAGAGGTGCCTCTCCATCATTCTGGCAGAAATCTCAGTATCCTCATAATTTGTTCCTTAGCTGGAACAGCTTTTCCAAGTGAACTCATTGTATTGGCTATCTCATTAAACC
The DNA here is from genome assembly GCA_963277665.1 of Viscum album. NCBI lineage: Eukaryota > Viridiplantae > Streptophyta > Magnoliopsida > Santalales > Viscaceae > Viscum > Viscum album. The sequence continues at coordinate 1,878,616,719 of OY728165.1, read as the reverse complement.
TGAGATATATATCAAAAATAAGTTCATCAGTTTTAATTTTAGAATTTTCATATTTAATAGTATAAGTATTCAATCTCATTTCTTTAACATTGGTTGTTCCTTCATGAGAAACACCCAAAGAATCCCATATTTCCAAGGCAGTTTTACAAGTAGAAATTCTATTAAACTCTTCATCCCCTAAAGCACAGTACAGAGAATTCATAGCTTTACAATTGTTATTGTAAGCAGTCTTTTTAGGTTCATCCGAAGTAGTTCTTTCAGTTACTGTATTTTATATTGAGACTCTATAGCAGTCCAAATATCAAAACCCATGCTTTCCAAATGAATTTTCATTTTCAGTTTCCACTGGGCATAGTTTGTACCATTGAAGAAAGGTGTCTGGTTAGTAGCAGCACCCTCAAGTCTATTATCAATAACTAGATTTTAGAGAATAGTTTTAAAGAGATAAAATCTTGAACTAACAGAAATTTAAGATCTTTAAAGATGCAACTAAAATCACAGTTGAAAAACAAAGTATTTCAAAAAAAATCCTTTAACAAAACCAAAATCCTATGATAGAAAATGTTGGTTGGAGTGGATACTCAAGAGGGGGGGGGGTGAATTGAGTTCCAATTAAAAATTTCTGTTAAAAATATTTCTCTTAAAATACCCCAATTCAAAAACAATGTTAAACTGTAGTGAATCTATACAGAGTGTAAAGGTTCAATTGGTTTCTCAAAGATTGATTAGGTCTCAGTTAACTTAATTTTAAGATTAAATTAACTTTTGAAACTAACTTACTAGTTTAAAATAAGTATAAACACGTGCGAATTTAACTATCAAAGTAGCTTTAAAATAGTTTTTTATTTCAAAGTAATAGCAGCGGAATATGTAAAATATCTATGTAATAATTATAAACTTAAAATAAAAGAACAGCAAAGATAACCAAGAGGTTCAGTCTCAAGCGGAGACTTCGTCCTCTTAACAATTAATATAAATTTATCCACACCCTAGATCAGGGTTAAAAAACAGTACACTACTGTCCAGGTACAAAGACCTCTACCACAGTTCTTCATTGGAAAACAGACCACAACACAGAGGTTGTTCAGGTCTTACTCAACCTCTACCACCCCACAGTGGGAAACAAAAGAGTTATGGAGTTTGAGTGAGGATTTAAGAATCCTATAGTTTATCACAAGAGACAGTGTGTGTGTAAAATAAATAGTGTACACACACTGCTCAAAATGTAAAGATAGAATCACTAAGAGAAGTATGATTGTGTTTAGAAATTATTTAGTGATTAACAGTGCTTCTATGGAATCATTTGGTTTATTAGAAAATCTTATGATTCCTTCTCTGGTTTTTCTCAGAAAACAGAGTGTCATTTTCTTCATTGATTCTTGGTCCAGCTTAGCAGCCTTAGTGCATGAAATTTTTGTTGTAGTTATTCACTCAAGATGCAACTTGTGTTCTCCTCTAGAATAAGTTACTTCGTGTATGTCCAAGATTCTTGGACTATAGATGTAGACTAGAGAAAATTGCTCCACATTTGAATGCTTGTTCATCTCTTGTCTCTTTCACCCTTCGTGTGCATTCTTAGTGCCATTTTTGTGTCACATGCATCATATCATACAGTGTTCTCTTTCAATCCATTTATAGCTTTCAACTCTGGCGGAAAAAAATAATCTCCTTTTGCATGGGTACTAGGTACGGTTCCTTGACATGCAATAGAAATCATTAATTATCATTAACATCATTAAAACCATCAAATGTATCTGTTAGCTAAATGAATAAATAGTAAGAAGAGTATATGGTTTTAATTGTTGGTAAATTATTAGTCGCCTTCTATTGGTAGACATGGACGGTGGATCTTGTGTCGCAGAACCTTCCATCGGTATCTCTTTTGAACTTGCATCAGTAGCGCATATACCAGTGACTTTAGTTCCATCAGTAGTTCTTGTTATCAGTAGCTCTTTGATCCATCAGTAGCTGTCGTTATCGGAAGCTCTTTGATCCATTGGTAGCTGTATCTTCATCGGTAGCTCTTTACATTAGTAGTCTATCAGTAACTGCTGGTATACATGCACATCAGTAGCTCTTGTTATCGGTAGACATTGTTTACGCTTACCGGTAACTCTGGTGTGTCGGTGGAGTTACACTATCAGTGACTCTGTATATCGGTAGACTAAGTCTATCAGTAGACTGAGTACCGGTAGTTCTAGCTAAACGCCCTTAATACTTATCTGTTTCATACACAACATATCCGAATGGGTTAGAATTACTTCCGAACTTATATGAACATGGATAAACAAAGATTAAACTATCTCAGGGATTATTTTAATATTATTATCATCTTGAGCACAGATTGAAAGAATTAATATATAGAAAAACATTAGATTGAGATTATCAATGTATATGAAAGAATAATTGGGATTATCAAAACAGGAGAGGTCAAAAATTTTCAATGGTGTTTTCTTTCGGTTGAGGATGTGTCAAAAAATTCCACATAGGCATGCTACATAGGTTGCATCATGGGGTTACATATGGGCATATGTGGTTTAGTATATGGGGGTATAGATTCTTCCATGTAAGCTTTAGAGTGACCTAAAACAATTATGATAGATCAATTGATATCTTACAATATATATAATTACCAGTGAACTTGATAATATCATCCAATATTTTAGTAACACGAGCTGATGTCAATAAAGTCATTTGTTATTACGAGTGAGACCCAATTGATCACAATCAGAGATGTTCTCAGAGTCATGATGAATCTCAAATCCCCACCTCCTGCATCAATCATGGCTACTGCTCTTTTATACTTCTTCAAGGCTTTCAACACCTACAAAACAAGCGAGAGAAAAATTTATGGAAAAATGAACTACTGTTATAGCGATAGCAGATGTCCAGCAAGAAGATTAGAATATGCGGCAAAAACATTGAAAAAAAAGAACCAATATATATAAGTATGAGACCCTTTCAAAAAGTTTAGGACGAGTTGTAAGGAAGTGCGAGAAGCTGTACATTGGTGTTGTGGGACAATAAGGTTTAAGTAACATGTGCTGAAATCAACGAACAATTTCATCATTAGAAGTCACATTGTTTATACCATAAGGTTTAAGTGATGACCAGGGAATAAACAACTCATGATCTTGGTAATTTCCTAGTGATTGGTACTTATATATATTGACCTCAATGAACCGGAACATTAAATAGTTCCTAATCCACTTCGAGTACTTCCTATAGTGCTTGGGGATGATGTTTACAGTTATGTCGTCTACTTGTATACAGATGTACTATTGGGTATGGGAGGGAAGTGGGACTAGTACTAATCTATATTTACGGTCAGCATGATACGTGGTACGTGACGCCATCGATCAGGCACCACCACCAATATATATTAGTACCATCCCCCATACTATCTGTGCACACCATGGGAAGGTCCTGGTACTGATATATATTGTACAAATCAACTATTCAAGTAGAAGTTTGATGAATAATCGCTTATGTCTAGATAAAATCTAGTGGTTGTTGAAACACTTTGAGATGTTTAGATACAGTGCGGTGTATAAAGAGTGTGGGAAAGCTTTTTTCAGGTTACTTCTCCATCAAATTGACTCTATATAGGCCTAAGAGTTGGATGGAATGATATGGATTGGTAGTCGTGCAGTATATTTGAAGGTCCATGGTGTCGTCATCCCAATTTGAAAGGGTCGATACTTAAACCGAGGGAATTGGGAAGCTAGTTGAGAATAGTACGGGGGCTGGTACTGATATATATTTTTGATGTGATTCAAACAAATATTTGATCCAGGTTATTCCAACTATATAGGAAGAGTAACAAAACTCTACTCTAATAGTGTGTTAATAGATAAAAACATGAAAACTTTACCATAATGATTCAATAATGATTGATTAGTGGAGCATGATTTCAAATCAAGCACAACCTACACACACAGAAGTCAACACTGTAGAGTCCAGGCAATAGGTACACTTCAATATAGAGGTATGTTTGGAACCTGTCCAAACATTTAGTCCAATTTCAAAAGGGAAGGTATGGGGTCATTCCAATACAAACCATTAGGTAGGGGTTAGTTGCAGGTGAACAACAGGGGAAACATTCATATCAGCAATAGTGGGATTGATCATGGAATTGGCAAACTATATAGAGTAGAGGTTCATCAATCCATATATGAAAGAGTGGCACAAGGAAAACTCAAGAAAAGGTTCTTTATTAGAATAGTTATGGGGGGTTTGGGAGGTGTCATTAATAAAAAAATTTAAGAGTGATTTGGTGTTTTAAATTAGTGTCCAAATGATCTACATTGTGATGAGAGCGTTTGAGAATCCGTTCATTATCAACAATGTTGGGTTAGTGGGGCTATTCGACTCTAACACCTTACTTGTACCAGTGGGATTTCCTAAAAAAGAGTTAGATATACATTGTTATTATCTACTTTTATCAATAAGAGGTCCATACAACATTTTTACCTCGAAGTGCATACAGAAACGCTGGAATACAGTCTAAGAAAAGGGGCACATGAATCAAGCCAATTAGTGTGGGAGTTAAAACATCATTCGACTCATTCACAACCATCAAACCATATATTGTTGATTATATCAATACATTATTATATATAGTCGGATATTATAAGAGGTTTCATTACGCGATCTGACTCAGTACTCTACTCTAATAGTCAGTACTCTACTCTAAACTATATAGGAATAGTACCCGGCTCTACTCTAATAGTTTCACCCCAGGGTCTATCCCACTTGTACTGTATGATAGACTATATTGGTGTAATTGAGGGACTAGATGCTCTTATGAGATGTTGGAAACTCGACAGGGATGATTTCATTTGGGTGTGAGGAATGCTTAAACTGCAATTGGAAACCATGTGGTGGCGATGTGTGATCAGATCAAAAAGAGTCATGTATAGTGGAACAGATATGTTTTGGAGTTGATGCCCAAGATTGTTTTGTTGCTACACTGGAGGATATCCATTCAATTACATCACATTTAGAATCTCCTGAGAGCTAGAATAAGGAACCCAGATTCCCACTATTGGATGCACTAACATTCTGCAACGGGAATTTACAATCCAATCCACAGTCGAAATAATATAGGTAGTAGAGTCGTCTGGAAACGCCACACTGTCAGTTCTCTATATGATATAGGTAGTAGAGTTGGGTGGACATACCTCTACTACTTAAACTACATTATAACAATATATGTCTCTATATAGTTGGGTGATGGTAGGTGTACATACTGACATCATGCCTTGGGGTTCCATGGTGGCTACCTAGTGGTTCTAATTAAACTAGTACTAGTAGTGTGACTTGGATTGGTAGTTTATCCGTGGAATGAAAGTGAGATCAGAGTGAATAATTGGGGTATCACGTAGCTCAATAGGCCATACTCTACTGTCTATATTATACCAACAATATATATAAGTACCTCAGGCCACCTAGAAATGATCGATATAAATGGGATAAAGGAAATATGTACTGCCACTATAGCCCCTTGTTGTTGAAAGGAACGCTCAGTTATTTGGATGTCTACCAACCAACCATCTACCCCCCAACTGTAGGTATCCACAACGTATGATTTGGAGCTCAATCCACTATCTGATGTTGTTTCAAGATTAGGTCTGGATGATTCGATTCAGATATTTCCTCTCTCTACTAATTCACCAACAGATCTGAAACAAAATAGTGAATTGACTAATATTTTCATAATTTAAGGCCCTGAGTTCATAGTCGATTCGGTCACAGTAAAATAAAATACTACCATAATTGACCAATAGCATTCTTAGATAGGCTACTATTATATCACAATCAGACATTCCTCCCTTATAGCTATTCTTCTTTTAGTACTCTTCTAAGAGAGTCTATATAGAAGTTCTACTAAGAAAGTTTCTATTATTTTCATTAAATAGTTAGGAATATTTATATACCAGAATACCTATCCCTTGATTCCCTATAGCTAGCTATATAGTGATCTATACAACATATAAGCATCACAACCATTAATGACATGTAGCTGATAGTATAAAGATAGCATCCAATTTCGTTGCATGACAAAAATTCTATACATAGTCAGTAAGAATTTATTTTCCAAAGTTGGGAATATAGTGATTCATGAGTAAAAGGTTCCTAGGATATAGTAGGTTTTTTACATACATATCCATACCCTAAATGTGCTACTTATATATAAGGGTTTATAACCATACCTCAATTTATAAAAAAGAGCCCTCTTCGAGTTTCGTCTACTTTATATGTAAGGGTTTGAAAGGGTAAGATCTATGGTATTTGACCCTATATAGGTGAAAAGGTCCTTCTCAATAGTCTTCGAGTCCTTAGGATTTCTATTCCTCCTTTTGAAGGTATGATTACATTAAAGCCCTAGTTTCAGGGTGTAAGGGAGAGAGGATGTGAAGTACTCCAAGGAATACTGGTTAGAGTGAGTGACCAGGTTCCTTTGTTATCGGTCCAGCCATTGAGGGTTCAAGTCCTACTCATCTAGATCAATTTTTAGTTCTAAAGGAATAACTCGAGTGAGTGTAAGTGCTTTTCTTATTACATTAAATTCAGTAAATAATAATTCCTTTGAGACCTCTTCAAGTATATCAAATAAATTCTATTATCTATATTATACCGAAAGTTGTAGGGTAATTTATCTAGTTTAGTCTTATAGGATTCTTTGATATCATAAGAGTAGATATTCTAGTCAGGTACATTATAGTAAGAATAATATGAAAAAAATTTAGTAGATAATAAAATAATTCACTCCCTTCGCGTGCTAGCGCTCAAAACTAGAGCATTATCTATGGATTTTGATTGCTCGGTCTTCGGTAAAATATAGGTAGTAGGTTCAAAAAGCCCGAATTGAAGTGGCAATATATATAAGTACTGGGTTCAAAATTTTTGATCGACCCTATTAACCCTAAAAAGACATCATACTATGAATTTCAACACTCTCAGTCCCATTCCATGGTGATGGGTGATCCCTCGAACGACAATAAGAGTGGTTATAAGTTATTAGGCTAATGGATTTCATTGACAGGGAGATGCGAAGAGATGTTTAAGAAGTGAAAGCATCTAAGCTCCCCATCTTGAATTGAACATGGTCAGTACTCTACTCTAATAGTGTAGAGAGTTAAGATTATACTAACAATCGATACAGGAAGGTTCGAGGTGGACCACTACCACTCAGAATGTAGGTAGCTCATTAATCTACTCTAATAGTGTGGTCAGTGAGAATATGTAGAACTGACGAGTTAATGGAAATGATTCATCCAAAATCCCAATAGCTCCTTATTCATCTTTGTTAACTACCCTAAGAACATATCCCCCAATAATCCAGCAGATTTTCTCTCTCACAGGCTGGAAAACCAGACTATTAGAGTAGACTATAAAGAATAAAGTACTAAACTCTACTCTATATAGTCTGGCAATGTCGAATATATAAGTCAGTGCTTCCTCGCCATGTGACAATGGTTTTAGGGCCTCAATAATACCGCCCACTTTTCACTGGGAGGGAGTAGGATCCTCTAGCTCCTATCATTAGTGAGTCGGTAACCATCAGTTAACATGTTACAGTTTCATCTGGAGTCATGTTATTGGCTCATGTCGCCACCAACCCAATAACAAATAAATAGGACACGACCCTTTTGGCTGGTAAAGGATCAGATCTCACAAGTGTGGTTCACTAGTTCCCACAGTTCTTTGGGAAAACTATCTAGTTCCAATGGTGGATCTAGTGCCACATATGACTATATTATCACTGCCGGCTTGGTAGGATCAACTCTTAGAATATAATGGAATAATTCCCTAAATCACTTGTTTCGCCTTCCCCCTGTAAAATGAAGGAACTTCGATGGATTGATTCTAACTAAAGATAGATATCTCAAATGAATAGGTAAGGGTTTCTTTAATGTACCAACTATCCTGAGTTGGATGGACAACTCACGAAATAGCTTGGAGAAAGCATGGAATAGAGGCTCTTGACTTTGGCGGGATCCATAGTTCCATCTATCATCTCCCGATTATCCTATATATTATTATAATATAAGGATCCACTCCATGACTTTAGGTAAATGAATCTTGTGAATTCCATCAATCCCATATAAAATCATGGGAAGAGTAGACTTCAAGTATTGGACATACGTGAGTTGGTCATGTCTCTGTACTGTACACTAATACTACTATATAGACAGAGTACCTGATGCTACCCCATAGACTTGAAATCGAGTGGCTGGGACTAGACTTTCACAGTGCTGGTCTACCCCAATTTACCCTTTGAGTGGGACTCTCTATTATATTATTTATAGGTTTCACCAACCCTATTTTATTAACATTATCTTTTTTATTCCATTGAGCTCGTACATATATATATTGTTGGAATTTTCTAGTCACAAAGGGAGATGTTAGGTTATCATTCTATTAGAACGAATTGAATGAACTCGATTGGTAAGGATAAGGAACCGATCACCGGTATGGAACAATCAAGGAGAGCGGAGAAAGGTCACAACACAACTATAAATACATTTCATAGCACAAAAAATAAGTAATGCAATTGGTTGAACCAACAAGGTAACGACCCCTACCAATAACATCTCTATCATAATCTATTATGTCAAAGCTTTCAGGTCCTTAGATTGGGTCAAGCTTTCTGAATTCCTCTAACTGGAAAGTAAAATATCTAATTGGACCTAGAGAATAACCTTACTAGATTACACAACTAGAGTATATTATTGACTCCATAACTTGAAGAGGGAATGACAAGATGCCTGATGAGTGGAAGCATTTCCTTATGTTTCAAGAGACTAGATCCCAAGACAAAGGGAGTTGAAGTGCTCTAAGGAGGAATGAAATAGACAAATATAGTTCTAGGGGTGAAGTCATTAAGGAATACTGAATTTGGGACAATATTAATATTGATTAGAATAGGTAGCATGAGGGAAAGGATTTGGGGGCTATTATGGCATTGGAATTGGGGGTGGAACTGATATGCCAAAGTAAGCAGGTTGTGATCAACAATGTCAGGAATGAATAGTGTTGGGGTTCATGGTCCGTTGGTTAGGAATCTTCCATGTCCATCGAACAATGTGGGATATAGGTGTTTTTGGTAAATTCCAAACACTAGTGACTCAATATGAATCATGAGGATTGGCTCGAATGAGGGGGTCCTGGAATTCTTATTGTCACGTATGTGCTTGATGTCATGGCCCAAGGATTGGTGGTTGAAATGGGGTTTTCGGGGTGAAATGAAAGTGGTTATCACATGGGGTTGATCTTGAGACTATGATGAGCCAATGCTGGTTCCTACTTCTTTTCCAAAATCAATGACAAGAGTGAGAAACTGATGGAATGGTTTGTCTCTATTTTAGGTGCCAATGCCTATTGTGAAATGATGGTACACTTATTACATTCTCTATTTCATCTCTTGGGGTTGGCTTGAAAGGTGATAGAAGGGTGAGTATGGGGAGTGGTATCATCATGGGGTACATGCATCCTACTAGTCTATTTCAATTGGGAGTTCTATAATTGCATTTTGGGGCTCATGAGTGGTTGGTTTGGAGTATTGGAACATGAGGTTTGGTGACGAAGATCATAGTCGTTGAAGTGGCGGTACGATTTAGCGCTCAATTCCTAGAATTATTTCAAGTTAAAAGGGAATTATACTACCAATATTATACCTATGTTTCATAAAAAAACAATCATATGGGTGGGGGTTGAAATTCCAAAAGATCCACATGAGGTAGTAGTGTCGGTATCATCAAAGCATCATTGTCTTCTACATAGACTGGTATGCCTCATATGAAGTTGAAATTGGGGTCCTACTATGTGTCGGCACTGCCATTTTATTTTTTTTCAAAAGTCATAGGATCTATAGAATTGAGTTATGGGATACCAGTTGTTGTGAGTCCAAGGAGATTGGTCTATATAGAATAATGTACCAAAGTTTCTTTGTGGCGGGAAAGGGTGAGGATAGTATAAAATTCAATAACTAGTTCTAACTATAACTAGAGATATATAGAATAGAAAAGTTCAGAGACTTTATATGCAGGAATACTGACTATCTCTCACTGAAGAAGATGAATGAAGGTTCCTACCGCTTGGCCACCAACCTTTCACTTTCCTTGAATATCAAAACCATTGAGTCATGTGAACGATGATAGAGATGATACTAAGGTGGAATGGTACCTCCAGCTCTGCATCAAGAGATAGTGTTGGCCCACTACCTATATTACACTGACTCTACTCACTGTGAGCACATTTCAGTAATCAAATCTAATAGTCTATATCCATTTCATAAGTTGGTACTTCAACCTTATGGTCCTACTATTCCATATCCCCCATTGGCACCTGAGTTGATCTAGCCTTTCCTTTCCAATTGAATCACCATTGCCTTTCTCTCATCCTCATATTTATATTCTTTCATAATAAAGGCTTTCATGAGTGATCATTAATTAACTGATAGTGTACACTCGGGTTGGTTTATTAGTGCAATCATGCTAAGTGCTACCGCCTCATCTATCCTATCACATTAGGCTTTTTGCGCCCTTCTACCCACTTCGATCAAGTGTTAAATGACTACTGACCATAAATAGTAAGCAAGTAGGGGTCAATAACGGTTGGTAGCATAAGAAAAATGAATGTATGTGGGGTCTAGTTGGTGAAGTGAAGTCGATGGGTATCCCCTAGAAATCGAAAAAACTAGCCACTCATTATTGTAGTAAGGGTGGGTCTTACGATCTTCTAGGAATATACAAATCTCCTAGATTCCACTATATATATGTCAGGAACCTTGAAAGTGGAAAATATCAAATCCAAAATCATTATAATATAGGTATTTGAGATCGCCAAACCGCCCTAGACTCTCCCAGCAGTATTTTGCCTGAAAAAGGCTCATGATTGAAGCTTGTGCTTCATGAAAAGTTGGAAAAAGGGGTACAGACAGAGAAAAACTCTGAGCCTTGATTCCTCGTTATTGAGAGTCCAATGTGTTACACTATTAAAATAGTTCTGAGAAGACATATTGGAATTCAAACCTTTGGGCTATGACGCCTGATACGGGACTAGCATACTCAATCAGGTTGTAGTAACGATGAGTATAACTAATATACTATACAAAATGAATGATAAATGATTTCCCCGACATCAAAAACCTATGTGCTATGATTAGGACTTGAATCTTAACAGACGCTATAGCTTCTGCTTTCTCCTTTTTTCTCCCTGAGGCTTCAGTACTCTGATCTATTAGTTCTCTACAACCACAGACTGAAGTTCAGTTCCTTATTCTTATCAGTATTAGACTGATAGGGATAAATAACTCACCTACATTTGAGGGTATCTCAACTCTATGAATATGAATACCAAGTTTTACATTCACATTCAGTAGTATTCATCATGCCTATCTTCAGTTGTTGATAGGTATAAACTATATAGGTTCAAGAACTATAGATCTGACCTTAAAGGGTGAGGTTCAAAAAGATCTAACCTGAATACCGAATAGGGTGAAGTAGTCAAGTTCCAAACACTTATATATTATATTAAGTAGCACCTCACTTTATGGAGTGATAGGATATTTGATACTAATACTTATATATATTTATGGATTATATAAGCATAAGTTTGAACATAGTTTTGACTTAAATAATTGATCAACTATTAGAGTAGAGTACTGACAATGCATCCAATTCAGCAGCAGAGAAATAGAAAATTACTACCCATCCTATGACACAAAGAAGGAGAATTACCTACAATCTAATGAATTTTCAACCATATTCATTGAAGTAATATTTGAGGTAGAACCCCAATATATATATGTACCATTTTTTAGAGTGTATTTAGATTCATCCAATTGGGAGGAGATAACTGGAATGGTATGGGGTTGGAATTCATAGTGAAGTGGGAAAGATGGAATGGTTCGAGGGGAGTTAAGGGTCATGGGGTTGTTCTGAGTTTTCCATGGCATTGGAAGAACATGGTCAGTAGGTAGGAAATCACAACAAAACCAAATCAACTAAAACATAATGATGGATTTTCTCGACAAACCACAAGGATATTGGAACTCTGTATTTCCTCTTTGGTGCGCTTTTAGGACTAATTGGAACATGATTTTATGTTTTGATTCATATGGAATTATCAACCCCAATTAATCAACTTCTAGGCCGGAACCATAAACTATATAATATTTTTCTTATAGTGCATCCTATAGTCATGATCTTTTTCATGGTGATTCCAGCTATGATAGTTGGTTCTAGAAATTGTCTTGTTCTGATTCTGATTTGGTCCCCAAAATGTCCCATCCATACATAAATAATATATCATTCTGGTTGATACCTCTGATTCTGTTTCTCCTATTGTGCCTAGCAGTAGCGGAATTGGCTAGTGGCACTGGTTGGACAATCTATCCGCACCTAAGTGGTATCACTAGCCACTAGGTTGGTGTGTTTGATTTAGCAATTTCTAGTTTTCACCTTAGTGTGTTATCTTCCATTTTAGGTGGGATCAATTTTATTTCAACGATATAGAACACGCGTTGCCCTAGAATGATGATGCATAGATGACTCCTATTTGTGTGGTCCATTCCTATGATTTCATGCTCTATAGTGTTGGATATTCCCATACTGGATGGAGGACTCACAAGGTTATTAATCGATAAAAACATCAATACTACATTTTCCCATCCAACTGGTGGTGGAGACCACATTTTATACCCGCATATCATTTGGTTCTTTGGTTTTAAATGGCCCTTTTCAGATTCATTTCTGTATATGCATTTCACTATTTGCTGGGACTGTCTGTTTCATGGTACTCCTACTATGTTCATAAGTGTTTTTCTATTAAAACCTTGATCTAGTCAAAATGGAGTATCTAAGACACAATCAACTGGTAACCAATGACATAAAAGTAGTCTAGTAGGAACCTCATAGACTACATGCACAGAAACTGATCCTAAATCCTTTTATGAGTGGTTATATGGAATTATTGATGGTGATGGAAGTATTCAAGTGAATAAACAAGGTTCTAAAATATCTTACCTGAATAGGGACAGGTCCTCTGAGGTCTGGGATACTTCATATATCCATGGATATACTACTCTTGAAATTACTATTGGACTAGAAGATATATGACTACTACGACATATCCAACATATTATTGGTGGATGTATTAAAATGTGATAAGGTGCTAAAGCTTATCATTGTCAACTACATCATTGATTTGGTATGATGAAACTCATGAATTGTATTGATGATCATATTAGACATTCAGTATAACTACTTCACCTACATCATGTCTGTCAAGTACTAGATATCCCTATCATTCTACCTATTACACTGGATGCTCGATCCAATTGGTTTGAAATATTCTTTGATGATGATGGTACCATTGGTATAATTATGAATCATCAAAACCTCAACTCAGTATTTGAGTAAATAATAAAATTCTACAAGATATAGAGTATTATAAGGTATTATTGGAGGAAATATATACTTTGATAGTAGTCATATTGGTTACTATCAATGGTCTATACATAGTCGAAAATATGTGATCATGATGCTATATTACTTTAAATCAAGTAATTTTCGAAGTCAACAATCACGAAGATTCTTCCTTATTGAGGAATATTGCATCCTTTACAATCTGAAAGCATTTAAACCTGATGGAATTCACCATAAAACATGGATAGATTTCTTATAAAAATTGAATCAATTGATGATATAGTCTACCTTTCTTAAATTATATTGATGAGTAGATGATAGAAGCACCCGGAAGTTTGCATCATCATTCTGCCTGGCTTCGGAATCACTAGTAAGATCGATTGAAAGTATTCGAACAAACCGGTCTTCGGCTATCTAAGAATGGTGTATGCCAAGATTAGTATTAGTGTTATTGGCTCTCTGGTTCGGGTGCATCATTTGTTTACTATTGGGTTAGATTTCGATACTCATGTGTAAACCACTGTTTCTACCATGATAATATTTGTTCCTACTAGCATTAAAATATTTAGTTGGCTTGCTACCTGGTGGGGTGGTTCGATCATGTACTTCAAAACAACCATGTTGTTTCCTGTGGGGTTCATCTTTTTGTTCACGATCAATGGACTCACTAGAAAAGTGCCAGATAATTATGGGCTTAACATTACACTTCATGATACCTATTATGTGGTGGCACATTTCCATTATGTACTTTAGATGGGTGCCGATTTTTCTTTATTTTCTTAATTTCACTATTGGGTTCGTAAATTCATAGGGTTGGCCAACCCGGAACGCTTTGGGGAACTCAATTTTTGGATCACTTTTTTCAGGGTGAATCTTACCCTCTATACAGTACATTTCATAGGCCTAGAGAGAATTCAACATCACATTCTTTATTTTTCAAATACATTTGAGGGTTAAAATGACCTGATCCACTATGGTGAATATCAATAGTTTGTTGGGACTGTTTGATTCATAGTGGTAGTAACAATTATATCTGCCAGGGAACCTACTCGATTTTCAAGTATGATTTTTGAAGTTGAATAGACTCCAAACACAATAGAATGATTTCTTCTGAGTCCCCCGTCCTTTCATATGTTTAGTGAAATGACATATTTTAAGGAGACAAGATGAATTTTCTCAATATGGTTTCCTATGTTAAAAAAATAGCTACTTGAGTATATGAAAGAGAAGGGGGTATTTTTCTACTGTGATTGGTTCATTCATGGGGTTGTTGGGATGCCGACATTGAACTAGTATGGATCTCGTCACGTACCCAACCATGGATTCTCTAGGATCTAAAATCGTATATTGGTTGTTCCAATGAAACCTTTCTAAATGGAATCTTGTATTCCATCTTCTCTGATGATTACAACGACCGCCCAACCACTTTTACGTCCACATTCACGAGTGATATATATTAGTATGGTCCCTAAGTACACTACTATAATAGTTTTGAAAAATCCTCTTAAACCCTAAAACACGTATCTTTATACCATTCCAACACTCTTCTATCCGTATCAAGAAAATTCATCAACTGATATGACCATTTCCTATGAATTCCAGTGTCCGATGAATCTCATTATATTCATTCGAGCATCAAGAGTACGGTCAGAGTAGTGGGATCCTTGCAGAAACCGACCAAGAGACCATTACACACGGATAGGGATAAGGAACTTCAGTTCCATACCCTAAGGTGTAAGATATTTTAGAAGCTTATTCCTATCAATCCATGTTCATTCCAATCAAGCTATCGAACGATCACATTATTAGAAGACTAATGAGGACATGTCTAGTGCTCTGTGGATTTCCAAACATGCACTCACAGGTTCTAAACCCTAATATATTAATATTAATATTATGTAGCACCTATTTGACCCTCCTCGGCTACTTTATATCTAAGGGTTATAAATATTTATATCTAAAATAACCTTTTAGGGAGGATCAGGAAATGAGACCTTGTTACAAAAGTCACGAAAAAACCCCTCCCACTCGTTTACGATTAGGGATCAAAGAATCAAGAAATGCCTATTACCCCTCTTCTTTACTGACTCTCCTAAAAGCAACAAAGGAATTCATTCATACATATAACCATATCTTCATTTCTTTCTAGATAGAGTTTGAAATCTCAGATAACTAAAAGATAGAGATAGAATAGATAGAATCATCCAGACCCTAAAGGGTCTGATATTTTAGAACCTTTATCATTCTGACCTTTGTAGAGTGGATACAGAATGGATTAATTTGAACTGGTTTGGAATTGCATGTGTGTAGCATATAGGTAAACTAGAATTAGTATTTCTATAAAAAATTAATTTGTTTGTCTTCAATATACCCACATAAGTCTCAGTCACTCTCTTGCTGGCATGAATAACTCTTTTTTCTAGGCATAGTTCATATAGTCCTTTTTAGCATTGTAAATGGACAGAATAAGAGCTGTTTCAATATGTACTTGAGTACTAAGCATGTTCCATCCCCTATTACTTTATAGCTGGATTGATTTAGGATTGCGTGTGGGAATAACCCAAATTCATGGTGGCAGTCAAGGTATTGTATCCATTGGAACACCGAACTCAACTAGATACGCATTTGAGTAGTCGGTCTTCTAAAAAGCCGGGGACTAAGAAGTAATGTAGACCAGTGGCAATAAAAATGGTCAAAAGGGGACAAGATTTATGTACTCTTCTAATAGTGATATCCAATGAACAGAAAAACCTAGTCAATCCATCCCATACCTTCCTATCCTTGTACATTTTTCCTATCTACCAATGATCACCCACCAATCATTCCAACCTGCCTATGTGATGTCACCTTCAGCCTCGAGTGTCACCGCATTTCATACTCTAGTACTCATCAGAACTCATACCAATATCATGAGTCAGTTGCTGGGCGAACTACTCGATCTTCAACAAGGTTAACTTTCTACTCTTCCGTATGTTCATGTTCTTTCTTCTTGGATAAGACTGGGGGGGTCTATTGCACAACTTCCTCTTCAGTTTTTTTATTAGTGTTTATAAAACATCCTTTTGTTCTGATATCATCTCAGACTCGTACTACATTGGTTGCTTGGTCTACATGGTTGGTCCTAGTTATTGATTAGTTTCGGGGGTTGGTTTTGAAATGTCATGACTCCTATTGGAATTGGGATTCTCGAATGACCTATATTTTTCCCCCATTCCTCATTTCCCTAGGATCAATGTGCCTTCAAAATATACCTGTCACGCTGGGACCTTTCTCACTACTATCTAGAATAATTAATCTCCCATTAATCTCTTTTCCTATCAACTAGTGGAATACATTTCATCAATTAGGTAGCATGAGCTACTCTGGTACAATAATACATGAATTGATGAATAGTCCCATTTGGTCAAATGTTTCCCTTTCCTCCCACACATCCTTTTTATTGTTCGTTATGGAAAAAATAGTGTTGATTCCTTCATTTTTTGAAGAGAAAATGTGGTATCTCATTGAGTGGGGGTTGATCCTGGCTTGAGTTCATCCTTGGGGTTGAGTATCCTATCAACTTGGTGGTCCAATACCAATCAAATCAATAGTTTTACTTCTTGATGATGAACAAATAAGCAGTATGGGGGGGGGGACTACAACATTGATGGATCAATGGTTGGTGGAAATAATGGATCAATTAGAATGGAGTAGGTGGTGACTATTAAAGTAGAGTACATGAGAATGTAAGGTGAGAAGGTATAACTTTGAATTAGTGGGGTTGGGGTTTTTTTGGCGGATGGGATGGACTTTATATTCTATAATACTTTGTTATTGGATACATTGCAATACCAATAGAGTCACCACTAAGTCGATGCTAGACATTGGAATGTAAATAGTGTTGGGGGTCAGGATCGAATGGCAACGAATGTCTACGACCTATATTATACAGACTCAAACACTAGGAAAGGTTGGTCTTTCTATGAAGCTGGAGGGTGGATGAGAGTGGAGGAAAAAACCTCCTTCTATTTCCACTACTATTATTGTAGAGTACTGAGGGTAGTTTTCTGCGTGACATCACACCCGGGAGCCCCTCGGTTCCTTGAGTGCCCCATTGATTTGAGGTTCCAATACGCATTCTGTTTGATCCCCCCACCTACCATCCTCCAAGACTAGTAATCTACTCTAATAGTATAGGTCCTTTTAGATATGACCCTTTCTAAACCGAATAGGGTGAAGTATCTGAGTTCTAAAAGATCTGACCCATATAGGGCGAGGATCTAAAATATATGATCTGAATAGGGTCAGGTTCTAAAAGATTTTCCCCAAAAAGGGTTTGGTTCTAAATGACATGACCCTTTCCAAAGGGTATAGAACTGATAAAAAATGTATGCAAACATTATTTCATATGGAGAAAGGAGTTGAGTAAGGAACTTCCCTCCCTTAAAAAATGGTTCATAACTATCTTGATCTCATCCTAATCCTCCCTCGGTTCCCGCATCAGTACTATTTTAATAGTTTGAGTTAGTACTCTACTCTAATAGTAGCAGAATAAGACACGACAAAAAGGTACTCTTCTAATAGTGGGGACTGGACCATCAAGCTAAAGCAAGAGTGAAAAGTCATGAAACCCTGAATCTCTACATTCATACTTTAACCCTTCTCATAGCCTCTCAAAATCAGGAAATTCAGCTCACCTGCTCACATTTCATGTTCACATCTTTTTCTTCATCACCTGATATTGTTGTATAATAAAAGGTTATGTTATCATTCTCCCTTTCCTAATGGATGAAATTTATCTCATTTCCTCACACCAATCTTAAAAATTTTTACCGCACCTTGGTCATTTCACTTTTCTTTCATGCCTGACTTATTGTGATTGATGCCCACACGCTGGTTCACTTTGATAGCTTTGGTTTTCTTTCTCGTGGCTAACTCAAGACTCCTTCGATATCCTCTATCTCTAGGAAAAGGGGAAGCTATAGCACCAGTCCTTCTGTCTGACTAATATTTTTTCCTTCTTTAAATCCTAGTATTCCCTTCCCTCTAATATTCTAGAGTATCCTGGATCACCAAGTCCCCCCATATTTGAGATACTTCATGTATTCCAGGTCCTCCTATGTCTGGGATACTTCATGTATTCTAGGTACTCACAGGTCCGGTCAGACAAGGTAGGATACTCTAGATTATAAGAGGTCCTTCATCCATATAATCTAGATAGTAAGATACTGAATGTATCCCAGGAAAGGACCAGGTACTCCCTGGGATACTTAACGTATCTTAGGGAGTACCTGGTCTAGGGTAATTAATGTATCCCAGTGAAGACCTGGGATACATGAGTTGTTTATCCCAATAAATGACCATGATGTCCCTAGCCAGAAGACTCGCTAGGTCATTTCCAAGTCTAACCTAGTCATTTCCTGGCCTGGGATATATGAAGTGTCCCCGTGCCTACTACCTATATTTTACCGTGGATACATGATGTATCCCATTATATGTATTTATAATGTGTTGATTGAGCCTCACTAAAATGCTCGGTAACTAAAGTAAACTCTATACAATCTTGATTCATTCACTCAAAGATATCTGAATATTACCTTGTATTCCCAAAAGGATAGGAAAGGTGAGTCATAGGCTCAACTACATGTCTTGTAGCTAGGATTCTCAGTATGGTATGAGGTACCAACTAATAGGGATAAAGAACTAAGAGTTGGGGCTGGTTGTGCTAGTCATGATCCCCTAATCGTGGTTAGAAAAATGGGCTAGATTTCCAAATATCTCTTGATATGATATAAAAATGATGTTCTGGTTGATGCTAGAGGTGGTTCAAACAAGTGGAGAAAGGTCAGGAATACCTTCCATTCAAGATAATTCAATATCATTGGAAGTGGAAGGAAAACGACTAGGAAGAGCACACAGGGACACCATTCAAGGCAGCCAGATCAAATCGGGAGGTTCAATACTCTCTCTATATAGTTCTGATAGGGATAAGGAACACAAGGTGTAATTTAGTTGACATTACTCTACTCTATATAGTGGGGCTTTTTGGGAAACAAGGGGGTATGGTGGACTATTAGAGTATACTATATAGAATAAAGTAATGATCTTTACTCTATATAGTTCCATGATACACTGCTACATACTGGGTCACAAATTGCGTAGTTAAGGGGTTGGATGGTGACAGTATACATGGATACAGAAAATTAATGGTATGATCGAGTTTCCCCATTTAATTATAATATAGTTAGTTTCTTACTACACTCCTTCGGCCTCCTATGCTTACTCTATGGCCTAGGGGAGAGTATTTCATAGTAGGGTCATGATAGTATATATGTGCACGGTGGATTTCTTGTATTATGGGTTTGGATGATGTATGTTAGTAGCTCTATAATAGGGTATGAAGGTAGTTCTTCTATATATGAGTACCAATTTTGGACAGGTGTGATGCATAGGGGAGTTTAAAGTCACCACAAAACCATCCACTCTCTGACAGTGATATGGAACTAAGGGGTTGAGCTACGGTACCTTCTATCTTGGTGGTATTGAAGTGCCTCATGGTGTGACTTTTGAACCCCCCACACTCCTACCTTTCCTGGAAGAACAAAGGACATCAATTGGAGTGGACCACTTGTTCCAAGTTGAGTTTACATTGTTTTTAATAATTGTTAGTAATCACATACTGTTGAACAGTATGAAACTGAATTACTACCATTTACACACCATTTTACTTATCCCTATTAGTCTATATCGGTCTCACGTTGGTATAATATAGGTAGTATCCTCCGTTTCGAGCTGTGAAGCTACATTGGCATCTCAGACGCTGCTAAAAATATGCCCTCTTTCCATCAGTATGGTATGAGGAAATGACTGATAGGGAAAAACTATATTTAGAACATATTCTTTACTCTCCAGGTCTATCTCATAGTCAATAAGCCTCTGTACGAGTCGAACCTGGAATGGGGTATTGGATGAGGTTGTCCTCTTAATCCCTATCTCTGGACTCATGTCATCTATTTATTAGGTGAAAAGATTCACCCTAAGGAGTTATGTTTTGATAATCAACCACCATGAGCCCTCCTCACTACCATAGATAAGATCAAGAACAATAACTAGTTATGATTTCGTTCCTCTAAATGCATGGTTACTACCGTAGAGGACTGCATCACAAATGATATTTCAACCACTACTCGTACTGAATGGCCGATCCAAGGGCCTCTTACTAGAGCAGGAACCAAACCCCTCTCATGAATGGAATGTATACTTGGACTCATAACTCACTTTCAAGCATTCTCATTCATGGATAACGTTTGGAAAAACCTCAATAGAGGAAAGGTGGAGCAAATATATGATTAGTTCTTTTGTATTCAATATCAGATCAGATTAATAGAATACCAAGAAGCCCATGCAAGTCAAGATTCCGACTCTATGTCATATCAGTTCCAGGGCCAAGAAAGCTATATCAATCTTTTTTATTGGTATAATATAGTCAGGTACTCTCCCATTGTGGTATACCACAAGGAATCTGATATTCTTTCATAATATATGGATATAAAGAGATCACATCATAGTAGTATATATTCTCATCGTGGGTCTTATATACCTTAGCATGACCACCATAATATCCACACCTAATAAAGTTGTCTTGGTTTCTTGTTGGTATATGAATATGAAAGGACTCATCATCAAAATAATTTTGATGAATGATTTTAAGGGAATGCGATGACAATGTCATCACCTCCTCTATATCAATATTATACTTTTCCCAATTCATCTCTTGTGCCTTCAACATCACACCACCTAAGATAAGGATATATTGTTGAAAATAGTTTATCAAATCCTCAATATGACCCTGAATATTAGACACTTCCAATTCAGAATGTGGGATAGAACCTTTGGAACCTAATTTAGGACATTATGTATTCCCCAATGATTCAAAACTGTTAGAGAGCAATGTGCATGAATTGTTGAAATGTAATAAGATATTACCACCAATATATACTTTCAACTCATAAAGATTATGATTACTCATCAATGTGTTAATTCTATACAGATTACCATGATTAGAATAATACCTATGAATGAAAATTCCATCAAATCGAGAAATATTATGGAAATAAATTGTTCAAAAACGAGGATCTTTTTTCACATAGACCTCCAAATTAGATAGAAATTCAAATAACACTATTTTAATCCTATATTTAAAGTGAGGATTGAAATGGATTTTATTCTCACTAAAAAAGGTTTTGATCGAATATTCAGGTAGGGATTTAAGATCATAACCAGGATTTACCACTAACCAGATGCGTAAGGTACATGAATACTATTTACTAGTATAGTCTCTATATCGGCTACAATGAAAGAATGAAATTATTTTCCCCTAACTTTTATTGCCTTTTTTTTAATTCAAATATGACTATCTTTATACTTTAGTGATTTTACTTCTGGAAGTTCACAACTTCCTATTTCTGACTCTATTACATTGTGAATATTAGTATGAATAGCTATTGATATCTCATTAGGAACATCTGTTAATTTATGTGAATCATTTTGTTCATAATAAATACAAATAAGGACACCTTTAATCACTGCATCCTGATATTGTTCTCTATATTACTTAACTAGTTGATCAATCATATCATATATCTTCTTATTTGGTACACGATTACCACATTGATCCCACAATGGTATAGCCTTACCTAAAGTAAATGAAAAATTACCAGATAAAGTTAATTGAATTCAATATTATATAGCAAATTTCAAATATGAAGTATCAATATTGTAATCACACTTCTCAATTAATTGTATTAATGCTAATTTTATAAGCTCAAAATCAATATCTTGATGGTATGTCTATATAAAACCCATATAATCAATGATAGAACGAGGATAAATATCTTTCCATACTATAGAATCAAGGCTACTTATTAAACATTTATAATATCAATAAAAATTTGAGGAGATATATGAATAAAACCTATTGCTAATATTTCTCATTATATATTTTTTCCGGCTAATCATATATTGTTTCCTCATAGTACAGGCCCTAGAATAAGTGATAACCTAGAAAATAACATAGTAGAAAAAGGACCTTTCCTTATTAAGGGTAAGACAACCCCTTTATTTATTTTAATTACCATTATATATGGCTTTTTTAATATTAGGGTACTTAACAGCTATTTGGATTTTTTCCCATTAAGGGTGTAATTACAATGATGTACTGACCTACACCTTCTTGAAACTTGGTATACCTATACTTCCCCTAAAG
Source organism: Viscum album (assembly GCA_963277665.1). Taxonomy (NCBI): domain Eukaryota; kingdom Viridiplantae; phylum Streptophyta; class Magnoliopsida; order Santalales; family Viscaceae; genus Viscum; species Viscum album. The sequence continues at coordinate 1,878,594,039 of OY728165.1, read as the reverse complement.
GGTGTAATTACAATGATAATGGGGCATACTATACTACCTATATTATACCGACAATAATATATGGAAAATATATAATAAGCTTATCTAGGATCAAAAGAATTACCATGGTTTTCGAATGCATATCTTATTTTTATGGGCATACCGTGTTTCATGATTTGAATTGGATATCCTATGTGGGTTTGATACGGACCTATTTTTTCTCTCATATAGTTAGATCAATGCCACTCTAATGTCCAAAAAGAACCTTTCTTTAGTTTATTTTACCCCAGAATCCTCTACGACTCACTCCACCTTTTTAATTTGAAAGGCAATATCGCCATTCCTATGATGGTTCTATCAAACATGGTAGCACTTTGGGAGCCAAAATACAACATATATTATACCGACCCTTCAGTTGAAATGTCCTTTGGAATAGGGGAATATATGGTGTTCAAATGAGAAATGGGGGGGTGGCGGTGATAGCATTGGCACAACTCGAGCTGATAGGGAGGATGTCAGAAGTCAACAATACTACGATTGGGTTGTTTTAAACGTAGCAGAATGTATTGTTTTTCATTTTCCAGCTCCGTCTCCTAGGTATCTAGTTGAACAGACCAGGAAATGATCATTAAGCCTACCCTCAGAGGAACCCATCATTTCTCAAGTCAATCAGTTCATCGTTCCTTATGTATGTATTGATTAAGATCAACCACTAGTTTCATGTTTCCACAACTACTATGATGGTACCGCACCTTGAACCTAGACTAGCTTTAGTATTGGAAATGGACATTGCACTCGAAAGAATAGAGGGAATATCAAAGAACATATGGTATCGAATCGATATAGGAGTGGAACACGTTCTATCGGTGGAATGGGAGGTACTACTCTGGGGGTGGAAGAACCGCCAAATCCACTCCAAACGAGTGGGAAAAAACCCATATGCTTTCTTCAGAGCTCAAGTCATTACTCGAATAACACTCCTTGATGATCCCATCACTGTAGCACTAGGTTTGGTATACACAGAAATGGTAGAGAACCTCGTGGAAAAGGATACGGTTTAGGAATGATTAGTTCAATGAATTGGACGAGTTGGATTGATGGAACGATTGACGATGGGAATCAAGAATCCATCGAGCATCCTGATGGTATGATTGCACTTCTGGAACTCGTTTTGGTACTACTAGAATACAAGGCTATTGGTTTCTGTAACCCAATCTACTATTTCACTACTGGACTCGTACAAGCTCCAATCGACATATCAAAGTCCAACATTCATCACTCAAGACATCGCCCTTCTCCTACAACGGCAAAACCAAACCATTCGTTATATCCCTACTAGAATCTCTCATTATATCTTGAGTAGGAATGCACTGAGAGGATCAAGTTGCTCTGCCTCTTCTGTGCTGGTCAATTTCACAAGGAATCCATGGCTTGAAATGAAGTCCTCCCAGTTGAAAATCAAACAAGAGGGTTGCTCGAGTCCAATGCCAATTGTGCTGCTATTGGTGTAGCAACTTGATACGGAATGCTTGGGGTCAAAGTGTGGATTGCATTCAACCATAACCCACCCGGGTCATAGTCACATCCAACCAAGTGACCATCCCAACAACTATGACTATATATCAGCAATTCTATACGACCATTAACAAATAAAGCACCCTCCAAGGAACATGACTTTCTTATGGAAGATATGGAACTAGTACTACTAGTTTTTCTTGGATATAATTTATATCATTTTAAGTAGCTACTAGTTAGATAGTCCACTAGTTACCGAAGGAAAAGAGATGGTCTCGATTACGAGAAGTGGTTCCATTGACACAGAAACCCCAAGATGTACGCATGGGAAGAGGCAAAGGGATGCAGAAGGGAGCAGTGACTATTATCTCTCTAGGACAACTCCTATTTGAATTGGATGGTGGGTTGTCGATTTCTATTTGATCTGTGAGTGTATCAGTGCAGAGACTATGATATAAATCTCAGGTGTTATAGTGGTAAAAGGCATTCCATGAATTGATCCTATGGTTCCATGCATGGAGCCCTTCTCCACACGTTTCTCCCATTCGACACACGCACCATCCTTCTCTGATCACCCAAATGATGTTCATGAAAAAACACCTATATGGTAGTCCCACCTCTATGATACCGCACATACCATTTCACCCACCTGGACACCATTGATGCTAATCTCATTGACTCTCAAAAAAATGTTCTCGTACTGGATTGAATCTACTAACATGTGTTCTGTGGCGGTACTTCAACCTATGGTGCTCCCCCCACTTCCTGGATTCCCCCTACGATCCCCAATAGTACCTGATCACCTCTTCTCTTGAACTGTTTCTACTGTGTCTTGATCATGAACATTCCCAAACTGTTAGGCCATCATTTCCAAAGGGTGTCGTAGGTGTTGGGATATCGCATTGGGTAATGAGCACTGGTACAATCTGATCCAATAGGTAGTGGTCAAGTATTCTATAATAGTATGCTATTATAGAATATCTGACTATTATTTATGTAATACTAGCTCCCTTATCTTCATAATTAAGATTTTGATTCATGCCTAGGCCAACATAAATCAACCTATCGTATCGACATGTACCTTTTTTTCAGACCTCAGGTCAATGTCTTGGATATTTGAAAGTTTTAAGTCAACTTCTTCATGTACAGATATACCTAGATGCCACTCATACAAGAACATCATTGTTACTGGTGAAAATTCGTACTTCAATCAGAACTCTACTCTAAACTATATTGAAAAAGTACCTATCCTGAGCAGTGATGAGGGATCTACTAACCAAGGAAACCTTTGAAGAATTCCATATTACTGCAGCCTTTCATTTGTCTTTTAGGTATCTTTGTGCATAAATTTTTTATTTTTAGGGTCCTACTAGTCTTAATTAAATATTGGTGATGTTTTTTAAATACTAAAAGGGAACTTTGGAACCCTTAGTATAAATCTGTTAATCTCTTTCTATATGAGTGAACAATGAAACATGAAAACTCTTCTTTTCTTTCCCTATGGCCGAGCCTCTAAAACCCTCTCATGATAGTCGAGTGGCTCACGCTCCTATCAGACCACTTAAAGACATGTTTTTACTCAATTATATATCAAACTATTAGGAGAGTACTTAGCTTGCACTTGTACTCAGTCACCGGGTAGAAAAAACTAGTTGTATGTACCAGCACATTTAAGAAAAACCTCTTTGTTGTTAGTACATGGATACTACTAACCTATATTATACCTTTCTGATTATCTTTTATTCCTAGACCCTACCTGATGTCAATCATACATAGAAGAATGATTGGAAAAGAACTCAATCGCTTATCACTTCATTCATTCAAATGGTCAATCATAGTAAGCAAGTCCTGTCGCAGGTGACTCTTCCATACTGCTTTAAACTCTTCTGTCCATCCCCCTTGAATCTGTGAATCTGGAGGCTATGTTATTGAAACTACTAAGAGAAAATCTAAGAACATCCTCTATATATATAAGTACCATACAAATCCACATTCTTCCTTTAGATCCAAAATACCACAGGACAACCCAATTGTTTCTTCTCTGAAAGAAGCAGAACAACCTAACTTTCTTATATTTCTCTCCGTCTAATCCACTTATCCTCAGTTCAAGAATATGGAGAAAAAAGGATAAAGGTTATAAAACCTTAAATATTATGTATATGTAGAACCTTTTTGTAGGGTTCTAAAATATTTGACCCTTTAGTTTGAAAGGGTAAGGAGAAAGACCGATTATTATGACCCAACATGAGAAACTAAAATTCCACCTATGTAGTGACTCGCATTCAACAACTAAGAGTATTCCTTATGATATACTTCATTAGAATATCATTATTCGTCATTTTCCACCCTTCCTAAATATGATGTCTTAGAGAAATCCGTTATATACTACGATATCTGATAGCACAGAGGGGGGGTAAGCGCACAATGAAAGAGGTGGAGAGTCACACTTCTTAGTAATGCCCAAATCCCCTACTGGTGAATTGACCCTAGAATTAAAATATAGATATTTGAAGACTCTAGTCTTACCCCAATAACCAGATTATAATAAGAAAATTTAATAGACCTAAATCCAGGCCTTGTGCCTGGAGCTGAAACCTACTTTGAACCCACATCCCTAAAGAACCGTTCTGTTCGACCTCAACCTTGAATGTGAACCGGGGAAGAACCCAATACTATTACCTTTGCAGAAAGCATAGTCTAATTGAAAAAAATACTATGATATCTTTTCAAAAAAATTCTTAACATATTAATTCTATATAATATGGAACTATCGACAGGTACTATTCTATATAGTCATAATACACTGTCATCAGAGAAAGACCCTTGATTTGATTCAAAAGACTGGCTAGGAACTCCTATGCTTTCTAAGACTGGGGTATGATATTCAATTATAGAGATAGGACCAGAACCCCTAGATACGACCCACATTGGTTCAAAAACACTAACTATACCAATGTTGAATCAATAACTCTCTGAAACACACAATAATGCATAGATCAAAAAGTACCTCCAGTCTCGGTAAGCTCAGTACTCATGAAAGGTAGAATTGATCTGCTTACTGTAGATCGATGAACCAACTATAAAAAAGTCTTTTAAATCTCTATCGACAAGATGTTACCATGTAAAGGTTTCAAAAGGTCCCTATGAATGTCACCCATCGCCCAATCAGTATAATATATGTAGTAGTCATGGTCTGGTCAACAGTTGGCCTAACGCAAAGACAACACAACTTTGACCAGGTTACAAGACACCACACTTACCTCAGGGACCCTACTAAAAATATTGTTTTTATCAAGATGTTTCTATCAGTAAAATTCATCTGTTCACGGTGAATCTACTATTTCTACAGCTACTCCAGCTTCTCCAGTTGAATCTATAGCTCCAGGTGAACCTAAAGATTCTGTGGCAGTTGAAGCTAGTCAAGCACAGGTACTCTGTCCATATAGTAGTGAATCAAGATTATTTTTTAAATCAATAATTTTTTGGTTTTTAGTCAATATATATAAGTACCGTTCATCAATTGGGTGAGACATAGGAGGAAAAAACAAAAGCTGAAACAATATAATCTGGAGAAGGATAAATCAATTTCGTTGTGTGTGTTCCTATTTACTCTAGCAGTTGTTGGTCTTCCTCTCCATCCTTAGGAACCGAAAAATTGAATTCATTGATAGAGTCCTCCTATTCCTGATAACAAGACATGACCCCTCATTTTTTTCAGGTTTATTACTATCATACCTAGTTATTACTGCCTTAAAAAGAGGCTACAATAGACTCGCGTATTCAACCCTTCCCCCACCGTAATAACACCACCTAACTTCAAATCGGGGTAGTAGTAGAAAATATTTGTATATAGTGATCATTATAGGACATGGGAGAGTTCACCTAGCCTAGCTTCCTTGTCTCTGTTGTCTCTAAAAAAGGTTCTAACAGTATTCTATTAATAGTGGTCTATTAATATAGTACTAAAGGCTAGAGAAGAGGCAAACTAACTGAACCAACATATGTTGAACTTGTTAAGGTCTAGGATCTGTCAATATTTATAGAAGGTGATGTTGATCTTTTTATTATATAGAGGAGTACATATATTATGTTATAGGTTCACCATGGCTAAAAACAGGTTCTATTCAACATAGTCTAACCTATCACATTATTGTTAGTTAGTTGGGCCACAAGCGCAAGCACATCGGCCTAAAAAGAAAGTGCTTTCAAGCTGTTTGAAGATGAACCTTGATATTTAGTTTGTGACAAATACATTGGATTGTTTTACTTGAAAATCACACTTTGTTGAACCGGTTTAATGAAAGAAATAAATCTTCTCAATTCCTCACCCTTTAGAAAGGTTCTACTAAATATACAAGGGTTTAGAACCTAAATCGCACATAGGCTAGAGCATAGAGAAAGAAAGCATTTGACATCGTCTGCATCAATTATTGCATCCTTCCAAAGATGAAAGTCATCTAGAATGAGAAACTAATCATTTAGGTAACTCCTCCTCAATGAGAAGAGGAAACTGACTTAGTTCAGTGAAACAAAAAAAATAAAGGACCCTTACCCCTCCTATATCCCATTTTGGGAAGATCAAACTCTAGGACTGAATCTACTACTATTCTCACTCATTTACATAAGTATGAGATCCCAGTTACTTACTCAATGAACTCATACTAGTAATCTAGAGTTCACAATTCCATCTCCATTATATTAAAGTTGGAAATCGATCCTACTAATAAAGTAGAACCATTAACCATCGATCGAGTGAGTTCAAGGTGCTTCATGCTTTCTATATCACTCGTTGTACCCTAAGGAAAAGGTTTTAAACTAGGTGGGATGTCATAGTCATATGTCAAATTATAGGTTAGTTGGTGCTGATTGAGATAAGGAATCAGACTACTCTGCCCTAGCCAGAATATTAGGTTTTTTTTATGTTACAACCTTATTCTAATACCTAAGTATCGATTTACTCATTGAGGGAGGCTTCAAGACAACTGGTCTATAATAATACTACATAGTGAGATAATAGTACTTTGTGAGGTGAGTTTGGGATTTTCATACATGAGACTTACTCGAGGGTCTTTTATTTTGGCCCCATGTCTACTTATAAGATAATACATATCAAGAGAAATAGTAAACAAGAGCTGGGTGTAGTAAAGGCCCTCCATCTGTATAATCTAGATAGTAAGATATGGAATGTATCCCAAGTCCTCCAAGGTCTGGTTAGATAGGGAATGCTACTCTACATTAAAAAAGGTTTGAAGACCTTATGTTCGATGTTAATTGAGGTGAAGATAATGCCATTCAAAATCCAATTGAAGTCCAAGATCCCAGCTAGGTCTCATGGAATAGAATTGTCTTCCTTCTTAATAGGGGGTAGTGTAATGAACCGAGGTAGGAAAGATCATTCGTAGACCCTTCGTGGTTAACAGGACAGAAAGTGGAATAACATAGAAGTCACTCCAACTTCGAACATGGGTCTCCGACAATGTAAGATCTCTATCTTTAATCAGAGTTTTCATGAATCTGAGGAGATTCATACATAACTATTCACGTAGTAGTTAAATACGAATCAAATTTATCACCCCACACCAACAAGTAGGTGATCGATTCATCCAATTATATAATATATTCATTTAGTAAGCGTATTCTATCTAAATAATAGAGCTGCTAAAGGCATAGGACTCTTGGCCCTATCACACAATATGTATAGAGTTTGAAGAATCAACTATTAGAATATAAAAGAAGGTGGAAGTAGATTACACTAAAAAAAATAAGTACATTGGCTTATGAAAAAGAATGGATACCAGGCGCAAGCTCAAGGCGAGTCAGTATCTAGTTATCGTAGTGAGTGTACAGTAAGATATTGAAAGCATGACCTATGGTAGGAAAATATTGAGTCAGTACTCTAATCTAATAGTCTATTGAGTGAGAATGTTAGAGTAGATTACTGGTTCTAATTGCAACCTTTGGTTATTATAGAAGCATGGATTTTTCCATGTTCAATGAACCTACCCATGTCATATTTCCCAACCTCAACGGTTTGTCCAACATTTTCCAATTCCAATAAGTGCACCAGGGATTGAGTCTTATATTCTATGGATCCAATCTTCCTGCTCTCTTAGGAGAATCAGTCTTCTTATTCTTTCATAATATAAGGAAATTCGACTAAATAAATCATGATACGTCCATTTAGTAGGGATAAGGCTCTTTTTATTAAATAATGGTAGTAAAGAAAGTGAGTATGAGTTCGTGACCAACTACTATATTCTAATAGTTGAGTCTTTTTTTATCTCATGGAATGGTATCATATGTGATTCCAAAAGACTTGAAAGCAAATGAAACAAACAGGAAGGACATCGTGTAACCTATAAGATCTTATATTCCTTATCTCATTGCTTATTAAGTGCAAACAAAGAGTTCAAACAGTCTTGAAAGAATCAAGATAAAAAAAATCACTAGAAGGTGAGGTATTTGAGTAACTATATAAGAAGAGTACCCGCCTTGAGCTTAGATAGATTGAGACTGAATTGAATATGAATGAATATAGCGTGCTGGAATGTGAATCCATTTTACTACCTATATTATAGAGAATATTCCCCTATGACTCATGTTATCTAATGTAATTTATCCTATATCTGCTGAAGTAAGTGAGCTCTTCTACTCCCTATAAGTCCATAATGTGGACCTAATCAGGTTTAAGTCTAATCACTCTAAGGTTATAAAAGATCTTACAGCTTATGGTGAACTATATAGGGTCAAGTAGTATAGATATGACCCTTTCTAAGGGTAAGGATTCACTTTCAAATCCCTTTACTCACCCTTTATAAAGGGTCAGATCTTTGAACCTCACCTATGAACCCTACAGCTGGTTACCATCACCCCTCGAAAAGTTCTTTTGAGAGAGTAATAGGGAAATACAAAATCAATAGAGTATCAAAGAGACTTAACAAAGTCGTACTACTCTAGAGATAGGGATTATTAGAAGAGTGATTCATTCCACCACAATAGATATAGATCTAATTGGACTAGTTTCTTTTGTTTATAAAGTCCCGACCCTTTAGAAAAGCAGTACTTAATATATAAGGGTTTAGAACCTAACATCACCTCAGTACTCAAGTCCTCATGTTAGAACCTGACCCTTTCTGTTGATGCTACTTAATATATAAGGGTTTAGAACATGGATACTTCCCCCTATTCGGTATTTGGTTCTACTTAATATATAAGGGTTTAAAACCTAAACCCTTAATTGCTACTTTATCCATGAAAGATGCTTTCTCAGTATCTCTGACAAAACAATAGAGATACTATCATAAATACTGATCGGACTTCACGTTCACTTCATAAATAAAGCTAATAAGGCCTAAAGATGAGTGATGAGTCCACTAGCATGAGAATCAAGCAAAGTAGAGTGTTAGTAATTTTTTAATAGTGTATATAGATTGATACAAAGATGCTTAAAGATAACTTACTTTCCAGGAGGAAAGAAAGAGATGAAAGAAATCCCTTTCTCGAACCCTTAGAATACCACGGATCTTGACCCCAATAAAGGTAGTTGATGAGAGTAATATGTGGTTTCCAAAGGATAGAGTCATTGAATATGACACTCTATCTGTATTCGATGGATGCCTTAGTTGTGGATAATTTCTTTGTATTTGATGCTCTATCTGTCTATTAGAATAAATGAATACCTGTCTTTGATCTCCAATTTCCTTGACTTGAATACATCAATGAAATCATTTAGAACCTTAGTGGACTGATTCAACCTTGTATCATATCTTGAATCCCTCATTCAAACCTTCCTTCAAGGTCTATTCCTTTGTATATCCTTGTTCCCCTCTTTCATGGAACATCCTTTTCTTCTGATTGATGGTATTGATTTCTGCAATCCCTTGACCCCTAGTTGTAGCCAAGTCTTCCCCAACCTCTCATAATGTTCTTGGTGAGCTATCCTATCATCCACTTCCACAACTGTGATGATCCCCTTTTGCTAGTTCTTTCACAAGTGACCCATCTACTTGTTCCTCAAAATTGTTTTGTCCCCTCACGTACTCTTCTCTATATAGAAGTGGTTTTGTCTTTCTTCTAGTAGGTACTCTATAGGTCTTCATCCCAATTTTCCATATATGGATAGCCAACAATATATATCACTACCATCTCATGATGCTACTTTCATTTGGTCGAGCCCTTGTCTTCTATGTAACGCTGGTTCTTCTTGATCTTGAGTCCATGGGATAACTCGACCATAGGAAGAGGGGTTCAGGATTCCCTCACCTAAGTCTATCTATTTCGTTCTTTTCTTTAGGAGCTCGTAAGTCTCATGGGTTGTTTTCCAACCCGAACGGAGGACTTGAGATGTTTCTAAGGTCTCAAAGAGGGAGGTGAAAAGGAGAAGTTGAGTATATCATAGCTGACTGGAGGTTAGAGAATATCTGATTACCCTATTTAAACCTTACCCTATGTCAATATTTCTTGTCGAAGACGTAGAAATTAAATTATGTAGATAGTGGTGAAGGTTACAAAATAAACAACCTCATAGTCAAACCTTGTTTTTTTCGAATATGTACCTCGTCCCTGTATGATGAACACACAAAGGGTACATAATTAGTTCAAATATGAAGAAATATATAAACACTCAAATGGATAGAAAAAGGAAGGAAAAATCATGTCTATAACAAGGTACCATCAACGGATCAACAACAGGCCAGCTACTAATTTTGGTAGTTAAATGTCAGTACATAAACCATATGATACATAACATTATATGCATATAGCATGACACAGTTCTCGGTATAATATAGGAAGTTGATATTTGATTGATACTCGAACCTTGATGCTGCCTTCATTCTGATATAGGAATATTGTACACGTTCGTTATCTTTTTTTATTTATTGAGCCTATACCTCTTCCCTCTTTCTTTATGAGATCGCATGTACCTCTCAGTACTCTTCTAATAGTGATAAATCCCATTTAGAAAGATAGTAGTCTGAAGGCAAGAATAGATGGAACGGAGAGTTTACAATTCACAACCACACACAAGACGATTTTGATTTGATAACAGACTTTATTTTGTGCCAAATGGAGTTAGAATGTTCATTGGTTCATAGGTGGTATATCCCTATATAGATATATGTAGGCTCTATAGACGGGCTTAAGATAGTTTCACTAAGGGTTTAAGCAGTGGTTAGGTATGTTCAATAGTCTGATTAGAATTTTTCTGGAACAACACTCTCTATTAAGAGCAAAAAAGACTGATCACTAAAGAGATACAATGTTGTGTAGTTCCTTTTTTCCCAGAGGGCTTGAAAGAGATTCCATAGGATTCTACCTCAATTCGAAGTCAAAAGTCTTTATCTTGACTAAGGTAAAGGTAATGGTCTCGTCAGTCTTGGTTTTGATTCAAGAGAACGAGATTCGAATTAACTTTTTTCGAACTAAAAAGAAAGCGATGTGATTGAGAAAGCAACTAGATCAAAAATGGAAATAATTGTTCTTTCACTTCCAGGAATTATGTAGAGGATCCCAGCTTCCCTATCTGATGTTTATGATGATGCATGAACTAGAACTAATTTCTTCCAGTCACCGATGTTGGTGCCTTTTATTCTCTTCTCAGAGTGGCGACTGTTGGTTCATTTGGCATAAGGAAGTTGGGTACATTTACTATAAATTTTATATTAGAGTAATTACTATTATAGTAGCGTATTTAGGTGAAAGACTACGCGCTGCTAATGCACACATTCAATTGAGTGAGTGAGATGGGGAGTGAAGAGACTCGGGTTGGCCAAGTACCATCCATTTATCTATTAGATGATGTGATTGTCTACCCATTATTTATTATTCACCCTTTTTCTAGTCTTCCCACATGAAATTGGTATGCAGTAAGACAAGTATTCATTTTACATGGGTTAGAACCATATGTTAGCAAGAAGGAGTTGGAAGATCATAAAGTCAGTACTCTGCCCTATAGGTACACTTATATATAGTTATAGAAGAGTACCTATTGAAATTGAATCATATCATAATCCAGGTACTCTTCTATAACCATATATAACAGTACCATAGAATAATAATGGGATAGTAAGAAAAAATGAATTGAAATAATTAATTTACAAGCAGGGAATATGCCTTATCCAATGGGATTTCTTGGGTATTCCAACCATGTACTAAAGAACCGTCAGTTATTCGACATCTTCAAGCGAGTGAGTGGACATCAGAAGATGATAAGGTTTATAATACTATTGTTACAATACCTATTGTTTTTGGAATATCCATTGATTTCATTACCAATCTTCTCATTTGGATAACAGTTTCAGTAACCATTTCCTATTTGCTGTGAGATTTTCTGTTGTTGTCATAGAGGATCTTACTATTGTTGTAGAAGCTTCTATTGAATGTTCTACACATTCATCTCTAGAGGAGCTTGTTCTTGAATACCATCCTGCTTCATGAAAAGAAGGGGTTTATATTGAATCATATGTGAATGAGTCTAATATATGAAGATCCCCATCAGAGGAAACATCCGACATATATAATTTCTAGTGTCCATATCGCTTCCTAATAAAATCCACCCTGATTACCCCTACCTCATAGTTACTCTACTGTAATAGTGACAAATTTTTACATAGTGTTCAAATAGTCCTCCAACTGACTCACAGAGAACTCATAGGGATCGCATTCGATCGTATCGGCTATTAATTCTTATCCGGAGAAGGAGAAAAATACTATATTCTAATTTTTGACCACTCGTACTAGTATACATCTATGAATAGTAGTCCTATGAGGATTTATTCATTATGTTCATTAGCTCGACTCATTTGGAAGGGGTAAAAGAGTTTAATCAGAGAGAACCAAAAAGGGAATGTCTATTAGAGTAGAGTCAGGTACTCTGTCTATGTAGTCGAGTAAGAAGATTCATTTATAGGAATGATGCCTAACTTTTATAGAGAGATAAATGAACCAATAACACATTAATTAATTAATGCTTAACACTAATACTAAGGGTTTCATCCATACATTTAAAAAGGATGTGAATATTCTCAACATATATTTTTTGATGACAAACTGCTAGATTTTAAGATTCCAGTTTTCAAACTTTCCTAAGCTCTCCATTGCCTTTTGTCTATCCATCCTGTCTATCTCTAGCTTTCTTATTTTCTTTCTCTAGAGTTCACAGGTATCAAAATGTGTACTTCCTTCTCCTAGAACTGAAATGGGATTGGCCTATCATTCAAATGAAATTTTATAGCATGCCAACATAACTTACAAAACCACTCCAACAACTCCCTTGAACATGAAGTCGGTATAATCTATAAAGTAGGTTACTTGTCTGAAAAAAAAAGAATCGAATAAATACAGTTCTTTATCCTTATCAGTCTATTTAATATTTAGTAGATGAACCTTATCGATAGCCTATAACTCTATCTACCCTTAAGATTGACTAATGGGATGTAACAGGAGCCTCAAGAGACCTGAAAATTGATGGACTGCAATGGCGTGAGACATAAGAGCAAAGAGAACTCCATCTAGAATTTCCACTATATCTACCATGTACGAAATTAGTTATTGAGGTTCTTAGTTAGGATGGATGGAACTACCTTGAACTAGCTCGATAAAGTCTAGGAGAGTTACGAACCATCCTAGGGGCCTGTTCCGTGACTACCCCAAGCCCGCCTTCTATAGTCCAAGGGCTGGTGACTAGAACAAAATGCGTAAATCTCAAAAAAAGGGAAGGCATTGCCTTTTAATAAGTAAACACAGACAACGGATTACACAAGTGAAGTAAAGACTAAGTAAAAATGAGTAAAAAAGTAGGTCATATGAAGTAAATGTGGCAGTATACAAACCCAAATGAAAGTACAATATAACTGAAAAAATAAAGTATAGCAGCAGTAATGTAAAACAACAACACTGATTCATCCTCTGGAAATACCACCTAAAGGGTGGGTACAGATAGTCTCCTCAGCTCTTGGGGTACGGCTGTTCATCCCGGGTATGTCCTGCCAAGTGGTCCACCTCCGGGTACCATCCAGCTCCACAAGCCTCCAGCTCGATCAGTGTTGTCCGTCGTCAACATCCAACACAACATAGTGCCGGCATATCCCATGCATCTGTGAGTATACGATACTCAGTAGGGACCCCGAAACCCCTGAAGGTCTCTCCAAATCCACGACGGATAAACCACAAAGGAAAGATAAAATCACGAAGTATCAACCGACCACACATAGGTATATTCCCATACATATACCTAAGTCATCAATTACAGTTCGTCTCTAACTCTTGAGCCCAAGAAAAACCAGTCCACACAGGAAAACACAACCCAGTCCACACAGGAAAGAAAGTCAATCAAATCGATGAATAGATAGGAGTCAAGACTCAGGTCAAAAAGTTATACACTTCATAAAGTGATAGAGATGATCCGATGTATCCACTGATTCATCTAAGCTATCGGACCCTCATAGGATACAAGACCAGCTAAGCTGTCGGACCCACACATGATACAAGACCAGCTACTCTACCGGACCCACACAGGATACAAGTATAGAGGTCAATACTACCATACACACATAGGATACAAGAATAGTAGTCATCACCATCGAACCCACAGAGTATTCTAGTACGGTATTCACCACTGTCGAACCCACAGAGGGTTCCAGTACAGAATTCGATGCATTCGCAACTAGCTCTAAGGTTCCCTCAAACAGCATGCTCGATTCCGGGAGGGTCCGCTACTCAAGAAAAAGAGTAGATACATCAACTGACACAAAGTCCAGAGTTGATGTATCCCAATGTTCTGTCTCATCAAAAGAAACCCAGCGCGATAGACGGTGCGTCAATCAGACGCATGGTCTGAGAGTTATTGGATTTTCCGTTCTAGGTGATCGTTTGGTTTTTAAGCTAAAACCAACCCGACCATACTCCAGCTGCATCCAAACCACAATAGGAGTAATCCAAAAGGACTGTCTTATCAAGAGGAATTCAATGCTACTGATAGCACGTCAAACAGACATCTGGTCCTTAAGTTATATGTGTTTCCGCTCCAAGGGCCCAGTTGGTTTCGGGTTCGAACCAACCCGGCCAAACCCAAACTTTGCAGAATCCTCGAGTGTAATATAACTAAAAGACCATATCTATACAAGGATTCCTATGAAACTAACAGTGCGTTGATTGGAGGTCCGTAGCTCTTTTTATGGGAAAAGACCCAAAATGGTCCGAAGTGGGGGGGTATGGGCCTGGCCCGACCCGGCCCTACCCACCCCCCCAGGTCAGCCCAAATCGGGTTGACCTGACCTGGGTCTGAGTCCGGCCCGGCGGGTCAAAGCCCGGCCCGGATGATGCGTCCCGGTCCGCATGACCCGCCCGGCCTGGCCGGGGAGGGGAGGGGGTGCTGGCTCGGCCTGCTGGCCGGGTGGGGGGGGGGGGGGGGCGGCCCCCCTGTCCCGCGGATGCGGTGCTAGGCTGGAGTCGCGGTCTCCCCTGGATCCCGTGCGGCCACGGGATCCTTCTTCTACTGTCGTCGCCGATGCCATGCCGAACTGCTGCAGGCGGCGCGCCGGGGAGGCGCTGCTTCTAGGTGGCCGGCCGGGGCCGGCCGTCGGTGCCACCTCGCCGGCGACCCGCGCTGCCAGGGGCTTCCACGGGCTACCGGAGTCATTCCAGTGGTCCGATTTTTCTCCCATATGATCCTGCGGTCGTCTCGGGACACGAGCTCCACTGCAATGGCTCTGATTTTTTGTTTTGGTCTCGTTTCGTCGCCGCCAATCACCCTGCGCATCATGAACAAAATAGCGGTGGGTTCAGACTTGTTCGTTAGTCCGTACCCACCACGTTAGTGGTTCAATTCATCACCCAATAATTACACGCCATACCAAGGGTATAAACCAAATATTAAAATATACAAATAACCCTACCTCAACAATTGATGTTGAACGTCGGCGTCGCAGTAGACGACATCATAGGGAAAGAGATCTTAGGCGACATCAGAGTGCGCTGAGGAGGAAGCGACATCTCCTCTTTTGTCGCGGATAAGAGGATGGGTGGAGCATCATCATTCTTCATAGAATCGGTGTTCCTCATCGAAGGACCCTTCATTCTTCATCGAATATTGGAATTCTTCCAAAACCTCAATATCTCCCTCGATCATCCTCTGCACAACGAAAGCTCTCCCCAAATTAAAAAAAAGGCTCCTCCTATTATTTTATTTCACATGCGATGTAACTTCCAAAATTCAAATCACCACATTTAATAAATGTGATGAAAATAAAATAATGAAGGGAGAGGGAAGATCCCCATTTATTAAACGTGTTGGCAATTAAATAAAAAGGGGGTAAAGAGGAAACATCCTCATTAATTTGTGGGTCATCATGAATTAATAGAGAGATGTGGAGAGATTTTCATTTAATGGGGGGTTGCCAATTTAATGAGGGGTTTTTAATGAGTTAGAGGGAAATTTAATGGTTCGGCTCAGTGGGCCCAACCTCCCTAACATCCACCCTTGGGTATTTAGGTGGTTGTGGGTACCACCCTTAACTACCCATGGGATTAATTAACCCCCTAGATTTTAAATAAAATTGTACAAAAATTGTATTTACTTCTCAAATAAACCCCAAAAAATTAAATTCTCCTCCTGCGTGAAAGAAACTATGGTAAGGATCCCGTTAAGAAATTACTAGTGTTGCGAGTTCATTGGTACCCTCAGATTTCAATTCCGAGCACAGGTTCAAAAGATAAAAAATCAGGCTAGTTAGTTCACTGAACGTACCAGAGCTAAACATCGGAAATTGATTCCGGGCACAACGGGCATCAGAATCAAGTGTTGTCAGAAGCCGCAGACTCATAAAATTCAAAATTATTTTAAAAAAAATACATGAAATTTTCAGGTCTTTAAATTACTCCCACCTCAGAGGTTTACGTCCCCATAAAGCTAAAAATAAACTAGGAAAACAAATGAGGGTACTGAGCATGCATCTGAGCCTCCCGCTCCCATGTGCTCTCCTAGAGGTTCCCGTGCTGCCAATGAATGTGCCCCAGAGGAATCAACCATCCACGTAGGACCCGATCCTATTGACCCACGATCTCCACCGGGATCTCCACAAAATTTTCCCCGTCATCGATGTCCAGCTTCATGTGGTCGATGATATGCATCGGGTCGTGCACGTATCTCCCCAGCTGAGATACGTGAAAGACGTCGTGCACCCGGTGCAACATAGGTGGAAGGTCTAGGTAGTAAGCCACCTCGCCTACCCAACTGAGGACTTGGAATGGTCTGATGAAGTGCGGAGATAACTTGTTGCCCCATCCAAATCTCTGTAATCCACATCGAGGTGAGACCCATAAGAAAAGGTGGTCGCCATCCTCGAACTCCAATGGTCTCCGCCTCCTATCATCATAGGACTTTTGTCTGCTCGGTGTATACCTTATCTGCTCATGGATGATCTGCACCTTCTCTGTCATAGCCAGAACCATCTCTAGTCCTACGAGTGCTGACTCCCTAGGGTCAGTCTAGCACAGAGGTGATCTGCAAGGTTGGCCGTAAAGTGCCTCATATGGTGCCATCCCGATGGTGGAGTGGTAGCTGTTGTTGTACGCAAACTCCACCAAGGTTAAGTGATCCTCCAAGCTACGTCCAAAGTAAAGGACACATGCACTGAGCATGTCTTCGAGTGTCTGAATGGTCCTAACCGTCTGGCCATCCGTTTGAGGGTGAAATGCAGTGCATGGGTATAGGTGCGTCCCAAAAGCCTCCTGTAACCCCCTCTAAAGCTAGGATGTAAAGCGAGCGTATCTATCAGAGATGATAGATGACGGAACACCATGGAGTTGAATGATATTCTGGACGTAGAGGCATCCCAAGCTCTCTACTGAGCCCTGCTCCCGGATCGGTAGGAAGTGGGCCGACATGGTGAGTCAGTCGATAATCACCCAGATAGAGTTGTGTCCTCTGGAAGTACGTGGGAGCCCCATCACAAAATATATGGATATCCTATCCCACTTCCACTCCGGGACCTCTAAGGGTGGTACCAAGCCTGTAGGTACCTAGTTCTCTGCCTTCACTTGCTGACAAGTGAGGCATCGAGAAACGAACTCTACTATAGCCTTCTTTATACCCGGCCACCAGTGTTGTCATCTGAGGTTCTGATACATCTTCGCTACTCCTGGATGTACCACTAGAGGGGATGTGTGGAACTCCCTCAACACCTACTCTTATAGTGCAACTGGTACCATGATACGACCCCTGAAGAGGATGACGTCATCTCTACCTACAAGAAAATCCACCAGGTGCCAGCCCTAAGGATATCTGAGCACGTTGCACCTCATAGTCATCATCTCCATGTTGTGCTTCTCAGACCCGCTGAAGTAGTGGAGGAGTGACTGCAAGGGACTATAGATAGGCTGCCCCATCTCTATCCATGAAGGATATCTACAAAGCGGATAACTACTCTATCGCCTCTCCATGTAGCTGAATGCCCGATCTCCTACTGAGAGCATCATCCACAATGTTCCCTTCCCAAGAGTATAGACAATCTCAATGTACTAATCATGGAGGAACTCGATCCATCGTCTATGTATCATGTTCAGGTCATTCTGCGAGAAAAATTACCTGAGACGCTGGTGGTCAGAGTAGACTGTAAAGTGCCCGCCCATCAGATAGTGTCGCCACATCTTCACGGAGAAGACCACTACTTCTCACTCCAGGTCATGGGTAGCATAGTTCTGCTCGTGCTGCCTCAACTACCGTGAACTATAAGTTATCACTTCTCAATCCAGCATTAGGACACACCCGAGTCCGGTCCTTGATGCGTCGCAATAAACTACATACCCTACGCCCACCTCCAGTAGCCTCAAGATGGGCGCACTGTTCAATCTTCGCCTCAACTCCTGAAACCTATGCTTACATCTGTCTGACCACACGAATTTGTTTCCCCTTCTTCGTCTAAGATGTAAGCGGTGCAAACACTCTTGAGAAGTCAGGCACAAATCTCCGATAGTACCCAGCCAGACCTAGGAAACTCTGTACCTTCGTCACGCTCCTGGGTTGCTCCCAAGAAAGTACAGCCTCGATCTTCGTGGGATCCACAGCAACTCCTACCTTTGAGATAACGTTCCCCAAGAAGTGAAACTATTGAATCTAGAACTTGCACTTCGAGATCTTACCATAATTTTGGTGATCTCGGAGTGTATCCAGTACGACCCTCAAGTGGTAGGCATGCTCCTCCTCGGTAGTCGAGTAAATCAGTATGTCGTCATAGAAGACTAGGACAAACCGATCGAGGTAAGGCTAGAAGATCATGTTCATGAGACTCATGAACACTGCTGGATCATTGTTCATGCCGAAGGGAATAACCAAGAACTCTTAGTGGCCATACCAACACCTGAAGGCCATCTTCTGCACATCCACTTCTCAAACTCTAAGCTGGTGATAGCCTGACCAAAGGTCTATCTCCGAGAACCATCGTTCTACCTTGAGTTGATCAAAGTGGTCATCAATCCTTGGAATGGGTTACTTGTTCCTCAAGGTCACCTGGTTCAGGTGATGGTAGTCAACACATAGTTTCAAGCTCCCATCAGCCTTCTGGGTGAATAAAATCAGAGAAGCCCAGGGTGAAACAGTGGGTCAGAAGAATTCTTTTCCCTGTAAGTCCTCCAGCTCTACCTGTAGCTCACGAAGCTCGGCGGAAGCCATCAGATATGCTGGAGTAGATATTGGTGATGTCCTGGGGTACAGGTCTATGTAGAAGTCTACCTCTCTGCGAGGAGGTAGTCCTGGATTGTCGTTAGGAAAAACATTCGCATACTGATCCACCACAATAGGAAAACTCGGACTTTGCACTTCAACTACTCCGAGGAAAAGACTAGCCAACTGATGTGTGATCGACTGCCCTCTCCTCTGCGTAAGTCCATCCTATGCTGAGAAGGTTCCCTTCTCGCCAGTGAAGGTGAACCTGGTCACATCCATGTGGACATACTACACTTTGCACCTAATACTGTCGATCTGAGCATGGACTATAGATAACCAGTCCATTCCCAGGATGATGTCGTAAGGCCTCAACATCGCTATAAAAAGATCACATACGAAGCTCTCACCTCCTAGAGTAAGCTCACATTACCGGAACCAGTGCATAATCATTGATTCTGCTCTCTTAGGAGTCTCTAGCCATAAGGATCGAGCCAACGACTCCGTCAGAATCTCCGAGCTCTGAACAAGGGAAGCAGCAATAAAATAATGACTTCAACATGTGTCTATAAAAACTGTAGCAAAGGTGGAGTAGGCACAGATAGTACCTCAAATCATCTCAGGTGCGTCGTGGTCATAATACCTTGCTTCTTGGAGCTGATACTGCCTCTGCCCGCCAGCTCTCTGTGGTCGGGGTGGACCTCCTGGGGGTGGTGGTGGTAGAGCCTCAAAATGTCGTCCACCACCCGCTTCTCGGCCAGCTCCTCAGTCACGTCCTCCTGATCCCTGCGGACCACCATAGTCGATCCTCTGCCTCTGCCTGGGAGGTCCCTCCACTTTCTTCTTCTCATCTGCATGGAAGGTCGGGTAGTCACGAGCCATGTGGCCCTACCCACCACATGCATATCACTGTCTATTCCTTGTAAGGCTGGCTCTGCACTGGGTGCCCCGCACAGCCGAACCTGTATCCTGAGGTCGCCCACCTGACGGCCTGGTCTGCTTGGAACCCTGTGACATCTGTTGACTACCGGCTACAGAAGAATCTACTCCGTGTTGTCCTGTGTTGGGTCTCGCTGCTGGTGGCTATTCGGAAAGAAAGCTCTCCACTTAAAGGGCTCTCTCCAGCACCCCTGCCTACATTGAGATGATGAGGGGAATCGTCAAAGATCTAATCTCATGCCTCAGTCCCTGCTCAAAGTTCCTGGCCCAAAATAATGGGTCTCGTACCATGTCCATAGAGTAGTGCGAGAGGTCAGTAAATCTCGCCGAGTACTGGGCTACTGTCATGCTGCCCTGTCGCAGCTGTAGTAACTCCTGGACGCACACCGCATGGAGGGTGGTTGGAACGAACTCTGAGTGGAAGAGGCTTTCGAAGTCCGTCCAAAGTAGATATGCCTCATCATGCACTTGGAGCATCAGGCTCCACCATCTACCTTTTTCTACATGCTGAAGACTCACGGCAAGGATCACCATAATGTCTGCTGGTGTCCCTACCAATATGAAGACTCTGGAGATAGCCTTCTTCCAATCCTCGGCTACCTGAGGATCTGTCTCTCCGCGGAACCTGGCCGGCCACTATCACTAAAACTTGCGCAACGTGCTCAGGCGGCGTACACTCTCCACTGCTGGGGCCGGTAGTATCAGTGGCCCAATGGGTAGTGGTACCGCTGGTTCCTCCACTGTAATGGGGCCCTGCGCCGAGGCCTCATCTCTCGGATGGCTTCAATCCCACACGTAACTAGAAACCCTAGTTGGCTGCCTTCGTGGGGCCGTCCTGAAAAGAAACAGGTGCCCCACGGTTAGTACAGAATACCTGGTGAGCTGACACGAAGTAATCACGAAGAATCTGTTTATACACACATGCAATCAGTGACTTCTAGCACTGAGTCTGAAATCAGAAGTCAGGGTCCTGGTGTATGGATATGTCGGCCACTGCACCAACACTGGACTCCCTGGACTAAAAACCACACTCAATATTCTTAACATTATTTCTTCACTGAGAAGAAATTATCAGAGTCTTGAGTTTTGCAATAGAACTGACTCCTTTGATGCCAATTTTTCATGACCCATCCTCGGGGCCCATACCGTGACTACCCCAATCCCACCTTCCATAGGCCAGGGGATGGAAACTAGCACCAAAGGCATCAATCCCAAAAAAAGGGAAGGCATTTCCTTTTTATAAGTAAACTCACACAACAGAGTATGAAAGTGAAGTAAGAACTAAGTAAAACTGAGTATAAAAGTAGGTGCTGAGAAGTAAATGGGCTAGTATACAAACCCAACGGAAAGTAAAGTACAACTAAAAAAGGAAGTACAATAGCAGTAAAGTAAAACAACAACACCGAGTCGTCCTCTAGAAATCCCACCTAAAGGGTGGGTATAGATAGTCTCCTTATCTCCTCAAGTCCGTTCGTCCGCCCCATGTATGTCCTGCCAAGTGGTCCACCTATGGGTATCATCCAGCTCGACAAGCCTCCACCTCGATCAGTGTCGTTCGCCGTCTGCATCCAACACAACGTAGTTCGGGCATAGCCCATGCAGGGGTGAGTATACGATACTCAGTAGGGACCCTGAGACCCCCGAAGGTCTCTCAGAATCCATGAAGGATAAACCACAAAGGAAAGATACAAACATGATGTATCAACCAACCTTACTTAGGTATATTCCCATACATATACCTAAGTCATCAATTATAGTTCGTCTCCAACTGTCGAGCCGAAGCACAACCTGTCCACATAGGAAAACACAACCCATTCCACACAGGAAAGAAAGTCAATCACATTGATGATAAGATTCGAGTCAAGACTCATCTAACACAGGTATATACTTCGTAATGAGATATAGATGATCCGATGTAGCCACTGATTCATCTAAGCTGTCATACCCACAAAGGATACAAGACCAGCTAAGCTGTTAGACCCACACCGGATACATGACCAGCTACTCTGTCAGTCCCACACATGATACTAGTACAGAGGTCAATACTACCGGAACCACATTGGATACAAGAACAGTTGTCATCGCCATCGAACCCACAAAGGATTCCAGTACGGTAGTTGCTGTTGTCGAACCCACGGAGGATTCCAGTACAGATGTTGATGTAGTGGAAGCCAGCTCTAGGGTTCCTGCACACAGCATGCTCGATTCTGGGATGGTCTGCTCCTCGAGAAAAAGAGTCGATACATCAACTGCCAAGAATTCCAGAGATTATGTATCCCAAAGTTCTGCCACATCAAATGAAACCCAACGCGACAGATGGTACGTCAATCGGATGCCTGGTATGAGAGTTATTGGCTTTTCCGTTCCAGGGGACTAATTGGTTTTTAAGCTAAAACCATCCCGACCATACTCCAGATGTGTCCAAACCTCATGTGGAGTAATCCAAATGGACTTTCTCATCAAGATGAATTCAGCACAGTTGACGACATGTCAAATAGATGTCCAATCCTTAGGTTATAAGCGTTTCTACTACAAGGGCCCGGTTGGTTTCGAGTTTAAACCAACTCGTCTGTACCCAAACATTACCGAAACCCCAAGTGTAATATACCAAAACTACCATCTCGATACAAGGATTCCTACGCAACTGAAGTTGCATTGATCAGAGTTTCTTAGCTCAAATTATGGGTAAAAGACAAAAAATGGTCTAAAGTGGGGGGTCTGGGCCCGGCCCGACCCAGCCCAACCCCCCTGGGAAGGCCCGAACCTGGTCGACCCGACCCAGGTCCGGGTCCGGCCCAGTAGGGCGTGGCCCGGACTGGTCGATGTGGCCTAGTCCACGTGACCCCCACCCCACCCCCTCCGTCCCGGCCGGGGGGTGGGGGTGGGTGTGGCGTCTCCGCCAGCTAGCCGAGCGGGGGGGGGGGGCGCGACACCCGGCTGGCGTCGCAGTCTCCCCTGGATCCCGCGCGGACGCAGTATCCTTCTTTCTCAGTCGCAGCCAATGTCGTGGAGGGCCTCTACTGGCAGTGCGTCGGGGCACCGCCGCCTCCAGGCGGCTGGCAGGTGCCAGCCGCCACCTCCGACCACCGGCGCCACTGCGTCGGCGCCCCTCACCGATGGGGGCTTCCGCGGGCCACCGGAGTCATTTTGGTGGTCCGATTTTCCTCCCGTCTGTGCCTGTGGTCATCTCGGGACACGAGCTCCACTGCAAAGGATCCGATTTTCCGTAGTGGTCCCGTTTCAACGCCCCTAATCACCCGGCGCATCAAGAACAAAATAGTGGTGGGTTCAGACTTGTTCGTTAGTCTGTACCCACCGCGTTAGTGGTTTAATTCATCACCCAACAATTACACATCTTGGCAAGGGTATAAATCACATAATTATATATAAAATTTCCCCTACCTCGATAATTGATGTTGAACATTGGTGTCATGGTATACGGCGTCGTGGGGAAAGGGATCGTAGCGATGTCGGAGTGCGCCGAGGAGGAAGTGGCATCTCCTCTCTTGTCGCGGAGAAGAGGATGGGTGGTGTGTCATCGTTCTTCGCAGAACCAGCATTCTTCATCGAAGGAGACGTCGTTCTTCGTCGGAGGTCGGCGTTCTTCCAAAACCTCAACAGATCTCTCGATCTTCCTCCGCACAACAAAATCTCTCCACAAATTAAAATAATAGGCTCCTCTTATTATTTTATTTCACATGCAATGTAACTTCCAAAATTCAAATCACCGAATTTAATAAATGTGTTGACAATAAAATAATGAAGGGAGAGGTAAGATCCCCATTTATTAAACACGTTGGAAAATAAATAAAAGGGGGGGATAGAGGAAATATCCTCATTAATTTGTGGGTCATCATGAATTAGTGGAGATAGGTGGAGAGATTGGCATTTAATGGGGGGGGGTTGCCAATTTAATGAGGGATTTTTAATGAGTTATAGGGAAATTGAATGGTTGGGATCGTGTGGGCCCTACCTCTCTAACATCCACCCCTAGGTAGTTAGGTGGCTGTGGGTCCCACCCTTAACTACCCATGGGACGAATTAACCACCCTAGGTTTTAAATAAAATTGCACAATAATTTTATTTACTTTCCAAATAATCCCCATATAATTAACTTCTCATCCCATGTGAATGCAGCTATAGTAAGGATCTCGTTATGAAATTACCGGCATTGTGAGTTCATCAGTGCCCTCGGATTTCCATTTCGAGCACTGGTTCAAAATATAGAAAAACCCACTCGTTCGTTCACTGAACGTACCTAAGATAAACTTTGAAAATTGATTTCAGGCACACTAGGCCTCAGAATCAAGTGTCGTCAGAAGCCGTAGTCTCGTAAAATTCCAAAGTATTTATAAAAACCCCTTGAAATTTCTGGGTCTTTACAAGGATATTATCTAGCTTATATTCCTTTTACCAAAAATACAAGTTGTTAAAAAGATTTTGGGCTAACTTTTGACACCTTGTACTTCATCATCTTTACATAGATATTCCCTGGGTAAATCATTCAATATATATAAGTACCTGCCCTGTGAGAACAAATCTTCTTCATCCACCCAGGTGTATCAATTTTTAATTCAGGTTCACATTATACTGATGAGTGGTATTTTTTATGTCCACATCAACCCTAGACTTACCTGAATATAAAATGTATCTAATCCCATAATTTTATTAAATAGGAAACAAAGGCTTTTAGAAACTTTTATACGAGCCTTGTTCTTACTTTATCTTGTTTTCCTAGTTTGCGGGTAAGTCATTTGTTTCCTTGGCACTGATTTTACGGTTGTAAAATCCACTCACGACACACTTGAACTATATATGTGTGATGCCACAAGTATGTTTTCATAATGAATAAGTCTAAATAGGCAACATATAAATGATCCTTCAATAGAAGACTAAAATAGGTAACAAAGACATGTTAGCATCGATGGATGTTGAATTCCCCTTATTTATTAGGTGCGTACGTCGCTTTTAGTTTTTTTTTTGTTTCTACCATTGAACCCTATTATATATTCGATCCATTTATCCCATCAACAATGGCATATATGTTCCTAGGAATTAGATTTCATTCAGAAACATAAGGCAAATCAGTCATAGGTAAGCCCCTGATACGTATAGAAGATCGGTCTCCATTCATCAGAAACTATCAATTATGAGTCTGAAATAGGCTAACCACCAGCATCTTATCTATTTTCATCCTTTCTAGTGGAACTAATATAAAGGAAGTAATTGTAAAATATCCTTGACTCTCTAGTCTCTCCTAGAAAATAAAGAAATCTAGCAATTTCAAAGATGAAGAAGGTGTAGTTCAGTACTCTTCTAATAGTGTGCTTCCCATTCCTTTACTAGTCACGAAGAAGCTCAAGATGATGATACCAACAAGAGAGTAACTTTTTATCCATTTCGATCAAACAGGTGCTCTTCTATATAGTCTCACCAAAGAAGAAAGGATCAGGGGAAGGTTCTAAGAGTAAGGTGGCACTATCTTTAGCTGGATGAGGACTCGAAGAGGGTTGAAAAGGCCCTTTTCAACTATATAGGGTCAAGTACCATAGATCTGACCCTTTCTAACCCTTAGATATAAAGTAGTTGAGAATCAAAGAGGGATCTTATTTATTTTTTATAAAATAAAGTCTTAAATTATTGAATTTTAGGGAATTACCTCTTTTCATGACATAAACGAGAGGAGAATCTTAGGGGCAGAGGATCTTGGTATCATCGCTATAACTATATATAAGAGTACCGTAGAAGAGTACTAACATCAGCTGTGAATCCTACCAATGCTGATACCGAACCAAACAATATATATAAGTACCATACCCATTTGACCTTATTTCTTTTTGTTTTCTCTTAAAAGTGCATTTCAGATCCGCACCAAGATGTCAAGTATGAGATAGATGCTCTCAAATGCACACAAGTATTTTAGAATATAAAATTGAGTGGTGGAAAGCAGACAAAGCTATCTAGGACCCATCGATGAAATTTTATTTCCATGGATCTAACTTCACCATAGAAGGGATGGTTCATAACCCTTATAAATTAAGTAGTACCTTTAGGGTGAACTATATAGGGTCAAGTAGAATAGATCTTACTCATTCTAAAGGGTAAGGAAAAAAGGCTACTTCGTGACTTTTAGTCTTATCTGACACACTATCAGGAATTACTGGCTTGAAACTTTTAGTTCTCTTACTATACTAGTTGGTATAATATTGATAGATCTAACTCTTCATTATAGAAGGTTCTTTCTTCCCAATATGGGGGAATAATCTTTGAATATATATATAAGTACCAACCCAACATCTCTATCAGTTGCAAGAAGATCAACTACATTTCCAACCTCCAACTCTACTTTTAGCTATAGATGGATTCTCCTAGAGTTCAGAATCAACAAGAGATAAGAGAGATGTACTTAACAGTAAGGAAGTGGAATCAATCATTTTTTATCAAAGAAATATATATAAGTACCGGCATTCAGGTAAAAACCTTTTTATTTGGATGTAAAATATATGTTTGAAACCCCAATACATTCTACTTTAGTAGAGGCAACTTCTTGGCTTAGAAAGTTTTAGCTTCTCAGAATCCTAGTCGATATCTTCTCTTTCTCTTATCCTGGTAGATGTTTTAACAATAATAAGTTTGTTTTCAAGAGAAGGACTATATAGAAGAGTACATGTCTTCTCTTTCCTTTAGATGTTCTTAGTACCCTTTAATAAATTGGAAAAGGAATTTTGAAGACCTCCATACCCAACCGATCGAAAAATTTTCAACTCTAATCCCTAACCTAAAGGTATGTTTGACTTGGTCTATCATCATAGTGTCTTCTCAAACTAAGAGTGGTTTGGAACCTCCCTATTCCTATCGGCCGAGTGAGCTCTTGCTTCTCTGCATCGAGTAGTCAACTCTCCCTTTTAACCAGATATAAGATTCCATTTGAAAAGATGTCTAGAGGTTATTTTATTCTTCAACTCTAGTTAGGAAAAGTATGTATTAGATCTTCAGTGGGAGAAGTTGGTTCATCGGCTTATACCAGTAAATCTATCCAAATAGCCTACCCAACGCATCCTATAATAGATTTTGCTCCAACTGTGCTTTGCTTCTTTCTCAATCCTGACCCTTTCTAACTAAAGGTTATACTGAATATTAATATATATGGGTTTAGAACCTGGGATACATGAAGTATCTTACTATCTAGATTATATGGATGGAGGACCTTACTCTTTAAAATTTAGTGCTTCTAATTATTAATATATAAGGGTTTAGAACATGGCTACTTCACCCTATTTGGTGTTCGGTGCTACTTAATATATAATGGTTTGGAACCTAGTATAAATGAAAAATCTTACTATCTAGATTATATGGACGGAGGACCTCACCCTTTAGGGTCAGATCTACGGTACATGAACCTATATATTTTATGCTTATTAGTAAATGACTCTAGAACCTTTTTCACTCTAGATCCAGGGGGATACTCACTGGCTGACTCCGACTCCTACTCATACTTGTTATAATATAGGTAGTAGTCATATTGTATAGATTTATTTAGATGACATTGAATCACCTGGGTGACCCGATTTCTTGGGAGGCTTGTATGGATGAGCCATTATATTCTAATAGTTGAGTATATGAGTTTATTTTTTCCTCGCTTGAAGGATAAAAAGACTCAGTATAATATAGGTAGCAGTATAGTTGAAGGGTTAGTGGGACAGTTATCTCATTATATGAGGGTTAGAGAGTGTACTAGTTCTCTAACCACAACAAGGTTATAGGGATAGACTCATACACCAGCACTAGGGGTGAGAATGTATCTTGGATCTTGACTATTGTGTGATGTTGCAACTGAGCAAAGTAGGACGTGGGATGACTTAACCTACAAGGTGGTTCACTATCTTCCTTGGATACATTATATCTAAGGGTTAGAAAGGGTCAGATATATGGTACATGACCCTATATAGTTCACCCATTGAATGTCGTTTGAGTGGGTATACTTCACTACCTATATTATACTGAGGGAGGTTTTGGTTGGATTGAAGAGAACGACCAGGCACAATATTTTCATTTCCACTTTGATGGTATATGATGCATCACGTTCCATCCATGCATCCCTGAGTGTAGAGCATTGAGAAATGGGTTAGGTAATCTATCTATATAGTACTATTAAAATAGATTACTTGCGGATGAAGGAACGGTTCATGAGAAATGAAAAGTGGGTGGTACTTATATATACTTTCATTGAATCGTCAATTGCTCAATAGGCTATTTTTCTCCTCAATCCATCCATTTTGTATTCCATCAAGAGGAACCTTTGACGAACTGACTCAAGAGAAGGAAATTACCGATGGATGTCTTGTTAGTGATGCTCATTCTGTAATAGAGTTGAGGTGAAGCACTTTGACTGTGGTATGATGTCCATTGAGTGTCCTTTCTAGTGTGTTTCTTTACCTATAGTGGTCTTTTAGAGTAGAGTACTGAATTTGGGAGAGGATGCAAATCGGTATAATATTGGTAGTAGACTATCTCAATATAATATAGGTAGTATAATATCATGTTCTTGATTAACCAATATCTTTGGGCACTTGGTCTACTAGAATCCTATTCGGTAGATGAGCCCATACCATAGAGAAAGTCAGTGCTAGGTCCCTTCTTGTACCACGCACGTAGTAGGATACTGAAGATCTTACTCGGATATCTTTATATCATATACTTTTAGAGACATTGATACAATCTGTAGGTCACCGATTATGTGAAATTCCTCATGAATCATCAATTGCCTTCATCTAGCTCCGAGTGGGAAGCCTTTAGAGAACAATACAACAAAAAGTGGAGGGAATCAACAGTTAGAAAAGCGCTAAGAGGTACTAGAATTGGTGGCTCAATTTCAAGGTGGTGATGAACTTTAGGTTAGAAACCTCAAGTATCTTATGATGGTGAAATGAATCTATCCTAAAAATATATATGCTTCCGTAGACTTTCCCCAAAAATAGGCTAGCATCCAGTTAAGTACCTATACGTGAGATGAGATCTTATCATTGTAATGTGTCACATTGTCAGTAATCATATAATAGTGTTGACTAATATATCTGCTATTGAGAATAAAGAAGAAAAAATAACTGATTTGAAAGTAGGATCGATCGAGAAAATGGAAGATGTGCTATCAAATCTGACTTCCTATTATACTGGACCTCCCAGAGACAACAACAACAACAACTACCGAAAAGAAAGACAGACTAGTGTCTGGGATACAATACATGAATCATGTATCCCATGTACTCACTAGTATAGGATACTTCATGTATCACTGGTCCTCCTCAGTATAATATAGTTAGTATACACTACCATCTTATAATATAGAGTATCATGGAGCACCTCTTATAATCTAGAGTAGCCTGCCTTGTTTGACTAGGAAAGGTCAGGCCAGGTCTTCAGAAAATGGAACGATAAGCTGTAAGAATCGACTCCTCCTACTGCATACACCTAAAATTTGGATATTCTTATAATATACGTTCTTGAATCAGGGATCTATATTATAAGAATACCCGAGGCAATATCAACCCCAATACCGGCGATAGAATAATACGATTTTAGGTATCTAGGTGCAATGAGCCAGCAGTGATAGACACCCTTTCTCTATTTACACTATAAAAAAAATAAACATCAATTTCACCAAACTAGATAATTTTTGTGATGAAGCTCAGCCGTGGAAATTAGGTTCCCAATAAGAAGCCACACCGATCATGTAGGGGATCATTGAGTTACATAATGATATCTGTTACTTCTTATTTCTGAGCTTGGGGTTCATTTCACGGATGTTGGTTTGAGCGTTATGAATGTTCCCCTTTTCTAGGGGATTACCAAACAAATGTATCAATCATGAAACTACTCTTGAGATTCTTCAGACCATCTATCCTAGTATCATACCAATGTTCATTGTTGTGCCTTCCATTGCTCCTTTATACTCATTGGATGAGATTGTCGATCTGGTCCTGATGATCAAAGCGATTGGACATCAATGGTATTAGAGGGAACCTATTTCATATGAAACTAATGATGGTTTCTCTGGTAGTGAACTCTAGTATATTATTATTCTAATAGTTGGCCCATTTAGTGTATACTATTAGAGTATAGTTCTGAGATGCATCTGAACCATTTACTGCTCTGATTGGGTGACTGGAACGAACAAGTGGGTCAACGTTTCTCCCATATCAATGAAGAAAAAGACAGGGATACAAGAGATGGTTGTTTCCATATGAGATACATCCATTTGAACAAATACTGGCCTATGTGGGCATTGAATTATGGGTGGAGTGGTTGGGCTAGAGTATGATCAATTAGCTCGATCCCATGTAACAGAAATGATGGCATTGAGACATGGGGCCAATGAGCTGCAGCTATGGGAATGGGGAATCCTGATCATCATACCACATATCGATCATTAATGAATGGAACTATATATAAGAATACCGTAGAATATATTACTAAGGATGAAGGTGGTTCAGAAAGATGTCTATTGGGTTAGTCAAAAAGGCAACTATGTTTGAAGGGACCATGGCTACCATCTGGGAATACTGAATCGCTAGCGGGATCGTCCTATTTTCGTATTGTCGATCAAAAATGATTAATACAAGTGATTAATACAAAAATATGTTTAAACTATAAATGGTCCGAGTGGTTCCATCAGTACTATACTCAATTATTCGAGGTCATCGCATATATGCCACTGCACTCTTATGGGTATGTATGGGATCAGGTACTCTTATATAACCATATATAAGATTACCATAGAATAATAATTGGTGTTCCTCAATATAATATAGGTAGTATTCCTAACAAATCAACCTAGACACTCGGTTCCCCGAGGTGAGGTGGGTGTATAGATCATCTGGTAGAGCATTGGGCTTTTAACCCAATTGTTGCAAGTTCAACTCTTGTTATACCATACCCCGATACGACGAGTGTTTTATGAATACATGGATCATTACTTCCATCTAGTACACTAGTAAGCTCATGTGGTTCGGTATAATATAAATTGACTATATAGAAGAGTACCTGGCAGCTCGTTAGTCCCCATAGGATTATTGTGGATGGAACACCAGCTCATATCCCACACCACACCATGGATCCTATTGGTTGATGATGGAATTTGAGTGTTTGAGATGGCCACCACACTATATAGAGTAGAGTACTTATTTGATATGAGTGGTTTTTGGGATAGCAGGTAGGATCCCAGTGCATTCCCCGAACCAAAGGCAAGTGAATGGGGAGCAAGCGAGCATGCTTTGACATTGATTGGTTCCACATTTCACCCTAGGTACCTCTTTCATTTTGATCGTTGACTTCCCACCTCTCACCCAGTCACTATAGAGTCCTAGCTCAACCAGTTGGTAGGACGAAGGGGACCGGACATCAAACACCATCGTGGAAGCTTAATATCATCTCTAAAACAATATATTAGAGTACCGTAAGAGTACGAAGCAGACCATGGTGGCTAAAGACCATCGAGAGCTATTATAACTTGGAAAAAATGTTTTTAACTCGCACCACCACAATCATGATAGAGGGGATGACCGTATCTATCTAGTGTGGATCAATGGATGGAAACTATATTCCTCTTAAATGAGGTAGGATCCCAGGGAGTTGTCTAATACAATTTCATGGTAGAGAAAAAATGACATCAATCACTTCATACATGGAAGAAACGACTATTAGAGTAGAGTCAAGTACTCTGTCTATATTGTACTATTATATTAAAGTATTGATAAACTGAAGAATGGAACCAACTGCATGAATGAACCCAATGCCCAGAACCATCTGTATTATATAGATAGTGGACTATTGTCCCATGAACCCACTGAAGGTTGTAAGGTCTGATATCGGTGGTGGTTCACTATTAGAGTAGAGTAGTGATCAACTGAAGCAAGGTAGTAGGTCACGCCATGGGTAGTCGGTCTGCACCTACTGATACCACTACAAAATTGTACATGAATCTCATATGATTGGTGGTATTTCATTGCCACAACATAGCATTGTCATTGGTTCTGGAGATGAGTTGATCCAATGGACCCTGTAGCACAAGGCATTATCATTGGTCGATAGGTGCTCATGGATTCACCCGAAAAGGCCCTTTCCTTCTAGTTTCCACCATGCGCCAAAGGAATGTCCTGCATGGCTACTCGGTATGCCATACTTTAATGATTCCAATAGAAAGTGGTGCTTTTTTCTAGTACTCTACACTAATAGTGGGGCTAGGTCATCAACTAGACCAGGTTCAACTAAGATGAGTCTTTTTTAAGATGGTACTATGGGTGTGAGACAACCAACACCACATAGAGTTAGGGGAATGAACTAGACCACCAAGACTATTTGAACTCCAAAAAGGTAGCTAGCCAATGACTATCACAAGAGAGGGAACAACTCATCTCACACTGCAACACGTGAAGTGGAAAAAACTAAACTCAAGGGTACTTTTCTTCTACTGAAATATAGGAAATGTTGTTCGAAAATATTTCCATAGGTTTTCTATCATACAAGAGGTGGCCATTCCATTAGTCATGCATCAGTGGTGTTCCATCAGTCATTCCAATGGGATAAAGCAGGTTTTGCGGGTTGTGGTAGTGGTAGGAAAACTATTTCGGTCAGAGGAACTGGGGTGGACTGTGTCATATATGATATATAGTCGATGGACTCTAGGATCAACTTATCAACCTAAAATGATAATTTGGTATAATATATGTAGTAGACTGTCCATTGTATACAAAAAGTATCAAGACCGATTAGATATGATACCAAGATGGAGTTGAAGTGAGCCCGTGAGCACTACTGGCCAATGGGGCAATGATTGATCCAATGCACCACACCACCTCAATACCAATACTTCTAATGAGATATGAAACCTACTGCCATCTCTTTTTTTCTATCCACCTGAGTCACTACTCTGCTCTAATAGTAGTGGTACACCCAGAAACACTCCAATTAATTGGTTGAAATGGTACGAAAACCACAAAAAGCAAAGCGATTGGTTTACTATGAGGTTTGGGGGCTCATATCTGGACTACTATGTTGTTCGTATGTGATGAGGTGGTTCGTAAAGCGGTCTGGATGACTATTCGGATGCGTTCACTCGGGCACAACATCATTGATCTATATAGAGTAATTTTCAGTACTTTATCCTATATAGTCTACTCTAATAGTGTGAAAAGAGATGGGTTTTCCATTTAGAGGCATTGGGTTGGGGCTATAGCATCTCCTGGTGAGATAGGAAACTAGGGGGCATGGGATAATCATCAATTGGAGCTACTAGTTTGACTCGAGTACCAGGAAGCATAGTTGAACTTTTGTATAGACAGTTTCTAGTCTAGTATGATACGCACCACTAGATATATAAGAATGGGGTTGTGGGTCAAACTATACTACCTATATTATACTAATTTGAACCAACCAATTCCAACCCTTTGCTCAGTATAAAACAAATAGTTGGCATGAGGCACCATTGGCCCAATAGACTAACATTGACTCATTTCCTTGAGATGCCTACCTGAGCTCCCCATTGCCACTCCAGTGCAACCCTCAGTATAATATATCCAGGTACTCTTCTATATAGACTATATAGATTACCGAAGGGATACATGAATCATGTATCCTTTGGGTATAATCTTGATAGTATGTTACCAGGCTATATTATGAGAATACATGCCTATAGACTATATTGAAGAGTACCAGGCTAGATTATACAGACATATAATCTAGATAGTAGCCTTTTATGGTCCTCTCAGGTCTTTACTAGGATACTTGACCTAGGATACTTCATGTATCCCAGTGAGGACCTGGTGAGTGATCACATAGTGAAACGGAGTACTTGGACCAGGTTAACTACCACCTCTAGAACTGGAAAGTAAACACACTATGAAATGTAGTACTTGAACTAGGTGGTGTTTCCATGAGAAATAGAAGAATCCTAGCTCAAGTAATCTAATCTATATAGAATGTATCTTTTATTCACCGGCTTGGTGGTCGAATAAAATATATGAATCGAAATCAAGTACTCTACTCTATATATTAACTCGTATGTTCTCCCATGGCACGAATGAAAGAAGCTCAACCACCACTTTTAATGAATAACCATATAGCAGGCTGAAGGGCATCAACCCTAACTCAAATATTACTCTGATTGGTATAATATAGGTAGTTGATGTGGGGCTATATAGGCTGAAGCCAATGTCAAGGCTCAATTCTATGAAAATATTGTATCAGCGAGATGAGTGTTTCAAAGAACGAGACGGTGGATGATGCAAAATCAATTGGTGTTGGTTCTTCTACTATTCCATTAGCTAGAGTGTAGGTTGGAATTGGGAGTGTGTTCAGTGCGTTGATTCAATCCGTGGTGAATAATCCGTCAATGGAAAAATAGTCATTTGGGTATGCGATTTTGGGGTTTTCTCCGACTAAAGATACTACCTTATTTTTCTAAATGATGTAATTTTTTCTCTCATTTGTGTTTCAACGTGGTTAACCCTATTTCCCATGGTCATTCTCAGGGATAATTCATATATTCCAGGAACTCACTGGGATACTTGAATCCCATATCCTCTGGGTATAATCTTGATAGTAGGCTACCCGACTATATTATAAGAATACATGTTTATAAATTATATAGACAAGTACCTGGCTAGATTATACCGACATATAATCTGGATAGTATCATGTCCTGGTCCTCCTAGGTCTTCACTGTGATACCTGAATCAGGTATCCCAGTGAAGACCTTGGAAGCACCGTGGCTCAGTACTCTACTCTAATAGTCTCGATAGGTGGTACATTCAATATGTCATTTCCCAAGTTCTCAATTGGATATCTGTTGACCATAGTCTAGACCCCCTGGAATTCCCCTGCACCCGCACTATTCCAGCAACTCCTGAAAGGTAGTGGCTAGATGGAATGGACCCATTGGAAAAACAAAACAGAGCGACCCAACCAACTGGTCAGGACAATGCTCTGATACAATAACAACAATGGGGTGGCCGGTGGGAGAGGTTCCATAACGAATCGCTAGTGTGGAATGAACTCAACTGGATTTGGCACTAGGGAATTCCACCACTGATGCACATATGTGTTCTTCCCCAGTTCTCATGTCAGTACGATGGTCAATACACCGGTGCTGGTAGTGTAGTTTTAGTTACCCTTGTTTTATTTTTATAGAAGCCATTTCAGCCTCTCCTTATGTCGACTTTTGATTCCTTAACTCTACTCCCACCTAGGATGATACCATCTTTTCATAGAGAGGTGATATGATGGTTTGAAATCATGTCTGATAAGGTGGTTCAGGTGGATCTTTCAATCGTTCCAGTTATTCAACTGATGATGTGAATGCTGAAAGTATCAAATGTCATCTATTTAGGGACATCATGATACAGTCACTACAACTAATAATCTAGAACCACTCAAATTGGATGGGGTGTGCCAATGTAATTTTCATCTATTAGATCATGATATGATTTAGATCAAAGAGACCTGTTGTTTATCATGAAATATATATAAGTACCGGTTTTCCAACATCATTGTGGACACCATTCAAAATATAAGTATTGAAGAAATCAAAGGGATTCATTTATACTATAATAAATCAAGTCTCAAGTAGTAGAGTAAACAGACTTGTTTTCTATGTCTCTATCTCACTATCAGACTGAAAATGTGATGAATGTTCCCATGCACAACATTGGTTCTTGTTGGTTTCCATATATGGGGGGAACTATTGGATATCTATGAAAGGTGATGATAATCATATCAATTGTGATAAAGGGGTTGATATCGTTGGAGAAGAGAAAGCTAGAGGGTTTACTATAAGAAACTATACCCTTATATATTAAGTACCACCTTATCAGTGCATAATATAGGTAGTAGACTATGACCTGGCCATGATTAGATCATGCTTATTTTGTCACATATTCTAATGGATGGGGTTGAAAGGGAGGATGATAGGGACATATTATTTTGTTAACATTAAGTCATTCATTGAGGCAGCAATTCAATAAACTATATATAAAGAGTACCTATTTTAGTTGCTCATTACATCCTTGGCTCTAGTATGTGCTTTAATGTCTTCACTCCCTCCTTAATCAGGGATCGAGAGGGAGGTTGATAACATTTAGCATGGGCCCACCTCCCTCTTGATCACATCATTGGATGGTGTGGTTGGAAGCACCGATATAGGATGATACCTAGCTACCCTGGTATGTCCTAGTCATTTACTGGGATAAAATAATCATGTATCCCATGGATTCATGAAGTATCCTAGTGAGGACCTGGAAATGACCTGGGGCGCAATGTAGGGTATCGGGTGGAGTGAACGAACATTGACAATATGGATGGGTCCGGAATTGGGAAATGGTGTACGAATCAGGTGATCAGGTATTCTATCTATGTATTCTATTAGAGTAGAGTACTGAGCTACCACATCATAGCGTGATAGATGGTAATAATTTCTATAGATGTGAATGGGGAATGCCCAGGTTAAACAACAAAGGTAGTAGAAACTGGTGGATTAGACAGTTTGGGTTATGGCCAACTCCAGCTTGAGCCTAAGGTGTTGTAAGGCCATTTTACTCTGGCATTGCCTTTTATCAGCAGTGTTGGTTGTGTTTTACGACTGGTAATTCTATTGGTTTATCGATTGCCCCATGTTCAGTAGGGGATCATGGACAATGATGGTTAGAATGGACATGTTATTCAGTATTCAATATGACATGGCTGATTCACATGGACAAATCACATGAATAAATCACATGTGAGGTTTTTTAGTGGTCTTTGTGGTGTTGAGATGGGGCACATTGTAATTGGATTGAAATGCCTTCTAATCAAACTTTTTTATGTACAAGGGATTGGTTTTTTAGTACATACTCAACTATAAGAGGTCTTATTCAGTATAATATAGGTAGTAGAGGTAGAGTAATTTCTAATTGGTAGGGGGTTCCATATGGTGGTTTAAAAGCAGTAAGGTGAAGGGGTGTTCAGATATAAGACATGTATTTTTCATTATTGCCTTTATTCCTTATTATTCTAAGGATAGAAGTGCTATAGAGACCTATTGGAAGGGGGTCCCAATGGAAAAAGAATACAAGGCCACCTGGTCTCTTGGAGTTGAACCTGGCAGTTCGAGCATGCAGGCAGCACTGTTAAATTGGAAATTGTACTTGTGATATTCTATATAAGGTGGTTGCACATGGGCCATGAAACCGTCGATCACTCTATCGTGTTCCCCGGATTGGTGGTGGCCAAATAATAATAGATTTAGTAATCTTAAATAACCATATATAAGTGTAATGTATAATAAGAATAGTTTCCATCATTACTAGAATAATAGCGATTGATGTTTCGTGAGTCATCCGAGTGTAGAGTCTTTACATGGCCAAGTTGTCCACATGCTATTGGGCCTCTTAGACTAATACTTATTTATATTTTGAGGGTTCTAATAGAAAGGTGTTACCTTCCAATACCCAAAGGCACCAAGTAAAACTCAGAGTAGAGTACTAATGCTCATGGATGCCTCATATTGCGCATTCCGAGGAGGGACAAAATCATTGAGATCCTTATTATTCTAAGGCTGGAATTCCTGGAATTGGTGAGTGGGGTTTGATCTACCTAATGTGGGGGACCCATTCTCTACTCTTTTAAATGGACATTCACTAGCATTAGAAGAATATGGAATCCAATCTGGAACCGTGGAATGATCACCAAACTATTAGAGTAGATTTGGGGTTTTGATCCACTCTTTGCTTATGGTATTGGTGTGGCTTGATGGCATATTGATCCTACCACTTGTTTTAAACGATCAATTGAGAGTCTTGGGGAACATATCATATAGATCAAATGGCATGGGGAGTGATATGAGGACTCCTATGGGGGTCTCCCGATGTAGTAATGTCGAACGCCAAGGAACAACGAACACATATGGGATTGGATGGTAGCGAGTGGAATGGATCAAGTCGGTGGTGTCCATTTCTGTTCAATTTATAGTCATGATGCACATATATCAAGGTCTGATTGTCCTACTCCAATTGTGTTTTATTCTCCTTTCGTCCCTTTCGATTGTTAATGGCATGGCAACACCCCGTACTAGTGTAATGCATTGTCTGTAGAGATGTTATAGGTGGTTCAACCCTCTCCAATGGTTCTGTTGTTCCGATAACAATAGCATACATTCAATCATTATGCACCTACTTGTCTCACAGCCCCAATCAATTAGTAGTCCTCCTAGTTCAAGCGTCATTTCCAATACATCACACTCATTTCCTTTTCAGAGAAGGAGGCACTTATATATATATGGTGGTACTTATATATTTTAAGGCCATGGACATGATCCTAGCAGCTGGTGTATTGGGTACCTCTTTCTACTTCGAGAAAGAACCCATATGACATTCCAACCCACAAATCATCCTCCATTGGCCGTTGGGTTGTTCATAGTTCCCGTCGATGCTCATTTCCAATGGCTCGAGCTATGGTTTGAGTATTCGGTTCTCTCTTCAGTGTGTAGTGTTCTCGGGTTCCAATGTTCCATGGATCTCACTAAAATAGTACGATTGAGTTCCCAAGATCCACTGTAACACCCGAGACTTTATGAGAAATATTTTGTTTTTATGTTATATAAATCATCAATGAAATATTTCACTACACACAACACAAGCTTGGCTTTCATTACACACAATCATAGCCTTCCTCGATAGCTTGTCTCGTACGCAATACCTAGTTTCACTAAACAATGATATACTATTAAAATATTATTAAAACTAGTCGTTATGAATAGTAATAACCACTTTTTGAAATTTTATAAATTTTATTTTTCAAAATGGACTTCATTTTTGGATTCGGAATATCGAAATTAGCCTAGGGTGAAATTTTGGTATTTTTCTGGAAACATCCAATTTTTGATGAATAGTGAAAACACTAGGTTACTATTTAAAAATCGAATTTTTATTTAAATAATTATTTATTTTAATTAAATTTATTTTAGGTCAAAATTTATACATAATACCTATATAAGTTCAATGCAATTCTTTGGAGTAA
The DNA here is from genome assembly GCA_963277665.1 of Viscum album. Classification (NCBI taxonomy): domain Eukaryota; kingdom Viridiplantae; phylum Streptophyta; class Magnoliopsida; order Santalales; family Viscaceae; genus Viscum; species Viscum album. The sequence continues at coordinate 1,878,554,903 of OY728165.1, read as the reverse complement.
TTTTATAATAATTTTAGATTTTTAAAAATTTTATTGAACTTTTCACCGTCTTTTACCCACCTCCTAGGAGAATTTGAAAATTTACATAAAACATAATTTTACCACTTATGTGAGTGGAATTTCAAAAATCCGAGACACACGGTTGATGTCAGTAAGTAAAATGTGGTTCAATGAGATGAAAATATTTTTTGGTGAATAGTAACTTTTTAATTTTATTTACCACGGTTAAAAGTAAATAGGGTAATTAAGAGTAAAAATGATATTATTATTACCATAACACATGTCCTAATTCTATTGGATAAGTGTAATTGGACCAAAAAAAACCTTATGAATAAAATATGACCATTTAGGCCCACTCAAATTAGATTAGGACATTTATGATTAATTTATTTAAAGAAGGGATAAAATAATTTAAATCAATGTTTAATAAATAAATCATTTTTAATATAGGATTATACATAAGATAAATTAGAATATAAATATTCATTAGAATTATAAAAAGACTTCCAACATAATGGTATTTTATTTGTAATTTTTATACTTAAAATAATTTAATTTATTTATGACATAATGATGATGTCGTAATTATCTTATTAATGAAATATTGACATAATTGATGTTATAAATACCCAAATAAATCTAATCTGAGACGTTTTATGAATTACACTAATTTTATAGGTTAATATGACATGTTAGTATTGATTTAATTAACGTTTTTCTAATTAATCATTCTGTTATGATTTTCACAAAAATCAATTACTAAATAGTGTCAAAATTGACATAAAATAGTTTTTAAACCAAATATTATATTATTAATTGTTGTTATATTCCAAAAAATCTAATGATAGGCCAAGATACTTATATCATGATATGTGTATCATCAATGGACCACGTGGGGGTCTCTTGGATGTATATGGTATGTTTATTAACTATATGATATAAAAATACAAAGTGACATGGTAATGTCAATCTAATTAACTAAGAGTTAAAACTAAAAGATAAGGTTAATATAATGACCTAAACATGTCTAAATTATATTGGATGAGAGTATTTCGACCCATCCCCACCTTATCTTTGAAATATATCAATTTGGATCTATTAAAAACCGAATTTGACTTTATAATAAAAAAATATTTTTAGTTATTCCAAAGGTGCCCCTCTCCTCCCATATAAAAGGGCACCTCCTCCCTCTTTTCCTCACACCACTTTCAGCATTCCATATCGTCCAAACCCTGTAAAATTATCTTCTCCACTTCCCTAGAAACATCCTAGAGGTCCTGGTCTTTTTTAAAGATCAATTTTAGTGCCCTAAGAGGAAGTCTCAAAGAGGATCTTCAAAGAAGAAGTAATGTCCGTTACTGATTCATTCAACTTTATTACTTCTTCCAATTCTTATTCTTTAGTTGTTTCATTATGAAGTAATAACATCATTATCACCCATATACTGACATGTTATTATAAGTATGAAACAACCCTATTTCACCATCTATCCATCCTACGGAAAACGAAATCATCGCGCGTGCATACGTACGGAATACCATCTCCACGCCGTGGTGTAATCTCTTTTCCACCACCACCATACTTGGATGAGTATAATGGTGTAAATAATAACTATATATTATTATTTTAAAGTGATATTGATTCTGAAATAGTATATATACACTCCATTACAATTTCACGGTCATGGGAATGATATCATCGCACGTGCGTACGTACGGAATACCGTCTCCACGATGTGATGCGACTCGTTCTACATGATCTTCATTGCATAATGATTATATAAATGAATTTAATGAATTAATATGATATATATTACACTAATAACATTCCGTAAATGAGGTATCTATAACCTAATAAGAAGGATAAGAATTTATTCGACAAAACACGCATAAGAACAAAAAGTAATAAACACCAGAATAACAAGTAGTAATGAAATATGACTAATAAGAATCTAAGAATATGACCATATATGATATTTTAAAAATAATTATGATTCTGGATTAAGTCAATAAAATTATTTAAATCATTATACAGGAGGTTCGGACACTTACAAAGAAAATCGGACCTAAGCTAAGGAAAAATTTCACAATCTCATTTTATCCGAGATTGTTTATACTTTGGTATTTACTGGGGTGTATTTTATAATACACATCCATGTTTCCTAAATATTTAATATTTTTTACATCCACCTACAATTTTTTAAATCCAATTTTACCCTTCAGTGAGTTTTTAGTAAAAGATATTAAATGAATCTTTTGTCATTTTTCGTACGAGGTACTTTTTGACTTTTCAGACAAAAGTACCATAAGAATGTTTTTTTAACTTATACGGCATGAATGGATTTTTAAAAAATTGTTTCCAAGAATCTTCCTTTACAAGTTTTCATGTTTATTTTTATTCAACTTCTTTTAGTTTAGAATTTTATGACATGTTAAGAAAAGAAAAATGTTTTTGAAGTAGAAAGGATATTTTCCTCAAGAATGGTGTTCAAGTGTTTTATCAAAATTATTTTCCATCTAAGATAATAAAGTGTTCTGCTTATATCCCTCTTATTACATTGATATGATTATGTTGTGATGGAATTATATTTATGAGTTCCATTATCTTATATTAATTGTTTTATGATTTCATGATGTTTTTGAATCCTATTTTTATTACATGGGTTATGCTATGATGTATGGTTTATGATTTGGTGGCACACATAAGAATGGTATCATTATGAGATGGGTGGGACCTATATATCCCTCCAATGCATTGGGTAAAGATTTTATATCTCATGAGATAGACATTTCATGAATGGAAGGTTAAATTGGTTCAGTGAAACAGGACTGAAACGAGGAGTAAACTCGGTTCAGAAATGGACTTTTCCACTAAGATAGTCTTGGAAATGAGTCTTGGCTAATAAGAAATGATTATCTATTATTATGTGTGTATGCCACAAAGTTTCATATTTTATGTTATGATTATTGGGATTACATTTCACTACTATGATTTTTCCTATGTTATGAAATTATGATCTCTTTTGCAGGTTAAGATTTCCAAAAGCTATGTTCTTATGTATATGATGTGATTGTTATTTCTTTTGTTTACCCTTAATGAAAATTTGAGCTCACCCTTTTGAATGTTTTATTTACCCAGGTCAGGAAGAAGGTTATTAAGTAGGATATGCCAAAAGGGACTCTAGATATGATGAAATAAATGGGAGGCAAAGTAGATGCTTTATGAACCAGTTGTTTGTGTTTCCCAGTTTCTAAAGACTCTATACATATACGGTCCTTTACTGGTTTTGTTATATGTTGTAATAAGTGTGCTTCAATTTTGAAGTATTAACCATGTATGTAAAGTAAGGGTTGTTATAGTTGGTATGAGAGGAAAGGTATAGTAATCCTTTGGAAACTAGGATGTAAAAGCCTTAATAAGAAACCTAAGGATATGTCTAAGCATAGAACACAATATTAGTGTTTTAGAAACGGCCATGAATAACCTAGGATAAGACCTTAAGTGTGAAATTTTATTCTTCATTATGTGGTTTTCCTATTATAATTAGTGTTTCTCACACTATTCTTCGTGGTTTTTGTCAATGGATGGAACCTGAAGGAACCATGTTAATGCAGAATGTGACGGGAAATGAAATGATTGTCCCCCTGTGAAACCAAACGTTATGGGAGCAGGAATGCAAAATCTCGTAGCCATGCTCATACAACTTTCTCAAGCTATGAATCATTCAGGACTTCCAAACAAGCAAAGGAAGGAGGAAAATTTTGTTGAATCCTTCATGAGGCAGCGTCCACCTTCATTCAGCGGGTCTACTAATCCATTAGTTACTGAACAATGGATTAGTACTACTAAACAGATATTTTCAGTTCTTCAATGTTCTGAACATGATAAATTCATCTTAGCAGTGTATCTTTTGGAAGGTGATGCTTATCAATGGTGAAATCTTATCAAGAATATGAGGCAAAGAGATAAAATTGAGTCCATGGAATTGGACGAGTTCAAGAACTTGTTTTTCAATAAGTACTTCCCTCGTATTCTTCGAACAAAGATGGAGAAGGAGTTTCTTGAACTAAAGCAAAAGGATGATGAATCTATTGGTACCTATGAAGAAAATTTTACAAGAATTTCAAGGTATGCTTCTGGTATTATTATCCAACCTGAGAGTAAGATCGATCGATTCTTTAGTGGCTTAAAACCAAGTCTTCGTAGGGCGTTAGCCATAAGGGACTTCAATAGCTATGAGGAAATCACTCTATGTGCTCTCAAAGTTGAGATGGACATTGGAGTAACCCATTAGTCATATGGGTTTGATAAGAAGTGGAAAATGGAATTCAAAGGAAAAACTAAAGAGCACTCTGAAAAGAAGATGAGTTTTCCCTTATGATCAAATTGCAGAAAGAAACATGGAGGGAGTTGTCTTAAAGGGACAAGTAAATGTTTCAAATGTGGAAAGGAAGGTCATCGGGCATTTGAATGCCGCAATGATGGGAAGAATATTTCTAGTGATGCGAACAATGAAAAGGCTACACAGAGTGCACCTCCTACACTTCAATGTTACAAGTGCAAGGAAATGGGGCATTATGCCGATCAATGCCCTAATCCAAGGGTTGTTGATTATGATCGACATCAATAGAATCTTAAGGCTAAATACAAAGGAAACTCACATGCAATTTCTATCAGCGATGTGGAGTACGATAACGGAGTGGTGAAAGGTACACTTACCATCCACTATAAGGTAGAAAATGTTTTATTTGATTCTGGATCCACCCACTCTTTTATTTCTGAAGCTTTTTTAAGGGTATCATCGTATTACCTCAAAAATTAGATGTTGAGTTAGCTGTGACAACACCTAATGTCACAACAGTCGCATCAAAAGTTTATAATTCTTCCCCGATTGAGGTTTGTGGGAAAGTGCTTCCTTCAAATCTTGTGATCCTTCCTATAGTGGAATTTGATGTGATTCTTGGCATGGATTGACTTTATTTATATGGATCTCATATCAATTTCCAAATAAGGGAAGTCACATTTCATATTCCAGATCAATCTATGATCTTCTATCAATGCAAGGATGAACATAACCTTCCAGTGGAAATTTCTTCCATCTTATGGGTCTTGATTCCACTAAATGAAGGTTATTTATCTCAAACGGTTGGTGAGAAACTCAAGATTAAGAATATGCCCATTTTACGGGATTTTGACGATGTCTTTTCGGAGGAATTACCTGGTCATCCACCAAATCGTGAAGTTGAGTTTTCAATAGAACTCGTATCGAGTGATTTGACTATTTCAAAGACACCTTATAGAATGGCCCCAATTGAGTTGCAGGAATTGAATAAGCAACTCCAATAGAATCTTGAAAAATGATTCATACGCCCTAGTGTGTCACCTTGGGGAGAACCTGTTCTATTTGTTAAGAAAAAATATGGATCAATGAGACTCTTCATTGATTATCGAGAACATAACAAGATCACTATCAAGAACAAATATCCTCTCCCACGCATTGATGACTTATTTGACCAACTACGCGGAGCTCAATACTTTTCCAAGATTGATCTTCATTCAGGCTATCATCAATTAAGGTTCAAAAGGGAGGATATACCAAAGACGACTTTCCATACAAGGTATGGACACTATGAATTTATAGTGATGCCCTTTGGTCTTACTAATGCCGCTGCTATCTTCATGGATCTAATGAATAGAGCCTTAGAGAATATCTTGATCAGTTGATGGTAGTCTTTATAGACGATATTCTTGTCTATTCAAAGAGCAAGGAAGAACTTGAAGTTCAATTTAGAATTATATTGAAGATCCTGAGAAAGGAGAAGATTTATGCCAAATTTACCAAGTGTGAATTTTGGATTCAAAAAGATTCATTTTTGGGTCACATGTTCTCAAAAGAGGGGATATCTGTGGATCCAGCAAAAACAGAGGTTATCAAATGATGGTCGAGACCAACAATAGTAACTGAGATCCGAAGTCTTATTTGTTTGGCTGTATATTGTCGACGTTTTGTGAATGATTTTTCACGATTATCTAATCCACTCACCAAGTTGACTCAGAAAGGAGTTAAGTTTGTTTGGATGGAGGAATGTGAAGAGAATTTCAAGAAGTTGAAAAGAAGGCTATCCAGTGCACCTGTGCTCACACTGCCTTGTAGTGGAGAAGGTTTGTGATCTACAGTGATGCATCCAAGAAGGGATTGGGGTGTGTTCTTATGAAAAATGATATGGTAATAGCTTATGCCTCACGACAGTTTAAAATAAATGAGAAAAATTACCCAACTCATGATTTGGAGTTAGCTGCAGTAATTGTTGCTTTAAAGATTTGGGGGCATTATCTTTATGAAGAAAGGTGTGACATTTATACTGATCATAAAAGTTTAAAGTATATTTTCACACAAAAGGAGTTGAATATGTGCCAAAGAAGATGGTTGGAGCGGATTAAGGATTATGACTGCTCAATTCATTACCACCCTGGGAATGCAAACAAGGTGGCAGATTCATTAAGTCGACAAGACCAGGTCAGTTTATCCATGATGAGGATCACAAAATATCCAATATTTATGGATTTACAAAGGATAGATCTTGGAATTATAATGGAAAGAGAAAAATATTATCTTTCTCAAATGAATGTTCAACCATCTATACATGTAAAGATTCAAGAGGCACAAAAAGAAGATGTCGAGTTACAAAATAAGGTGAGAAATGTTCCTGAATTCAACCTTGACTGTGATGGGATAATAAAGTTCAGGAATCAGGTTTGTGTTCCTCCCATCCCCGAATTAAAGAAGTAGCTGCTGGATGAGGCTCATAGTTCTTCATTCTCTATTCATCCTGGAAGCATGAAGATGTATAGGGACCTGAAAGAGTACTTCTGGTGGGATGGCATGAAAAGAGATGTTGCTGAATATGTCTCTCGATGCTTTGTTTGTCAGCAAGTTAATGGTGAGAGACAGAAGTTTAAGGTAATGTTACAACCATTACCCATACCCGAATGGAAATGGGAAAACATCACTATGGGCTTTGTCACAGGACTTCCTAAAACATCCAAAGTCATTAATGTTATCTCGGTCATAGTTGATCATCTTACAAAGTCTTCACACTTCATTGCTATTAGTGAGGATTTATCTCTGGATCCGCTTTCCAGGATATATGTAAAGGAAGTGGTCAGATTGCATGGAGTACCAATTTCTGTTATATCTGATCGGGATCCGAGGTTTACCTCAACGTTCTGGCGAATTTTTCTACATACTCTGGATACAGAGTTGAGTTTTAGCACTGGTTATCATCCTTAGATAGACCGTCATTCTGAGATAACAATTCAAACGCTAGAAGATATGCTGAGAGCTTGCTCTATAGATTTCAAAGGTGGTTGGGATCAACACCTAACTTTGGTGGAATTTTCTTATAATTATAGCTTTCACTCTAGTATTCAGATGGCTCCTAATGAAGCTCTCTATGGAAAGAAATGCAGGACTCCAACTTGCTGGGATGAAGTTGGGAAAAGAAAGCTATTAGGACCTGATCTTGTTGATGAAATGGAAGAAAAGGTAAGATCTATTCAACAACAAATAAGAGCAGCTCAGAGTTGACAAAAAAACTATGCCGACAACCGAAGAAAAGACTTAGAGTTTGAAGTGGGTGATAAAGTGTTCTTACGAATATCTCCCTGGAAGAGGGTCATGATATTTGGAAAGAAGGGAAAGTTGAGCCCTAGATATATCGGTCCTTTCGAAATACTGGATCGTGTTGGGAAGGTAACTTACCGATTGGTGCTGCCACCGAATCTCTCTCAAGTTCATGATGTGTTCCATGTATCTCTCCTGAGAAAGTACATACATGATCCCTCACATGTACTCAACTCAGAAGTTGTACCGCTGGAACAAGATCATTCTTATGAAGAACAACCAATAGAGATTCTGGATCGTAGCGAAAAAGTCCTATGGAACAAGACCACTCACTTGGTGAATGTTTTATAGAGGAACCACTAATTAGAAGAAGCTACATGGGAGCTCGAGGATATGATGAGGGAGAGGTATTCTCATCTGTTTGTTACAAAGTGACAAATTTCGAGGGTGAAATTCATTTTATGGGGGGGGGGGTAGAATGTAACACCCGAGACTTTTATGAGAAATGTTTTATTTTTATGTTATATAAATCATCAAAGAAATCTTTCACTACACACAACACTAGCATGGCTTTCTTTACACGCAGTCACGACCTTCCTCGATAGCTTGCGTCGTACGCAATACCAAGTTTCACTAAACAATGATATACTATTAAAATATTATTAAAACTAGCCATTATGAATAGTAATAACAATTTTTTGAAATTTTTTAAATTTTATTTTTCAAAATGGACTTAATTTTTGGAATCGGAATATCGAAATTAGCCTAGGGTGAAATTTTGGTATTTTTCTGGAAACATTCAATTTTTGATGAATAGTGAAAACAATGGGTTACTATTTAAAAACCGACTTTTTATTTAAATAATTATTTATTTTAATTAAATTTATTTTATGTCAAAATTGATACAAACTACCTATATAAGTTCAATTAAATTCATTGGAGTAATTTTATAATAATTTTAGATATATTAAAATTTTATTGAACTTTTCACTGTCTTTTACCCACCTCCTCGGAGAATTTGAAAATTTACATGAGACTTAATTTTACCGCTTCTGTGAGTGTAATTTAAAAAATCTGAGAGACACAGTTGATTTCAGTAGGTAAAATGTGGTTCAATGAGATGAAAATAATTTATGGTGAATAGTAACTTTTTAGTTTTATTTTCCACGGTTAAAAGTAAATAGGGTAATTAAGAGTAAAAATGATATTATTATTACCCTAACACATGTCCAAATTCTATTGGATAAGTTTTATTCGACCAAAAACAAACTTAGGAATAAAATATGACCATTTAGGCCCACTCAGATTAGATTTGGACATTTATTATTAATTTATTTAAAGAAGGGTTAAAATAGTTACAATCAAAGTTTAATAACTAAATCTTTTTTAATATAGGGTTATACATAAGATAAATTCGACTATAAATATTAATTAGAAATATAAAAATATTTCCAAAATAATGGAATTTTATTTGTAATTTTTAGACTTAATATAATTTAATTTATTTATGACACAATGATGATGCAGTAATTATCTTATTAATGAAATATTGACATAATTGATGTTATAAATACCCAAATAAATGTAATTTGAGACTTTTTATGAATTCCACTAATTATCTAGGTTAATATGACATTTTAGTATTGATTTAATTAACTTTTTTCTAATTAATCATTCTGTTATGATTTTCACAAAAATCAATTACTAAATAGTGTCAAAATTGACATAAAATAGTTTTTAAAAAAAATATTATATTATTAATTGTTATTATATTCCTAAAAATCTACGGTTCGGCCAAGATACTTATATAATGATAGGTGTATCATTAATGGACCACTTGGGGGTCTCTTGGATGTATATGGTACGTTTATTAACTATATAATATAAAAATACAAAGTGACATGGTAAATGTCAATCTAATTAACTAAGAGTTAAAACTAAAAGATAAGGTTAATATAATGACCTAAACTTGTCTAAATTATATTGGATGAGATTATTTCGACCCATCCCCACCTTATCTTAAAAATATATCAATTTGGAGCTATTAAAAACCGAATTTGACTTTATAATAAAATAATATATTTAGTTATTCAAAAGGTGCACCTCTCCTCCCTTATAAAAGGGAACCTCCTCCCTCTTTTCCTCACACCACTTTGAGCCTTCAAGCTCGTAAAACCCCTGACAAATTCTATTCTACACTTCCCTTGAAACATCCTAGAGGTCCTGGTCTTTTTTAATGACCAATTTTAGTGCCCTAAGAGGAAGTCTCAAAGAGGCGCTTCAAAGAAGAGGTAATGTCTGTTACCGATTCATTCAACTTTATTTCTTCTTCTACATTTTCTTATTTAGTTTTTTCATTATGAAGTAATAACATCAGTATCAACCATATACTTATATGTTATTATAAGTATGAAACAACCCTATTTCACCATCTATTTATCCTACGGAAAATGAAATCACCGCGCGTGCGTAGGTACGGAATACCGTCTCCACGCCGTGGTGTAATCTATTTTCCACCACCACCTTACTTGGATGAGTATAATGGTGTAAATAATAACTATATAAGATTATTATAAAGTTATATTGATTCTGAAATAGTATATATACACTCCATTACAATTTCATGATCATGGGAACGATATCATCGCTCGTACATACGTACGGAATACCGTCTCCACGATGTGATGCGACTCGTTGTACATGATCTTCATTGAATAATGATTATATAAATGAATTGAATGAATTAATATGATATATATTACACTAATACCATTCTGGAAATGAGGTATCTATAACCTAAAAGGAATAATAAGAATTTATTCGACAAAACACGCATAAGAACAAAAAGTAATAAACACCCGAATAACAAGTAGTAATGAAATATTACTAATAAGAAGCTATGAATATGACCATATATGATATCATAAAAATAATTATGATTCTATAATAAGTCAATAACATTATTTATATCATTATACAGGAGGTTCGGACACTTACGAAGCAAATCGGACCTAAGGTAAGGGAAAATATCACAATCTCATTTTATCCGAGATTGTTTATACTTTGGTATTTATTGGGGTGTATTTTATCATACACATCCATGTTTTCTCAATATTTAATATTTTTTCCATACACCAACAATTGTTTAAATCCAATTTTACCATTTGGTGAGTTTTTAGTAAAAGATATGAAAGGAATATTTTGTCATTTTTCGTACGAGGTACTTTTTGACTTTTCCGAAAAAAAGTACGAGAAGAATGTTTTTTTAACATATACGGCATGAATGGATATTTAAAAAATTATTTCCAAGAATCTTCCTTTACAGGTTTTCAAGTTTATTTTTAATCAACTTATTTTAGTTTAGAATTGTATGACATGTTAAGAAAGGAAAAGTATTTTTGAAGTAGAAAGGATATTTTCCTCAAGAATGGAGTTCAAGTGTTTTATCAAAATTATTTTCCATCTAAAATAATAAAGGGTTATGTTTCTATCCCTATTATTACATTGATATGATTATGTTGTTATTGAATTATATTTTTGAATTCCTTTATCTTATATTAATTGTTTTATGATTTCATGATGTTTAAGAATCCCATTTTTATTACATGGGTTATGCTATGATGTATGGTTTATGATTTTGTGGCACACATAAGAATGGTATAATTATGAGATGGGTGGGACCTATATCTCCCTACAATGCATTGGGTAAAGAATTTATATCTCATGAGATAGACATGGTTGGAATCGAAGGTTAAACCGGTTCAGTGAAACAGGACTGAAACGAGGAGTTAACTCGGTTCAGAAATGGACTTTTCCCACTAAGATATTATTGGCCATGAGTCTTGACTAATAAGAAATGATTCTCTATGATTATGTGTTTATGACAAAATGTTTTATGTTTTAAGTTATGATTATTGGGATTTCATTTCACTACTATGATTTATCCCTTGTTATGAAATTATGATATCATTTGCGGGTTAAGATTTCAAAAAGTTATGTTCTTATGTATATGATGTAATTGATATTTCTTTTGTTTACCCTTACTGAGCATTTGAGATCACCCTTTTGTATGTTTTATTTCCCCAGGTCAGGAAGAAGGTTATTAAGTAGGATATTCCAAAAGGGACTCTATATATGATGAAATAAATGGGAGGCAAAGTAGATTCTTTATGAACCAGTTGTTTATGATTCCTAGTTTCTAAAGACTCTATACCTATACGGTCCTTTCCTGGTTTTCTTATATTTTGTAATAAGGGTGCTTCAATATTGAAGTATTAACCATTTATGTAAAGTAAGGGTTGTTATATCCACACCTACCTATTCAGGTTCCCAACAAGCAGCAAAAAGGAGTTTTGTAATTCTTTGAGATGGGAAAAATTGCAAAGATTCAAGCACATGTTGGCCATCCAACCATCATGTGAACTGGAAGCATAGACATTGATCTATGGGACCAAGATCAAATGGTGTGGTTGAGAGTTGAGTTGTCCAGACCGATTCCAAAGGTAGTTTTCTGAGCTCCCATCAATCATTTGGGAGTCAGGATTTAGATGTTGGTTGTTCTACTATTGTTTTCAGCCGGATTTTTGTCACCCAACTATGGCCCAAGAAAATACTTTGATGTTTTGAGATGGCGTTTCAATCCAGAAAGGCTATTTAACCTATGGGAACAGATCATTTTCAGAGTTTCATTACCATTGTGAGTGGATCCATTTGACCTTGGGAGCATATGGTCTGGATCGATCAACCCAATTTTCCAGTGCCCCAGCTTACTTTGTTTCAGTGGTAGGAAAAGATGACTGAATTCAGTTGGATCGGGTTCTCTTGTCTTGATATGGAAACGACTACAAGACTCGGGAAGCGGGACATGCCGTTTGGACTAGTCAGAAACATCAGACACAAATCTTGGGTATAAATAGGTAGTAGTACTATTAGATATAGTACTGAGAGGTCAAATTGCAGATTCTAGGAAACAGTGGCACTGGTCGCCTTCCAGGACCATTCACCATGGGTCGAGCTCAATCTAACTTGATCTGTTCGTCAGTTCAGCATTCCAAATTAGGATAGTGCAGTGTGCTGAGTAGCTGGTGTGTGCATTCAAACAAAAAGGAAATATATATAAGTATCATGATATGAGATGTTGTGGTTGTGTTCTTGGAGAAATTGGAATGAGATGGTCAAGACGGTCAATAACGATCTATTTGGGTACTGGCATCTTGGAATGGATAAGTGGAGTTGTAGATAGCATTTGTATGACTTTCATGCCTACCTACTTAGTCAATGAAGCTATATGATCTGTTGGTGGGAACATGTATAGTTCTGTGTGTCAAGCCAATCCAATGGAAGACATATGATGGACTGGATTAGTGGTTGAACCGAACAACTAATAGCTCGAGTGCCTTGTGGTTCTGCAGTTGGGTTCAAAAGTTACTTGGGAGAACCATCGTTGTTGTGTGAGAAGTCATTATTTGTGAAATGGTACCTATCCTCATTCAATTGGGGTGAAATGGATATACTATTCTACCTTGGGTTCTCTAATGCAGTCAACCAAATAATTTCCAAACGGAAGTGTCGAGATCAGCAACGGCGTCTTGCTAGAACGGTGTGTGAATCATCGAATGGGTTGTTGGGATTGTTTACAATTGTTCCTAGAGACCTGATACAATAGATGGATGATGAATACAACTGATGTGGCGATAAAAACCAATCCAATGAGGGATCCATAAGCACCGATGGGTTGAAGAACTGGGAGAATATTGGAACTACCATTTATCTTGAATATTCGGGAAGGTCTACTCATGGACGATTCAGGGAGACGTCGACTTGTTCAAAAGATAGAAGAAATTATTGAAGTAAAAATTATGGTCTCCAAGATTTATTCTCTAGATGGGTCTGGAAGCAACAGGTTTGGGGCGAGTGGATTGGTTGAGTTCATGATGCATTGGTGGTGGGATGATCGAGTTGAGCGTATGATGATGAATAGGGCGTGTTCAGCAGATTAGAATAAGTGCTTTATCAAATATTAGAATATATTAGGGTTGAAAAACTGGACAGTTTCTGATTTGAGTGACCTCCTGAAATCATGAGCATGGTCATGAAAAAAACATCTGGGAGTGAAGTAGGATTAAATATGGGTTGGGTTGATAATGAGACTTTGCTATGTGAAATCCAATTTCCAAAACCTCAGTAGCTTAGTGGTAGAGAGGTGACATGTCCTTTGGATGGTCAACAAAACAAGTCAAATAGCCTTAATGCTGATTGACTACCTCTGTTATCACTTGGGTCTCACAAAGTAAAGAACATGTATATTGTATTTCTCCCTTTTATCTTGTACTCTTTTTGACTTATATTTGTATTTGCCTTTCTTTTAAGGGAATTAAAAGACACTCCAGTCCTGCTATGACTAAAATATGGATTGGCCTCTTCTCAAAACATAGAAAAAGGTAGAGGTGAAGGTACTATATATATAATATTAGTAATAGCCCAGTTGAGATTCAATGTAGGAAAGACTGTGCTTCATCACCAGCTCACTTGAGAAAAGGAATGGCCAAGGAGAGCGGACTAGATAGAATAAAGTACCGAAGTTTTTTTCTAGTGGGAAAGAGAAAGGATAGTATAAAAGTCAATAACTATTTCTAACTATAACTAGGGATATATAGAATAGAAAAGGACAGAGAATTTATATACTAGAATGTTGTCTATCTCTTACCGAAGAAGATGAATTAAGGTTCCTACCACTTGGATGTCTACCTTTCACTTTCCTTGCATATCAAAAAAAATTGTGTCAAGCGAAGACCAATAGAGATGATACCAAGGTGGAAAGTTAACTCTAGGTCTAGATCAAGAGATAGAGTTGGAAACCTACCTATATTAAACCAACTCTAATTATTGTGAGCACGGGTCAGTACTCTACTCGAATAGTCCAAATCGATTTCATAAGTTAGTACTTCAAAATTATGGTCCTGTTATTCCATATCCACCATTAGATCCTGAGTTGATTTGGCCATGCCATCCCAGTTGCATCACCATTTCCTTGCTCTCATCCTCATTGTTATATTATTTCATAATAAAATCATTAGTGAGTGACCTTCACTTAACCAAAAGCGTACACTCGGGTTGGTTTATTAGCACACTCACACCAAGTGCTACCGCCTCATCCATCATGTCACATTTGGATTTTTCTATCCTTTTACCCGCTTTGATCAATCATTATATGACTACTAAACATAAATATTAAGCAATTAGGGGTCAATAAGGGTCAGTATCAGACGACCAATGAATGTACATGGGGTCTTCTTGGTGAAGCGAAGTCGACGGGTATCCCCTAGATATCGAACGAACTAGCCACTCATTATTGTAGCAAGGGTGGGTCTTGTGAGATTCTAGGCATATACGAATCTCCCCAATCCCTCTATATATATGTTAGGAACCTCGAAAGTGGAAAGTATCAAATAGAAAATTGGTATAATATTGGTAGAAGAGGTATCTAGACCACCATGGCCTCTCCCAACAGTCTTTAGCCTGAAAAAGGCTCATGTATGAAGCTTGTACTTCAAGAAAAGCTAGAAAAAGGGGCACAAACAGAGAACAACTCTGAGCCTTGATTCCCAATTATTGACAGTCCCATGTGTTACACTATTAGAACAATAGTGAGAATACATTTTTGAATTATCACCTTTGGGCTATGATGCCCAGGATAGGAGTAGCCAACTCAATCAAGTGGTAGGAATGAGGGTTATAACTACTCTACTATACATAAAAATGATAAATACTTTACACTGACCTCAGCGGCCTATGTTCTATGATTAGGACTTGCAGCTTGACCGACATTGTTGCTTCTCCTTTCTCCTTTTTTCTCCCTGAGAAATCAGTACTGTACTCTATTAGTTCTCTACGACCACAAACTGAAGTTCAGTTCCTTATCCCTATCATTACCGGACAGATACAGATAAATAACTCACCTACCTTCGTGGGTCTCTCAACTATATGAATATGAATATCAAATCATCCATTCACATTCAGTAGTAGTCATATTTCCTAGCTTTAGTTACTGATAGGGATAAACTATATAGGGTCATGTTCTATAGATCTGACCCTAAAGAGTGATGTTCTAAAAGATATTCCCCAAATACCAAATAGGGTGATGTAGGTGAGTTCTAAACCCTCGTATATTATATTAAGTAGCACCACCCTTTAGGGAGGGTTAGAAAGGATGATACTGAAACGTATATATATTGATGGATTATATAAGCATAATCTTGAACATAGGTTAGACTTAAATAATCAATTTACTATTAGATTAGAATACTGATGATGAATCTAGTTCAGTAGCAGAGATATAACAAATTACTACAAAACATATGGCACAAAGAATGAAACCCCTAAGAAACTAATGAATTTTAAACCATAGTCATTGAAGTAAAATTTGATCTCGACCCCCAATATTTGTAAGTACTATTTTTTGATAGCTTATTTAGATTCATCCAATTAGGAGGAGATAGCTGGTATTGTCTGGTGATGGAATGGGTAGTGAAGTGGGAAAGATGGCATGGTTTGAGGGCATTCAAGGGGCATGGGGTGGTTTGGAGTTTCCCATTTCATTGGAAGAACTGGGTCAATGGGTAGGAAATCACAACAAAACCAAATCAACTAAAATGGAACGATAGATTTTCTTGAAAACCCACAAGGATATTGAAACTCTTTATTTTCTCTTAGGTCTGCTTTTGGGATTGATTGCAACATGATTTTTAGTTTTGATTCGTATAGACTTTTCAACCCCAAGTGATCAACTGATAAATAGGGACCATCAACTATATAATGTTTTTACGGAGCACACTACAGTCATTATATTTTTCATGGTGATGTCAAAAATGATAGGTGGTTCTAAAAATTGGCTTGTTCTGATTCTGATTGGTCCCCCCGAAATAACCATTCCATGCTTAAATAATATATCATTCTAGTTGTTTCCTTCATGATTATTGCTTCTATTATTCCCAGCAGTTGTGGAATTGGGTAGCAGAACTGTTTAGACGGTATATCTACCCCTAATTGGACTCCCTATCCATTTGAGTGGCATGATCAATTTATCAATTTCTAGTCTTTATCTTTGCAGGTTATCAGCTATTTTAGGTGCGGTCAATTTTATTTCAATGATATCGAACATGCGTGGAACTGGAATGAGGATACTTAGATCACCCCTCTTTATGTAGTCCATTCTTGTGACTACATGCCCCATAGTTTTGGATCTTCCCATACTTTATGGGGGACTCAAAATGTTATTAACAAATCCAAACATCAATACTACATTTTCTGATCCAACTGGCAGTGGTGACCCCATTTTATTCCAGCATCTCTTTTGGTTCTTTAGAATTAAATGGCCCTTTTCTGATTCAAATCAGAATACACATTGAGATATATGTTGGGATAGTAATCTTTATGGTTCTCCTATTATGTTCATAAGTAGTTTTCTAGTAAAACCCCAATCTAGTCAAAATGGAGTATCTAAGTCACAATCACCAGGTATCCAATGACATAAAAGTAGTCTAGTAGGCATCTCAGAGACTACATGCACAACAACTGATCCTAAATCTATATGTGAGTGGATAGATAGAATTATTGATGGAGATGGAAGTATTCAAGTGAGTAAACATGGTTCTAAAAGATCAAACCTAAATAGGGTTAGGTCCTCCAAGGTCTAAGATAGTTCATGTATCCAAGGATATACTTCTCTTGAATGTACTATTTGACTGGAAGATATAAGACTACTATGATATGTCCAACATATGCTTGGTGGAAGTATTAAAATGCAATTTGGTGTTAAACCTTATTGTTATAGACTACATCATCAACTTGGTATGATGAAACTCATGAATTTTATTAATGGTCATATTAGACATTCCGCATGACTACTTCAACTACATCGTGTTTTTCAAGTACTCGATTTCCATGTCATTCTACCTATTACACTATATTATCAATCCAATTGGTTTTCGGGATTTTTTTATGCTGACAGCGCCATTGGTATCGTATTGAAGAATCAACTACCTCAACTCAATATTCGAGTAAATAATAAACTTCTACAAGATGTAGAGTATTATAAGGAAGTATTTGGAGGAAATATCAACTTTGAAAGTAGTAAAAATGGTTACTATCAATGGTATATAAAAGTGGAAAAGAAGTGATCATGATGCTAGATTACTTTCAATCAAGTACTTTCTGAAGTCATCAATCACGATGATTTTTCCTTATTGAGGAATATTAAAGTCTTTACGATCTCAAATCATTTAAAACTGGCAGTTTTCAACATAAAGAACAGATTACTTTTTTAGACCAATGGAATAAATTGATGACATAGTGCACCTTTCTTCACTTATATTGATGAGTAGAAGAGATAAGCACCCTAATGTTTACATCCTCATTCTTCATGGATTCGTAGTTTCCAGTCATATTTCTTCAAAGTATTCGAAAAAACTGGTCTTCAGCTATCTTGGAATGGTATATGCCACGATTAGTATTGGTGTTCTTGGCTCTCTGGTTTCGGAGCATCATATGTTTACTATTGGGTTAGATTTCCATACCCATTCATACTTCACTGATACTATAATGATGATAGTTGTTCCTATTGGCATTAAAATATTTAGTTGGCTCACTACCTAGTGGGGTGGTTCGATAATGTACTTCAGTACACCCATGTTGTTTGATGTGGGGTTCATCTTTTTGTTCATGATCAGTGGACACACTGTAATAGTACCAGCTAATTATAGGATTCACATTTCACTTTATGATACCTATTATGGTTGTCAAATTTCCATTATGAACATTCCATGGGTCCTAATTTTTTCTTTATTTGATGGATTTCACTATTTCATTGAAAAATTCACAGGGTTGGTCTACCTGAAACACTTTGGGAAACTCCAATTTTGGATCACTTTTATTGGGTGAATCCTGCACTCTGTCCAATGCATTTCTTAGGACTAGTGGGAATACCACATCATATTCCAGATTTTCCAGATACTTTCGATATTTGGAATGACCTGATATCCTATGGCACATATCTATCAGTTTTTGGGATTGTTCATTTCATAGTGGTAGTGACGATCACATCTTCCAGGGTACCTACTTAATTTTCGAGTCAGATTGTCAAAGTTAAATAGACTCCGACCACATAGAAGTGGATTCTTCTGAGTCCCCTATCCTTTCATACATTTAGTGAACTTTCGGCTATTAAGGAAGCAAGATGAATTGGCTCAATACAGGTTCCTACATTAAATAAAATAGAAACTCAAGAATACAGAAGAGATGGTGGTATTTTTCTACTCCGATTGGTTCATTCATGGGGTTTTGGGATGACAACATTAAACTAGTATGCATCTCATCGTGTTCCCAACCATAAATGCATTGGGATCAAAAATTGTATATCGGTTGTTCTAGTGTATCCTTGCTCAATTGAGTCTTGTCTTCCATCTTCTCTGATGTTTCTAATGACTGCCCAACCACTTTCACATCCACTTCCACAAGTGATATATTTTAGTATGGGCCCTCAGTACTATACTATAATAATTTCCAAAAAACCACCTGAACCCCCCCCCCCAAACATGTATCTCTCTACCATTACACTAATATACTATCCGTATCAAACAATGTATCAACAAATATAACCATTGCCTATGAATTCTAGTGTCCGATGAACCGCCCTATATGCTTTCGAGCATCAATAGTACAATCAGAGTAGTGGGATCTTTGAAGGAACTGACTGAGTGACCATTCAACACTGATATTGATAAGGAACATTAGATTCTAACCATAATGTGTAATATATTTTAGAACCTTATCCCTATCAGTCCATGTTCATTCCAATCGAGCAATCGATCGATCACACCATTAGAAGAGTACTAAGGCCATGGATAGTGATCTTTAGATTTCTAAACATGCACACACAGGTTCTAAACACTTACATATTAATATTAATATTAGGATCCACCTATCAGACCCTCCCTAGTGACTTTATATCGAAGGTTTAGAAAGGGTAAGATCTAAAAGAACCTTTTAGGTAGGGTCAGGAAATGAGACCTTCTTCAAAAAGTTACGTAAAAACTCCACCCACCAGTTTACAATTAGGAATCAAAGAATCAAGAAATGCCTATTACCCCTATTATTTACCTACCCACTTAAAATAAACAAAGGCATTCATTTATACCTGTAACCATAGATATATTTCTTTCTAGAGATTGGTTGAAATATCGACTAACTAAAATATAGATATAGAAGAGATAGAGTCATCCTGACTCTAACGGGTCAGATATTTTAGAACCTTTATCTTTCTGACCTTCATAGAGAGGATACCGAATGGCTTAAGTCAAACTAGCCCAGAATTTTATTTTTGTAGCATATAGGTAAACTAGTATGATTATTTCTATATAAAATTAATTGGTCTCTATTCAGTATACCCATGTAAGTCTCACTCGCTCGCTTTCTGTAATGACTAGCTCTTTTTTCTAGGTGTAGTTTGCATAGTCCTTTTTATCTTTGGAAGTTGATAGAATAAGAGATTTTTTAATAAGTAATTGAGGAAAAATCATGATCCATCATCTATTACCTCGTAGTGGGATTGATTTAGGATAGAACATGGGACCAACTTAAATTCATGGTGGCGGTCAACAAATTGTATCTAATAGAATGCAAAACTCGACTAGTTATGCATAAGATTAGTCGATCTTCCAAACACCTGGGGACCAAGAAGTAAAGTAGATTGGTGCAAATAAAAATGGTTGAAAGACGTCGCAATTTCTGTACTCTTCTAATGGTTCTATCCAATGAACTGCTAAACCTAGTCTATCTATCCCGTACCTTCCTATCCTAGTATGTTTTTCCTAGCTACCAATTATCATCCACCAATAGTTTCGACCCACTTATGTGATGTCACCTTTGGCCTTGAGCGTCACTAAATTTCTTTCTCTAGTACTCATCAAAAATCCTACATGTCTCATGAATGGGTTGTTAGGTGCACCACTCGATCTTCAACAAGGTGAAATTTCACATCTTATGTGTGTTCGTGTTCCCAATGCTCGGATAAGCCTATGGTTCTATTGCGTGAGTGCCTCTTTGGTTTTTTTATTGGTGGTTACAAAACATCCTTTGGTTCTGCTATCATCTCAGTATGGTACTACATTGGTTTCTTGGTCTATGAGATAGTTCCTAGTTTCTAGTTGGTTTCGAGGGTTGGTTCTGAAATATCATAACTCATATTGGAATTGGGATGCTCATATGACCTACATTTTTCTCTCATCCCTCATTTCCCTGGGTCCACTACATCTTCAAAAGCTACCTTTTGCACTGAGCCATTTCTCACTAACTAGATGGAATGATCGATCTCCCACTACTCACTTCTTCCATCAACTATTGGAATACATCGCATTAACCAGGTATCATGATCCACTCTTGTACAATAATACATGAACTGGTGAACCATTCTATCTAGTCGAATGTTTCCCTTTCATCTTGCGTTTCCTTTTTTTGTTATTTTTGGAAACTAGACTGTTGATTCCTTCCTTTTTAGAAGAGTGAATGGGCTATCTCAATGAATGGGGGTTGATCCTAGCTTGAGTTCATCCCTATAGTTGAGTGGAATATTGGCTTGGTGGTTCAATACCAATCAAATCAATAGTAGTACTTCTCGCTACTGAATGAACAAGTTGTATAGGGGGGACTACGACATCGATGGATCAATGGGTGGTGGAAACAATGTATCTATTGGAATGGATTTGGTGGTGCCTATTAGAGTAGAGTAATTGAGAATTGAAGGTGAGAAGGTATGACTTTGAATTAGTGGGGTTGGGGTTTTTTGGTGGATGGGATGGACTTTATAGGCTAGAATACCTGGTTGTTGGAAACATTGAAATAGAAATCGAGTCACCAATGAGTCGATGCTGGACATTAGAATGTAAATGGAATTGGGGGTCAGGATCAAATTACACTGAATGTCTACTAATTATATTATACCGACACAAACAATATGAAATAGTGGTCTTTCTATGATTTTGAAGGGTGGATCAGAGTGGCGGAAAAATCTTTTTCCATTTCCACTACTATTAGAGTACAATAGTGAGGGTGGTTTTCTATGCGACATCACACCTGGGGGCCCCTCAGTTGCTCTAGTGACCCGTTGAATTGATGTTTTGATACACATTAAATTTTATCCCCCACCTACCTTCATCAATGACTAGTACTCTAATCTAATAGTATAGGTTATTTTATATCTGACCCTTTCTAAACCGAATAGGGAGAAGTAGTCAAGTTATAAAATATCTGACCCTTTATTTAGAAAGGGACAAGTTCTAAATGATCTAACCAAAATAGGGTCTGTTTCTAGAAGATCCGACCCCTTCTAAATGGTAATTAACTGATCAAAAATTTCTGCAAACATTCTTTCATATAGAGTACGGAGTCAAGTAATACACTTCTCTCCCGTACTGAATGCTTCCTCACTATCTTGATATCATCCTATGCCTCCCTATATTCACATCTTTGTACTATTATAATAGTGTGAGCCATTACTATACTCTAATAGTAGTAGAATCAAACATGAAAAATAGGTACTCTTCTAATAGTATTGACTGGACCATCGAGCTAAATCAAGGGCGAAAAGCGAGTAACCCCCAAATCTCTACATTCTTGCTTTCACCCTTCTCCAAGACTCTCTAAATCAAGAAATTTATCTCACCCACTCACTTTTCACGTTCAAATAGTTTTATTCCTCACTTTCTATTTTTATATAATAATACTTTACATTTTTATCCTCCCTTATCAAAGAGACAAAAGCTAGATCGCTAACTCACACCACTCTTAAGAATTGGAAACGTACCCTAGCCACTTCACTTGGCTTTCTTTCCTGACATGTTTTGATTGATACCCATACCCCAATCCACTTCACTATCTTTTGTACGCTTCCTCACGGATGACTCAAGACTCTTTTTATATCTTCTAGCTCTAGAAAATGGGAAAGCTATAGCACTAGTCCTTCTGTCTAACTGACAGTTTTTCCTTTTTCAAATTTGGGTCCTCCCTTCCCTCTTATAATCTGGAGTATCCTAGAGCACCAGGTCCTCCCAGGTCTAGGAAACTTCATGTATTCCATGTCCTCCCAAGTATGGGATACATCATGTATTCTAGGTCCACCCAGGTCTGGTCAGACAAGGCATGCTACTCTAGATTATAAGAGGTCCTCCATCTGTATAATCTAGATAGTAAGATACTAAATGTTTCCTATGAAAGGACCATGTACTCACTGGGATACTTAACATATCCCAAGGAGGACCGAGTCTAGGTTACTTGACGTATCCAAGGGAAGACCTGTGATACATGATTCATGTATCCCAGTAAATGACCATGACGTTCCTAGATAGAAGATTCACCAGGTCATTTCCAGGTAAGACCTGGTCATTTTCTAGTCAAGGATACATAAAGTATTCTAGTTCCTATTACCTATATTATACCGATGACACATGAAGTATCCCATTGTATGTATTTCTAAAGCTTTGAGTGAGCCTTGATACAATGTCGAGTAGCTACGGTCAACTCTAAACTATCTTGATTCATTCACTCATACCTATCTGACTGTGAGCTTGTATTCCCCATAGGATAGGAAAGGTGATTCATAGGTTCAACTACAATTCTTGGATCTAGGCTACTTAGTATGGAATGAGGTACCGACTAATAGGGATAAGGAACTAAAAGTTGGGGATGGTTGCGGTAGTCATGATCCCCCAATGATAGTTAGAAAATGGGATGGATTGCCCAGTCTCTCTTGATATAATATAGAAACAATGTTCCAGTTGATGCTATTGGTTGTTCAAACAAGTGCATCAAGGTCAAGTATACCATCCATTCAAGACAATTCAAGATCAGAAAAAGTGGAAGGAAAATGACTAGGAAGTGCACACAAGGACACCATTCAAGACGTACAGATCAAAATAGGAGGTTTATTACTCTCTCTATATAGTTTTGATAGGGATAAGGAATACAAGGTGTATTGGAGTTGTCAGTACTCTACTATTTATAGTGGGTATTTTTGGGCGACAATGTAGGA
Organism: Viscum album; assembly: GCA_963277665.1. Taxonomy (NCBI): domain Eukaryota; kingdom Viridiplantae; phylum Streptophyta; class Magnoliopsida; order Santalales; family Viscaceae; genus Viscum; species Viscum album. The sequence continues at coordinate 1,878,531,198 of OY728165.1, read as the reverse complement.
TGGTATACTATTAGAGTAGACTATATAGAATAATGTACTGAACTTTACTCTATATAGTTCCATGATGCAATGCTACGTACTGGGTTGCAAAATGCGTAGTAGGGGGTTGGATGGTGTTGGTATACGTGGAGATGGGGAATGGATGGTATACTCGACTTCCACCATCTCATTATAATATAGGTCATATATTCCCACACTCCTTCAGCATCCTACGCATACCCTATGGCCTAGGGGTAAGTAGGTCAGAGTTGGGTCATGATATCATATATGTGAATGGTGGATCTATTGTGGTATGGGTTTTGAAGAGGTAAGTTAGTAGCTCTATAACGGGGTTTGAAGGCAGTTCATCTATATAAAAGTACTAGTTTTGGAAGGGTGTGATGCTTAGGGGAGGTCAATGTCACCATAAAACCATCCACTCTCTGATAGGGATAAGGAAATAAGGGGTTGAGCTACTAGACCTTCTATCTTGTTGGTATTTAATTGGCTCATGATGTGACTTTTGAACCCCCCCCCCCGCCCAAATGATCCTACCTTTCCTGGTACAATAGAGGACATCAGTTGGAGTGGACCACTTGTTCCGAGTTGAGTTTCCATTATTTTTTATTATCGTTAGTAATCATATACTATTGATTAGTATGAAACTGATCGACTGCCATTTCCACACCCTATTACTTATCCCTATCATTCTATATTGGTGTTGCGTTTGTATAATATAGGTAGTAGCCATCGTTTCGAGATGTGTAGCTACTCAAGCATCTTAGACGCTATTGAAAATATGCTTTCATCCCATCAGTATGGTATGAGGTAATGACTGATAGGGATAAACTATATTTAGAACTTATTCCTTGCTCACTGGTTCTATCTCATAGTTAATAAGCCTCTTTTCAGGCCGAACCTGGAATGGTGGTTTGGACGAGATTGTCCTCTCAACCCTTATCTCTAGACTCATATAATCCATTTCCTATATTAACAGAGGTTCTTGATGGAGTTAAGGTTGATACCTGAACTAATAGGGATAATCTATATAGGTTCACTGCAGTATACCCCTTTATCAGTGCTTTTATAAGTGCTGGTAATAATTCCTTTATCAGCGCTTATAGAAGAACTGGTAAATATTACTTCATCATCTATTATGAAATCACTCATATAGGAAAACTTTATCAGTTCTTTGTTAGCACTGATAAAATACTTGGTCTTTTAACCTCGCTCCGGTAGTCAATACTTCTTTAGCACCAATAAAGGTCATTTTTAGCACTATTAAAGGCCTATTTTGTAGTGTAGAAACTATATATTTTTCATTTTTATAAGAGTAATTGAACTAAATATATGTCATTATATGACTCAATAGACTTGTGGGTGATTCAATTCATCTTGATTATGAGACATATTTATTTGGTTATGTGTTTTTTGACACTTAGAAAATTTTGAGAATTTAGACTTCGTTTGAGACGTTTTCAATCTGCATATGAGTCATTTGAGTGCAGGTTTGGGTCAATTTTCAAAACCATAAGATTCAATTTTGAAATCCATGAGGATAAATTACAATACGATTCATGTTCATCGTAAGGATAAATTTCAAAAGGATTGACCTAGACTTTCATGCGAATGATTTACATTATGCGTAAGGATGATAAAATAGTTTACAAAAAGATTATAAACTTCAAAAGAGCAAGTTTATAGAGAATATAACTAGAATACCTTGACTAATAATAATGATAAATGATAAAAATTTAAATAAAAACTAATCAAAGAATAAATGATGAAGAATAATGTATTTTAATATCATTTTTTAATTTTCAAGTGGAGCAAGATTCAACCAAGAAAATCCCTCATTCTATCTCATGTTAGAGGGAATAAATAAAATGAATATTTTGTAATTATCAAAATGAAATTATAAAAACATAAATAAATAGAATATAAAGGAACTACCCAAATAATCTCCCTAATTTCATAATTACAAAACAATGTAATCATGAAAATACACCCCCTTATAATAATAAAAAAAGGATAAAATAAAAACATTACTCCACATTTTTTAAAATAAAATTCAACTTTTTTAAATGAAAATAAATATAATAACTATATATTAATAAAATAACTCCCCCATTGTTAAAAAATATTCAACCGATATTGAATTAATTATATTAAAGCATATATAAAATTGAATTCAAAAATTTTAGCATTAAATGAAGATTTAAAAAATAATAATTTGAATTATATAATAAAATTATAATAGCGTCATTCTTAAATAGATTTAAAAAACCTAACTCACCCTAAAATAATGAATTCAAAATATATCTATCAAATTAAAAAAATTAAAAAAAAATAGTAACCCCCCCCCTTTATTTTAGCTTCTTCTACTTTGAATAAATAAAACACTACAAGAAGGTTTTGAATTTATGCTTACATATAATTTTGAGAAATACTCATACAATACTCTTTAAAAGATATAAAAATATAATAAAATAGGTAAATATATTCAAATAATTATAAAATTATTTTCAATTAAGTAAATAACAACCAATATCTAAAGCATATTACAATAAACCAAAGAATAAAATTGATTTAACATTCTCAGTGGTTAGAATTGAAATAAGTAAAAAAAAATATATATAATGCCTCTTAATATTTTAGATTTATTTCAAACATCCAATATAATAAGTTCATACTATTTTTTATCATATAAAAATGAATCATAATGTTTAATAAAAATTTTTGTCAACTGATCTTCAATAGAAAAAAAATCCAAAAAGATTTTTCCTTCTTGTACAAGATCTCTAATGAAGTGATATCTTACTACTAAATGATTAGCTCCACAATGTTGTTTGGGAATTTTAAAAATAGAAATAGAAGATGAGTTATCATACATAAAATGAATTTTTTAAAAAATAGATATCATAATCAGATAATTTTTTTCTAATCTGTAAACATTAAACACTACAAATTGCATTAGTAATGTATCTCATTCACCTATATATAATGTAAAAAAACTTATTTATTTGAACTCCATAAAATACTAAATTTTAACTAAGAAGTGATGCATGCCACAAGTACTCCTTTTCAAAATTTTATAACCATAAAAAACGAAATCTGAATATATTTGAAATTTAAATATATAAAATAATATAATTTCTTTAAAACCTTTACCCAATTACTGATCCTTTTAATTTATTTCAAGTGAATCTACTTATATACACCTTAAAATCTTGCACATAATCACACACTAAACATAAAATCTATTATAAGATTAAATAAATAAATTAAACAACCAATAATTCATCAACAAAATGAACATTAATATATTTTCTATAACTATCTATATCTAATTTGCAAGAAGTACTCATATAGGTACTATAAATTTTACTAGAATCAAGTCCAATCCTTTTAAAAAATTATTTTTTATATTTATATTTATTAATAAAAATTTCACCATTCCTTTGAAATATATGAAGTTATAAAAACAATTTCAAGTCCCTTATAAGACTAAAATCAAATATAAAAGTCAATAAATCTCATTATTTATTGAAAATATTTTCACTTGATGATCCAAAGATGATATCATAAACAAAAATTTGAATAATAAAAATATATTTTAAAAACTTCTTAATAAATAATGTTTTATTTACCTTTTACAAATTCATTTTCCAAAAAAAATCAATACAATCATTCATACCATGATTTAGTGGCCTATTTAAGTCCATAAAAAGATTTAGGGAGTTTTTAAAGAATTTCTGGTTTCTTTTGTTATTCAAACCTCGGGGGTTGTTTTACATATACACTTTTCATAAATAAAACCATTAAGAAATAAAATTTAACAACTATTTGTTATAATTTAAATCCAATATGATTATTATAAGATAATAAAATCATAATAGCTTATGATCTTGAAATAGTTGAAAAGTAATATCATAATCATCTGTTTCTTCTTGATAATAACCTTGAGAAAATAATCCATATTTTTTTCTCTTAATCTAGACATATTAGTCAAGTTTATTTCAAAATAACCATTTAGTACCAATAATTTTTTAATATTTAGTTTATTCTACCAAAGTCCAAGCATTAGTTCTAGAAATATGATTTAATTCTTCTTTCATATCCAAAATCCAATTTGAATATTTTAAAGATTCTAAAATATTTCTTATAACAAAATCAAAAAGATTAACATTGTGAGAAGAAATATTTCTTAAATAATTTTTGGTTTAAACTCTTGACAAAAGGTTTATAAAAAATATTTGTATTAGATTAACATTATGTGTTTTCTAGGTTCTTTCATATGGTTGATTCTCCCCCTTAATAGTATAATTTAGTTCTATATTTTCATCTTATCTAAAAAAACTATAAAATCATTGTCAAATTGATTTTCATTAGATTATTTATCTTGTAACAAAATTTTATCAAACATGAAAATAATAGATTCTTTATCAATCATGGTTATTTTGATATAGACTCTATAATATTTACTAAAATTTTAATATCCTAAAAATAATCCAATGGAATATTTTACATCAAATATGACAACCCTAGTATTTATTACACATAAATTCATTATTTATTACATAAAATACAAAAAATAAAACCCAAACGATCAATAAGTATAGTTTCTTTTGATAATTAGGTATATAAAAAATAATTTTATACATGGATACAAACACATTATTAAAAGGATCTTTAACATGATTTTAAAATTCAATAGCTTTTAAAACTGCATGGGATATCCTGGGGGGATAGATAAGAAATGTGTGAGCTATAAATACCATTATGGCAATAAAAAATCATAACATGTACAAATTCTAAAATGTTAGACAATAAGAATTTCCATGGGACATAAAATGAGTGAGAATCATAAATAATAATAACGAGGCATAATATATATTGATTACATAATGGAAGCATCAGAATGTGGAAAAAACTTTAAACATAAAATAATAAACATATGTTAAGGTTAAACAACAAGATATAATAAAATAACATTCTTAGTGTAATGTTACATTCACTATAAATAGAATCTCATGATACTAAAACATTAACTTATGCATTGGAGCACTATCTGGGAACACCCATTATAATCATATCATGTACATGCATAACTATGCCACATATATTATATATCATAAGCATATTTAATCATATTTAATACCAAAATTATGTATTATGGGTTACATGCATGAAATTATCCAATTAATGAATTATATTTACAACAATGGTAATATCCTTGACTTTAAATGGATACAATTACACACCTCACAAATATTCGATATAGAAAATCATAGAGACACTTCAGTAGCATAACGACATTACATCAAGATTCAAAAAATTGTTTAATGAGATAGAAATAGGTCTACCGTCAATTTTAAGTAAAAAATACAATGTTATGGATATTAAAGAAAATAATACAACATAAAAATTTGGAAATAATAGTCATAATACAAGGAAAGTTCTTAACTAAAAACATAGTATGCAAAAATCATATGATAATTTTAACTGCATAACGGGAGTACATAATGAATCCAATGAGGTATTAATAAGAGTGAAATGTGTAAATAATAACATGTGAATCATATGTTCTGTAATAGGTATATGTTATATCATATCTCTTCAATATGAAATGGAATACAAAGTTCATAACAAAAATAATGTTCTTGAATAAATAGGAGAAAGAGAGGATCCCTTACAAAATATTAGCAGAGAAACGACTTAGGTAAATGCTATAATGAGGGGGGGATAGATGGTATATAATTTTTAGGAAATAAATTAGAAATTATATGTATCTTTATTAATTCTGGGTAACATAACCAACTGATATATAAAAGGATAATCAAAAATAAGGTTCTTGAATGGAAAAGAAGAGAGGTAAATCCATTACTAAATTTTATCATTGTAACAGATTAGGTAAATATAATAAAGTTAGAGTACAAATGATATATAATTATTATTACACCAATTTAAAATTATATTTACCCCTATAATTTCATGAAAACATAACCAATTGGGATTCAAAATGCTAAATACTCTGAAGGTGCTTAAATTGAAAAAAACAGAGGGAGGTCCCATACTAATTTTTTTTACAAAGTAAGGTCTTGGGTTAATGATATAATGAGAGGGTATGAATGATATATTATAGTTATTAAATCAATTGGATAGTATTTTTATCTTTTTAAATTCTGGGAAACATAACCAATTGAGATTTAAAAGGATAATTAAAAAGAAGGTTATTAAATGTAAAAGATGAGGGGGGAATCCGTTACTAAATTTCAGCATTGTATTTGCTTATGTAAATTCTATAATTAGCCGGAATAAATCATATATAATTGTTATTAAATAAATTATAATTATTTGGATCCTTATAAAGTCGTAAAATTATAACAAATTGAGATTCAAAAGGCTAAATTCAATGAATGTGCCTGAATTGAAAAGAAGAGACTGATGTCCCTTACCTAGATATGGTGATTCAAAAAACATGAGAAGAGATTATAGAGATCTTCGGCCACCTTGGGAGGTCTCTTGAGAGTGGAGGGAAGAATAATTAAGTGATAAAAGGTTTTTTGGTGATGATTAATGGTATCTTGTGTGGGTTTTTATTGTAAAAGAGAGGTGAGTTTTATATTATTTCTCAAATGTAGGTTTTGGACACTATACAATAAAATAATCAAAACCACAAACCTTACCATGAATTTTTCTCATGAGTTCTGAAGTAAATGACTTTTTTTAATTATTTTATAAGTTAAAGGACTTAAATAATTAAAATATTACACTTTTTGATGTAGATGTGATTTTTGTTCATAACGAAATGATTTTAAAACATTAAAATATATTATAGACTTTGGAGGATTAATAAAGGCTTCATAAACTTAGTTAAATTACCAAAAAAGAAATTATTTTCTGGTTTAAAAGTATATTTGGTTTTTCATATAATTTATATAATTTAAAAAATCACTTTTAGGTGATTTTCTTCTCATAATACACATCATATATTTAAACTGTATTTAACATTTTTCTGAAAATACGACTATCTCATAAAATTAAAAAAACATCAAAATTGGATAATAATATTGAAATAATGATTCAAAAAATAATATTTATTTTATGAAAATAATTATATATATATTTTAATTTTTACTCTTCAAAAAACTAAATTTTATTCAGAAATGTTGGTTTTTTTATAATAACGGTTTTCAAACCCTTAAAACAATTGCATTTGAATTCATAAAAAATTATATTTTTATAAATAATTAATAATAATTCCATAATTTTATTATTTTATCAAAATAAAATTTATTTTTAAAATTCATTAATTCATCAAAAATGAATATCTTAATTGAAATTTATTATCACACAAAAATACAATTCATGTCTTATCAAATCAAAATATAATTTTTATCCAAATAATTTCTTAATTATTTATAATGAAACAAAATAATAATAATTATATTAAAATTAAAGTATAAATATTCATACCGTTATTTATTCTTTGTTTCTTATCCCTAGTTTAATTATTTTTACCCTTAATTATCCTTCTTTCCTTTTACCATCGTAAAAAATATTTACTCCAGTTACAATTCATATTGTTATAAAATAACTCTGACTTTACTTCCAGATATGAATTATGATTATTAAATATATAGAATCTAATTTATCAATATAAATTCACATAAATGTAAGAATTTTATTTTATATAAAATCGGCAAGTGCAATAAAAAGCGGTTTTCTAAAAAATGAATTTTTCAAGGAAAGATGACTTTTCATTAACTCTTTAATTAACTATCATAATTTTATTAATTTCAATTCATAAATATAGATATAGAATCTAAAAAATTAATTTAAATTATTTCATATAAGGGTTTATTTGAATTAACTATGACATATAAACATTATGCATTAAAAAAATTCAGATAAATGTGTTTAAAGCCAAAAAAATAAACATTTTCTAAAGTCTAGTATAATGATTATTTAAATGTAATTAATTGTATTAAATAAAACTCAAAAATACTGATTATGAGTTTAAATAAAATTAAGATAAAAATATTACTTTTAAATTACTTAATTTATCAAAATAAATGACAGTTTACAAAAAATGTGTATTTTTCAGTATTCACTAAAAATGATAATTTCTGAAAATTCCCAAAATTTCACCTTAGGTTAATATTGATATAATGATTTAGAAAATGATTTTAGTTTTCTCAAATAAATTTTATAAATTAAATATAAATTAATTATTATAGTTATTTACGAAAGAAATCATTTTTAAGGAAAACATATTTTTGGAAAATAAAATGATATTACTAAAAGTTAAGTGATTATTTAATAATAATTTATAAATATATTTATTTTGAGATGTAAATTTATATATTTTATAAAAAAAAATTAATCATATTAGTAATCTAAAAATTTATGACCGTTATAATGATCTTGTTTAAAAAATCAAGATTCATTTGGGTTCAGTTTTTCATATCACATACATTATCGAACATAATTTTATCTTTTAAAAACTCAGGGCATTACATTCTTCACCACTAAAATAAATTGGGTCCTCACAATTTGAACTTTATCTTGGTAAAAAAAAATTTTATCCTTGAAATAATATTTATCGAAAACCCACATTGTAAAAAGGGTTATTGAAACATCCACTTGAAAAGAGAGAAATGGAAGTACGAAGGCCATCACATGACTAGGTTTACAAGTAGAAGAACATTAATGGGAGGTGAAAATATACACATGGAAGAATAAAAATAATTCCCAAAATACTAATAGAGAGTGATAGAGAACATGGTCACTATAAATTCATCGACAATCAAACCATAAATCTATGATGGGTGAAATGATCATTAATTCTTTAGAAATGATCATAATATGAAAACATTTTTTTCAATATTCATTTTCAAGAGTTATAGAATTTATTTACCAACTCTATAAGGAATAAAAGAAAACATACTTTATATAAAATTATATTTTCAAACATTAATCAATTTTTATTATTATATCATCCTTTATCTGAATGATGAATACTCAAGATGAATTTTTATATACCTAAATAACTAAAATAATCTTCTAATAGATCACATAATCAAATAAATAATAACATGTTATTCTTCCTATCATTACTAAATACAAAAATGGTTATAATAAAGTGATATAATAAATAAAATGAATAAAAATTAATTCAATTAAAAATCCCCAAAGTTTGAACATAGATAATTCAATATATAAATACCGAAATATCCAAAATAACACAAAAAACATCAACATTAAAGAATGTTTTAACATCAAAGATTGTCTCAAACCATTCTTATCACACCTTTATAAAAATAATACAATTATTCTCAAATTATAATTTATAATATACTTGATGGGTATATATACCTCAACCCAATAAAACATTTCCCAAAATGTCATTAATCAGCTCAGAATAAAAAAATTTGTTCCTACAAAACGTTTCCCAAAATATCCCTAATCATACTGAACTTTAGTCCCATTAATCTTCAAAAGTGGTATCAATTATTTTAAACATAATATTATACATAGACATATCATCCAAAGACTCTTTATTTTTATCCCTATATCAAACAAACATTAAGGGTTATAAAACCCTCGATCACGTGTTATTCAAATTACCACCTTATCACTAAATCACTTTTAAAGGTTATCAGTATCATTCAACATATGTTTCAAATCCTTAAAGAAAAACTACTCTAAAACAATCCTAATATTTTTATTGATTTTTATATCCATAATTTTATTTATATGGTACTTATAAGACATAATTATCAAATACAAATACTTAAACAATTTAATCCTTAACTATATTGATTTTCATATCATAGGTCCTTCACTAGACTAGGATTTGGACCTTGTATTAGATAATTGACTCAGATAGTGCTCATGTTCTCCAAACATAATATATTGAACAAAAAAGGGTGTCATATGATGTAATTTATTCACTTCCATCACACTCTTTATTTTTTATGACAATTAAATACTTTATGCCATATTTTTCCACACTTAAAAACCTTCAAGTTCCTTTGAGTAATTTCCCTTAGTGCCTCTTTATTTATTTTTTATATTTAAGAAATTGAATCTTCATTCCTTTATTACCTTTATCATATAAAATTCCCTGAGAAATATACCACATTTTCATTAATATAATTGTATATTAATCTATATTCTAGTTGTTATTTATTATTTTTAATAGCTGGTTTGGCATAATCGTAGGATGTCTTAATTGATCTCCCATTATTTTTGGAATCTCATTTGAGAATTATTCACATTTCCAATCACATTATTTTTTGACTAGGCACCTCATACTTCAAACAATTAACTATAATAAATAAAAAATTATGGATGATTAATTTTAAACTTTTAAACATAGAAATCGGTAGCTAGGAACATTAATGGGATAATTTATAAATGGAATCCATTTTCTTAACTAATGAATTTTCGAATAAATATAATTTTTTAATTATATATTTCCTAAAAAATACATTTATGGATATTTTTAATTCCTTTAATAATTGTTCATAACGATATTGTGAATTTACCAAAGAATATCCCCTAGGATCGTAAAACTGGTTGTGAAAAATGACTAATTGTGCACCAATTCTTGATCGAGTATAGCTCAATACAGTGTTTTCAGGTGTTACCCTTAGGTGGATATGTTCTAAAGACACATCCACTAGTACTATCCAGACAGGGATGTATATTCTTGGAAACCACTTACTATATACTTTACCTATAATTAAGGATGAATTAATATGTTTAGTGTTATCCCTAAATCTTCCTATAGTATTTTCAAATCCTAATCCCAAAAATGACTAGACATCCCTTTGTTACTAACTATGAAAAACCTATCCTTATTACACATTTATACATGATTTATTACATAAGAATACACATAATACAACCCCTAATATCAATATGTTTGGGTTCTTTGGATAATTAGATATATAACACAATAACCTGATTCATGGATGAAAACACATTATTGAAAACTTCATTAACATGTTTCTAAAATTCCACATGTTTTAAAACTTCATGGGATAAACTGGGGTTATATATAATAAAGGGTGAGGTATAAATCCCAATAAGGGAATAAACAAATCAAAACATGGAGAAAGATTTACGTGTTTGAAAGTAGGCATTTACATGGGACATAAAAGGGGTGAGAATCATAAACATGAAAAATGATGCATGATATAACATTATAACATAAAGAAAACAATGGAATGTGGAAACAACTGTAAGATCCCTGGTTTTGTAGTGGGTCAAAATCCTGACACTATTTGAATTTTTGATCTGTTTCTATGAAAACTTGGAAAATCTGGGAATTTCTATAAATTTCAAGATTACATGTCGTGTACTCCAAAGTACATGTCGTGTATGGGTTAGGCATGTACCGGTTGTGTGCTCGCAGATTACATGTCATGTAATGACCATGTAATATTTTCCTACTACATGGAGTGTAGTATTTCTAAACACACTTTGTATTCTAATTTCCATGTACCGGCTAAGTTCTAGCTATGTGTCGACCCGTGTGGAGCATCCAAGCAATGCGGATACCCTTGCTTAAGTCAAAGTATGGAAAAGGTAACTACATGGTGTGTAGTCCTTTATTCACATTGTGTACTTTTATTTTTATTTGATTAAATGAAAGTGCATCGTTTATTATTTCAGAAAAACTCCCCTTCTTCCCTAACTTTTGAACAGTCCGTTCCAAAAAACATGAAGAACATGCCTAGCCCTAGATTCTTCATCTAGAGTCCATTCTTCAATCCATCAGTGGTTGTGGGATCGCATCAAAAAGGCTAAAATTTTACACCCTATTTCGTTCTTGATTCCTTGAATCACACACTGCAAATTACATCCCAGCAGAGTTGTTAGGATTTTATAGAAAAGTAGATCTATAAAGATCAGCTTCGAACTGGATCTCGATAATGGATGTGCCTAGGTCTACGAGTCTTTGGTAGGTGGTGCATACTTTTCTTTTGTTTTCGTTTTCATTTGGGGTGGTGCGAACTTTGGCGTGTTTTTGGGTATTTTGAGAAAGACATTATTTTATCTTCTTTTTTCCTATCTAACTGAATATAAGACCCATGGGATGCCTTTGGGTGTGACTTTTTACTGTTTTGATTGAGTGAGGTCGGGCGAGGGTTCATTACTCATCGGGGAATTTTGGACGAGGGATGCCAAAATGGTTATAATTGAATTTTATTGTTTTAAACTGTTGATTATAGTTTATTGAACCTTGATATATCTTGTTAGAGGCTTTCAAGATATTATTGCTCGTATAGGACAACACATGGCGAGTGCAATTAAACTATTGAGTGTTTCTTGTATTTTTAAACTATTTCATTGTGATTAAATGTGTGATACATGTCATTGCATATTCTAGATCCCTTGGGTATGTGTTTGGTGTGTCCCAAATATTCTTAAGTGATGTTGATCAAAGGTTGGGTTTGACTCGGGTTACATTGGGTGGTTCTAACCATGGTATTGGGCATCATGGGCATCGGCTTGAGGTAGTGTGACTATCAGGTTGGGCATGGTCCAGGTTACTTGGATGGAAAGGCAATCGGACTTGAGAAACATATTCGGAGCGTAAATAGGTGTTCGAGATATTTTGTCTTGGGTACTATTTTGGTGATTACCTCTCACTTGTAACTTTGAGTAGTGTGCACACATAGAGATTCTATGATGAGGTGTTTTTGACCACTCATGTCGGTAGAGGCCCATGTTAGTTACGGTTTAGGTACTATTGGTTAGGGGTTCCTTCCATAGGAATTCATATGGAAGGTTAGGATCCTTTAGGGGATAACATTGAGGGTATTGGGTTAGGGGAAGAGGCTCGCCGTTATTTGAGGGATGACATCATTGTTCATCTTATTTCTTTATTTGAGGGAAAACATCACTATCCCTCCGGTTACATTATTTGAGGGCAGGCATCCTTGTCCCTCTGGTTACATATTTGAGGGAAGTTATCTCTGTTTCTCCTAGTTACTATTATTTTGGCATGCCTTCAGGACATCGGTACTTGAGACATGTCGTGTCAGGGGTCACATGGTGCCGGGTTACATAACAAAGATTCCGACGTTGTCCAAAGTAGGTGATTCTCCATGGTGGCTATTGAGCACCAGTGGAGTTTGTTTTTATTTTTTCATCGTACTATTTACTTATTTCCTTATAAATGTATGTATGCTTAAACACATATCTAAGGAATGCACCATTGGGTGGTATCCTACTGAGATTCGTCTCACACCTTGCACAGGCCCTTCGGGACGCCTGCAGAATTTATAGATTTTCGTGTAGGAAAGAGATCAGATTTAAGAGATGGATAGTTTTAGCTATCGCGTGAAGATGGTATGGACCTAGAGGTCTTTTCAAGCTAAGTTTAATATGTTTTTATTTCTTTTCAGTATCAACATGCTTATTTTTTTGTAGCTATAGTTGGTTATCCATTGGTTCCCTTTTATTTATGGATATGTATGAACTGTTTTGGATGCATGTTGTGTTTTTCAGTAGGAGTTACAGAAGATACTCAGCCTGCTGTTGTGATTACGTCTTGTTGTTGTTGTTTATATTTATTGCTTCTGCTATTTATTGCTATTGATTTTGTTTCTGATATGTGGGTCTGGTTCGAGTCTGCAGAGTATTATGATTTTTATATTATGCTCGGACCAGTACCGTTATCATCCTCTGAGAGGTTATAGCCTCCCCAATATACATATATGACCCTCACTTCTAGTCGGTAGCCTTTGGAATTCAGGGAGGTACGCCTAAGGTAGTAACACTCATCCCGTTTAGCATTGTTTGGGTGGCTGTTCGGGTCCGGGGTGTTACAAAAACTTTAAACATGTCATACTAAATGTAATTCAAGTTTAACAACAGATAAATCATAACATAATGTGATATTGATAACCACCCATGCACCATACATAGAAACTCATGAGACTAAAACATTACCCAATCCATTGGAACCCTATTTTTGAACACCCGTCATAATCATATCATGTACATGCAAAAGTGTTTATCATAGATCATATAACATAATAACATATTTAATAAAATTTAAACAAGCGATTAAGGGTTATTGGTTATGTACAAAAATTTCCCCAATCAATTAATTATATGTAAAACTCGGTGAATACCTTTTAGTGGAAATGTGTACGAGTATACACTTCCCAAATGTTCAGCATAAAAAATCACACTGACATTTCTACTGCATAATAATAGTACAAGATGATTCATAAAATTGTTTAATAATAGATAAATGAGCCTCTCATCACTTAATAGTACTAAGGATATTATGAGGTAAATGAAATAACATATTCCAACAAGAACATTTGGGAATTTGTAGGCATAATACAAAGAGGGTGACTTAATAAAAACATGGAATTGAAAAATCGTAGGATAATTTTAGAAATTTTATTACGGAAAATGAAGAATTGTGGGAGGTAATAATGAGAGTGAAAGGAGTCAATCATCAATGTTAAATCATAAGGTAATTAATAGGGATGTGTAAGATCATATTTCATCAAAATGAATTAGAAGAAAAAGTTCATTACATAAATAGAGTTCTTGAATACAGAGGAGAACGAGAGGATCTCTTAATAAATTTCGGCATAGAAACAGCTTAGTTAAGTGATATAATAAGAAATAATAAATGATCTCTAATTTTTGAATGTCAATTTTGAAGTATAGGTATCTTCAAAAAGTCATGGAAACATAAAAAATTGATATTCAAATGAAAAATTACCAAGAAGGTGGTTGAATGGAAAATAAGAGAGGGAGATGCCTTACTATTTTTTTCATATTAACAGCATATGTAAATTATATAATTAGAGAGGATAAATCATCATCCATTACTAATACATAAATTGGATATTACAGGGATCCTTAAAATTTTATTATAAAATAACCAATTGAGTTTCAAAGACTAAATACATTTAAGGTACTTGAATTAAAAAGAATAGGGAGAGGTCCCTTAATGAGAGGGGATAAATTATCTCTTATTGTGAGGAAGTCAATTAGATCATATACTTATCTTTAAAAAATCATGTAAATATAAACAATTTATATTAAAAAATTTAATTAAAAGGAATTTATTAAATGGAAAAGAAGAGAGGGAAATGCCTTAATAAATTTTACAATATTAACATCTTTGGTAAATAATATAATGAGAGTGGATAAATGGTATTTCTTGTTTAGTAAATACATTTTATATTATATGTATCCTTATAAAGTAATAAGAAAATAATTAATTGATATTAAAAATTCTTAATACAATGATGTTGCTTGAATTGAAAAGAAGAGAGAGAGGTCCCATACCTTGAGAGGGTGATTCCAAATGCATGGGAGGAGATTATTGAGATCTTTGGGGAGCCTTTGGAAGTTTCTAGAGATGGGAGGGTATATTTGGTACATTATAAATTTGTTTTTAGTGAAGATTAATGGTATGGTGGGTGTTTTTTATAGGGAAATAAATGGAAGTTCTTTATTATTTTCTACACATCGGTTTTGGATTCCATAAAATAAAATAATCAAAACCAAAAAAATTCCCATGGTTTTTTCCATATTTTCTAACCAGTAGGATTTTATTTAATTATTTTATATGAAAATTTTCAAAAATTATTAAAATATTACCCTTGGTGATGTGGAAGTGAGTCATGTTCCTAAAGAATTTATTTTAAAACCTTCAAATATACTACATACTTTTGAGGATTCAAAATTTAATTATAAAATTAATTAAATAACCTATAAATCACATTATTTTAAATGAAAAAATATATTTGGTCTTATATACCTTTTATATAATCTATCACATCACTTTTGGATCATTATGATGGTGTAATACACACCATATATGTATACTGTATTTTATTTTTACTTTAAAATACGACTCCCTTAGAAAAATATGAAAAATTTACAATTAGATATTTTTGAAATTTTGATTCAAAAAAAATATTTATTTTATATGAATAATTCTCTAATTATGTGAATTTTCACTTTTAAAACAAATAATAACATTTATTGTGAAATGATAGTTTTTTTGGAAATAACCGTTTTCAAACCCATATAACAATTACCTTTGACTTCATAAAAATTTATATTGTAATTTATAATTTATAAAAATTACATAATAGTATTATTTTATTAAAATATAATTTAGTTTGTAAATTCATTAATTCATCAAAAATAAATTTCATAATTGAAATTAATTATTTCAAAAAAATATAATTTATGTTTTATCGTATAGAAATTTAATTTTTATCTAAATCACTCTACAATTATTTATAAAGAAACATTAAAAAATACAATAATTATTATATTTAAATGAAATTATAAATATTTATACTATTATGGTTATATTTTTTCTATCCATTGTTAAATTATTTTTAGCCTTAATTAATAAATTTTCCTTTAACTATATTAATAAATATTTAATGGGGTTATTATTCATATTATCCAAAAATAAAATTATCCATAATACCTAATATTAATTATTGTGATTAAAAATCCATTTTAAAAAATCATTTCACATAGGTGTAATAATTTAATTTAATCTAAAACCTACATGTGTGATCGGAAGAGGCTTTCTGAAAAATGAAATTTTGAAGGAAATATGATTTTACATTAACTATATAACTAATAATCACCATTATATGAATTTAAATCCATAAATATAGTTATATAATATAAAATTTTCATTTAAATAATTCTAATTAGGGTTCATTTTAATGAATTATAATAGGTAAACATTATGCATTTTGATATAGTTTTTGCAAAAATGCGTTTTAATCCTAAAAATAAACTTATTCTAAAATCCAATATAAAGATTATTTAAATGTAATAGATAGGATTAAATATAAATAAAGAAAGATGATTTTACTTCTAAATCAAATTAAATTAATAATGATACATTTAAATCAATTAATTTATCAAAAAAATGATGGTTTTATAAAAAATGGTTATTTTAACTATTCTATAAAAAATTAATACTTTATAAAAAATGTCACCCTTATTTAATCTTGGTGTGATGATTTCAAAAATAATTTTAATTTTACAAAATAAGTTTTCTAAATTTCTTAGAAATCAATTGTAATATTTTTTAAAAATAAATAAATAAAAATTATTTTTGAAGAATTTTTTTAAAGAATAAAACAACATTACTAAAAATTGATTGATTACCTAAAAATATTTTATAAATATATTAATGTGGAGTATAAAGTTTTTATGTATTTCATAATATAGTCAATCGTATTGATACCCACAAACTTAATGGCTATGTTATAATGGTGATGATTAAATAATGATGGTTTGTTTGGGATCTGTGTTGTGTATCACACACGCTATTGAATATTATTTTACCTTTCTAAAACCCTAGAAATCAAATAAACTTTGCCTAAATAATATTTATTGTTAATAATAAAAACATTACCATCAAATATTGTAAAATAACTGATGCTATCTTTTCCATTCCCATAATTCATTATTGTTTTATTTAAAATAAGACATAAAATTATATTTGAAACATATCAAGCTATATTAATAGATTAGTCCCAAAATAATTTATGTGTTTTAAATTAATTTAACATATTTATAAAAAATTCATATAAATTCCTTTTTTTATTTTAAACTATAATATTTTATTGTGGTGTTCAATGAGGAAAAAATTAATGAAAATAAACTTTTTCTTCACAAAACCTTTCTAATTATAGATTTAGATATTCAAATCACCTATTAATTATGATAGATAGAATTAAATAACCTTTTAAAATTTTAACCAATTTATAATAATAAAGAAAGTTTAATAAAGTTTCACTTTTATGTGAAAGGACATCGACCCATTGAAATATAATTAAATCATTAACAATAAATAACATATATGTTTCCACCCAAACATTATATTTGTAGAGGTCTGAATAAGTTAAGATGAATATTTTTAAGGAGTCTTATTGTTTGAAATTCCTTGATAGATGTAAAAGTTTGTATGTGTTATTTCCCTTCAAGTATGAATCAAAATTTTGATTGTTATATAGTTTTAAATCGAGAAAATATGGAAATTTTCTATGTTTGGAAAACTTGTTTAGTAGTATAAAACCCGAATGATCATGTTTCCAATGAAAAAGAATATTTTTTAACTGTATAGTATTTAAATAACAAAAATATCATCCATTTCATCAAAATTAATTGAATAAAATCTTGTCTTATCATTTATCATAAAGAAAAACATTTTCATCATTATAAAAAATGGAATTGTCAATTTATACTTTAAATAAAATACCATCACCACAAAAATATGAAACAGATATATGATTATGGTTAAATACTTCAAAATATTTAACTTCATAGACAAGAACATATTTATAAATACTAATTTCGCCAAATTCCATTTCAATACCATTTGAGTTGTCACTAAATGACACTTTACCTCCATCACATATACTGAATGATAAAAAGGTTGATGCATATCCTATCATTTTCATGGATCATCCACTATCCATATACTAAGTCTCATTGTTGATAGTTCAAAATCATATTTTCTATAAAAAAATATTTATGAAAATTTTTGTAACCATATAAATTTCGGTACAACCTTGTAAAAAATGAATTTTAGGGAACCTAGAAAGATTTAAATATCTATTAAAAGTTAATATTGAAGATAAATATTTTGAAATAATTTTTTTATGTCTAAAATATTGTGTAAATTTTAAATATAATTCACTTGCATAAAGACCTTACATCCTACAACTAAAAAATGTAATAGTAAATGAACTTACTTTAAAATTGTTAACAAAAAAAGGTTTTACACATTTTGTGTAATTGTTGATCATGTCCAAGTCTGTTATTATTTATATTAATTACTTTCATAGAGATAATTTTATCATGGATTTATATACAATTAATAAATGTGGACTTATATTTCTTTAAACATTCAATCTTTTACTTTCATCAATCATTTAAATTTTGAGTATTGAAAAATTCATGACAAAATAATTTAAACTTCCTTACTTTTAATTCCTTGTTCTTATAAAATAATCTTTGCACTTTTCATTTTCTTATTTATGTTTCATATTATATTGAGAATAAATATTTTTGTCATTAAAATTCTTATTATTATTTTATTTCAAATCATTATATATATAATAATTACTAATAATATCACTATGTAGTCTTTGAATCTCATCATATATATCATCTACAACTGCTTTTTCAGAATCATATTCTATAGAATCATAATTAAAATGAAAATCCAAATATAAAGATTCTATAAGACAGAATATGGGTTATTCTTTTTATGTTTTTGATTCTTCACTAGAACATGAATCAATTGTATAACTCCAACCATCTGTAAAATATCTATTTTAATTTTTATTTTCCCTCTTGTTATTTATTTTATTCTTGATCCTTGGATATTCATGATTGGTATGAACTTTCCTTTCGAATTCATAAAAAATTAAATATAGAGAATCATTATAATAAATATTACTATTTCCTTTCCCATTATGACTATATCTTGGATAATACCTATCACGAACCTACCCGGGTCGACCCTGAACCGGTCACCCGAGCTAGTCTGCGCCATGGCCCAAGGAGCGTTCCCAATCCCCTTAGGATGGAAACTAGTGTCGGGCATCGAAAATTAATTGTTGGTAATGTTTTCCCGTAAAGAAAGATAAAAAACTAAACAAGAATAAACAAAATGATAAAACTGAACTCTTGAAAGAGAAAATAAATAAACAAAACAGGTCAACATACCTCAATGTGACACTATAGGTCACTACCCAACCAAAGGCCGACCTTGATCCAATAATGAGAAACTAAACCAATAAAACTTGAGAAAAGTAAATCTGAAAATAAAATTATAAAATAGGAATGAGCATTAAAAATTCTCATTAGGGTTTCCAAGATAAACCATAGAATCTAATGTCTCCTTTCCTAAAACAATCCACTAACACAAGTTTGAAATAAAAAAATAAAAGTAAGGATTTCACATTTTAAAATAAGACACAAGTTTTTCTCATTTAAAAATCCAACACATAAGAAATACAATTTCAAAAATCAGTTATCATTTTATAAACTAAACTCGAAACAAAGTATACCAAAACAAGGATAAAGTTGAACATGTAAACAATGCAAGCTGGAAATAAAATTGGAAAACAGAACAGGTAAACAATGAATGTTGTAAATGAAATGGTATAATGGAAAATAAACAGAAAATAATAAAATCCAATAACCATGGGTGATCTTAAACATACCTAGAATACCCCTAGATGTACTCAATTTTAGAACCACCTGTCGGCGTATGGTGAGGCTCCTATGTCTATAACCAACTGGCTGCCCTATAACTGACCAATCCAGTTGCCTAACAACCAATCCAGGGGTACCAATCCTTCAAATTAGGGATGATTGGCAATTTTCCCTCAATCATATAAAATATTCCCAAGACCCCGTGGTGGATATAATAATACTATGTAAGTAGGAAAGCCCTAACACATGTGACTCATCTTACCGCACTTTCCTTCCCCAAACACAAACGCTTCTTATTCATTCTCCCAAAAAGGGTTACCCTAGGTGGAGCACACCCATATACACATTCAATCGTTTCAAATTAACAAAGTTCCAACTGAACTGTCACACCATTTTACATTTAAAACATTTCATAAAATGTTTAATGTTTCCAATCGGGGATACAGATTTTCCAAAGCACATTCTCCTTTAAAATTCAGTACAAACATTACCCTTGGGTTAAAAGTTCCAAACAAGCCTTTAACTCATCATGTCTAAAAATATTACCCAAAACATTACACACACACACCAATTTTTCATTTACAAATCCAAATGGGCATATTATTAATGATTTAATTTCAAACCATTCCAGAAATCACACAAAGAACCCAAAGTCATTTAGAAAGAAAGAATCATTTTCACAAAATTAGCACTCCCTTTCAAATAAAACAAAAACACAAACGCACACCAAAACACTTTGCACTAATGATTCACATGTCAAACATCATTTAATAAATCATTCCCTCATTCCATAAAACATATCAAAAGAACCAAAAAAATATTTACATCATGATCTCACAATGTTCACATGTGAATTGCATTTTAAAATAAAATGCATACCCAAACGCATAAGAAAACTACTTTCGCACCTTTCAAAAACTAACTCGCACCACTTGAACGACAAGAAAGAACCATTTTCATAATTTAATAAAACACTTTAATCATTAAATAAACTAATATGATAAATCATTAAACAATTTTAAGAAGAATCTCATAGCCAAAAACACAA
Organism: Viscum album; assembly: GCA_963277665.1. NCBI lineage: Eukaryota > Viridiplantae > Streptophyta > Magnoliopsida > Santalales > Viscaceae > Viscum > Viscum album. The sequence continues at coordinate 1,878,509,909 of OY728165.1, read as the reverse complement.
AAACTCACTCAAATATTCATTTTTGACTAAATACACATTGACGCCATGTCAAATAACATTTTGAATTCCTTTAATAGTTAAATGCACTAATCTCACAATTCATAAAATCAATATAAAGTGACACACTATAGTTTCTTATCAAATAATGCACTTTATATCACATGATGTGCTACAAAAATTAGTCAATGCATATTAAACCTCGTTGAAAGGTGAGTTCACATCCAACAATTAAATTATAGAACATGATAAACCAGTTAAACAGGTAAAAAGTTTCATCAAATAATATTTATATAAAGAAACACCTACACATAATCAAAGACTTATTCCAAAACTATTTTAAACAATTTTAACTAACAAAAAATTATTACAACAAATTAGGAACTATACTTATGGAGATGAAAAAGATATTTCAAAAAATATGTAGAACACACATCTGTCATGAGTTTTGTGAGAATGGAAAAATTTGGAAAAACGCATACCTCAAAGAAAGAGCGGACGCAACGACACATCAGTGGGAGGAAAAGCAGGGCACCGCAGATTAACTGCACACCTAAAACAATGAGAAAAACTCACAGAACCCAACTCAGGATTTTAGAATTTAACCAAAACATATAACACCAAATATGGAATAATAATAATAATAATACAAATGATAATAATAATAATAATAATATAAAGAATAACAATTATAATTATAATAATGTAAACAATAATAATAGTAATAATAATAATAATACATCAATAATAAAAAAAATATACATATAAAATAATGACAATAAAAATAATAATATCGAAAACAAAAACAATAACAATAAAAAAAATAAAAAAAATATTAACAATAATAACACCTTAGTAATATTAATATTATTAATTAAATAATAATATTATTATTATTACACTTTAAACATTTAACCCACTTTATCTACATAAAAATTTATTTATTTTAATCATTAGACATTTGCGCAGGCACCTGGGCTAACGATGCGGCTACCACCCACTATGTGGTGACCCCACATGGGCCTGAAAACCATTAACAATATTAAACGACAAAAATTTTAAGTCGGGACCCAGCCCAAACCTTGATGGGAGAACCCAAAGCCATGAAATAATAAAATAAAAATTAATTAAAAATTAGGGGTGTGACAATTCTTTCTACCACAGACACTTTGTTCACCCATAAAGTCGCCTAGTTGAATGATAGGTAAAACCAAAATCCATGCCTAATTGAAACGAAAAGAAAACACAATTCAACAGAACAAGAGAACACAAGAGGGTTATCCCCACCACAAGAACTAAATTTATGTGGAGAATTAATAACCAAACGTACCATCCTGGGTGGAAGGGGGGACATGATAACTCCCAACCAAATCAAACTAACTTCTATAGCACGAGCGAACAATGCCTCCAATGAAACATGCAACTCTCAACCCAAACCAAAACCTACAACACAACAGAAAGTCCTTTGAGAAAAACTTAAACCCAAGCATTGAACCCAATCATAACTATAAAAACAGATTCCTCTACAAAAACTTATATATCTAAAAAAATATAGCTAAACTGAGACTAACTGATATAAGGGTCAATCCCACTTTTATGAAAAATGCATGATCCAAAAAACTATAATTGGACAAAAAAAACTATTTGGATTATAATATAATATGCTTGTCATAACTCCACGACAAAACAAATTACTTACAATAACTTCATGACTTTAACAGCAGAGAAACAAGAACGAAAAGACTTGAAATGTTCCACTGCCAACACGGAACAAAAAACCTGAACCATAGCTCCACACCCCTGGAAACTCCTGGCTATACGCAAGCATCCCCCAAGATGTGTGGATGGGGATTTGATGGCTGACGCATCTCCTAACTCAAAGTCAGGCATTGTAATTCCTCTGGTTACATCATCTTCCTCAGGAGGTGTTTCATGTAAAACTTTTCCATGTGACCTAGATAGCCCCAATGATGACACGTCTTCGGAGGGATGAAACATAACGACTTCACATTCCTGAACCAGCCACATTGGTGGCACACCACTGATCTTTCTAACGAACTAGAAGTTGGAACCACTGAATGACTTTACATGCCCGAGCCAGTCTGCGTCGTGGCCTAGGGGGCGTTCCCAATCCTCACATGTTGGCAATTAGTGACGGGCATCAAAAATTAACCACTGGGAATGATTTGTCCCATGAAAAAAGATAAAATTATAAACAAGAATAAAAAATAATAAAACTAAAATCGAGCAATAGAAAAGAAATAAACATAACAGCTCAACATACCTCTATGTGACACTCTAGGGCACCACCCAACAAAAGAATGACCATGCTCCAATAATGAGAAACTCATCCAAGAATACCTAAGCAAAGGAAACATGAAACTAAAATAATAAAATAGGCATGAGCATTAAAAATGCTCAGTAGGTTTCCAAGATAAACCATAGATTTCGATGTCTCCTTTCCCAAAATAATCCACTAACACAAGTTTGAAATATAAATATAAAAGTACGTTTTTAAAATTTTAAAATAATCAACAGGTTTCTCTCATTTAAAAATCCAACACATAAAAAATACCATTTCCAAAATCATTTTTCATTTTATAAACTAATCCCAAAACAAAGTATACCAATGCTGGGCTAAAGTAGAACAGGTAAACAATGCAAGATGGAAATAAACTATTAAAAATAAAACAGGTAAACAATGAAATCTAAAAATAAACTAGTATAAAGGAAAGTAAACAAGAAATAAAAAAATATTCCAGTAACCATGGGTGATATTAAACATCTTTAGAATACCCCTAGATATACTCGGTTTTGGAACCACCAATCATCATATGGTGAATCTCCTATGTCTATCACCAACTAGCCTCCCTATAACTGACTAATCCTGTGGAAAAGCTTTTCTGTCCTAACAAACAATCCAGGGGGTACCAACCCCTCTAATTGAGGTTGATCAGAAACCGTAACTCAATCATCTAAAAGATTCCTAAGAACCAATGGTGGTTATAATAATACGATGTAAGTTGGAATTCCCTCCCATGCATGACTCATCTCACTGCACTTTCCTTCCCAAAACACAGACGCTTCTTATTCATTCACCCATAAAGGGTTACCCTAGACAAGAGTTCCCCCAAATAAACATTCAATAATTTCACATTAACAAAGTTCCAACCAGGTCGTCACACCATTTAACATTTAGACAATTTCATATAATGTTCAAATTTTCTAATCAGGTATACACTTCTTCCAAAGAACAGTCTCCTTTAAAAGTTAGTAAAAACATTACCCTTAGGATAAAAGTGCCAAACGAGCCTTTAACTCAACATGTCTAATAGTATTACCCAAAAAATTACACAAACACCACTTTTTCGTTTACAAATCCAAACATTCATACGCTTATAGACTTTATTTCAAACCATTTTAGAAATTACACAAAGAACCCAAAGTCATTTAGAAAGCATTAATTATTTTCAAACAATAAGCACTCCATTTCAAATAAAACCCCAAAGCACACCAAAACACTTTGAAATAATGATTCACATGTCAAACATCATTTAATAAATCATTTTCTTGTTTCGTAAAACATTTCAAAAGGACCAAACAAAGACTTACATCGTTATCTCACCAAATTGACATGTGAATTCCATTTTAAAATAAAATGCATACCCAAATGCTTAAGAAAACTACTTTCACACCTTTCAAAAACTAACTGTCACCACTTGAAAGACCAAAATAACAATTTTCATTATTAAAGAAAACATGTTCACCATTAACTAAACTATTATAAAAAATCAGTAAACAATTTTAAGAAGAAACCCATTGCCTAAAACACAAAATCTCACCCAAATATTCTTTTGGGACTTAATACACATCAATTCCACACCAAAACAAATTTTTCAATCCTTGCACAGTTAAATACACTAATCACATAGTTCATAAAAACACTAGAAAGTGAAACACTATAGGTTTTTATTAATGAACACACTTCATATCACATGACGTGCTACAAAAATTAGTCAATGCATTTTAAACCTACTTGAAAGGTGAGTTCTCACCAAAAAATTTAATTATAGACCATGCTAAACCAGTTAAATAGGTAAAAAGGTCCATCAAATAATATTTATATATGGAAACACCTAAACAAAATCAATGTCTGATTATATAACTATTTTAAACAATTTCAACAAACACAAATACATTGAAAAAAATTAGGTATTATACTTAGGGAGATAAAAAGATATTTCAAAAAATATTTAAAACACACAAGCTTCATGAGTTGTGTGGGAAAGGAAAAATTTCGAAAAATGCCTACTTCAAAGAAAGAGAGGATTCAATGACATTTTAGCAGGAGGAATAACAACACCCCACTGATTAACCGCACACCTAAAACAAGGTGAAAAATGTGCGGAACCCAACTCACGATATTATAATTTAACCAAAACAAATAACACCAAATAAGGAATAATAATAATAATAATAATACAAATAATAATAATAATAATATAAAGAATAACAATTATAATTACAATAATATAAACAATAATAATAGTAATAATAATAATACAATACTAATAGAAATAATATATATATATATATATAATAATGATAATAAAAATAATAATAATGACAACAACAACAATAAAAATAAAAATAATAAAAACAATAAAAATAACAATAATAACACCTTAGTAATATTAATATTATTAATTAAATAATACCATTATTATTATAATTTAAACATTTAACCCACTTTATTTACATAAAAATTTATTTATTTTAATTGCTAGATAATTGTGCAGGCACTCAGGCTAACGATGTGGCTACCGCCCATTGTGCGGTGACCGCACACAGGTCCAAAACCCACAAAAAATATTAAACAACAAAAATTTTTACTCGGGACCTAGCCAGACCTTTGCATGAGAACCCGAAGCCACGAAATAATAAAATAAAAAGAAATTAAAAAGTCAGGGTGTGATAATACCATCTATTCCTTAAATAAGAGCCATTATTTATTTTATGTGTTCCTTTTTATAATTGAGTAAAATCAACTCTTTCACATCCCTATAACTTGAAATCATATTAGTAAGAAGTAACATTTTCTAGGTTTCTAATTGGTTTATTAACACTCAATCATAACATTGTGAGTGATTATAAACCACAAAATTAGGATTTAGATGCTTTTATCAACTAAGAAATGGAAATGGATAATATGATGTGTATCTTACACCAAATTCATAGAATTTTGTTATCACTAATCAAAAACCGTCAATTGGGATTTATCAATATCAAAAAAGTGGAAATTGAAGGGATCCCACCCAAAGAGGTATCCAAATAGATTTCACGTCATATATGTAAGACTCTCCAAACAACATAATGTTATGACATCTCACAATGAGTAGGAGGAAGAACAAAGATATAATCGGGTTTGGGGGTGTTTGGCATATCTTGAAGCATTCACACACGCTTTACAGTCACATGGAAATAAAATATTTATAAATACCTTAAGGAAAATACTTGAGTGTTCACATATTAACACATGTGTTATGATTCATGAGTTAATACCTCAATCAATGCATGCATGGTATGTATTAATATCACATAGTATTACATCTCATGAAATGATTCCTTTTAATGGAAGCTTTAACATCAATAAAATGATCATTGTTGATTGAAACTTATGCATATCTTATAACCATAATATGCTAGTTCCAATGTAATATTAATCCTTCTCTTATGAATAAGTTGGTTCCAATGTATATTTAGGATACACTTGATATTGTGTAGGTGACAATGTAATCTCAACACCAATTCTTCCAAAATACATCACATGTAATATTGGATTTACAGTACATTACGTCAATAATCCATTTTTATTAAACCCTAAAAGAATTTGTGTAATTTAACCTTATATCACATCACAAGCAATCACTTATAATATTATATCAAAACCTCTATTTGTATATATTCAAATCACTTTTGAAAATTTATCATTGAACTCAATTTATATTACATCATTTGTAATTCCTTGTAAAACCCCCTCCAAAACTACTCTTGAATAACTTTAAAATAATTTTAAGGAAGCTTTCTGAGTCAAAGTAAATCCCTATTTATTCAACCAGAATGTGTAACCACACATAAAATGATATAATTCACAACAAATATGAATCATTTTACTCATTAAATGTAAAAAAATACTAGCCTTTAGAAAATAATCGATACTACTCTGGGTATAAATTTATACTTCATTATCTCAGTCAAACTCATGTATCCCAATATATGTGTTCACGAGTCACATCACATGATAGCATGCACTCTCAAAATCTCCAATTCTCTAAGACATCAAGTGACCATGGGACCCAATGTATGTCAATCTCATATACTCAACTCATACATTCTTAATTATCTATGTATATAATGACCAATTCAGTTAATACATCACACATCATTCACCTCTGTGGGTGAGAACATCACATGTCCCTTATCGAAATAGATAAGAAAAATATTTTTACAATCAAGGTGTAGTTATATATTCATAATTATATCTTAATTGAGGTCTTATATGACATAATCATCATAGGAGAAAAAAAATCCAATCTTAGTATAACATCAACAAATAACATGATCAATAACATACCCAACCAACCTCGTATTATCTAAGTGGATTTTGACTAATATAATATGGTTATCAAAGTATGTAGGTTCTCATACAAGGTACCTCACTGTCCATAGTAAGTAGGGACCTGATATGATAAATTCACCCCTAGTATACCAAAGATATCGTGTATGAAACTCCATGTGCTATACTTAATGGATCATCCAACACACACAAAGAAACATTTCCTTTATTTAGTTCCTTTTGATTGATTTTTCATATCTATATATGAGAACACTATTCGTTATAACCTAAACATTTCAACATAACCAATAATAATTCTGGATGAACATCAATTATGGATAACTCAAAGATATAATTTGAGTGGTCAATTATAATTACACTTAAAAAATTTATATCTATGTATAAATTTTTTCATTCAATGTGAAATAATGAAAAAATGGATATGATATATATATATATATAATTCATATATAATCATTCAAGAACACTTTATAAAACTGAACATAATCACCTATCAATAATAGTAAATATGATTAACTACTGAATCATAAATATGGTTATTGCACTTTCAAGGTTTTGGTTAGATCATTATATCTATATATAATTCTTTTTACATCTATATGTGGCCACCTAATTAAACTATCCCACTAAAATCTTTAGTGAGTAAAATCTATGAAGAAATAATGTTTAAATAATTGTGATATTAAGGAAAAAATTCAAAATGTTCTACTCTTTGAAAATATTCAAACTCCTTACCTCCATAATTAAATATGTTGTGATGTCAATTTTTTTCAACTTAGAACTCCTTCTATGTTTAACATTACCATATATAAAACCATTTACATCAAAAAAAATTAAACAAAACAACAAAACTATTTACATTATTATTTACCAGAACATCATAAACTCCTTTAGGATAATGTGCCATTTAATTTTTATGGTAAATAAATATAAATATTTTCATTTTTTATTTACCAAAAAATTTACTGAACTCTTTAGAATATTAAATGTAAATCAATATAACTTTATTATGATATAACCTTTTATTTGTTAAATATAGCTTCTCAAATATTAAACAAACTCCCACTAAAATCTTATATACTTTATTATTTTTATAATATCTTACGAAGATACAAAAACTACTTTTGTTTAGTAAATAACACTTCTTTCATTTTATTATTAGAATTTAACTATTAAACTAATATTTCACTTCACAATTTTATTCTACGTGTTTGAAGAATTTATCTGGGAAATAATAATTTTTTAAAAAATATTCCACTAATGGTTGGAAGTATCATCTTCCCTCATATTTCAAAACATATCTATATAATCACTTTATCCTAATATTATACTTAGGTTATTTATACAATATAATGAATCATAAAACATATGTATTCATTTAATTATATTTTCATATATTCAACAAAACATTATTAATGAAAACATTACTTATCATATATAGGAAATGATATAAATATAAACATACTTTACTTTGATTTATCTAATCATGATACATTCCTTTACATTCAAATAATTTATATAAATACTTATCGTTTCATCACTATAATGAAAACTATAATATCTATCAATTATTCCATTTATTTTTAATTCATGTATATTTACAACATTTTTAAAGTATACATTCAATATCACTTACCCTTAATGATTACAAATTAAATTTGATACCATGGACAAATGACATGGACTTTCCTTGGTGGTTCTGAAACCCTTTGAGTATATCAAGTAAATCCATTAGATTAAGCCACTATACATTCATGATAACTCATTTAGGATTCAATGACCCATAGGCTTCTGGAAGAAAAATTATTGGAATCTCTGAATAACATTTCTTCTTCTTTTTTGAACAATTACACACTTATACTGCAAACATGGATCAAAAACCAAGAAATCATATACCAAGTTCATCTATTCTAAAGACATTGATAATATTATGAAAATATTTATAGAACTCATTCATATAGTCATATATTTTCCATCAATAACAATAAGATAGATTCTTTAACCAAAACATGCCTTATAACACTTCTTCAGTATTTTTAAGTTATTAGCATACTTAATCATATTGAGTATATGAGTGAAGAAAATTGTTATTTTTCCTAAAATTATATTTAAACCTTTAGTAAATTATTCTATTCTAGACATAAGTATCTTAATTGACCTATTAAACAAATTCAACACTTTTTTACTATGTAAGGTGTTTCTCTAACTCATATAATTTTTTTCTAACGAACGTTTCTTAAGTAACAAGCCATAAGAGTTTATTACATTAATATTAAAAATTTTATGGATTTATCCTAAGGTTAGGATTTATGAGGATATCTATTTTTATATAAAAAATCATTTATATTTTTAGTATCATCTTTAATTTCCATTTAATAAAAATTATTTATTAAATAGTCTCCCACTAAAATGATGACCCCTTTAGAATCACATCATTTCAATTTGTGGGAAAAGATCTACATTTTACCATATAATAAGTATGGTTTATAATTAATCTTACCACAAATATATAAAGGTAAGATATGTTCATAGTAATATCATAAATGAATCTTGGATAGTCAAGTGGAAGACTCTTTTCCTAATCCATCATATGGAAAAACCCGTCTTTATTTTTCTATTATCCTAACCATTAGGGTCTCCCATTTAATTGAAACCCAAAGAAAGAAATGGGATATCAAAAGTTAATCTATGGTAAACCTTATTTGGTAAAACCTAACCAAGGATGATGTAATTCCACCTATTAATTTTCAACCTTATGAAATGTAATTTTACTGCAACCTAATTTGGAAAAACCTACTCAGTTTGATGTTCAGGGTCTTGAAACATTTCACATTAAAATGAATCTAACACTTATTAATTAATGGGGATATAATATCACCATATTATCTAATGTAATTCTCTTTAAGTATACATAATTCTAGTAATTAATTTTTTTTTGAAATTTTATTCCTACCTCCAAACAAATATGTTCAATCCATATTAATGTGTAACCCATTATAGAACTCATGGTTTGTGTTACTCACCCCAAAACAGAAGTCAAATATATTGATAAATATAAAAATGTAACCTATAAATAATGTACATGAACATATCATGAAAATGTTTAGAATTATATGATATTTAGAATCTCCTCATGAGTAATCCTAGAGAAATAGAGATACATTCCCCACCCTTCTACAAAAAGGAATAAGCCTCCAAAATAGTGGGAATTCTATAACACAAATACCATCTTCCAATTGATACTATACTCAAGTTAGAATCCAATTCATCATAAATCTAGCATATAATATGCATAAAATATATTAAAAAACTGATTTAACGATAATAAATTTATTTATAAACAAAATAATTTTAGGTAGAAACTAAATCTTTTGATATACGTGGCTTATAACTATTTAGATGCATATATTATAATTACAAGAATTGTTATAACAGTTAAACTAAATCATACACATATCCATAATATATATAATTTTTAACTATAAATAAATAATTAAATAAATAAAAATTAAATAAATGATCCTTTAATATATTTGAAAATGATAAAAATATTTATGAAAAAATCATAAAAAAAATCAAAATATAAATACTAAATAATTTTTATCATTACATTACTGAAATTCTATATTTTTTAATATAAAAATATTATATTCATTTTGTTATTAGAAATTTTCAAATTATTCATTATATGGAATTTATCTTTAAATATATTGTTTTAATTAAATTATAAACACTTTATAATCAAATTTTTATTATGTAATTATTTTACTTATAGGGCCCCAAGTCATATTGACCATTGGGAGGGTAGTGAATTAGTGGTATTCATTTTGTGAATTCATTTATTTTGATTTAAAACTTATAAACGTGTTAAGGTTCTCAATCCACTCACTAATATCTCACAGTCTCACATTTTATAAATAAATGATAAGAGATATCATATCACATAGATTTTAAAATTTTCCGTTTATGTACCTAAACGTTATTATGTTGGTTATCACCCCCAGTGGATTCTTCACTATAATATCATTACCAATTACAATGGATGATGTAAGTCATATTCTATCTTAACTACCGACTCCATAGAGGACGATATTCAAATTGATTCACACAGTGTTACCAAAGGCCACAAAGGCCTTCACACTCTTGGGTCACAAAAGAGTATCTTTATATTACTTCTCACAGTTTTACAAGACTCCACACTGTCCTTATACTCCAAATTCCACACAAGAGGTTCTTTATACTACATCACACATCCTCCTTCCTTCATCATGGTTTTATCCACTATAGGGTGCTATTTTTATCCTCCTACATGAAATTTATGGATTTGAATTTCTCATATACATACTCAATTTACCTCAATATCCATTGATTGTGTCTTCTGGTCTTTCTCATCAATTTTTATCACCTATATATGATTAGTGACCTTAGTGAAAAAAAATCAATAAATTATTCCTTCAGGCTGATGAAGTCCGAAACTCACTATAATGTGTGCAAGTGGTACACACAACTTCTTGTTATATTTTTATTCATGAAAAAATATTGCACAATTCTATCCACTATCTTCTTGAATTATAAAATCAATCTAAAAAAGTGAACTTCATGCATCCATGATGTAATGCATAGTTCATATTTTAAACCCTAGGATGCCTCATTAATTTATATTATAGTTTTCTTTTATTTTAATTTTTTAGTTTTTTATTATCTTCTCAATTGATTATTTATTCACATATGCATGCATTTTTGTATCCATGTATAATATTTTCTCCTTGAATCATGTACACTCATCTTTCACATGATAGTAAATATTTGATATATTGTATCTTCTTTACCTTCAATTCCTTTATTGAAGGGAAAGTGGTTTCTGAATCCATGTTTTGTAATGGTAAGAATCTTTATGTAAGGGTAAGTACCTTCTAGTAAGGGTGATAATATATGTGTAATCCAAGGAGCTTCAAAATAACAAGGAATGTTTTTTTTTGTAACTCTTATTCATAAAATACCAGAATTGTGAACAACAAAAGTGACATATTATGGGATATAGTCCCCCATGCACAAGAGAGTCACATGAGATATTATTCTTCATACAAGAAGAAATATTCATGGAACCTTCTTCCCCTCATGTAGTGGAAACACATAGATGATTGTTTTCACTCTGAAGAAGAGAGATCACACAAATACAAATGGTAGTAGCCTTCATATGGCTAAATGGATAAATATTTATAGGCCTCAAAAACCACCTTTTATCCAAATTTTAAATAATTCAAATTCCCTATTTTTTATTTCATGTCAATTATGATTTTAATATCACTAAAGATTCAACATTTGAGAAATATCCACACGAGTATCCTTGGTTTTAATACCATTCGATGCCAAGAAAGGTGGCATATATCTTCACATAGTCCTAAAATAAATGAACGAATAATCAATGTGTAAGGGCAACTCACCCAATCTTCATAATCCTTTTGTGAAGGTAATGTGGTCCCATCATAAGGTTAAATTGTGTATATATCAGTACACTCATATTGGTCCATGTGAGGAACTGAAGAGAGGGTGAATTGAGTTACCAATAAAATTATTTAGTTAAAAAAAGTTAAAATAAAATCCCTCAATTGAAAATAAAATCCCCAAGTGAATTTAATATGTAGTTTAATATAATTTTAATCTTTTAAAATATTCCTAAAATCATGATTATTTCTCAATTAAAAACAATATAAATATTAATCTAACTTTTTAAATCAATTTACTCAATAAAATACTTATATGAACTCTAGTTAAGATAAACTCTACATGTTTTGGGTTTTTTTATAGTTTAAAACATATTAATTTTAATGATTTAAATTGAAAGAAAACAAAACACATAGCAGAATTAAAACAAGAGGTTCAGTCTCATGAAGAGACATAATCCCGTCCACTTCTTAACCACTTGCTGTAAAAAAGATTACATAAATATAATATTGATCCACAACTTGTACCACATATAAACAATATCTAACTAGCTATCTAGGATCCCATGAACCTCTTCCACAATAACGGTGGGAATTAAACAAACATAGGCCACACATGGACCTATTCTTTAAACATTATGTGTAAACAGATTCAAATATAGTTTAAAATATATCTTGTGCCTTATAGTCATATCAAATGAACCATTTTTAATGAATAAACAGGGTAAACCACATAATACTCAAGTATAAAAATTCCACTAAGAAGAAAGAGAATGTCGTAAGAGTATAGAAATGGAATTGCAATATAATCTAAAATTCTTCAAAGGTGTGAGACTCCTCGGATATATCCTGGAAGGATCTTGGGAAAGTTCTCAAAAAAATATAGTGAAAAATAGAATCATAATATCTTTTTCTCTGAAATTAGGAAATGATTTTTATGTTCTGTATACTTCACTTTTCAAAAGTCGAAACATATATATGAATAGTCTGTATAGGATCTTGATAGATAATTTTATTTTATTTTGAATGTAATGAAAACATAAATCTAACACAAAACACACTCTTTTTTGCAAACAAAAGAATCCACTTTTTAAGAATAATAATTTGGATCTACTAAATCCTCATACAAACCTCCTAAAAAACATTTAATGATCCCTAAAATATATAATAATAATCATTCTAATAATCGTCATCATTAAATTGAATGATATATCTGTTAGAATAATTTAATTCAAGTATCCCAGATTAGTGATGGGGAGTCAGGTTGGAAATGACTCATGTCCAAAGTTAGGTTATCTAGTTGTTAGTCATTTGATGGTGAAACATTTGATGGTGATTCATTCGAACTAATGGTGATTCATGGTGGTGGTAGGCCATCCAACGGTAGGTTATGTGTGGCGGTGACTCGGCTCAATGGTAGACCATCCTCATTGGTGACTTGTCTCAATAGTGACTCATCTGAGTAATGACTCATCTAAATAGTGACTCATCTAAATGGCGATTCATGGGATGGTAGGTATTTTTTAGCGGTGTCCCTTTTCTGGAAGTGACCCATCTTTAATGGTGAGTCTTTTCTTAATATGACTCATCTTCAACGGGGAGTCTTTTCTGAGCATGGCTCATCTTCAATGGTGAGTCCTTTTTTATGATGAATCATATTCAGTAGTGAATATTTATTTAAGGTGAATCAAATTAAATTGTTATTCATGTCTCAAAGTGACTCATCTCTAATGGTGATTCATGCGTGGCGGTATTTCCTTCTCAATGGTGAATTAACAAAATTTTCATCAGACTGCCTTATTTTATAAATGTCTATCATAAAACATAAAAACCATTAAAACATAATTAACATGATTTTTGAGCATTAAAACAAGGGTGACAACAACTCATGTGGTTGAATCTATCGAGAAAAATTATTGAACATCATAGATTAATTCCATTGAATAGCATGAGTTTTATCTCTATCTTTTTAACGAAGGAATAGTAATGGCCCACTCACAATCCACATCGATTCTCCATGTGGTAGAGTACTCCCTTATAAGTCATTTTGTTCCTTCATTATATCAGTTGTGAGTATCCTGGTGTCTCTACATGGAACCATACCTCACACACTGCCACACATCATTATGCCACCCCACACAGTGGCTCTAGAACCTCAATGCACACTCACTCATGTGTACACATTCCAACCTATTCAAGCTCCCACTATAGTGACCCAACCCTTTTAAACACATAATTACATGATTTTTAAGATGAGAATCTATTAATTACAACCCAAATATCATGATTCCTAGTGTCTTTGGAAGGATATGTTAATAAAACATTAAAAAAACTAAAACATAATATATTTTCCCCCCTTTGTGAGCACTTAAATCTCTTTGAGATACTAAAACAATGTAGGATAACCTGGGGAATATATAAAAGAATGGGGTGATAAAAAAATTCCAGTAATGGGGTAAACAAGATAAGGATACATAAAATGTGAGTCAAAGGTATAAAATTATATCATAATGGAAAAGGAACATGAGAGATCACATGGAAACAAAACACAAAGAACATGATATCATAAGATTATGGCATAACAGGAAATGTGGCAGCAACATATTAAATGAAATGAACATGAGTCAATGTTAACTGCCTAGATAATATCACATTGTGGACAAAGTACAAAAATGAATTAAGATTACTCACTAATATTATACATAACATCTCATGAGACTAAAGATTTACCCAATGCATTAGAGTGCTATCCAGGACCACCCATTATAACCTATTCATGATTATGTGTTCCAAAAAATGAAAATAGTCATAACTTGTAAACAGAAGAATTATCCAGGGAAATAAAATCGGTTTTATGATATTTACTAAAAAAATAAAATAAAATTTCATAAATGAAGAATTTGAAAAATGAATATAACACATGAATTACATCACCAAAGGAAATGAGAATAATCTAGGTATATATGTGAGATACATATCTACAAAATATATAATAATTAAATAAAATTAAATATATAGAGATATATAGAGAGTTATTGAAAAAGTGGTAATAAACCAATGTAATTGGTTGTTTAGGGATATCACTTACACCCATAAGAAAAACATTTCCATATGTCATGATATCAATCCAATTTAAAGCCCTTTTTCAACATTCTTAGAATTAATAAAAAGAGGGTTTTTCTTTGAATAAAACATAAAATATTATAATGAATGTTGCATCCTAGATTTCATTTTTTTCTCTTTTATTTTGGAATATCATTTTTTTCCAAATTTTTTCTTGATTATAGGGTCATTTAGAACATTTTTTTTGAGTTTTAGACTATTTTTAATCTATTACATGATTTGTGTGAATGGTTAATGGGAAACGGTATGAACAATGAATGTTGATTCCCATTTCAGATTATTTGTTTCATTCATGGTTAGGGTTTCATGGGTATAACATGGTTATATTCCAATCAAGCATCTCCCAAGAGAAAATATTTAGGTATTAGGTGTCCTTGGAAGAGGTTACACATCTTGAGCATGGTTAGGCCAAACTGTCTGAGAAGTGTGCCCTTGGATATGTGGTTTTTGACAGAGCCAAACCGCATGGTTGGTGAAAAATTTCCCAAACATTGTTTCCAAAATGGTTGGGTATACTATGAGTCCAATAAGGGATGCATAGTTGGTTCATGGTTTTTTAAATGGTGAGATGTGACAAGGTTCATTAAAAATGGATTTTTACCATTTTTCCTTGTCAGTTTTTACCCCAAAACACCCCATTCTTCACCCATTTGGATCTTTCAACCCTAATAGTCTCCTCAATATTTATTCATACCTCCCCTCTTCCTCCTGTTGAGGAATCAAGTGGTTTCATATTTTTTTGGGAAATTTTATCCAGGCAATCCCTTCATTTATCCTCCCCCTTCCTTCTTCTTCAATTTTCTTCTTATTTTAATTTCTCCCTTGGTTCCTTTATTCTAGGGTTCAAATAACAACCCTTATCTTTATTAAACAAGAATTCATGATTTATTACGAAACATTATGCATAATACAACACAAAAGATTCATAAGTATACTGTAGTTGGTAATCAGGTACATTAAATAAAAACATAAAACAAAAAATGTATCATCTTTATTGAAAACTTCTTAACATGTTCGCATATAAAACAGCATGGGATAACCCGAGGACATACATATGAAAGGGGAGAGAAAAATAGACTAGTAAGGGAATAAAAATGAAATAACAAGAAGAATATAATACATATTGGATAGTATTAATGAAAATGGATCATAAAGGGGGTGAGAATAATAAACATGAACAATTAGACATGATATAACATTGATAACTTAATGAAAACCTAGGAAATGTGGAAACATCTTAAAACTCCACATCAGAAACATAGTTCAAGGCTAGCATCCAACAAAAAATTATGAAAAAATTCCCATAAAGGAATTAGTTTTACTCCATATCCCAAAAATACTTCTCATGAGAAAAACAATTACCCAATGCATTAGTATGCTATATAATTTTGGGAGCACCTATCACATTCATTTCATTCTCATGCTTAAGCGGTCCACATATATCATATAACATGGATTTATTCATCATCATATTTTACTCCATGATCATGGAGTTTGGAATCAATGCATGTAATTACCCAATCAAATAAGTGTAATTGTGTAGAGGTGAAGTTTGTTGATAGGAAATGTGAATGTTATTCACTACACAATTGTTTTGTAAATGAAAATCACGGTGAAATTTTGCAACATAACGACCTGAATTAAAGATTCATAAAATGGGTTTATGAGATCAAAAGAGTTATATAATAATTTAGAAATAAAATGGATAGTATTATGGATGTGGAAATACATATCCCAACATTAGTAATTGGAAATATAAGGCATAAGATAATTAAGAAACTTGAATAAAGAGGAGAAAGAAAAAACTCTTTCTAAATTTTGGCTTGGTAATGTGTGTATATAAAGGTTCAATAGAGGGACTAATGAGAGTGAATGGGGGTATATCATAATTTATAAATAAAATTCAATATAAGGGATTTTTAGGAGAACATACCCAAACAACCACAAATTTAAACTAAGAATCATAACATAAAAGAGGTGCGGAATGGTAATGAGAAGAGAGAAATCCGTAAATTGAGTTTGTGACTCCAAATGCTTGGGAGGAGATACTTGAGAACATTAGGGAACCTTGGGAGGACTCTACAAAGGGTAGGGTAGAGTAAATATGTTCTCCAAATATTTTTTAGTGAAGAGCTATGGGAGTTTTGGTGGTTTTATATGGGAAATGAATGGGGATTTCTTTATTATTTCTCATAAATGGGTTTTGTGCTCTATATAAAAAAACAACCAAAATCATAGTCTTTACGATGGTTTTTCCCAATTTTTCTACCAAAAAAGGCTAATTTTAATTATTTTATAAGTAAAAGGGAGGAAAATACTAAAATAATACAATTGGTGATGTGGAGGTTAGTCATACTCTTAAAGAAATTATTTTAAAACCTTATAATATATTATAAGTTTTTTAAGATTCATAAAGGATTTATAAAATTAATAAAATTACATTAAGTTAAAGGTAAGACAAATATTTGTTCATGGATAAAAACTATATTTTTTATTACATATTATTTTGTCATAATTATGTCATAATACACATCGTATATTTATATTATATTTTAAATTTTACTAGAAAATTTAACTATCTAAGAAAAATATGAAAAATTCACTATTGAATATTATAGATATTATGATTACAAATAAAATATTTATTTTATTACAGTAATTTTATAAATATTTTAATTTTCAATTTTAAAATAAGAATCCACATTTATTGAGAAATTGTGTGTTTTTTATAATAATAATATTCAAACCCTTATAAAAATTATATTTGTCTTTATAAAATTTATACGATCATTTATATTTAATAAAAATTATTTAATAACAATATTTTATTAAAATTATATTTATTTTAAAAATATATTAATTAATAAATGTAATCATCTTAATGGAAATTGAATACTAATTAAAAGTACAATTTTTGTTTTATTGTATAGAAATACAAGTTATTCATAAAGCAATAATAATAAGAAAACAAGAAAATTATTCAATTGAAAATACAATAAAAAATTCACTAAGGTTATGGTGGGAAATGGTGAGATTTTCATGGGGTATTTCAACATACATGATTTGGGTCTAGATCTTGTGAGTTTAAACTTCTCCCATAAACAAGTTTTCTCATGCTTAATTTGTTGGATATTAGATTGGGGTTAGTCAATGGAAAATACCTATGATTCTATATCCCTCAAAATCTTTGATAAATGGTCTTCATAGGGTATGATCCTACTTTTTTAGGCTATCATGTCATTTTTCAATGTCAATTGGACTTGATAAAACCCTATATTTGTACTAATCATGTGATCATTATTCATCAACTATATTATCAATATTAAAGATGATTAAAAATCTTTCAAATATGATATAATTAAACTAAGTAATTTCAAGTGTTTTCTATAAAAATAAAAAATATTAAAAAATTTAATTAAATCATAAGTGGAATTATATATATATCAGTTTGGTTCATTACAATTTTCCCCACTTCAAAAATTTCACCATAAAAATTTTCATCTCCCACACTAAAGAAGATGAGAGTAACTTTGTTTCATCACCTCCTATAGTTCCCAGGTTGATTCATCATAATTTTTGTTTCTACATAAACATTTACAAGGTAAATTATCTTATTTTATATAACTTTCACTCTGTGATCTCAAATTTATATTGGCTTCTCTTCATATGAATGATCATTCTCCAATGGTACCTGTAAATACCCAGCCTCAGTTTCCCAGAGCTGGTGCTTTATTTTATTACATTTTAATATAAACAAGGAATATGCATCCCAAATTACCGTGTAGTTTAGTATCTTTTGGAACAAGATGAATATATAAGTTCAACATTACATCTTGGAAGGATATAGAATACTAATTTATTCCATTAATAAAATCCATGCCTCTATGATTATGCCTGAAAGTCACTCATAAGAAATGGGTGACCTCAAATGCTTAGTAAGAGTAAGAAATACACCAAAAGATAACATAAACATAAACATTAGGCATGCTGAATATTAGAAAACACACGCCTTTACAAATAATAAACTTGAACACATTATGGTAGGAATAAGATCTGAGTAAATAATGGAAAATAAAACATAATCATGAGTATTATACTAGTCTAATAACCACATGAAATTTCAATTACTAACTTCATAATTAGGTAATTTCATATTTTCAACATTCTGAAACATACCATCAAGGCCTCAGCGAAGACGGCTAATTGAGTAAGGCCTCAACAAAAACTATATCTCAAAATGGGCATGGTCTCAGCCAAGTCCACGTCTCTTTGTCTCATGAGACCTAACAATGCATGGAGGGGCTATATCAGGCCCCAACCATAAAATAATAAGTCCAATTAATTCCTCATATGATAATGGAAAAACATAAACAACATATACATTCATATTGAAACTAACATATAAAATTTAAATAACTTTCTCTGAACATTAATATTAAACACTAATCATTCAGAGTAAACTGGTGAATGGTTTTTGGATATAAAATCCACAATAAAACTATTCATAAACCATTAAATTAAATATTTTATATTATATCATACATAATAATCAAAAAGTGTGTTTAAATAGATTAAGATACTCTTATAAAATCATCAAGTAGTTCTTGAGATAAATAGTCCATTACATTGAAAAGAATAATTATTTTGGAAAAGTATTTGTATAAAACTATAATTGAAGTAATATAGTGTTTTCATAATAAAATGAGTAATTTTAGAAATATAATGGTTTCTAAATACATATTATATGGTGAATTTGAAACTAGGTAAGGATTTGAGAAAGTCCCTTGAAATGGGCTTGAATTTCGGAATGAATTTTGAATGTTCCCTATTAAAACGTGCAAATCCCCATAAAATAAAGTAGGATTATGGTTGGAAAACATATATAAAACACTCAAAAAAAAATTATTAAGAGTAAAAAATAATACATAATAACTTTATTTAGATAATTAGACAATAAAAGTAACCCAAATGAAAATGTTGGTTCGGGTGTAAAACCCTTAACTTAAGTCCGAATGTGTTCTTCTCTTGAAATTAAGGTCATTGAAAATGATATTAGACTTATCAATAACATATGTTATAACCTATTAAACATGTATTTATTTTATCATAATTTTCTTAGTTCATTTATGTCTTTATTGATAAGATATAATATTTCATTTCGTCATTACAGAGTGTTCATTTTTTTAATTTTCATAATCGGTTCACTTGTTTTAATGTAATAGAGTTCACATGGATTGCATGTAAATCTTCATAATAGAATTTAAACATTATTTAATAAAATAAATAGGTTTTAATGTTAATTTATATCATTTTTTTACATGTAATGTGGACGAATCATCATATGAAATATTAATGACATTCACATAGATTATTTTTAGCAGTATTTTGATTATTTGGAACTAGTTTGGCCATATGATTTAATAATATGTACATATAGTGATTAATGAATATTAATTAAGTTATAATACATATATTTAAGTCTAGTTAAACAATAAAAATTGTTTCATATCTAGTAATTATGGACAAATTGAAGAACAAAACTTCATCCTCCACGAAGGTTGTAAATTAAAACCTCACTAATGCCATTTTCATTTATAAAATAAAATGGAAGCAGTAAGAATACTGATGATGGTTCTTCCATTAACATAATATAATTATAGTATATAGTTTATAATGGAGTAATAATGGTCATTTGGACCGAGGAGTTTAGGAGAGGATAAAAATTGTAAGGAACTTGAAATGGAAATGAAAGAAATAAAATTTGAATTTACCTATTGAATCCACCTCTTTGAGAAACTCTTTAAGGGAAGGGTTTTTGGTATTCTTGAAATAATAAGAGCTTCATGGAAGTGGGATGTGACTAGGTAATGGTATTTGGGTATAAAAGTGAGGAGCATGAAGGATTAGAGGAGTGAGTGGAAGAGGGAGTGAGGGAGTTTTATAGTGGAGGAGAGGAGTGAACTTTGAATATATTATTCATTATTTTAGTAATTCACTCAAGAAAACCAATAGTGTTGATTCATGTGACCCATAATAGAAATATTTTAATTTTAGTTCAAACCTAGTATAATTACATCATCCTTACATCACTTATGATACAATAAATCATGTATTTGACATTTATCATAAATTAACATATTTTACTATCCAACCAAAATTTAGGTATTTTAGAAAAATACAAGAAATTCTCCCCAAACATTTTAAGACATGTATAATTCAAAAATTAAATCCATTTTTGAAAAATAATTTTCTAAATATTTATTTTTTATTTTTTCAATAAAATCTTAATTTATTCCAAAAAACAACTTTAAAAATATAACTCGTTTTATAATATCTTGAGAAATTAATCAAGGTCCCATAAAATTATCTTATAACCATAAGACAATAAAGTAACAATATATAATTAAATTTTTCGAAAACACATTTACATTATAAATTATTAAATTAATCAGAAAATTAAAATTTATATATTTATGAAATACAAAAATACAAATACTTATAATATGATCATTTTTCACTTTTTAGATGTATAAATTGTATTTATACATTCTTGGGTGAAGTTTTTTTCTGATTTACTATTCATTACTAGTCATAAGGGTATGTTACAATTCATAAGTTCATATTACTATTCACCAAAAATTAAGTTGGTTCTATCAGACTCCAAATGACTTACTGATCACAGCTCTAGATGCCCGTTTTTAGATATTCAAAACATAGTAGAGGCAAAGTAGTGTTTAATATCTAGATTATAAAATGTGTTGTTTTGTAGGGACTTAGTGTTTCATGCATTCAATATTTATTTTCAAAACCTTGTGGTGTTACAGTACCACCTCTAGAATGGGTATATGTGATGGGTATGGTATGTACTTCCCCAAGAGGGATATATAGAATACATAATGTACTTGAGAAAGTTTATGTGGGATTATTAGTTGACTGGCCATCCCCCTAATGAGATTAAAAATCTTAAGGGGACTAATGTATCTAGGACTGAGCTTTCCCATCTTCCCAAATATCATCACTTTCTTCCATGGAGATATGTGGAGGAATACCATGTCTCGAACATCAAACTCTATGTCTCATCGATGATTATCAGCATATCTCTTCTACCAACTATGAGCAGCTTTGATATTTCATTAAATGGTCTTATCATTTTCAACCATTTCCTTGACCATTTTAGGACCTATTAGTTTTTCTTCCCCAACTTCATCCCAATATGCAGGTGTTCGTAACCTTTTCCCATAAAGGTCTTCATAGGGAGACATTTGGATTTTTCAGTGGAAACTATTATTTTATGAGAAGACGACGGTAGGAAAATGTTGGACCCATCCACCTTTTAAGTCAATTGAGAATGCTATCAACATGTCCTCAAGTTTCTATTTTTCTTAAATATTACATTAGTTTGAGAATGATAATTCGTACTAATGTTCAACATAGTATTTAGATAATATTGAAGACTCTTCTATAACATAGATATAAATCTTGTATCTTGATTGAATATGATCGATAGTGGTGATACATGCAACCCCACCACTTCTCTAATGTATATACTTACATGTTGATCTAGTGATAAGTCTTCTTGAATTGAAATGAAGCGTGCATTATTTGTAAGACGATCTTCCAAAATCAAGATAGCCATATTTCTCCTTGATGTCTTCAGAAGTCCAATTAAAAAGTCCACAGTGATGGTTTCTAATTTCCATGAAAGTATGGTCAATGGTTGCATAATCCCTTTAGATATTTTCCTATTATCCTTCACTTGCTGACATACACGAAACCTATATGTATATTCCAAAATCACCTTCTTCATATTTTCCCACCAATAGTGATCTTGGATATCCCAATAAATCTTTGTGATTCCTAGATGGATGGATAAATTTGAACTATGTTCATCATATACAAGAACTATATACACCCTAGCCTTTTACAAATAAGATTACAATATTTTAAGCATAATTAACCATCAAATTACAAACAAAGGATCGTAAATTCTAGTGTCTTTGGAAGACTAGGTACAAAATTAACCATCATCAAATAAAACCTTCTATTATCTAATCTTAATAATGAGATCCTAACTTCCATTATGCCCTTACATATGCATAGGATTACCTGGGGAATACTTGAACAAAAGGGATGAGCTAAAATTCCCAGTAAATTAATTAGCATAAGAAAAAAATAGCACATGAGTTAGAAGACATATCATGGTGAAATAAAAGGAAAGGTACATGAATAAACATAAGGAATAATAACATGTATATAATGGAAACATAAAATCAATGCATAATACAAATGTGGAAACAACATATAACATGACATAAGCCCGAGTCAAGGATAACTGCTAAGACTATATAACACAGTGGACAAAGTACCATTAAGGAATAAGGTTCAATATCTATCCAAGAATGATGATTCATGAGACTAAAAATTACACAATTAATTAGATCAGTATCAAGGAACACCCTTCATAAGATGTTCATTAAAAAGTTTTCCACAAGAAGAATAAACATAAGGGTTATACATGGAAAGAAATGGGTATCATAATCTTGTCACAATGCATAAAAAATGAGCATATAAAAAATGTGTCAATGGAAGATTAGATTTAAAAACATGCACGGACATAAATAAGGTAAAATAGTCATAGATAATGATAATTTATATTCAATTGAATTTTAAACATGTAAAAGGAGTGTTTTATATACTTAAAAATGAAACATTTTAGTACAGTTTAAGGAAATCATTGAAGAACATTTAAAATAGAAAATGGTATAATCATTCATATAAAACCAAAAGTGAACCAGAAAAGTTTATAAAAAATGGATGATTTTAGAAAAAAATTAATGGTTTCTTATAAACATATTTTAGAGTATACTTGATAATGGGTAATAATTCGAGAAGTTCCCTTAAATCAAGCTTTATTATTAGGAAGAATTGAGTAGGGATCCTTTTAAAAACATGTATATCCCAAAAAAAGGATAAAATAATCTTGATTCATGATTTAAGAACATAAAAACATCATTTATTATATGTACATAAAATTAAATGAGAATTTAATTGGAGTAAAAAGGGAGAAATAGTAACCTAAATGAATAAGGGTGGTTCGGGTTGAATCCCTTACCTTAAGTCTGATCATGTTGTTCACTTAACCATAATGTACTAAATAATGAAATTAGAATAATTAATTAGAAATTAAATAAACCCTTATACACATATTTTAGTTATTATAACTTTATTATGTTCATTTATATCCTTTTTTATGGACTAAGATATTCAATTTCATCGTTCAGGAGTGTTAGTTTTCTTGGTTTTCTTGATCGATTTACTTGTATATGTGTATGGAAAATCATGTAGAATGCAGATAGTTTTACAAAATTGAACTTATATGTTTTTAATGAACTTCTTGGATATTAAAATACAATTTTTATTCCATAAGTGAGTATTATTCTTTAGATAAATCATTCATGGTAATAGTTTAGACTAATTTAGAATTTTTTGATCATCACAAACTAGATTTGTTATAATATTAAATATTATGCATATATATTGGTTATAAAACCTTAAGTAGGTTTTAATACATATAATATATTATTTTTAATCCATAAAATGGTTTTATGTCCAGCCTTGAAGGTGAAATTGAAATATGAAAGTACATCATCCATGAAGGTGGTAAATCGGCACCTCAGAGATGATATTTTCATTCTTAAAGTAAAAGATAGAGGAGGAGAGGTTTGATTAATAATTAATCCATAAATGTGTTAAAATTATAGTATATTTATGATATTGTAGTTTTCATGGTATTTTGAGGAGGGGAGTTGAGTAGAGAAAATGAAAATAATGGAACTTGAAAAGAAATTAAAAGAAATGGAAGAGGATTTTACCTCTTGATTCCTTCTTTTTTAGAACCACCATAGGGGATTGATTTTGGACTTTTTTTATAAACAAAATATTTTGGAAGTGGGTAAGAAGGTTGGGAATATCATTGAGTATAATTTGTACAATTATCAAGGTATGATAGGTGTGTGGAGAAAAGGTGGTCTAGGGTGGTATTTATAGCGGAGGAGGGGGTGTTTTTTTGAATATTTTAATTAGTATTTCAATATTTTGACAAATATAATAAATATTTTTGATTATTTAGACTAAAAATAGTAATTAGATCATGTGAGTTCATGATAATGGTCTTACATAATCACTATAGTGCCTATAACTCATAATTCAAATATTTAGCATTAGTGTAAATTATCATATTTTACTATTCACAAACATTCAAGTATCTTAGAAAAAACCCAAAAATTCACCCTAACCATTTTTTGATGTGTATAATTCGAAGATTAACTCTATGTTATGAAAATTAGTTTATGAATATGAGTAATTAAATTTTTTATTTAAATAATCATTTACATGGAAAAAAATATTTTAAATTTATAATTGAATTTATAATACATTGAAAAATTAGATAAGGTGTCATAAAATTATGTCAAAATAATAAGACATTAAAATATTAGTTTATGAATACATTTTATGAAAATATATATTCTTTTAAATTATTAAATTAACCATAATATTGTAATTAAATATTCATGACTTACAAAAATACCAACACAAAATTAATAATTTTTAAAACATTTATTTACTTATACCATGATATAGTTATACCATATTGTCACTTATAAGATAGATAAATTTTATATATGATTTAATTGGAGAGGTTACTATTCAATTTTCTAGTTTACTATTTTTAAGGGTCTTGTTACTATTTCAATGTTCAAGTTAATATTCCTTTGTTATATGTTCCTTAACTTCTAGAAATGCCTTTTATTTAATTAATTCTTCATTTATAAAGTTTTTATTGTGTTTTTTAGTTATCTTATATTATTATACAATATGAAATAGTAATAAGAATGGAATTTCCATTGATAAAAAATCTGGGCCATTACATTCTTCCCCCCTTATGAAATTTCGCGCTCGAAATTTCATTTTACACACTAAGGTGAAAACAGGTGCATGTACTCTTCCTTTATCACCTCCTCTAGTTCCCATGTTTCCTCTTTATACTTATGGTTCCTCTATAGTACATTGACCAGATGAGTAGTCATGTTGTGTATAACTTTATCTCTACGATAAATGATATTAACTGGCTGTTTCTTATAAGAAATATCATTATCCAACTGTTCCACCTCTGAAGTTAGTACATGAAGAGGATATAATTTGTACTTCCTTAAGAGGTATAAGGGGAATAAATCATGTACATGATATATGGTTGGTAGAAGTGGTAGAAAATAGTCCACATCTCTAACATGATCAAAGATGTCAAAGGTTCCAATTTATATGGGACTCAGCTTTCCTTTATTCCCAAATCTCATGATCCTCTTCCATAGAGATACGTGGAGGAATACCATGTCTCCAACATTAAACTCGAGGTATCAAAAAAATCTACATAACTCTTTTTTGGACTATGGGATGCATT
Source organism: Viscum album (assembly GCA_963277665.1). Lineage (NCBI taxonomy): Eukaryota > Viridiplantae > Streptophyta > Magnoliopsida > Santalales > Viscaceae > Viscum > Viscum album. Next base: position 1,878,483,250 of record OY728165.1, on the reverse strand, counting down.
GATATGCTACTGAATTGTTTTCAATATCTCCACCATTTCTTTAACCCCTTCAAGTCCTTCCAGCTTACGCTCACCAGCTTCATCACAACATGTTGGTGTTTTAAATCTCTTCCAATAAAGGACATCATATGGAGCCATTTGGATGCTGGAGTGAATACTATTATTATAAGAGAACTCAACCAATTTCAGATGTTTGTCTCATACTCCTTTTAAGTCCATATAACAATCTCTCAACATTTCTTCTTATGACTAAATCACTCACTTGGATTAGCCATCAGTATGAGGATGATAGGACCTACTGATTTTAGACTCACTACTTAGAGAGTGTTGGAGAATTTTCCAAAACAATTACGTGAATATAGAATCTTAATCAGATATAATCGATAGTGGTACCACATGCATCCTTACCCCTTCTTTAATTTATATTTGTGAAATTTGATCCAATGAGATGTCTTCTCAAATTGCGATATAGTGAGTTTTATTGTTCAGATGGTCCACCATAACCCATATAGCATTGTTTCCACTATATGTCATTGGAAGTCAAGTGAGAATTTCCATGGTAGTGTTCCCCCAAATTCAATGTTGTAATGAGTAGTGGTTTCATCAACTCCTTGGACTTTTTCCCTTTCATTCTTCACTTGTTTCCATACCAGGAACTTTGATATATATTCGGTGATCTCCTTTTTCATATTGTCCCACCAATAGTTATCCCAAATATCTCGATACATCTTTGTACTACTTGGGTGCATAGAAGAGGTTGAGCTATTTGATTCATTCAGAAGCTCCTTATTTATCTCTTCATCATACGGTACAAATATTCATGACCAAAATATCATGAATCATTCCTCACCCATTTTGAACTCTAAGGATTTTCCTTTTCTCTTTACGTCCACATTCTTTTGAATTTCCACATCATTTCTTTAATAATCCTTTATTTTCTTCATAAAGGATGGTTGATAAATCATTTGAGAAAGTATTGATGATATTACTTCATTAATGGTTACCATGTCCATCTTTTTTAAATATAAGATGATTGGATACTTCTCAATTATCATTATTTATAAATATGAATGATAGATTATACTTAGAGAATCTTCCACTGTATTTGCCTTGACATGATAATAGTGGATTTAGCAGTCATAATCCTTGATGATATCTAACCATTTTAGTTGTCACATATTAATATTCTTATGTTTGAATATATATTTTAGACTCTTGTGATTAGTATATATCTCAAACTTCTCTCCTTAGAGTTAATGCTGCTAATTTTTCAACACATAGATCGCAGCTGCCAACTCAACATCATGCATCGGATAGTTTTGCTTAGAAATTTTCATCTAACTTGAGTTTTAGACACTAAAATTATCAAATTTTATTAGCACACAACAAAATACATTCTTTTTGGCATTATGGTATACCAAAACTATGGTTAGAGAAAGGATGCCTTGGGAATATCCACCTTTCACACCTTTAATTAGTGATATCTCGACTGAAGGATAACCTTAGAGAAATAACTGGCCCCACATAGCTGATAAAAAAAGTTATCTATCTGAGGTATGGGATACTTATTAATTATCGTGATCTTATTGATCTCATGATAATCAATGTAGATGTGCATTGATCCATCCATATTGTTGACAAAGAGGACTACAGACCCCCATGGTGAAACACTCGAGCGTATAAAACTCTTATCCAGATTCTCTAGTAACTGCTTATTTAGATCTTCCATGTCAATAGTGGCCATTTTATAAGGTTTATTTGATATTGGTAAAGATCTAGGAACATGTTAATTTGATAAATCAACCTCTCATTCAAGACGAAGATCAAGAAACTCTCCAGGAAACACGACAGTGTAATCCCTCGTGATAGGCATGTCTTCGAGTATAATTCTCTCCATTATATCAATCATTTGAGCTAGATATTCCATCTCATACAAAAACATTATCCATAATTGAGATGGTGATTCTGAAGGAGATTCCTCTTCCTCCTTACACTTGTACAAAATTGGAGGATTCTTTTGGATTTGAACATTGATCTCCCTATCCCACTAGTTGATGTTAGATTTATATAAAGATACACAATCCAAACACAATATAGAATTAAACTCTACCGAAGTTAGTATGTCAAGACATTCTAGGAGGTTTCATCCATAAAAATTAATTGTGGAGGAGTTATGTAATTTGGATGCAATAATTTCCCCATTTTTTCTTCTCACAGATAACTACACCTCCAAATTTTGAGGTGGAGTTTGAATATTTCTAATAAACTTACATGATATGAAAGAATTTGTAGAACTAGAATCAAATAGTAAATTCACTATTATTAAATGAATAACTCATGTTCCTATCACCATGTCATTGTCAGGATCCACCCCAACAGTAGTTATATCATATTCCTTCCCTGATTCCATGTAGGTTGTTCTTGATTACCTCTGAACACCTTGGGATTGGGGAATTGCTTTTTCAAAATTATCATGTTCCTCTTAATTTAATCACTATACTACATGCTGATTATTGATCTAAACCTTCCATTCCTCTACTGAATTAGTGAGATTCTTTATATTCCTTCAGCATTTCTTATCTATATGACCTTCTCCTCCACATTTGAAGCATCTACTGGTTCCCTTTAAATAGATTGTATGATTATTCTTCCCACACTTTTGACACAAGGTATGTTAGGGAATATTTACATCATGGGATATATCACCAAATTTAATTCCATTTTCCACGTTTTTTCCTAGGCCCACAAGTTTATTGAGAGTCTCTGAACTCCATTTCAACCAAGAGGGAACTCCATAAAATATCCTCGTAGTTGTCAAAGTCTCTAATTGAAAATGATTTTTGTACATTAGACTTTAGTCCGCTAAAGAAGGGATCCACCTTTATTTCAGTGTTCATCACAAAACTAGAGGCATATCTTGTGGGCCCTATGAATTTGGATTCATATTCCATAATAGACTCATCTTATTTCTCATTAAGTCTGAGGAACTCTCTCTCAATCTTGAGATTGAGGGTTTGAGGAAAATATTTATTAAAAAACATTTTCTTGAAGTCTTCACATTCCATCTTTATAATTTAATCATTGGAATTGTTTTTCTTGATCAGTGTCCACCAATGATCATCTCCCCCATCAAAACGATAAACCACCTGCACAATATTCCATTTTTCTAAGCAATGGAAGACAGAAAATATCTTTTAAATGGAGTTAATACATTATTTCGTGAGGAGGGGATAAAAATATCCACTAAACATGGGTGGAATTTTCCACATAAAGGATTCGATGGAAATTTTCCCTTTCATGGGAGAATGAGGGTGTTCCATGTGATTCAAGTTATTATTCATAAGTTAAGCCAGTTGACCAAGTACTTTTAAAATTTTTTAGTACTCACTCCCATAATATTTGGAATATCATTAAAGAAATCATCACATTACCTATCACATGGATTTTTGAAACATGTTCTTCTATTTATTTCCATTATCGTTAAAAAACAAGAGTGCAATTAGGGGCCTTGGATACTTATCTAATAAGCATAACAAAATGAAAACTTTTAAAATAAAGGGATAAAATTTAAAGGAAAATCTTATCCTAACTTGTGATCCGCTAGGTTTTAATCTAGGTTATCAAATGACCTCTTTCCTAATATATATTCTTATTGAATTTTATTGTTCCCTTAATAATGGTTCATATTGATCTTATGAATTTAACAAATCATATCCCCTGGGAGTGTCAAACCAGGTACATAGTAAGGACCATTGTTATGTACCTAGTTAACCCAATTTAGGTCGACACCAATATGTCAGAGTTGTTACTCCAAGGTAAATCTATTCCAGAACCATGTCCACTTGTAATATCCCCATAGGGATGTATTTTCTTGATAAACCACTTAATCTATACTAACTAAAATTTTGGGATGTTTTCTTAGACTTGGTCTTATCCCTAAGGTTCTTACTAAATCTGTCTATTCCTAATCTCCAAAAATAACTATACCTACCTTTAATCCAATCTATAGTGACCCTATCCTTTGACACATAATATTACAATATTTTAAGCATAAATAACCATCAAATTAAAAACCAAGGATTATAAATGCTAGTGTCTTTGGAAGAATATGTATATAATTAAACATGATGAAATAAAAACTTATTTTATTTAATCTTTATAATGATCTTCTAACTTCCATTAATCTCTTACATCTTTATATGATAACTTGGGTAACACATGAACAAATGGGATATACTAAAAATTCCACTAAGGAAATTACCATGGGAATAAAACATTTCACATGGGTTAAAATACATTTCATGGTGACATAAAAGTCAAGGTATGTGAATAAACATATGAAATAATAACATATATAGAAGGAGAATACATAATCATGGAATCATATGAATGTGTAAAAAACATATAACATGACATAAACATCAGTTGAGGATAACTACCAAGAATATATAACATCGTGGAAAAAGTCCCATACAAGAATCAGGTTCACTACTTATACCAACATGATGTATCATGAGAATAAACATTAACCAATTAATTGAAGAACTATCAGGGTGAACCCTTATTAACACGTTCATGAATTTGTGGGCCACATATAGAAAAAGAATAAGGTTACCCATGGAAAGAAATGGGTATCATAATCATGTCACAAGGAAAAACATAATGAGCATATCATAAACATGTCCATGAAAGAATGGATTTAAAAATATACATGAACATTAATAAGGTAATATAGGCATCAATAATTATAATTCATGTCAAATTTAACTGGAAAAATGTTAAAGGATTATTTAAGAAACCTTATAAATGAAACATTTTAGTCTAGTTTGAGGCAAACAATAAAAAGAATTTAAAACAGAAAAGGGTATACTCTTTTATATAAAACTATAATTGAACTAGGATGTTTTTCATAATAAAATTAGTCATTTTATAAAAAATAATTGTGGCTTAAAAAATTATTATTGAGTTCACTTGATAATGGGTGAGAATTCTGGAAGTTCCCTTAATTCGGGCTTTCTTATCCAGAAAATTTGAATAGGTAACCTTTTAAAAACATGAATATCCCTAAAAAAGAAGGATGAAATGATATTGATACATGATTTTTTAACATAAAGACATCATTTATAATATTTAAATAAAAAATAAATGAGAATTTAATTTGTGTAAAAAGAGGGAATGAGTATCCCAAAGGAATAATGGAGGTTCGGGTAGAATCTCTTACCTTAAGTCTAAACGAGTTCTCCACTTGACATTAATGTCTTGAATAATAAAATTAGATTCATTAATTAAAAATTACATAACCATTTATATTTGTATTTTATATATTAAATTTTTATTAAGTTCATTTATGGAATTTTTTGTGGGTTAATATATTCAATTTTCATCATTCGAGAGCATTAGTTTTCATGGTTTTTATGATCGATTTACTTATATATGTGTATAGAAAATCATGTATGATGAGGATAGTTGTCCAGAATTGAACTTATATGTTATTAATTAACTTATTTTATATTAAAATACAATTTTTTTCATAATTTAGGTTGATTCATTAGATAAATCATTAATGATAATTGTCTAGAATAATTTATCATTTTTTGATCATCACAACCACGTTTTATTATAATATTAAATATTATTCTTATCTAGTAGTTACATAAACTTATATAGGTTTTAATACATATAATATAATTTATTTCAACCACAAAATGGTTTCATGACCAGTATTTAAGGTGAAATAGAAAAATGAAAGCACATCATCCATAAAGGTTTTAAATCAGCGCCTCATAAACAATGTCTTCATTCTTAAAGTAAAAGATAAAGGAGAAGATATTTGATGAAGAATTATTCCATCAATATGATAAAATTAAACTATATATAGGATATTTTAGTTTTAATGCTATTTTTAATAGGTGAAGTAATGATGGAAAATGAAAATAAAGTAACTTTAAAATAAATTAAAAGAGAAGGAAGATGGTTTTACCTCTTAATTCCCACTTCTTGAGAACCTACTTACTGAATCAGTTTTGGACTTTTATTAAGACCAAAAGCACCTAGACATGGGGAAGAGGTTTGGGAAGATTTTTGGGTATAATTAAGACAAGGTACAAGTCTTGAGATGTGTGGTGGGAAGAGGTGGCAAGGGATGCTATTTATAGTGTAGGAGGGGTGGTATTTATAGTAGAGGAGGGGGTCTTTTTTAATATTTTAATCATTATTTTATTATTTTTCACAAAAAAGCAATAGTTTTGATTCTTGGGTCCAAATTAATTAATTATAACATGTGAGTTTGAGATAATAGGCTTACATCAGCATTACATCACATATGACACCATTATTTATGTCTTTAGCATTTATCAAAAATTATTGTACTGTACTATTCATAAAAAATTAAAGTATTTTAGAAAAAATCCAAAAATATAACCCTAAAAATATTTTTATGTTTAGAATTTAAAAATTAACTCCATTTTATAAAAATAATTCTCTAAATATGAGTAATTTAATTTTAAATTAAAATCACCATTTACATGGAAAATACAAATTTTCAATTTATAATTGATTTTATAACTCTTTGAAAATTACATGAGGTGTCATAAATTTATCTTAAAATAATAAGACATAAAAATATTAATTTATTAATAAATTTTATGAAAATAAGTTTTCTTTTAGATTATGAAATTAATCATAAAATTGTAATAAAATATTCATGAATCATAAAAATACCAACAGTTAATTAATAATTTTTAAAACAATTATTTACTTACACTATGATATAATTATATCATATTTTCATATATAATATGGATAAATTTAAATTTTCCTTTCCTTGGTGATGTTACTATTCAATTTTCTGGTTTACTATTCATAAGGGGTCGTGTTACTATTCCAAAGGTCAAGTTACTATTCCTTTGGTATATGTTCCTTAACTTATAGATATTCATTTTATTTCATTAATTATTCATTTATGAAGTTTTATTCTATTCTTAATGTGATATTATTTTATTATACTCTATGAAATAGTTATAAGAATGGAATTTTCATTGATAAAAATTTCGGGTCGTTACATGCACCTTCTTTATCTCTTGATTTGATGGTATACAAAGTCGTGACCCAAATATTATTACTACTTATTCATAACAATTGAACTCTAAGGATATATTTTTTATAATATCTTTAACTTTTTTTTGAATTCCCACATCATCTCTTAAAGAATCATTTATATTTTCCAAAAGAGACAATTAGGAAAACATTTGCGAAAGGATTGATTATGTTCCTTCCTTTATGATTCTCGTGTCTATCCTCTTCATGTATAAGAATATAAGACCCTTCTCAATTATCATTAATGATATAATGGTTGGATACTTTTAACTTAAAGCATTTGGGACTTTATTCACTTTACCCGGATTGTAGTGGGTCGAACATTCATAATCCTTGAACACCTCTAACCATATTCATTGACGCATATTCATCGCTTTAAGTGTGAATATATACTTGAAACTTTTTTATCGATATATATTTCACACTTATCCCCAAATATATAATATCTCCATACTCGAAACAAGAATACCACTACGAACAACAATATATCATGCATTGGGTAGTTATATTCATGAAGTTTTAACTAACTAAAAGCATATTCCATCACTTTTTCATTCTGCATTAACATACATCCCAATCCCTTTTTGAAGTGTTGTTGAATACCCAAAAATCTCTCCACTTGTGGGTTGTGTGAGTTCAGATTCAGTGATTAGAATCGTTTTTTAACTCTTTGAGGCTCTATTCACTTTCATCTATCCAATAAAAATTGATTCCCTTTCAAGTTATCTTGGTTATAAGGTTTAAAATCATAAGATATTTGTCAAAAATCAACTATAGTACCTAGTTAATCCAAAGAAACTATGGATATTTTTCATAGATGCTTAATTTTACCATACATTAATTGTTTATGTCTTTTAGGGGTCTAAATATATTCCATATTTTGTGATAATATTCCCCATGAATGAGACATCCTTAAAATAGAACTCACATTTGTTATACCTTGCATAAAATGTATCCTTTTGTAAGGTCTTTAGTGCATGGATCAAATGCTCCTCATGATCCTCCTTTATTTTTGCGTATATTAGAACATCATATATAAATGCTACCACCAATTTTTTGAGCTCATATCTAATGTCTAAATTCATCAAATCCCTAAATATTTCTAGATAATTATTTAGTCTAAAATTAATTACTATTACCTCATCTAGCCTGTAACATGCATGAAATGTAATCATAGGGATGTCCTCCATATTCACCCTAACATGGTAATATCCTGACTACATATCCACCTTGGAGAATTATTTTTCTCCATATAGCTGGTCTAATAATTCACCAATCTGTGGAATAGGATAATTTTTCTTTATCATGATCTTGTTAAGCTCACGATAATCAATGAAAATTCACATTGAACAATCCTTATTCTTGACAAAGAGAACTGGTTCACCCAATAGTGAAGTTCATATGCCAACAAACCATTTATATAGATTTTACAATAGTTTTTTCTTCATCTCCCCAAGTTCCAAAACATATATTCCATATAGAATCTTGGATAATGGAAATTCTCTATGGGTAATCTGAATTGAAAATTCAACCTGTCAGCTACGTGGAAGACTAGGGAATTCTTCAAGAAACACATCAGTGTATTCCCTCATAATGGGAATGTATTAAATCATGATAATTTCCATAGACTCAATCATTTGAGCTAGATATTATTTCTCATAGAGAAATAATATCCATTATTGAGATGTAGTTACTAAATAAGATTCATCCTCTTCCTTGCACTTGTGAAGAATATGGGGTTGATTCGCGATATAGAGAGTTATTTCCTTCTCACAGAACTTTTTGTTGGATATATATAGGGAATGCCAGTCCATAAACATAATTTCATAAAATACAACCAATGAGAGAATGAAAAGGTTCAATGGTAGGTTCATCCCACAAATTTTGATAGGGGAGGAGTTATATAATTGGGATTCAATAATTTCCTCATTTTTCATTTTCACCAAGACCACTACTTCCTTACTTTTTGGTGGTGTTTTAATAGTTCTACTAAAATTTCATGCAATGATGGAATGAATAAAACTATAATAAAAAAGTATGTTTTCTATTATTTAATGAATAACTAGTCTACCTAACAACACATCATTGTTGGGATCCACCTTAGTAGTCGTCATGGAAAAATCACTCCCTTACTGCCTTTGAGGATGTTGGTTACTTACGAAAACACTTATATTAGTCTATTGGATTGAAAAGTATCATGGCACCTTGAATTTAAAGAAATGAAAAAGGCAGTATGTATTGATCATATCATTTCTCTACTTCAAAGCATTAATGGGTTTCTTCTATCGCCAATCGCTAACTAGGTGTCCTTCCTCCAAACACCTAAATCTTTCATCATTATCCTTAAGAAATTTTTGGGGTGCTTCTTTCCACACCTTTATTAAGTGGGATATTGAAATTTTTGGGCACTCTTAGATTTATCCATTGGACAAAAAGAACTAAACTTCACTTTTTTTATCTCCATGATACCCTTGAGATTCAATAAATATTCATTTTGACTTTGAAGGCACGTCATACTATTTCCTCATAAATATCAAAGTCTCGGATTACTACAGATTTTTGTAGACTAGGTTTTATCCCACCAAAGAAGTGGTCATCTTTGAACTCAGGGGTAATGAAAAATCCAGAGGTGTATCAAGCAAGTCTTAGGATGTTTTCCTCATACACTCAGATAGATTCATTATCTTTTTTCTTAATGAAAAGGATATACATTTCCATTTTAAGTTGGAGAGTTCGAGGAAATTGTTTTATCAAAAATCATTTTCTAGAATTCCTTCCACCCCATCACTTTGATCTCTTGCTCGAACTTCATATTTTTGATCAATTTCCACCACTAATCAGTTTCTCCCTCAATAAGATAAACAACAAATAAGACCTTTTCTTGCATGGAACATTGAAGTATGTCTAAGATCTTCTCAACTGAGTTGATCCATTGTTCTGTGATTAAGGGATTAGATGATAACCTGCATAAGAGAGGCCTTTGTTGAATGAAGATCTCAATTGTAGCTTGTTCTCTCTTAGGGGGATTTGGAATTTCCTCCTGATCCAGGTTTCAATTCATAACCTGAGTTATATGAGAGTATCATTATAAATTTCTTTATTTATACTCCAATTAGGTTGGGCATCTCATTGGGGTAGTCATCACATTGCCCTTCATATTCGTTATTTACCTGATTCCTCCTATTTTTGGCCATTGGATAGAATTAATGGAAAATTATGGATGATTATTTTTAAACTAATAACCATATAAAGGGGAATCCAATGATATTAAAGGGTTAACTTATAAATTACATGTATTTTCACAACTTATGAATTTCTAGTTTTCAATGTTTGTTATCCATGATCTATTTCTTAACATATTCTTTTTTGGTAATTTGTTTCTCTTAATAATGGTTCGTGATAAGAATATCAATTTACTAAAGCATATAACCATGAAGTTTCAAACCAGTTTTTCATTAATGCCAATTTTTGTTCCCTAGTTCCCGATCGATTCTAGCTCAAAGCATTGTTTTTGGGTTTTACCCCTTTGTACATATGTTCCATAGCCACATCTACTTGTAGAATCTAGGTAGGGATGTATTTTCTTGATAAAACACTTAATCTATAATTACTAAAATTTAGATATTTTTTCTTATAATTATTATTATACCTATGTCTTTTATGGTATACCACCTTTTTATTACATAACTTTTCAATACATAGTTTAAAATAGAGGATATTTTAAAGTTTATTTTATTGGGAAAAAAGTACATAATATGGTAAATCATAAAACCTTATTCTATTCCACTTGAAATAATTCATCATAGGTTTATCCTATGTAAATTTACTTCACCTTATATCCTGGGGACATACATCAAAGAAAAGGGTGAGAAAAGGGTCCTATAAGGGAAAGAATGGGAAATAATTTACATGTGATCTTGATAAGTTTCAATAATAACTTGAGGAATTACATAAAATAATGAGAAATATGAATAAAATTACAATATTAACATGAATCATAACCTTTATATTTTACTAAAGCATTTAAATGATACATTCATAAATATATCACCATGTTTTGTCACCGAGATTCACAGAAATTACCATGGTCATTCACCAAGGTATCACAAAACATGTCATCTCTAGAGAATAAATTCTTTACCCAATGAATATGAGTGCTATCAGGGTTTAACATTATTATGTATTATTTTATGTGATCCATACATATCATAATAAAACATTCATAAATTACATATTTAGAAAAAATAAATGGGTTTCATATAAAAATAATGACATTTAATAAAGTGTATAAAGACAGGATCTTGATGTCATTTATAACCCACAAAAAGGGAATGAGGGTTTTATGAATATAAATCCAAGAATAAAATATTTTTTTTACATATTTTAGAATACCCTTGGAAAATAAATAGGTTTTTGTAATCATATAAAGAAAAGAAAAAGGCAATTTCTTGAGGAAAATAGAAAAATTTTGAGAAATAAAATCGACAGAATAACGTGTATAAAAATTGTTTAATAACATGTTAAAATAGATTATAAAGTGGTATACCATTCATAAAATACACTTATTATAGTTAAGGGATGAAGTAATTTTTATAAAAGAAATTATTTTGTAAATTTTAAATACATACCACATAAATATGTGACTTGAATGGAAAAGAGAAGTGGAGATTTCTCATACCTTGAAGAGTAGTTCCTAAAACGTGAGGATAGGGGCCTTGGGGGATTGAGGATACCATGGGAGGATTCATTGGGAGGTAAAACTATCATATATTTATGGAGTATTAATTGAGAGGGAAATAAAATGGATAAATGGGATGGTATTTATAGCAAAAGTGGTGGATTTGTTTATTAATTTCAAAATATAGGCTTTGGACACCTAGGTAGGGGTAAATGAAAAACCATTGGCTTTCCCATGGTATTGGATAGTTGGGACAATTTTATATTATTTTAATCCAAAAATGATGATCATGATTTTATATTAGTTATTTTTTCAAGGAAAATTAATGTTTTAACAAAATAACTATTATAAAGTTAAAGTCTCCATTTTAGAATTTGGAAAGTGAATTATATATTTGGAAATTTATTAAAATATATTAAAATAATTTATATTAATAAAATAACACATTTTAATTCTTGTATGGTGGTTAATTAGTTTTTACATCATTAAGACATAATTATTATTTCATTAGACATACCAAAAAACTCAATCTATATTTTCACTATTCATGAGGAAAATAAATTATTTTATAAAATTATCATAAATTTACCCTCTCCAAATTTTGATGTTCCAATTTCAAAAATTATATTTTTTATATCATAATTATTTTATAAATATGATAATGTTAACTTTTAAATATAAAAATCCTTATTTATTAAAACTAATAACAGATTCAAAATGCATAGTAAAATTTCTTACACTTAAAATATTATAATTTATAATTAAAAGTGTTTTTATTGTACTACTTAATTTAAATAAACATTATTAATAATACCTTAGTTTATTATAAATTTTTTTATCTTTCTAAAAAGAACAATTTTTTTCCAAAAAAAACAATTTATCAAATTCTTCATATTTTTATATTAAGATAAACAATTTTTAAAATGAAATTAATTGAATAAAAATTTGACGTAGAAAATGGATATTCAATTTAAATGACTAAGGCCTCAACACATAACCCCTTATTACAGCCATGTATTCCCTAAGAGTGTAGTGTTTGTTGGAGTTAGTTTCTTGGGGTGCCTTAGCTAGCATTGACCGAGTGGTAATATCCACTAACATGAACATCTCTTGTAGGAAATTTTATTCAAGCTTCAATTGTTGAAGCTCAGCTTGGGGTTTTACTAGAGAAAACTCTGGTGTTACTACCTTCCTCATTAGCTCTGATATATGGTCTTCATATGTAAAAAATCTACAAGTTGAGGTCATCGACTCTTATTTATGTATCAATTATCCTTTGTAAAATTTTACTTATAAACCCTAATTATAATATAAAATTATTTTCAATAGTATAGCTTACTATGGTAATGTTTACCAGTTGGTCATAATTGACCAACAACCATAAAATGGTCAAAATTATATGGTATCATTTCCCTTTTTATTTACTTAATTATTAAATAGATATGATTTTCATTAGTATAATATAATATATAAAAAATTCAAGAAACAAATATCATTCATAAAGGCTGGGTTATAACATTCTTCCCCCCTTACGAATTTTCGCCCTAAAATTTCAAGTTGTTCTCTCACTTGAAAAAGGGTGTGGTTACTTTTGCCTCATTTTCTCCTATGGTTCCCACATTTCTACTTCATATTTGTTGATTATCAATAACCCTTAGATGAGGTGGGTAGTCTTATTGCATAGAACCATATCTCTACGGTCCATGATCACCACCAATTTCTCCTCATAAGAGAGGTTATGTTCCAATTGTACCACCTCCCAATTTGGTACATGTGAAGGGCCCAATATGTATTTACTCAAGAGAGATATATGGAATACAACATTAACTTGAGATAGATTTGAAAAAATTGAAATCCAATAGGAAACATATCCTATGAAATCAAGGATTCCATAGGGTCCAGTATACCTACGGCTAATCTTCACTTTCATCACAAACCATGTGAATCGCTTCCAAGGTGATATTCAAATAAACACTTTTTACCTAACACCGAACAGTAATTCCCTTAAATGGTTTTCATCATAGCTCCTCTGCCGACTCTAAGAATATTTTATGTGTTTCTAGATAGAATGAACCTTTACATTCATCCCTTGAACAAGATTAGGCCCAAGAATCTTTCTATCACCAACTTTGTCCCAACAAGTAGGAGTTTTACATTGATTTCCATATATAGCTTCATAGGGTTACATTTAAGTACTCGAATGGTATCTTTTGTCATATGAGAACTAGGCTAATCAGACACTTTGATCCCATCTATCTTTAATTTCCCTTGATCATCTTATTAGCTTGTCCTCAATATTTTTGAATTGTGTTTCCAGATTGAAAATTAGTTTGGGGTGATTGGTAGTACTAAAATTCCATTCTGTATTTAGATAATGTTAAGGAGTTCTCCATAACTTTGATGTGAACCTTGGATAATGATAAAAAAATGATAGAAATTTATACCCCATGCAACCTCACCACTTCATGTATGTAAATCTTGCAAAGTATATCAAGAGATATATCCTACCAAATAGTGAGTAAATGGGTATTCGTGGTGAGACAATCCACTATAACCCATATCATATTGTTTCCTTTGGAAGTTCTTGGGATACCAGTTACAAATTCCACTCTAATGTTGAACCACTTCCATGTTGGTATAGGTATAGGTTGTAGTAACCCTTTAGGGTGTTGATTCTTTACCTTCACTTGTTGACACACTGAGAACTGTATAGTGTACTTAGTGGTCTCCAATTTCATATTATAGCACCAATAATGATCATGATGGTCGCTATACATTTTTGTGCATCCAGGTTGTATGTAAAAAGAAGAATCATGATCTTCATAAATCATCTCCTTATTTGTTTTTAGAATATATGTAAAACTTAGTCTTGTATGAAATTTTAGGACACCTTCTTTATCAATATTGAACTCTGGAAACTTCCCATTCTCTATAGACACTATCTTCTTCTGTAACAAATGATCATCTATCTGATCTTACTTGGTATACTATAGTAATGGTGGATGAGAAATCTTTTGATATAGGGTTGATACTTACACTTACATTACAATTATTATGTCCATTTTTACATGGTCATTTATTAAAGGATCTCCTTGAATCCTCGTCATTTCTAGAACAATATGGTCATTCCTACTTAATGCATCAGTAACATTATTTTCTCTTCCAAAGTGAGAATGAATTGAAAAATCAAAGTCATTATGAATTTATAATCTTCTCTTCTATCTCATGTTCAATTCCTTTTTCATGAAAATATACTTAAAACATTGGTGGTATATTTATATATCACACTTATCCCTGTAAATATGTTTTTTCAATATATTTAGAGAAAAAAACAACCGCATCCAACTCCAGGTCATGCTTAGTATTATTTTTCTCATGAGGATTTAAATGTAGAGATGCATAAGAAATAAACTTGTCAATTTTCATGAGGTCTCAACCAATCCCCTTTTAGATATTCATTGTTAAAATTAATGAATCCTTCTCCAATGGAGGGTAGAGTGAACATGGGCACAATAACCAATCTATTTTTCATAACTTAGAAATATTCCTCACACTACTTTGTCCAAATTAACTTGTCCCTTTGTTGAGTTAATGTAGTTGGTGTATTAGAAATTTGTGAAACATTTTTCACAAACCTCCTATAATATTCTGAAAAACCAAGGAAACTACAAAACTTAGTTGCTGATATAGGATGAGGCTAGTCCTAAACCATTGTAGTCTTGGAAGGGTTAACTAATAATCCTTCATTGGTTGCAATGTTCCCCAAGAAAGTAATTTATTGTTACCAAAATTCACATTTTTTAACATTCCAAATATCCTATCCTTCCTCATCATTTATAATATAACCCTTAGATTATCCTCATTCTCCTCAAAACTTTTGGAATATATCATAACAACATTAATAAAACTACCAAAAATTTATCAAGGTAGTCCTTAAATACTCATTTCATCAAGTAAATAAATATAGAGGGGTAATTAGTCAAGGAAAAGGGCATAAAAATAAACTCATCCTGACCATATCTTGATTTGAAGGCAGTCTTTGGAATAAATTCTTTCTTAACCTACAATTGATGATAACCAAATTAAAAATCAATATTTGATAGTAATTGAACCCCACAAATCTAGTCATATAAATCATCAATCCTTAGGAGAGGGTACTAGTTATTCATTATTATCCCATTAATTTCTCTATAATCAATGAATATCTACATTGATCCATCTGTATTCATAAAGAGAATAGGTGCCCTACAAGGAAACACACTTGGTTGGATAAATCCCTTTGATAAAAGATCTTTGATTTGTTTTTTTAATTCCTCCAACTATACATTTTCCATTCTATATGGGGTCTTTGATATAGACATGGATATATAGATGAGTTCAATGGATAAATATAACTCTCTTTGTAGGGGAGGTCTAGGTAACTCCTCAGGAAATACATCAATGTATTCTTGAATGATGTATACATTTTCTATTCATATAACTTTATTTCCTTATTTTTATTCCCCAATAAATTCCATAAATAATGTTATGGGTGGTTCTTCTATACAAAACTCGGGTGGAGGTATCTCTCCTTTTGGAAATAACTATACATTTTCTATTCAAGACTATCCCTATTTAATTACTTCTTTAGATGATCATATCATTATAATTTGAGATCCAGTCTATCCCTATTGTAATGCTGAATTCCATTAAATGTATGAAAACAAAAAAATTTATGAGTTGAACTCTCAAAATTAAATTAGATAGTTTCAATAAAATTTTTATGCTTGGATAATCCCTCTGGAAGACTTGACTGATAACTCTACTTCTAAAATTTAGGGATTGAGTGTATATTTATTTCAAACTTGGATGAAATAAAGTAATACGTAGAACTAAAATCAAATAATGTAATTTATAGCTTTTAGAGAACAATGAGAGTACCCTAAACTAAAAAATTTGGAGCCTAGACATCATCCTTCATGATATAAAAATGATGACATTTCTCTCTTGGCCTATGCTCAGGTTGATAGTGATTCCCCTTCACTATCTTAGGGTTTGGACAATGATTCGAAAAGTAGAAAATGTGTCCACAATTGAAACATTGAAATCAAATCAAGGCCTCAATGATCTCTCCATTTTCATTAGTGTTGAGAGGTTCATGTTTCACCTCAACATGACAGTTTCGAGCAATATGGTCATCACTTCCACACTTGTAACATTTCCCACTCTCAAAGAAGTAGATCCGTCAATTATTTTTTCACATTTTTTCATGTGGGAAGTTTCACTTTATTTACTCCTCCTATATTATAAAATTCCCTACATAAACATGGATACATTAATCTCTTCTATTCATTCAATCTATAGGAACACTACATCTCTCCGAACTACAGTGAAACGTTCATGGAACTTAGAACTATCTCCGTGTAGTTGTTATAGTCATGATTGGAAACATTATTAAATAGATAGGGTCTTCGTCCACCAAAGAATATATCATCATTTTCATTAGGATATATTGCAAAGATAATGTTGTCCTATTAAATTATTTTAAAATTCATCTCATAGATTCCTAGAAATTAATTTTTATTCTTTTTTAGCTCTAATAATTCCTTCTCCATTTTCTTTCTCATATAATGGGGGAAATTATTCTTGAAAAATGTTCCTATAACCTCTTCCCACTCCATAGCATCAATATTACCACATAGCTTCATATTTTTAATTAGTTTCAAACATTGATCAGCTTCTCCCTTTAATTAGTACATAGCCAAGTAGACTTTCTCTTGTTCCAAACAATGGAGTAAGGAAAAGATATTTTTTATAGAGCTTATACCCTGTTTAGAAATCAATGGGTTAGTAGATCCACTGAAATAAGGTGTTTTTTAATGCATAATTAACTCAATGAAAATTTGTTACCATTGAGGTGAATCTAGTCTCTGAGCTTGATATAATTTATTGTTTATAACCTGAGTCTGTTGATGTATCATTCCCATGAATGTTTCTATTTTTTCTTCCATTAGTGGGTCGTCAACACATGTTTTTTTGTGCTCACCATTTACATGATTCCTCCTTTTTCTTACCATTTTCTAAAATAATAAATTTTATTAGAAAACATGTTTCTTTTAAGAAAATTATAATTTCTATAGGAATTATATATATTAAAACAACATTTTTAAATATGTTATTCTTTAAAAATATTATCATTTTTTATAAATCCTTCATAATGGTTCATTAAAATGTGTGTGATTAATCAAACATATCCCCTATGTGTGTCAAAATAGGAGTTTAGTAAGGCCCATTGTCATGCAACAGTTACCATTCGAGTAATTATCAATGTGTTTTTTTGTTTTACCCCTATATATATTTATTTTATAGCCAAATTCACTTGTTTATATCCAGGTAGAGATTTCTTTTCTCAAAAACCACTAATTATGTACTTATAAAATATTCCAGGTTATTTTACAATATTAAAATTTTAATTATCATTATTTATAATGTTTTGATATCAAGACTTAAATAAATAACTAAACCATCATTTAACACTATCTATGGAATCCCTCTATTTTATTATATAACTTTTCATTACATAGTACAAAATATAGGATCTTCTGAAGTATACTTTCTTAAAAAAAGGTACATAATACTTGAAAATGTTAAAAATTGTTCTATTACACTTTAATGTATTAAAAATTGGTTCATTCTAAGTAAATTTACTACATCTCATAACCTTGGGGTATACATCAATGGAAAGGGTGAGCGTACAACCCAGTAAGAGAAATCAAGGGAAATAGTTTTCATGTGATCTTGAGAAATATTAATAAGAAATTGAGGAATATAATAAAGGAACACGAAAGTGGAATATACTAATAATAATAACTTGAATGATAAAATGTAAATGTGTATAAAAGATTTAAATGATACATCCATAAGCATATCACCAAGTTTTTTCATTGAGGTGTCATAAATATTACTAAGGTTATTCGCCAATGTATCGTAAAACATGTCATATTTAGAGATTAAATACCTCACCCAATTAATTGGAGAGATTTAAGGGTAAAAAAATCATATATATTAATTAATTTGATCCATATATCTTATAATAAATCATTTCATAAATAACATGTTGAAAATAAAAGAATTGGGTTTCATTTAAAAATCATGTTGTTTTAAAAAAGACCTTAATGAAAAAATCTTTATATCATTTATAAACCACAGAAATGAAATGTGGGTTTTATGTATATAAATACTAAAATAAGAAAAATAAAATTTACATCATGGTGAATACCATTAGAAAATAAAGAGTTTTGGGTATTCACTTAATGAAAATAAAAGTAAATTTCTTGACGAGAAGAGAGAAATTATGAGAAGTAAAAGTGTTATAAAATGTGGTTTTTAAAAAGGGTAAAAAGAGAGGTGAAATGGGTAATAAATTCAAAAAAGAAACTTATAATAGTAAAACGAAATAATAAACTGTATATATGAACTTATTTGGAAAATTTTAATGACATACCCCAGAAATAGGAAACTCGAATGGAAATGAGATGTGGTGATTTCACTTACCGTCAGGAGTTCTTCCAAAAACATGAAGACCGGGACCTTGGGGACATGAGGGAATATTGGGAGAAATAGTTGGGAGGTAAAACTACCATATATATATGTGAAGTATTAATTTATAGTCAATTAAAATGGATGAATGGGGAGGTATATATAGAAAAATATGGGGAATTATTTATTAATTTCAAAATAAAGACTTTGGACACTTAGGTAGTGGTAAATGAAAAACTATGGAATTTTACCATGTTATTTTCCAATTTTATTGGACACGTGGGAAAAATTTTAGGTTATTTTAATCCACAAGAGTCAACCATGATTTTATATTAAATATTTTTTCATGGGAAATAAAAGGTTTCACAAAGTAACATTTTTAAAGTTAGAGGTTCCATTTTAGAATTTGGAAAGTAAATTATATGTTTGGAAATTGATTAAAATATATTAAAATAAATGATATTAATAAATAAAACATTTTATTTCGTTCATTTTGGTTAATTATTTTTTATATCATTATGACATAATTATTATGTCATTAAACGTACTCAAAAACTCAAACTGAATTTTTACTTCTCCAAAAAAAGTATTTTAGAAAATTATCATAAATTCACTCTAACAAAGTTTTTCTATTAATATTTCAAGAATGGTATTTATTTTATCATAATTCTTCTATAAATTTTATAATTTCATTTTTTATATATAAAAAAATTATTTATTAAAAATAATAGTGGATTGAAAATGCATAGTAAAATTTCTGATACTTGAAAAAAAATATCATTTATAATTATGTAATGGTGTTTTTATCAGACTCTTTAATTAAAATAAGAATTATTCATTATACCTTACTTTATTAAACTAATTTATATCTTTCTTAAAATTCATATTTTTTTCTGAAAAATAAATTTATCCATTTCGTCATATTTTTATATTAAAAAAATGGTACTTAAAGAGGAATTCATGGAATAAATATTTTATTTATACAATGTAATTACACATTAAATGAAAAATGACTTGACACATAACCCTTTATTACAATCGTGTAGCCCCTAATAGTAAGGTGTGTGATGGTGGTAGTTTCATGGGGTGCCTTGCATGCATCCACTAAGTGGTAATCTCCACTAACTTGAACTTCTCCCAAAGGAAATTTCACTCCAACTTCACTTACAAAATTGAGGCTTGGGAATGGTCAAGAGAAAACACTAGTGATTCTACCGCCGTACCAAACTATGATAGATGGTATTTATATGGCATGACTCTACTAGTTAAGACCATAGACTCTTCCTTCTATATCTATTATACTTTTCCAAATTTTACTTATAAATACTAATTATTATGTTAAAATTATTTTTCATGAGTGTTGTTCCAAATGGTCATGTTGACCAATCAGTCTTAATTAACTAATGATCTTATAACGGTCAAAACTATAAAGTCTAATTTCTATTTTATTTACTTAATTATTAAATATATATGGTTTTTTGTGTATAAAATAATACAACGCACATTTTTAGGAAAAAAATATCATTCAAAAAGTCAGGGTCGTTATATCTTTTGATATAGTTTTCTCATCCTAAACCCAAAAATAAACAAACTTTTACCATGATACCGACTAAAACAACCCTTCTCTTTATTACACCTTAATTTGTGATTTATTACATAAAATTACACATAATACAACCCAAAAGATAGAGAAGTCTAGTGTATTTGATAATTAGGTACATTACATAACATCTTAAAATAAGAAATATATCATCTTTATTGAAAACTTCCTTAACATACTAATAAATAAAACTACTTGGGATAACCCGGGGACATACATAAGAAATGGGTGAGAAAAATATAGCCCATTAAGGGAATAAACATAGAATAACAGAAAGAAAGTAATAAATTTTAGAAAGTAGTCATATCAATGGAGCATAAAAGGGGTTATAATCATAAACATGAATAATAATATATGATATACCATGATAACATAAAGGAAATATGGGAAATGTTGAAAAATCTTAAAACACTACATCATAAACCTAGATCAATGTTAACTACCAAGACACCATGATGTAAAAGTACCATAAAGGAATCAAGGTTACTCCTTATCACAAAATGACTTATCATTAGACTAAAAATTAACCAATTCATTGGAGTGATAAACAATTCTTGGTTCACCCATCACATTCATTTCATTCTCAAGATTATGTGTGCCACATTGATCATACAACATGGATTAATTCAACATCATATTGTATTCCATGATCAAGGAGTGTGGAACAAATACATATAAGTCCCAAATCAAATAATTATAAGTGTTTAAAGGTGGCCACACTTAATATTAAATGAGAATGGTATTCACTACACAATTTTTTTGTCATGGAAAATCGAGGTGAAATTTCAGCAATGTAACAACATCACTTAAATATTCATAAAATCAGTTAATGTGAGAGAAAGTGGTCTCTCATCATTTGAAAATCAAATGGACAGTAGTAGGGACATGGAAATACATATCCCAACTTTTGGAATTGGAAATAAAAAGCATAATATAATGATGAAACATGAATAAATAAGATAAATAAAAGAGCCCTTACTAAATTTAGGCTTGGTAATGGGTGCATATAAAGGTTCATGGGAGGGATTAATGAGAGTGAATGGGGTACCTCATCACTTATACATCAAAATTAAAGTAAGGGGTTTTATGATAATATACCAACAAAATTGAAACTAAGAATCATAACATAAATCAGTTTATTGAATAGAAATAAGAAGATACATAACTGAGCATGTGACTTTAAATACATGGGAGGTGCTTCTTGAGAGCTTGGGGTGCTTTGGGATGAATATAGAGAGGGTAGGGCAGAGTAACATTTTTCTCTAAGGATTTTCATAAAAATAAATATAATACAACCCAAAAAATTGATAATTATTGTGTCTTTGGGAATTAGGTACATCACATAGCAACTTGAATTAGGAAATACATCTTCTTTATTGAAAACTTCCTTAACATTCCCATACTTAAAACTACATGGGATTACTTGGGGACATATATAAAAAGGCGGTGAGCTATGAATCCCGGTAAGGGAATAAACATGAAATAAAAATAATAATGTAATAAATGTTAGAAAATAGGAATATCAATGGGGTATAAAGGGGATGATAATTATAAAAATGAATAATGAGGCATGATATAACATGATAGCATAAATGAAACATGGGAAATAGGGAAATAACTTAAAACACACCATCATAAATATAGTTTAAGGATAGCTTCCATGACATCATGATGAAAAAATTCTATTGATGTATAACATTAAGTCCCTAATACCTTTCATGAACACTCGTGAGACTAAAACATTACCCAATTCATTGGAGTGCTATAATTCCAGGTGCACATGTCACATTCATTTCACTCTCATGCATAAATGTTCCACATAGATCTTAAAAAATGGAATCATTTTCAACACTTTTTATTACATGATCAAGGAGTGTGGAATAAATATATATAATTCCACATTAAAATAATTATAAGTGTATAATGATCAAAACTCTTTCTTGGAAAAGGGTATGGTATTCAATGCATAATTGTATTCATATGGAAAATTGTGGTGATATTTTCGAAGCATAAAAACATCACTTAAAGATTCATAAAATGTAATTATGGCAGAGATAGAGGTATATCATAATCTTGAAATAAAATTTATAGTATTGGAGACATTAAAATATATAACCTAACATTAGTAATTGGAAATATAATTTATAACATAATGGTGAAACTTGAATAAATAGGAGTAAGAAAATAATGCTTACCATGAGAGTATGACTCCAAATGCTTTGGAGGATATTCTTGACAGATTTGGGGCACCTTGGGGGACAATAGAGAGGTTAGGGAAGAGTAAGGATGTGCTCCCAGGATTTGATTAAATATAAATGGTATATTATTTGGGTTTATATATTAAATGAGTGTTTATTTCTTTATTATTTCTCAAACTTTGATTTTGGAATATGTTTAAAAATATAATTAAAATCATAATCATAAACATTATGCTTCCCATGGTTTTTTCCATATAGAGGTGGTTTTATTTATTTTTTATTTCTTAGGTTTGAAAATAATTAAATAATACACTTGTTTATGTGGAGGTGATTCATACTCTTAAAGAAATGATTTTAAAAACATAAAATATATTATAGGTTTTGGAGGATTCATAAAGGCTTTATAAAATAAATAAAATAAAAAAATCACATTTCCTTAATGGGAAAACATATATTTGGTCATGGATAACAATTATAGTATTTATTAAATCATTTCTTCATTATTATGTCATAATACACCCTGTATATTTATATGATATTTAAATTTTCACCTGAAAATTTAACTGTCTCAAAAAATTATGAAACCTTCACCATGGGATAATTGAAACATTATGATTCAAAATATAATATTAATTTTATTAAAATAATTTTATAAATATGTGAATTTTCACTTTTAAAATATGAATCGACATTTATTGAGAAATGATGGGCTTTTTGATAATAATATTTTTTGAACCGTTATAAAAATTACATTTAACATCATAAAAATTATATGATAATTTATATTTAGTATAAATTATTTGATATTAATATTATATTTTAAAATTATTTAATTCAAAAATCCATTATTTCATTAAAATAAACATCATAATTGAAATAGAATGCTAATTAAAAAAAACATTGTGTTTTATTATATAAAAATAAACATCATTTATAAATTTATGATTAGAAGATAACATGAAGATTTATATATTGAAAATAAAATATAAAAATTCATATTATTATGGTCTTTAAACGTATCCCTTTATTACACTAGAAAACTCCCTAAGGGAAATGTGAATGATGGTGAGATTTTTATGGGGTTGTTTAGCATACATGGTTTGGGATGTGAAGTCAACGAGTTGGAACATCTCTTGTAAAATGATTTTTATCATGATTATGTTGATAGATCTCAACTTGTGATTGTTCGAGGGTAATTCCGAGTTATGTATTCTCCCTCAGAAGCTCCGATAAATGGGCTTCATAGGGTGTGATCCTACTGGTTGAGGTTATCACTTCATTTTTTTGTGTCAAATTGATTTTTTAAAACCCTATATTTATGATAATCATTTGATCACTATTCTGTGGATATATTATCAATGGTAATTAATGTTAATGTTTTTTAAATACTATATAATAAAACCAAGTAAATGCATGTATTCTTTATAACGATAATACATAATAAAATATTTAATTAAATCATAAGAGGAATTCTATTTATAACAGTTTGGGTCATTACATGTCATGTTTATTTGGTTTTGATTTGAAGTTTTTGTATTATTAATGTTCCTTTTAGGTGTTGCTTACTCCTTATACCCTTGTGGTGTTTTTTGGGGTAACCAATTTTAAACTTTTGTGAGTTTGAGGTAGTTTTCCCTTTATATTTGACCTTCAAATTTGAGACACATAGATTAGTTGATATTATCACCATTTTCTATACTAATTAGTGATATGTATAATTACGAATAATTTTTTCAAATTTAATCATGTTTATTTATTTTGAGTTAAATTGTATGAAATTTTTTTTTCCTTTCACACCAAGTGTTCGATAAAATGTATAATTGGCCTTTATAACTGGTTTGTGGGTTTTAAATGGTGTTTGGGTTTTCTAAATGTGTTTTATTTCATGAAATTATATGTGGTGTGTTTGGACCTCTTTAAAGTATATTAGAGGTAAGGATCGCACTTTTAAAAATGGGTTTTCATTTGAAAACACCCCTTGGGATATATAGTCTTTGGCTCACCCCCATTTTGGACATGACATTGGAACCAGGAATAACTAGTAGATTATCCAAGAATGTTAGTTGCACTTGTTTAGTATTACTCTCTGTAAAGTTTCCCCTTAGTAAGTACACACTCTTCTTTGGGTATGACCCCCCTTAGTTAGGTATGGTTGGGTATGATTGAGCATGTAGGATTTTTAATTGCATCAGGTGCACCAATATGATGGATAAGGTTGCAGTATGTTTTAGATTTATCCCTAACCTCTTGGGTATCCCTTTGTTCCCTGGAACTTAATTTTCTATGGAGGATATTTTAGGTGCCTCAACTGAGTTGGTCACATGTTCACTTCTTTCCCATTTCCTTAATTATAACGTCACTGATCTTGTTTCCTATTGGCAGTGTGTCTTTTTTGGTTAAAGATAATTTTTTGTTTTCAAATGATTCTTGAAGAATGTTTTGGAAAAATAAAAAAATTCCATACTCCCTTTCTCATTTTTACAAAAACCATACTTCTAATTTCTCTATTTTTATCTCATATTCTTAAAACATACCCTTTATTAAAAACTTTTGTTAAATAAAGATGAATATATTCCATGATTTTTTAAAATAATTAATGTATGAAAAACCTGTGTTTATATATTGTATTTCAAAATAGCAGTAAAGGGATAATTTATTTAAAGGATATGCATTTTAAATAGTTTAATTGGTCATGCCTATTGAGTTTTAATACTAATGCCTATACTTAAATTCATGATTTTAAATTTAGGTGTAGGTACTTTTTGGTTTTGATTTTTATGGAGAAATTATGGGTTTTGTGTTCGGTGAGTGACTAATGGGGTCACATGGAGATCTGTTTAGTTTCAAGGTTCAATTTGCATTTATTTTGAGTTTATGTTTTGTTGTTCCTCTTAGTTACTTTATTTATATTAGGCAACTCATTTATCTTTCCACTGGATTTGATATTTACCTTCAGTGAAATAATTCCTACCATAACTCTTTGATTCCCAACTACTGTTCTCTACCCAGGGGTGATCCGGAACGCACCTCGGTGATGTCATGGTCCAGTTAGGGTGACCAGTTCAGGATAGACCCAGGTTGGCCTATGAAAAATGGAATCAGAGACATGTTATTTCGATGATATAGCTTTTATATAACCATTTGTTAATCATTTTTTCAAGTAATAAAGAGTAGGACTTTCAAAAATGGGTGTGTAAGTACGAGGATGGTTTTGGACAATACTTCTAGGTTCGAACCCCATGTTACCATCAGAAGTTGCTTTTTCAGTTTTTTCTGTCAATTTTGTTCCCTCTTTTCTTCATACATGTTGTTTTGGAAGAAATTTTTTGGTTTATTTATATTTTTTTATTATTTATGGGTTGTTTTTTGTGTTTTGGGAAATGAAATGAGAGTTTTGTTAGTGGTTTTTAGTGAGATCATAGGGTTTGAAAATCCAAGTGGTACCCAAAGATGTTGTACTTTATGAATGTTTATATTAGTGGTGTGATTAGATTTTGGATACCAGTCATATGTCCGAGTCACCCATTATCATTATTCCCCTATAGAAATTTATTTTGGGTATTTCGTAAATTTAAAATCACTATGAAATCCCTACTTTAAATTATGAAAATATGATTTTGAGTGGTGATGTTTTGTTTTTTAGAAATGATGAATGAGTTTTTCAAACCGATATTAGAAAATTCGTAAAAATGGATTTATAATTTAAATGACCCTTGGTTGAAATGGTTTCAAAAAATTATTTTATTCTTCATTGCTGATTATAAAAATTTAGTGTGCTTTATTACAAAGGAGTGTTAAATTTTTTTTAATGAGAAAGTAATTTTAAGGGGAAGGGTTAGATTTATTGATGAAAATTAATGGATTTTTTTGGAATGAAATGTCTTGGAGTTCAGAGTTTGAAAATGGTTTTTGAAGTGGTGACTAGTGATCTTTTTGAAAAAAAATATTTCAGGAAATTTTTTAATTTTTTTCTTTATGTTTCATTATTAGATATAAAGTGTTCTTGATGTTGAGTTAGTTTTGAATAAATTTTTATTTATTTATTATTTAGATTATTCCCCCACCAATGATTCAATGAAATATTTTTGTGTAGTTATGGTGGGTAATAAAATTATCAGGCCCTCCAATTGATCAAACAAAATAGTTCCACCTTGATTTTTAAAAGTTGAACCCTCCTCGTTTTTATTATTAAATGGATCCTTTTGAAGTATAAGAGTCACTAAAAAACAAAAGGATCTTTATTTTTTTGAGTTTCATGAGTCACTAAAGGTTATGTTAGAAACATTTATATTAGAGGGTCCAAATTGGAAGAGGTGGAATCTAGTCACTTGGACAAAGCCTTAGGAATACCTCTCATGAGAATTTTTCACGGATTAGTTTATCTGACAGTACTTCTCCAAGGATATGAACGTGGAAAGAGTGATGGATATGGGAAGACTTAAGAAATTTGATGAATTAGTGTTGGAATTCATCTGTCATATTTAGGATCCAGTTCTCCATCTATCTGAGTTGGTCGAAGATGATCCTTTGAAAGCTCAACATTTTGAAACTTTACTGCATCTGATCTTGAGTCAATTGTTTCATAATTTGGTCTAACCTCCATTGTCTATTTGGTGATTAAATCATTTCTAGTTGAGTGTGTGTTAGTAGGTGTTCTAAATGTAACCAATCCTCTCTAGAAGCAATGAATGTAATTCCATTAAATATAAGGGAAAGAGGAATGGAGATGGCTATGTTGGTGGTGAAATTAAGAGGCCTTCTTATCTTTCATAATCGTCTTATCAACATAGGACCCCCAGTGTGTAATCAATGTGGCAAGTATGGTCATAATAATCTTTCTTGTCTAGAAGCACCAAAGACATACCGTGCCTGTAGATTCTTTGTTAAATTTCAAGGGTTTTGCTAGAATGTATCTACGAAGGGAAGTGGTTCTAGGTCTACAACTTTGGACGATCCCCCATTTTGTTTTTAAGAGTATGGTGCTCATATATCTTCAATATAAAGTTTTTTTATTTTAGATGTTTATTCTATTGTAATGGTTATATCATGTGGTGCCACATTTTTATGAAATGAATGAGGATATTGTGTATCTTTTGGGAGTTATTGTTCTCATAGAAGCATCTTTTCAGAGAATTATGAACTTCATAATCCTCGATTGAAAGATTTATTTCGTGTGTCTTGTATCTACCATTTTATTTATTTGAGGAATAGTGTGCGGTTATTTTGGTTTGTTGTTTTAGTCATTTATGGTTGACATTGGTTTGGAATTTGACTAGAATATTTAAATGGTGGGGACTCGAACCTAGCCTCCCACATCCATTAAAAGTAAAACCTTGTTTCTAATAGGTACTTTTTCCTCATTCACTCCATGGGATGGTCTCTAGTGGTTATTTCATATCCTCTTGTGTTGTATAAACATGAGTTTCCCTTCACCTTTTAAAAACATTAGGATCTTGAAGAAGGCTTGATGGAGGTGGAAATGGTAAGGTTTTTGGCTTATGGCTTAGTATTTCTTCATCATTTTAGGAATGGTTTGAATCAAATGGTTTTTCTATGTTGTGGTTTGGGTATTCCTTATTTTAAGGATTCGAATCTTGTGGGAGTGTGGAACATGTATTTTTCTTGATCAAATAGAAACATAGAGCCTTTAAAAGGCCAGAAAGCGTTATTGTGGGGAAAATTTTCACATCCTAGATTTTATTTTATTTATTTTGTTTTGTTTTATCATTTTTTGTTATTATATTATCTTGAGTCTCGAGTGTTTCGGATAGAAAATTTTAGTTTTTGGTTTCTTTTCCTCTGTTTCATGGTTTTTGTGCACAGTTAAGGGGAGACCATGTGACCTCCTGACATAGAGTCTATTTTTGGTTCATTTTGTTTTTTCATGGTTAGGGTTTCACAGTTAGCACATGGTTATATTCAAACCATTTGTCTCCTAGGATTAACCATGTGGATCTTGGGAGTTCCTGGATGAGGTCGCATGGATTGAGTACAGTTAATCCATACCATGTGAGTAGTGTGCACATGGATATAAAATTTATAACCTAACCAAACATCATAGTTAGCATAAGGATTCCCAAACTATGTGGCCAAACTGTTCCAGTATCATGTTAGTCTTGTGAGAGATATTGGGTTAGCGCACGGTTTTTCAAACTATGCACAGTGGTAGGGTTCATTAAAATGGATTTTTAATATTTTTCCATATCATTTTTAACCCTAAAACACCTCGTTCTTCTCCTATTTGGATCATGTATCCCTAAGAGGATTTTACCCTCTTCCTCACATCTCCCTGCTTCCTCCCATGGTAGAATCAAGTTATTTATACAAGTTTTGGGTCTTATTTATCAATTTAATCCCTTCTTTTCTTCTCCCTCCTCCTTCTTCTTCCATTCTCGTCTTGTTTTTATTTCCCTATTGATTACATCGGTGTATGTTTCATGTTTCTTTAGTTTTGAATTCATGGGTTTTTTATTGTTAATTTTCCTTTTGGATTTTATTTCCTCCTCATACCCTTGTGGAGTTTTTTCATGTTGTCTTTGTTCAGGTATTGGGAGTTTGAGGTAAGTTTCCCCTTGAATTTGGATATTAAATTTAAGAAACATGGATTGCTTGATGTTCAAACCTGTTTTGATAAAAATTAGTGATATTTATTATTTATTATAATAATTTTTAATGAAATTGAGTGGATTTTATTTGAATCTAAGTTTATTAAATTATTTTATTTAGCCTTGTACATCGTGTGTTTGATAAAATACCCGGTTAAACTTTAAATTGGTTTGTGGTTTCTAAATTGTTTTTTAGTTTTATAAATATGATTCTAGTATTTCATGAAATTATATGTGATTTTTTTATTTTTGAAACGGTTTTTCATTAAAATTATATGTGAGGCCCGATTGGAACTTCTAAAAATGGGTTTTCTTTGAAAAACTCAGATTGAGATGCATCAATTTCCATATTGATTTATAAAATGAATGTGATTCACTCATTATCGTAATTACCTTTAAATTTATGGTTATAGGCAATTGGTATTATTACTTGGGTGTATTTTTAGGTTATTCATGGTTGTGTGATGCATGTTCTCTTTGGCTCACCCCCATTCTGGTCATAGCATGGGAACATGGCATAATTAGCAGATTATCTAAGAATTATTTCAGCACTGGTTTAAGATTAATCTATGGATAGTGGCCCCATTGTAATGTCATTATTTCATTTGGGTAGTATTCCCCCTCAATTAATAAAGGTAGGGTGCGAGTAAGCATGAGGGTTGTTTTATTTCATCGGGTGCACCGAAAGGATGGATCCGGTTACAGAATGTTCTAGATCTTCCCATAAGATTCTAGGTATCTCCATGCTTGCTGGAACATAATTATATAGGGAAGATAATATATGTTCCCCATCTAATATGGTTGAATTTTTACGACTTTCCCATTTCCCTCATTATGATTTCATTTCTCATTCTTCTTATCAGGGTGTGTCTATTTTGGTTGCAGAAAAATTTTCATTTTAAATTCTTTATGAGGAATGTTTTCTAAAAAGTGACATATTTCATACTCCCTTTATCATTTTTACAAATTCCCAATCTCTACTTTCTCTCTTTTCCACTAAAATTTAAAAACCTTCCTATTTTAAAAAAAATTAAATGAAGAGGGAAATGGACCATGATTTTTTTTAAAGAAATTTATTAAAAACCTCTTTTTGTATATTGTATTTCAAACTATCAGTAAATATATCTTTTATTTAATGTAAATTCAGTAGGAATAGTTTAATTATAAATTACTACTAAGTTTTAATACTCAAACTTATACTTTTATTCTTGTTTTAGTTTTAGTTTTAGGTTCTTCTTAGTTTTGATCACCCTTGATTGATGTTGTGTTTTTGGTTCGGTGAGTGACTCATGAGGTCACACTGATATCTTTTTGGTCACCAAGTTCTATTTGGATTTATTTCTAATTTATGTTTTGTTTTTATTATTGGTTTATTTATTTATTTTGGGATTTTAATTTCTCTTTCCAATGTATTTTTTTTATTTATCTTGGGAAAAAACATTCCCATCATTACTCCAGGATTCCCTGGTGCTTGTCTCTACTCTGTGGTGATCGAGAACGTACATAGGGGATGTCACAAACCAGATCGGGTGACTGGTTTGGGGTCGACTCAAGTTAATAAATGAAAAAAATAATGTTAAATATCTCATAAAAGTAATGGTGGAAGGAAATTCATTATCTTCGTACACGTTGAAAAAGTGAATTCCTTTTTATTTTGTAAAGAAAGTCAAAAAATTCCGTATAAAATACGTAAAAATATTCTATTTAAAAAAAATTCAAAGAAAGAAAAAAGTTATATAAAATGTTCTTTATAATTAATTTATGTCCATATAAATACATACACAAAACAATTTGAAAAATATTGACATGGAATAAAAATATTTATAAAATTATTCTTTAAAATATTTTAAATGATAATTTTAAATTAAAGTGTCCCTTATGTGAAACCTAACAAAGATTCATTTTAAAACCATTGTAAATAAAGTAAAATATGGTCAAAATGAAACTTGAAAACATATTACACATAAATAATAATTTTTTGGAAACATTTAGAAGAATATGGACAATGAAAAAAAGATGTTTTTAATGAAAACTTTAAAAGATGTTTTTTTAAAGAAATTTCCTTACCACTTAAGTAACAATTGAATCATAATAAAAATGAAATATATTATCAAAATTAAACTTTAAATATCATTAAAATAATAGTTTCATGTTATAACAAGTCCAATAGGTAGTATATACACCCAAAAAAGAACAATTTGTGAATATGATATAAGTGTCCTAGAAATAAAATCGAGACAATAAATCCATTACCTTGAGTAAAAACTTGTGATGTATATACATTATATCTTTTATAATAAATTTATGAAAATTATTTGTTTTCTTAAGAAACAATTATAAGTTTATTCCCTTATACTTAAAAACATTACTTCATTTATTTTAATGTCATATTTAATTACTTAATCAGTTATGTCCATGTCGGGTGTTTTGAGGATGTTCAATTTATAAATTCAAAATGACATCTGTTTGTTGACCATAATTAAAGGGTTAATTTTACCATAATCTCCATATTATATATAATGACATAATTTTAATTTTTATATATATTATAATTTAAAAAAATACCCTGAATTATGGTTATGAAAAATGAACAATGTTACAAATATAGAGACGCTCGGTCTTACATACAAATGTGTAACATTTCCATTTTTCAATGATCATGATGGAAAGAACCTAAGTGTTATTTTATCCTTTTATAATTAAAATTATATAATAAATATAATATTATTTCCCCAAATATACTTACATATACCATCCATGTAATGCGATAATAGAAGATGAATCACAAAAATTCATGAGGCAATAGATCGATGTACACATGAACGACGTTATCTGTTTTCAATTGATGGTATTCTAAGAGATTATAAGATATATTTATTTTATATAATTATTAATATTTTATTAATATAATATATAAACATTAAATACATCATTATAAATATGTATTATAAGTTATAATGGAAAATTAAATACTTCAATTTTTTAGGTCGTAGTCCTCCCTAAACATAAACGATGGTTTTCTTTCCCATATAATGGAAGGGGAGATGGATGAAAGTTATACCACTAAAATAATAACATATTAGTATATGTGATATTTGGATTTTAATTTATCATCACAATTGAGTAGTATTTTAAAGAGGTGAAAAAATAAATAAAACAATGTTTCTCAGTTAAGAACGATGCTTCTTCTTTAAACCACCTCTTAAGGATTATCCTAAACCTCCATATATTGTCTTGATAATAAAACCAAGTACTCTAGGATGTGTAGAGGTAAGTAATTATGGTGTTAGGTAAGAATTTTCTGAAAAAAAATTATATAAATAGTGTAAAGGATAGGATAGGAGGTTCCATTTATTTAAGTGAGAGGGAGTGTCATTTTTGTAAATACCCAAAACTATCCCATAATGGGAATTCACTCTCATTAAAAGTGCCTAAAAATTGATAAATAATGGATTATATGGGACATATAATCGATAAATTCCTTCAAAATTAAAAAATAAATAATTTTTAAACATTTTATTTCATTTACCTATAATATTACTCAATTTACCATTTTAGGTTTTCACCATGGTAACAATATTTTTAAATATTCTTACTATTCATTATGACCAAAAATTACGTTTAATTTATTAAATAATATTAATTATTTTTATTTAAAATATGGAAACAATTTTATCAAATTAAAATCATATAATTGGAATGATTTATATTAAATTGAAACCCGCAAAACCTATAAAAATGGTTTTTCAAGAAATAAATGTTTTAAGAAATATATGTTCTTATATTAACTCTATGAATTGAAATAATCATTATTTTAATTTAAATTAATATAAATATATTTATAATATAAAAATTTAATTTTAATATTTCCTAAATATGGGTTATTTTTATTAATGAAAATGGATAATTTTTATGCACTTAAGAATAGTTTGTAGAAAAGCATGTTTTAAGCATAAAAAATAACCTCATACCAAAATAATGAAAATTGATGATAAAAAATATTTTAATTATATTATTCCAAAAAAAATATTTTATATCTAAATTTTATAATAAATCAAGGATATATTGGAATTTTATAATTACTTGATTTAATGAAAACAAATGAAAGTATTAGAAAAAATGTTAGGTTTTTCAATTCACTAAAAAATCAACCATTTCATAAAAACCCAAAAAATTCACCCTGATTTAATTTTGGTATTATTATTTCAAAAATTATGTTAAATTTTCAATATAAAATTACTAAAAGTTATAAAAATAAATTATAATATTTTCTCACAAAAAGAAATAATATTCATTTTTTATGAAATGTATTTTTGTAGAATAAAACATTTTTATTACAAATTGTGTTATTATTTAATAAAAATTTATCAATCAATTTATATTAATCTGGGCCTTGATATATATATTTCATAAATCTATTAATACTATTCATTCTTAAAATTTAATGGCTAGTTTATATTGGTCATGTTTAAATAATAATAGTTTAATAGTATATTGTCGTTCGATTAAACCTAGTGTTGTGTGTTGTATATACTATAGAACATAGTGTTAATTTAAAATATTAGTGTTTTATTATATAAACCCCATAATCAATTTTTTTCCTCATAATTTTAATTTTTTCCCAATAATCAAGGGATTGAAAATCAAAGATTCATTTTGGGAAATCCAGCATCCTAGAAAGGGATAATAAAACTTATTATTAAAAAAGGGAAATGAAAATAAAATGGTCATCTAAAATGACTCAAAATTAGGTTTATACATAAGGATAATATTATAAATAAGTGAAAACATTTATTTGAAAATAATATCCATTTAGGAGGTAACCTTGTACCCTTTTTTCAGAGATGATACAAATAATATATCAAAAATAAATAACTTTTTTATTTCAAGATCCTTTTCTTAAATTTTAGGGATTCATTTAATATATAGAATAATAAAATTAGGAAATATACTTACGTTATAAATATAATTTCATCCTTCATTAATTTTTTTCCACAATTTCATCTATTTAACCAAATAATGAGTATTCAAGATGAATTTTTCATTCCTAAAGCACTAAAATTAACTTCTAACATATCACATGATTGCACAAAATGATATAAATATATACCTATTTTCATTATACTTTAACAAAAACAAAAAAAAGGTTATCACAAGTTAATATAATTACCAAAATTAATACACAATCATATTAATCTCAAAATCCCAAGGTAAACTTAAATAATTCCATAAGTAAATAATCATACATCTCAAATAACCACATATTTCGATGTTTTAATTTTGTTATTACCAAAAAATATTTCTTGATAAATAACATGATAGACCTATGGGTTACATATACCTCAATCCGATGAAACTTTCACCAAAATATAATTAATTATCATAAAATACTAAAAATTACAAAATATTTGATCCTAAAATTTGTTTCCAAAA
Organism: Viscum album; assembly: GCA_963277665.1. Taxonomy (NCBI): domain Eukaryota; kingdom Viridiplantae; phylum Streptophyta; class Magnoliopsida; order Santalales; family Viscaceae; genus Viscum; species Viscum album. The sequence goes on along the minus strand of OY728165.1, from coordinate 1,878,448,123 downwards.
ATCAACATAATATTTATCCAATAAAGAATTTAAGTGAAAAAAATGTTATACTAAACATTACCTCACATAAGTCTGTATTTTGAACTACATCTGTAACACCCTTCTGTTTTGGGTTCTATCCATGTGGAATTTCAAGATGCAATAATTTTTCACCCATCTTGTGGGTTTTACTTTTTATAAAACTCTGGAAAAACATATGTGATAATAATATTTGTAACTCTCCTTTATCCTATAACATTCTTAATAATATGATGAAAAACTTCTAAAATAAAATTATTTAACTAATCAATTTTTTACCTCTAATGTTTTCTATCCAACTCATTCCTTTCAAAAAAATTATTTTAATTAATGATATTTACCTCAACATCAAACAAATATCAAATACTATATTTTCCACAATCATTTATTGTTTCAAAAAAAATCTATTTACCATTAAATAACCTTTCTATATAATCAGTATCATTCAACATATTCTTGAAAATCCTTATGGAAAAGCTACTATCTAATAATCCATATATGTTTCATGGTTCTTATAACCAGAAAACTATTGATAAAAAATACATCAAAACATGATTCTCAAGTTTCAAAACATAAACCCTTCAATAACTCCACTTAAATTATTGTCATACCATATTTCATTAAGAATTAATCCATGGATTAGGGCATTGAAAAGGATAAGTACCACGTTCCCTATATCTATGACATTGAATTTCTAGTGGTTCCTCAGGTTCAAATTTTTCTCACTATGTCTTGTTAACTAGACTCAACATTTTTCTTTAGTAATTAACTAATTTGTTCCCTACTCTTACACATATAAAGCATATTATAGTTCCATTAAGCCATATTCCTAGGTACCACATCCCAAATATTATACATGTAAGAAATTGAATCTTATTTTTTTTATCATAATTTATACTATAACTTTAAAAAGATTTCATAATTCTCATATTTTATGTGTTTGTGAATAAAATTATGTTTCAGTTATTAATCATAATTTTAGATCACTTATTTTTCATGATCATAAGATTTCTGACTTCTATTCCCATTATGTTAGGCATATTTTTAGTAAATCATTACATTCTCGATCATATTTTTTATTGGAATGATTTCACTTATTTTCCACTATTAAGTAAAAATAAAAAATTATATAATTGAAAATTCATTAACATACAAATCAGGAAACTTTTAAAACGAGAAATATTAACTTATAAATGATAAGTATATTTTGACTTATGAGTCTCAATGTTTCAATCTTGGTAATCCATGGATGAATTTTCTATTATTTTTTCTAACATTAAATTTTTTTAATTCTATTAAAATTGTTTATTAAGAATTTTTAGAACTTCCTAAGAATTTCCCTTGGAAGTGTCAAACCAGGTGTGTAGCAAGGCATATTTTTTGGCACCCATAGATGATCGAGTACAGCTCAATGTTCCCTTTTCGATATTATTAAACCTATGTAAAGTATTTGGAGGTATATCCACCTATAGTATATCCATAGGGATGTATTTTCTCGAAACCCACTAACTCTATACATCACCAAAATTTCATTATATTTTCCTACACTTAGAATTTTCATTATATTTATCTCTAGAGTTGTCACTAAATTATTTAAGCCCTAATCGCAAAAAAAAACTAGATCATTCTCTAATAAAAACTATAGATACTCAATCCTTATTCATGTATTATTAAATTATTTTTAACATTAACATAAATTAATTACAACCTAAAGATCATGAGACCTAATGTAATTGGAAGAATGGGTACAAAAATATCAAAAGAAACTCAAATATAATATCTTTTTTCATCCTTAGTAAGAATCAAAATGAATTTGAGCTCCTTAAACTATATAGGATAAAATACTGAATATATAAAATAAAGGGATGATAAAAAATCCTAGTAAGAAAATAAACATGGTAAGGAAACAAAACATGTTAGTAAAAGGTATATCATGATATCATAAAAGAGAAGGCATGTGAGTAACCACAATGAATCATAACATAAATAACATGGTATCATATGATCATGGAATCATACGAAATGTTGAAAAAACACTTAACATAACATAAACATGATTCAAGGATGACCACCTTAAAATATCACATAGTGGAAAAATTCCCATAAAATATTTGGTTTACACCCTAATCCAATATATGACGTCTCATGAGACTAAATCTTTACCCATTTCATTAGATCACTATTTGGGTGCACCAATATTAACATTTTTATAAATTATGTGTTCCACAAAAAGGAAATAAATCATAATTAATATAAATAATAATTACCCATGGAAATAAAATGGTTTTCAAAGTCTCTCCTTATGTAATAATTGAAGGAAAATTCGTAAAGGGTGAATTTGAGAAATGAAAATAAGACATGTATTACCCCATAAAAGGAAGGGAGAATAATATACTTATATATTTTACGTAAATATATATATAATATATAATAATTCAAAAACATTCAATAAATATATAGAGTGATTTGGAATTAGAATGTTCATAACCTATAGAAAAGGGTGGTTTATAGAGATCCCTTTCACCCATAAGAAAAATATTTACAGATATCATAACATCCATCCAATTTAAAACCCTTTTTAAAAATAATTTAAAAAGTGAAAATGGTTATTTCATTGAATAAATCATTCAATACTCAAAATCACATTTAATGATACTCAAGGATAAGAAATAAAATTTACATAGGGCTTATCCGTACAAACTCTTACAAGAAATTCATAAATATATAGAGGCGGATAAGTGTACCCAAATTATCATGACTAAATTTACATATTCTTTCCCTTTATTTTTTATAATAAGAGGTTATTTTGGATAATTATCATCATTAACCCTTGGAATATGGCATTGATTATCATAATTCCAAAACTCAAAGCATTTATAACACTCGAGAGAGAGTGGTGAATTCTATGAATATTTCCCTCTATCCACGTCATTAAGTAACTTCTTCACATCACTTATGCATTATATTACCCAATGAAAAACCTTTCCACACTTGAAACATTTACTGATTCCCTTAGAAACATTTCAATCTTGTTTCATTCCACATATTGAGCATAAATTAAGGCCTATCTTATTCTCTCCATGCTTTTAATAACTTCCATTCAATTCTATATTGTTTTCTTATAAAAACTATGAGATTGATGGGTAACTATAATATCCATATCTAACTTTATAAAAAATAAAATTATGTCTTCATAGTTACTGAAGTCTCGTATGACTAATTCCCTTTGGAAACTAGGTTTTATGACAATCAAGAATGGATAGACATTATTAGAAGGTTGGATGATAATAATAGAAGCGTACCTTAGATGCCTTGTAAATTTTTTCACTTATATACCTATAGATTCATTATCCTTATTTTTTATCTTAGATAATTCCTTCTCCATATTCTTACAATGACTATAAGAAAATTAATTTTTTAAAAATAGCCTCTTAAACTCATCCCACTTTATGGAGTCAATTTCCTCTCATTTCCTCATATTCCTCAGAAGAGCCCACCATCATCCTGCTTCTCCTTACAAGTAATATATATCCAAAATTAACTTTTGATGTTACAAACATTAGAGAATGGAAAATATCTTTGTAATGGAACTGCACCATTTCTTATCAACTAATGGATAAGATAAACCACTAAAAGAAGGTGGATGTTTCCTCATGAGGGACTCACCAGAACATTGTCCATTCATTTTCTCAATAGGATTTTCAAAAAGATTCATAGCTTTAGAATATTGTCTGAGCATAGAAATGAGATTTGGAATCTCACATCCTATAACATTTGGTTTCTCAAGCGGATAATAATTTCATTTCCCATCACATTGTACATTAACATGATTCCTTCTATTTCCATCCATCAACAAAAACCAAAATCATTGTGTGAGAAATAATAATCATTTTATAAAACCACATAATCATGGAAAATAATTTATATTAAGTTTAAATAAAGACACATTATTTTAAATCTATGACACCTTAGGTTTAACCTAGTTCATTCGTGGTAGTTACTAAAAATTTAGGATGTTATCATGTACTTAGAATTATCTCTTAGGTTCTCTCAAAAGTTATCTCATCTAAGTTTATAATGGTTAACTATACCTTTCTATCATTCCAATTATAACTACTTAGACTTTTCATACATTGATATCACATATGAATAGATGAATATTCATTACATTACAAAATTATACACACCAGAATCTTATAGATTTGGTTCTTTTGGAAACTTGGAAACATAATAATGGAGTTCGTAATATTCTCCCTTTAAATTATTTATAACTCACACCCTTCTTTGATATATCATTCTAAAAAAATTATGTATAACCTGAGGAATGGAAACATAATAATGGGTGATCCCAATTTCTTAGTAAGAGAAAACAAGAGAGATATCGATGATCACATAAGAAAAAAATGAGCACAAGGGTATGAGAATATCAACTTAACATTTTAATACCATACCGTAAATATCATGGATCATAATCATGATTTGTGGAAAAAATATTGGAATTTAATAAGACATAATTCATAAAAGAATCAAAATACATGAGACATGATAGAATAACTATTACGACAAGGGTGTATCATGCATAGTTATTACATAAATTTTTATGAATATTTAGAATATTATAAAAGTAGATGCCTGAGGACTGAAATGGTTTAATTTCATTAGAAAATTAGACATATTATTATATCTTGGTGAATGATATTCAAGTTCACCCATAAATATCTTCCCCATTTGTTCTTCTACTTAAAACCATTATTCATTACTTGGGGAAATGAAACAAAAAATGGGGTGATCTCAAATGTTTATTAATGGTAAACAAGGGAGATACGTAAGAATAATCATTAGCATAAGGGTATGAGAACTTGATCATGAGAAATAGAATTTCATACCATGTATATCAAAGACCATAAACATAAATCAGGGCGTAAAGCTTGGAAGTTCATAATAGAAGGATTATATGGAAATAAAGAATAATATTCCATGAAATCATAACATAGGAATAAAACATGGAATTGTGGTTATAACAACCCGAGATTTTATAAGATACATTTTTTTTAAATTCATTCATATCTTCTATTGTACGATACACCAAGATTACCTTGCGCTATACGCAACACCGTATTATCTTGCAGTATACGCAACACTATTCTTGGATCGTGTTACACACAATTTCAAGTTCGTTTGATAGAAGTTATTCTACGCAACATTGAGTTTATATATATATATATATATATTCAATGTATAAATAAAATATGGTTAGATTCTGTTATACGCAACAAAAAAGGAGTTGTGCACTACACGAAACCCTGACTTGGCTTGCATTACACGCAATCGCGACCTTCCACGATAGCGTGTGTTGTACGCAATATCGGGTTTTACTAAACAACGATAAATTATTATAATATTGTTATGAACTAGCGGTTATGAATAGTGTTAACTAAATTTTTAATTTTATAACATTATTATTCATCTTACACATTTCTAGAACATGGTATAAGAACAAAATAAATTTTTCAGGTAAAATAAGTATTTTTCAAAAAAATACAGTTTTCCCCCCTTTTGATGGTGCACCCACGTTAAATCTAGTTTTTGACATGTTTATAAGTTCAATTTGACAAAATAAAATTCTTTTTTTAAATTAGGATATAAAAATTTACATTAGATAAAGTTTTGATATTTTTCCGATAACTTTCACATTTTAATGAATAGTAAAAACACGCTATATTTTAATTAAAAACAACTTTTTTTCATCGTAATATCTTATGTGGTTAAATTATAATATTGAATGGTTTTAAAGTATAAATAGAATATATTTTTATCATTTAATATAATTTATGTCATTAGCGTTGATTTTACCGTGAATTCGTAGGTTAAATTAATTCAATCTTTTGCAATGTTTTAAAGAAAAACCCGTTTTCTTTCGACAACGGGATTAATTTTAATTTAATTTCTGAAACTTTTGTGTATTGAATTTGGAAAAATGGATTCCATATTTGGAATCAGTGGGTCCAAATTATGTTAATAATCTACTTTTTATTTTTGGGAATTATGAATAGTAACTATGGTAAATTTTATTTACTATAGTTAAAGGTAAATCGGGTAATTAAGGGTAAATATAAGATTATAAAATTACCCTAACACTTCTAAAAATCCTATTTGATGGATAAAAGTAGACCCATATAACCTAAGGGTCGGATTATATTAATATTATGGACTTTTTTCCATGAAAATAATTTAATTATTATTAAAACCAAAGAATGTGACAATATATCACTTTCTTAAATCATATAAGTAGAATAATTTTATTTTAGTGATAAACTAAATGAAACTTCGAACATGAATAGTCTCCAGAACTATAATACAAGTATCTACATCATAGGAATTTATTTATAATTTTTAGGGATTAAATAATTATCATTTATTATGACACAAAGATGATGCAGTAATTGTCTTATTAATGAAATATTGACATAATTGAAGTTATAAATGCCCAAATAAAATTAATTTGAGACTTTTTATGACTTACATTAATTTTAAAGGTTAATATGACATGATATTGTTGATATAGGTAACTTGGTTCGAACTTATAATTCTGTTGTGAATTTCATAAAAATCATGTACCAAATAGTGTCAAAATTGACATAAATTAGTTTTTAAAACAAATATTATATTATTAATTGTTATTTAATTCCTAAAAATCTAAGGTTTGGCCAAATGACTTATATTAGGATATATATATTAATATTAAACAACTTGGGGTTCTTTTGGCTTTTTATGGTAAGTTTATTAACCATATAGTGTAAGAAAACAAAAAGACACGGTAAAAGTTAAATTATTTAACTTAGAGTTAAATCTAATTGATAAGGTTTAAATAATAACATAAACTTGTCTAAATCATATTGGATCAGATTATTTCGACCCATACACACTTTAGTTTCGAAATAAGACCCTTTGGAACCATTATAAATTGAATTTGACCTTAATATAAAATAATATTTTGAGATTTTCCTAAGGTGCCCCTCTCCTCCCTTATAAAAGGGCACCTCCTCCCTCTCCTCCTCACACCAATTTGAGCATTCAATCTCGGCCAAACCCTGAAAAAATCTCTTCTCCACTTCCCTAGTATCATCCTGGAGGTCCTGGTCTTCTTCAAATACCATCCTTAGTTCTTTATGTGGAGGTTAAGTGAAGGCGCGTCAAAAAGAGGTAATATCCATTACCGATCTTTTTCAATTTCTTTCTTCTTCAACTTCTTCTTATTTATTTGTTTCATGATAAAGTAATAACATCAGTATTTATTATATACTTATATGTAATTATAAATATGAAAAAACTCTAATTAACCTTCTATCCATCCTACGGAAAAAGGAAATCACCGCCCGTGCGTACGTGCGGAATACCGTCTCCACGCCGTGGTGTAATATATTTTCCACCACCACCTTAATTGGATGGGTATAATGTTGTAATGAGTAACTATATATGATTATTATAAAGTGATATTGGTACTTAAATAGTATACATACACTTCAACACAATTCCACGACCATGGGAACGATATCATCGCTCGTGCGTACGTACGGACTACCGTCTCCACGACGCGATGAGATTCATTATCCATGTTAACCATTCCAGAATGATTATATAGTATATATAATGAATAATAATGAAATATATGACATGGTAAATCTACTGGATTTATGTATATATATATGTCATTCCATTCAAGACAATAAGGAAAGGAAAACAGCGTTCATGCGTACGTACGGACTACCGTCTCGATGAACGGTGTGTATCATTTCATTTATCTATCTATTATATATATATATACTGAATATATATGATATATAAATCATATTTTATATTCTGGAAGTAAGTAAATCATGATATAAGTAATAATAATGTCAAGAAAAACAAGTCCAAACACCTACGATAAATGAAACGATTTTACCCAAAACGCTTCTTTAACATGGAATTTACAAATGAACGGGTAATATAAAGTCATAAGTGAACCATATATGATATCAGAACAATGAATATGATTCTGTAATAAGTTAATGACATTATTTAAATCATTATACAAGAGATCCGGATACGTACCAAGCATATCGGACATAAGGTAAGGGAAATATCACAATCTCATTTTTATCCGAGATTGTTTGTACTTTGGTATTTACTGGGGTGTATTTTATCATCCACATCCATGTTTCCTCAATATGTGATATTAATATACTTCTAAAATAGTTAATATCCAATTTTACCCTTCAGTGAGTTTTTAGTAAAAGATATGAAAGGAATCTTTTGTCGTTTTTCATACGAGGTACTTTTTAACTTTTCCGAAAAAAAAGTACGAGAAGAATGTTTCTTTTAACTTATACGGCATGAATGGATTTTTAAAACATTATTTCCAAGAATCTTACTTTACAAGTTTTCAAGTTTATTTTTAATCAACTTCTTTTAGTTTAGAATTGTACGACATGTTAAGAAAGGAAAAGTGTTTTTGAAGCAGAAAGGATATTTTCCTCAAGAATGGAGTTCAAGTGTTTTATCAAAATTATTTTCCATCAAAGATAATAAAGGGTTATGTTTCTATCCCTATTATTAAATTGATTTGATTATGTTGTGATGGAATTATTTTTTATGAATTCCTTTATCTTATATGAATTGTTTTATGATGTCACGATGTTTAAGATTCCCATTTTTATTACATGGGTTATGAAATGATGTATGATTTATGAATTTGTGGCACACATAAGAATGGTATCATTATGAGATGGGTGGGACCTATATCTCCCTCCAATACATTGGGTAAAGATTTTATATCTCATGAGATAGACATGGCTGGAACGGTAGGTTATACCGGTTCAGTGAAGCAGAACTGAAACAAGGGTAACTCGGTTCAGAAATGGACTTTGTCCACTAAGATAGTCTTGGAAATGAGTATTGACTAATAAGAAATGATTCTCTATGATTATGTGTGTATTCCACAAAGTTTCATGTTTTATGTTATGATTATTGGCATTACATTTCACTACTATTATTTATCCCATGTTATGAAATTATGATCTCTTTTGCAGGTTAAGATTTCCAAAAGATATGTTCTTATGAATATGATGTGATTGATATTTCTTTTGATTACCCTTACTGAGAATTCGAGCTCACCCTTTTATGTTTTCTTTTCCCCAGGATATAAAGAAAGGTTTTAGGTAAGAAAAAAAAGGAAGATCTTTATGGGAGATGTTGAAGATCTTTCACCATGATTAGAAGATTACGTTCCGAGTTTCCAAAGACACTAAACTATTACGGTCCTCGTGTGTGTGTTTTTGTTATGTACTAAGTATTCTGGAAAAGTAATGTAATGTCCATGTACATCAAGCTTCGGGCCTCTACAGTTGGTATCAAAGGAAAGGTTTAGTCATCCTTTGGAAACTAGGATGCGAAAACGTAAGTGAGATCCCTAGAGATATTTCTAAGGTATGTCTAGGGATGTCCCTAAAGATAAGTATACATATAGGATATAGTCCTAGAACTAAGGTAACGATATTAGATTAAACCAAATATGTTAGATATTGAAGATACTCCCCCTTTATTATGATTTTTGTCTCTCACACTATTCTTTTTGGGTTTTAGAAAATTGTTGGAAACAAGATGATTCACGATAATGGAGGATATGATGGACAATGGAATGATGAGCAACCAAATGAAATGGGATTTGGAAGTCCAAAAATAATTATTATGCCGAATCATCAATCTCATAATATGATCAATAAAGTAAAATTTGGTAAGTTTCCTGACTCGGCTAATAAGAGAAAGATGGAGTTTCATGATGGTCATAGAGGAAAGAAAGTTCAATTTCCCCAATGTAAATCATGTGGGAAGAGGCATCGAGGAGAATGTTTCAAGGGAACTGGAAGATGCTTTGGGTGTGGAAAAGAAGGATACAAAGCTAGTAAGTGGAAATGAAAAGTTTCAGTTAACACCATGGATGAGGATAATGGTATTTCTACGACATCAACAATGGTTAAATGTTTTAAATGTGGAATGTATGGGCATTATGCAAACCAATGCCCTAAAAGAAAGTATCATGAAGAGAATCAGTATGGCTGTATGAGTAGTATTTATGTTGATGATGAGGAAGAGACTACAAATGATATGTGAGTTGAAAGAATTGTTGAAGCTCAGTCAATGGTTTAAGAAGGTAGTGGAATGATTACATGTTTATCAAGTGTATTGTTGTATAAGTAATCTCATGGTACTGTGGAATAAAGAGACATCTAAGGATTGTTACATTGTTGTCTTCCTTGAGTTTTGAAAGTGTATGATTAAGGGTACCAGTATCCATTAAAGGATATTTAGATATTATTGGAATATAGATGATATGCACATAATGAAGGGATAAGGAGAAAATTAAATGTTTGATAGTATTCATGAGCTCATGACTGATATAAGGAGAAGTTTATGTAATGGATTGAGTATATAGAATTTTTGGATTTTGGTATGTGGAAAGAGTTAACTTTTGACAGCATTCATGTTTTCACTAAGGTTTAATGGGTATTCATTTTTCAAGAGAATACATGATTAAGGTATTCACATGATTGGAATGTTACCAACAAGATATATGGGGGATAAATGATGGTATTCACATGCTTGGTTGATGACATTTCAAGTAATCGTTTTCTTTATACTATGAGCTTGGACCGAAGTATTTTAGATAAGCCTAAATATTGGAATGGATTATGTTGATCATATGCTAAGTATTGTTTAAGGATAGAACTTTTTTTGATATTACTGATGGGATTTTATAGTAATGTAGTTTTAGAAAAAGGACAACCTGCAGGACGGGCGACAGACCATCGCGTCGGAAAAGGCTGTGGGAATCGAACACACAACCGAAGTGCGACTGGCCTTTTTCGCCTACCACTGGCCTACAAGATGTCCCTGTGTAGTAGAAACTAGTTTTATTATATTAAGCAGTATAAGTCCATTTTAGGAACTATATAAGATTAATCTCAGTATAGATGGACTTATGTATTTTTTTTGATAACTTTTATAACCTTTTTTTGAGACAGATGGAATGACCCAACATTCTATCACATGATCTACTAACACATCATGAATGACAAATTCAACTTTATTTCTTTAAGAGATGAAGTGGAAATTTTCCAAGGAATGACAAACGGTGAGACTATACCAAAATCATGAAAATATTTCTTCTAATTCCAATTTCATCAACTTTAGGGAAATGATCTTGAAAAACCAAAAAGGATGTCCTACTGCCCATATATCCGATGAATCAGATGGTACCTTAGATCACCACAAATCAATAGCTTTGTGATTGTTGGCTTTTTCATAGCCATGTTCTCTACCACTCTCCATCAGAACATGGCGGTTAGATTTCTCTTCCATGTCCATATTTTCTCCTATATGGAAACCCAGTGATGAGTTCATTTGGGTAACTATTATATTTCATACTTTAGTTTTTAAAGTTCAGTTTTGGTATTTCTTTTTACGATGTGGGTTTTTATGAATAGTAAACGATTTATAACCCCGACGAATTTCGAGGGCGAAATTCATTTTAAGGGGGGTAGAATGTAACAACCCAAGATTTAATAAGATACATTATTTTTAATTTCATTCATATCTTCTGTTGTATGATACACCATGATTACCTTGCACTATACGCAACACCTTATTAGCTTGCAGTATACGCAACACTATTCTTGGATCGTGTTACACACAATTTCAAGTTCATTTGATAGAAGTTATTCTACGCAACATTGAGTGTATATATATATATATATATTCAATGTATAAATAAAATATGGTTGGATTCTGTTATACGCAACAACAAAGGAGTTGTGCACCACACGCAACCCTGACTTGGCTTGCATTACACGCAATCACGACCTTCCTCGATAGCGTGTGTTGTACGCAATACCGGGTTTTACTAAAAAACGATATATTATTATAATATTGTTATGAACTAGCCATTATGAATAGTGTTAACTAAATTTTGAATTTTATAACATTATCATTCATCTTACAAAATTCTATAACATGGTATAAGAACAAAATAAATTTTTCGGGTAAAATAAGTATTTTTCAAAAAAATACAGTTTTCCCACCTTTTAATGGCGCTCCCACTTTAAATCTAGTTTTTTACATGTTTATAAGTTCATTTAAAAACAAAATTCTTCTTTTGAATCAGGATATAAAAATTTACATTAGATAAAGTTTTGATATTTTTCCGATAACTTTCACATTTTAATGAATAGTAAAAACACGCTATATTTTAATTAAAAACAACTTTTTTTCATCATAATAACTTATGTGGTTAAATTATAATATTTAATGGTTTTAAAGTATAAATAGAATATATTTTTACCATTTAATATAATGTATGTCATTAGCGTTGATTTTACCTTGAATTCATAGGTTAAATTAATTCAATGTTTTGCAATGTTTTAAAGAAAAACCTGTTTTCTTTCGACAACGAGATTAATTTTAATTTAATTTCTGCAACTTTTGTGTATTTAATTTGGAAAAATGGATTCCATATTTGGAATCAGTGGGTCCAAATTATGTTAATAAGCTACTTTTTATTTTTGGGCATTGTGAATAGTAACTACGGTAAATTTTATTTACTATAGTTAAAGGTAAATCGAGTAATTATGGGTAAATATAAGATTATAAAATTACCCTAACACTTAGAAAAATCCTATTGGATGGCTAAAAGTAGACCCATATAACCTAAGGGTCGTATTAGATTCATTTTATGGACTTTTTTCAATGAAAATAATTTAATTATTATTAAAACAAAAGAATGTGACAACATGTAACTTTCTTAAATCTTATAAGTATAATAATTTTAATTTTGTGATAAACTAAATGATACTTCGAACATGAATAGTCTACAGAAATATAATACAAGTATCTACATCATAGGAATTTTTTTAGAATTTTTAGTGATTAAATAATTATCATTTATTATGACACAAAGATGATGCAGTAATTGTCTTGTTAATGAAATATTGACATAATTGATGTTATAAATGCCCAAATAAATGTAATTTGAGACTTTTTATGACTTAAATTAATTTTCTAGGTTAATATGACATGTTATTGTTGATATAAGTAACTTGTCTTGAACTTATCAATCTGTTATGAATTTCATAAAAATCATGTACCAAATAGTGTCAAAATTGACATCAATTAGTTTTTAAAACAAATATTACATTATTAATTGTTATTTAATTCCTAAAAATCTAAGTTACGGCCAAATGACTTAGATAAGGATAGATATATTGATAATAAACACCTTGGGGTTCGTTTTTCTTGTTATGGTAAGTTTATTAACCATATAGTGTAAGAAAACAAAAAGACACGGTAAAAGTTAAATTCTTTAACTTAGAGTTAAATCTAATTGATAAGGTTAAAATAATAACCTAAACTTGTCTAAATCCTATTGTTTGAGAGTATTTCGACCCATAGACACTTTATTTTCGAAATAAGACCCTTTGGAACCATTATAAACCGAATTTGACCTTAATATAAAATAATAGTTTGAGATTTTCCTAAGGTGCCCCTCTCCTCCCTTATAAAAGGGCACCTCCTCCCTCTCCTCCTAACACCAATTTGAGCATTAAATCTCGTCCATCCCCTGCCAAAATCTCGTCTCCACTTCCCTAGTATCATCCTAGAGGTCCTGGTTATCTTCAAAGACCATCCTTAGTTCTTTAAGTGGAGGTTAAGTGAAGGCGCGTCAGAAAGAGGTAATATCCATTACCGATCTTTTTCAATTTCTTTCTTCTTCAACTTCTTCTTATTTAGTTGTTTCATGAAAAATTAATAACATCAGTATTTATTATATACTGATATGTTATTATAAATATGAAAAAACTCTAATTAACCTTTTATCCATCCTACGGAAAAAGTAAATCACCGCGCGTGCGTACGTACGGAATACCGTCTCCACGCCGTGGTGTAATCTATTTTCCGCCACCACCTTAATTGTATGGGTTTAATGGAGAAATGAGTAAATATATATGATTATTATAAAGTTATATTGATACTTAAATAGTATACATACACTTCAACACAATTCCACGACCATGGGAACGATATCATCGCTCGTGCGTATGTACAGACTACCGTCTCCACGACGCGATGAGATTCATTATCCATGTTAACCATTCCAGAATGATTATAAAGTATATATAATGAATAATAATGAAATATATGACATGTTAAATCTACTGTATTTATGTATATATATATATATCATTCCATTCAAGACAATAAGGAAAGGAAAACAGCGTTCATGTGTACGTACAGACTACCGTCTCCATGAACGGTGTGTTTCATTTCATTTATCTATCTATTATATATATATATATATACTGAATATATATGATATATAAATTGTATTTTATATTCTGGAAGTAATTAAATCATGATATAAGTAATAATAATGTCATGAACAACAAGTCCAAACACCTACGATAAATGAAAAAATTTTACCCAAAACGCTTCTTTAACATGGAATTTACAAAAGAACGGGTAATATAAAGTCATAAGTGAACCATATATGATATCATAACAATGGATATGATTCTTTAATAAGTTAATGACATTATTTAAATCATTATACAGGAGGTTCGGATACGTACAAAGCATATCGGACATAAGGTAAGGGAAATATCACAATCTCATTTTTATCTGAGATTGTTTGTACTTTGGTATTTACTGGGGTGTATTTTATCATCCACATCCATGTTTCCTCAATATGTTATATTAATATACTTCTAAAAAAGTTAACATCCAATTTTACCCTTCGGTGAGTTTTTAGTAAAAGATATGAAAGGAATCTTTTTTCATTTTTCGTACGAGCTACTTTTTGACTTTCCCGGCAAAAGTACGAGAAGAATGTTTTTTAACTTATACGGCATGAATGGATTTTTAAAACATTATTTCCAAGAATCTTACTTTACAATTTTTCAAGTTTATTTTTAATCGACTTCTTTTAGTTTAGAATTTTACGACATGTTAAGAAAGGAAAAGTGTTTTTGAAGCTGAAAGGATATTTTACTCAAAAATGGAGTTCAAGTGTTTTATCAAAATTATTTTCCATCTAAGATAATAAAGGGTTCTGTTTCTATCCCTATTATTACATTGATTTGATTATGTTGCGATGGAATTATTTTTTTATGAATTCCTTTATCACTTATGAATTGTTTTATGATGTCACGATGTTTAAGATTCCCATTTTTATTACATGGGTTATGAAATGATGTATGATTTATGAATTTGTGGCACACATAAGAATGGTATCATTATGAGATGGGTGGGACCTATATCTCCCTCAATTGCATTGGGTAAAGATTTTATATCACATGAGATAGACATGGCTGGAACGGTAGGTTATACCAGTTCAGTGAAGCAGAACTGAAACGAGGGTAACTCGGTTCAGAAATGGACTTTGTCCACTAAGATAGTCTTGGAAATGAGTCTTGACTAATAATAAATGATTCTCTATGATTATGTGTGTATTCCAAAAAGTTTCATGTTTTAATTTATGATTATTGGGATTACATTTCACTACTATGATTTATCCCATGTTATGAAATTATGATCTCTTTTGCAGGTTAAGATTTCCAAAAGATATGTTCTTATGAATATGATGTGATTGATATTTCTTTTTTTTACCCTTACTGAGCATTTGAGCTCACCCTTTTTTGTTTTCTTTTCCCTAGGATATAAAGAAAGGTTTTAGTTAAGAAAAAAAATGAAGATCTTTATGGGAGATGTTGAAGATCTTTCACCATGATTAGAAGATTATGTTCCGAGTTTCAAAAGACACTAAACTATTACGGTCCTCGTGTGTGTGTTTTTGTTATGTACTAAGTATTCCGCAAAAGTAATGTAATGTCCATGTACATCAAGCTTCGGGCCTCTACAGTTGGTATCAGAGGAAAGGTTTAGTCAACCTTTGGAAACTAGGATGCGAAAACGTTAGTGAGATCCCTAGAGATATTTCTAAGGTATGTCTAGGGATGTCCCTAAGGATAAGTATACATATAGGATATAGTCCTAGAACTATGGTAACGATATTAGATTAAACCAAAGATGTTAGATATTGAAGATACTCCCCCTTTATTATGATTTTTGTCTCTCACACTATTCTTTTTGGGTTTTAGAAAATGGCTGGAAACAAGATGATTTAAGATAATGGAGGATATGATGGACAATGGATTGATGAGAAACCAAATGAAATGGGATTTGGAAGTCCAAACATCATTATTATGCCGAATCAGAAATATCATAATATGATCAATAAAGTAAAATTTGGTAAGTTTCCTGACTCGGCTAATAAGAGAATGATGGAGTTTCATGATGGTCATAGAAGAAAGAAAGTTCAATTTCCCCAATGTAAATCACGTGGGAAGAGGCATCGAGGAGAATGTTTCAAGGGAACTGGAAGATGCTTTGGGTGTGGAAAAGAAGGATACAATGCCAGTAAGTGAAAATGAAAAGTTTCAGTTAACACCATGTAAAAGGATAAAGGTATTGCTACGACATCAACAATGGTTAAATGTTTTAAATGTGGAATGTACGGGCATTATGCAAACCAATGCCCTAAGAGAAATTATCATGAATAGAATCAGTATGGCCGTAGGAGTAGTATTTATGTTGATGATGATGAAGAGACTACAAATGATATGTGAGTTGAAAGAATTGTTGAAGCTCAGTCAATGGTTTAAGAAGGTAGTGGAATGATTACATGTTTATCAAGTGTAATGTTGTATAAGTAATCTCATGGTACTATGGAATAAATAAACATCTAAGGATTGTTACACTATTGTCTTCCTTGAGTTTGGAAAGTGTATGATTAATGGTACCAGTATCCATTAAAGGATATTCAGATATTTTTGGAATATAGATGATATGCGCATAATGAAGGGATAAGGAGAAAATTAATTGTTCGATAGTATTCTTGAGCTCATGACTGATATAAATAGAAGGTTATGTAATGGATTGAGTATATAGAGTTTTTGGATTTTGGTATGTGGAAAGAGTTAACTTTTGAAAGCATTCATGTTTTCACTATGGTTTAATGGGTATTCATTTTTCAAGATAATACATGATTAAGGTATTCACATGATTGGAATGTGACCTACAAGATATATGGGGGATAAATGATGGTATTCACATGCTTGGTTGATGACATTTCAAGTAATCGTTTTCTTTATACTATGATCTTGGACCAAAGTATTTTAGATAAGCCTAAATATTGGAATGGATTATGTTGGACATATGCTAAGTATTGTTTAAGGATAGAACATTTTTCGATATTACTGATGGGATTTTATAGTAATGTAGTTTTAGAAAAAGGACAACCTGCAGGACGGGCGACAGCCCATCGCGTCGGAAAAGGCTGTGGGAATCGAACCCACAACCGAAGTGCGACTGGCCTTTTTCGCCTACCACTGGCCTACAGGAAGTCTCTGTTTAGTAGAAACTAGTTTTATTATATTAAGCAGTATAAGTCCATTTTAGGAACTATATAAGATTAATCTCACTATAGATGGACTTATGTATTTTTTTATAACTTTTATAACCTTTTCTTTGAGACAGATGGAATGACCCATCATTCTGTCACATGATCTGCTAACACATCACGAATGACAAATTCAACTTTATTTCTTTAAGAGATGAAGTGGAAATTTTCCAAAGAATGAAAAATGGTGAGACTATACCAAAATCACAAAAATATTTCTTCTAATTCCAATTTAATCAACTTTAGGGAAATGATCTTGAAAAACCAAAAATGTTGTCCTACTTCCCTTATATCCGATGAATCAGATGGTACCTTAGATCACCTCAAATCAGTAGCTTTGTGGTTGTTGGCTTTTTCATAGCCATGTTCTCTACCACTCTCCATCAGAACATGACGGTTAGATTTCTCTTCCATGTCCATATTTTATCCTATATGGAAACCCAGTGATGAGTTTATTTGGGTAACCGTTATATTTCATACTTTAGTTTTTAATGTTCAGCTTTGGTATTTCTTTTTACGATGTGGGTTTTTATGAATAGTAAACGATTTATAACCCCGACAAATTTCGAGGGCGAAATTCATTTTAAGGGGGGTAGAATGTAACAACCCGAGATTTTATAAGATACATTCTTTTTAATTTCATTCATATCTTCTGTTGAACGATACACCAAGATTACCTTGCGCTATACGCAACACCGTATTAGCTTGCAGTATACGCAACACTATTCTTGGATCGTGTTACACACAATTTCAAGTTCATTTGATAGAAGTTATTCTATGCAACATTGAGTGTATATATATGTATATATATATTCAACGTATAAATAAAATATGGTTGGATTCTGTTATACGCAACAACAAAGGAGTTTTGCACTACACGCAACCCTGACTTGGCTTGCATTACACGCAATCGCGACCTTCCTCGATAGCGTGTGTTGTACGCAATACCGGGTTTTACTAAACAATGATATATTATTATTATATTGTTATGAACTAGCCGTTATGAATAGTGTTAACTAAATTTTGAATTTTATAACATTATTATTCATCTTACACATTTCTAGAACATGGTATAAGAACAAAATAAATTTTTCAGGTAAAATAAGTATTTTTCAAAAAAAATATAGTTTTCCCACCTTTTGATGGCGCACCCACTTTATATCTAGTTTTTGACATTTTTATAAGTTCAGTTTGAAAAAATAAAATTCTTCTTTTGAATCAGGATATAAAAATTTACATTAGATAAAGTTTTGATATTTTTTTGATAACTTTCACATTTTAATGAATAGTAAAAACACGCTATATTTTAATTGAAAACAACTTTTTTTTCATAATATCATATGTGGTTAAATTATAATATTGAATGGTTTTAAAGTATAAATAGAATATATTTTTACCATTTAATATAATGTATGTCATTAGCGTTGATTTCACCTTAAATTCGTAGGTAAAATTAATTCAATCTTTTGCAATGTTTTAAAGAAAAACCCGTTTTCTTTCGACAACGGGATTAATTTTAATTTAATTTATGCAACTTTTGTGTATTGAATTTGGGAAAATGGATTCCATATTTGGAATCAGAGGGTCCAAATTATGTTAATAAGCTACTTTTTATTTTTGGGCATTGTGAATAGTAACTACGGTAAATTTTATTTACTATAGTTAAAGGTAAATCCGGTAATTAAGGGTAAATATAAGATTATAAAATTACCCTAACACTTCGAAAAATCTAATTGGATCGCTAAAAGTAGACCCATATAACCTAAGGGTCGGATTAGATTCATTTTATGGACTTTTTTCCATGAAAATAATTTAATTATTATTAAAACCAAAGAATGTGACAACATTTCACTTTCTTAAATCTTATAAGTATAATAATTTTACATTAGTGATAAACTAAATGAAACTTCGAACATGAATAGTCTCCAGAAAGCTAATACAATTATCTACATCATAGAAATTTATTTAGAATTTTTAGGTATTAAATAATTATCATTTATTATGACACAAAGATGATGCAGTAATTGTCTTATTAATGAAATATTGACATAATTGATGTTATAAATTCCCAAATAAATGTAATTTGAGACTTTTTATGACTTAAAATAATTTTCTAGGTTAATATGACATGTTATTGTTGATATAGGTAACTTGGTTAGAACTTATCATTCTGTTATGATTTTCATAAAAATCATGTACCAAATAGTGTCAAAATTGACATAAATTAGTTTTTAAAACAAATATTATATTATTAATTGTTATTTAATTCCTAAAAATCTAAGGTATGGAAAAATGACTTATATAAGGATAGATATATTAATAATAAATAACTTGGGGTTTTTTTGGCTTGTTATGGTAAGTTTATTAACCATATAGTGTAAGAAAACAAAAAGACACGGTAAAAGTTAAATTATTTAACTTTGAGTTAAATATAATTGATAAGGTTACAATAATGACCTAAACTTGTCTAAATCTTATTGTATGAGAGTATTTCTACCCATACTCACTTTATATTCGAAATAAGACCCTTTGGAGCCATTATAAACCGAATTTTACCTTAATATAAAATAATATTTTGAGATTCTCCTAAGGTGCCCCTCTCCTCCCTTATAAAAGGGCACCTCCTCCCTCTCCTCCTCACACCAATTTGAGCATTAAATCTCATCAAAACCCTACCAAAATCCCTTCTCCACTTCCCTAGTATCATCCTAGAGGTCCTGGTCTTCTTCAAAGACCATCCTTAGTTCTTTAAGTGAAGGTTAATTGAAGGCGCGTCAAAGAGAGGTAATATCCATTACCGATCTTTTTCAATTTATTTCTTCTTCAACTTCTTCTTATTTAGTTGTTTCATGATAAATTAATAACATCAGTATTTATTATATACTGATATTTTATTATAAATATGAAAAAACTCTAATTAACCTTCTATCCATCCTACAGAAAAAGGAAATCACCGCGCGTGCGTACGTACGGAATGCCATCTCCACGTCGTGGTGTAATCTATTTTCCTCCACCACCTTAATTGGATGGGTATAATGGTGTAATGAGTAACTATATATGATTATTATTAAGTGATATTGATACTTAAATATTATACATACACTTCAACACAATTCCACGACCATGGGAACGATATCATCGCTCGTGCGTACGTACGGACTACCGTCTCCACGACGCGATGAGATTCATTATCCATTTTAACCATTCCAGAATGATTATAAAGTATATATAATTAATAATAATGAAATATATGACATTTTAAATCTACTGGATTTATTTATATATATATTTCATTCCATTCAAGACAATAAGGAAAGGAAAACAGCGTTCATGCGTACGTACAGACTATCGTCTCCATGAACGGTGTGTTTCATTTCATTTATCTATATATTATATATATATATATATACTGAATATATATGATATATAAATCATATTTTATATTATGGATGTAATTAAATCATTATATAAGTAATAATAATGTCAAGAACAACAAGTCAAAACACCTACGATAAATGAAATGATTTTACCCAAAACGCTTCTTTAACATGGAATTTACAAAAGAATGGGTAATATAAAGTCATAAGTGAACCATATATGATATCATAACAATTAATATGATTCTGTAATAAGTTAATGACATTATTTAAGTCATTATACAGGAGGTTTGGATACGTACAAAGCATATCGGACATAAGGTAAGGGAAATATCACAATCTCATTTTTATCCAAGATTGTTTGTACATTGGTATTTACTGTGGTGTATTTTATCATCCACATCCATGTTTCCTCAATATGTGATATTAATATACTTCTACAATAGTTAATATCCAAATTTACCCTTCGGTGGGTTTTTAGTAAACGATGTGAAAGGAATCTTTTGTCGTTTTTCGTACGAGCTACTTTTTGACTTTTCTGGAAAAAGTACGAGAAGAATGTTTTTTTAACTTATACGGAATGAATGGATTTTTAAAACATTATTTACAAGAATCTTACTTTACAAGTTTTCAAGTTTATTTTTAATCAAATTCTTTTAGTTTATAATTGTAGGACATGTTAAGAAAGGAAAAGTGTTTTTGAAGTAGAAAAGATATTTTCCTCAAGAATGGAGTTCAAGTGTTTTATCAAAATTATTTTCCATCTAAGATAATAAAGGGTTCTGTTTCTATCCCTATTATTAAATTGATTTTATTATGTTGTTATGTAATTATTTTTTTATTAATTCCTTTATCTTATATTAATTGTTTTATGATGTCACGATGTTTAAGATTCCCATTTTTATTACATAGGATATGAAATGATGTATGATTTATGAATTTGTGGCACACATAAGAATGGTATCATTATGAGATGGGTAGTACCTATATCTTCCTCCAATGCATTGGGTAAAGATTTTATATCTCATGAGATAGACATGGCTGGAACGGTAGGTTATACCGGTTCAGTGAAGCAGGACTGAAACGAGGGTAACTCGGTTCAGAAATGGACTTTTTACACTAAGATAGTCTTGGAAATGAGTCTTGACTAGTAAGAAATGATTCTCTATGATTATGTGTGTATTCAAAAAAGTTTCATGTTTTAAGTTATGATTATTGGGATTACATTTCAATACTATGATTTATCCCATATTATGAAATTATGATCTCTTTTTCACGTTAAGATTTCCAAAAGATATGTTCTTATGAATATGATGTGATTGATATTTCTTTTTTTTACCCTTACTGAGCATTTGAGCTCACCCTTTTATGTTTTCTTTTCCCCAGGATATAAAGAAAGTTTTTAGGTAAGAAATAAAATGAATATCTTTATGGGAGATATTGAAGATCTTTCACCATGATAAAAATATTACGTTCCGAGTTTCCAAAGACACTAAACTATTATGGTCCTCGTGTGTGTGTTTTTGTTATGTACTAAGTATTCCACAAAAGTAATGTAATGTCCATGTACGTCAAGCTTTGGGCCTCTACAGTGGTAGACACATAAGCATATAATGTGATTTAAATTGTATCCATGGCACCACAACCAAGACCATATTAGTGGAAAAATTCATTTACTGAACTGAGTTCACACCCCATTCCATACCTGTATTATTGAACCATGTTCACTCCTCATTCTAGCCCTGTAATACTGAATCGAGTTCATTTCTTAGTCAATCCCTATAATACTGAACCGAGTTCATTTCTCATTCTAGTTATGTCTGTCACATGAGATATATATATTTACCCAATTCATTAGATATAGATATAGGTACCACCCATCTCATAATGAAATCATACATACATGATCCACAAAAAAACAACCATGTCATAACCCATGAAATTAAATGGGCATCATAAGCATTTATTCATAACATAACCTATGGAAAAACATAAAAGTTTCATAATCATTTCATCATAATCATAACCCTTGAAAAGAAATTGGTTTCAAAATAATATAACCCATGATAGAGAAATTTGATTCATAATAATCAATCCATCGAAACATGAAACATTCATGAAAGAATTTTAATAGAGACTTTGGATTATTTCCTATAAGGGAATGAGTAATATAAACGGATTTCATCTTTGAATAAAAATAACATGGAAGGATATTTTGAAAACATTTCATGAGGGGAAATAAAATTTCTTCATTGAAAAATAATATTTAAAACATAAAACCTTATGAAAAATCATTTCCTTTGAAAATAATTTAAAAAATTATAAAGAAGGATTGAAATCATTTTGAAAACACTTTTCCTTCAAAACTAGTAAAAGGATCTTGAAAATGTTTTGAAAATCAATTTCCATGAAAACTTATCAAAGGAGCTTGAAAATGATCTAAAACCGAATTTCCTTGAAAATTAATTTCAAGATTGTAAATAAAGAATGAGATAAATTAAAAATAAATTTTCTTTTTAAAAATTAAATTTAAAAACATTTAATTAGAAATTATCCTTTTAAACATGGAAATGAACCTTTATAGAAATAACGGCGATAAAATATGTACATGTCATATGAGATAAAAAGTATATTACTTTTGTAACATAAGAAGGTATGAAAATTACTTTTTAGAAAGTGAAAAGAATAATACTTTTAAAACATTGTTAAAAGAAAATATGGTTAAAAATGTCATTTAAATATTTTAGTATAGTATGTCATTATTTTAAACACTTTTTAGAAAACGTGGTTTTGAAGGAATATATATTTCCAATCCATGAGCGGGTAAAGCCATGATTTCATAAAAACACTTTCTTAACTATATTATGTACAAAATATTAACAAAATGGTACCAATATAGGAATATATAATGATAATAAATTTCATTAATATTCTCAAAATATGGTTTATAATATTTCAACTAAGGAATCATAATAATAAACAATCTCGAAAAGTGATGAGATTATTTCAATAAACTTTTATCACATGGTAACTTTGAACCACACTCCTCATGTAAGAAAATTAAACCACATGAATCATAAAATATCATGAATTGATATATATTTAATATATAACATTTCAAAGTTAGTTCATACACCTCATATAAAAATGTAGGTGCATTACATGGAAAGTGTCTCAAAGAAGGAAAATTGAGACAAAACTATCTTACTGATTTGGTATCTTTTGAAACATAAACCCCATGAAAGGAATATTATAGAATGGATATCTAAATACTAATAATTTTAATTATAACAATCATAGAATATATCCATGGGTATCATTCACACAATAGAAGGAATGGGTGGTGAATAAAGCTTGTATCTCACAGAAATTAAAAGAGAGATAAAATCCTCTTACCTTGTGTCTTGACTCTCTGTGTACTCATAAGAACCTCTTGTATAATAAATACAAGTTTATTAAACGTATTTTATATAACCATATTCCTATATCTAATAAAATATATGGTTTCATTATGACTTTTTATTACCTTCTTATAACCAATTCAAAATTAAGGTTTCACTTTGGGTAATATCCACTTTGTTTATCGTATGTGTCTTAAATAGTTATATATTTGGTCATTATACTTATAAATTGTTTTTTAGAATGTAAAAAATTATATAAATATAATTTGTATTTTATATATTTTATTATATTAATCTTATAGAATATAAAATAATGAAATTGAAGACACTGTTCATGGAGATGGTAGGTCGTACTTACGCATGAACCCTGCTTCTGTTTTATTGACATATTGAAAGAAATAAAATAAATGAAATATATTTATATATGTATATATTATTATAATATTATAATTATTATATCATATATATCATATAAGTTCTGTAAATCCGTTCTCAATACATTTCATGTAGATGTGTGAACGAATCATATCGCTTTGAGGAGGCGGCAGTCCACACTTTCTGAAATGAAATTATCATATTTACACCAAATGGAAGGTGTAAATATATGTTTTGTAAAATTAATACATAATATTAAATAAATAATATATATAATATTTTACATATATAAATATATTTTAAATAATAATTCCTACCATGATAGGCGGTAAAGGAAGAACTAACAATCATCGTATTGTGAGGTTGTAGTTTGTCATACATATAAACAGAACGTTTGTTACCCATTAGATGGAGCTGTGTGTAAGTGTAGTTATAACACTTATAATAAAAAAATACTATTATATTTAATATACTTGATTTTTTATACAATCATGGAATAAAGAGAGTTGAGGGGTAAAGGAATAAAATAAATAGAAGGAGCTTGAGAGATGACATTGCCACTAAAACGTGTAACTACTTTTGGTTTATAACAAAAGGATTCTATGTAATAATTTCTGTATAAGGGAAGGATTATAGAAGTAAGGGAGGATTTTTTTGAGGATATTTTATCTGATCCTATTCGAACCTAAGTGTTTTTAAGAGGTGTAAGAAAGTGGAAGAGAGAAGACCTTTAATAGTGGAGGAGTGGCAATCTTGTAAATATTTGAAGAGAGAATTCCACCCACTTTTTTCATGTTTTAAGTGGATCCAAAAATGATTAAATTTCAATAAAAGTTAGTATAGGTTATAAATATGACCATCCAATGGCTCTTAGACAAGTTTCTAGGTCATTTTTGGTCTTCAATTTAAGGTTTAGTCCTTAGTTATGCTTAATTTTACCTTAAATGATATGAGTAAATTTTGTTTACATTCAATAATCATTATGGTCAAAAACTAAAAAAAAATTATTATATATTATAAATTATTTGGATTCCAAATATGGAATCCTTTTTCCAAATTCCAATCATATAAGTGATAGAAATTTATTTATAATTAATCCTGTAGTCGGGTCGACAATGAGGGTTTTTAAAGTAAAAACATTCAAAAGTTTGCTAAGTTTTTATACCCAATTTAAAATTGAAATTGATCATAATTAACTAAATTGTATTAATTTATAAAAATATTTTCTAATTAAAATTTTAAACCTATTTAAAATATAATTTGATCTTATTAAAAATATGAAAAATCAGTTTGGAACTGAAATTGAATATTTCTACTATTCATTAAAAATATAAACTTCACATAAAAATACATATAATTTACCGTAACCTAATTCTTATGTTTATATTTCAAACATTAAATTTATTTTGACATATAAAATATATAAAACTCCCAAAAATTATATTTAAAATGGGTTCTCCATTAAATGGTTGGTAAATTTCCTTAATAAAAATACTTTTTTTGACGAAAAAATAGGGTGGTTCTTATCTTATGTTTATAAAATATATTGGATGAACATTAAAATTATTTTGTTGAATATATAAAATATATATTACATTAATAAAACTCACTAAATTTAATTTATTTAATTTATTAGGGTGAAAAAACTTAGTGATCATAAAATTAATAATATTTTTCATTATATTGGACTAGTTTTCTTATTAATTTCTAATTAATTGGTAACTAATAAATTCATTTTATTTTTTGTAAATAATATATTTTTATAAATTAGTTAATACTATTCATAAATTCAAATTTAAAAGCTAGGTTATATCTTATAATATTAAGTAATAATATTTTAATAATTTACAATTGTTCAGTAAAACACTATCCTGTGTGTTATGCAAGCCAACAAAGAAAGTAATTTTTCTGTATAACACAAGCTAACCAGGATGTTCCATTTCGAGAAAGATAAAGTTTATATTGTGTGTAATTTATGATAAATTTTTCATTGTGTATAATTCAAGCCAAACATGGTTCTTTAATATAAAGGAAACTATCTTCCGTGTTACTTGAAATTAAAAATATAAAAAAGGATAAATTAATTTGAAAAAAAAATTCACAAAATCTGGGGGTGTTACAATAACATAGGCATAAGTCATACGATTTTGGAATACAAAAAATCATAGAAAATAATTTACTTATTATTAAAGTCTCATTTCCAATACTTTCATATTAGAATAGGTTCACTCTCCAAACCATCATAGTAGTCAAGGTTCACTCATATGACTATCATAGTGGAATATGTTCCTTAATAAATTGGTTTTACTCCCTATTATAGTATTATTTATATCATGAGATATCAATCAGTACACAATGAATTTTATGATTATATAGGTCCCACCCATCCTTGGTTATAACACCACAATCATCCTGGGTTATAAAAAATCCATCATCCATAGTTATAACTTAACCATTGTCACATAATAAAAATAATATATATGTGTACAATAAGATCATAAAACATTCGACATATCTGAACTAATGAAAATAAATGGGATTGATAAAAATTTCATTATATAATAACTGATGAAAAATACATGGGTCTTGTAAATATTTCATCATTTCATCTTAGTATAGCCTGTGGAAAAGGAATGGGTTTCATAAGAAAATTCATTATAGCATATCCCAAGGAAAATAATTGGTTTTCATAAACAATACATTATTTCATAATAGTATAACCCGTGGAAAATGAATTGGTTTTATAATAAACCATACAAATAAATATTATTATGTTTTCATTAGATCATATCCCTACTAAAGATTATATAACATAAAAGGATATCAGCTTATATGAAAAATGGTTTTGAAAGATCACTTGAAACATTCTAGAGGAACATATACAATTCACATTTAAATAAAAAATATAGAATCTAAAAATTTTCCAAATATTAAGAAATAATATTCCTTGATAGGAATCATTAAAAATATTAGTGTAAGATTCAAATAATTTATAAATCATGATGGTGTGAAATTTGGTTTATGTCGTACACTATAAAATTAAACATCCCTTTTACACTTGTAGAAAAAGTCAAAAAGAACCTCATTCACAAAATTATTAGAATATTCCTTTTAATTAATTTTATAAAAAGTAAAAAATTGGAATAACTTTCTTTAAAACATCATATTACAATATTAAAAACCTTCTTTAAAAAAATTCCACAAAACATGGATATGGAATAAAAAACATTTTTGACCAAAAACAGAGATGGTGTTGATTTTCCTTAAAACATATAAACATTATCTTGAGTACTCAAGGTAGATAAAATGAAGTAAAAAATTTATACTCAAGAAATAACCATAGTATAATAATATTCATTATTTTATCGAGAGATATATCACATGTTTTCACCATCTAAAAATTAATCATAAACAATCCTAATAAATAATACGATTGTAACATAAAACCCTTATCATTTTTGAAAATTATCATTTGTAAGACCTACGTAAGAATGAAACTTTTATGGATTTTTAAATCCATATAAAATTCATAATTTTAATCCTAAAATAAATTCATGGGTAGTATATAGACAACATAAAATAAATGAGTGGTGAATTTGGTTCAAGGATCCCATAAATAACAGTGAGACAAGAAATCTATTACCTTGAGTTCCACTTGATTCGAAGGCACTCTAACCGCCATTATAAAAAAATTAAATTTATTATTATTATATTAAATAATCATTATATACTTATAATATCATATATATAAATTATAAAAATATTTATAATCATTCATAAAAGGTAGATATAGAAAAATGAATTACACCGTTCATGGAGATGGTAGGTTGTACGTAAACATGAACGTTGTTTTCATTTTTCGAAGGATGGTACAAAAGAGAGGTAAATAATTAATCATATTTTTAAAATTATTATTATATAACATATATCATATATATTCATTAAACCCATAATTATTATCATCTATGAAAAATGAAAATGAAAAACAAATCACATCTCTCTATGGAGGTGGTAGTCGACACGTATGCACGAACAACATTATTATTTTCCAATGGTTTAGAAGGCAGTAAAGTAGATGTGATATTATAATTATAAACGGATAATTATCTCCAATATATCATATAAAAACTTTAAACCCATCATATTAACCATCTGTGAAATATGATGATGGAAATTTATTTGTATCTCTGTATGGAGATAGTAAGTCGTACGTACGCATGAGCGATCCTTTCACTTATCATTAAATAGAAAATGGGTGAATAAATGTGGTTTCATAATCATAAAAAATTTAATTATATCTAGAATACTAAATTTATTATTTTATGAAAAATATAATAGATTTTTAGGAGTCAAAATAATAATTAAAAATAAAGTGATTGATTAAGGTGATCACCTTCTCTTTGAAACGACTCATTAAGGATTCCAATTAAGGGATATAGGGTTCTTATTTTCCGAATACCAGGTCCTCTATAATTTGGATAGGTATGTACATGAAAGAAATTTGTAGAGTTTTTTTGATCTATATGGTTCAATGTTAATTGAATAATAGAAATAAGGGGTGCGCTTTTATATTTGAAGGGAGGGGCACTATTTTAATTTCTTAAAATATAAAATTAATATGAATAAATTTTGATGTAAAAATGGATCCAAATTAACAATATTGGAATATATGATGAATATCATTCAAAATGATCTCATATAATAAAATTTGTAAAATTTTCATCACATTTAACCTTATATTTCTATCTTACAACTTTGTTAACCCTTTTGACAATTACTGTAATATTAAATATTTCAACTCGTTAAGGGATAATAATGTTTCAATAGTATAAAAAATTATAATAAAAGGACCATGGTTGATTTTTAAAGCCATATCTCATTAATTTTTTGGAATTTAAAATTTCTATGAATTTTATATCATTTAATAAAATATTATTCATTATAAAATATCATTAATGTAATTTTTAGCACTATTTATTTAATTTGGCTTTAAATACATCAAGAAAAAGGGGGAATTGGAAAATAATTATTTACCATAACAATAATATGTAATATTAATCTAAAAAATTTCATGTAACACATTAAATAACTAATATTATATTACTTTTAATAATATTAAAATAATTTTATATATTGTTTTATTACTTGGAGAAATATTGAATTAGTGTTACATAAGAACTTTAGGCCATTATATAATTACTAAAAATTAGATATAAATTTATATCTTTAAATTAATTTTATTAATCTCAAAATATAAAAT
Organism: Viscum album; assembly: GCA_963277665.1. Classification (NCBI taxonomy): domain Eukaryota; kingdom Viridiplantae; phylum Streptophyta; class Magnoliopsida; order Santalales; family Viscaceae; genus Viscum; species Viscum album. Next base: position 1,878,418,141 of record OY728165.1, on the reverse strand, counting down.
TATATTCTTTCGTAACTTGATTTTTTCCCCATGTGGACATAATGGAGATATGTAAAACTAAGAGAGTGATATTTTCAATCTTTCATTGATTTAAATATTATATGGGTTATTTTCATGAAAAACACTCTATTAAAAAACTAAATTTACATCATAATCTGATAATGGTAGAATTAACTTCATAAAATAACTATCAAGATGAAAAATTATGGTCTTATCACTTATTTTTAACCTATATTACCCTGATTTACCCTTTACTGAAGTGATAAATTTTATCACTATTATTATTCATATTAACTAAAAAAATAGGGAACTGTTTACCAAATTTAAGCATTATAATCCCAAATATGAAATCAATTATATTAAATTTAATACATATAATAGTAGAAAATTAATTTTAAAATAAGCATGAAAAATTATAAAAATGCCACATTTTAAAGAAAACATTTTTAAGAATACAACTTGCTTTATTCTTATCCCAAACATAGAAAATTTTTAAATGATTGTTAAAAAATTTGATTGAATATATAATATATATTTAATTTAAATCATTAAACAAGAGTGGTTAATTTAATTTTTTAAGATAAAATACATGAGGCACACAAAAACATTATTTTCAGAAAAAATATTTCTTTTTATTTAAAATTATTTTTATTTTAATTTATAATAAATTGATAATAAAAGAATTAATTTTATACATATGTAACCATAAATTTTTCATAATTTAGTTTTCCTTATATATAACATATAATAAAATTTCTAGAATATAACCATTACTTTGAATAGTAACATTTTAATAGTATATTACAAGTCATTTAAATATGGTGTTTCATGTAACACAACCTATCGAAGAAATTATATTTATTTGAAAAAAAATTATTTATAAAAATTTTAGGGTCTTACATTTTAAGAACCTAAAAATTAATTTATCCCCCAAAATACATCACTCTAAAAAAATAATATATCTCAATATTATTACATCCTCGGGTTCCAATGTAGCTTCTTTGAATTTGTGATTTCTCCAGAGATCATTCACTAGGTGAGTAGTCTTATTCCGTAGCACTTTATCTCTATGATCCCAGATTTCTACAAATTTTTACTGACATGAAATAACAAGTTCTATTAGTATGAAGTCTATGTTTATTACATGCGATGTATTAGGTATGTAATTCCTCAAGATAGATAAATAGAAAACAAGTGTACTTGGGAGAGGTTTGGTGGAAGTGCCAAGTGATAAAGAACCATCCTTATACAATAATGATTCACAAAAGGGAAAATATAACTATCTCTTTGATTTAATTTATTCCTGAATCTCAAAACCTTCATCCATAAATTATTTTATAGAAAAACATTCTCACCAATTTAAAATTCCATATCACACTGATAATACTCAGTATCACTTTTCTATTGACATTGATCCCACTTGATGTGTTGTTGAATGTATCTTTCCTTTCCAATTCCTTAGTTATATCTAGTCCTAACAGGTTTCTTTCTCTAACTAAATCCCAGAACATTGGTGTTCTACATTTATTTTTTACATATTTCTTTATAGGATCCATTTGAATTATTTAGTGAAATCTACAATTATAAGAAAACAAGACTAGGGGAAGGTGTTGATCCCATCCACCTTTGAAATATATATAACAATACCTCATAATATCCTTTGGGGTATGAATGGTTCTCTCATACTAATAAATTTTCCGAGAATGATACACCATATTAAATAAAATTTTTTTATCTTAATCCTACTTAATAATTTTCTTGAACTTTGAGGTAATCCTCAAATCCCCACTGGATAAAATAAATTGAGGTACACCATGCAACCTAACCCCTTCCTTATGGTATATAATGTAAATATGATCAAGAGATAAGTCTTCACTGATAATAATAATGTTTTATTTAATTTTTAATGTGATCAACTACATCTCAAACAACATTATTTTCTGTATATGTTTTGGGTATTTTGAATACAAAATCCACAGTGTTGTGTACCCATTTCCATTCCTGTATGGATAATGGTTATAGCATCCCTTTAGAATTTTGTCCCTCTTTATTGACTTTTTGACTATCGTGAACCAATAAATGTGCTCAAAAATATCTTTCTACATGTTCTTCCACCAAAAATAATCTTTCACATAGGCTATTGGTTGTCATTATACCCTCATCTCCCTTTAGTTGCGGGTTCAAGCCTCACGAACTTGCTAGTTGTGATTGTTTGTCACTGGATTGTGGGTTATCTTTTTTCCAACACAATATTAATATAATTCCTATAAAATTTATAAATTTGAATTACCCCAATTACCTAAAAATCAAAGAGAAGATAAAATCTAAAGGTTAACAATACCTTTAGTCTTATGTCCAAAAAATTCGAAGGCATTCATCCTCAAATTACCTTCTCACTAAAGACATATAAAAAACTAAAGGGTTATATTTCCATAAATTCCCCCTAAAATATCATTAAATATTGATAATCTCCCAACATATAAAACCTCATAAGTGGTTCCTAAAACTATTAACATAAGATAAAAAATTACACTCACAATCCCATAATGGTATCCAAAACAATTAATTTAATATAAAATGAGACATATATGCTTCCTAAAGAAAAATCACCCTTTATTCCTTAAATAAACCCATATCTTAGATAAAATCATTTACATGGGAATATTGGGTTCATCCTTGCACATATTGAATATCAAATATGATTTCATTACTCCAGAATCCATCTATAGTACTATAGTCAATGCTCAGAATCACATCAAATTCCACTAAAGGATGAATAATAAGATTTTCATATGAAATATTCATACAGGATCCTATATGAAATTCAAAAATCTAGATTTGAGAATAAGTGTTCCCTAATTATCATGATTCACTTAAACAATTTTGATTGCATTATATTTCCATTTCTCCATTATCTTATGAGTTTATTATGGATTAAATTCCTAATTATACCTTGGCTTAGGTCATCGATTCACATATTTACAAAACTACTTGAATTTATATCACTAGAGTGTGAGTGGTTCATTATTTAGAGCTCTATGTCAATTAAAATCATTATCAAAATTTTCTCATCACTTCAATATTGGATTTGCTGATGACCTTCCTTTCCACACTTGAAACATTTACCAGTTCCCTTAAGGCAATTTCATCCATGTTTCTTTCCACACTTTGATCATAAAACATGGTTCAACTTCTTCTCTATAATTTTTTAATAATTACCTTTGAGTTATATTTTATATTCTTGTAAAATACATGAGATGTATGGTTAAATAACATATTCCTCTCTACCATGATGGAACATTGAACAATTTCTTCATATTTTTGGAATTTCCTAATGGATAAAACCCTTTAAAAACTAGGTTTTAAAAAACTAAATAATTAATAAACCTCACTATCAGGTTGGATGATAATACTGGAATCCTACCTTGTAATTCTTGTAAAATTTTCCTAACATACACCAACAGATTCATTATCCACATACTTTATCTCAATTAATCCATTTTCCATTTTCATATGATTAATACTAGGAAATTCATTATTGAAAAATAGGCTCTGAAACTCATCCCACTCCATTGACTCAATTTCTTATTATTTCCTCATATTATTGATAATATTCCCCCAATGATATGATACTCTTTATAAATGATAGATATCCAAAATTATTGTTTTTTATTTTTTTTAAAATGGATAATGGGAAATATGTTTTCAATGGTATTGATGCATTTGTCAGAAAATAGTGGATTAGAGAAACCATTAAAAGAAGGTATATGTGTTCTCATAAAGGAATCAATATAACTTTTTCCCTTCATTTTCCCTTTTGTATGTTCAACATGATTCATATAATTTTATTTTTTTAGCATAGCGATGATATTTTGTAAGTTAGCTCCCATAACATTTTGTTTCTCATGAGGATAATCATTGCATTATCTATCGACATCATCATTAACATGATTCATTCAATTTAAATCCACTAACTAAAACCAAAAGAATAATGTGGTAAATAATAATAATAATATAAAACCACATAATCATGAAAATCATTTAATGGATTTCTAAATAAAGTCACATTCTTCTCAATATACGACACCTTAGGTTTAACCCAGGTAATCCCTAATCAATACTAAAACTTTATCATGTTGTCCAGTAATTAGACTTATCCCTAGAGTTATCACTAAATTTATCTCATCTTAGTTTCCAATGGATAACTAAACCATTATTTTTTACCAACTATAATGACACATACATTTCATAAATAGAAAAACATCTTAATAGATGAATATTAATTACATAACATAATGATCCATGCCATTATCATATAGGTATAGTTACTTGGGAAACATGGACACATAAAAAACCAGTTCATAAGTGTCTTCCATTAATTTCGTCATTACTAGAACCCTACTTATAAATATCATTTTTAAAAACCTTCTTTATAACCTAGGAAATTAATCATAATAAAGGTTCAACTCAAATGCACAGTGAGGGTAAATAATGTGGATATCAAGGATCACATATGTGTAACATGGTCATAAGGGTATGGGAACATGATATTAACATTGTAAAATCATATTCTAGATATCAAAGATCATAATATTGAGTCATGGTATAAATATTAGAAGCTCATAATCCACAAATCATAAAGGAATCCAAGTACATGAACCATGATATTATAAAATTGGCCTAAGAAATAAGTTTGTGGTGTACACATAAGCATAGAAAATCTTTCCCTTAGTGGTCAAGGATCATTTCCAAGACTATCATAGTTTAATTTATGCACTCCCTAAACTATCATAATAGTCAATGTTCACTCCCAAGACTATCATAGTGGACAAGGACTCTTAGTGAATTCGGTTCACTCCCCATTTTAGTCATTTTAATATCAAGAGATATCATTCTTTACCCAATACATTGTGGGGATATATAGTCCCCACCCATCCTTGATTATAATGTGAGATCCATCCTTGGTTATAACATAACAACCGTACATAGTTATAAAATAACCATAATCCTTTGTTATAATATAAACAACATCACATAATGAAAATCCCAAAACATTCATCATATCAAAAACCATGAGAATTAATAGGTTTCATAAATATTTCAATACAAAATAACCCATGTAAAGGTAATGGGTTTCATAAATATTTCATCATTTAGTCACAGTATAACTTATAGAAAATAAATGGATTTAAAAAATAATTCATCATAGAATAATCCAGGGGAAAGAAATAGGTTTAATAAACATTAAAAAATTTTATCATATTATTACTCATAAAAAATAAATTGGTTTAATAATCAACCATATAGAGAAAGAATTAGGAGGTATCATTGGATTATGTCTCCAGTAAAGCTTACCAAACATTTATACCCATATTTGTTTTAACCCTGTGTCGACCCTTTTAACAATTACCATAATATAAAAGTTTTAGACACTTTAAGGGTTAAAAATGTTACAATAAAAGGAAAAAATACCCGTAAATGGATCATGGTTGATATGTAAAACCATATCCCATTAATTAGGAAAATTATAAGATTAATATGAATTTTATATCATTTAATAAAATTGTAACATCCCAAGTAAGTAATGAATAATAGATATTTTTATCTATGTCTATTAATTATTAAGATAGTGTTATAGAGGCTTAAAATGAAAATAAATACAATCTTATGCATGGAATACACTAATATTCTTAAAAGATTGTTTTAGTGCCTTTTGATGGCAAACCATTTTTGAATCTATATTTTGACAATTTTATAGACTATGTTTGTCAAAATAAACTTATTCTTTATGATTGGGATATCAAAATTTACCTTGTATGAATTTTTGGTATTTTTCTGACAATGTTCATTTTTTAATGAATAGTGAAAAATACTACATTTTACATCAAAATTGCTTTTTAATCTAATTTATTTATATGAATAGATTATGTTTTGAATTGGTTTTGAAGTGAAATTAGAATATATTTTTACCATTTTATCCAATGGTGGTCATTGGAATCAATTTCACTTTAAAATTAGACTTAAACTGGGGTCAATCTTTTGATACTTATTGTTTTGTAAAAACACGCTATTTTCTCTGGCAGCGTGAATTAATTATTAAATTAATTAATGTGACTTATATGATTTGAATTTTGTAAAATAGACTTAATTTTTGAATTCGGAATATCAAATATAGCTTAGGGTGAATTTTTGGTAATTTTCTGAAAAACTTCAATTTTTTATGAATAGTGAAACCACTAAGTGGTAATCAAGCAAATTGATTTTTCAGTTAAATGAAAGTTTACCACTAATGTGTATTGAATTTTGAAAATCCTACATACATGGTTGTCATTAAGAAGTAAAATTTGGTTCAATGAGATTAAAATAATTTTTTGGTGAATAGTAACTTATTAAGTTTTTAATCGCGATTAGTGGTAATTAGTGTAGTTTAAGGTATAAATAATGCATTAATAATATGAAATGACCTAGACACATGTCCCAACCTTATTGGTTGTGTCATGGCCGACCAAGACAAGCCATGGGTAAACTTGGGGACCCCATGGAGACATTTTGGTTGGGAAATGACATAAATAACTTTTTATTTAATGTAAAAGTAAAAATGACACAAACATAATATGTTTTACGAAAACAATTTTTACATGGGGTTATAAAGATCAGATATTCGATTATAAATAGTCATTGGAAATATAAAAAGATTTCCTACATCATAGTATTTTTTTATAATTTTTAGACATTAAATAAATTAAATTATTTATGACATAATAATGATGCAGCGATGACATCATTATTTGACTATTTAAATAAAATGGAAAGACAATGTAATATATATAAACTACACATGGCCAAAACCAATTGGATGAGTGTATTTCGAACCCTTATCACCTTATCCACGAATTATATCAATGTGGGACCTTTTAAAACCGAAACACATTTTCAAATAAAGTAATATTTCTTTACTTTCCAAAAGTGCCCCTCCTCTCCTCTTATAAAAGGCCCCCACCTCTACCTCATTTCACACACTCCTCAAGCCTTTGGCTCGGCCAACCCCTGCCCATTTACTCTCTCCACATCCCTATCCTCATCCTAGAGGATTCCCTTTGGGCAGAATCCTTTTAAAGGAAGCCTTTAGGCTCAAATCAAAAGGAGTTACACTTTTAAAGGTAATTCATTCTCTGAGGTTCATTTGTTTTATTTTGCTTCTCCAACCTCCTAAACTCTTTTTATTTACTTATTTTGTAACAACACCAGTATCTTCAATATAGAAGGATATTGTTATAATATTTATTTGAGCTACACTCTCACACAACTACATCAAATGGTTAAAGAACATACGGTTTCCGTGGATGGAGAAATTCTGCCTCCCAAAACGATGATTGTTCAACACTCATTTAACTCCTTCAAAGGTGGCCATTATGAAGTAACTATTTTTATATATGATATATAATATGTTTATGTTTTCCTTAAGCTTCTGTTTTTTTCATTTTGGGCATACCTTTATGGTTTCCATTATGGGTAAACACGATATCTTCATTTTAAGAAGTGTGGACTACCGCCCCCTCAAAGTGATTTGATTCGTTAAATACCATATGTGGGACATATAAAGGATGTAACTATGATATTATATATGATATTATACTGGAATTATAATATACCTTTATATCATTATGATTCCATTCTATAAAATACGAAATAGAAATGAAAGTAGCGTTCATGTGTACGTACGGATTACCGTCTCTATGAACGGTGCATTTAATTTCTTACCTCTAAATGATTATGTAATATTATAAATGCATTTATGTACTGGATATATATGAAATATATGATATCTACATCATGAATACCATTCTGGATATAATGAACCTTTGACCAAATTAACAACATGTAATGTAAGAAGTCTATTTTTAACTTAAGAACCAAATACCGACAAAATGAACATTATTAACTTAAATGATTACATGATGTCCATAACATGGTATAAAAGAAATAATGAACTTGAAAAAGGTTCATAAGAAAGTAGAGATTAACTCAAGTTTATTATTCAGGAAATTAAAAAACGGTCGGGTCAAGTCGGATACGAGGTATGGGACTTCGTCTCAATCTCCTTTCGTTGAGGCATATTTTATTTTATACACAACTTTATTTTATACGGTGTATAAACCCCTTTGACTTTTATGTTTATTCAAAAGGAATATTTTTTATATGAAGAGTTTACTAAAAGACAAAAGGAAATGTTTTTGTCGTACGTATGCGGTGACAACGACTTCTCTACCGTCGTAACCGTTATTTGAGTTTCGGCTTCCTCTACAAGCCATACCTTCTTTTTAAAAGAAAAATAAATACCATGTTTTACTTTTCTTTTATTTTGGTATTGAAAATGGTTTTCATAATGTTTTTGTGTTGTTTTGATATCTCGTGATTAAAATGTGGAAATGTTATGTTTTCCTTTATGCATGTTTTATGTGATATGATTATGTTATGGTTCTTGGGCATTATAATGAAGACGGGTGGTTCCGTGATAAACTAAGGGCGGGTGAGCCTGTTATAGCTCTCCAATGCATTGGGTAACGCGAAGGAGTGAAACTTTAAGGTTTCTTCGAAGAGATTTTAGGGAATATACTGTGATGGGTATTCCAAACGTAACCAAGAGGGTTACTCCCTACGTAAGAATGTTATGAATGCCTCAAGTTACCTTTATGTATTATGATTTCTATGATTTATTCATGATTTTATGAGGTATGTTAAAGTGCCTATGATTTATAGGTAAAGTATGATTTCATTCTTATGTATATATGAACTCATGTTTCCTTTCCATGTTTTTTTTATAACCCATACTGAGTTTTTATGCTCATCCCATGTTTTTGAAATGTTTTTCACAGGTCAAGGGAAAGGTACATGATAAGATGATAGAGTCAAGGATGTGTCAAGAAATAATCCATGTTTTATTTTAAATGTGTTTCCATTGATGGGAATGAAGAATACTATCTTTCTGTAACCACTTTGTTTATATGAGGAATGTAATGCAAGTTTTATGATCTAATTCTCTAAAACTATAAACCCGAATAGATCCTCAATGTGAAATCTTATAATAACTCAAGATTAAGTAAGGTTTAAGACTGGGGCCTTATAGTTGGTATCAAAGGTCGGTTTAGATAACTTTAGGAGTTAGAATTCTATTAAATTATTATCCAAAAATATTTTTTTAAATGATATAGCATTTAAAGATTACCATGTTGCTTCATCAAAGACTTGTTTGTTCATAATGGTTTTCCGCAGAGGAAACAGAGAAGCAGTGCTAGGAAGGCATAAAGATGGAAATAACCTTTCGAATCAGCATCCAGAAATGGTCGGAATTGGAACTGAACAGTTTGTTGCAGTGATGGCGCAGTTGAATTAAGCGATAAATGGTGGTGGTATCAATGCACGAGATCAGCCAGATCAACCGAAGAGGAACATGTCAGTGGTGGAACATTTCATGAGGCAACATCCACCATCATTCAGAAGATCATCTGACCATGTTCTAACTGAAGGGTGGATTAAAGCACAGGAGAAGATTTTTGATGTCATGGGGTGTACAGATAATCAAAAGGTTAGTCTTGATATTTACCGTTTGGAGGGTGAAGCAGATCAGTGGTGGTCTATGGTTAAGAATATCAGGGACGCCGATGAGATTGATGCTCTTGACTGGGATGAATTCAAAGGTATGTTTCTTGAGAAGTATTTTCCTAAGGCTGTTCGACTTAGGATGGAAAAGCAATTCTTGGAATTGAGGCAAGAGGAAGACTCAGTGGCTGCCTATGAGGAAAGGTTCACTCGATTGGCAAGGTATGCTCCAAATTTTATCCGAGACCTTGATAGTAAAATCAATCGTTTTTACTCAGGATTAAAGCCAAAGTATCGAAGGGCATTAGCTTCTCGTGAGTTTAAAAGTTATGAAAAGCTTGTTCGATGTGCTGAGAAGGTGGAAATGGAGTTTGCCGATGACCAAGTGTTCTATAACAACCAGCAGAAGAAGAGACCGAGGTGGTAGGAGAAAGGTAAGAATTCTTCAAAAAAGTCTGATGGCAAGAGAACTAAGTTTCCAGTTTGTGATAAATGTGGCAAAAGGCATACTGGGGAATGTCTTCTGAATTCTGGGAAGTGCTACCGATGTGGTAAGATGGGACATAAGGCTCGTGATTGCACTGAAAAGGATCAAGGTGAAGGTAAGAACAAATTTGATTTACAGTTAGTGAAATGTTATAAGTGCAATGAGATGGGTCACTATGAAAACGAGTGTCCGACAAAGAGCTTCAGTGATGGGAAGCAGTTAGACTACAAGCAGAAAGGGGTGGTGAAATCCTTTGCAACTACTTCAGCAGATGTCGGGCCATCAAATGAAGTTGTATCAGGTACTTTGTTTGTTTTTTCAGATTATGCCAGTGTGTTGTTTGATTCGGGGTCTACACATTCTTTCATCTCTGAAACCTTTTCTAGTAAAATGGGAATACCATCTCAATAAATGACTCCTGAACTTTTGGTAAAAACACCTGAGGGAAGTGTCGAGGCAAAAAGAATTTATAAGAATCTTCCTATCCTTATCTGTGGAAAGAACCTACTTGCAAACCTTATTGTTCTACCTCTAGTAGAGTTTTATGTTATCCTGGGTATGGATTGGCTCTCTATTTACCATGCTAAGATTGACTGTAGAGCTAAAGAAGTTTCTTTTCAGAAAGACTTTCAGTTTGTTTACAAGAATAAACCCTTACTTTTGATAACATATCATGAGTTTGAGAAACTTGTAAAAGATGGAAATGAATGTTACCTTGCACACATCGTTGAAAATAAAGGGACTGTTCAGATTAATGATGTGCCAGTGGTAAATGAGTATCCTGATGTTTTTCCTGATGAGTTGCCTGGAATAATACCAGATCGGGAAGTTGAGTTTACTGTTGACTTAGTTCCTGATGCTAAGCCAATTTCAAAACCCCCTTATCGAATGGCACAAATTGAAATTTTAGAGTTGAAGGAGAAATTGCAAGATTTATTAGAGAAAGGTTTCATTAGACCTAGCACATCACCATGGGGTGCTCCTGTTTTATTTCTTAAAAAGAAAGATGGTCCTATGAGACTTTGTATTGATTATAGAGCCTTGAATAATATCACTGTTAAGAACAAATATCCTTTGCCTCATATCGATGATTTGTTTGATCAGCTCCAGGGAGCTCAGTTTTTTTCAAAGATTGACTTGAGATCGGGGTACCATCATCTGAAGGTAAAGGAGGCAGATATTTCGAAGACCGCATTCCGTACGAGATATGGCCATTATGAATTTGTAGTAATGCCTTTTGGGCTAACCAATGCACCTGCTGTATTCATGGACTTAATGAATAGAATTTTCCATGAGTTCTTGGATAAGTTTGTGGTGGTTTCATTGATGATATTTTGGTGTTTTCTAAAAGTAAAGAGGAGCATGAAAAACATTTAAGGGTTATCTTGCAAACCTTAAAAGAAAATAAACTGTATGGGAAATTCAGTAAGTGTGAGTTTTGGTTGCAACAAATTTCTTTCCTTGGTCACATTGTTTCTAAAGATGGAACAACTGTTGATCCTGAAAAAACAAAAGTTGTGGAAGAATGGCCAAGACCCACAAATGTAACCGAGATTCATAGCTTCCTTGGTTTGGCGGGCTATTACCGAAGGTTTGTTAGAAATTTTTCACGGTTATCTAGTCTAATGACTAAGCTAACTCGGAAGGGTGTTAAGTTTATCCGGACAAAAGAATGTGATGATTGTTTTCAGGAATTGAAAAGAAGATTGGTGAATGCTCCAGTTTTGGCACTACCTTCCAGGAATGGTGAGTTTGTTATATACAGTGATGCTTCATTGAAAGGACTTGGTTGCGTCCTAATGCAGAATGATCAGGTAATTGCTTATGCTTCACGACAGTTGAAAACTCATGAGGTAAATTACCCTAAACATGATTTGGAATTAGCTGCTGTTGTTTTTGCTTTAAAAATTTGGAGGCATCATTTGTATGGAGTAAAGTGTGAAATATATACCGATCACAAAAGTTTAAAGTATATATTCACTCAGAAAGAGTTAAACATGAGACAAAGGAGATGGCTGGAATTAATCAAGGATTATGATTGTACAATTCATTACCATCCGGGAAAAGTATATAAAGTGGCTGATGCTTTGAGTCGAAAAAGTAATGCTTCATTAACGATGTTGCATTTAGAACGTGATCCTTTGGTTAAGGATTTGATGAACTTTGGCATAGAAGTTGTTGGTGCAGGAAGTCCTTCTGTTTTGTTTCAGGTATCAGTGAGATCGTCTCTATCAGATAGAATCAAGCAAGCATAGAAGCAAGATAGTGAGTTGCAGAAAAAGGTAGAGCTGGTTCAGAAAGGTAAGTTGCCTGAATTCAACATTGATAATGATTGCGTTTTGAGATTTGGGAAGAGATTGTGTGTGCCTTGTGATTCACAGTTGAAGAGAGAGTTGTTATGTGGAGCTCATAGTTCTCCGTTTTCAGTTCATCCGGGCAGTACTAAGATGTATAGAGATCTGCGGGAGTATTACTGGTGGGATGGAATGAAAAGAGATATTGCTGATTTTACTGTGAAGTGTTTGACTTGTCAGTAGGTTAAAGCAGAGCGGCAGTTACCGAAAGGGATGCTTCAGCCTTTACCAGTGCCAGAGTGGAAATGGGATAATATATCCATGGACTTTGTTGTCGGATTACCGAAGACATCTCGAGGTAATAATGCAATCTGGGTTATTATTGATCGCTTGACCAAATCTGCTCATTTCCTTGCTATACGAGATACTTTCTCTCTTGATCAACTTTCCCATTTGTATCTTAAAGAGATAGTCAGGTTACATGGAGTTCCTCTCTCCATTGTATCGGATCGTGATCCCAGGTTTACTTCTAACTTTTGGAAAGGCCTTCAGAAGTCGTTGGGTACTGAATTAAATTTTAGTACAGCTTCTCATCCTCAATCAGAAGGGCAGTTAGAACGAACAATTCAGACATTGGAGGATATGCTACGAGCTTGTTCTATGGATTATCAGGGAAGTTGGGACCAACATCTTTCTTTGGTTGAGTTTTCATATAATAACAGTTTTCATTCCAGTATACAGATGGCACCATTTCAGGCATTATATGGGAAGCGGTGTCGAACTCCAGCTTTCTGGGATGAAGTGGGTGAAAGAAAGTTGATGGGACCAGAATTGGTAGAAGAGATGGCAGAAAAAGTTCAGCTGATTCAGAAACACATGAGAACAGCTCAGAGCAGGCAGAAGAGTTATGCGGATAACCGTAGGAAGGATCTATCTTTCGAGGTAGGTGATCATGTTTTTCTCAAGGTTTCTCCTTGGAAAAGTGTGATGAGATTTGGTAAGAAAGGAAAGTTGAGTCCAAGGTTCATTGGACCATACGAAATTCTGGAAAGAGTTGGATCAGTTGCTTACCGAGTGGCTTTACCTCCGAGTTTATCTCAGGTACACAATGTTTTTCACGTTTCGATGTTGAGAATGTATATGCCAGATCCATCTCATGTTTTGAGTCCAGAGGTAGTTCACCTGGAAGAGAACCTATCTTATCAGGAACAACCGGTCCAGATTCTTGACCATAGGTAGCAAGTGTTACGGAATAAGGTGATTCATCAGGTAAAGGTTTTTTGGAAAAACCATGTGATTGAAGAGGCAACATGGGAATCTGAAAATGCTATGAGGGATAAATACCCCCACTTATTTCGATAAGTAAATAAATTGCGGGGACGCAATTTTCTAAAGGGGGGAAGGATGTAACATCCCAAGTAAGTAAGGAATAATAGATATTTTTATCTATGTCTATTAATGATTAAGATAGTGTTATGGAGGCTTAAAATGAAAATAAATACAATCTTATGCATGGAATACACTAATATTCTTAAAAGATTGTTTTAGTGCCTTTTGATGGAAAACCATTTTTGAATCTATATTTTGACAATTTTATAGACTATGTTTCTCAAAATAATCTTATTCTTTATGATTGGGACATCAAAATTTAGCTTGTATGAATTTTTGGTATTTTTCTGACAAAGTTCATTTTTTAATGAATAGTGAAAAATACTGCATTTTACATCAAAACTGCTTTTTAATCTAATTTATTTATATGATTAGATTATTTTTTGAATTGGTTTTGAAGTGAAATTAGAATATATTTTTACCATTTTTTCCAATGGTGGTCATTGGAATCAATTTCACTTTGAAATTAGACTTAAACTGGTGTCAATCTTTTGATACTTATTATTTTGTAAAAACACGCTATTTTCTCTGGCAGCGGGAATTAATTATTAAATTAATTAATGTGACTTATATTATTTGAATTTTGTAAAATAGACTTCATTTTTTAATTCGGAATATCAAATATATCTTAGGGTTAATTTTTGGTAATTTTCTGAAAAACTTCAATTTTTGATGAATAGTGAAACCACTAAGTGGTAAACAAGCAAACTCATTTTTCAGTTAAATGAAAGTTTACCACTAATGTGTATTGAATTTTGAAGATCCTACATACATGGTTGTCATTAAGAAGTAAAATGTGGTTCAATGAGATTAAAATAATTTTTTGGTGAATAGTAACTTATTAAGTTTTCAATCGCGATTAGTGGTAATTAGTGTAGTTTAAGGTATAAATAATGCTTTAATAATATTAAATGACCTAGACACATGTCCCAACCTTATTGGTTGTGTCATGGCCGACCAAGACAAGCCATGGGTCAACTTGGGGACCCCATGGAGACATTTTGGTTGGGAAATGACATAAATAACTTTTTATTTAATGTAAAAGTAAAAATGACACAAACATAATATGTTTTACGAAAACAATTTTTACATGGGGTTATAAAGATCAGATATTTGATTATAAATAGTCATTGGAAATCTAAAACGATTTCCTACATCATAGTATTTGTTTTATAATTTTTAGACATTAAATAAATTAAATTATTAATGACATAATAATGATGCAGCGATGACATCATTATTTGACGATTTAAATAAAATGGAAAGACAATGTAAAATCTATAAATTACACATGGCCAAAACCAATTGGATGAGTTTATTTAGAACCCTTATCACATTATCCACGAATTATATCAATGTGGGACTTTTTAAAACCGAAACACATTTTCAAATAAAGTAATATTTCTTTACTTTCCAAAAGTGCCCCTCCTCTCCTCTTAAAAAAGGCCCCCACCTCTACCTCATTTCACACACTCCTCAAGCCTTTGGCTCGGCCAACCCCTGCCCATATACTCTCTCCACATCCCTCTCCTCATCCTAGAGGATTACCTTTGGGCATAATCCTTTCAAAGGAAGCTTTTAGGATCAAATCAAAAGGAGTTACACTTTTAAAGGTAATTCATTCTCTCATGTTCATTTGTTTTATTTTGCTTATCCAACCCCCTAAACTCTTTTTATTTACTTATTTTTTAACAACACAAGTATCTTCAATATACAAGGATATTGTTATAATATTTATTTGAGCTAAACTCTCACACAACTACATCAAATGGTTAAAGAACATACGGTTTCCGTGGATGGCGAAATTCTGCCTCCCGAAACGATGATTGTTCAACACTCATTTAACTCCTTCAAAGGAGGCCATTATGATGTAACTATTTTTATATATGATATATAATATGTTTATGTTTTCCTTAAGCTTCTGTTTTTTTCATTTTGGGCATACCTTTATGGTTTCCATTATGGGTAAACACGATATCTTCATTTTAGGAAGTGCGGACTACCGCCCCCTCAAAGTGATTTGATTCGTTAAATACCATATGTGGGACATATAAAGGATGGAACTATGATATTATATATGATATTATACTGGAATTATAATATACCTTTATATCATTATGAATCCGTTCTATAAAATACGAAATATAAATGAAAGTAGCGTTCATGTGTACGTACGGATTACCGTCTCCATGAACGGTGCATTTCATTTCTTACCTCTAAATGATTATGTAATATTATAAATGCATGTATGTACAGGATATATATGACATATATGATATCTACATCATGAATACCATTCTGGATATAATGAACCTTTGAAAGAATTAACAACATGTAATGTAAGAAGTCTATTTTTAACTTAAGAACCAAATACCGACAAAATGAACATTATTAACTTAAATGATTACATGATGTTCATAACATGGTATAAAAGGAATAATGAACTTGAAAAAGGTTCATAAGCAAGTAGAGATTAACTCAAGTTTATTATTCAGGAAATTAAAGAACGGTCGGGTCAAGTCGGATACGAGGTATGGGACTTCGTCTCTATCTCCTTTCGTTGAGGCATATTTTATTTTATACACAACTTTCTTTTATACGGTGTATAAACCCCTTTGACTTTTACGTTTATTCAAAAGGAATATTTTTTATACGAAGCGTTTACTAAACGACAAAAGGAAATGTTTTTGTCGTACGTATAAGGCGACAACGACTTCTCTACCGTCGTAACCGTTATTTGAGTTTCGGCTTCCTCTACAAGCCATACCTTCTTTTTAAAAGAAAAATAAATACCATGTTTTACTTTTCTTTTATTTTGGTATTGAAAATGGTTTTCACAATGTTTTTGTGTTGTATTGATATCTCGTGATTGAAATGTGGAAATGTTATGTTTTCCTTTATGCATGTTTTATGTGATATGATTATGTTAAGGTTCTTGGGCATTATTATGAAGACGGGTGGTTCCGTGATAAACTAAGGGCGGGTGAGCCCGTTATAGCTCTCCAATGCATTGGGTAACGCGAAGGAGTGAAACGTTAAGGTTTCTCCGAAGAGATTTTAGGGAACATACTGTGATGGGTATTCCAAATGTAACCAAGAGGGTTACTCCCTACGTAAGAATGTTATGAATGCCTCAAGTTACCTTTATGTCTTATAATTTCTATGATTTATTCATGATTTTATGAGGTATTTTAAAGTGCCTATAATTTATGGGTAAAGTGTGATTTCATTCTTATGCATATATGAACTCATGTTTCCTTTCCATGTTTTTTTTATAACCCATACTGAGTTTTTATGCTCATCCCAATTTTTTGAAATGTTTTTCACAGGTCAAGGGAAAGGTACATGATAAGATGATAGAGTCAAGGATGTGTCAAGAAATAATCCATGTTTTATTTTAAATGTGTTTCCATTGATGGGAATGAAGAATACTATCTTTCTGTAACCACTTTGTTTATATGAGGAATGTAATGCAAGTTTTATGATCTAATTCTCTAAAACTCTAAACCCGAAAAGATCCTCAATGTGAAATCTTGTAATAACTCAAGATTAAGTAAGGTTTAAGGCTGGGGCTTTATAAAAATATTATTTATTATGAAATATTATTAATGACATTTATAACATAATTCAATTAATTTGACGTGAAATACATCAATATATATTGGAAATTGAAATATAATTCTTTAAAATAACACTAAAATATCATATTCATATAAAAAATCGTTTCATTCATTAAATAACTGAAATTATATTACTTTTAATATTTTTAATATTATTATATATATATATATCTTAGTTATTGGAGAAATACTACATCAGTGTTGCATATTCTTTTTAGGTCATTAAATAATTTATAAATATTATAAATAAATTTAATTCATGAAAATAATTTCATTAATCTCAACATAGACACTTCGATTCATTAATAACTTTCTTTATTCCATTTTTGAACACATAAGTGAAATTTAAAACTAAGAGATTGAAATTTTGTAACATTCTTTGATATAAATATTATGTAAGTCATTTTCATGGAAAATTTACATTAAAAACTCATTTTTGATCCTAATTTGATATGGGTAAAATTACTATCAATCAATAATAATTAATATGAAAAATTATGTCTGTGTCACTTGTTTTTAACTATGATTAACCCGATTTACCATTTTCTGAGGTGAAAAATTTAACCATGGTTACTATTTAGGTTGACTAAAAATAAAAGGGACTTATTTACCAAATCTAAACCTCATTATTATAAATATATAATTAGTTTTATAAAATTCAATACATATAACTTGTATAAATTAATTTTAAAATAGGCATAAAAAATGCTTCGAAACCCGCTTTTTAGATAAATACATTTTTAAGCATAAAACTTGGTTAATTATTATATCATGCTTAAGAAAATTTTAAATGATAGTTGAAACATTTCATTCAATATATAATATATAAATTGCATCAAAATAATTTACCAAAAGTGATTAATTCAATTTATTAAAATAAAAATATATTTCTCGAATAAAAATATTTATTTCATTAAAATGATTAGTATTTTCATTTATAATCAATTGATAACCAATGAATTAACTTCATACATATATAACTGTACATTTTTAATAATTTATTTATTCATATTCATACTCACCACTCTAATAGCTATACAATAATTGTTTCTTTAAATAATAATATTTTAATAGTGTCCCACCCTGACCTTTTTGAGTTAATTTTCAATTTATTATTTCATAGTTTTGGGTTCTCACACCGAGGTTTGGGTTGAGTCCCGATTTAAAATTGTTGACATTTAATGTTTTCAGTTGGTTTCAGACCCGTGTGCGGCCATCGCACGGTAGGAAGTATCCACGCAACTCACCCAGGTGTTGTGCAATTGCTTAATAATATTATTATTATTATCATTGTTGTTAATAAATTTTCTTAATATTATCTTTATTATTATTATTGTTATTATTTTTATTATTTTTATTGTTCGTATTATTATTATCATTATTGTATTATTAGTATTATTCCTTTTATTATTTTTACTATTTTTATTTTTATTATCATTATTATTTTTGTTTATATCTTAATATTTATATTATTTATATTGTTATTTTATTACTATTTTTATTATTTTATTTCATATTTTATTATTATTATTATTTTATTATAATGAAACGAAAAAAAACAAACCTATCCTAACCCTATTTCTACCCGAGCTGGCGCCCCCCCCCCCCCCCCCCATTTTTCGTCTCCCTTCTAGTTGCATACCCCTGGTCTTCCCCCCTTTTTTCTCCCCGTGTCGCACCCATGCAGCCCCCTGTTCGGCGCAACTCCCTCATCCGGCCACCTCCTCCTCCCGGTGATGCCTCGTCCCAGCTTCCGCACCCCCGTCCTTCACCGCCATCCCCTCTCCTTCGGCCCTCGTTTACTCTGCCTCGCCCAGCCGCTGCCCCCACGCAATTCCTCCTCGCCTCCCGCGCTCCTCCGCCACAAGCAGCCTACGCGGCCCCGACCTCCGGCCCCTCCAACGACTTCCGACTGAGCTCCGGCGAGCCCCGCCTCCTGCCAGCGGCCTCCGTCCCCACCAGTGAACTCCGGACGAGCTCCGGTGAACCCCTCTTTGCTCTGACCCTCCTTGCACAACCTCCTCCTTGTCGGCGTTCTCATCTGGCAGTCACAACCACCTTCGCCGGCGCCATCTCCGGTCGCGACCTCCCTCTCTGGTGTTCTCCTCCTCCAGTGTGTTTCCTTCAAAATTTTAGGGGTTTTATCAAAACCCTAAGATTGAGGTATAATTTGTGTGTGTTTCTCAATTTTTAGGGGGTGTGAAGGGTCTGTGATGTCCTCTTCTCCCATCTAGAGAGGCGCGGTTGTATTCGCACACCGTCGAGGTAGGTGAATTCGCATATTTCATTTCTGAAGCCCTCCATTAATACTTGCTCTCTTTAGTTTAGTTTTGAAACTTGATTCTCAGTTTCATTATGACCATAATTTTCATGTTATAGTGTTCTTAAATTTTTAAAGTTTGTTAAATGTATGCTTTGAGTCATTTCATGGTTTACATCTGCATGTACCTACGATGATGTGTTTGATTATGCGTCAAGTTTTACTTGGATGATTTTTAAAATATGATTCATAACTCCTTGATGTATTATGTTAGTCTGGTACGGTGTTTTCAAACTGATAGAATTTGTTAAGAGTATATTTCTAAATGATATCCTATTTATATATTGTTTGAAAAAAATATTATGTTTGTTTGTGCATTCTGACATGTTTTATGGGATATATTTGTACTTAAAAAAGTGTTTTTCATGAAATACTTTTCATTTATTTGGTTTTAGGATGATTTTGATAATGAGGTATTTGGTTTCATTTATGTAAAAACCCTTGTTAAATCATTTGCTGGCATTTTATATATTGTGCGAGATGCGAAACTTATTTTGGAAGGGATTTGGTGTGCGTCTGATTTCAAAATAGTATTTCGGATGTGTATGTGGTGGGAGTCCATATTTTTCTGCGTAGAAGTTTTTTAAAAAAATTAAATGATTTACTAAAATGTTTAAGTGATTTCGAATCATATATTTAAATGGTTTTGGTGCCACATAATGAACAACTATTTTTTTAATGGGAAGGAAGCCCTTTTGACTTCTTTATGTTTTTTGTGTTCTTTTCATCATGTTTTGAAATAAAAGTTGTTTTTGGAAAGGGTGAAGACCCTTTTGGTAAATGATGTGTGTTTTGTGTGTGTGTTGGAATGTGATGGCATGTTTGGCACTTTCAGCTTTAGTATAATGTTTGTGTTGATTCAATGAAATCACAACGTTTTGATTACTGTATGCCCATTTAACAACTTTAGTATTTTCAAAAAAAATATCAAATCATTTTAATGATTTCATTGCATGACGGCCCAGTTGGCACTTTGTTAATGTGAAATGTTTGAATGTGTATTTGGGGTTGCTCTTGTCTAGGGTAACCCTTTATTGGTGAACACATAAGAAGCATCCGTGTTTGGGGTAGGCAAGTGCAGTGAGATGAGTCACGCGTGCGAGGGCCTTCCTACTTACACAGTATTATTATTATTACAACCATGGGTTCCTGGGAGTCTTTTACAAATTGAGTGACGGTTTCTAATCAACCCTCGATTATACGGGTTGGTACGCCCTGTATTCTTTGTTAGGCCAGGAAAGCTTAGCCACTGGATTGGTTTGTGAGGGTGGCCAGTTGGTTATAGACTTAAGAGCTTCACCATATGTCGGAAGGTGGTTCAGAAATAGAGTACGTCTTGGGGTCATCTAGGGATGATTAGGATCACCCAGGGTTACTGCTTTACATTCATTGCTTGTTTACTTTTCATGCAATAGTTTATTTTCATCTTTCACTTTTACTTGTTTTACTCTATCACAACATTGGTGTACTCGGTTTTGGTTTTATTTAGAAAATAACAAATGATTTTGGACAAAAAATGGTATTTGGCGTGAGTTGGGTTTTTAAATGGAAAAAACATGTTACATATTTTCAAAAGCGAAAAAACTACTTTTATAATTGTATTTCAATCTTGCGTTAATGGATTGATTCTGGAAGGGAGACGTTGGATTTTGTGGTTTATTTTGGCATCCCTACATATAATTTTAATGCTCATGCATATTTTAACTTTTCAGTTGCTGGTTTCCCTGTTCAGGTTTGTTGGCTGTGTTGCTCGTTCTTGGAGCAAAGTCATCCTTTGGTCGGGAGGTGACATGAAAGGTCCGGTAGAGGTATGTTTAGTTTTTTTCTTTCTACTTCTAGTGTTATGTTTATCTTTTGTGGTGATTGTCTATTTTTCTTGTTTAATTGGTTGTTTTCATGGGACAAATCGTTCCCATCGATTAAACTTTGATGCCTGGCACATGTTTCCATCCCGTTGGGATCAAGAACACCCTTTGGGTCATGCCATGGACTGGATCAGGTGACCGGTTCAGGGTCGACCCAGGTTGGTTCGTGACAAATATTATGTCATGGATCATTTAAACTTGTTGTTGTTTATAACACAAGTTATCAAACAATTAAATTTATTTGAAAAAAATTTATTTCCTAAAATCTTAGGGTGTTAAAAATATAAATAAGAATAAATATGTTTAAAAAAATAAATAATAATTAAGAGATGAATAATATAATGAATAATAAAAAAATTCAATATCATCATTTTCATCTATAAGTAGTTGAAGCTTCACTGCACCAAAATTAACCTATATAAGTAATTTTTCCTTTTTATAAGTAGTTCAAACCTTCAAAAAATCAATTTGAAATGGTTATTTAAACCACTGTGTATTTCACTGTCCCATTATCATCATGTTGATTTTTATTTAAAAAGGAAATAAACCAGTACATGAAAGCCCTATAAACTCAGATCAGGGGAAACAAAACTACATGGGTCTAAAATAATGAAGACCAAAGGAATTACCTCTAATTATGTTAATCCCAACAACCGTCAAACTGTGAATGTTCTGGAAAAATAATCTCTCTGATCCTGTAGTGTCATCATACACAAAACCGATTACATCTCCCTCATATTAGGTGAAAAAAAGATTGAAATCAGAACAACATAACACAATAAATAACAGCAATAGTAGAATCAAATAAAATGTTTAACGATACCAAAAAATTATAAACCATCATGGATTTCTTATAGAGAGTTCATATATTAAAATACTCAACCTCTTTCCTACTTTTGGAATCTTACACATACAATAAAAAACCAAAACATTTAATGAAACAAACATGAAATAGAATAAACATATAATATATTAAAAAAATTCACATAAAATTTGTTTTTTTAATAAATAAACTGACATTTATATACAAAAATAATAATATATCAGACCACATGTCATGAATTAAATTACAATAAAAAAATTTTCCCGGAACTTAATCCTAAAAAATCACCTAAAATAATTATAAAACCTTTAATTACATTTTTAAGGTATGATTCAACTCTAAAAATTGAAATGGTTGAGATAATAGCAATCTAAGTCAATATACCTCATTTTCCATTACTAAGGAGTTTATTTTATAGAATTGATACCAGTTTTCAAAATTCCCTTTCTAAACCTACCAAAACATTGACCAAAATACCTATCTTGGTAAATTATATATGGCTCAATCTTTATTTCTCATAATTCAGTTAGTGTAAGAACCAAACCACATCATTCATTAACACTGGAAAATTTCTTCATGTTAGAGTAAAAGAATTTGAATAACCATTAAAATAAACATCCATATATTCAAAATTCACTCAAAATAATGTATAAACTTTCTACATATCCCAATTATAACCTCTTGTCATTGATAATAACCAAAATATCAATGTTATACTATATTAATTATAGAAATTGATAATTTAATTTTAATTTAAACCAAACATTCCTTAATATCCAAACACATATTAGATGAGTGGTATCAGTCATGTTTTAACCAAAATTTGTAAAATCCTTAACATAAATCATGTATGTTTAGAAAAAAAATCATAAACTAGTTAAAAATGATCAATTATCTTCCAATTAACACTATTTAGCCTCTAAACTCACCTAGAACACTTTGAAAACTTAAAATTTTCAATTTTAGAAATGATTCAACTCTTATAACAAAACATTATGGTGTTTAAAATAATATATGTCTATGTATATAATTGTTCAATAAAATGAATAAAATTTACAGAATCAATACCAATATTTATAATTAATCACTTAAACATAACAAATCATTTCCCAACATAAATATATTTCAAAATTAGATATGGTTCAATATTCATTTATCAAAAATCAATCATTGTAACCATAAAACTAAAACATTAATTCCCTATAGGATTTTTCCTAGTATATGAGTCTAAATCCTAGATTATCCATCAAAAACAAAAGTCATATATTTGAAATTCATTCCATATAATGCATCAACTTCCAACATATCCCAATTCTACCTTCTTTTCATTAATTCATTACAAAATCTTGATATTACACTATATGAAGTATCAAAATATATAAATTTATCGCAATTGAGACTAAACATTCATTAATGGATAATCGCATTACCAAATAGTATAATCATTCATGTTTCAACCAAAAGTTGTAAAATTGGGTCGATTTATTCACTATTTTGTACTTTTCCACTTTTAAGCCCTTAAAGTGGTTATTTATCAGAAATAGTGTACCCCATTAGTATACACACCATTAAACTATTTTTGAGCACTCTTAGTGTTGTTTGGGCCTCATTTTAGTGATGTGTGGTTAGTAGAGAAGTCTAGGAAATATTCCAAGGCCTCAAGAGACCATTCATTGTTTGGCGTCTGGTCACCCTAATGATCCACTATAACCACAAATTCCATATTTTTTACTAATAGAAAACTCATGGTTTGATATAGGTTCTATATAACTGTGTATCCTAATAGTGTTTGTTTCACATAATTAACAATTAACCCATAATCAATTAATTTACACAAGTACTTTCCTCCTAACCACCTAGGGGACAAGTATGGGTCAAGAAATGAGTTTAGATAACCTTGAATTTGGGTGAAGATCATGGGAGAGTCTTGGAGAGATAAGAGAAACCATTCATGGATGGATTTTTTTAGTTTTTTTATCCAACATATGTTTTTGTTCTTCATTTTCAAATAAAAAAAATAAAAAATATATATATATGAAAAGAACTTTAAATCAAAATTGCACACCCATTTAAGAGAATAATCATCTCACATTAGCCCAAATCCCACTCACATAAATTTCACCAAAAGGATAAAATATCATAATATCCACAAAGAAAATAGTTTTTTATACATGTCACAGATTGAGATTACATTTTACCTATTTAGGATGATTTATAAGACTAAAATTTTCCTCAGGGATTTTTCCCATTATCCTATAGAATATAGAAACTAATGAATTTTCAATTTTCAAACCCCATTAATCCTATGTTTCCTTGTAGGATTCATGTTGTTTTAATTTTTATTTCATCTAAAAAAATTCCCTATGCTCTTCTGTGTAAATTGAACTACTTAAATCCCCATTTGATAGAGTAATAGTCAAGGAAGATGGTGGACTATCAAAGAAATTTGATTGAGTAGGCCCAAAACCTATACCAAATACATAATTGGGATTCTCCTATGCTAAAACGGTTGCAACAACATCATTCTAGGAAACTGATGATGATTGTGTAGGGTTTAAATACAAAGATTACTTAATTCTAACATGTCAATGAATCGATATTAACTATTATTTCACAAATTATCATAACATTATAATATTATAAGACTGATTTATTTTCCAATATTATATTTTTATTGTAATTATATAACATTAAATTATAATGAAAAGTTTTTACTCTAATGTATCTAGTAGGTTCTCACATGAAACTATCATCAGGTTTCTGATGAACATTTAGCCACATCTATATTAATCCAACTGGGTGACCTAAATCATGACCCTTTATAAAAATATTTATATTTATATCTAGTTATAAAAAAACAATATGTAAGATAAAATACTATAAATAATAATGAATAAAATACAACAAAGGGTGTTATTTTTCTATGAAAACTCTTTGAATCAATGATATGAAGAGTAAATTTTTTTGATTCATTTTTTTTAAAAAAATTCAAATAAAAACCGTAACATTAATAAAAATAAATTTATTTTACCTATGTTTATGTTACTAGGTTACTGTAAAATATGAAAATTCCTCATGATATATGTCCCTATTAATATAAAAAAACCTTCCACTACTAAGAATACACCTTCAAAAAATTTCTCATACATCTTCTAAGTAATTAAAAAAAATTCATTAACCTTGTTCTATAAACTATACCTGAATTGTATCATTTTTTCCAAGAAATTTCATGATCTATGGGAATAAAATAGATTCAGTGACATCTAAATGAAGAAAACATCTAGAAATAAGAAATACAAAACTTTATAATTATGTAAATAGTTTTACTCAAGATATTTAAATTATTCATAAATTAATAAAAAATTATTATTACCTTTATTTTGTTTTCAAATACCTCATGATTACAACCTATGGGAATACGTCTCTAATCATTATAAATATTTGGAAGTCTCATTTTCTAATATGAAATATTCCCATGATTCTGTCCACACATTTTTACCGCATCACCCCTATGAATCTGGAACTCATCAAATAAAATGAAAATTTTAAATTTTTTCAAGTCCCATACATCTTATGTATTCATATTTTTATATCTTATATTTTTATTTTTATCTTTTTGAAAAATTTATTAAATATTAAATTAAAATATAATGTTTTTTTACAATGAATTACATACTAGTAATAGTAACCCATTAATATCCCCAAGATGGAGGAGTGACCAACAACACTACCATTGGAGGAGCATCATATGGTGATCTACCAACATCATATGTGGAATCTGGTGGCTTGAGAAAATTTCTCAGTATAGTGGACTCACTCAGATCTACTGAAGGTGATGGTAGTGTTAATGTGCTCAAAGATAATGATTGGGTGGGATTTGATAAAATATTTTTCTCGATATTCCTAAATTTAAAATGGATTCAATTATTTTCAACATAAAAAAATCATAAGTAAATTAATTATAAAATTCAAAGAAATAAAAAAATGTATATATGTACAGAAAAATTATAGATGTGAAATTGTAATATAGTTTCATTACCTATTTATATATTCAATTATCTTCATCTTAATTATCCTTATTATTATTAACCTACATTTGGAAGATTACTCCTTTATTTTAACTATCCATTTATATATTGTTATTGAAAAATGGTTGAATGCTTTATGGTAGATGAGGTTCTCTTTCAAAAATTTATAATTCAACTTCATTTCCCATATCACTAAAAGACTCTCTATTTTAATTATAAATCAAAAATCTAATCTTCTTGAGTTTCATCATCCATATAATAAACCATATTTTCATATTAAGAAAAGATAAATGGTCCATTCTATTCGTGTCCACCAATATGGATCAAGAAATAGAATTTGACATACATAAAATGTAAAAAATATTTTTATACCCCTATCAATGTTGACCCACATTAATTTGAATAAGATAGTTGAAAAAGGACCAAGATTGTTTAATTTGAAGACATAAACCATCTTTCTATAGTATCCATGTTCTTAAAGTGTAAATACACGTCAATTTTTAGTTATCAAGCCTTTTTCATGATTAATTGTATGAAACATAAATCCATTATTATTATTAGCATCAAATATCATAGCCTGTCGTAGTGGACCTTGATCCAAAAACATCAAATCATTGGACATTTAATCATGACTCTCAATATTCATTATCTACACAAGATCATATAAGTTTTTAATTTTATTATAGAAAAATAACAACATGTTTGTAATACTAATGAGTATGTACTTACATATATGGATAAATGATTCAAATATATCCATACAAACATCTTTTTTTAATTTTGTTTTATTTCGTGCTCATCCCCTTTTTAATCTAATTATTTTGTATATCAATTTTCCAAAAAATATATTTGTAATATTAAGATTGATTATTACTTTTTTATGTGATTTTAGTAACACTAATTCGATCAGTATAAAATTTGATCCCTCTTTAACTAGTCATCTTATTGATCGAAAAACTCATGAAATTCCATAGACCCATACTTCTAGGTCTAATTCTAATAAAAATTAATTTACATTCCATATTTGATACTAAGGAAGACTACTGATGATAAAATTACAAATATTTCAAATAAATTTCATAATTTAAATATTCCATCACATAAAAAATCTCACAACCCCATAACATAATGTTTTAGTTTCTTTGGATATTAGATAATTTAAAAATATTTTTTCACATAATTGTGAGCATTTATCTATAATTACACAATACAATACATCCTCATAAAGGTTACATATATTATACTTATCTTCATAACTGGGGAAATGGAAAATATAAGAAGTGGTGAGGTCAAACACTCGTTAAGGAAAAAATATATCAATGAGTGATAAAACATGATATAAGGTCATGTAATAAAAAATGATCAAATATATAACATGGGAAAAATGAAAAATAATTAAATAATAATCATCAAATATGGAGAAAAACATAATAATATAACTTAGAAATGTTTCATGATAATAAGTATTGGAAATTATAACATTGTGAGCATAGCCAATCCATAATTATTTCCACATACAATCATGTGAACACGGCTTAAAAAAATTATTTCCACGCACTATCTTGTGAACATAACTTAACAAAAATTATAACCATGTATAGTCCTATGAATATAAAATAACTAAAATTGTTTCCCCAAACAATATTGTGAAAATATATTAACTTAAATTCTTTATATGCATGGTCTTGTGAACATGGCTTAACTAGAATGATGTCCACGCACAATCTTGTGAACATAGCTTAACCTCAATTATGACCATGCACATTTTTGTGAAAAAATCTAAAATAAATCATAACCATTCAAGATATTCATAAATATTTTTTCCATATGGAATCGATCAGATATCAAATCATGAAAACCCTATGGATAGATACTGGGTTTCTTGATATTTCCCAATGGTGTCACATAAAATGACCTCGAGAATTGGACATGTAGATACCAAAAGTTCAATCACCAAAAAGTTAATTTCATAAGTGAATTTGTATGGTCATACATGAAATATGACTCCATAGAAGATAAATATATAGAGGAAAATAGTAAATTAGAGTAAAATCAAAAAAATTATTCATAGCACATCTTAACATTTTAGTAAAAATTTGACGTTTTGAATCACTTTGAAAAATTAGTTTTAAAATGGTTATTTAAAAACATTTTCAATCATTATTGATAAATATTTAAAAGTAATTAAACCTTGAAATGGAAAAATGTTTAAGAAAAAAAAATTATGTGGAATAGAAAATATATGAACGTGGCATAAAAAGCATTTTAATTTTTTTAAATAACTTTATTGAGACAGACAATGTTAAAAAGGATAATAAAAATTTCATTCATAAAGATGTAAAGATAAGTTTTAAAAGCATAAGAGATATTAAGTATTTGAATTTAAAATTAAGAAATAGAAAAAAAAATTGGAAAGAAATAATATGAACATGGAATAGAAAGTGATTATTGGAGAACATAGGAATTGAACTCCCGTTAGTTCTGTTGAAGGAACTTTCTTTATTTCCAACTATATATGAGAAAAATTGTGAATCTAGGCCAAAGTAATGTCAGATTTGGATTGGCTCTATATAGTTTATTTTTCTATTTGTAGTCAATCATAATGTTTTATAGGTTGCACATGTGGTCAATCTGTATGATCGATGGGTTATATATGTAGTTAATTGGAATATTCTGTATATTTTACATGTGGTTGCTTCATAAAATCTATCCAAATAGTGTAGTCAACTGATATAGTCAATCCATTGAGATAGTCCACTCTAAACAATTGATCTTCATTATTGATAATTTGTTCTTAGGGATGATCTTCATGAATCGATATCAACCTCACTGCTGATGTTCCCAAATTCTTTTCTATCACATGATTAGTCATGTACTTAGAGTATTTTTGATGTATTATTATGGGTGAAATCAGATTTGCTATAATTTTTATATTCTAATATAATTTAAAATCAGACATTTTTTATGATGTTTTTCATTGCTTTAGTCATCATGATTTATCAAATATATCATAATTCATGTTTCTAAGAATCAAATAATCAATCCATAGGTGATATTTTTAGATTGAAAAAGTTTTAGTAAAATTAGAGCTAGTTGTTTTAAGATAATCCCCACCATAATGTGTTTATTATGACAATTTTGGTGCTAGTAGTGTCTTAGATGAAAGGAGTGACCATAAAAATAGCAAAGACTATGCCATAGTGAATAATCATTGGTCATCATAGTGTGTGTTTCAATTCATGTAATTATTATTCTACATTATTGTTAAATTTCAATGGTAATTTTGGCCATCATGGGAGAGTAATAATTATAAATAAATGTAAGTGTGGAAATGGTTGTAAAATAATCCTCATTGCATAGTTGATTCCATGGTGTTGTGATATTCCTATAGATGAGGAATAACTCAAATGATGAAGAAATTATAGATTTACTATAGTCATGAAATTTAAAATACCATGTGAGTAAGTAAAGTCAACACTTTAACAGATATCAAAGGGGATATTTTATTAGTTTTAAATGAGTGTAAAGGTTGAATGATTACAAAAATTCAAACTACGAAGGCCGAGATAGAGGGGTTTTTATTATGATATGAAATTGAATAATATAATTTACATGATTTTTGAATATTTATTTTAAGAGAATGGGAAATGAAAGAGTGATTATTTTTATAGAACTTTATATACGCAACTATATTAAAGTTGATTTTATAAAAAGATCAACAAGTGATTCATTCATATTCAAAAATAGGTTGACAAAATCCTGCCTTATTTTTATATATTTTTGTACTTTCTAGTGAGAAGAAAGAAGGGAATTCCATTCATCCATGATCTCATCTATGAGATGATTATATTGATGAAAAAGGAGAGGAGTATTGATATATTATTATTTAACCATTATCTATTTGGTATTCAAATTCCATCCCCAAATAAGATTCATCTTATGGTACTGAATCAACTTGTGAGTATATAAAGATCTTATTAAAAAAAGGTAAAAAAGGGATTCTGATCTATCTATGGTTCAGTATAAATAATGTAATATAGAGTGTAGTGGGAAGTGTTAGATACATGATTACAAATATAAGTGGATAAAAAATTCTGGAAAATAATGTTTTGACTATAGACATTTATAATCATTGCATATTATAGCAGTAATAAAATTCCTGGTCAAACTAATGGTATATCATGATTTGGCGTAGGATCTCACATTGAGGCTAAACCTTATAAAAATTTCTTGTGTGTTTATAATTTTTATCATTTATGTATACATGTGAGGAAGTGATTTAGGAGATTGAATCATGTAATTAACCTATCACATGAGTTTAATTCCATTAAAATAATTTCTAAAAGATTGGTAGCGCTAATCTAACCCCCCCCCCCCAATGCTTTCTTATTAACCTGGGATATTTGAGTGATATCATCGAAAACTAGGTTCCCCTGATATTATACTCATACATCATGAAGAATAATAATTCTATGAATATCATAGGTGTTCCAATATTCAAAAAAAATAATTTCATGGGTGGAGTAATCTAATCATAACTTTTTTTCTTAAGGACTTGATGTGAGTGATTTAGTCACTATGGGTTATCCACCAATTAAATGATTTTGCCATATTAAATTTATAGATAACTTTATTTTGATATAGAAGGAAAATAATAAACCAAATAATATTATATTTGTTTTAAAACATGTATAAAAAGTTTATGGGACTATAGATAGCTAATAAAATATGTGATAAGATTGAGAATAAATATGATGGAAACACCAAGATAAAAGAAAAAAAATTAAAAATCTAGAGGGATGATTTTAAAGGCAACTAAAAGGATGATGATGATGATAATATCAAGGATTATTTCTATCAAGTGAATGAGATGAATAGTCATATCAGAGGTTTCCGATACAAGCTAACTGATTCAAATATTCTAAAAAAATGATGAACTTTCAAGAGATATTTGACGGAAAGATATCATTTTTTGATGAAATTGGTGAAAAATACCTCAATGAGATTCACAACACTCTCCTGAGTTATGGGATGAGAAAATGATCAATTTTAAAGAAAAGGGAAAAATAATAAAATAATTATAAATCTTTAAACATGCTAATATAAAGGAGGAAGAATAGTTTGTTCCCTCCAAGTGATCCAGATAAAGATATGAGAGTGATAATAATCATAATAAAATTATGGATCTCATTTATAAATATATTAAAATGGTAAATGGTAAATATAAAGGAAACATTTAACTTAAATGTTTTATATGTAGAGTAATTTCACATTTTTCTATAGACCATCCTAATAATAAAAAACAATGAATTTATATGATGAGGAAGAAGAAAAAACCCACAATGGAAGTCAAAAGATAAATCTGCAAAAAGCTACAAGAAATTTGATAAAGGTAAAATTAATGAATTTAAAAGGACAAATAGAATACTAATTAAAAAATAGGAAAAATAATGTTATTATTTAATTGGTGGGCCATATAATAAAGTTTCTAGAAAAGATAATTACTTTGTGTCTCTTTTTTACAACAAAGAAGAGAGTTCTAGCATTGGAGAAGATGAAGGATATGAAGTAATATGATTTAAAAATTGAGGAAAAACCTTATAGTATATCTTGAAAGGAATACTATAATAAATAATGAATTTAAATATTTCAATAAATAAATTTATAGGATGTTGAAATTTTAAGGTGAGATTCATATCAAGCATAATGAGTACATAGAGAATATCAAACTTCTCAACATTAAAGTTGGTGAGCATTAGCGATTTATAAAATGATCAAAGAAGAATCTGGATGATCAATAAGAATAAAATTTTCATGTTGAATGAAGGTATATTAAATCTGAAAATACCCAGGGAAAACGAATATAGACTATCAAAAAAAT
The DNA here is from genome assembly GCA_963277665.1 of Viscum album. Lineage (NCBI taxonomy): Eukaryota > Viridiplantae > Streptophyta > Magnoliopsida > Santalales > Viscaceae > Viscum > Viscum album. The sequence continues at coordinate 1,878,385,834 of OY728165.1, read as the reverse complement.
TCAATTTTGGGTTATGTTAAGAGATAATATTTAGATCCCTTGTTCCTAGAATAATGTAATATTTGTACCTATTAAATCTGAAACAGTTTAATATTTTATGTATAATAATTGAATTCCCATAAGAAATTATTATAGAAATAGGAGGATATAATCCCCCAAGGTAATTCTACTATGGTCAAGGTGTTGGATTTTAATCAAAAAAAGTAAGACACTTTAAAATCTATGAAAAAGAAGGATAATTTTATACCAAAATAGATAGAATATTTTATATAAGAAACTCCCTAGTTTTATGAAATTTCTAACTTCAAATGTTATTGTTGGTTTTTTGGATCCTCTGTAAATAAATCCATTACCTATTGGTATAATATATCTCTCTCTTGGAATCAAACGAGGCTATTTTTTAGGTGGATCTACTGTAAAAATAGGAACAACATATCTAGTTTGAATAAATCAGAAAATAGAAGTTCGGCATGTGTACCTACTCAAAAAAATAAATATATTGAAAAAATAAATAGAGGGTGTGATCAAAATTTCACTATTGAAATGTTAATATGACTAGGATTCAATGGAAATAATAACATATTTGAAAATTAAGGAAGGAATCAAATAGATGAAAAATAGAAAAATCATTGATTGGTGAGATTACACTAAAATCTAGTAAGAGGGACACGACTTGGATCCCTAATAGTGGCTACTAATCACACATAATAGGTGATAAAAGTCTCCTAAAATTCAATTAATAATATAGTGGTGGTGTAGTTACTTTTGGAAATTAAAGTTATTTAAAAATAAATAGAGTTTCTGATGTTGTGATTGAACTTAATAGACTAAATTCATAAAAGGTTTTATTTATGTATAGGCTCAAAAATACCTAGTGATTGTCAGTAAATTATGTGATGAGGGTAATGAGGTGATATTCAATAATAATACTTGTCTCATTAGATAAGATCAATTTTGAAGTGTCATCACAATAGGAGAAAGGACTAGTATAAAAAAATTCAGATTGTAGATTATAGTAATTTCAATTATCTCACTAATATGGAATTAAAACAAATATAACTTAGAATACTTTTCCAAATTAGTCCAAATAATCATAGGCAAATGTATAATGACAATTGTTTGAGATATTTTCCACGATTTTGTTAGCATATAGATCATATTTTACAACATTTCAAAAAGGAAAAATGGATAAATACTGACACAAAATATTGGAGACACAATTAACAAGACCATTGGAATTAGTTAACTCAAATTTTTAAGGACTCATGAGCCACAAATATATAAAAGGTGAATTTTACTTTATCACATTCAGTAAAAACTAGAAAGGAATGAAAAATGTGTCATTTATGAATCTCATTTCATGGTAAATGTATATTTTTAAGATTTATAAAAGGTGAGTTAAAAGTGAACATGGAATTAAAATCAAAAAATTGACAAAAGAAAATAGGAATAAGTACATTTGAAGTGATTTTTAATCATACCTTTTTATGGTTTAAACATCCATAGAGTAATTTCTACACACCCAAACATAATGGGAAAATTTAGGGAATAAATAGAACCATTAGGGATATGGGGACAACTATGCTTTCAGAGTTTGAGATGTCAAAATTCTTTTTGATAGAATATGTGTGAACTATTGGGAATATTCAAAATCAATAATTTATAAGAAAAAACTCAAATCACACCTCATATAAGATGTTTTATAACTATAATCCAACAGTGAGTAACTTTTGAGTCTTTGATAGTTCTTACATCATCATAATTAAAGACTTGTTCCTAGGAAAATTCAATAAGATAGTTGATGTAACACCCCAAATCTAGTAACCCATAGTTGATGTTTTCTTTATTACATTGGTATAATATATAAGGTATATCACCATGTATGATTGATCATTTTATCAGTCTTGAAGAACTAGACACATACATAATATTACATTGGAAATATAAAATATTTAAAATAAGAAATATTTTGGAATCCTTTTTATTATTCGTAACATCATTCTTCAGATCTAGGGGAAAGGAAAAAAAATAAAGGCTTAACTATTGTACATAGTAAGGGTTATGTACAACAGAATTTATCATGAGTAAATAAGTAATAATCAATATGACATGGTAAATAATTCATAACACATTCCATTTAATCAATAACCATTGTACAAAATTCATTCATGGATAATATCAATCGATCGAAAATTACTTTCTTATTATTAATAATACAAGGAAAAACAATATTCCCCAATGAAAAAAGATCAATGCGGTCTAAAGTGATGATGTCCAAGGGCATCACCTTGGAAAAAAATTACATTCCTAGGGTAACGACCACACGTTAGAGAACACCGACGAGGGTTCCTTAGGACTACTCCCCATAGAAAGAGCATCTGAAAAAATGGAGTTATATCATGAATAATAATAACTAAATTCTCAAGAAAGGAAATGAATAATATTGGATATCTTGATCTTAGATATCAGGATATCTTTATCATCAAATCCTTGTTCCAAGACAGTTTTGACTATGGGTATCCATAAACCAAAATCCCATTTAATTTGGCTGAATGATTTTTATCATCAGACCAGTTGATTCATTTAGGGGAAATATAATTATAGGTACCACTTGTCTCTTATTTTCCAATACATTCGACATGTATTGATTTTAATTCAAACTAATATTCCTTATAAACAAATATTTTTGTTTAGTAAATAATATGGAATACCAAAATTTCCCCAGCCAATCAAATAACTTTCAATGTATATACCATATATTGAAATGGTATAAAATTTAGTAAATATTAATATCCATGATAATAAGAATATATATATTTATGAGAAATGTATAACACAATGATCTCAAGAGAGTGAATATTTCAAGAGAATGTGAAAGTCCAAATAATTAACAAGAGAGGGTTACAACAACACCATTCTTTGGTGAAGGAGAGGGGTAAAACAACACCGTTATTTGGGAGGTACATGGTTCAAAAACAAGGAGTCTGCTTTCGGGGTGAACCTCTCCCCCGAGATCAACTCACCTTGCTGGGTCACCCAGTTTCTGACTGGGTGGGAAAAATCAGGCACAAACCACCCGTGCTGACGGATTGCTTGATGAACCATCACAGCTCGGGTTGTCACCCTCCGGGATGCTCTTTTATCTTGGTTGGCAATGGCTCCTTCCCGGCTAGGGCTCTCTCTGGAGTGACCTCTTCATGGGGAGGGGGTTTCTTTATATGGAGGGTTTGAAAATCCTATACATGAAAATTCCGTTCTAGAGAAAAGAAAACATATAAATATTAAAATAATATTTCATTTAATATTATTCTTTATAAAACCATTAAAACTTTTATAATATAATGAGCAGAAAGTGGTTATGGTGGTAAGAAAATTAATTAACATTGAATAAGTTAAAAGCCATTCCTTCTAAAATCTTACTTTAAATTGAATAATTAAACATCGTGAATAAATATATATTAATTTTAAATACTTAAAAGGGGAATTCTATATTCCACATAAATATAAATAGATGTATAATACCAAAGATGACTCAATAGAATGGAAATTGAGATGAAATCCCTTACCTCACATTCGACTTGCCTTGTATGTTATTTTAACCTCTTATATAACAAATTTAGATTTTTTATAATTAAAAACAAGAACCCTATACATATTTAAAACATCATATATGATCCATTAATAACATTACTTCACCTATTTATTAACCATATTTTATTATTAGCATCATTTTGAGTGTTAAATACTACTTTTTCGTGTATGTTTTGATTTGGTAGTTTCAGTCCATGTCCCTTGATCATGGTTCGATCATTTATTTAATTTTATTCATGATAGAAAAATAATATTATATATATATATATGGATTCATGCATAAAAGTTATATATTGAAAGCTAAATTACACCATTCATGTATATGGTAGGTCATACGTACGCATGAAAGATGTTTCACTTTTTGATAGATATAAAAAAATAAAGGCAAATAGTGATTCAACTTAATAGGATAATTTTTATATAATATATATATTATATATTCATTAAATTGATCCTTATTATCATCCATATAATGTGGAAATTAAATATGGATCACAACTTTTCATGCAGGTGGTAGTTCACACATACGCATGAGCGCCAATATCCTTTTCCAAAAGATTAGAATGTAAGAAGATATATATGATATTATAATTATATAAAAATATTTATGTCATAAATATCATATATATTCATTAGTTCCATATTTATAACCATCTATGTAAATTGGACACGAAAATAAAATTACAACACTAAATAGAGAGTGGCATCAATACATACACATGAGTGATGTTTTCTCTTTTGATAGGATTTAAAAGATATAGAATATAGTTTTATAAAAATCATAATAACATCTCAGTATATTTATGATATAGGAGTTATTATTTTATTATAGTTATAACACATTATGATTTATTAGGAGAATAAATAAACATAAAAGAGTTGGTAAAGTGATTACCTCTTTTTCTGTAGACTTGCTTTATATCTCATCTTAAGGGACCTAGGGTTGGTCTTTTGGAAGGGAAAAATCTTATAGATATTGGATAAAGATGTTTTTAGGGGGATTTTTCAGGGTTTTTTGGAGTAATTTTTCTCAATGTTGTGTAGATAAAAGAGATAACGGGTTTCATTTTATAAGTGAGGGGAGGGGCATTCTTCGAATTTCATAATGTATTAAATTAATATAAATTATTTATTATGTCTAAATGGAATAGAGTTAATGTAATTAGATTATAAGAATTGGATGAGTCTAAATACTATCATAAAACAAAATTTGGAAATTTTATTATGTTTTCACCCTTATCTTTTAGTATTAACCCCACCTTTACCCTCTCAACCATTACCAAAATATTAAAGTTTTATAACTTTTAAGGGTCAAGAATCTCCCCATAAAATGGAAATACACCCATAAATGGACCATTGTTGATTTCTCAAACCATATAATGTTAATTTTGATGAAGATAATGTTTTTATGAATTTTAAATTATTTAATTAAATATTATTAATTATAAAATATCATTAATGTCATTATTGATATTATTCATTTAATTTGGCTTTAAATAATTCAAGAAAAATAGGGAATTAAAATATAGTCCTCTAAAACATTAGTAAAATATGATATTTATCTATGAAAATTTTAAAACAAAAAAATTCAACTTACTTTAATTAATTTTAAATTTATAAAATTATTTATTTTATATTTCTAATAATTGAATAAATATTGTGTCATCATTTCATAATCATTTAAGCTATTTATTCAACAACTAAATATTTAAAATAAATTACCACGATAAAAAAGATAATTTATATTTCAAATAACATTTTAAAATCAAATAAAAGTATTTTATAACCTTATCCAAAAATATTATAAATATTAAAAAGAACAAAAATGGCATTTTTGTCCTAATCTCTAACATAAATATTATAAAGGATAGAATTAAAAAAATATGGAAGAAGATGTCATATTTTTGAAACTTTTATGTAAATGGATGAAATACATTCATATAATTGGATATGTACAATTTTTTTTCTTTTTTAATTCCTTATCACATAATTTTAAACCGTAATTTTTGGATTTACCCTTTAGTGATGTGATAAATTTTACCACGTTTACTAATACAAATGTCTAAAAATGAAAAGAACCATTTTCCAAATTTTAACCTACTGATTAAAAATATGATATATATTTTTCAATATTCTATTTCTATAAGTTGTGGAAAATAATTTTAATAAAAGTGCGTAAAACCCAATGAAAAAAAGTTTTTAGATAAATGCATTTTTAATCATAAAAATTAACTTATATAAAAATCATAAAAATTTTAGATTAAGATTATTTTATTATAAATAAAATGGATTATATTTCACCTTATTAAAAATTAAAAACATAATTATAATTTAAATTTCATAATTTAATGAAAATAAATGATATAATTTTAAACAATTATTATTTTTTACAATTCACTGAAAATTCAATCATTTTAGAAATATCCCAAAATTTCACTCTAAGTTAATTTTTATATGATTATTTTGAAATGTATTTAATTTAAGAAAAATAAATTTATAAAAAAAATTGAAAAAAAATAATCACGTTCTTGAGTAAAACTATGTGTATTGTTTTGTTGCTAATTTTAAAAGAAAAGTTTACTATAATTAAAGCATGGGTGTTCTATTCTTCCCTCATTAGAAAATAATACTACAATTTTAAATAATCTCACCTCATAAATATATTTTTTGTGATTATTCATCATAATTTCTTCAGGTTCCATGTCACCCCATTTATCTTATGATTTTTCAAAAGTACCTTTTTCAGTTGAGTCATCTGGTTCCTTAACACTTGTTCTCTAGTGTCTAGAATATGGATAGGATCTTCGTGGTAAGATAAGTTAGGTTCTGATTCTATTTGCACATAAGTGAACTTATGTGTTCGATCAGGCAAATTCTTCCTCAATAAAGATACATGGAACACATCATGTACTGGAAATAGGTTTGGTGGCATTTACAAATGATAATTCATAGCTCTAATTATTTCTAGAATTTCAAAACATATGATGTATCTGAGGTTAGGCATTATTTTATTATCAATCCTTATAACTCCCTTCCATTGAGATACATTCAAGACAACTTGATCACCCACTTGAAATTCCAAATCTTTCATTCAATTATCAGGATAAGTCTTTTACCTTCTTTGATTAGCTTTATTGTGGGTTTGAATTGTATTTACCTATGTTGATGCCTTGTCAATTAGTTATTAGCCCATAATATTTCTTTCACCAACTTCATCATAAAAAGTGGGTGTATGCATATCTTTCCATATAATATTTTATACAATTCCATTTTAATAATTTAATGGAAGCTTTTTTTATAGGAAAACTACACCAAAGGAAAATAATGAAACCACATCACTTGAAATTCAAGTTATCATGACATTAACATGTCTTATATAGATTTAATAGTCCTTTTGGACAATCCATTAGTATGAGGGTGATAAGAAGTACTCAAATAAAGCTAAGAATGTAGATCCTTTTGAATAATTTTCTATAATTTTGATTTAAATCGTGGATCACAATTAGATACAATTGAAATAGGTGATACTTGAAGTATTTCAAGTTCATTGTTATAGATTCTTGCAAGGTACTCAAGAGGTAAATCTTCTCTTATAGTGAGGAAATGTGCAGATTTGTCAAGGTAGTCAAAAATAACCCATATTAAATCATTCCTTCTAGGAGTCTTTGGTAATCCTATCCAAAAGTTCATAGTAATTTCATATCATTTCCACATAGGAATAGTTATACGTTGGATGAATCCTATAGGATATTGTCTCTCAACCTTTACCAATTGATAAACCAAACATTTTGAAATATAATCAGTAATTTCCTGCTTCATTTTCTCCCACCAAAAATGTTCCATCAAATATATATACATCTTTCTGCTACCGGGGTGTATATAGAAATTAAAACTATGATAATCATCTAATAATTACCTATTTATCTCAGGTGTAGATGGAACACATAGATTAGTTCTAAATTTCATGATTCCATCTTTATATATGAAATATACCAATTTCCCATCATTTATGGCATTGACTTTAATTTGAAAATTCTCATCAATTGGATGATGGATTCTTTATCTTTTCTAATAAGTAGGGTTTGAAAATAATTTGAAAATGGGGTGATGTTTTCAATTACTCAATAACTTTTTTATCCATATTTACTAAGTCCATGAACATAGGATCCCTATCAATCCTCAATTTGGTGAGGACTCCATGATCTTTTTTACACAATGCATCTACTACCTTATTTTCCTTTACTGGGTAGTATTGTTTTGAGAAACCATAATCATAGAGTGTCTCAAGATATTTCATTTGCCTCATATTGAGCTATTTATATTAAATTGTATTTTAGTCTCTTATGGTCTGTGTATATCTCACATCTTTAACCATATAGATAATTTCACTATATCTTCAATGAATAGATTATATCTAGAAACATAAGATCATGAGTCGTAGTTCTCTTCTCATGATTATTTAACTACCTTGATGCATAGGTAACACATGTATCCTTCTAAATAAGGGAAAAAACAAGTCCATTATTTGATTCATCACTATATATCACAAATCCATCATTTATCAATGGTAGTGTCAGAATTGAATCCTTTACCAAACTCCTCATTAATTCATCAAAACATTATTCACATTACTTTATCTATTTGAATTTAACCCCTTTATGTGTATTCTTAGTTAATGGGTTGGCCAATCAAGAAATATTTTGAACAGATTTTCGATTTTAACCTTCCAATCCAATGAAACTGCATATATTGATTATGTTCGTTGGTGTTGGTCATTATTTAATGGCTTTGTATTTGTGGGATCAACTAAGATTCCAATCTTGGAGAAAATATGACTATGAAAATAAAACATATCAAGCCAAAAAAATTCAATTTCCAAATTTCCCAAATAGCTTATTTTTTAAGAGCCTCTAGAATTATCCTATAGTGATTTTCATGATCCTCATTGCTTCTAGATTACACCAACATATCATCGATAAATTCCACAAATCAATTATCTAGATATTCATTGAATACTATATTAATTAAATCAATAAAAATATAAGTTTAATTAGTCTATACAAATGGAATTATTGTAAACTCATAATGTCCATACCTCATGTAAACTTATATCTTCAAAATATATTCCTTCATTAAGCACAATTGATAATACCCATAATAAAGAACAATATTTGAAAAATATTGAGCTCTGTGAAGTTGATCAAACAAGTCATCAACGTGAGCAATAATATACCTGTTCTTTATAGTAATAGTATTGATTTCCTTATAATCAATGCATATCCACATAGATCCATATTTATTCTTAATGAAGAGAACAAAGGCTCCCCAAGGTGAAACACTGGGGCATAAAAATCCTTCATCACACGACTCATGTAGTTATTTATTCAACTATACTATTTATATAGTGGACATTCTATAGGGAGGATTTTAAATAGGTCTTTCATTAGGGATTAAATCAACATAAACTCAACTTCACATTCTACTAGCTATTCAGGTAATTACATAGGAAATAAATTAATGTATTCATGTGCATTAGAAATATCCTTAATTCGAATATTTCCTTTTTAATCCATAGATTGTGTCTATTCTTATTTCTCAATAATATTATTCAGAATATTTGTAGTAGGTGAATCTTGATATGACTCATATGATAATGTCTCCCCTCTAAATATAAGGAATTATATATCCTCATAATAAATCATAATTTCATTCGCTTATAAAAATAATTTTTTATTATATTTTAAAATCTAATACATAACAAGGATTATATAAAAATAAACCATAGATATAATAATCAAATCTACAAATAAGGTAGTTTTATGTGTCATTATGGTAACTAAAAGACACATCCTTCTAACAGTGATATTTCCACTTGTATTTTTGGCTAACAACTCCCTACATATGGTTATATGGAAATATCTAATTTTCATCATAAATATGGAACATAACAAAGTATGATAATATCTAGATTCAAAAATAGAATTGGATAAATTTGAGACTATTATTAAAGTAAATTCCATCACATCTTTAAGAAATTCAGCATCAGATATAGTGATCACGTAAGCTATGAATTCTTCCATCAACCTCTTTTTTCTGTAGGTACCCTTAATGTTTGGGACATTAGTGTGAATAATACCCCAGTTACCTATATTGGAAACACTAAATGAAATTGATTTCATTATTCCCATTACATTCATTTAACAGAAAAACACTTATCTCTACATTTGTAAAAAACTCTCATTACCTTCAATAATTTTTCAAGATGTTTATTTCCATAGCTTTCAGATGATAGAAATTAATTCATTTCCATATTTGTATTTTATTCTTTGCCTTTTTCTTAGTTCATAGTCGACCTCTTCTTCTATTGATTTCCCTTAAATATAGAGGATCTATAAAATTCCTTCTTAGTATTAATGAAACTAGATACTATATCCTCAAATGATGAAAATTTTGATAAATTAGTTCCCTTCAGAACTTTTCTTAATCCCATCAAAGAAATATCCAATATTATTTGTAAGGTTACATGTGTGGTATAAGGAATTACTAGATAATCATTTGAACTTAGCCTCATATTCTACATAATTTCTTCTACCTTCTATATTAATGTGAGGAAATTCATCTCTATTTTAGCTTATTGTTCTCGATGGAAGTATTTATCAAATAATATCACATCAAAAGTTCTTCATTCCATGATTTTTATTTATTTATACTCTAAAGTTATATGGATCAATAAACACCATTTATTATAATTTCCTCAAAAATGATATACTTAGAGAATAACCCTTTTTCTTTCATTAAATACCAAATCTAGGAATATATTTTTGAGTGATTTAATCCATTTATTATATACCAATGGATTAGTAGTTACACTAAAATATTAAGTCATTTTTTCCTATGAAGCAATCCAAAATAGCTGAATCATGCTATGTAATAGTGGTTTTATCTATTCAAGAAGGGATATTTATCATAACTTGAGTCAGCTTACCTAATATGGTCATTATCTTATCATTTCAAACACAAAATATATTGGTTTTCTCATTAGGTAAATCTTTACCATATCTGCGAGTGTTGATTCCATTTCTTCCATTAGGCACTATCATTGAATAATGGAATACAATAAATTATCTCACAATCATCGTCAATATTTTTCCATAAAATAAAATTCCCAAAATGGTAAAAGATCCCAAATACTATAAGGGGTTATCATAATTTTCATGTTATCTTTGTTTATTTAAAATCTAATTCCCATGGATTGTTGTAAACTTTGTATAATACCATATATATCACCCCAACCACAGTAACCCAGGGTTGGTTAAGACTCATCAAGTGTATCCAAGAGACATGAGATCAAATCCAGGTAGAGGCATATTTCCAGGGGTACTGTAGCATCACTGTAGAAGGAAGTGTAGTAGGTACTGTAGTATGTAATATAGTAGGTACTAGAGTATGTACTATAGCAGATAATGTTCAGTACTATAACATCTGAAACTATTCACCTATTTGGTCCTCAGGTCCTTCAAGGCCTTCGGGCCACCCAAGACCTCCGGGCCAGTAAGGCCTTCGGGGCACCTTAAGCTCATCGGTCCACCTCAAGGATTTTGGGCCACATAAAGGCTTTAGGGACACATGAAATTAATACTATACCTGAAATATTTTAAAGGAAATAGGAACTATATAAGGATTTAGAGAAAGTTCATTCGACAGAGTAGATCTAACCAAAATTGGAAGAATTATAGGGTATGGCATTTCCATCGGTACGTGGTATGCGTAACTCTACAGAGGATATCTAGCTGACTAGCCATGCAATGGTGGAGAGATAACATAAATATATATTCTAGGTAGGGGTAGTTCCTTGTAATCTATTTGAGATTAATTCCTCTGTGGCCTTTGGTTCATGTAATGTTCTACCAAGCCTACGGTGTATGTAAGGGTTTCCCTTCAACCCTTAAAATGGGGATTATAAGAAATAAATAAAAAATGAATACCTTAAGTACATTCATGAAAAGTTGATTTCTAATAAACTATGGTTGGTGTTTACTTTATTAAATTTTTATAAGAATAAAGGGATCTCACCACATAGGATCAGTCGATTTAGCAGTCTTGAAAAACTAGATATATACATGATTTCCATATTACATTTAAGATATAAAATATATAGAATAAGAAAATTTTAGAAATTCCTAATATTGTTTATAATATCCTTCTTCACATCCAAGGGATGGGGAAAAATAAAGGATGTTCTCATATGTTTAGTAAGGGTGACATACAACAAAATCTATCATGATTAAATATGGTTAAATGAATATATCAAGGTAACTAACTATGAACAGATGCCATTTAATCAATAACTTGTGAAAAAATGAATCAATGGATAATATCAATGTGTTAATCTAATGGATAATAATAACATAATTTTCAATAAAGGAAATGTGTAATTTTTTACATTATGATATCATATATTATGATATTTATACCATCAAAACCTTATGCCAAAATAGTTTAAGCAATGGGTAGGAATACACCAAAAATCTATTTAATTTGGTTAATTAATTTGTCTCATGAGACCAGTCGATGCATCAAAGAGATATATAATTTTTATCCCCACCCCTCACTATATTTAAAATATATTACTCATATATTGAATTTAATTTATAATAATATTCCTTATCAACAGATATCTATATTGAGAAAAGAATATGGAATATCAATATTTCCCCAACCAAATAAATAAAATTAAAAGTAAAACATAATATATAGAAATTGTATATGGATTATGAAATAATCATATCCATGATATAAAGAATATGGATATTTAAAATAAATTTAATATCCAATGATCACATGAAAATGAGTGTTTCAAGAGAAAGTTAATTACCACAAAATTAATAAGAGATACGATATGACCATTGATTCATTGAAAATATAGTTATTGTAATAAAATCATGTCCTTTGTATATATAAGGAAAATTTAATAGAAATATTAAATAATCTTTAATTAAATAGTTTTCTTTGTAAAACCATTTAAATCTGATATAATAATCTAAGATCGTAATATTGTTATGGTACTGGGAAAATATTATAATTTTGTGTACCTTAAAAAATCATTTTGAAAAATTAATTTAAATTGAATCATAATTCATCCTGTATAAATATAAATTAATGTTAAATACATAAAAGGGGTAGTATATACACTATTTTAATGTAAATAAATTCATAATACCAAATATTTCTCAATAGAGTGGAAGTTGAGATGAAATCTCTTACCTCACGCTCGAATTTACTTTTAAGTTATTTTAACCTCATGTATAATAAATTTAAATTTATTATACTTACATAATAGAAAAATATAAACATATATAATATCATATATGATCCATTTATAATATTTTATCACTTTTTGTTAATAATATTTTATTATTATCATAATTATGGGTGCTAACTACTTCATTTTTCATGTATGTTTTGATTTAGTAGTTATGATCCTTACATATTGATCATGGTTCCATTATATAATGAATTTAATTCATGATATAAATATCATATATATACAATATTTATATATAGATTCATCTATAAAATGTTGAGAGAGAAAAATGAATTATATTGTTCATGGAGATAGTAGGTTGTACGTATCCATGAAAAATGTTTTCACTTTTGAAAGATGGAATGAAAGAAAAGTAAATAATATTTCAATATTATTGGATAATTTTTAAATCATATATATCATATATATTAATTAATTTTATCCCTATTACTATTCATGTAAATTGGAAATGAAAAACAGTTCGCATCACATCGCAGAGGTGGTAGTTTACACGTACGCATGAGTAACATTATCATTTTCTAGTGGATTGGAAGGTAAGAAGGTATATAGGATAATATAATTAAATAAAAATATTTTTGTTAATAAATATCATATATATTGATTATTTAAATTTTCATAACCATCCAAGTTAAGTACTCATGAAAACATAATTACACCACTACGTGGAGCTGTTAAGTCTTATGTGCGCACTAGCGAGGTTTTCACAATTTGTGGGAAGGAAAAGAGATAAAATATGGTTATTACATAATAATAATATCATATAAGTATATTTATGATACTATATTTATTATTTTAGTTTGGTTAAAACACATTAAGAGTAATTATAATTAGAAATAAACTTGAAAGAGTCATCAATGATGATTAACTCTTCTTCCGTAAACTTCCTTAAGATCTCCTCTTAAGGGACATAGGGTTAGTAGTCTGTAAGTTATATAACATATATATAACTTGTATAATTATGTTTTTAAGTGAATTGGTAAAGTTTTTATTGAGATAGGTTTCCCAAATTAGTGTAACAAAAAGAGATAATGCTTGTAATTTTATAAGTGAGGGGAGTGGTATTCTTGGAATTTCTTAAAGTATTAAATTAATATAAATTATTTTCATGTAAAAATGGTTACAAATTTATATAATTAGAAGATAAAATTGGTATGAGTAAAATTCACTACATAAAATTAAATTTGGACCGATTTTGGTTTTTTTTTCACCCTTATCATTTAGTTTTAACCCCTGATAACCATTTTGTTAATTACCACAATATTAATGTTTTATTCCATTTGATGGTTAATAATATTACCATAAATGGGAAAAAATACCCATAAATGGACCATGGTTGATGTTTCCAACCATATACAATTAATTTGGATAAATATATGATTTTTTTGAACTTTAAATCATTTAATAAAAATTTATTTATTAAAAAATATCATTAAGGTCATTTTTATAACTATTCAATTATTTTGACTATAATTACATCAATAAAATGAGGGAATTCAAATATAAAAATTTAAGACACACCTAAAATTTCTTATTTATATATAAAATTAATGGAACATAATAAGCCATCCAATATTAATTAATTTTAATATTTTTAAAATAATTTACTTTATTTTTCATTTAATTCAAAAAATATGATATAGGTGTTGGGTAAGTATTTAAGCTAATTAATCAATTTATAAAAAATTTAAAATTAATTAAAAAAAATAAAAATTAATAAATGATTCAAATAAATTTTTAGAACTAAACATAATATTTATTTATCTCAATCAAAAAATATTATAGATATTAAAATAAAAAAAGTGACATTTTTTTTATCTCTCACTTTTATATTAAAATGGTAAATCAAAAAATATAATGGGATTTTTAAATTACATGTTTTAATGAAAATAAAATTCACTATTTGAAAAATAGGTATTTTTCATTATTCACTAAAAAATCAATCATTTCATAAAAATTAAAAAACATTCCCTAAGTTAATTTTGATATGGTGATTTTAAATTTGAATCTAATTTAATAAAATTAAACATATAAAATCTGAAACTTTATGTTTTAAACACATTCCTGAATAAAATTATGTTTATTTTGTTATTGTTTCATTACAAAGAATATATTATGATAAATTAACCATGGGTGTTATATTTGAGGAAGGTATATTTATTGGATACCTATCTAATGGGAAAGTATATAAATACTTGAACAAGAGAATTTATGAGATGGTTTGTCTTTTTGATGTCAAGATTATTGGAAAACAACCCTAAACATTATTCTAGATGCGGTTGGTTTTAAATATAATGATGGGTCCATCGAGAATATTTCTAAATAGAATAGTGAAAATAGATAAAGGCAGAACCAAGAGAAATATATTATGAATCATATCATAATTGTGATGAATAAAAGGATTATAATAATTAAAAATATAAGTTTTAGAGGATATAGAAACATGTGGAGAGATATAATATCATTAGAGAATAGTATACACATATGCCAACCAAAATAAATTGAAGATATGATTAGCCTATAATAGAATAAATTAAAATAAGACTAAGGTTTACAAATCAAAATTCACCCACATAACATGTTGAACCACATTAATTAAAATAATACATTGAGAATGAGGAGTGTATTGGGGATATGAATAAATTTATGAGTAATATCTAAAATAATTCCATGTGACACTTTATTTTAAGATCAGATGACCAAAATTTCATTTGGACAATGTGGGTTTTTAGGAACCCATTGAATGATGAGAGAAAATTTATCAAGAAAAAATATTTACTTGTATGATAGGGAAACTCTCAAGTAGAAGGTGTTGATTTTGAATAAACCATTGCACCTGTTTCAATGTTGGAATAAATCAATAGGTTCCTTATTGTAGTAGATTATAGGTAGTATAAATTTTTTCAAATGAATGTTAAATCTTACTTCTTAAATGATGAGCATGAATAAGAAGTTTATATTAAACCAAATGATGGTTTATTTATTAATAATGATGGGAAAAAGTTATAAAATAAAAAATAGATCTATATGGATTAAAATAGGCCCTTAAAGCCTAGTAATCAAGATTTTACAACTCTTTAAATGAGAACATATTCAATAAATCCAATGTGGAAAGCAATTTTGTATCAACAAAGTTAAGATGGTTTCACTTATTATTATTGTATATGTTGATGATATCATTTTTTTAGGTGATCCTAAGAATGCTTGTAAATATTTAAAAAATAAAATTAAGTAACAATTTTGAATTTTCATGATTGGTGATCTAAGATACTTCTCTTGATTTCAAGTGATGAAAAAAAAGAAAACTTTATTTTATTTTCTTGAGAGAAGTATTCTAAATTGTTTTTGATGATTTTTGAAATGAAGGATTCAAATCCAATATCTACACCCATTCAAGAGGGACTAAAATTGCCTAAATATGTTTATGGTAAGAGAGTCAATCAAGGATTATTTTGAAGATTGGTTGGAAACCTACTTTATCTTATAGATTATATACTAAATATTTTATATATCTTGAGTCTTTATGAAATATATCAGAGTGGCCCAAAGTATTCACATCCTATGGTTTTAAAAAGGTTCTTTAAATGTGTTAAAGGGACTATGAATTTTTTACTACATTACAAGAGAGAAAAAAATTTAAAATCTCTCTGTATTTATTTATACAGACTCGGTGAGATATTTTGATGATATAAGTTCACGTAATGTATAATTTTTTTCTTTGGAGATAGTTATGTCAGTTGGAAGTATGAGAAATAGAACTCAGTCTTGTTGATCACTATAGACATTGAATATATTTCTGGTACATATGATTGCACTAAAATAATTTGGATGAAGTGGAAGGTGAATGATTTGATGGTGATTTTTGAGAGACCTCTAAAAATTATTGTGATAATCAATGTGGTATAGAAAATTCTAAAAAACATATACAACACTCATGTTCTAAACATATTGATATCAGATTTCATTTCATCAAGTAGAATTCGTAAATTAGAGACATAATGTCACAATTTTTTCCAACATAAGATAAAATAGGAGATATCTTCAATAAGGTTTTCCACAAGGTCATATTTGATACACTAAGGATAAAATTTAGAGTTCAGTCAGTACAACATCATTAAATGAATTAAGGTGGATATCCCCACAAATCCAAGGATTCTGTTGACAATGGGGGATATAATGTGAACAACAATTTCAAGGAAAATATCATTTCCATCCTTATATATTCTGATTATATGGTAGTGTTTATTTTGAAAACGGAATTTGTTTGAAGATTTTATTGCATGGATTGAGGGCCAGAACACGTTTTCACTTAGCCCAAAAGATTATCTTTACTGAGTGATGGATTACTATATAAAAAATTACTCTAACATATAGTGTGGTGTCAAGATATTTGTATTTCAACAATGTCTATGATTTGTTTTCTCTTGAATGAGAAATAATGCTGATAGAAATTTTTGTTGGTTGAAAACAAATCTGAAGGGGTGATTGAAGTTCCATTAGTTTTTTTGAAAAAAATTTCTTTCTTTTCAACCATATGTTAGAGAAATTTTGAAGTTATATCTAGGGAAAGTGTGATTTGCATTGGATATATATGTTTAGTTGGTTTTACACATGGTAGATCTATAAAGTCAATCCAGACAGTATAGAAACATCATTAATTGTTGATGGGTTGTACATGCATTCGATTTACATATTCAATGGGCTATACATGTGATCAATACGTACTACTAGAGTATTTTATGTGTTTCACTTCATTCAGTTGATTTGAATGGTGTATCTGCCTAATATGGTCTATAAATTGAGATGGTATTCTTTACATAGTCAGTATTCATAGTTTATAGTTTCTTCTTTCAGCCAATCTTCATAGATGACTATATAACTCACAGTTGATCTTCATGGATACTTTTCTACCTCACAATTTTTCATGAACTTAATGTGTTTTGTTGAAATCTACTCAGTGAAAAAATGAGTTTATATAATATTTATTTTATAATTACATTTAAAACTAAATGATTCTTACCATTTTTTTCATGGTTTAAATAATCATGATTTGTTAAATAGATCATGATCCAAGATTTTAAGCTTAAAAGTATCAAAGAAGTAGTGATAATTTGAGATCAAAGAATATCTAGTTTCAATTAGAGCTAATATATTTAAGATTATTTTTATTGTAGTGTGATATGTGTGACAATTTGAGGTATGTGGTGTCTCAAGTGAATGGAGTAAAAATAAAAAGGAAAGGACCATACAATGGTGAAATTTATGTAGTCGTAGTGGTTTGTTCTTCATGTGATGTAATTATAGGACTACACTATGGTGAAATTTTATATGGAGTTCTTGTCATTGTGGAAAATTATGATGTTGAAGAAATGGAAGTGTTTAAATGGTGAAAAACATTATATCATAGGTGACGTTAAGGTGGTTTGTGATTCACATAGATATTGAAGAACATAAAAGAAGATTGATTTATAGAGAGGTTGAGGCCATGTAAATTCAAATACTATAAAGGTAAAGAAATATATATCTTTTAGAGATCTAAATGAGTTATTTTCTTGGTTTTAGATGAGTTTAAAGTCCAAAGACTTGGGAAAAACTGAACCTCCAAGGCTAAGATAGATGTATTTTTATTAGGATGACGAATTAAAAAATTTGATTCACATGGTTTGTGAATATTGTTTCTAGGATAATGAGAAATGGAAATATTGTGTTTTTATTTACAGAACTATATATACTTTTCTAGACAAAGATTGATGTTGGATAAGATCGGCCAGTTAAAAATTCGTGTTCTTGAATATATTGAGGAAACACTTCTTTATTGCTAAAAATTTTGTTCTTACTAGGGAGAAGTGAGAAGGTCATCTCATTCATGCATTCTCTCATGTACGCATACTCTCATGCATGAGATAGTCATTAAAAGAAAAGTGACTGGAAGATCAATCTGTTATTATTACCCTATTATCTATTTAGAAGTTGAATTATTTCCAAAATAAAATCCATCCTATGTTTTTGAAGCATCTGATGATTATCTAAATATTTGATTCATACAAAATGGAAAATAAAAATTTTAATATATTAGTGTTTACATACTAAATTATTCTATAAATATTATAGTAGAGAGTGGACAATATCTTCCCATAATTTAATATAGAAAACCCACGATTGAACCATGTGTATCGATTATTTTAATTTTAAATTACTGCATATTATAATGATAATAAAATGATTGGTCCAACTAATGATTGGTCCAACCAATCGATGGTCACAATAAGTATTAGGCTCTCAAACTATGACTGAATCTTATAAAAAGTTCTCATGTTTTTCTTCTTTTTATTATTTTTGAATATTGATGAGGAAGTAACCTAAGAGGGTGAATCATAGCATTAACATGATACATTGGTTTAATTCCATTAGTATATTGTGTAATATACCAGTACCAGATATTCAAACCCCCTCTCTATTAGTAGTTTATTATTTTACTTGGGAACTTTAAGAATTATTTTTAAGAATTGTATACTTATATTATAAATAAAGTATTAAATAAAGAAAATTTGATTTAAATTTTCCATTTTCCATAAAGACAAAGTGAAAATACCATATAAAACCCATAGGGTGAAAGAAAACCAGTATAGAAGAAATAATATAAGAGGAAACATTATAAAAAAATAGAAATGATATTTGATTTAACAAAATCACATACACCATTGGTAATACTTTAATTAAAAGCCCTTAATCATGAGAACTTGAGAGGGATATGTAAATCCATTGAATTTCATAAATGGAATGATAAATTGAATCCATAGGGAATTATATACACCACTTAAAATGAAACATGGGGGTAATATTTAATATGTCTCAAGAATATTAAATTGAGATAATAAAACCTCTACCTTGACTCTTGAATAGTACAAATGCACATTAACTTCATTAAGACCATGTATCTTCTCATGAAAGACTTCATGAAAATGGAAAACTTGGGGAACTTTCTTGTAACTAGGGGATGTAAAATGTGAATGAGGGCTCTAGGATATGTATAATGGGTAGGGGTTAAAGTGAATTTCAAAGTGATATAGTTCTTTGACGTGGGAGGAAGTGATATCCTTTTATTGGGTAAAAAGAGGGACATTTATTTTGAAATTAAAGTTAGTTGAGGGGTAAAGATGGAATCAAATTTTAGTTAGGTGATTTAGTTGAGGAAAGGAAGATGATACATATGGATATAAATTTATAACCTAACAAAATTCTTCTAAAATGATTATTTTTCAAGTTAATTTAGTGAATTTTGATCCACATGGCGTTAACTCTTTTTACCCATGTTCTCATTGATTAAATTTTTACCATGGTAATTTTTTTACTAAAAATATAAGATGACCCTTATTAATAAATTTGTAAATTATAATTCCAAATTTTGACTCCATTTAATAAAATTAAATATCAAAATTTGAGAAAATTAACTGTTATATTAAATTATAAGATATAGAAAAAAAAAGTTTTGTAGAAAAATATCATTTTATACATTAAGTGTTTTTAATTCTATGGAATATCAAAACTAATTAAATGAGTGTCAATATATTTGTCTGTATTTTTTAAAATCACATTAGAATCATAAAAAGGGAACAATTTGATTTATTTAAATAATAACTACAAAACATTTACAAAAAAAATCTTCTAAAAATAATTGATTCACCATGGTAACTAATATTAACCTTAGTAACAAATTTTAATACTAGATATAGAAATGTAATTACTAATAAATTTGGATAACATGACAAAAAATATGAAAAAAAATCATTAGATTAAATTTATAGTGTTAATAAAAATTAATCTTTAATATAAATATGTATAAGGTAAATAAATAGTGTTTAGGAAAATGTATTTATTAAGCCTAAAAAGAATTTATTCATATTCCATGCTAAGATAAAATATATATTTTAACATTAATATATATATTTTATATATATTATTAATATTTTTAGAATTATTCAATCAATTTTTTTGAGATCCTATTATTTTTAGAAAATTTAAAATTTATTTAATATCTTTTTGTTTCATGCAACACCGAGCTCAAACGAACCATGATATACTATTAATTATTATTATTTTAACATGATGGTTATAGCCTCGCCATTAAAATGGAAGGTATAAATAGGAATAACTATATTATGAAATATATTTGAAGGCAATATAAAATAAAAAATTATTTATTTATTCTAAGGAAATAAAAAAGTAATTTTTAGTAAAGTCATTTTTTTCTTTAAATATATGTTTTCTTCAAAAAGAGATTTTTATTGCTTTTTATGAGGAAATAAATATAATTAATTTTAAAAAATTAGAAAATATTTTTGAAAAAAGTAATTCTATTTTTTACCTTATCATTTCAAAATTATTCTATGGTGAAATTTTGATAATTTTCTAAAAAAGTTAGAATTTTGATGAATAAAAATAAATACAGCTTTTTTATAGAATACAGAATATTCTCTGATATCATCAAAACAAAAATATGATATAAAATTTTATTATAATTATGTAAATACACATTTATTATAATATAATACGAATATGATGCAAAAATAATTCATAACACATAAATAATAAATTATTTCATGATAAATATGAAAATCGATTTCACTCTTGATAGAATGATTACACAACATTTGAAATATCAAAATAAAAACCGTATAAATATTAATTGAGATTTAACAAGTTTTATCATTTATTTTTTAAACAATAACATGAATAAATCATGATTTTGACTGATATATTTGAATTTTTGACTTATATAACAATAATAAAATCCAAATACTTGTGTAATGCTTGTGAAAGGCAAGAAAAGTCAAATTTAGAAATTAAGTAAGTTATATTGGAATGGATATAAGTATATACACATAATTAATGAATGTAAATGAATATATTCATCCTAATTTATTTATTTATTTTATATCAATTTATTATTAATTTTTATATATTAAATAATTACATTATGTGCTTATGAAACACTACCACATTGCTTGTGCAAGAAGAAGAAAAATGAATAAAATAATTTTAACTAAAATAATCAAAACCATTAAATGACAAAAAATATGACTAAATTATATTTGTGGATATATTTTTACCATTTACATTCATGGGTTTAATTTATGACCTCTTGGAGCCACTTGGTTGGCATTAACTCCCTTTTAGTATTTTAGTTAATTACAAGTCAAACGTCTCACACTCTTGGTTTTAATAATTATAAAAATTTTAATGTGTGGTTATCCAAAATATATGTTTAACCATAAATATTATTTTGAAATCTAATAGATTAATCGTAATCATGGTAATTTATTTTTAATTTTTAGGGAAGAAATAATTAACTGAAAAGATTTCACAAGTTTGATGCGGTGATTATTAAATTGATGAAAAAATCAAATAAATTATTATAAAAATATTAAAATAAATATAATTTGAAATAATTATGGTGATTTATGAATTTTATAGACACGTAAAACATATTATGAATGTATCAAAAGTATTGGTTCGAAGATATCTTGTTTTCTTAATATTCTAAATATCAAAGTAACAAATAGTATCAAATTTGACAATAATGGTATTATATGGAATTAATATATTATTAAATTTATTAAATATCATAAAAAATTTAAAAAACCCTAAATTGGATTATATGTGCTCGAAAATTTCATCACTTATTCATTTATAGTACATTCCGAAGTATTTGTCTCTAGAACAGCCTTATTATATTTTAATATTTTGAGAAATTTCTTAAGTGCTCCCCACCACAATTATAAAAGGAAACCTCCTCCCTAACTTATTAACAAAATATTGAACCTTATTTATTGATAAAACCTTAAACAATATATCATCCCAAAATACTTTTTCTGGTTCTGGAGGTCTTGGCCTTCCAAAAAACAAACCCTAGATCACTTAAAAAGAGATCTATAGGAAGTCCACCGAAGAAGAGGTAATCGGTTTTGCCATCTCATTCAAGTTTTTATATTCTCATAATTCGTCTTAAAGTATTGTTTATATTAAAAAATAATAACTAAAATATCATATATATATATATATATACTTATATGTTATTATGATTATGAAAAAACCATATTCTAACTTTTATACATCCTATTAAAAACGAAAGCACAACTACGTACGGCTTACCATCTCCAAGTAGTGGTGTAATTATTATTTAGTCACCATTTTAATTGGATGGTTATAATGATGGATATAATATGTATATATATGTGATAATTGTGAAATTATATTCATTATATAAAATTAAAATACCATATACTTCCTTAACCCTTTAAAAATGATATGAATGCTTTTGTGTACGTACGACTTACCGCCTCCACAAAACGATGTGATTCATTTTCTATGTTAAATATTCAAGAATGATTAAATATTTATTTAATGGTTAAATATGATATTTATTACCTTAATTTTATTCTGGATATGTTTGATCTAAATCATGTGCATGATAATCAAGACATTCAATACTATAAAAGCATGAGAAAACAAGGCAATTAACACCTGAAAAAGTTAAATGAATAAAATATTATTAATAAATGAGTGGTAAAATGTTATAAGAAGATAATATATGATATCATAAATATTAATATTATTATGGTATAAGTTAATAATATTTTTAAAACTACTATACAGCTGATTCTGGCATGTATGGAGGTAATTGGACTTAAGGTAAGGGAACTCTTAACCCAATTTCATAACTTTTTTTGTTAAACTTCTACTCATTGATTATGTCATGCTACGATTATGTGTGAAATTAATTTTTATTATCTGTTTATTTTTGAACTACTTTATGTGGATTTAATTATGATACACATAATCTATTCATTTGATTAATGCTTACATTGATTTTATGATATTTCTAAGGACTTTCATTTAAAAATACTTTATTAAATGTATCTTTTCAAAATTTAAAAGTAATGTTTTTTTAAATTA
Organism: Viscum album; assembly: GCA_963277665.1. Taxonomy (NCBI): domain Eukaryota; kingdom Viridiplantae; phylum Streptophyta; class Magnoliopsida; order Santalales; family Viscaceae; genus Viscum; species Viscum album. The sequence goes on along the minus strand of OY728165.1, from coordinate 1,878,361,965 downwards.
TACGGCATGATCCATTTTTCTTCTTTCAGGATTCCTTAATTTTTTGAATCATACATTATAATATTATATGGTTCTTTTCAAATAAAATTTTTTCTTTTATAATTATGCAGTATTTTAAGAACAAGTGATTTTAAAGTGAAAAGTGGTATTTTCCTCAAGAATTTTTTAGTGTTATTATTAAAGTGTCTATGTAAACATATTTGGTTGAGTCCTATGGTTCATTGAGGTTGATATCATATGATACAATTTAATATATTGTATTTAATGGTTTATGATCAGTTTGATTGGGGATGTACTACTTTGATACCATTTTCCATGTTACTCAAGATGGTTAATGATTATGTTTAGTGATTTTTGGAAATTATTTACATTTTGTATTCTAGTTTAAATATGAATATATAAGTTTATTATGTTTCACCAATTTCATATCAAGAATAAATTTGAATTTTTAGGTAAAGGTCGGCTGTAACACCCAAATATTTTATGGTACGTTATCTTTTTAAATAAATTTATTTGTTTGCGTTGCATATAACACTGAGTTCAAACAGACTGTGATCTATTAATAAGTGACATTTATAACCTAAAATTTTTAATGGTAGGAATAAATATGATTAAATAAATTAAAAATATATAGTCAAAACATGTTTATAAAAATAATCATTGATTACCAATTAATTATAAATTAGTATTAAAACCATGTTGATATAGTGGAATTTCTTTATAAAAACTATGTAAATGAACACAAGTGCGTTTTATACCAAAATAATAAAAAAATCCCACTTTTTGGATTATATTAATGATGTATATCTATAATATATATTTAATCAAATTTTTAACATTCATCCTATGTGTTTTCTAAACATAATATAAGAACAAATATTATTTTACACATAAAACATGTGTTTTTATAAAAATAAAATTTTTCCACTTTTTGATGGCATACATGTCTTAAATATAGTTTCAGACACATATATAAATTATATTTCAAAAAAAAATCTTATTTTAAATATAAATATTTAAATTTACTTTGGTATAATTTTTGATATTTATTCTAACAAGTTTAATGTTTTGATGAATAGTTATAATATACTACATTTTAATAGAAAACATCTTCTTCATCTAAATAATTTATAGTGGTAAATTATATTTATAATTCGTTTTAAATTATAATTAGATCAATTTTTTATCGTTTAATCCAATTTAGTTCATTGGAATCAATTTCACATTGAATTTGGATATAAAAACATTTCAATCTTTTGAATGTTTTCACTTTAAAAAACTCATTTTCTCCTTCCATCAATGGTATTAATTTTAAATTAATTATTACATATTATTTGATTATAATTTTGAAAAATAGATTCCATATTTTTAATAATTGTCTCCAAATTATATAAATAGGTTCATTTTATATTTTTACATTATGAAAAGTAATTTTAGAAATACTTCCATTAACAAGTTTAAAAGTAAATCGAGTAATTATGTTTGAAAATGACATCATTAATATTATAAAATTACCCTAACTCCTGTAATAATTTTATTTTATAGGTTATTGTAAACCAAAATCATCAATGAGCCAATTTTATGGCCTATTTAAGCCACTTAGAATACTTTAATCCTTTTTTATTATTTTATTTTAAAGAAAGTCCAATATTCCATACTCATGTTTTTAATAAGTATTACAATTTTTATATGTGTTAAATAAAAATATATGTTCACCAGTATATATTAATTTTAGATCTAATATATTTATCTTCTTCAGGGTATTTTTTTTTATTTTTAGGAAATTAATAATTACCTTAATGGTTTACACAATGATGATGTAGTAATTGTTTATTTAATAAATATATCAAATAACTGATATAAAAAATAATAAAATAAATATAATTGAGATAAATAATGTCATCCATGGAATTTTTATATGGTCCATAAATACTAGAAATTTATTAAATTATTTTATTCTAATCTATCATGTGTATTGATATTTTTTAATAAGTCATGAAATGAATAGTGTCAATATTAACATTAATGATATTTTAAAATAAATGATACTTTAAAAAATGATAAAAAATTACAAAAACTAAATTTAAAAAAATAAATGGCACAAGGTTAAAAATTTCATACATGACTCATTTATGGTTCTTTTTTTATTTTATAGAAACTATATTAACCCATAAAAAATAACAAATCCAAGTTGTCACAGTAAGAGTCAAAGGGTTTAACTAAGGGTTAAAGCCAACAGGAAAGGGTAATAATGTGACCTAAAAATGTATAAAATTATTTTATCAGGTTATTTATACCAATACTAATATTATATTTAAAATAAATCACATTTGGGTCCTTTGTAATTGAGAATTAATTTATATAAATCTAATATTTTGAGAATTTCCAAAAGGACACTTCACCTCAATCATAAAAACGTACATCCTCCCCAACTTCCTCACATCACATAGATCATAATATCTCGAAAAACCTATATTAATTTATCCTAAAAAATAATTATACAAGTTATATTTTTTTCTTACAAAAATACCAAATCTATATCCCTTAAGAAGATATTTAAAGCAAGTCCACTGAAGATGTGATCCTTTTTACCAACTCTTTAATGTTCATTTCTTATTGTACATCCTATTCCTGTTTTGTTGAATTATAAAATAATAAATTCAGTATCATCTATATTTTGAGATGTTATTATGATTAAGGGACAACCATTTTCCAACTTTTATCCATCATATGAAAACTGAAACCACCTCGTGTGTGTATGTATGACTAACCGTCTCCACATTATAATGTAATCTGTTTTCCATCATCACATTACTTGGATATGTATAATGATAGAAATAAGGGATATATACAATAAATATAAGATGATATTTATTCTTGAAAAAATAATATACCAAACACATCCTTACCATTCTATCACTAAGGGAATGAAATCATTGCTCGTGCGTAAGTACGATCTACCATCTCCAGGATGCGGTGCGATTCATTTTCCATGTTAACCATTTAAGAATTATTATAAGAGTGTATATAATGATTAAATAATGTATTTATAACCTTGATGTCATTATTTATATTATGTATATGTAATAAATTCAATAGAATAATGGATTTCAAGACAAAACAAACATGATAAAACATGGCAGTTAACACCCAAAACAAGGGTAATAAAGAAATACTATCAAAAAATAGATGATAAAATAATATAATAGGATAATATATGATATCATAAATATGAATCAATTTCCTATATAAGTAAATTAAATTCATAAAATCATTATACAGGAGGATAAATCACGTATTAATAAAGTAATGTACAAGGTAAGCGATTTCTGTCTCACATTTATGTTTGTGGGACACATTCCTTATACACTACTTGTTTCTATTGTGTGGTTTATATACTTCCCAAGAATTTATTTTAACAGTATTATTCTTAATATTATGGCATATTCATATCCATATAATTTTATTTCATTCATGGGGAATATGATTCTACTGATTGTAAAGTCAAAAGGGTTTAATTCAAAATATCATCATTAATGGGGATTGCTTTTATTTAAGTATCCAGTGGGGAATATTTATCTTCATTATTAATGTTTTATAAAAGAAATTAAAAAGGTTTTTATTTTATCCTATGAATGTTCAATGTTTCTATTTTACCCTTGTTTTATTTATTTATAAAATTGTTTGGAATTTATCTCTTTTTCTTTTTCCAAACAATGTGCTTGAGATCTTTTTGGAAATAAATACTAAAGTAATGTTTTATTAACTTATATGGAATGAGAGGATTCTTCCAAAATCAATACACCATAATGTTTTGAAGTTTACTTAATAATTTTACAAGTTTATTTTCAAATAAAATGTTTGTACAACTTTTTAAATAAGTTATTTCAAAATAAAAAGGGTATTTATCTTAAAACATTTAGTGATTTTATTATAGTATTTTCATCTATGTCGACATCCTCTGTTGAATATTATTCTTAATTTAGGTTTATCTCTTATGATTCCATTTAACATACATCATTGAATGGTTTGGGATTCATTTTGATATTGGATTTTCTATATTGATACCATTCATATTTTGTGGTTAATGTATTGATATTTCATATGTTAGTTTATAATAAAAATGTTTATGTTGATTATGTTTCACAACTTTCATAAGAAGAATGCATTGGACTTAGTAAGTGTCTGGTGGGGCCCTCTACCTCCCCTGATGCATTGGTAGGTATCGTGAGACAAAATAGTTTCGGTATTGGCTGAGGCCTTACCCATTTATGTATGGTGTCTTGGTAAAAGACTTGATGGTTTATTTATGATATTCAGTATTATGAATTCTCTAATTATGAGATTACTTATGGATATTACATTTGAATATTCAACTAGTAGAATATAAATGGTTAAGTTTCATTCTATTATTATTATTTATATGGAGTTATTTGATCATATTTGATTCAGGGCATATTATGATCAAGTTATTGATTAAATGGAATATGTTTTCATTAATTACATTTCTATATTTTTTTATTCCATATTTACTCATATCTTTGGTTATATTCATACACTTATTGATCATTTGAGATCACCCCTTTCATATTTTTCATTTTCCCTAGGATTCCATGTAAGGGCCCGGATACGCGTGGATCGACCCTTTGCATGTTTTCAAAGACCGAGGTTCTTGGAGAAGGCTCAGAGTAAGTCTAGAGGACTTTGATTATAAGAATATGGAAACATGTGGGATATATGGTGTGACCAATGGGGACATGAGGTATACTATTTAGGTTTCAGAAAAATAAAACAGAGTGATGAGGTGACATTTGTTTCAGTATAAGTTGGCCTCAAGGTGGTACACAACGTGACAAGGAGGTACACATCATGTACTTCCCTATCCTTGCATATTTTAAAGACACCCAGACTCTTGGGATTTTAAAACCCTTTTTCTTGAGTGCACCCCCTATCGACCCTAGATGACCTGAATGCCTCCCTCTTCAAATCTTTAGAGTTTCTTTGTATTGGACCAGTTCCTTGCTTCCTTCTTCGATCTATCATCAATCCAAGGTAATATCTACCTTCATTCATCAGTTTTCCTCGATACGCATTCCCTTTTTTACCTTTTCCATGCTATGGAGTTTGATCTCCATGATACTAAGGGAGTTTCTTTTGATTGATGTTGATGCGGTTGTGTCATGACATCCTCAGTTGGATGCAGTTTTTTTGGGGAAGGCGATCTTGATCTATTGCACGGATCATTCTCGTGTAAATAACTTTAATAACCTTTTTGAGGTAGGGGATTCGTTACTTCTCTATTATTTTACGTGTAACTATATATTTAACGTGTTTTATCACATTGGATTACAATTAAATTGACCTAATTAAATACATCAACTGGATTAAAAGAATTGTTATGATTGCATATTTTTTCTTTGAACTATGATAATAGTGTACATCGTGATTTTATAGATAGTGTGATATATATTCATTACTTGTTAACATGTTGCTCTTAATGAAATTGGTAAAGAACATAAAGCTGTATTTAATTGAAAATTATTTGGAAAAAGAAAACGGGGCAGGTAAATGAATATAGTTGTTGTGGTTGTAATTTTATGTTAATCAATTTGATGTAGATGCGAATTTCTTTTCCATTTGGTGGTTAAACTTGAAGCATGTTGGTGCATCTTTTTTAAACGCATGTCAAATAAATTGTTAATTAATTTTTGGCCGTTATGATATCTTACAGTTTAGGAATCCAATAGTTAAAACCTACTAATAATGAATTGGATAATTCAATATGGATTAAATAATTTTTTGTTTGATAAAAGATCATCCCTGGTCGGGTTCTGATTTATCCTATTTCTTGTAAAGTCCAAAGAGACTTGTTCTTGGAGCTGTGAGATCTCATTACTTGTGCAGGCAGAATTCCTTGTTTAAGGGCCAAGATCCTGGTTGACATGATGGTTGTTTCCATATTCTTGTGTTATTATGTGATCCTAGATGGATATTTTGATAGGTTTGTAGAGGTTTGTAATGGATTTTGGTTATTCACACACATATATTCTAGATATAGTACCTTATGGACTATTATAGGTGTAACATGTATTGGTTGTGATGGCTTGAGGATCCTTACTCGGTGTATGGAAAGTAATAGCTAGAGGAATAATGCCTGACATATGATACATGTTAAGTGATCTTTAGTTCCTCTTGGAAACTATCTGGTTACTTTGGTTATGTGAATGTAGTGGTTTAGCTTCATGAGGTGCATTTTGTGGTGATTCGCCTAGGTGTCAGTGGGAAAGCCTTTTTGGATGGAGATGTTTAGGACGTGCGGCGTTGAGTAGCAATGGAAAACTATTTGGGAAGTGGCAGCGGGGTACCATATATATTATTTAGCATATTATATATTGTTATATTTACCCTACATATATATATATAAACTATTTTTTAGGTCACATGGAGGAGGTTGGAGATCAGAACGGTTACCACTAGCTTGGGGTTATAGGAGCTCGTCGGGCTTCATGTTCACTGGTGTTTTTACTTTATTTTGGTAATTATAGTTTTCTATTTCATTTTTAGTAGTTATTTTATGACATTACATATTTGTACTTAGGATTTATTTTATATTGTAGTATGGTTTGGAGTTGGTTGTTGTATGTCTTATCTCTCTCTTATGCATGTATTCTCTTAGAGGGTAATATCTCTCATTTGTGTGGTTATTATACCTTTGGTGCAAGTCGCCAACCCAAGGCCTATTAGAGGTGGGACTCAGGGGTTACTATCTCCATTCTCACATTACTGTCCTAGGAGTGGTACACCTTGTTGGGAGTGGGTCGTGAAAAAGTGGTATCGAAGGGAGGTTGAGGGATATGATGGAGTTTGGTGTCAGGAACTGGTGAGATTTCATGGGTTTGTAGGTAAATGGTGTTCATTAAGTTTAGAAATTCATTTAAACACTGGAGACCGGCTGATACATAGGCGTTTAGGGCCCCCTGTGATCTGATGCATGGACCTTTAAGTTTACAGTGACTACTAAATGAGGTGATCTTAGTTGCAGGGTAGAGACCTAGGAAAGGATCATGCATTATTATTTTTTGTTCATATGTTTTAATGGGTATACCTTGGTATAGATAAACCTAAAATAAATAAAATAAAATAATTAATTAATTAATATTGAGTATTTTATATTCCAGTTTTAGGAGAATTAACTATTTTTGTTTTTTAGTTATGGATCTAGGTCGATGTCCTCATCAGGTTCACGCAGAAGATGTCCAGCAAGATGCTCCAGCTGATCATCCCAGGGTAGATGTTAATGATGATGACACATGGAGGAGGACATTCCGAGATTTTTACTTCCATAGTCTATAGAAGTATGAGGGATCTATTTTAGATTCATTCATGGAAAATTGGTCAGATGAGGTTGAGATAGCCTTCAGTTCGATCCATGCTCGGAAGGAGCACTGGGTGTCTTTAGTTATGACGACGTTTTGAGGGGTAGTGAGGAAGTGGTGCTTCTTTTCCTTGGGGATTGTGAGGAGTTGGCGATCTTGTGGGAGGAGTTTCGAGACAAGTTCAGAGTCGAGTTTCTTTCTTCGACTGCGAAGGTATCCAGTTGCTAGGAGCTTTTTACCCTTCGTTATGGGAGATCCAGTGTGTGGGAGTTAGGAATCCATTTTAGGAACATTTTACGATATTATTTGGACCTATTTCTAGATGAGGAGGCCATGGGGAGGAATTTTTAGGAGGCTTTGCATCTAGAGATCTAGTTTCAGGTAACCCTGTTTATACTGAAGACATTACTTGTGGTGTTGTAAAGGGCATAGGTCATCAAGATGACTTTATCTAGAACTGGATCATCACAAGAGGGGAGTTGTAGAGATTCCTCCCGAAGCAGATTTGTGGTCTTCGGTTCCTAGTTTTTAGGTCATAAGAGTTTCCATTTGGATGACGGTGGGTCCCTCCCCTTAGCATCTTGTTTCACTGGGGGAGGAAACTCTCAGGACTATGCCAAGGGATCAGGTGATGGTTTTTCTTATAGAGTTTGAGGTAAACAGTAGAGATAGTTCCCAACCTTTTTGAGCAGTCATAGTGCACTAGGTGTTCCACTTTCGGTTCCTCTATTGAGGATGTTCCAGCTAAGGCAGTAGTAGAATTTTGCACCAGCATTGGATCAGTAGAGAGCAGATGAGGTAGGCATAGGATAGCCCTGTGACACCCCATGTCCTTAGATATTAGAGTTCATCCATGGTGGTGGTCATCATATGGTTGAGAGAGGATGAAGAGCAGGTTATGGTCAGCTTCATTCTTCAGCATTTCCAGCACCAGGAGATAAAAATGTCGTTCGAGGTACCCTTTTCTTGTTTTTTAGTTGGTTGTGTGCCTTTTTTTATTCTGGATCCACACACTCCTTCATATCACCTTCCCTTGTCAATTCTTTGGGATTTGAGGTAGATAGGATTCCAGTGCCCTTGGTGTTTACTATGCCAATTGGAGGTCGAGTTGACTAGTTTGAAGTGTGTAAAGATTGTGAGCTAGTGCTAGGGAAGCACCACTCTTAGAGATATTTTCTATGTATACAGATATAACCATATGATGTCATCCCTAACATGGAATGTTTGTATTTAGTGTAGGATATTGTGGATTGAATCAGGATGAAGTTGGTGTTATTCGATGTTGATGGAGAGCCAGTGATGTTTTTTGGTGAGTGAGACCCTCAGACAAGTCGGAGGCATGTTCCTTCTTCGTCATCCTTGATGGATGACCCAATTCTAATTTTTTCAGAGGTTCATCAGTTGGTGTTTCCTAAGGTCATAGTAGAGTAACCATATGTCTTTCAAGAAGGGTTTGTATCATTTTTCCCTCTATGAGATATTGAGTTTGTGATCAAGCTACAGCCCGGAGTGTCTCATATCTCCATATCTACATATAGGATATCCCATTCTGAGTTACGGTATATTCACGTACAACTAGATAGTCTATTATAGTGTGGTTTATTCAGCCGAGTGTGTCAATGTGGGGTGCCCCGGTTTTTTTCATGAAGAAGGTTGATGACAGTTTGCGGTTGTTTATCGATTATCATTGTTTAAACTATGTAACTTTGAAGAATCTATATCCTATTATGTGGATTGATGATTTACTCAATCAACTAAAGGGTGAAATATGGTTCTCAAATATCAACTTGTGGTCAGGAAATCACCAGATGCATGTGAAGGATGAGTATATCTAGAAGACTACATTCCATTGTCCATATAGGCATTAAGAGATCATAGTAATGTTGTTTGGTGTCAGGAATACTCTATCTATGTTCACAATGTTGATGAATGTTGTATTCTGTGAGTTCTTAGATAAGTTCTTGGTGGTTTTCATTGACGAAATCCGTGTGTACTCCAAGTCTGACGAGGAGCATGCAGAGCATATGCATGCCATTTTGGGAGTTCTTCGTCAACAATAGTTGTTTGGGAAGTTGTTGAAGTGTGATTTTTGTGATCTAGAAGTTAGTTTCATGGGGCATGTGGTGTCCCAATAGGGAGTAGTTGTGGATCCATTGAAGATATAAGCTGTTGTGTTTTGAGTATCCCCCAAGAAAGTGGTAGTGGTGTGATGTTTCCTTGGTCTTGTAACTATTACAGGAGGTTTGTAGCCAATTTATCTTGGGTTGATACTCCTATGATAGTGTTGAATAAGAAGGATTAAGCGTTCATGTGGACCGATCAGTTTCAGGCTTCTTTCGAGTATTTGAAGGATAAGTTGGTAAGTGATCCAGTTCTTTTTCTTCCAGTAGAGGGAGTTCAGTTTGATGTTTTTTGTGATGCCTCTCATTTGCAGTTAGGATGTGTTCTGATGTAATAGAGATAGGTAATTTCTTATGGGTCTTGGAAGTTGTGTCCCCATGAATGTGACTATGCCACCTATGATCTTGAGTTGGTATCCATGGTGTTTGATCTAAATTTGGGGATACATTCCCTCATTGGAAATTTCTTTGTGGTTTTCACCGATCATCATAGTATATGGTATGTTTTCTCCCATCATGACTTGAACTTGCGGCAATGTCGTTGGATGGGGTTCTTACTGAAAAACGACTTCAAAATCTCAAATACACCTAGAAAGGGAAATATTGTAGCTAATGCACTGAATAAGAAGTCACGTAGTGATGCAGTGCGTGAATCTTGTGATTCCTAGAGATTTATGGAAGATATTTCTAAATTTCATCTCAATATGGGAGAAGTTGGGGGTTGATATTTTCTTTTTCAGAATATGGTGAAATCATCTCTAGTGAAGCAGGTGGAAGAGTCCCTGTTGGGGGATCAAGAGGTGGTGGTTTGGAGAGACCGAGTAGTTTTTAGAGAGGCCCCGGTTAGTTATTCTAAGGATGAACAACACCGAGTGTTATATCAGGGATGTCTTTTCATTCCTTTAGTGATGCATCAGATGGTTCTCAAAGGGTTTCATAGTTTATCTTTAGTGGTGCATCCTAGCATGAAAAAAATGTACCAAGCCTTGATGAGTCATTTTTGGTGGCCTGGGATGAAGCATGTAGTTGTGGGTTTTTTATCTTAATGTTTGATTATTAGAAGGTGAAGGTAGAGCACTATGTCCCTAGTGGTTTTCTCCAGCCATTAGATATTCCTCAGTGGAAGTGGTTGGACAACGAAATGGGATTTTTTACTGGTTTACCTCAATCTTAGGGAGGCCATGATGCTACTTGGGTGGTAGTGGATCGTTTAACAAAATCATCCCACTTCATTGCGATCAAGGAGTCGATCTTAGTGGAGGTTTTGTTTAGGTAGTATCTGGAGGAGGTGGTGAGACTCCACGGAGTCCCAAGGATGATCATTTCAGATCAAGATCCTCATTTTACCTCCAGGGTGTGGAGAGGTCTCCATCATTCTTTTGGTACACAGCTATGCATTAGTACTACTTTTCATCCACAGACAGATGGCCTGACAGATTACACTATCCTAACTCTTGAAGACATGTTGCGCTCTTGTGTCATTGATTTTGTTGGTTTCTAGATGAGGAACTTAGCCATGGTGAAGTTCGCTTACAAAAATATTTTTCACTCCACCATCGGTATGGTGTTGTTTAAAACCTTTTATTACTGACCTTTCCATTCTCCATTGTTCTGGACTAGGGTTGGAGAGTCAGCAATTCTCAAACTAGAACTAGTGAAAAATACAACAGATATGGTTTATGTGATTCATAAGAGGACGAAGGCAATGTAGGATCATCAAAAATCATATTTCAATCAAAGAAGCAGACCTTTATAGTTTTATGTTGGGGTCATGTGTTTCCGTAGGTGATTCCCTATCATGTACAATGAAGGTTTGATCGTGGGATTAATCTTTCTCCACAATTTGTTTGTTATTTTGTGGAGTTGTCTTGTGTTGGTGTCGTGGTGTATTGGGTAGAACTTCCCACATAGATGATCTGGATACACAATGTTTTTCATGTGTCACATCTCCATCGTTATCTTCATTATTGCTCTCACATCATCGATTGGGGAGATATTGAAGTTGATGGTGATGCGACCTTCGAGGAGTGTCCTGTAGAGATCTAGGACCACAAGGATAAGGTGTTGTGTGGACATACTAGCCACTTGATTCATGTCTTGTGGAGACACAGTGGAATATATGAGAGTACCTGGGAACGTGATTTGTAGAAATGTGGTCAGTATCCTGATTCGTCTGATTTTTAGATCATTCCTTGTAATGATGTTCGTTTTGTGGTTGTAGACAATTCTTATCTACGAGAGGTATTTCTTTTGTTGCTTGTTTTGGATTTCCCTCTTTGAGAGGTATCTCTCGTGGGAGTGCGTTTAGGAGCAAGTTTTGGTTGTCGTGAGGGGTCACGTTGTTGTTTTGGTGTGGTTGAGCTCAAATGGTTGTGAGAGCCTTAAGTGGTATCTCGCGGGGTGGTTTTTCATACAACTACTTTTTTGTTTCCTCTCGGGGTTGGTTTTGGATTCTTGAGGATGATAATGTTTTGAGTGGTATCAGATGTAAGGGCCCAGATCTACGTGGATCAAACCTTTGCATGTTTTCAAATATTGAGGTGCTCGGAGAAAGATTAGAGGAAGTATATAAGAGTTTGGTCCTGAGAAGTTAGAAATAGGGGGGATACATGACGTAACCAAGGGGGACATGATGTGTATTATTCAGGTTTCAGAATAATAAAATAGAGAACTAAAGAGATGAGTTTTTTGGCGTAAGTCGACCTCAATGTGTTACAAGGCGCGATGGGGAGGTTCACGTCATGTACTGCCCCACCGTTGGATATTTTAAAGATACCCGGCCATTCAGGTTTCTCAAACCCTACAGGTTGAGAAGACCCCCTCTCAACCCTTGTGAAGGTTGAATGCCTTGTTTAAGGGGTAAGAGCCTAGTTGATATGATGTTTTTTTCCTACTGCTTGTGTTGTGATGTGGTCCTGGATGGATGTTGTGATATGTTGGGTCTGGTAGGCCCTTTGGTTGTGGTAGCAGTTGACGCCTAGAGTGCATAGATGCATTAGTTTATACATGTGGTTGTCTAGTAGGACACGGAAGATGATGAAATGGGTTAGATGTGAATGATTGGATGCTTGCTGAATCTTATTGGTTGTTTATCTACTTTAATTTCTACGCTATTCAAGGTAGATGGTTTTCTTTCCCTCCTTCCAAAATGTGGTGAATACGTGCATGGTATGCCATGTTATTTGTGTGTTTTTCTTCTCAAGGATGGATGGGTCTACACTCTTACTATAGTTGGAAAAGACTCGACGGATAGTTCATATACTCACCGTGTTGAGCCCCATGTGCTTGGTAGCTTAGAATGTTTTCATGAATTCTTGGGAATATAGGAAAGTAATAATGTTGTTAATAAATGATTTAAAAAATGATGTTAACTAATGGGGTTGGAGATTTCTAGGACACAATTCTGAGGTTTCAATTTAAAGGAAATGTGGATCTTGCTTGGAATGCTAACGAAATGTAATATGGAATTTTTAATTGTTAATTATTGTTTAAAGAATTAATTAACGTCAAGTAAAACTGATAAAAAGGGAACAAATTAATTTAATAAATCTCTTTAAATGGTTGTGTGATTATAGGATACCTAGTCTTAGAAGTGGCAGCTGAGAGTTGGAGAGATGTCAGCTATAATTGATTCTAAGAATTGGTTATGCCTATATTGTGGCTATGAGATATATTATATTCTTTAATTTCGTTTTTCTATATTCTACTCTACCTCATTAGTTAGTGAAACTAACACCCTAGGGATTCTGAACCCTGGGGGTGTTTTCCCCAACATTCTGGTTGGAGGATGAATGGCTAACTACCGCATTTGGCCTTACTCTCTTCTCTTGGTAGTTACTTGTGCTGGTAGGCACAGTGGTTAGTTTTCCCCACATATTTGTGTAGAGGGATTTAATGTCTTGTTTTTATTCACACATACACATTATGGATATTGTACCTTATGGACTATAATAGGTGTAACATGTATAGGTTGTGATGGCTTCAGGATCCTTACTCGGTGTATAGGCTGTAGTGGCTTGATGTATAATGTCCGACCTATGATACATGTTATGAAATCTATGGTGGATCCCATAAACTACTTGGTTACTTTGGTTATGTGGATGTAGTGGTTTTTTTCATGAGGTGCATGTTGTGGTGCTTCACCCAAGTGTCTGCAAGTAAGCCTCTTTGGAGAGAGATGCTTTGAATGTGCAACGTTGGAGAAAATTAGCAAACTAGTGGGGAAGTGGTAGTGAGTGGCCCTTGAAGTTCTTTATTATATTATATAATCTTGTATGTGATACTTGGTGAGAGTAGGCTTGGTGAGGTTGGGAACTTATAATACATATTTAGGTGGTGAGTCGGTTTCATTTATTGTTCACTGTGATTTATCATGCTTTCTTTACATTTTCAAAAAAATGATCTGGGGAGCATCCTACTAAGTTTACTATTGTACTCACCCTATTAATATATATAAACTATTTTTCAGTTCACTTGGAGTAGGTTGGTAATCAGGCTAGTTATTACTAGCTTGGGGTTACATGAGCAGTTCGGGCTTCGTGCTCACTACTCTTTTTACTTTCATTTGGTACTTGTAGTTTCTACTTCAGTTGTAGTAGTTATTATATGAAATTACATATCTATAGTTGGGATTACATTTATATTGAAGCATGAGTTGGAGATGGTTGGTTTATTTCTTATCTCTCTCTTCTGTATGTGTTCTCTTAGAGGGTAATGCCTTCCATTTGTGTGGTTATTATACCCTCGGTGGTAGTCTCCAACCTAGGGACTACTATAGGCGAGACTTAAGGGTCACTATCTCCCTTCTCACATTGCTGGCCCAGGATAGGTACATCTTGTGGGGAGGGGTCCTGAAATTCTAAGAAGTATATTATGACTGATATGTAGAGTTTCAAAAAGGGGGAATAATGGAAGACTCAATGAAATTCATTGTGTCTGTTATATTTTAAAAATTAATGTGGATTTCAAGTATGTATATAGTGTAATAAAACTACTAAACTATTCGGTCCTTTGGGAAATGATCACTTTTACCTAGTACCAATGTAATAAAGTAAGGCATCAACTTCAAGATACTGGGGTTGGGGTCTTTATAGTTGGTATCAGAGAAAGATTAGTAGAACCCTTGGGTCCTAGATTTAGAAATCATGGATAAGAAAATATAACCCTATGAATAACATTTAGGATAAGTATAATTATAGGCTATCATCCTAAATATTTATTGGTATGACAGATAACCTTATCTAAACCTACGGACTCATAGATTGAGAATAAAATGACATGATTTTGACATCCTATAAATGATTATTCATTACTATATCACTATGATTCTTGTATCTCACATTGTGAATTTGGTTTTGGTTGATAGTCAGAATCAGCAAGGTTATACAATTAATGGTTATACTGTTGTAGATGAAGCATAGTTAATGTTTTATAAATGAAGTTGAATGATTAAGGTTCTTTTGTATTTTCATCCAATAATTATTTCATCGATGGTGATCTAGTTACTAGGATCATCAGGTATATAAGGATTACACTATAGTATTTCTTATTTAAGGATTTCGAAGCATGAAAGATGGATTATGGTTTTTAAGGTGATCAATGTATTCATATATGTGGTACGTGACAATAAGAACTACATTATGTGGTTTGAGGAATCTAATTTGAAGATTTATTTTGGAAATTTAGAGTCATTTTCGGAATATGAATTTGGACATATATATTTTGGATGAGTCTTAAGGTTGTAATGGATTAATGTGAACATTGGATATTATTGTTTGAGGTTAAAGAGTGATTTATTATATTCAATATCATGTGCTAACCATTTTGGTTTAAATAAAACTTTAAAGACTAGAGAAATGACTTATGGATATTATGATTCATTAAATGTTCTTTAGGTATAAAAATTCACCTTGAATATCCTTTTGTTGGCATAGGAGATGAATTGTAAGTAGATCAAATCACATGTGAAGGCTAAGATTATGCTTAAGGTGTGGACATAAATTAGGTAAGTTTATTTTATTCAGTGCATATATGGATAGTAAAAGAATCCCTCAACTATAGGAAAAGGATTTTGGAAAAAAAATGTTATCTGTTTACTTTTATTACTAAGAAATGATTGGTATTTTAACCAATCATAATACTTATTGTTTTGTGATTGTTAACTTTCTCATGAATATTTTCTCTATCACTCTCTATTAGAACTTGATAGTTAGTTTTGTATTCCATGTCCAATTCTTCATGCATGGAACCCCAGTATGAGTTTTCTCTAATAACCTTTATAATTCATTTTCTTTATTTTGATATGAAATTTTCAATAATTATTTTTCTGATGTGGGATTTCAACAAAGATACTTTGAAAAGTGAAATCCAAGTTACTAAACCCGACTTAAAATTGTCAGTAATAGATTTATATAAGTGGGGAGAATGTAACACCCCAATAATTTATTGGTTGATTTCTTTTTAAATAAATTTAATATCTTGTGTTGTACCCAACACCGAGTTCAAACAGATCACGATCTATTTATAAGTGACAGTTATAACCTAGCAGTTAGAATGGTGGGAATATGCTGGATTAACTAAATTATAAAAATATAGTTGAAACATGTTTATAAAATGAATTCATTCATTATAAATTAATTTTAAATAAATATTAAAATAGATTTAATATAAAGGAAATGATTTTATAAAAACTATTTAAAAGCGAAAAAGTGTGTTTTATGCCAATAAAATTAACAAATCACACTTTTTGGATTATATTATTCATATATATAAATATAATATTTCATTTAATTTTTAAAATTCTCCCTATATTTTTTGTATACATAATACATGAAAAAACCCACTTTTACGTGTAAAATATGTGTTTTTGTAAAAAGACAGTTTTATCGCCTTTTGATGGAACACTTGTTTTAAATATGGTTTTGACACGTTTATAAATTATATTTTGAAAAATGAACTTATTATTATAAATCAGAATATAGAAATTCACTTCAGTTGAATTTTTTGTATCCTTTTAATAAGTTTCATGTTTTGATGAATAGTGATAAAATACTACATTTTAATAGAAAATATTTTTTTTGTCTAAAAAATTATTATCGTTATATTATATTTTTAATTTGTTTTAAATTATAATTAGATCAATTTTTTATAATTTAATCTAATATAGGTCATTTTTATCAATTTCACATTGAATTTGGATATAAAAACATTTCAATATTTTTAATGTTTTAACTTTAAAAACTTGTTTTCTCATTCTATCAATGGGAAAAAATTTAAATTAATTACTGTAACATTTGTGATTTGAATTTTAAAATTAGATATCATATTTTGAATCAGTGGGTCTAAATTTTTTAAATAGGTGCCTTACATTTTTTGGATGTTATGAACAGTAAATTTCTTACTTTTTTTCATTAACACGATTAAAGGTAAATCGAATAACTAAGAGTAAAAATAATATTATAAATTTTTTAAAATTACTTTAAAACTTGTCCTAATTTTATTAAATGATTTATTGTTGAACAAAATCATCCTTGGTCTGATTTTATGGCATCTTAGAGCCACTTGGATGACTTTTATGATTTTTTAGTATTTTATTTTAAGGAATTTCCAATATATCATACTCATGTTTTTAATAAGTATTAAATTTTATTATTTAGTAATTAAAAATATATATTTGACTATAAATAATAATTTTAAATATAAAATATTTATAGTTATCATGGTAATTTATTATTGATTTTTAGAAAAATAATTAATTACCTTAATGTCTGACACGATGATGATGTTGTAATTGTATAATTAATAGAAATATCAAATAAGTGATATTAAAAATATTAAAATAAATATAACTTTAGATAATTAATTTCATAAACTAATTTTTTAGATTCACTAGACATATTTGGGATATATTTAATCATTTGTTACAAATTTATCATGCGTATTGATATTTTTCAAAAAAGTCATGAAATGAATAGTTCCAAATTGATATTAATGATATTTTAAAATAAAGGATATGTTCTAAATTGATATAAAATTTCTAAAAATATAAAATTTGAAAAAATTATTGGTATATGGTTTAAATTTTCATACAGGGATCATTTATGGTTTGTTTATAATTTTATAGTGACTATATTAACACATAAATATTAAAAAAGACAAGTTGTCATGGTAAGAGTTAAATGGTTTAACTATGGGATAAAGTCAAAAGATAAGGGTAATAATGTGACCTAAAATTCCATAAATATTATTCAATTCGAGTAATTAGACAAATCATCATCTTATTTTATATATAAATTAATTTGTAGCTATTTGGAATTGAAAATTAATTTATATAAATCTAATATTTTGAGAGTTTCCAAAAGTACCCCTCACCCCAATTATAAAAAAGCACCTCCTCCCTCACTTTTTCATAATAATTTGAGACTTATATTTGGATAAAACCTGCTCATTTATCCTAAAAATACTTATACATGTTCTGGAATCTTGGTCTTAAAAAAATATAAACCCTAAATCTCTTAAGAAGATATCTAAAGGAAGTCTATCCAAGAAGAGGTAGTCGTTTTTCCCAACTCTTTCACATTCATTTCTTCTTATACATCCTCTTCATGTTTTGTTTCCATTATAGAGTAATAAATATAGTATAATATAAATTATTATATGTTATTATGATTATAGTACAACCATAATCTAACTTTTAACCATCCTATAAAAAATGAAAGTGCCTCATGTGAGTGTGTGTATGACTTACCATCTCTAAACTGTGGTGTAATGTGTTTTTCATCACCAATTTACTCGGATGGGTGTAATGATATAAATAATTGATATATATAAAAAATATAAAATTATTTTTATTTGGTAAAAATTAATGTACCAAAAACTAACTTACGATTTCCTCATTAAAAGAATGATATAATCGCTCGTGTGTAAGTATTGCCTACCATCTCTACGTTGTGATGTGATTCATTTTTCATGTTAATCATCCAAGAATCATTATAAGAATGTATATAATAATTAAATATGATATTTATGACCTTAATATCATTTTTTAGATGATGGATATTTATCACAAGCAAGATAACAGGGGCTTTCAAGACAAAATAAGCATGAGAAAACATGGAATTTAACACCGAAAATAGGGGTAACAAAAAAATATTATCAACAAACAGGTGATAAAATAATATAACAAGGTCATATATGATATCATAAATATTAATAATGTTATTATATAAGTTAATAACAATATTAAAACCCTTATATGTGAGTTTAAATCATGTCCAACTAAATGAAAGGGCAATGTAGGGGATTTTTGTCTCCCTTTTATTTTTTTGGGGCACATGCCTTATACACTACTTTTTCTGTTGTGTGGTGTATATACTGCCCATGAATGTATTTAATGATTATTTTTCTAAATATTATGGTAAATTAATATCAATATAATTTTATTTCTTTAATGGGTAATATGAATCTTCTGATTATAAAATTGTAAGGGTTTAATTCATAATATCATCATTAATAGGGATTGCTTTTTTTAAGCCTCCAATGAGGAATATTTATCTTCCATATCAATGTTTTCTAAAAAGTTTTTTCAAAAGTTTTTTTAATAATACCCTATTAATTTTTAATGTATTTATTTTATCCTTGTTTCACTTTTTAGAAAACGGTTTCAAAGGTTTCACTTTTTCATTTTCCAACTGAGGTGTTTCATGACTTTTCTGGGAAAAAAATATGAAAGGAATGTTTTTTAAACTTATATGGAATGATCAAATTCTTCCACCATCATTATTATTTAATGTTTTTAAGTTTATTTATAAGTTTATATGGTTATTTTCAGATAAAATGTTTTAATTTATAATTGTGTGGATTTTTTAACAAATGATTTCAATATAAAAGGGTTATTTCTCACAAAAAATCAACTATTTTATTAGAGTGCTTTCAACTATGTCAAAATACTCTATTAAATAATATTCTTAATTGATTTTGATATATTATGATATCATTAACCATATTTCACTAAATGGTTTATGATTTAGTTTGATAGTGGGTGTTCTATTTTGATACCATTCAAGGTTTATGGAAAAAGTATTCACATTTTTTCTATAAGTTTTTAATAAAAATGTTTATATTATTTATGTTTCACCCCTTTCATAAATGGAATACATTGGACTTAGTAATTGTCGTTTGGGGCCCTCTATAGCCTCTCAGTTAATCGGTAGGTATCATGAGAAAGTCTAGTTTGGGTATTGACTGAGACATTACACATTTATGTATGGTGTCTTTGTCAAATCCTTGATGGTATGTTTATGATGTCAAAAATTATTCATTTCCTAATTATGAGATTTTTTATTGTTATTTCATTTAATCATTCAACTAGTATAATATCCATGGATAATTTTCATTCTCTTGTGATTATTTATATAGAATTATTTTGTCATCTTTGATTCCTTCCATATTATGCTCGAGTTATTGATTAAATGGAATGTTATTTCGTTAATCATCTTGTTGTATTGTTTATATCATATTTAATCAAAGATTTAACTATACTCTTACCCTTAATGAGAATTTAAGTTCACCCTTTCATATGTTTCATTTTCCCCAGGATTCCATGAATTATATTATAACTAATATGTATGGTTACGCAAAGGGAGAATAATGGTAGACTCAACAAAATTCATTGCATATTTTATGTTTTAAAATGTAATGTGGATTTCAAGTATGTGTCTCCTTTAACAAGAATAATAAAATATTCAGTCTTTTGGGATTTGATCACTTTTACCTAGTATTAATTTAAATAAATTAAGGAAGTGACTTTGCGCTATTGGGGTTAGGTTCTTTACATAATGGCCTATTATATCCCCTCAATACAGCGGTATGTATCATGAGAAAAACTAGTTTCGGTATTGGATAATGTCTCGTGCATTTATGTATAGTGTCTTGCATGAAGACTTGAATGTATGTTTATGATGTATAGAATAATCAATTCCCTCATTATGATATTAGTTATTGATATTACATGTGATTATTCGATTTATAGAATATCCATGGTTAAGTTTCATTATCATGTGATTGTTTATATGTCATTATATGATCATAATTTATTCCTACCATATTATTCTCATGTTATTGATTAAATATCATGTGTTTTAGTAGTTTAACATTTCATATTTCTTATGCATTATTTACTCATATATTCGGTTGTATGACTACCCTTACTTAGTATCTGAGCTCACTCCTTTCTTATGTTTTATTTTTTCCAAGGGTATAAGGTGTCTTTTTTTATTGGTATATGGTGTTACACTAAGGTAAAAAATAGAATTATCAAATAAAATCTTCGTGTATTTTATGTTTTAAAATTTAATGTGAATTTCAACTATGTATCTAGTTTTCTAATACTACTATAATATTTTGTCTTTTGGTATGTTATTCCTTAGATCTTATGAAAATGTAATAAATTAACCACTAAATCTATGCTACTAGGGTTGGGTTCTTTAAAGTTAGTATTAGAAAAAGTTTAGCAAAAACCTAGGTAACTAGGATTATGAAAACATAGATTAAAGTATGAAAAAACTATAGTAGAACTTTTAAATATTCCTAAAGAGATTTAGAGATAAGTTACACCTAAGTATATAATTTATGTTAAGTCTTTCACTAATATTTAGATCATACATTATATTTAAAACTTTTATATTCTAATTTATTTTATTCCATTATTTAGAAATGGAACCCAGCTGAAGGAATCATAATTATATCATTTCATGAAATCCGTGTTGGGATTTCCCTTTCTGGGAATGGTAATGAAGCCCGGGCTGTAGTTACGGCTTGAGCTAGTGCTAATAAAATTATAACTATATTAGGACACTTGACTTGTGTTATGAGAAATAACCTTACCCATATCGAGTATCCTACTGATCCAAAATGTGGTGTAACAATGTTAGACCAGTTTATGCATTAGAAACCTACACCAATAAATCAAACTACAAATCCATTTGTACATGAGAAATTGATAAGGTCCTTAGAGAATATATTTCTGTATTTGGGAAATAATGAAAGGGGGAAGGTCATGGTGTAATTTTTTTATCTCTCAGGGGATACAGATCAATGGGGGTCAATGGATTAAAACACTATGGATGCATAAGATATAACAAGCATGGAATATAAGGGTTTAAAGACAATTTTCGTGGAAAAATATTTTCATCAAGAATAGTGATCAAATATGGAGATACAAGTGTTGGGTTTGAGACAACAAGGAATAATAAAATGTTAATAAATATGAATCTAACTTTTCAGGTTTATCTAGGCATGCTACAGACTACGTATGTAATCAATAGAGTAATATTTACAATTTCTTTGATGGTCTTAAACCAATCCTTAAAAGAGAATTATTTTCCCAAACGTACTCATCATATGATGACATAGTATCTTATGCTATAAATACCATGAAAGAATTATCAGAGTTTTATAGATTTCAAGTAAAATAAGAGAAGAAGAGAATGGAATAAAAAATGGAAAAGGGGAAGAAAATAAGGAAGGATTTTTTCACATGTGATTGTTGTGGAAAGAAAAACCCTGATACTTGATAGAAGGGAATGGGATTTTTCTAAAAATATTGATAGAAAGGATATAATGATCATGATTTCAAGGGAAATAAAGAAGCATACAATGTCCAATGTTTCAACTATAAGCGGATGGGGCACTATGAAAATGAATATCCTAAGTGTCAAGGGAATATATCATAGAACAAAATAAAGGGATCAAGGTCAAGATTATGTTGTTACTATAGTCCAAGTTGAATGATTAAAGAATTTGTTTTTTTATTCTATAATTATATTGTAAAAATATTTTATCCATGATATTCTAGTTATAAGAATCATGTGATATATAAGGATTGTTCTTCATTACTTATTCTTTAAGGATTTGTAATAATAAATCTTTTCAGTAAGGTTTTATGTTGATAGAGTTATTCATATATTTTGTATTTGACATTAAGAATTACATTATATTTTTTAGAGAATCTAATGTTAAGTTGATTTTTAAAATTTAGTGAACGCCTTTATGAATTTTTTAACATTTAATTCAGACAGATATATTTTGGATGATTCTTAAGACTAGATACTTATAGAATGGATTATGTTAAACTTTAGACATTATTGTTTTTTGATAACATTTTCTGAAAAATTTTGTTTCATTAAACATTTAAAGGATGAAGGAATGACTTGTGGATCTTATTATTCATTAAATTTATTTAGTCCTGAAAAATTCATCTTGAATATCCATTTCTTGGAATAACAAAAATAGATAGAAGCACAAAAAAAGGATGAGATTATACATAGGACATGGAAAGAAATAATGTACGATCATTTTTTCAAGTGATTATCTAGATAGTAAAAGAATACCCCAACTCTAGGAAAAGTATTTTGGAACAACAACATTATCTGTTTACATTTCTTACTATGAAACCAATGGTATTTTAACTAATCACAGATTTATGAATTTGTAATGGTTAACATTATAATAACAATATTCTATATCACTCACCATCAGAACATGAAAGTTATATTTCTCTTCTAGCTCTATATTATCACTTCTCACAAATTTTACCATATTTGGAATCCTAGTTTGTGGTTTCTTTCACGTTTCTATTTACCTTTTCTAAAATTATGTTTTAGTAAACTTTTTTATAATGTGGCCTTTCCACAAAGGAATTTTCAAATAATAACCCTTGATTTTAGATGTGCAATTTCAAATTACAATGATGAAATTTATTGAAGTTAGGGAGAATGTAACATCCATATAATTTAGAATATATAAAATTTAATCAATAGATTATGGTAAACACAACATATAGATTAAATGAACCATGATATACTATTAATTATTATTATTTTAACACAACAGTTACAACTCAACCATTAAATTGGTAGGTTTGAATAGGAATAATAATATTATGACATATATATATAAAGTTCATATCTAATAAAAATTTATTTATTAATTTTGAGTAAATAAATAAACAATTTTTAGTAATGTCATTTTATTCTTCAAATATATTTTTTCTCAGAAAAATGATTTTTATTGCTTTCTATGAAGAAATAAATATAATTAATTTTTGAAAATTTCAAAATATTTATTTTAAAAAATTATTTTCCTTTTTGAACTCATCATGTAAAAATTATTCAATGGTGAAATTTTTAGAATTTTATGAAAAAGTTAAAATTTTGATAGATAGTAAAAAATGTCGTTTTTTATCAAATAAAGTGTAAACTGGCTAAGGCATTAAAAATAGATTTAATATATAATATAATACATGAAACACTGAGTCTCTACAAAACAAAACATTATTATTATTATTATTTAAAATATATAGTTATAACCTAGCTGTTAAACATATTTTTTCCACTTCTGTGAATTGAATTTCTAAAAAATGGTCATACACATTTGCGATCAGTAAGATATTTAGAGTCTGATATGATCAACTTAATTTTTTTGGTGAATAGTAACTTAACCCTTTAAAATAGTAAATTTACCATTATGAATAACAATTTTACCAAATGAATATTAACTTCAACTGTGAAAGTATAAATAAAATTTAAGCGTCTTATAAATGGTAATATGGTATAATTGTATCAAGTGTATGTAAATATGTGTTTTAAAATTTATTAATTAATTGTTAATATTTTTATGAATAAGAATTATTTGTTTTCAATTATAGAAATAATATAACGTTTTAAAAGAAATTTTATTTCCATAAAATGTAATTAAAATTTAATATTTTTATCTTATTATTTTAAAATAATTTTATGAGACCTTAATTAATTTTTCAATGTGTTATTAAATTAGTTGTAATTTTAAAAACTATATTTTTCATGTAAATGATTATTTTAATTATAAATTAAATTTAACATATTTAGAAAATAATTTTCATAAAATAGAGTTCATTTTTTAATTCTACACATCAAAAAATAATAAGGGTCAATTTTTGAGATTTTTTAAAAAATAGTTGATTTTCTGGTCAACAGTAAAATACAGTAATTTACGATATATATACATTATAAGTTAAATACACTGTTCATTGAGTCATATATGATGTAAGTACCATTTTTTCAAATGAAAATTACTTAGTTACTATATTTATTCTCAATAATCATCACTTTTTCTTTTCTTGAGTGAAATCATAAAATATTGAGTAAAATAATGAGAAAACACCGCTCTCCTCCATTATAAATATCACCTCTCACCACCTCTTATCCTCACACCTATGAAGCTGTGATATTTTTTAAATTATGATCAAATACCCTCCCAATATTCTTCCCTATGTCTTGGATATTTTGGTCTTAATAAAATACCCAAACCAATCCCCTAAGGAGGTTCTCAAGAAGAAGGAATCAAAAGGTAAAACCCTCCTCCATTTGTTTTAGTTTCTTATCAAGTTCATTTATTTTATTTTGATATCTACACATCCCCTTGTCCAAATGGAATGAAAATATATTATCTTATATATAATATAATTTCATCATGTTTATGGAATAATTCTTTATCATTTCTCTTCTCCTCTCTCTTTTATTTTAAGAAGGAAAACACCCTCTGTGAGGTGCCGATTTACCACCTTTGTGGCAATGTGTTATCATATTTCAATTATACCTTCAGAGATGTTCATGAAACTATTTTTATGGTTTAAAAATATTATATTAAATTTATTGAACCCTTTTAATGATCTGTAATGAGTAGTTATATATAATATTTAACAATATAAAAAACTAGTTTGTGATGATTAAAAATGATAAATTAATGTAAATGATTACCATTAATGATTTATCTAATTTATCATCCTCAATTATGGTGAAAATGTAATTTTTATATTATATATGTTCATTAATAAAATATAAGTTCACTTTTTTACAACTTTTTTCTTTCTACATGATTTTCCATGCACATATACAAGTAAATTGATCATGAAAACCAAGGAAACCAATGCTCCCAAATAATGAAATTGAATCTCTTAACCCATAAAAATTTCCATAAATGAACTTAATAAAGTTATAATAAATAAAATACATGTATAAAGGGTTATTTTCTTCTTTATTAATGAATCTAATTTCATTTTCCAGTACATTAAGATGAAGTGAAGAACACATTCAGACTTATGGAAAGAGATTCTACCCAGACCTTCATTTTCCTATAGGATACTCTTTGTCTCTCTTTACCCCAATGTAATTCTTTTTTATTTTTATATACTTATTCAAAATTATATTTATATGTTCCAAAATAATGTTTCTATATCATTTCATCTTTATTTTTTGTGTATATATATGTTTTAGTAAGGTTCTCTTCTCAATTCTTGAAGATAAGAAAACCTGTTTCAAGGGAACTTCTCAATTTCTTACCCATTTTCAAGGGCCCTTCATAATATGTTTTAAGACACTATTATTTCTATAAAGTCACATATTTTTTTATTTAATACTATCTTAGTTCATTTTAGGTTTTATTAAAACAAATATTCTTTTTCTTCTTTAAAATCTATTTGATATTTTTCTTAAATTGCACTAAACTGTATCATTTCTAAAGTTTCTCAAACACTCATTTTACATGTTTTCACTTAAATTAGACATAAATTATTGTGATAAATGAATATTTTCCCTTATTAATTTCCATTTATGTTTTTAATCCATTATCTCATGGAAACATTTATGATATTCTTGTTTTTTCTGAATTTTGGCATGATTATGATACCAATTTCTTTACATGGGTAACCCTTATGTTTATTCTTCATGTGGCACACATATTCATGAACATATTTTGATGGATGCACCCTGATAGCACTCCAATGAATTGGGAAATTTTTAGTCTCATGAAACTTCTTGTTGGGATAGAGAGTAAACCTGAATCATTTATGGGACTTTGTCCACCATGTTATATAGTCTTAACAGTTAGCCTTGACTCATATTTATGTCATGTTATGTGTTGTTTCCACAATACTATGATTCCATGATTATATATTCCCATCTTATACATGTAATTATTCCTTAAGTATATTCATGATTCATGCCTTTTATGCTATCATGTTATTCCTTATAACCCGTGTTCTATATTTTATTCTTATGCTTAACTCCTTACTAGTATTTTTATCTCATCCCATTGTTCATGTTATCCCCATGTCATTTTATGAAAATGTAAGGGAACAAATGAGGTTAAGATCCCATAATAGATTATAAATGAAGAACATTTTTATTTATTCCCATGTTTTTAGTTCTATGTACCTAGTCTTCCAAATACACTAGACTTTACAATCATTGGATTTTAATTTTATAGTTAATTATGTATGAAATTAGGTTATGATAAGTGAAAATGGCTAGGGTCACTATATACTTTATCTTCAGTGATATCATCAAAAAATTTCTATGATATAAAAATTTATTAAAATTATGTAAATACTCATGTATGATAATATAAAAAAACTATAAAACTAAAATAATTCATAACATATAAATTATAAATAATTTCATGATAGATATGAAAATCATTTTTAATATAGACAAAGTAATTAGGTAGTATTGAAAAAGTCAAAATTAGCACCTTAAAAATATTAATTGATATATAAAAAGTCATTGAATGACTTTATTATTAAATATCAAGAATTAATGATGATTTGGACAAATATTATAGAATTTTTTTCTTATATAACAAGAATATTATACAAATTCTTGAGTAATGCTTGCGTATGGAAAAAAAGTCAAATTAAAAAAATAAATAAGTTATCTTGACATTGATATAAATAAATGTGCATAATAAAATAATATAATATATAATATTGAGATTAATAAATTTATTTCTATAATATTAAATTAATTTTAATTTTTATATATGAAATAAATAAATTATATGCTTATGAAACACTAACATAGTGCTTGTTCAAGCAGATGAAAAATTAATAAAATAATTTTTATTAAAATACTAAGAACCATAAAATCACCCAAAAATATAATGAAAAAAAATCCTATTTGTTTATGATATTTATACTATTTATAGCTATGGTTCTAAGTTATGACCTCTAGAAGCCACTTCGTTTACATTAAATTCCTTATATTATTTTAGTCAGTGGAAGGCCGCATATGTCGTACTCATGTTTTTAATAAGTATAGAATTATCAATGTGTGCTTATCATGAAGATATGTTAAAACATAAATACAATTTTTAAATATAAATTATTTATCTTAATAATGGTGTTTTTTTAGTTTTTAGGTAAGTAATAATTAACTAAAAATCCTTCACAACAACGGTGCAATAAATATGAAATTAATAGAAAAATCAAATAAATGATATTAAAAATATTAAAAGAAATATAATTTGGTATAATTAATGTTATACATGAATTTTAAAGATTAATATAAAATATTAAGGAAGTATCAAAATTCTTGTTTTGAAGATATCTTGTTATCTTGATATTCTTAATGTCAAAGTAATGAATAGTAACAAATTTGATGATAATAATATTATATGGAATTAATATTTTTTAAAATTATCCAAAAATAATAAAAATATTAAATAAAACCAAAGGGGGTAATATTTGGTCTCAAATTTAATCCCATATTAATTTATATTCCATTTTGAATTATTTGGATCTAGAATAGTCTTATAATATCATAATATTTTTATATATTCTAAAAGTTCCCCTCACCTCGATTATAAAAAAGGCACCTCCTCCCTCACTTATTCATAACATTTTCAGTATTATCGATCAAAAAAATCTCATTTATCTTACAAATTTCATTAGTTAAGTTCTAGAGGTATTTGTCTTCTAAAAAGACCAACCATAGATCCCTTAAGAAGATATCTGAAGGATGCCCGCTGAAGAAGAGGTTATCATTTTTTCCAACTCATTCATGTTCATATCTTATTATACTTCCTCTTCATGTATTTTTTTCATAATAACATAATAAATCCAGTGTAAAATATATAATTATATGTTATTATGATTATAAAACCACCATATTCTACCTTTTATCCATCCTATGAAAAATGAAAGCATCGCATGTGCGTTCGTACGGCTTACTGCCTCCACATAGTTGTTTAAATCGTTTTCATCCACACTTTACCTGGATTGTTATAATGATGGAAATAATGGATATATATTATAATTATGACATGATATTGATTTTTTAATATTAATATACCATCCACTTCCATAACTATTTATAAATGATATCATTGCATTTGCGTACGTACAACTTACTATCTCTACGAAGTGATATGATTCATTTTCTATGTTAAACATTAAAGAATGGTTATAAAAATATTTTTATGGATTAAATATTATATTTATGGATTAAAATGTTATTATTTATATGGTTTCTCTATATCCTATTCAATGGAACCCAGACTTTCAGGGAAAAACAAGCATGAGAAAATAGGGAAATTTACACCTGAAATAGTGAAACGAACAAAATCATATTAATAAACGAGTGGTAAAATGTTATAATCAGATAATATATGATATAATAAATATTAATATTATTTTTTATAAGTGAATAATATATTTTAAACCACTATACATGATTTTTAACATATATGTAGGAAATAAGACCTAAAGTAAGGGGATTCGTAACCCAATTTCCATTCTTTATGTTAAACTCTTACTCCCCTGATTATGTCATTCTATGATTATGTGTGAAATGAATTTTTATTATATTGTGTTTCATTTAAACTTATTTTATGTGTATTTATATCTGATAAACATAATATATTCATTTTATTAACAATCATATCAATGATACAATATTTTTAAGGGGTTTTCTTTTAGAAAAAATCTTTTAAATGTTTATTTTTCAAAATTTAAAAGGAATGTTTTTTTAAAATTTTACAACATGATTTAATTTTACCACTTTCATGATGAATTGATTTTTTTAATATTCCTTTAAAAGAATAAAATAATATTTTCAAAGAATGTTTTTTTATAATTTCATAGGTTTTTAAGAATAAGTAGTTTCAAAGTGAAAAAGGGAATTTTACTCAAGAATTTTTCAGTGATATAATTAATTATATATATGTAAACATATATTGTCGAATAATATTATTGATTTATTTTTATCATTTATGATATCATTTTCCATATTTTATTGAATTTTATATGATCAGTTTGACTGGGGATGTACTACTTTGATATCATTCGCCGTATTACTCAGGATGGTTTATGATTATGTCTAGTCATTGGGGAAATTATTTACATTTTGTATACTAGTTTCATTGTAAATATATGTGTGGATTATGTTTAAACCCTTTCATATTAGGAATGCATTTTAATTATTAAATGTTGGTTGGGGGCAACTATATCCCCTCAATGCATCGGTAGGTCTCATGAGACAAACTAGTTAGGGAATTGGATGATGTACTAAGTATTTAAGTATGGTGTCATACCAATTTATGTAAGGTGTATTTTCCTAAACCTTCATGGTATGTTTATGATGACTGGAATTATGTATTCCCTCATTATGAGATTAGTTATTGATATTCCATGTGATTATTCAATTCATATAATATCCATGGTTATGTTTCATTCTCATGTGATTATTTATATGGAATTATTTGATCACTATTTATTCCAACCATATTATGCTCAAGTTATTTATTAAATCACATAGGCTTAATTAATTTACATTTCCATATTTTTTATTTCTTATTTACTAATATATTCCACTTTACACTTATCCTTACTAGGTATTTGAGATCACCCATTTCTTATGTTTCACCATTCCCTAGGATATAAGGAAGTGTTTTGGGATTGATATATAGGGTTACACAAAAGGTAAAAATGGAATTATCAAAGAAATTATTTTTATATTTTATGTTTTAAAATGTAATATGAATTTCAAGCATGTATCTAGTTTACCAAGACTACTAAAATATTCAATATTTTGAGATGTGATTCCTTATATCTTATTCCCACGTAATAAAGTAACCATTAACTCTAGGATACTGCGGTTGGGGTATTTACAAATTTATTATATTAAGATAAAAATAAATAACATATAAGAAAAGTATAATTATTTTAAAAATAATTTTTAATAGTAAATGATTTTATTCCTAATTCTATAATATTTATTTCTTATTTAATAAGAAATAAATTTTATCAATATATAAATTCCAAATATAGCCTTTATTATTTAATTGAATTGATTATTTAAAAGTTAATTTTTATGAAAATGAAAAATGGATAAAATATATGTAATAATGAGAATATAAACTTTTTAATAATTGAAGGATTATATTATTTTAACTTATACATAAAAATCCCCTTAAAACTTTTAGATGAGATATAAAGGTAAGAAAAGAGGTGATGGTTATCACAAGTGATGATTTAGAGAGAATGGCTCTCATAATGATTTACATGAGGTTGAACTTATTCTGCAAACTATTTTTATCAAGACACAACTATTGAGGTATGTATCTGGCATGGTTTGGGGAAGACTCTATTGTAGCAACCTTCCTTCAAATATTTGAAAAATAAGGATCATAAGTAATACTTAAACTACATAATCCCATTTCATATACTTTTTAAATTGATTTCATAATATGTATACTTATGTTTATACACTAGCTCAATGGTTGTGTTATAATGTTCACATTTAGTTCTTTTAATTGATTATTTTTTCTTATATCTAGTGATAATATCAATATATGTATATGACCAATATATCTACAGTTCCAATTCATATATATACCTAATGAACATATAATACAAACAACTATATATTTAAAGTTTATATTTAATTTCTATATATATCCTTACATACCTCACTAAAATCATCCATCCTATATACTTCTCTCCCAATATGATTATTATATTTCTAATTATTTACCTTTATTCCATACTTGAAATCGAGTTGATTATCCTCAGGGAAAAACCTAAGGATAATGTTTTTATTTTCATGATATTTTAATTTAGTTGTGTGTTTATTTAACTTGTACTTTTCTTAAGGATGTTTCATATTTTATTCTCATAATATATTAATGTTATCTTGTATTGTATTGTTTTTTCCCAAGAAAATGCATCTTGTCTTTTTTAGTTCGTTATTTTAGTGCAAACAAGCTATTCAAAATAGTATTTATTTAAAGGGTAATTAATATTAAAATATTGTGGTGTGGCATTCTACTCCCCCCTAAATAAATTTCATCCTCTAAATTTTAATTAATACTCACTAATTAAATGTAGTTAATGGAATGGATCAATATATAATTTGTAACTCACTGTCATGGGAAAGACTATAAAAGTTGTATTTTCCTTTAAATTGAAATATTTTAAGATTCTCAAAAAAATTCCAAATATTCCCCCTTATCTATCTAGGAGTATTGTGAGTTTCATGAGACCTAGATTTCACAAAATTATCTTGAGGATATTATTTCTAACCAAATACTATAACCAGAATGGTTAATATAATATCTAATAAAATCATAATAAATGATCATATGAATATGAAAACTGAATCCTGGTATGTACTCTCCTATTATACCTTTATTTCAAATTATTATATTCTTGGTTCAACTATTATATAATTGGATCAATCTATAACTCCTTTTTTAACTTTGTTTGATCGTGTTCATTCTCTTATTTGGTCCTTTAACATAACAATAAATATATTTCATCATAAAATTACAATAAAACATATTCAAATTTTTTATAATTATTCATAAATATCATTGAATCAACCAAATAATATCCCTTAGGAGATTCAAACTAGGTGTGAATATAATATCATTAATTATGCATTAGATGAAAACAAGTTTAAAATCAACCATCCATTTTCAGGTTTATTACCACTAGGTGAATCTATGTTGAAGCCTATATCTAATTATTAATATACAGAAAGGTATTCCACTACTATGAAACTATACTATGAACTTTATAAAAAAATTGGTAATATTTCAATGTTATCCACTACTACAAATAAGCCTTTTATTAGTGCCAAAAATGGCCTTTAACAGCGTTAGAAAATCGCTGATAAAGCTGGAGAAGATAAAGAGGGGTCCCCTTTATCAGCGCGCCAAAAAGCATTGATAAAGACCACTTTTATCATCGCTAAAAAAAGCGTTGATAAAAGGGGTCTTTTATCAGCGCTAAAATAAAGAGCTGATAAAAGGGTCCTTTATCAGTGCTTTGTTTTAGCGCTGATAAAAGACCCCTATATGAGCACTTCCTTTATCTTCACTTTCATTTTAGCACTGATAAAGGACCACTTTTATCAGCACTTTTAAAAAAGAGGTGACAAAGGTTAAAAAAATTAAAAAATTAAAATATATAAAAAAAATTATAAAAAATCATCCAATATGGGGGGATTTTATAGCACCTGAGCCTCCCCTTTTATAGCAGTTTTCCTCCACCCTACAGTGACCCACGCACCCCCTCCACCCTTTATCAGTGCTTTCTCCCATTTTCCCATATGCGCGCGCGCCCCTGCCTCCACTAGGATTTGAACTCGAGACCTCCCCCATGCACGCCTGAGCCCCTACCACTCCTCTATTTTGATTTTTTTCCATTTTATGATATATATATATATATAATTATATTTATTCATATAGTAATATATATTTATATTAATATATATAGCTATATTAATATATATCTCTATTTATATATATATATAGTTACATTTTTTCGTATAGTAATATATATTTATATTAATATATATATATATAGTTATATTAATATATATATAGTTATATTAATATATCTATATATATAGTTATATTTATTCGTATAGTAATATATATTTATATTAATATATATATATTTATATTAATATATATTTTTATAGTGATATTAATATATATATTTATAGTGATATTAATATATATATTTATAGTAATATTAATATATATATATGTAGTTATATTAATATATATATATATATATAGTTAGATTAATATATATATATAGTTAGATTAATATATACGAATATAAATATTCATATATTTGTATTTTAAATAAAATGGATATTAGTTATTATTTAGATAAAGCTAATATATTTTATATGTAAATATATTTTGTTATTTATATTTATAATTAAATTTTTATTTGTGAATATATAAAAATATGTATATATTGTTATATATTTGATTATAAATAGAAGTGCGTTATAAAAAACGATGAAATTTCAAAGACATAATATCAATATGAATGTAATACCGTGGAATAAATTCAGTCCCCACCAAAAAAGACAATAATACTCCCTTAAACGAGGCTGAAAATCCACAAAATGTAAAAAAATCAGGGTACCCCTACTAAAAACACAGTTTTGGAGGCCTTCTGGGCATCTTTTGGCCTTGAAAGAATCTTGACCAAGGCTTCCCGGTCATAACGACGTAGAGCTTGTCGCAGGCTTCGATTTGATATGTGGTAGAGCTCAAATGGACACTCGGATCAAAAGTTATGGCTATTTGAAGTTCAAGTTGTGTTTTCAACATATTTTGGATCTTTTTTTTAGTCTTCAAATTGTTGTTAAATGACTATTACTCCATAATAATTATCAAATTATTAATTAAAAATATTTTTTTTAATTTTTTTATAACCCATTTTTACTAAATATCTTATATATAAAGTATATTAAGTGTAAATGTATATTTATACTTATCTAAAATATATTTAAAAATTATATATTATATTTATATCAATATAACTATATTTATATATTAATATATTAATATATTATTTTTAATTAAATTTTTTTTTTGAATTCGACCCTTTATCACCTTACAAAAAAAGCGCTGATAAAGGGGGTACCTTTATCAGCGCTAAAAAAATGTGATGATAAAGGGGTGCTTTTATCAGCACTTTTTTTAGTGCTGATAATGGGACCCTTTATCATCGCTTTTTTTAGCACTGATAAAGGTAACCCCCCTTTATCAGTGTTTTTTTGTTAGCACTGATAAAGGTTGGTGTTGGGAAAAACTGTTTTTGTGGCAGTGATCACTAGAGTTATCAAAAAAATATTATCCTAATCCCCAAAAATTACAAAACCCTACACTGATACTAACTAGAACATCCCAAACTTGCCCTCACAGGTCCAGTGATAAATAATAATACTTTTCATTTTAGATTTGACACCAAGTGAGATTACACAAGAAAAAAATTCTATATTTCACATCAATTTCAAAATTAAAACATTAAATCTCATAAATAATCACACAACCATAGAACCCAAAGGTTTAGCGTCTTTGGAGATTAACTATATAAAAATCATATTTCATATAATTATGAACATTTCTCCACAATTAAACTATAATAGACATCCTATTAAATGTATCATATGGTATACTCACATTCATAACCTGGTGAATGGAAAACATAATAAGTGGTGTCCTCAAACACTCAGCAAGGGAAAAACTTATCAATGACTTATAAAGCCTGATATAAGGTTATGTAATAAAAAATTATCAAACATATACAATGGAATAAGAGTGTATAATCAAGTAGTAATAATCATGATACATTGAGTAAAATATAAGCATATATCATAAAAATAAATCATAAGAATAATCATATGAAGTTATAACATTATAAACATATCCTAGATACAATTATTTCCATACACAGTTATGTGAACATAGCTTCATCGTAAATTTTTCCTCACACAATCTCGTCAACATAGCTTATCCATAATTATTTCCATGTATAGTCTTGTTAACATATATTAACCATAAATATGACCTTGAACTATCTTGTAAAAATATTTTAACAAAAAAATATTTCAATAATCAATCTTATGAACATTTCTTAACCGCAATTATGTCCACTAAAAGTCATATGAACTAAACTAAAAGTGATCATGTCATTGTATAGTCTTAATTATCTCACGACATATTAATCTTAAACCAATGCATTAGAGGGAATTAATAGAACCCATCCATCACATAATAATCATTCATAAATATTTGTGCCATTTGAAATCAATCATATGTCATATCATGAAAAAACCCTGAAAATATAAATGGTTTTATAACATTTCCGAATGTTATCATGTAAAATGACCTCAAGACACTACTGGAAATACAATATATACAAACAGTTTCAAAAAATTGGTATAGGAATCAAAAAAATTGGTATACTATATACCAACAGTTTTGAAAACCGTTGGTTAGTAAGAAGTTGGGAAAGGGTTATACCAATGTTTATTCGCAAACTGTTGGTATATGGCAGTGTAACCTTCAGTATTCCAATGGTTTTATAGAAACCATCGGTATATATTTATACCAATGGTTGATAAAACATTTTGATATATATTTTACATACAGTTTTCCAACGGTTTGGAAACAGTTGGCATATAGTATTACCAATGGTTTAGAAACCATTGGCATATAGTATTACCAACAATTCTTCAAAACCATTTGTAAAACTATTCTGGAAGCACACTTTACCAACGATTTATTCAAACCGTTGGTATAGTGTATTTTTTAAAAAATATCATAGTAGCCACCCATCCCCTCCATTGCATAAACCTGCAAACACACATGAAAACAACACTTAAAATAGAACAAAAAACACCTGCAATAGCACATAATAATAGAATGACTCTTACAACCATGACATGTACCACAAAATAGTTTTCCCCATTTCAATATTCACATGACAAACACTCTTCCAACTAACCCATTTCAATTTCGTTGGTGCATACATCTCATAATGGTGAGAGGACACTTACATTTCAGATAGCCCAAGATAGTTAGAGTTATATTTTGAGCATCTAACTATGGGGGTGGGGGTGTCTAGGTGGTGGGGTGGTGTCCAGGGGGTGGGGACCATCCAATAGGGGGTTTATATGGGGGTGGGGGTGTCCACGGGGGGTTGGGGTGTCCTCTGGGGGTGGGGTTTCTAGGTAGTGGGGTGGTGTCTAGGGGGTGGGGCCATCCAGGGGGTAGGGGAGCTGTCTAGGGGGTAGGGGGATGTCCATGGTGGTGGGGGTGTCCAGGGGTGGGGGTGTCCAGGGGGGATGGATGGGCTGTCCACAGGGGTGGGGGATGTCCAGGGGGTATAGGGTGTCCAGGGGTGGGAGGGCTATCCACAGGGATGGGGGTTCTCCAAGGGGTCAGGGGTGTCAAGGGGGTTAGTGGGATGTCCATGGGGGTTGTGGGGCTATCCAGGGGGCGGGGGTTGTCTGGGGGGATGGGGTGGGGGTGTCCAGGGGGGTTGTCCAATGTTGGGGGGTTGTCAATGGGGGATTTCTAGGTTTGGTGTGTTGTCTAGGGGGTGTGGTGGTGTCCATGGGGGTGGGGTGGTGTCCAAGGGGTTGGGGGGCTTTCCAGGTGGTGGGTGTCTAGGGGTGGGGTAGTGTCAAGGGGTGGGGCATGTTCATGGGGGTGGGTGTGTTCATGGGGTGGGGGTGTCTAGGTGGTGTAGTGGTGTCTAGGTTGGCTGGGGTTCCATCCAGGGGGTTGGGGCTGTCTCGGGGTTAAGGGATATCCTTGGGGGTGGGGGTGTCCAGGTGGTGGGGCGGTCCAGGGGTTGGGGTATGTCTAAGGGGTGTGGTGGTGTCCAAGGGTGTGGGGGATATCCACGGGGGTGGGGACTGTCCAGGGGGTTTGGGGGCTGTCCACAGTGGTGGAGGGGCTGTCTAGGGGGTAGGCTTAGGGGGTTGGGGTTGTAATGGTTTTAATGGAATGAATTTCATGGATTTAAAGATCATTGGTATTTTTAAAATGGTTTTGGAATAGTGTTTATTTTAATAGTATGTGTTTGTTTAGGAAAAAATGAATGTTTTCTGTGTGTATGGTAGGAAGGGGGATTTAGTTATTAGGAAATGAATTACATTTTTAATGTGTAAAAAAATACTATATGATTTTTTAAATGGAACCTTAAAATGTATTTTTATAAACCATTGGTGAGTTTTAAATAGAAAGAAGTCTCTATTATGTGATTCTGAAATGGTTTTATAAAGAATTATTTATGATGTATCTTTATCAGATTTTTGATTTTGTGTCCTTTATTTTATAACATCAGATTATATTACTAAGGGTTTTGTTTTTAATAATTCTTTATAATTTTACCACAATAAATGAATAAAAAATTTAATATTTGAATATCTCAAGTAGTCATTCTTTTGATCCAACAATTTTCTTCTGAGTCTTGGTCTCTACTGAAACTCTTGTGGAAGTGGAATATGCATGTTCTTCTCGGATCATTAGTTATGCAAAGGAGTTTCTAAAATATAATCCACTATTTTTTATTGGTGATCAAGGATCCCCAGAGGCAATGATGTGAGTAGCTATGATTAATGGGGTCTCTGAGTTGTTAGAAACTGTATAATCCATGGGGGTGGGTGCTGTCCAGGGGGTGGGGATATCCATGGGGTAAGGGGTGTCTAGGGGTGGTAGGGGCTTTCTAGGGGTACGGGGTTTCCAGGGGGTGGTCGGGATGTCCACGGGGGTGGAAGGGCTGTCCAGGGGGGTAGGCGGTGTCCAGGTGGGTGGGCGGGTTGTCCACGGGGCTGTAGGGGGCTGTCCAAGGGGGGAGGGGTGTTTAGGGGGTAGGTAGGTTGTCCACGGGGGTGGGAACATTGTCCATGGGGGTGGGTCTGTCTAGGGGGTACAGGGTGTCTAGGGTGGGTGGGCTATCCACGAGGGTGGCGGGGCTGTCCAGGGGGGTGGGAGGGATGTCCACGGGGGTAGGCGGGCTGTCCAAATGGGTGGGGGGATGTCCTGGGGGGTACGGGGTGTCCATGGGGTGGGAGGGGATGTCCAGGGGGTAGGGTTTTCTAGGTGGTGGGTGGTCTCTCCACAGGGGTGGGTGGATGTCCATGAGGGGAGGGGTTGTCCAGGGGTGGGCGGGCGGTCCACGACAGTGGTAGGGCTATCCAGGGGCGTCTTGGATTTCCAGGGGTGGGTGCAGTCGATAGGGGTACGAGGTTTCCAGGGGTGGGTGGCTGTCTAGGGGGGTGGGAGGGGCTATCCAGGTGGTATGGGGTGTACAGGGGTGGGCAGGGTTTTCTAGGGGTAAGGGGTTGTCTAGGGGGTGGGGGGATTTCCAGGGGTGGGGGTTGTCTTGGGGGGTACGAGGTGTCCAGGGGTGGGAGAGCTGTTCATGGGAGTGGTGGGGCTGTCCATGGGGGTAGGGGTGTCTAGGGGTTGGAGGGTTGTCCACAGGGGTGGGGGATGTCCACGTGGGTAGGGGTGTCCAGGGGGTGGGAGGGCTATCCACGGGGGTGGGGGCTGTCCACAGGGGGAGGGTCTGTCCAGGGGGTGGGACGGATATACCTGGGGGTGGAGGGACTGTCCAAGTTGGTGGGTGGCTATCCACCAGAGTGGCGGTCTATCAAGGGGGTATAGGGTATCCAGGGTGTGGGTGGGGTTGTTCGGTGGGGTACGGGGTGTCCAGGGGGTGGGCGGGCTCTCTACGGGAGTGGCGGGGTTGTCAAAGAGGGTAGGGGTGTCTAGGTGGGTGGGAGGGCATCCACGGGGGTGGGGGCTGTCCACAGGGGTAGGGAGTGTCCAGGGTTGTGGGTGCGCAGTCCACGAGGGTGGGGGGATATCCACCGGGGGGAGGAGGGGCTATCTAGGGGGTGGGTGGGTTTTCCACGGGGGTGGCGGGGCTGTCTAGGGGTGGGTGGGTTGTCCATGGGGGTGGGGGCTTTCCATGGGTATGAGGTGTCTGGGGGGTGTGCGGGGCTATCCAGGGGGTATGTGTTGTCTAGGGGGTGGTCGGGCTATCCACAAGGGTGGAGGGGCTATCCAGGGGGGTAGGGGGTGTCTAGTGGGGTCGTTGGGATGTCCACTGGGGTGGGGGTTGTCCACGGTGGTATGGTGTCCAGGGGGGTGGGCGGGATGTCCACGATGGTGGGGGCTCTCCATGGAAGGAGGGGATATCCAGGGGTGGGCAGGATGTCGACATGGGTGGCGGGGCTGTCCAGGGGGCAGGGGTGTCTAGGGGGTGGGATGGATTTCCACGGCGGTGGCGGAGCTGTCCAGGGGAGGGGTGAATTAGTCACAACAAATCATCAAGTCACGATTTATTATTTATAGATAAAAAATAAAGATAATCTGACCTACCTAATCACAGATATATTCAGGCACAACTAATCAATAAACATCAAAGGTCATTAATATCAGTTAAAAATGTAACAGATTAATCTATCACTCATCAGCATCATGATCATCACTATCATCAGCACCCTCACCCTCATCCTCATCTTCATCCCCATCATTGTCGCCACCCTCCCCCATTCCCTCCTCCTCTCCCTCGTACTCATCTTCAACCTCCTCATCGCCCTCCTCTTCCGCCTCGGCCTCCTCCTCGCCCTTCTCCTTTGCCTAGACCTCCTCCCCGCCCTCCTCTTCCTCCACCTCGGTCTCCCCCCTATCATCATCTAGACCACCACTCAAACTACCACCTAGTTCACTGTATATATAAC
Organism: Viscum album; assembly: GCA_963277665.1. Lineage (NCBI taxonomy): Eukaryota > Viridiplantae > Streptophyta > Magnoliopsida > Santalales > Viscaceae > Viscum > Viscum album. The sequence continues at coordinate 1,878,322,086 of OY728165.1, read as the reverse complement.
CCATCGATGACATATATTCATCATAAGAAGTACAGGCATCTGGTGGAATTTTTGGGTGTAAAACTTCCATCAGTTTCATAAATACAGTGTTTTCCCTAGAAAACTGTTATGTCATCTCTGTGAACCTTTTTTCATCCTTTTTTTCCTATTCTGTAACCTCCTACAACTCGGTGGCACAACTACTCATACCTGAGGAGGGACAATACCTTGTCGGAACTATACTCTTCCTAGGTTGGCAGTGTACTCTACCAGGGTGCTCATCTCCCAACACCTGATGTAAGTGATCGTTCAGCCCAAAATTGTAAGGTTCTTGGGAATCAAGCGCCTCAAAAGTATCCTATTAAAAATATAAATATATTATTGAGTTACAAAATAGACATTAAAATTTTAAACCTACAAATTAAAACTTACAATCTGCTGCTAAGTCGGTTCATTAACCGCACTTCCATATTTCTTCCTTCTACTCGAGAAAAACCGTTTTTTCGAGGTACACATCCTTCTATATTCAATTTATGCTTCTAAAATGACATTGAATGTGGTAAACCATAATTAAAAATAGGATACCAATAATTACTTTCATAACTAAAATTATATAACAACTTTAGAAATTGAATAAATTATAGAGGAAGCAATAGAAAGTGCTAAATAGAGATTATAAACTGTCATACATGGTGCCTCTCATGATCTTACATCATAGTATATCCCAATGTGTGGAGGTATTGTTTATAATCAATGTTTTTTTATTTCATCTAGATGATTCCTTAATACAATTCAATAATTAGTATTAACGAAAACCATGAAAATTTTAATTTAAATGACTCTAATGCAATTAATACCTTAAATTGGCTATCATCCAATGAGTAATCATCTATCAATACTATTCTAACAGACAATCATCCATGACAGGGACCACCTCCAACTCTGTGCTAACTCCAGCCTACCAGCCAATATATAATTTGTTCTTATAATCTCTCCAAATATCACCTAAAACATTTAGATGTGATGGCCATCCACATTACTTTTTGTGTCACATGGGAGGGTGTTCCATCAACTTTTGGCTTCTATCGGGATGTCCCACATTTCATAAAATCATTTCGTTCATTAGTATCCTCCCAGGATAAACTCCAATCATTCGGGCAAGCATGAATTTTGTTTCTTGAAAATACAAGTTCCTCAACTAACTTCCATGCCATATAGTGGTTTTAGGTAATATCTACATCATCTAAAAGTAAGTCCTTCAATAAGTTAAGAATTTAATCGATGGAAGTTTTATAAATCCCATACATAGTTTTCCCATGAAATAATCTGATTAAAAATTCCATCTTTCTTATTTTACTGCATTGTCGATATACTGGAGTCATGGCAGCGTCATTCAATTTTTTCACCATGACAACATCATCATTCTCATTAGAGGCATCATGTGTGCTCATATTAAAATATTCTTGGGACTTAATCGATTATTTTTTATGATGAATAATAAATGAAAACTAGTCATATTACAAATTCCTTAATCCAGTCCTCTTATTTGGATCATCAGTAATTTGATATTTCATATTCTTTCCGTTGTGATACCACACAGAGTAGTTTTTGTGAAAACCATATTTGGTTATGTGGTAGATGACTTCTTTACAGCTCAACCATGGTCTTCCAACACAATTGTAATAAGGGTAGTGTATTTGACCACTATCTAAAGCATTGTGAAATGAAAAATCTAAAAAACCCTCCAAATTGTTTTGAAAATCTCTTCAAATCTGGTCAGTTTCATAAATCCTACTTCAATCTATTCTGTAAAAAACTAATTCAAGTCATTTTGTCGAAATCAATTCAATAATAATAAAGATTCATCGAAAATATATTTAAGTAAATGATAATTGTTCACTTTATGTGAAACCATAACTGAAACACTACTCTATATGAGAATCCTAAAATAAAATACAACAAAAGACTATATTCATAACAAAATATATTTGGAGAACTACACATGAGTGTACAAGATCATGTACACTTGTGAAGGATAATTATTCAGGTGTTGAGTAAATTTTAGATTCAATAAATTTTATATTTTAGTAGATTATTTGAGTGATCACATACACTGCCCAAGGGATGGGGGTGTGCAGGGGTATGGGGTGTCCAGGGGGTGGCGAGGCTGTCCAGGGGGTCGAGGGTGTCCAGGGGGTGGGGGGATTTCCAGGGGTGTCCAGGTGGGTGGGCTGTCCATGGGGGTGGAAGTTGTCTAGGAGGTACGGGGTGCCCAGGGGGTGGGCAGGCTATCCACGGGGGTGGCAAGGCTGTCCAGGGGGTCAGGGTTTCTAGGGTGGGGACTTTCAAGGGGGTGGGGGCTGTCCATGGGTACGGAGTGTCACCCAGGGGGTGGTGGGGCTACCCACGGGGGTGGTGGGGCTATCCAAGGGGGTTCGGGGTGTCCATGGATGGGGGGGGGATTTCCAGGGGTGGGGGTGTCTAGGGGTGGGTGGTGCTATCCACCGGGCTAGGCGGGGGTGTCCAGGGTGGTGAGAGGGGAAGTCTGGGAGGGTGGGAGGGCTATCAATGAGGGTGGAGAGGTTGTCCAGGGGGTCGGGGTGTCTAGGGGGGGCTTTCTAGGGGGTGGGGTGTCGGGGGGGGGGGGGGGGGGGGGGCTGTCCAGGGGTACGAGGTGTCCAAGGGGGTGGGTGGGCTTTCCAGGGGGGTGGCGGCGCTGTCTAGGGGGTACAAGGTGGGTTGGTGGTCTGCCCACGGGGGTGGAGGTGCTGTCTAGGGGGTATGCGGTGTCTAGGGGGATGGGTGGGCTATCCACGGGGGGTGTGGGGGTTGTCCACAGGGGTGTTGGGGCTGTCCAAGGGGTGGGGCGTGTCTAGGGGTTTTTCCAAGGGGTTGGCAGTGTCCAGCCCCCAACTAGGGTCGTAAAATCCAATCTCTATCAAATTGTATCATGATTTTAAGAATAATATAGATGAACAATAGGACTGTTGGAGTAAACCGTGAATATCATACATATAAATCACAATACAACCAATTGTAAACACACCACCAAATATCATATGTGAATCATATTTTATGAGCCATGTTTCGATGGGACACTACTCATGGGATTATGTTCTTTGTTATATCATTAATTGATATGGAGTTTTATGAATGTTATATTTGTATGGGGTCAATATGGATAGTGGATAAGAACCTGAGTGAGATTTCTTTGTAGAGATAACTTCTTACTGGAAGGATAAGAGTGAGTGTTGGTATGGAACTTCAAGAAAAGTCTTAAAGTGTGAAAGAAAATACACATTGGTTATATGTGATTCCTATTTTTTGTAGAGTATCAGACTGGGAAATCCACCACCTCCCTAGATAGCCCACACCCCCCACCCCTACAGCCCCCTACCCCCACCCCCCCCCCCCACCCACCTGGATTTCCCCCCACCCCACCTAGACACCCCCCACCACCACACCTAGATATCCCACCCCTCTCCTCCCTGGACAACCCACACCTCCCCCCTCTCCCACCTAAACAGCGCACCCCCCATGGACAGCCCACACCCCCTTGACAGCCCCCCCCCCCCCACCTCCCCCACTTAGATATCCCACCCACCAAAACTCCTATACAACCCACCCGCCTCCCTGGACAGCCTACACCCCCTACCATACATCCCCCCTGGACAGCCCACCCCCCACCTGGACATTCCCCCCACCCCCAGTGGACAGCCACCCCCCTCCTCCTTGGATATCCCAATCCCCCCTCCCCCACCTGGATACCCCACCCATCCACCCCCTGGACATCACACCCCCTCCCTGGACAGCCCACCCCTCCTTCCCTACAGATCACCTACCCCCAGAACAACACCCCCCCCCCCCGGACAGCCCCCACCCCCCTCCCTGAACACCCCACACCCTTCTCCCCCTCCTACAGAGTCCAGCCCCACCCCCTGGACAGCCCACCCCCATGGACAGCCCACCCCACCCCTTGGACAGCCCACCTGCAAGGACAACCCACACCCCCTCCCCCACCTGGACACCCAACCCTGACTCCCCCCCCCCATATAGCCCACACCCCTCCTTGTCCATCCCATACCCCCCTCTCCCAACCCCATGTAGCCCCCTCTACCCACCTGCAACCCCCTACCCACTTGAAAACCCACCCCCAACCTGGACACCCCCCTACACCTGGACAGAACCCTACCTCTCCTTCATCCCCCTTTGGGTAATTTTATTTAAAATCATTTTATTCATTAAGAAAGAAAACCCATCATGCATTATCCGTTTCATTCGAAACAACCCATTCAATTTATCAAAACATGACAAATTCAATTTACCAAAACATGAAAAATATAATTTATAAAGCTCTATGGGTCACTTAGGAAATGTCCTTTGGGAAAGGGGAAATCAACTACATTATTAATTCCAGTTTAAAAATTGGGCCAAGCACTTAAGAGGTATGGTGGTGTCTAGGAGGTGTGGTGGTGTCCAGGGGAGCTATCTAAGGGGGTGGGGGCTATCCAATGGGGGTGGAGGGTGTCCAGGGGGTGGGTGTCTAGGAGGTGGGGGTTGTCCAGGGGGTGGGGTGTGTCCATCGGGGTGGTCATATGGGGGGACGGGTGTCCGAGGAGGGTGGGGGTAGGGGTGTCCTGGGGGTGGGGTGTTCAGGGGGTGGGGGTGTCCAGGGGGTGGGTGGAGGGGGTTGTCCAAAGGGCAGGGGTGTCCAAGTGGGTGGTGTGTCCAATGTGGGCTGTCTATAGGGGTGAGGGGTGTCCAGGGAGGGTGGGGTGGGGGTGTCCAGGGGGTGGGGGTGTCCATGTGGGGTTGGGGAGGGGGTTGTCCAAGGGGTGGGGGTGTCCTGGGGGGTGGGGTGTGGGGGATTGGGGCTATCTAATGGGGAGTGCCCATGGGGGTGGAGTGCAGTCCAGGGGGTGGGAGGTGTCTAGGGGGTGGGGGATATCCAATGGGGGGTCCATGGGTGGGACGGTTGTCCAGGGGGTGGGAGGTCTCTCGGGGGTGGGGTGGGGGTGTTCAGGGGTGCCAATTCATCCTCAATATCAATACCCTTTCCATTATTCCTTAATACATGAACAAAAAACTATAAATACAAAATCCAAATCCAATTTTCAACTAAACTAAAGTCTGTAGAAACTATCATATCACCCCACTTAACAAACCCTTTACCATTTTTGAAGTTTATAACAAAAAACAAGAAAACAAATCAAAGGGTTAGGTATTCCCCAGACCACCGAAACTCAAATTTAACCCTAATCAAAACATAAAACAAAAAAATAGTGTTAGAACATTAAAAAAAAGATAGCACCTACTAATTTGAAGTGTAGAAATAAAAAATTGATTAATTGAAAATGGATCTATGACTGGAAGGAGTTTTGAGGATGATAAAACTTCATGAGGAGGTTTGGATTACGGTCTGTAGGGTATGTAATTGGGATGAGGGGTGTTGTGTATTTGGGTGAAAAATTTCACAACGGTTTTGAAAAACCATTGGGAAAGCCTCTATTTACCAATGGTTTATTAAAAACGTTGGCATATCTTAGAGGAACTAATGGTTTCCCAACGGTTTAGGTAAACTATTGTGAAATCTTAATTATATTAACACATTTCCAATCGTTTGAACAAACCATTTGCAAATGTTGCCTTTTTTACAGTATACCAATGGTTTGAAGAAACCATTGGTATATATCCATTGGGAAAAATATATTTCCTGTATTGATAATTGGATCATTTGATACCAATAGTTTATTCACCCAAAAATAATAATTGAATATGAGCATTTTGTCAGTGATTCATGAAACATGGCTCAATACGGGGTAGATGTTTTTGAGGTTGAGAGAAAAATGGATGTTAAATTAAAAAAATTCATATTACATGATAACATTTTCATAAAAAATTAATTTATGATTAACTTTGAAAAATCATTTTCAAGAATGTTATTCAAAAAAAATTAAACATTATTTAGAAAGATGTCCTGATAATGGAACTTTTAAAAGGAATAAATTTTAATTCAAAAAATGTGGAGTGGGAGGAAGAATATACAAATGTTTTAGGATAAGACTTTTAATATTTTAAAGTACTTCTATTGAACCCCACATTGATAAAAAGGATAATAATATTTCCTTTTAAAATTAGGTAAAGATAAGTTTAATGATCACAAGAGGTAATACATATTTGGATTTCAAATTAAGAAGGGGAAAATTTTTGGAATGAAAACATATGTACATGGAAGAAAAATTAATTATTATAGAGGATTATAATTATTCTTAAAATCATTATATTTTTAGGAGAAAGAAATTTATCAAAGAAGAAGTGTTGAAATAGAAATGTCATTTCACCCATATATACAAAAAATTTCCACATAAAAAACATTAGGGTTGAAGAATTCCAATAAAATAATAAATAATTTAAAAATGAAATATTACCACTCAAAAAAAGGTGATTCATGTTAATAAAATCATTTATGGATTCACTATAAAAGAGGGTGAGTAGTGGCGGTTTTTTTGTGATCTAGTGGTGGTTTAAGCTGTTGTCTCTATGTTTAGTAGTGGTTAATAAAACCTCTTCATATTTCATGGTAGCTAGTCATTTAGAGGCTGTTTTTTTATTTTGATGTGGTTTTTTTAAGTGTCATTTTTGGATTATTTAGAGGCGGTTACTTGTTTATTTAGTGGCACTTATATTATTTTAAAAAATATCTATGGGAAATACAAAAAAACAACCATGGAACATATTTGCGATAATTTCTTTTCATGACGATTACACTTAACCACCACTAAAGAATTTTTATTCAACTTTTTTGGTAGTAGTTACTTAAAACTGCCTCTAAATAAGATTTATATTTTTTAAAAAAACCTATAAATATAAATAAAATATACATATAATAAACTAAAACATAAATATATGATAAATCCATCATACATATATCATACATTTATTGTCATATAAAAACATCTAGTCATCATAAGTTAAATATAATTCAACCCATACATCTTTCAATATACATATAAAATATGTCTAATAACAACCAATTCCCAATATGCATCCATGTCATGACCTGCATTGCAATAGTCTGCCTCCGCATCATGTCAACAAACTTTCCACTTCGCCTCATCAACTATAACAAAAAAGTAAAAAAAAAATTAAACAACACATAATAAAAAAGAATTATGGTAGAATAGTGGGTAAAATATTCACAAACCACAAAAACTAAGAACCATCACGGCTACCTTCTTAATAATGTTTTTAATCGGAATGTTCAACCTCTTACCTACTACTAGAATCTTACACCTACAATGAAACCCATAACATTTAAGATAAGAAATGAAAAAGAAAAAATACGCAGAATATATTTAGAAAACTGTATATAAATTTTTTTATTTTATTAATCCAACAGAATAAATTTTAACATAAAAAGATAATATATAATGAAAAACACTTTTATAATAGAAATATATATATTTAAGATAATATTAAATACTTGAAACTAAAAAGGATAAGTAAATATTAAAATTTATTTTTAAAGAGATATGCAGTGTGCTTGAAATTTACATAATAAACAAGTTTTGAATATTTTGATATCACAACATTTCCAACATTTCAAAAACAATTAATTAGAGTTTTCCCACGATTTCACATCAATATGAGGTTGTTTAATATGGTTTTGACCGTCCCACACACCTTTTAGTGTTTTAAAACACTAAAAATGTGTTTATGGACATAATGAGATAAAAATCATTCGGAATAATTTTCCATAAGTTCCTAAATTTTAAAATTAAATCTATGGTCAATCTCCCCTAATTTCATGATGATTTGACATCATTTTCATGGTTTTGACTATTCAATGCATGTTTTAGTGTTTCAAAATAATAAATCATATTTATGCCCATAAAAGTGAAACCAACATTTAGAATGACATTTCTTAGGTTCCTAAAATGAACAGTTAATTCTATAGTGGTTGACCACTTATTTCAAGACAATCTGATGCCTTTTGCATAGTTTTTCTCATTCTACGCGTGTTTTGGTTTTTTAAAACACTATAGAAGTGTTTTCAACCATAACGAGAAAATAATCATTCATAATGACATGTCGTCAATTCCTATACTTCAAAATTAAATCAACTATAATTTCCCCATGATTTTAGGATAATCTGACATCACATTCCTAGTATGGACCATTCCACGAACGTTTTAGTGTTTTAAAACACTAAAAACTTGTTTACGGCCATAACCGGTAAACCATTATTTAAAATGACATGCCATTAATTCCTATATTTCACAATTAAATCTATAGTAATTCTCCCATTATATTAGGATTATATGGAAATTGTTTTTTGGTTTTGACCATTCTGTACACATTTTGTGTTTTAAAAAACTAAAAAATTCATTTGCTGACACAACAGGAAAACTACCATTCAGAATTATGTGTTGTTAGTTCCTATATATCACAATTAAATATTTGGTTATTGCCCCCTAATTTCATGACAGTATGAAAATGTTTGTATGGTTTTGACCATTCCATAGAAGTTTTAGTGTTTTAAAACACTAAAAATGCATTTATAACCATAATATGAAAAATATCATTTAGAATGATGTTTTTTCAGTTCTTACATTTCAAAATTAAATCTACAGTGGTTGTACCCTAATTTCAAGGAAAACTAATATCATTTTTCTATTTTTGACCATTCCACGCACGTTTTAGTGTTTTAAAACCCTAAAAACATGTTTATAACCATAATATGTAAACTGTCATTTAGAATAACATACCATTGGTTACTACATTTCACAATTAAATCTACGGTGATTTTCACATGATTTTAGGGAAATATGACATTGTTTTCCGAGTTTTGACCTCCCAGCACTTGTTTTTAAAGTCTTCTGTATCTTTCATATATTTTTACCAAGTAATTCTGACCACACCGCATGTCGAACTGACATTTTACCTATGCATACATGTTAAAAACAACTAAGCTGTGGTTTACCCCTGATTTTAGGACAATATGACATTGTTTTACCCACTTTGATCATTCCACGCATGTTTTAGTGTTCTAAAACACTTAAAATGTGTTTACAAACTTAATGGGGAACATGTCAATTAGAATGATGTGTCGTCAATTCCTATATTTTCCAAATAAATATATGGTTGTTTTACCCTAATTATTGGATCATCCAAGGTCATTTGTTTTGTTTTGACAATTCCATGCATGTTTTTTTTTTGTTTTATGGCACAAAAAACTTGTTTACTACCATAACATGAAAACTGTCATTCATAAAGACGTGTTCTCAGTTCTTGAATTTTAAAATTAAATCTATGGTGGTTTTCCCCTAATTTTAGTATAATAAAATATAATTTTTTTGTTTTTGACCGTTCCATGCACATTTTAGTGTTTTAAAACACTAAAAATGTGTATACTCCCATAATGGAAAAAATATTCATTCGGAATGAATTTTTGTGGGTTCCTAAAATTCAAAAATAATTATACAATCATTTTCCCATGATTTTAGATCAATATGATGTTTTTTCCTAGTTTTAACCCCCTAATAGTTGTTTTTAAGGGCTTTGTACCTTTTACAAGTGTTTACCCTGTAATTTCGACCACAACGCACGTCAGATTGATATTTTCTATACCCATGTATGTATAAACCTACTAAAAAGCATTTTCCCCCTGATTTTAGTATAATATGGTGTTATTTTTATTGTTTTGACTATTCCATGCATGTTTTAGTGTTTTAAAACACTAAAAAAGCGTTTACCTCCATAACGATGAAAACAGCATTTAGAATGACGCGTCATCAATTACATTATTTCATAAATAAGTCCATTATGTTTTACCCTAACTTCAAGATAACCCAACATTCTTTATATGGTTTTGACCATTCCAATATGTTTTATTGTTTTAAGACACTAAAAATGTGTTTACAGTAATAACGGGAAAACTGTAATTAAGAATGATGTATCATTGGTTCTAACAAGAAATAGTTAAATCTATGGTGGTTTCCCCTATTTTCAGTACAATACAAAACATTTTGTCTTGTTTTGAATGTTCCATGCATATTTTAGTGTTTTAAAACACTAAAAACATATTTACAACCATAACAGGCAAACCGTCATTCAGAAATATGTGTCTTCAATTAGAAAATTATAAAATTAAATATATGGTGCTTTTCCCATGATTTAAGACAATATGATATCATTTTCTAGTTTTGACCCCCTGATTCATGTTTTTAAAACTTTTATATCTTTTAAAATTTCTTATTGAGTCATTCATATTACACCGCATGTTGAATGGACATTTGTATGCTTATTCATGTCACAAATTATTTATTAGTGGTTTCCCTTTTATTTCACATCAATACAATATCATTTGTTATGTTTTTGAATGTTACACATGCATTTCAATGTTTTAAAACACTGAAAACTTATTTATAAGCATCACAAGAAAACCATAACTTGGATTGATGTAGCGTCAATTACAACATTTCAAAAATAAATATGTGCTTTTTTCCTATGATAATTTTTATCATCCTTAAATATTTTTTTAAAATTATAATTCTCTAGTTAATATATTATTAATAAAATTAATGATTTATCACTAATTCTAATATTATTTTAATTAATTATTAAAATGTAGATTGATTATTTTATATCTTTTGGTTCTATAAATTCATTAAAAAAGAAAATTTTACTTTCTAAACCACCATTTATTTCATGGTCAATAATAATTTAGCGATGGTTTTTATATTTGAGAGGTAGTTTTTATATGTGTTGTTTTTTGGTTACTCATGGATGGCTTTTTATTCAGTTGGTGATAAATTTTTAAAGAAAAAAAATAACATTAGAGAAATTAATATAACCATTTATAAATTTTATAGCGGTGATTATCAGGAACCATCACTAAATAGATAAAATAAATTTTTTTAGTGATGATTATCATAAATTGAAGCTTAAGATATTATGGATGTTGTATGTGTTCTTTAAAAATAAGTGAATGATTAATGTAATTTATAATTTACCTCACTAGGATGAGATATATCCTAGAAATTTCTTCAGGGGTCATGTTGGTCAACCATTGAAATATAGAAAAATAATAATTTTCTAGTTGTGACCACCATGAATCCTATGTTTGCATATAAAAATCCTGTTCATGCACTTTTTCTTTCAATCTTGAAACTTCTCTTGGTAATTCCTAATCAACGACACTACTAGAACCCACACCGGGTGTAGTAGTAATGGAGGTTGCCTCCCTACAAAATATAGTTAAAGGAGTAGGCCCATAACCCATCCCCCACACATGCCTGGGATTCCCCTTCCCTAAAACTATTATAATTGTATCGTTCTTGGAAACTTATACTTATTGTGAAGGGTTTTTATCCCAGACTTATTGAATTTTAACCTATTATTTCAATGAAAATGATTTTTAAAAAAAATATGAACTTTATAATGTTACCATATTAATAATTTTTTCATTAGTATTTGTTTTTATTTCAAAACATTAAAAACATAATATTGAAAATTATATTACAACAAAAAAATCCTTAAACCCAATTAATTGGGGTCGGCTAGATGTATCAAACAACACAAAATTGGAATCATTTTGTCCATATAGTTTTTCCCATTATATCAAATTTAATTCTTGTTAGTTGTTATAATATATTTTTTTATTATTGTGTTTTTATAGTATTGAAATAATGTGGACTAGTAATGAAAAGTACTTACTCCAACTTATTTAGTAGGGTCATTTAGAAAACCACAAGCAGGTTTCTTTGGCACTTTAAACCACATCTTTGTTCAGATAAAAAAGTTACCTAATTGATTAGCCTTTATATAAATATGTAAACAAGTTTGAAAAAACCTTGAGTTATAAAAAAAATATATAAATAAAAATGATCGAAATATAAACCAAATCTATTTCCTGAAAATCTCTAAGACCCTACAATGGGAGTAATCTCTTTATTCTAGGGATTCATATAATTTTTTAGATAATTCCAAAAAAAATAGCAACATTAATAAAAATTATAATTTTATTGTGTTTATGTTATTAAGATAACATAAAATATGCAATTACCCCTTTAGATGCATCTTTATTGATATCAATAAAGAGATTCCATTACTCATGAGAAATTCCTTCAAGAAAATTATCTTACATATTTCCTGAGCTTTGAGAAGATTCATTATACTCATTACATAATCTCCATTTAAACTCTCTTCATTTCTTGCCCAAAATTTTCAAATTCCATGGGCATGAAATTTAGTTAGGGACATTAAAATGGAAAAACATCTAGAAATAAAAAACACAACACTTTATGAGTATATAATAAAATTTTACTCATGTATTTTAAATTAGTTTTCATGGAGTATTAAATTATTATTACCTCTTCTTGAGTATCAAACCCCTCGTTTTTCCATACTGTAGGAATATGCCTCCAATATTTATAATTAACTGGAAAGATCACCATATCGCAAGCAAGATACCCAAGAATCTTCCCTTAGATTCTGGAAGCGTCACTGGTAGGCACCCCAAACTCAAAAAAAATTAATGATAATATTTAATTCCTTTAAGTCACATACATATGTTGTGTTCATTATTTTATAAATTCGATGGTTATATTTATCTGTTTCAAAAATGCATAAAAAAATTAATAAAATATAAAGTTTTTTTTGAAAAAGGACAAACATACCAGTAACGATAACTCGCTAATATCCCCTATATTGAATGGAGACGAGCCTCTCTCTCAATAGAGGTGATTCAAGTGGTGGGATACAAATTTCATATGTGGAAACATCTAGCCCACTAGGTTTCTTGGGTACAACATAATCACTAGAATCTATAGATGATGATGGTAGTGGTGGCATGCTTCGAGATGTTGATCAGTTAGGATCCTGAAATTTTTTTGTTCTAAAAAATTCTTTCATTTCAAATGATTAAGGACCATATTGTTTCAAATTTATGTTCTATAAAATTGATTAAAATCATTGGAATAGTTTTTTCTCAAAAAATGAATGTTTTTTATAAACCATTTTTAATGGAGTTTTTATGGATTCCCATGGAATTGTGAAGTATAACAAAGAATATTTAAGGAACATTATTGTTTTTGTAAAACTGATAAATATTTAACAAAATGGGTGAATCATATAATATAAATCACATATATATTTTAAGATATTATTTTAATATTATATATATTGAACAAAACATTATAATCATAAATGAATCCAAGTGTATTTATCAGAGTCCGATATCATATCATATTGTAGATCTGTGAAATAGTTTATGTAATATAATGTTGCAATTCATATTTATATATTGGTTATTATTCCAATATTAATCATTATAATTATTTATAAAATCATTGATAATAAATATATAGTCATTATAATTTTCATAAATTTTTATATAAAAACATCTATAAGGTTTGGTAGCTACAAATTAGATGTATCTATCATAAAATTTTTTTAATGAAGTAACAAAATATTAAGAATGTGATCCATATATGATTGTGGTGGTGTCAAAGAACCAATACTAGATTATTATTTATCCATACCTATTCCTTATTAATATTCAATGATTTGGTGATAAAACACATTTTTGTGATATTTTAATTCTGACATAGTATATGTAGATTTTGGTGATCGATATAAAAACATTAGAGGAAAGAGAAAGATAATTTTTTCTTATTGGTCATCATCTAGTATACTTTATAGATATATATTATAGATTACTTATGATACAAATTGTTAATTTACTTTAATTGTATTTGATATTTATTTTTTTGATAGATTCATATTTAAAAGGTCTCCATCTACAATTTATGATAATATGATCATCTAAATAAACCCATATGAACTCATTCATGTCACAATTAAAAATAAAATTTTTAAACACTTTGGATTATAAAATTATTTTTGCGTATTGACTGATATTGAGAATTTATCATAGTCTCTCCAATAATTTATGTAAAAAGTAATTATGGTAATATGAATTTGTATACAAGAACCCACAATTATCATACACCTAAAGAGTACCATTGATACTTTATATCCTTATATTTTCCTATATTTCATTAAATATAATATATTCTCATTATTTATGAACCCAAAATCATCGATATCCACATATTGAATTAAAATCATTTGATTCAAAAAAACTAACATTATTATATATATAAATTTAAAAAATAACTATTTATTCTTTCTTAACACAAATTACTAGATTAAAAATATAAGCCAGTGATAGTAGCTTGTAGTATCATACACTATATTTCCACTCAATAATATATTTCGGGTGAGGATGATTCAACCTTTAATGGGGGTATGCATTTCCACCAAGGTGGGATCTGATCTGAGGAGGGGGAGGTTGGAGGGGGTTATAAGTCGCTACTGAGGAGGGGAATCGAGTTGGGTGAGGGGATCGGGGGGTTTGCGTCGCTATTGAGCTGGCCAGAGAGGTGGTCAGAGGGGGGGATGTTCATGGGGGTTGGGGTCAGAGGGGGTGGTGATTTCGGGGTTCACAAGATTAGGGTCATAGGCTCAGGGCCACCGCTGGGGAGAGGAGAGGAGGAGGGTGGTGTGGAAAGTGGGTTGCAGGCTCAGGGTCACTACCTGGGAGAGGAGTGGAGGAGGATTGGGGGGAAAGGAAGCCACAAGCTTGGGGTTGCTGATGGGGAGAGGAGATGAGGAGGAGTGGGGGTCACAGGCACAAGGTCATCGATGGAGAGAGGAGAGGAGGGGTGGGGGGAAAAGGGGTTCGTAGGCTTGGGGTCATCAGTGGGGAGAGGATATGATATTGGGGGAGGTGGGAATGGGTTTGGGTCACATAGAGGAGCATGGGAGGGGGGGATTATGGGTTTTTTTAACATTTAGCAGTGGTTTAATTGATATTGACTCTAAATGAAAACATAAAAAAATATCGTGGAGGTTTCATGAGACCGATGTGAAATTATATTTTTTTTCATTGGATTTACTTTGTAGTGGTTGCAATAACCACCTCTAACCATCTCTTTTCTTGTAGTGATTTGGTAGCATTTTAATCTAAATCTCTAGAAAAATAGAACTTGAGATGGATGTGTAAATCCAATGAATTTCATGAATGGTATGATAAAAGTAATTCATATGGTAGTATATACATGACACAAAATAAAACACGTGTTTAATGTGGAATATGTGTCAAGGAAATAAAATTGGGATAAAACCCTTACCTTTAATCTTGACTTCCATGAATGCACTTTAATCTCATTGAGGCCTTAAATCTTCTCTTGAATGACATATTATAAATGGAATACTTAGGTAACATTATTGTAACCGAGGGATAAAAATGTTGATGAGGTCTCTTGAAGATGTATAATGGGTAGCGGTTCAAGTGGAATTCAAATGGATAGAGTTTTTTGAAGTGGGTGAAAGTTATCTGCTTTTATAGGTGAAAATGAGGGACATTTCCTAGGAAACTAAAGTTAGGTGAGGTATAAAGATTGAATAACATTTTATTAGGTGAGGAAAGGTTGGTGATACATGTGGGTAGAAATTTATAACCTATAAAAGTATTCTACAAGGTTTACGTTTCATGTTAATTTAGTAAAATTCAATCAACTTTAAGTTAACTATTTTGACCCTTATTATCCTCGATTAAATTTTTACCATGTAAATTATTCTCTTACTAAAAAATATAATATGAACATATTTGCCAAATTTTTATGTGTTTATCCTAAATTTGGATTCCATTTAATCTCATTCAGTATCTAAATATGATAAAATTAACTTTAAAATTAAAACATAAGATCTTGAAAAAAAAATTGTTGAAAAAATGATTTTTAAAAAATAAAGTGTTTTTAATATTATTTCATATCAATTAAAAATTAAATGAGTGTTAATATATTTTTTATATGTTTATAAATCATATTATATTAAAAAATAGATAAATTTAATTTTTCAAGATATGAATTACATGATATTTATAAAAGTAGTTTTTGAGAAATAATTATTTTACCATGGTAACTTATATTTACCTTGGTAAATTATTTTTATGTTAAAAATTGAAATGACCATACTACCAAATTTTTTTATACTGATTAAAAATATGTAAATAATTTTATTAGACTAAATTTATTGATTTTATAAAAAAATTATTTTTAATATAAGTCATCATAAAGCATAAAAAGGGTTTTTTAAAAAATTTATTTTTTTAGCATAATAATAATTTATAAATATTACATGATAAGTGAAAATATTTAAGTAAAAAATAATTTATTCTTATATATAAGTTATTAATATGTTTCACATAATATATAGAAGTATAATTCTTTCAAGAAGCCTTTTTATCATTAAATTATTTTATTTCTAATTATTTAAGATTGATTTCTTGTTTAATAAGAATTAAATTTTATCAATATATTTAAGTTAAAAAACATTCTTATTTAATTAAATTTATCCTTTAAAAGAAAATTTTATGGAAATTAAAAATGTTTAAAATACCTATAATGATGACAATATAATATTTATTTATAATTACAGGATTATATCATCCAAACATATATTAAAAAAACCCCTCAATTCTTCTGTATAAGATCTATGGGTAATATAAGTTGTGGTGGTGTTTTTCATGGATGGTGATTCAGTTAGCATAGATCTTGTAGTGATTTCCATTAGCTTAAACATCAATTAAAAATGATTTTACTCAATACACACTTGTTGATGTTTAATTTGGGCTTGGTATAGGGATAACCCTAATGAAGCTAACTCCCTTATAACCTTGTAAAAATGATCCTCAGAAGGAATAATTCTAAAACATGATTCTATTTCTTATACTTTTTGTATTGATTTTATATTATGGTTACCTATATTTATACTTTCTAGTTTAATGGCTATGTTATAACTGTGACATTAATACTTCTAATTGATTAATTATTCTTATATCTTGTGATGATATCAATATGATTATAATCCCAATATCCACATAGGCTCAATTTTAATATATTTCCAATTACCATATAAGCCCAATTACCATATACATAATGGTTAGATTTCATTCCTATATATATCCTAACGTGCATCATAAAAATAATTCATCCTATATAATTATTTCTCAATATCTCTCTTATATTTATAATTATTTCCTTACATACATACTTGAAATTAATGCGATGATCTTCATTGAAAACGACGAGGATAAATATTTTATGTTTGTGGTATTTTTATTTACTTGTGGATTTATTCCCCTAGTAATTTTCTTAACATTGTTTCATATTGAATTCTCATAATGTATTAAGGTTTATATTGATTTATAATATATTTATTTCAATAAAATGAATCTTGATTTGTTTTAGTTTGGTTTTTTATGTGTAAAAATATATTTAAAATAATATTTATTTAAAGTAAATTTAATACTAAAATCTCTAGCTGTTATGACCGATAAATATTTTTTGGAATGAGAATTATTGGAAATGTCATCAAAACATATGAAATGATTGAATCTAATCTCAATGACATCCAAATATGTAGAAGATAAAGTAAAACATTATTTGTCCATGTAACCATAAGAAATAAATCCTTATGGTTGATATTTGTTCCTCACATATGACTTCAAATGACCTACATACCTAATAGAAAAAAAATTAGAAACATATTAAAACAATTACAAAATGAATAGATAAAATTTAATTCATCAATGAAAATACAAATAATATTATCATACCTACAAATTGGATAAATCCATAGATAATGTACAATTCCACCATGTTTGGATTCCTCAACCAAATAAACAATCAAATGAATCATGACAATGAAAAATAAAGGGGGAATAATATCTTCAAATGAAAAAGTTTCAACAAAATTATTTATTGAGGTTTTTTGAGATAATTTATATTTAGAGATTTTTATATAGATTTATGAAGAAGGTGCACAACTCAACTAAAACTATTGCTTCATTTTCAGATAGCATATTAAATAATTCTATGTGTAGAAGCTTCTCCATCAGAATATGTGAGTATTTAGTTTTAAATCAATGTAACTTTAAATATTTTAAGTCAATACACCTTGAAATGCTACTTGAATATCCATACACACTTTTATATACATTAAAGTTCCAAATAATATGTCCTTATCATGATTTTTCATTGAAAAAATACAAAAGATACTTTCAATTCTCATTTTCCCACAAACTACAATTTATATTCATTACTTACAACTCCTTGCAAGAATTAATGTAATCCTTTCATTTACCTTGATCATTAAGAAACATAAAAATTACATTATCATGGATGTTCTTCTCAATATTATTTACATAAATATTAATATGTATATAATTAAATTTTCATCAAGGAAGATTAAAAAAATATACTCATTTTCTTCCACTGATGTGTTCCAACATATTTAAATATTGTACCTCATACCATTTTCCCCCATTTTTCAACTGATTACATTTTTCAAATTCTATGGTGAAATTCATTAATTATTACAAGATTTATGGACTAGATAACACCTTTATTTACTTTATCGATTTAATATCTCTATGAAATTGAATCTTGTTAAACCTAAATTTATGATATGATTACAGAAATCGTTGATGACACATAAAGCCAGATTTTCTTCTATGAGTTAATCATTGAGGTTCAAAAACAAAATTAAAAAGTGGAAAAACCAAACCAATATGAGTGTTACAACTAGATAAGTCTCTAATTATCCACATTAAATCATTAAGAATTCTGAAAAGTTCTATTATTGATGCATTAAATTCTTCCACGCTATCATACCATAAATATTGAAATTATTTTATTTGACACTAAAGGTTTAAATCAAAGTCATTTTCAAGAATTTTCTTTCCCATAATAATCATAAAATTAATTAATAGAATCTTCGTAATAAAAATTATTGGAGGTGAGGGGTTTTATTGGATCATCATACGACCCTTGGCAGCAGAAGAGAACATAAATAAAAACAAATATTTATCTATGGAACCACTATACTTGGAAAACATGAGCATAATAATATTACATCCTTTTTCTTTAATAAAGTAATCTTGATAATGATCATGAGGGGTAGTAGATGAATTCCTCCTATATCAAAAGGGGGACACTGTTCAATGGTTTCACATATGATTTATGAATACTATAGAATTATTGAAGGGGTGATAACACCTTTTCTAAGTGATGAACATGATTACAGAATGAAAGAAAGTTTTATCAGGATTGTGAATGATTCAACATTATCACACACTTACTCGAACACCTAATTTCATAAGGATTTCATCTTTAAATAATCATCCTTTATTCCCTTTAATAAATAAAGAGAATAATCCACATAAAACAGTTTGAGTTTCACCACATGAAACTTGAAATTTACATCTATTGGTGTGTTTATTCAGTTAACACTTCAATGAATGGGGTGTTCTCATCATAGATAAACCGACTCTATGGTTTATAAATGATGAAATGATTTGATAGGAATGTGAAACCATGAATGAATCATATGCACATCAAAATCAAATGTGGATGAACATCATGGATTGTACTACACTTACACAACATAGTGATCTCCATTTTAATCCATATAAACCATCCTCCTACTTTCACTAAATACCAAAAATTAATTTATGAAAATCTTCACAACACATTTTGAATATATTCAAACTCCTTTGGATACAGTTTCATCAAAATATATTTATTTTGGAAAAAAATTGTTTTCCAAAACGTAATCATTATCTAAGGGTCTAATTGTGTGACCCTTAGGACCTTAGAAGTATTTACAAAAAATATGAAATCTCTATTTCATATATGTAACAAAAATGCAACCTCTAGAATAGAATCCGTGATACTCGAGACATTAAGGGGTCTGGGGTGATATCCATAAAACATAGAAATATGTATATACAAACATATTTACCAAAATATATATTATATTCATCATATATATACATATATAATCCCATTTTCATTAAATCATGTAACCATTAGAAATAGAACACATCAATTATGTATAGCGAACTAATCATTTCTTAATTCTCAGAAAAATATTGACGAAGTGGATGAATACATCACATGTTATTAATATTCTAGATTCATAAATATAATAAACCTAATCAAAGTAGTTTAACACATTATATGTGAATAAACTATACATGGTCATGTATTTCCCTATCCAAATTATATTAATGGCCATATGTATTTTCTTTTTATATAACTAGAAAGAATATACTTTGTTTTATCTTCAACCAAACAACATTATACCCCAACACACTCATATTAGTTATGTTTTTTTTTCAAATTTTCATAATTAAGGAATAAAAGTATGATGGTTTTCATTATAGGTACCATTCCAACCATAGGTAAAAAGGATTAATGATCATCGTACACCCCTAACCATATTTAGGACTCTATGACATTCCAAGAGATATGATTTCGCTGGTCTATCCAAGTAATAAATATTTAATTATTACCTCTTGAAGCAATTCTATATATCTCATATAAAACTATTTTTAATGAATACAAGATTCTATTCATGTTAACTTTAACTTATCATTACATCCCATAATACTCTGTAATGATAACTGGTTAGGAATTACTCAATGTTTCACATTTAGGGGATGTTATCATCCTACCATTCATATAAAATAAATTGTAGCACACAATAATCAATGCTAATTCCATATTTCCATTATTATAATAAAAAGATACATTTTATAACCATTACAACCAATCTCTCATGTTTCTTTCATTGGGATATTTTTTATGACCCTCATGTTGTTGTTGGGATAACAGTTTTTTCAATGGATTTTCTATATTTTCTTGTGTAGCCATCCAATTGATCTTTAAATCACCCTCTCAATAATCTCTCATATAAGATGGTATTTTCAAAGAGTGTGTTTGGTCCTTCGATGAGAATAGGGTTCCTTATCATTAGAAACATCCTCGTTGTTTTCATAATATAGCTCAATTACTCCCTTGATTCTAGTAACCACTCCAAGTTCAATAATGAACTTCTTGATCCAAACAACATACCATAAAGTATTTGATGTAGTGATGTATTTTTGATTTGTTTTAGAGTCCACTATAGTTGCTTGTTTGAAACTCTTCCAATTGATATCACCGTAATTTAAGAAAAACAAAAATCCAAATTGAGATATATGATCATCCTTGTCATATTGTAAGCTATAATCTATGTAACCCTGTACAAAAAATTCATCCCCTCCCATTAATACCAATAACATATACTTAGTCCTTCTCAAGTACTTAAGAATGTTCTTCACATCAATCTAGTCACTCTCACTGGGATTTGATGGGTATCTACTAGTTATGGTAAAATCATAAAAGTAATATCTTCAAGTATAAATTATTCAACACATGATAGATCTTGTAGAGGACATGTAATGAATCATACCCATCCTTTATAACACTTTATAACGATCTTGGATTTTAAGATTCATCTTTTTTACCCAGATACATTCTCTCATTACATATTTTTAAACCATTTTAAATTATGTAAATGAGCCCTTGTGCTTTGTTTTCATACCCCAACCTTGGATACTCTATTATTTTATTTTTATATTGATCTTGTATATTTTTTTTTCAAGATTTGACTTGATCCATGGTTTAAATTTATGAATTTTGGATGTTTTGGGTGAATTTTTTTGGCATTTGTACGGTTTACTCATGGTTAAGGGAAACCGTGTGGAAACAATGCGGTTTAGATCAAGATGGAGTAGTGGCATTTAGAATGGTCAGTGATCAATTTGGGAAACCATTTGTGGTGTCCATTTTTGGATAGTGTGGGTCACATGGTTGGTGCACAGTTTGTCAAACCGTGTAGCTAAACTGTGTGAGTTACCCAGTTCATTAAAAGGAGGAAATTACCACTTTTCCCCTCAGTTTTTTTAACCCAAAATCAGGATTCTGTGCCATTAATCAATCTTGTCTCACCAGGGTTTCCTCCCAAACCATTATCCATTTCTCCCCTTCGATTTCTCAAGCCCCTTAAAGGTTCCTAAGATGAGTTCCCCTAGTTTTTGGTCAATTTTCTCCTCCTTTTCTTTTTCTCTTCTCTCCCTCTTGATTTCTTGGTTCTTCATGGTGGGGTTTTACCTCTTGGTCTAGCCCTATGTGTTTGGATTGATGTGTGGCTCCATTTTATTAATTTTTAGGGTGTATGGATTGATCTCCATGGTGTTTTCTTCCCGCTCTGAGAGTTTCATTACATTCTCACATCGTTAATGTATGTGTTTCCATTATTTTCCTTTCCAATACAATCCATTTATGCTTGTGTGTTCCCAATTAATTAAGAAATGTGATTCACATTCCAAATAAGTGTTAGTGTTAATTATTGTGACAGTTTGGTGCTGGAATAATTTGTTAAAAATGGGTTTTAAAAGGATTTCTATGTTATGCATATAGGTTTGTGCACCTAAAGTGTTTGATTAAATGTGGATTATTCTTTTAAAATGTAATTTTTCACTTGGTGTGACATTTAGATTAAGGCATATTATTGTAGCTTAGTTTTATTTAAAAGATGGACGTGTTTTGTGGATTAAATTCCTTCATGTGTTTTGGTGACTATGTGTGATTGATGCATTAGTTTGAAAACAAGTGGAGTCCCTTTTTAAGTGTGTGTTTTTTTAGTTTTAATGTATGTTAAAGTGTTCCATTTGATGGGTGCACATCTATGTGTACATGTAGTGAACTTATGGATGTGCATACAAATGATAATGTTCTTGGTAAATATTACTAATAATAATAAACCCAAATTTTTTAAAACACATAATTTCCTTTCCCCCTCCTTTCCCCAATTCTTCTTAAGCCTAAATGTCTTCCTAAATTATTCATTTAACTCTATATATATTTAAATCCCTTATGCTAACTTTAAATATAATGTTTTTTTACATTATGGATTTGAATAGAATTGGTCTTGAAAGGTAAAGGCTCATTTCACATTGTATTTCTAAAATGGTGTTTTATCACATTTTGGGAAATGGATTAGAAAATATTTATAAGTGCATTTGAGTTAGACTTGACATGAGTCTCGGTTAGAACTTTATGTTTTTTTAAATGAAATGTGGTTTTGAAATTGTAATGCCCAATTGGAACCTCTAAATGTTTGGAGATATGTTTTATAATCTTATGTGATGTGATGACCTAGTGGGAACTTGTGATTGGTTCATTTTTTGACAGGAACACTAAATGAGGATTTCCCTATATGGGTTATCTTATAGGAGGTGTTATTGTTTTGGGTAGTCAAGTGCGGTGATGGTAGGTAAGGTTACTCATGCATGCGAGGGTCACCTACTTACACAATACACTATTACCATGGGTTTCTTGGGTGTAATTTAGAGGGTCTAGTGATGGTTTCTTATCAACCCTGATTAGATGGGTTGGTACCCATTAGATGTCTTAAAGGGTAGGTGGGTTGTACCACTAGTGAGGAAAGTTTATAGCATCTAGTTGGTCATAGACTATGGAGATGCACCATATACCGATAGGTGAGTATAAACCGAGTACATCCGTGGATCTCTCTAGGGATGTTTAGGAAATTCCCATGGTTACTATCTGTAATTGCATGTTTATATTCAATTAAATTTTTTTTCTTGTTAGAACTACTTGTTTCTTTCTAGTGTTGATTGGTATTTCTTTGGTTGAACTCTTGTTTGGGTTTTAGTTTTTTCCAAATGGTATTCTGTTTTTAAAATAAAAATATGGTGTGGTTTGTTTTGAAAAAAAGGAATGATATGTTTGATTATTAACATGAGAAAATACTACTTTTATATATGTATTTTGAATCTAGTGTTTATGTAATTTCTTTAGAAAGGATATATATGGATTCTTTGGTAGTTTCAAATTGATATGTGCAGTTCACACCCTACTTATATCATTCAGTTTTGGTAGACATGAGTGTTTTTGTAGGTTCACGTTCTCTGGTTCTAGTGCTCTTCATGGGAGCAGGTTGGCCTTATGTCTAGTAAGTTTGTGGATGGTGGTGCACACGAGGTCACATGGAGATCATGTTAATGGAGATTTGGTTTTGTATTTATTTTTAGTTTGTTCCGTTGTTCTTTATACCTAGATTACTTATGCATTTATTTATGATCAGTTGTTGTTCGTTTAGTTCTTTTATCTTTCTTCTTTTGATCCTCGTTTATTGGGATGAAATTGTTCCCCCGTGTTTTATATTTGATTCTTGGCACTAGTTTCCTACCTGTGGGGATCGAGAATGCCCTTGGTGCCATGTCTTAGATCAGTTCTGATGTTAGTTCGGATGGAATCCTGGCCTGGTTCATGACAAAATGGTATCAGAGTATGCCCTTTATTGTATGGGGTGGCAGGTAGTTGGATATTAGGCTTTTAAAGACTCAAGAGGTAGGTACAAGAAGAGTTTCATGAACTCTTACTTGTTCTGATCCTCGAGATACTAGGGGTTGACCAGATTTTGAGTCTTTGTACTTGTTTTGGATTGAGTAATGACAATAGAGGTGATTTAGTGTCATGTTGTGATCTCACATAGAGTACAGACCCATGTGGAGTCCAAGTGAATGTATCAAGGTCCTCTTAGTTGTTATTTCTTACTGGGGGCATAGACCACTACCATGTCTCTAGGTTAGGCATGGCTACTAGTTCCTCATTCTAGTAGTTTGGTAGGAGTTGTGTTTTATGTTGTTTTTGGTTGGAGTAAGTGTGATTTTGAAAATAAAAATGGTTTTTGAGATGAAAATGGTTTCCTTCAAAAGGTTTTGGATTGGAAATTTTTTTTAATATATGATGTTTTGGATTCAAAATTTGTTGAATTTTTGGGTTTTTATAAATAAATGGTAAGTGTAACACTTGGTACTCCATATGGAAGTTCACATTTGTGTGGGAATGTGTGAAAATTTTGTATTAGCATGTGTGGATGTAAATTGATTGATACATATTTAATGGTTCATGGGATTCCATGGGTGAATGTTTGAAATATAAATCTTGGCCTAGTTTTTTAAAAATTTCTTCGAATGAGAAAATGATTCTGGAAATTTGTTTTTCTTTGAGAAGTGGATTTTTTTTCTAAAAATGGATTTTTGTATCTGGATAGTGTCCTTAGAAGAAGGAGGTTTTGTAATTTAAATTAAATGGTTATTTTTTTTAAATATTATTTTGGTTGTGTTTATGTGTTTGCAACTTGTGAGCATGTTTTTTTAGATCGAGATGTTCTTTTGATTGAGTTTGAGGTTGATGTTGATTGTGGTTTTGTTTTTCTCATTTTGATCAGAATATTCCATCAAGAAAGGTCCCTAGAATTTCAAATGAGTTATGAACATTTCTTAGTTCCTCTTGGTTGTTTCCTATCCTTCATGGTGATCGAGGTTCATTAGAGGCGGTGGAGTGGCTTGAGGAAGTTGAGCATGTCTTCATATTGTTGGGAATTATCGACGCATTAAGAGTCTATGTTGTTCTGTGGTTTTTTGAGGTTCCAACTTTAGATGAATCAGAGATGTTTTCCCCACCACTGATGTGATTTGGGATGATGTGGGAAGTTTTTAATTCTGTATTTTTTCAATGGTTTATACCTAAGGAGGAGAAGAAGAATAAAAGGGAAGAGCTCATGAGTATTCAGCAAGGTTGGAAGTCAGTGAAGGATAATGTTGACTACATCATGGAGCTGGTTTCCTATTCTAGAGAGGCGATATTACAAGATATGATAAAATCCTCTCTTTTGTATGGGGGTCTTCTTCTATAGAACAATGTTCAATTCTTCTCCTCCAAGGATATTTGTTTTGAGATGTTTTTTAATGAACCGTTCTTAGCTATGTTTTTTTCAAGTGCATAGGAATTTGTAAATATAGAATCTATCGTTTCTCGTGAAGGTTCCCCATCTAGATATGTGTGTATTCTAGAAGAAACTATTCATGGAGAGCCTCCTTCATTAGTGATGGCTTCCAGTTTTTCAAACCATTTGCTTGTGAGACACTAGTGTGGTCGGTTGAGGTATTTGAAGTCATCTTATCACAATCCTCTGAAGACATGACATCGTTCTGGTTTTTTGGGTCATTCAGATAAGTTTTGTAGGAAGAATTATTTGATGAAGATGTATTTATTGGAGGAGAATAGTGCCTGGATATGAGGCATTCGATGCTTCAGTCATCAGGGCTCCTGCCACATGCCTCAAAGTTAAGATGGTGAATAGTCAGGAATCAACAAGGGTGTGGGAAACCTTGGTCCAATTTATGTCTCCTGTGTTGGGGTGGAGACATTTGAAATTTCCCTATCTTCATTATCACTATTATTTAAGGATCATCTATCATTTTGAGAGTGTAATGAACATTTTATTTTGTTACTTGAGGGGTTATATTTATCTGAATGTGGCTCTTTGGATTGATCTTCATTGAATGTGATCATCCCTTTGGTGGGTTAGTTTTTATTTTTTTTGTTCTCATTTAGAGATACTTGAATCTTGTGGAATTGATAGATATTAATTCTGATTCACTATTTGGGTTGGGTTCCTTCCAAGGGTTTTCCCTAGTTTTGGGGGTTCGGTTGGTGTGGTAATTCCTCAATCTTGGTGGGGGTGTTGATTGGTTAATGTGAAGAAGATTGTGTTATGTATCATGCTAGTTGAGTTCTTATGGTGGGGCGAACCCTATCGTGATCTCCCATTATTCTTGTGTTGTTGTTTCTTCTCCATTAGTCGAGTGTAACTTGTAGAGTGAATGGTCACCCCAAGGTTCATGGTTTCCCTCAGTTTTGATTGGTTATGGATTTGGGTTACTATTATCTCTTAACTGAGTGACTTTATTGATGCCGAAAGTGTCTATGGTGGGTAAAATTGTTACACCATGACATCAGATACTCATTAATTTTATTATTATCTAGATCTTGTATATTTTTGGTTGATTTTTAGGTTGATCCCCAATTTAAAATTTTTAATTTTATAAGTTTCAGCTGTATTTTTTTGGCCTGCACATGGTTTGTGCATGGTTAGGTGAAACATTGCACCAACCATATGGTTAAGCTCTAGACGGGGTAGTGGTGTTTGGAAAAATTGGAACATGTTTTGGGAAACTATGTTTCCAAATCGTTCAGGGTGTCTTTTTTTGGACAATGAGGGGTGCACAGTTGGCGTACGGTTTGTCAAACCATATAGCCAAACTGCATGAGTTTCCCAATTCATTAAAAAGTGGAAATTACCACATTGGCCCTTCATGTTTTTAAACCAAAATCATATTTACCCTCCCTTACTAAGTTGTGTCACACCTGAGGGTCCTCCCAAACCCCACTCCTTTTCTCCCAATCAATTTTTGAATCCCCTTGATGGTTCCTAAGTCAAGTTCCCTTGGTTTTTGATCAATTTTCTCCCCATCATCTCCTTCCCTTATATCCCTCTTGATTTCTTGGTTTCTATTGGTGGGGTTTTATATCTTGGTCAAACTCTATATGTTAGGGTTGTTTTGTGGGTTGATTTTATTTATGATTAGGGTTCGTGGATTGATCTTTGGGTTATTTTCTTTCCTCTACAAGAGTTTCATCACATTATCACACTGTTAAGGTAGGTGTTTCCATTATTTTCCTTTCCATCACAATACATTGATTCTTATCTATTTCAAATTAATTTATAAATGTGATTCCCATGCCTAAGAAGTGTTAGTGTTAATTATTTTGATGTTTCGGTGTTGGTAGAATTTGTTAAAAATGGTTTTTCAAAAGATTTCTATGTTATTCCTATATGTTTGTTCACCTAAACTGTTTGATTAAATGTTTTTTGTTCTTTTAAAATGAAATTGTGCACTTGAGGTGATGTTTCAATTTAGGTATATTGTGGTAGCTTGGTTTTATTTACAAATTGGTCTTGTTTTGTGGTTTGAATGCCTACTTATGGTTGAAAGACTATGTGTGATTGATGCATTAGTTTGAAAGCATGTGGTGTCCCTTTTTAAGGGTTTTTTTGTGGTTTCATGGATACTAAAGTGTTCCATTTGATGTGTTCTCATCCATTTGTGCACAGAGTTTACATATGTATGGGCATAAAAATGATGGTGATCTTGGTAAATATTTCTAATAATAATAAACCTATTTTTTTAGCACTTAATCTCCCTTCCCCCTCCTTTCCCCAATTTTTTTTAAGAATTCATTTCTTCTTAAATGATTAATTTGACTCTAAATGGTTTTAATGACTGTTTGGTAACATTAAATATAAACTGTGTTTAGATTATGGATTTTAATGGAACAAATCTTGAAAGGTAAAGGCCTTTTTTGTGTTGTATTTCTGAAAATGGTGTTTTATCAAATTTAGGGAAATTGTTTGGAAAAACTCTGTAAGTGAATTTGAGTTAGACTTGATATGAGGTACGATTGGAACATTATGTTGTATTGAAAATGAAATGTGGTTTTGAAAGTGTAATGCTCGATTGGAATCTCCAAATGTTTTGAGAAATATTTTATAATATTATGTGATGTGATGTCCTGGTTGGAACTTATAATTGGTTTATTATGTGACAGGCAGACCTTTTAGGTATTTACCTATATGGGTTATCGTATAGGTCGTGTCAATGATTGTTATAGGAATGTGTGCTGACAGCACGTGTGGTTATTCATGCGTGTGAGGGCCTCATACTTATATAGTAAATTATTACCATGGGTTTCATGGTCGTCTTTTATAGGATCAACTGACAGTTGATTATCAACCCCGATTTGATGGGTTGGTTCCCCTTGGATGTCATAGAGGCCAGGTGGGGTGTGCCATTATGAGGCTAGTTTAGTGCAGCTAGTTGATTATAGACTGTGGAGCTACACCAAACACAGGTAGGTGAGTCTAAACTGAGTATATCTAGGTATCACTCTAGTGATGTTTAGGAAATTCACATGGTTACTATCTATAATTTCTTATTTATACTCATTTTCATTTGTTTTCTTATTATCACTCCATGTTTATATGTAGTGTGGATTGGTATTTTTTCAGTTGGACTCTTGTTGGGGTTCTAATTTTTCATCTGAATAGTAATCTATTTTGAAAATGGAAATATGGTGTGCTTTGTTTTGAAAAATGGAATGATGTGATTTATTATTAAAATAAGAAAAATCTACTTTTATATATGTATTTTCAAAATAGTTATTATGGAATTTCTCGGGAAAGGAATTGTGTGGATTATTTGGTGGTTTCCTACTCAGTTGTGAAGCTCCCACCCTACTTGTAACATTCAGTGTTGGTAGACCCAATCTGTTTTGCAGGTTTAGGTTCTCTGCTTCAAGTGTTCTTCATTGGATCAGGTTTACCTTGTGGCTAGTAATTTTTTGGATGGTGGTGTCCGTGAGGTCACATGGAGATCATGTCAGTGGAGGTTTGGTTTTGTATTTAGTTTCAGTTTGTTCAGTTTTTAGTTATACCTATATCAGTTTTAAATTTATTTATGATTAGTTGTTGTTCCTTTACATTAATCGGTTTATTTCTTTTTATCATAATTTATTGTCCTAAAATCATTCCACCTAGGTTTATATTTAATGTATGGCACTATTTGCGAGTCTGCGACACTCGGGAATTCCCTTTGGGCCATGTCTCTAGTACGGTTGAATGTTGGGTTGGACGGAAACCTATCATAGTTCGTGACACTTGTAACACCCCAATATTTTAAAGTAATTCTCTTATTAAATAGACTAAATTTCTTTGATATCTAACATTGCATGCTACACCGAGCTTAACTGCATAATAAAATATTATTATAACCTAACAATTAAATTGGGGAAAAAATATTACTAACAACATTTCAAATGTTTTAAAATTAAACCAACAGATTTGATGGACATAAGATAATAATGAATAATTACCTTGAAGGATTGCATAATGATGATGTAGAAATCATTTAATTAATAGAAATATCAAATAGATGATAACAAAAATATTAAAATAAATATAATTTTTGATAATTAATGTCATACAAGAATTTTCTAGATGACCTAGACATATTAGGGATGTATTGAATGTTTTATTTTCAAGTTATCTTGTGTATTTATATTTTTTAAAAAAAGTCAAGAAATGAATAGTGTCAAAATTGATATTAATGATATGTTAAAATAAAAAATATTTTATAAAATGATATAAAATTTATAAAATTTTAAAATTATGCCAAATGATTTACATAAATATAAATATGTCTTAAATTATCCATTTATGGTTCATTTGGTATTTTATAGTAACTATATTAACCCTTATGGAATAAAAATACACGTTGTAACGGTAAGAGTTAAAGGGTTTAACTAAGGGTTATAGCCAAAAGATAAGGGTAAGAACTTGACCTTAACTTATATAAAAATTATTTTATGAGATTTTTAGACCAATAATCGTCTTATATTTTAAATAAATCACATTGTAGCCATTTGTAATTGAAAATTAATTAATATAAATCTAATATTTTAAGTTTTTCCAAAAGTGCCCCTCACCTCAATTATAAAAACGCACATCCTCCCTCATTTTCTCGCCCCACTTTGTACCTTATATATCATCATAATCCATCAAAAATAAGCTCCAAACATCCCTACCCTCATCCTAGAATCCTCCCTTTGTTAGTAAGTCCAACCAAGGAATTATTTTGGTATAAACCAAAAGGAGTTACCCGAAAACAAGGTAACATTCTTCAATAACCACTTTTGTTTTATTTCTTTTTAAAAATATTCAATAATTCTTATTCCATGATTATTTAATATCCTCAATATATATATATATATATGTTTTTATTCTAATATTTCCACCTACACTTCTACACAGATCCATAAAATAGGATACACCATCATCATTTGTGTGTATAGGGGACTACCGCCTTGTGAGCAATGTTGTTCGTTATTCCATTTAAAATCATTATAATTTAGAAATAATGATGAATTTATAATTTATATTTGATATATATGATATTTATAATGACTTTATGCTTCTTTAATTATTATATAACTCATACCTTCATGATTTCCATTTTTTGGAATACGATAACTTCGTTTGTGGATGTGTGGACTACCACCTCCTCAAAGCAATGTGATTCGTTCACACTATATATGGAATTTATTAAGGATGATTTTAATAAAAATATTTTACATATATAACATAAATATGATACTATAATTATAATATATACCATTTAATTTTCATTTTTTTTAATATGGAAATGAAATGGAAGGTGTGTTCATGCGTACATACGGTCTATCATCTCCAGGAATTGTGTATTTCATTTCCAATATCCAAATTTTATGGATTATTATAAATATATATATATAGTGAATATATATATGATAATTACATAATGGTTTACATTTTATAGATGATTAAATCAAGATATGATTAATATTAACAACTATTAACAAGTCAAAACATACTCGAAAAACAAGGAAATTAACACCCAAAATAGTGAAGATATTGAAAGATTGATAACAAATGGGTAATGAGATATAATAACAATTTATTATATGATATTATAAATATGATTATGGTCTGGTATAAGGTAATAAAATGTTTAAAACCATTATACCAGAGGTTAAAGGATGTTCATCCAAAAGGAAATACATGTTAAGGGATTTCGTCTCAATTAGCATTCAATTGGGAATTATTCATTGTTATACACCAATTCACTTTAATGTCATTTATATACTACCCCTTTTTCATTTAATATCATGATTCACTCATAAACCATATATCATTTTTATGTACGGTGTTTAATTTGATAGTTATTTGATTATCTAGGGAAATGTTAATAAATATTTATTCATCATTGAATATGGATATTTGATAAGGCACGTTGTTTATTAATTAAATTTATTACTCTATATGAGGAATGATTTGGACTAGAAATGATGGGTGGGACCTGGAATATATATATCCCCTTGATTAATTGACATGTTATCATGAGAAAAATAAGTTTTCCAAATTAAACGGGTTTATACCTATGGTTTTAAACCATCTTGTGAAAGGTATTGACGGTATAAGTTATCATGTGCCTCAGATATGATGTAAAATAATTAATCATTTCCTTTCTAGATATTTCAGGAATCATTTTAATTATCCATGTGGTTTTTATGTGATAAAATATATGGATGCATTTCATTCTCATTATATTGATTAAATGGAATGTGTTATCAGTTATTTACCTTTACATCTTGATTTATTATCATTAGTTCATTTTTTATTCTACTTTATTTACCCTTATTGAGCATTTTATCTCACCCTTATTATATCTCCTTTCCCAATGTTATGAAGTGGAATCCTTTTAATGAGTTCTAAGGATGAACATCTTTTACTTATGTTGTGATTTATTTTATTTTAGCAACATTTTATGGGTATCATGTTTGTAATCTGGTTTTCCAAAACTAGTAAACTGATCTGTCCTTTGGTATTTTATTCTTTGTAATCTTGACAATGTAACAAAATAATACAGCAATTATGGTCTTCTCGGGTCAGGGCATTATAGTTGGTGTTATAGTAAGTTTAGAAGAAACCTTGGAAACTAGATTTAGAAAACATGGATTTGATAATATAACCCTATGACTACCTTTGAGGATAATTCTAAGTATTAAATAACATCCTATAGATTTGGTAACAAAAATGGATTACCTGGGTTAAAACTATAGACTCATATATTAAGAATAATATGTCACAATTTATACATCCTAAAAATTATTCTTCATTTCTATATATCTATGATTAGTGTTTCTAACATTGTGATTTGGGTTTTGGTCAATGGTTAGAATCAGAATGGTTAAAGAAGTAATGGTTATACTATTTATGATAGAGATTAAAAAATACAAATGAAAGGAAGAAGGTATTAAGGAATATATATTTTTAGGATTCAATATAGATTTTGAAACTTTTATAAATTATATTTTACAAAATAAACTTCTTATTTAAAAGGGTAATATAAAATTTTACTTTGGGTGATTTTTTGGTATTTTTCTGATAAGTTTCATGTTTTGATGAATAGTGATAAAATATTGCAATTTAATTGAAAACATATTTTTGGTCTAAATAATTTATAGTGTTAAATTAAATTTTTAATTGTTTATAAATTATAATTAAATATTTCTTAATCATTTAATATAATTTAGGTAATTGTAATAAATTTTACACTGAATTTGGATATAAATGCATTTAAATTTTTTGAACTTTTTTACTTTTAAAACATGTTTTCTCGCTCCATCAGTGGGATTAATTTTAAATTAATTTATCCAATTATTTGTTTTGAAATTTGAAAAAATGGATTCAATATTTTAAATCATAATTTAAACATTTTATTAAATAGGAACCTTTTATTTTTGGACAATATGAATATTAATTTTTTTTAAAAAATGACCACATTTAAGGGTAAATAGAGTAACTAAGGGTAAAAATATTATTATAAATATTAGAAAAGTACCCAAACACTTGTCCTTATTTTATTGAATGAGTAATTGTAAACCAAAATCATACTTGGGCTTATTTTATAGCCTCTTAGAGCCACTTGGATGAATTTAATCCTTTTTTAGTTTTTTATTCTAAGGAATGTCCAATATGTCATACTCATGTTTGTAATAAGTATTTCATTTTCTATTTGTAGTTATTCAGAAGATATATTTAGCTATAAATATTAATTTTAAATCTAAAATTTTTATCATCATCATAGTAATTTATTTTAAATTTTTAGAAAATAAATATTTATCTTAAAGGCTTACACAATTATGATGCAGTAATTGTTTAATTAATATAAATATCTAATAAATGATAATAAAATTACTAAAATATATATAATTTGAGATAATTAATGTCATCCATGAATTTTATAGACAACATAAACATATTTTTGATGTATTAAAGTTTTTTTTTGGATGTTATCTTGTGTATTGACATTTTTTAAAAAAGTCAAAAAATGAATAGTGTCAAAATTTACATTAATGATATTTTAAAATAAATAATATTTTATAAAATGATATAAAGTTCATAAAAATATAAAATTAATCCCAATAATATATATAAGTTTAAATATTCCATCAATGATCCATTTATAGTTATTTTATTATTTTAGAGTAACTATATTAACCCATAAGGAATAAAAACATATGTTGTCACGGTTAGTGTTAAAGGGATTAAATAAGGTTTAAAGCCAAAAGATAAGGGTTATAATATGTCATAAATGTGACCAAAAAATATTATATGAGAGGATTTATACCCATATTAATCTTATATTCAAAATAACACACTTTGGGTTCATTTAGAAAAGAAAATTAATTTATAATAATTAAATATTTAGAGAGTTTCCAAAAGTACCCCT
This sequence comes from Viscum album, assembly GCA_963277665.1. Classification (NCBI taxonomy): domain Eukaryota; kingdom Viridiplantae; phylum Streptophyta; class Magnoliopsida; order Santalales; family Viscaceae; genus Viscum; species Viscum album. Next base: position 1,878,287,888 of record OY728165.1, on the reverse strand, counting down.
TACCTCAATTATAAAAGGGAACCTCCTAACTCACTTATTCACAATAATTTGAGCCTTCTAGATTATCAAAACCCTACCCAATTAAACTCCCAACTTCCCTCCCCTCATCCTATAATCCTCCCTTTGGGCATAAATCTAACCAATGAATTCTTTTGCTGTAAACCAAAAAGAGTTACCTGAAAACAAGGTAACATTCTCAAAAAATCACTTTCGTTTTATTTATTTCTCAAACCATTAAATTATTATTATTACATGATTATATAATAACCTAATTATCTTTAATATACTCATATTTTTTTATTTTAAGAGGTCAAACTACACTTCCACACATCCATCAAATTGGATACGCAATCATTGTTCGTGTGTGCGGGGGACTACCGCCATGTGAACCAATGTCATTCGTTCTTCCAATTACAACCATTCAAGGTTGTAAATAATGATGTATTTATAGTTTATATGTGATATATATGATATTTATAATGTATTTACACTTATTTAAATCTTATATAACTCGTACCTTCTTGATTTTCATTTTTGTGAATATGATAACTTTGTTTGTGGACATGTGGACCACTATCTCCTCAAAACGATGTGATTCATTCACACTGTAAATGGAATGTATTGAGGATGATTTTAAAAATTTTTTACATATATAACGTAAATATAATACTATAATTATTATATATATCATTTACTTTTCATTCTTTTAAAATGGAAAAGAAATGGAAACTGCGTTCATGTGTACATACAATGTTCCACAACTAGAAAATGAGGATACCACCACACTTGTAGTGCCACGATTTAACTAACCATGGAAGTTGATATATTTTTTACATGGGATTTATATGCATCATGGAAACAGTCTGGATACATCATGCAACCCACACCAGAACTCCCTTCTCACTCGATCAAATATTTTCCCTACCTCTCTCGCGATCGAACCCCTTTCCCAACCTCTCGCGATCAAACACCTTCCTCATTCCCTACCTCTTTGGGATGATCTAACCCCTACTTCTCTCTTGAATAACATGACCATGTGTTGATAAAACTCTATTTTCCTTCCTACCCACTCTCATGAAATATCTGATCTCTCCCTGCTCTCGCGACATAGGCTCAAGAAAAAGGAAGTCTACCCATTCCCTGATCTCGTGACATCAGCTCTTACCCTCTCCGGATTTGTCTAAGGAACACTACTTGCTCCTGCTCTCACATAGGAACCCTATCTTCTCCCTTCTTTCATGGTACACCCATTCCCTCAAGTGAACTCGCAAGGGTAACTCTCGCCCTAGGATACCCTAATGTGATCTTTTTTAATTTTATAAGTAGGATTTATTTCATGTTAAATTATAAAATATTACCTATTGGAATATGTTGAACATTATTTAGTAAAATTGGATACCTGGTTTTGAATAGATATAGTATTACCTCAGTTTAAGTTGATTATGGCATCATGTTGTTCATTTATTATTTCATTATCAATTATACCATGTTTATGCTATATAATATTCTATCTAATGTTACACATTATTGGGTATTTGAGGTCACAATTATTTTTTTTCCATTACTAATAAACCTAATTGAGGAATATGGTTAATTTTTATCAATCTGATAGAAGGGCCATTTGTGTTCAAGAAAGATGTCATTGTTATATAATATTCTTTTGATATCTAATATATAAGTGTATATGGTATACCAAGACTAATAAACTATTCAATCTTTTAGAATCATTTTTTTTATTTTATAAACAATGTATTATAACTACATGCTTTGAGTTTTTGGAGTCCAGTATATTACACCAAATGCGTAGAGAAGCTGAGAGTGATATTATTTTCAAAAATCATGGATGATGTGTTTTAATTATTTCAAGGTGTGATAAATATTTTTAGTCGAAATGAGGAAGTAATGGGGACTATATAAATCTACTATAAAATTATTATAACATTAATTTTGGGAGAAGATGAAGAATGAGTGAAGCTGTAGATCTTTTATCTTATGATTTATCATAGAATTATGAATAATTATTACAGAAGATTTTAGTTGAGTTGTGTTGAGAAAAATCCTTCAAGATGATGAATGGGATATAAATATTTATATAATTATCCATAATATCTATTATTAAATCAAAATAAATTAAATAAAAAAATGAGAACAGTATAGAATAGGAAATCATGAAATTTCCCAAGAGTAAACCATTAGAGGAAAAAGAAATATGAGGAACATGGTTGAATCAACATAATAAATATTTAATAAATTAAATGGGATCATGGTAAAAAATATTTAATGGATGATATTTTAAATTCAATAAAATAAAGTCCAATTCATGGAGGTTTTTGTATAAAAAGAAATATATAGTGAGAGAAGAACTATTTGAGAGTAGAGGAATAGAGAGTTGGGTGTCGTGTGAAATATTGATGAACTCTTTAGTAGAATAATATGAATTGGATTAGAGAATTTTATAAGGATATATATCATCTGGGTATCAAAACTAAAGAAAGAAGAAGATATTTCTATGATAACCATTATTATAGAAGTTTCAGAAGAATAAAAAAACATGGATAAACTTCTATGTATGGTTTCTTTTATTAACATTGTATCACTTGAAGAATAGTGAGGAACCAGTGGGTTTAATGATCATAGGATATTATTAGTGAGAAAGTGATCCATATGAACTAATTCTAAGGATTTCTAAAAATTAGTTTTAAGTAGTGACCATGGTGCATAGTATTTTTGATGATCTTTGAGATTCTAAAATTATTTTATTATGTTGAAGGAGAACTATATTATTGATATAGAAGCATCATGTACAAATATATTGATTTATATTCAAGTAGGATCCTCAAACGAACACTTTCATATATATGATGCCACTCAATAAAACCTATTTTCATTAGGTTTTTCATGGAGATCCTATTGTGACATTATGACTATAGTGTGAAGATATTAGAGGAAGTTCTATGAGAATCACGAAAGTGGATGGTGTGACTCGGGTTTATAGAAGATCAATAGGACTCCATTCTAGCCAATTTGTAACTTATGACCATGATTATATTGGAGAATCCTTGATTGGAACAATAAAATGAAGTTAAGGAGTAGTTATTTATACTAAACCATGTAAAAATATTGTGTTCCATTTATTACATTAATTTAATTTAATGAAATAGATGATATCTAGGTTAAATATAAAAATAGATCCATATTAATTAACATGAAATTGAGGTTAAATTATAAAGGGGTTTTAGTATTGTTTGGAATATTTTAAAAGTAGTTAGTACATAATTCATCCCCTATATGGTGGCTTCACTGGTTCTGTTAAGAATTTATATGGGAATCAACGAAATGTCTTCACTGTGATTGGATATTCGCATTCTGGAGATTCCTATTAATAAAAACACATGTTATGTTCATTAATGGATCATCTCAATACTCATAATATGTATTGGGTGGATTATTTAAACCATAACCCATATGTCCTTGAAAACTATTGAGATCCACATTGAAACAAACTAATAACACAACCCAATGGAGCTTCAAACTCCCTAATTGGATTTTATATCAATAATTTGAAAATAATTACTCATTAGATTAATTTCAATATGAATAAAAATCACTTCTCATCTATCCCTTAAGGAATACAAATGGAAATGTAGTAAAAATTCTAGTTGTGAAGACAAGTCATAACACAACTCATGGAACCCAAATTTCCTCATGACCCGAAGAATAAATCTCTATTCCAAGTTGTTGTAAGCCTTTTCTATATCCACCATAACCATGATGTTAGATCCATCTTTTTTTTATATTTAGCTAATGAATCTCTTCTGGATATACTGGTGTGTCTTTCCCTTATAGGTCCTCTACTCTAACTACCAAGGACAATATAGAGTTAATAAGTTCTAGTGGGATTTTAGGTTGAGAAAATACTTGACAAGAAATAATAGGTAGAGCCTGGTATGGTCAGATTTCCCTTTTTATTGTTGATATATAGTATGAAATATCTTGGGTAGGTTTCTAGAAATATCATTGTTTGTATCCCTAGTAAAGGGATACCACCAGTCCCCCCAACTACATCATCCCCCCCTACTGCACCACCAGCCTAGCCCCTAGCCCTCCCCATACCCTGTACTACACCAACCCCTCCCCAGGCTCCACCTCCCCCCAACTAGGCCCCTACCCCCTATTGCACCAGCCCTCTACCCCCCTGCAGTACTATCCCCACCACTAGCCCCTCCCTATTCCCATAGCAGCACCAGCCCTTCCCCCTCCCATCTGAGGCACTTCTCTCCCTAATAAAAAGACCCCTTGGGTAATCAAGTGACCCATGGATCATAACTAATTTCCACACCTCATCCCATAATCCAAGCCAAGAGAAATAACCCACAAACCCATCCTTCATTTCACCAACTATCTCCCATGGTCCCAAGGGACCTAACCATATCATTAACTATCCACCATTCACCACCTAGGGTGATTTTAATCATATGACTTCCTTATACACGTATTACAACCCAATATTCTTATAAAAACCATCCTTAAAATATAAACCCCATACTCCAATATAATTGTATCATTATAATTTGATCCACTAAACACTAATCCAACATTTTAATCCTTTTCCACTACATAAGTATATAAGGATGATACCCTTTTGTCCCTTCCCATAAAATATTCCTAGATTAGAGTTATTTTATATTAATCATGAATGGGCTACCAAAGTCATAAAAATAACTCATTTTATCATTTTATAACTCATTTAATATTAGTACATATTTTAATTTGGTCCTTCTATGCACAGTTATAATGATGTGCAATTTTGAACACGATAACTCTCCAGAAAAATTTTGATCTTTCATACTCAATTAGCATTGTTCAGCCTAATTCAACAATGAATCTATTCAACCTCTCATAAATTCCATTAATATTGGTCTCTAGGGTGTTCTATTTTAAATCCTTCTTATTATTAGTCATTAATTTCATAATTTCAATACCATGTTCTCCTTCAATGAATTTTCTAAAAAAATTATACATTTACACTGCTTTTGACTTTTCTTCATGAACAAAAATAATTTTATTCCTGTAAATTCACTTATGAATGTGATGAAATATAGGTCACCTAAGGTGTAATGGTGTATCATTCATCCAAAAATATCTAATTAATTCAACTCTATTATCCTACTTTATTGCATCTTTACTCTTTTATACTTTCAGTGGACCATATTCCTCCACTGAAAGTCGGTAAAAATAACATCTCCATATCTTCTGAACAAGGGTATACCTATCAAAGTATTTTATTTTAGAAAATTTTCCTATTCCTTGTTTCTAAGATGCATAATACATCAATGCCAGAGATTATTCACTTCTTTGGTATGTAGATGGAAGGAATTTCTAGGATCTCTAATATGAAATAAATTCCCAATGGATATTTTACCTATTATGACAAATTTCCCTATTATAAATATATTAATTAGGCCCCTATTTTTTAAATAACTTTAGATCCTCTATCACATAGCTGACTCACACAAAGAAAATTTTTATCAAATGAATTTAGTTTTTTTTTTACATATTATTATATTTTCATTAGGATATAAATGTTAGCTACACTTGTATCTCTGGTACTTTGGTATCTTATTTTTAAAAAATTGAAATCACTGATGATTGTGATTTATTCATTTAGTATATTTACCAATATCTAGAAATATGGGAACTTGGTAGCACCCCAAGGATGATATTTCATGGTGTAATAATTTATAGTAAGATATTTCATTGTGTAATATCTTAACATGACATAAATATTATTTAGTAGATATGGGTATAGTTATTATATGATTATGATTTAGAGATCTCATATACATTAGTAAATTATAATTTTAGGTTTGATGCATTAATCATGAATACATTTACATATGTTTATCTAGAAGCATGTAAGGAATAGAAGCCTATGAATTAGTCCATATACTACTTTTATTAACCATGAATGAGTTGCAATGTTGTTATTTACAATCAACAATTTTACTAACTATTGTTTTATTCATATTATAATGGAAATAATCTAGATGTATAATTATTATTGGATCACTGATAAGTTTAAGAAGGAGTTGGAATATTTTTGGATTTTTCATTCAATAATGGTTCAGACGGTGGATTGATTCGATGCCCAGGTTTTGATTGAATTGGAGGTCCATGGTTAACAAGTGAGGAAGTAAGTTACCACAACACTAAAAAATGTATTCAAAAAGAATATTATGTTTGGTATTAGAATAGAGAAAAAATTCAAATAGAGAATTAATTTGATTCATCTAAAAGGATCAGAATGGAAAATTTGATTTTTGATTGGTTTCCATTTGTTTCTCAATCCAACACTTCATATAGAGTGTTGGAAGAGGAAATTAATATAGGAACATAGTTTTCATCTACTGATCAGAATGATGGTGTTGAGTGTGTTAGGAAGTTGTTAGAAGACACGAATACTTGAGTATACCAGTCATGTGGAAAAATGACAAAACTACAGTTTTTAATACGATTGTATCATGGGAAAACAATGTATGGATTTAGTAATAATTTGATTGACTATCTACATACCCTTTTGATGAATTTATACGTGATGATGCATGTATTCCTAAAAATTATTATATTGCATTAAATTTGGTTGACAAATTTGGATTTTCAAGTACTAAAATCATTGCATTCTCTATGGATTGTTGTTTGTTCTAGAATATAAATGTTGGTTAAATTATTGAAAACAATGTCTTACATCAATATGGAAGACTAATAAAGATGGAACTCAGTCCCATGTACCAGAGAAAGTGATGTGGCACTTTCCATTGATTCCCAGACTTCAGAAACTTTTTAAGTCAAAAAAAATGGCTAAGAATAGGATATGACATGAAGGCGAAAGAAATAAGGATAATGATGATATAGTTCATCCTGCTGATGGATAGTATGGAAAAAAATTGATAGGTTACATCCTGATTTTGTAGCCAACCCACGGAATGTTATATTGGTCTTGTCATGTGATGGTTTCAACCAATTTCAACATATACAGACTGCACATAGTACTTGTCCTATTTTCATTCATATTTATAATTTTCCATCATGGATGTGTATAAAAAATCCAATTACTATCATGAGTATATTGATTTCTAGACCAAGTGATCCAAGAAATGATATCGACATATATTTTCAACCATTAATAGATGAGTTGAAGGAGCTTTGGACCGTTCGGGTGTAGACACATAATGCATTTAGAAAGGATTACATTATGTGTCGTGCAACATTTTTATGGACAATAAATTATTTCCCTACATGTGTAAAGATATATGGTTGGAGTACCAAGGGGATATTATCCTACAATATATTGATGAAAAATACATGTTCTAGGAGATTAAAGTTTCAGTGAACTTTCAGCTTCATAGGGAATCGATGATTTCTAAAAATGGATCATGCATACCAAAAAAATTGAAGACATTTTGATAATTTCATAGTGATAGATGAAATACCTCAACAAATTTTAGGGGTGATATCCTTAAATAACTTGACAGATTGAATTTTTTTCTTGGAAACGGTCAGTTAAATTCCAAAAAGTAGAATAATGTTCCTTTGAATTTTAATGATAATAGGAGAAATAAAAGTATATTCTTTGAGTTTTTTTATTGGTCATCAAATTTTCTGCATCACTGCTTGGACGTAATTCATATTGAGAAAAAAAATGTGAAATATTACTTGTAATTCTTTTAAATATAATGTAAAAGAGAAAAGATGATTTGTGCTCACAATGTAATTTAATGGATTGGGGTATAAAACCAAGACATCATCCTAAATTAATTTTTCAGAATTAGTGGGAAGTCCCTTTTGTTAGTTTATCAATGAAAAATGTAGAGAAAAATAATTTCTTCAAATCTTGGAATGTTTAATGGTTCCAGATGGTTATTCAAGTAACACTTCAAAATGAGTGAATAAACGAGATATGAAACTAAAATCCCTCAAAACCCATGAATAACATGTCATGTTGCAAGAATTGATTCTTATTTCCATTTTACATTTATTGTCACATAATGTCAGGGTTACTGGGATTATAAGATATTTCTTTTATTGATATCTTTGTTCTAAAATATTGAACAAAAGTTTTGTGAAACAATAAACTAAAGATGCATTGACCATTATTTTCAACTTGGAGAAAACATTTCCCCCATCATTTTTCAAATGTATGTTATATATGACCATGCATCATCCAATAGAAGTTATTTTTGGTGGTCCTATTTCTACTCATTGGATGTATCCAAAAGAAAGAATGCAGTTTACCTTGAAATATTTTGTGAGAAATAATAATCATCCTGAAGGATCTATTGTGAAAGGTTATTTAGCATAAGAATGCATGGATTTTTGTTCAATGTATTTGACTAATGTATAAATGAGATCTAATCATCCAATGAGACTAAATAAGAGTAGTATGATCCTATTGTGCCAAAATTTCCATCACTTCCCCAAATGGGGGGATGTCTGGATCATACAGGTTGTGTAATTTGAATAGGGATGAGTGGGAAATGGCTCACCGTACGGTATTATTCAACTGTGGTGTGGTTGAAGATTACATAAAGTATGTAAAATTATAGATATATATATTTCTTTTGTGTATTTTTTTCATTTTTTCTATTATCATTAAATTTTCATATTTGCAGAGAACATAGTGAAATTATAAAAAGAGAACGTCTCTATTTATCTATTAAGAGGCTGGTAGAATTACACAGTAAATAATTTACTACTTGGTTAAAGTCATAGGTAAAAAAATTATATTACCAAATTGTTGGTACTACTTCAATATTTTTCTCAATATATTTCTTGTCCAAATTTTATCGATGGATGATGTATCTACCAAAATAAGAGCATTATCATTCGGTTCTAATGATGTGGTTTTTTATTGTAAATGAACGGTTGTAAATGGTTTTAAATTAATTATAAATAGTTGTGCGTCATACATGACAACATTGCATGATGGTTTCACAATAAGCTCAACAATTGATTGGTAAGCTAATGCATCAGACAGATAGCCTCGATCAGAAAATATGTTGTATTATGGGGTTGTTGAGAGAATATTTTTGTTAGATTACTATTCACATGTTCTTGTTTCTATGATGAAATGAAATTGGTTTTATTAATTGAAATGACAATCATTCTATATAGATATTTTTGGTTTTAGAGTTATTAATATGAAATGTTAACTATGAATAAATGAGCCTTATATTATTTCATCACAAGATAGTCAAGTGTTTTATGTAAATGAACCTTTAAAATTGAAATTTGGTGTTATTGTTGATGTTATTCCAAGACATATTTTTGATGAAGTATTGGCTGATGGTGATGTTTTGGATGAACTGATCAATGTTCACTCAAATGTATCATTGGATGATATGGATGATTCAATTTTGAGAATGGATTGTGAACCATAAATTTTAACATAGAATGAATAGTGTTACATGTTTTGAAGTATTTAGAATATATTATTATGACATGGTATGATTTTTTTAATCTTTTAAATTGGAAACTTCTTTTCCTCTACAATATTTTCATTTTTCAAGTAAACAAAATAATGAAAAAAACATAATGGAAGTTGTGAGGTTTTGAAAAATATTAGGAATTTTCTTGGAATCCATATAGTTATTTAATGTTTTGTTATATTTTTAAATTTTTTGTAACATCCCGGTTCCTGGTGGCACTCAACGGGTGCCCCGAACCCGGTTCACCACATTACCACAAGAGCATTTCCAAAAACGCCCGAGGCAACCGACTAGCAGCGAGGGCCCAGGTCTGATAGTGGGGAAAATATGCCCTCATTTGACAAAGTGTAGCGCAGCTGAATGAAATAGAACATACAACAACAATGGAAGCAATAAGCCATGAACATTTTAAATAAAACTACAGTAAACGATAACCAACTAGGTATATAAATATTATGCAACATGTCACTATTCAATGAAAAAAACTAGAACATATTACACTGAAATACAATACAATAGAGAGTACAACAAAACAAAACAAAACAAAATAGCTGGAAGCATCACGAGCCAAAATTTGGTCCCATGCTCCCCTACTCTTCAACTACAATCAAGTACCTGTATAGGGACTCTTTCCCCTATCCACACCTGCAGTAACATAATCTGTTTGGGCCTACAAGCATGGCCCAAACAGGGTGTGAGAAATAAATCCCAGTAGGCACCCATTAAATGCCCTCGCTCAACTATGTGCAAAACATGCAACAATAGTGTGCAGTAGTAATATTCAATAATGTAAGAAGTACTAAAAGTAACTAACTTAACCAATTATATTTCCATTTTAATATCTATTTAATCATTTAACTTAAAATAACACCACAGTGAATATTCTAAGTAAACAGCTAATGTCCTCGGACATGTAAATCCCTACCCCCAGGTAAAGAGTATCCAACACAAGAAATTTCCCACAGGCATACGAATATTTCCCTCGGTCATAGAAAGTGTCTCTCATAGGCACAGAATCAACTGCCCACAGGCATAGAAGATGTTTCCCTCAGGCCGAAATAACTACTTCCCTCAAGCTAAATAGTACAGTTCCCACAGGCTAATCACAATAATGCCCTCAGGATAAACAGGTAATCGGGCCATGCCCAACATGTAAATAAGCAGTACACAAGCAATTCCTCTCAAGGCAATTCTGCAATCAATACATTAAAGGCATAACCTCGGTTATCCTGGCCAAATGGATAAACATAGGAACGCACCCCTGGGGTGGTCCTGGATCCATGCAATGATCCCAAACAGCATTTTCTTATCACAATTAATTACCTATTCAATTCTAGGTATTTAAAATATCTATGGCCTCAGCCACATGACACCCCAACATGGGTTCGTGGCACAAAAAGTACACAAAACACATGACAGTTGGAAAAACAAGAACCAAGCCACCTACCTTATACGCCCCTGATCAATATACTCAAACGACGTTCCATGAATCATCCTAGAACGAGGTAGATCTAAGGTGAAAAAAAACTCACTTTAAATGCAGATAACCTCCATTAGAGGAATAATTGGTAAGACACACACCAGGAGATAGGAGGGCTTACCGACACGGTTCCAACGAGATCATCTGAGGCGGAAACGGATTCCCGACGTGCGCTTGGCGGATCTCCAAAGGTTTGGATGTCCACTCCCACCCCTTCCTTTAGTTCTAAGACTTCCCTGTGAACATGGAAGGCTACTGACCATTTTAAACGAAAAAAGTACATGGCGTGTACTTCCATGTACACGGCGTGTACATCCCATTTTTAAATTGTTCCCCTGGTGGATTCCCACCAGCGTGGAACTGTTCACCTGCCAACGTGACTACACGGTGTGTCTTCATGAGTACACGGTGTGTGCTACCCCACAGCTGGCCACCGCCTTACTATTCACCTTCCGACTGAATACACGGCTTGTAAAGGACCACTACACGGCGTATAGTCGATTCCTACACCCTTCATTGCCGACATGGCCACACTCCTCGTGTACTCATCCCACACTGCCAGAAGTACACAACATGTGGAAAAGTACATGATGTGTACTTCCAAAATTTTGGGATTTTCCCCTTTTTCATTATTTTCTCAAAAACACATAAGGAAAAGAGAAAATAAGAAGCATGTACCTCAAAAATAAGAACCGGGTTCTTACAAATGTCCCCCCTTATATATATTCATCCCCGAATTCCCCTTCCAAGGGCGGTGGAGATGTAGTTGTGAACAACTCCGGCCACTGAGCACGTACTTCAGTCTCCCGCTCCCAAGTTTCGTCCTGCACTCGGCCATGCTTCCATAGCACCCGTACAAGAGGAACTGACCGGCCTCAGAGAACCTTCGTGCTCCTGTCAATGATAAGAATCAGATTCTCCTCAAAGGACGCATCCATCTAAAGATCATCCTCCTTGGGCTGAAAGATGTGAGATAGGTCTGAATGATAGTGGTGTAACTGAGATACGTGGAAGACATCGTGCATGGCCCGGTACCTCTGTGGTAACAGCAACCGATAGACAACCAGCTTGACTCTCCCTATAATCTCAAATGGCCCCACATACCTCAGTGAAAGTTTACCCTATATCCTTATCCATCTGTATCCCAGCCTCAGCAAAATCAGCAAGAAAACATGTTCCCCGATAACGAACTCCAAAGTTCATCTGTGGAGATCATCATAAGATTTCTGTCGAGACTGCGCGGTAGCCATCCGCTTCTGAATCAACTGGACCTACTCAGAAGTCTCCTGCATGAGTTGTGGTCCCAGTAAAGCTGCCTCACCTGCCTCTGACCAGCACAAAGGTGATTAGCATGGCATGCCATATAAAGCCTTGTAAAGTTCTTTCTCGATAGTTGCCTGAAAACTGTTATTGTAGAAAATCTCAACTAGGGGTATATGCTTCGCCCAAGAGCCCCCAAAGTCTAGGACGCATGCACGCAGCATGTACTCTAGCACCTGTAACATAAGCTCCGACTGGCTATCTGTCTGAGGGTGGTAAGCTGTGCTCAGAAGCACCTGTATACCCAGTGCCCTCTAAAAACTCTGCCAGAAAAGAGACATAATGTGGGTGTCAATATCTGAAACGATAGAATGAGGGACCCCCTAAAGACGGAAAATATCTCGGATATATAAATTCCTGAGCTCGTTAACCCCGAAGGTCTCCTTGATCGACAAAAAGTGAGCTACCTTCGTGAGTCTTTCCACAACAACTCACACGACATCATTGCCTCTAGGTGACCTTGACAACCCTGTCATGAAGACCATTGTGACATCATCCCATTTCCACTCTGGAATGGGTAACTGCTGTAACAGTCCAGCTGGCCTCTGGTGCTCCGCCTTCACCTGCTGACTGGTTGAACACCTCGTAACAAAACCAGCTACATTTCTCTTCATACCCGGCCACAAGTACTGACGTCTCAAGTCACGGTACATCTTGGTAACCCTGGGATGAAGTGCCCAAGTTGAAGCATGAAACTCTCACATCATATCCTCGCATATATCCCCTGGAACCCATACTCGTCCATGGTAACGCAGAACCTCATCACCGCCTATTGTTCAACCTGAAGGAGGTTCCTCACTTGCCACCGACTCCAGTAGAACTTGGCCTTTTGGATCAGATAACTGTCTCATCCTTACTATATCCAAGAGAGTAGAATTCACAGCTAAAGATGAAAGATAAGACTGCCCATGACTGTCATGCACCTCCAAATGCATCTCATGGAACAAAGCCATAAGCTTCCACTCACCACTGGCCTCTTGCACTACCTGTATTTGAGTTTTCTCGCTTAATGCATCAGCTATTGCATTACCTTTACCTGGTGTATAGGTTAGCTCAAAATAGAAGTATTGTAGTTACTTAACCCACCTTCTCTGCCTTAGATTCAGGTCACACTGAGTAAAGATATACTTGAGTCTTTTTTGGTCAGATAAAACCACAAATTTCTCTCCCAAAAGATAATGTCTCCAACAGCGCAATGCATGCACAACTGCATCCAACTCGAGATCATGCGTCGGGTAATTCCTCCCATGTGTCCTCAACTGCCGAGACCCATACGCAACAACTCAATTGCACTGCATCAACACTACTCCCAGCCCAATACCTGATGTGTCATAGTTAACTTTATAGCTCTTCCACTGATCTGGGAGTATCAGGATCGGTGTTGATGTCAACCTTCCTTTCAGGTCTTGAAAGGCTATCTCGCAAGCTTCCGACCAAACTAACTTCACACCCTTATTAGTCAGACCCATCGTGATGTTGCTAAGCAAGATAAGTTCTGTATGAAGTGTATGTAGTAACTAGCCATCCCTAATAAACAATGTATCTCAATCATGTTCTTAGGCTGCTCCCAGAAAACTTCTTCTCTCACCTTCTCAGGGTCTACTACAACTCCTGCCTCCGAGATGATATGACCCAGGAAGTGAATATGGTCCAAAAAAAGTGGCACTTTAAGAGCTTAGCATATAGCCGATGCTCTCTCAGTGTACTCAATACGATCTCAAGATGGGTGGCATGTTCGTGACGAGTGTGAGAGTACACTAAGATGTCATCCACGAATACTACCACAAAAGAGTCAAGATACGGATGGAACACACAATTCATCAGAGCCATGAAAACTGATGGCGCGTTCATGAGTCCGAATGGCATAACCAAGTACTCGAACAGACCATATCTGTTCAGAAATTCCGTAAGCGATATATCTGATGGTCTCGCGTGCAGCTGATGATATCCGGACCACAAGTCAATCTTCGAGAACACTCGTGCTCCATGAATATTATCAAAAAGATCATAAATACTCGGCAAGGGATATCAGTTCTTAACAGTCAACTGGTCCAGCTTCCTATAATCCACACAAAGTCTAAGGGTACCGTCCGCCTTCTTTGCAAAGAGGACTGGTGAACCCCAAGGAGAAGTACTAGGTTGGATAAATACCTTTGCATGTAACTCCTCTAACCGCATCTTGAGCTCCTAAAACACAGGTGTGGCCATCCTATAAGGAGGAATGTGCACCGATGCTCCTCCTGGAAAGAGATCAATAGAGAAATCCACCTCAAGCTCTAGAGGTGGACCAGAAAAGTCGTCTGGGAAGACATCCCTGAAACGATCAACCACTAGAGGGAAATATGTCTGACAAGTCCCCTGATCATCCAAGTATAAGCTAGCAATATGGGTTGTGACTCCACCTCGCCTATGATGCTCTGGTCCAGCTCGACTCGCCTGAACATCTCATTCACCCTTCTATAGAAACTCTCCTCCCTCTGGTGACGTGAAACTCAACATGCGACGATAGAAGTCCACAATGGCTCGAAAGGGAACCATCCAGTCCATCCTAATAATGACACCATAAGCTTTCATCTCTAAGACATAGAGGTCCCATAGAATGTGAAACCCACCAAACTCAAGGGGGAACTCCTTGCACTGACACACACCAGCCGTTCTAGTCCCCAATGTAGTTTCTAGCATCATGATATTAGAAGAAGTAGAAACACAGAGCCCAAAGCTCTCCACAACGGGCATAGATATGAAACTATGTGTAGCACCAATATCCAAAAGTACTGAATATAAGACAGAAGCTACTAAAATAGTACCTCTGATTGTAGAAGGCCTGAGATCCTACTCATGCTGGGTCTATTGCACTACATATGTCTGCCCAGTGTCGCGGCCCTACGACACAACCTGGCTACCTTGAGCTGTCCCACCCTACTGCCTCTGAGATCCTGGTGTCTGGCTTCGACGCCCATGACCACCATCTCTACCCGCATACCCTGATGTATTCCAGTTCAATGACTGGTAAGAATCCACTGGTCCTGCTCCTACATGTGGAGTGTGCACAAAACCCCTCTCACTAGCCACTGGTGGAAACTCCATATAAAAGTGCTACAGATGACCCATATTGCCACAAGATCGGCACTCCACTGGATCATGTGGACACTACGCCCTCTTGTGCCCCTCTCTACCATTCTGGTAGCACATGACCTGGCCATATGATGCATTCTTATGAGTGGTACTGCCACCCCGAGAGATGTCCATATGTCTCTTCATCTTGCCAGCAGAAATAGTACCAGTAACTGGTGCTGAACTGCCCTGGCCCACACCACTAGATTCTCGTAGGTTCCTCTATGTAATCAGCACCTAGTTCACAATAGCATGTACTGAAGGCAACCTGAAAACATTCACCAGTGCTTAGATTTCATATCGAATACCATCCTCAAAATGTATGGCTCTCAACGTCTCATCACCCACCAGCACGGGTGAAAAACACTAAAGCTCGGTGAAATGAGCAGAATAATCCATCACCGACATAGCGCCATGCTGCAGATTCATTAACTCTCGAGCTCTATATGCCCTCATCATCTCTGGGAAGAATAAATCATAGAACACTGCCTGAAAATATTCCCATGCCATGTCTCTATGATGCTCTGACTGGGTGGAAACATCCCACCACCTCTTGGCGTAATCACGCAGCATATACGTTGCGAGCTTGACACTCCACCCTGGAGGCATCTCAAGATGCTCTAAAATAGTCTGCATTGATCCTATCCAAGACTCTGCAGCCTGTGGTACACCATCCCCTGAAAACATAGGTGGGTGCTACTAATGGAAGATACAAGTTAGCTCAGCCATAGATGTGGTAGCCTGCAGTGCTCCCTGAAAGGTCAGCACGAACCGCATAAAGCCTTCACGGATCCATGCCTCCATGCCTATGTCTGGTATAACAGCGAGCGCCATATCTGGCTCTACTGTAGGATCAACTGGTAGCCCATGGCCCACCATCTATGGAGTATAATCATCGCCGCTCCCCTAGAGAACAACGTGCGGTCGTCTAGGCAGAATGACACTACAAGGTCAAAAACACGGCTTAGATTCATGATTTATTGAAGACTGAAAGATAAGGAAACACAAAGGGAACATGAGGAAGAAGGAATTTGAAGATATTCAAAACAAGACTACACTGCGTGTTTAATTACTACACGACGTGTACTTGACTTACCTTCCCCTTCCTAGGTCCTTCGACATGGATAAGCCACACGGCTCCTGTTGAACAAAAACTAAACGGCGTGTATAATATCTACAAGGTGTGTATGGTGTTATTTTCCAACTACCCGTGTCGTTTGTGACATGATCGACTACTCACCTTGCAACTACACGGCGTGTTACACCCTCACACGGCGTGTACACCACCCTGATTCCCATAGCCACACGGCTAACACCACACGGTCTGTCCTCAGACAAGACTACACGGCGTGTCCCACAGGTACATGACGTGTTCAAGGAGAGGTGACACTGACCCATGTTTTTAGTTACACGGCCGAGTCCCCCAGGTCACACTACACGGCGTGTTCATTGTTGACACAGCGTGTTCTATAAAGGAGTTCACTGACCCGTGTTGTTAGTTACACGACTGGACTCCAGGTCACCACTACACGTCATGTAAATATGGTATACGGTGTGTTTTACCCAAGCCTTTCCCTACCCCATGTTGCCACCCGCACGATTTGTGACATAGGAAGAGACTACACGGCGTGTACTCTGGGTACACGGCGTGTACTCAAAAAGTATATTTTTCTTCCCGAACAAAAGACCATACACGATGTGTTTAATGTACTACACAGCGTGTATACTGGTTTTCCAGATAGTATGCCTCAAAAACTTCCCCGAAACCCAGAAAATACCGAAAACAACACCTAAGTGTCAAATTCCAACCCGTGAGTGCCCATACTCCCCATGAATCAAAGTTTGGCATCTTAATTGTGCTATAACAAAATAAATAGTCAATGATCCACCAAATTCCGGTCAATGGGGGCCCATACTCCCCAAAAACCAATGTTTGGATTTCTTTCTATAAACAGGCTCAATAAGATTACCCTATCACACAGTAGGT
This sequence comes from Viscum album, assembly GCA_963277665.1. NCBI lineage: Eukaryota > Viridiplantae > Streptophyta > Magnoliopsida > Santalales > Viscaceae > Viscum > Viscum album. The sequence goes on along the minus strand of OY728165.1, from coordinate 1,878,270,502 downwards.
ATTTTATCAAAGCAGTTATCACAACAGCATGATTTACTAGCACAACAACTATCACAACAACTTGCAAATTCAAAATGCACCTACAAGGCATGGAAACTATGAATGGAATGTAATTTCTAACATCTGCTTATATGATGCATGAGACGGCATACCCTCATCTCATCGGGTTGCAACTAAATAGAACCCATAGATAAAATGTAACCAGTACAATCCAAGTGCGTCACCCAATGGTAAAATCAAATCAACTGTAAAATTTGAAAAATTAGAAGAATAACAAAACGTGAGGTAGACTGGATTTTCCCTGTACATGGGTTAGCTACGCCCAGGCACAACTTATTACCAACTACCGTTCTGTCCTATCCCTATCTACGGCTCCAAATAGTATGTCAAAGAAAGAACACCTCTTATACCACTTTGTAACATCCCGGTTCTGGGTGCCACTCAACGGGTTCCCCGAACCTAGTTTTCCACATGACCTCAAGCGCATTTCCCCAAATTCCAGAGGCTATCGACTAGCAGCGAGGGCCCATGTCCGATAGTGGGGAAACTATGCCCTCATTTTTTAAAGTGTAGCGTAGTAGAATGAAATAGAACATACAACAATAGCGGAAGCAATAAACCATGTACATTTTAAACAAAACTGCAGTAAATGATAACCAACAAGGTATATAAATATGATGCAACATGTCACTATTCTATGAAAATAGCCAGAACATATTACACTGCAATATAATACAATACATAGTACAACAAAACTAAACAAAACAACTGACAACATTGCGAGACAAATCTCATTCCCATGTTCCCCTACTCCTCAGCAGCAATAAATTACATGTATAGGGACTCTTTCCCCTATCCACACCTGCAGTAATGTAATCTATTTGGGCCGAAAATCATGGCCCAAACAGGGTGTGAGAAATAAATCCCAGTAGGCACCCACCAAAGGCTCGTGCTCAACTCTGTGTAAAACATGCAACAATAGTGTGTAGTAGTAAAATGAAATAAAGTAAGTAGTACTAAAAGTAACTAACTTAACCAATTATATTGCCATTTTAATTTCCATTTAATCATTTAATTTAAAATATCACCACAGTGAATATTCTAAGTAAACAGCTAATGTCCTCGGACATGTAAAACCCTACCCTTAGGTAAAGAATATCCAACACCAGAAACTACCCACAGGCATACAGATATTTCCCTTGGGCGTAAGAAGTGTCTCCCACAGGCACAGAATCAACTTCCCACAGGCATGGAAGAAGTTTCCCTCAGGCCGAAATAACTGCTGCCCTCAGGCTAAATAGTGCAGTGCCCACAGGCTAATCACAACAATTCCCTTAGGCTAAATAGGTAACCGGGTGATTCCCAACATGTAAACAAGAAGTACACAAGAAATTCCTCTCAAGGAAATTCTACAATCAATTATTTAAAGGCATACCCTCGGTTATCCTGGTCAAATGGCTAAATAGAGTAATGCACCCCTAGGGTGGTCCTGGATCCATGCAACGATCCTAAACATCATTTTTTTAGCACAATTAATTATCTATTCGGTTCTAGGTATTGATAATAGCTATGTCCTCAGCCAAACAACACCCCAACATGGGTTTGTGGCACAAAAAGTACACAAAACACACGACAGTTGGAAAACAAGCACCAAGCCACCTGCCTTATACGCCCCTGATCAGTATACTAAAACGACATTCAATGGATCGTCCAAGAATGAGGTAGATATAAGGTGAAAGAAAACATGATTTAAACTCAGATAACTTCTATTAGATGAAGAATTGGTAAGAAACACAAAAGCAAATGGGAGGGATTACCCGCACGGTTCCAACGAGATCGTCCGAAGAGGAAACGGATTCCTGACGTGCACTCGGCGGATCACCAAAGGTTTGGTCGTCCACTCCCACTCCTTCCTCCTGCTCTAAGCCTTCCCTGTGAAGAAGGGAGGATACTACCCATTTTAAGTGAAAAAACAAAGTACATGATGTGAATTTCCAAGTACACAGCGTGTACTTCCCATTTTTAAATTGTTCCCCTGGTGGCTTCCCGCCAGCGTGGCACTGTTAACCTGCCGATGTGACTACAGTGCGTGTCTTCATGAGTACCCGGCGTGTGCTTCCCCACAGCAGGCCACCACCTTAATATTCGCCTGCCGACTGACTACACGGCTTGTAAAGGACCACTACACGGCATGTAGTCGGTTCCTACACCCTTCATCACTGACATGGCCACACGCCTCGTGTACTCATCCCACACTTCCAGAAGTACACAGCGTGTGGAAAAGTACATGGCGTATACTTCCAAAATTTTGGTATTTTTTCCATTTTTTCTTATTTTCTCAAAAACACTTATGGAAAAGAGAAACGAAGAAGCACGTACCTCAAAAATAAGAACTAGGTTCTTAAATTTTTCAAATTACTTATGGTATTTAAAAGTTATTATGTCTTACGATGAGGTTTTTAGAAAAAAATTGAGTAAAACGATCACAGGTTTAGAGAATTTGGCCTAAAAAATATTATTGTTCCTGTGAGTCCCTTATTTATTTATTGACTATGTATTAAATTTACACAAATCAAATATAATATGAATAGGAATCATCGAAGAGGAAACTTGTTTTCAATGAAGATGGTTTAAGCACTCCAGAATATAGGACTGGCCCTACATGTAGCCCTCCTGCATTTATCGCCTCACAATCCATGGCTCTGCAGTCAACATGACACTTTCCACCCATCATGTTCCCCACTTATTTTCATCACCCATACATGGGAGGTCATCTTTTTTATCAATTTCATCCTCCTACCATGTAGGGTATTCCATCTACTTTTATCCATCAACATTTTGACCCTTATCCACCTTTATATCTACATGGTAAACCTCCATTGGTTATGCCCCTGTATACTTGTAACCTCTAACCCAACCTCAGCATTTGAAGTCTACTATAGAGGAAACTTCTCCAGTTTCTTCCCCCCAATATAGTGAATATTATCGACTGAAAAAAAATAGTGATACTAGTAAATGATTAAGAAGTAATGAAATTAATAAATTTTTATTAAATTTCAGTTATATATGTGCATAAAATATTCTTTTCTTTTTTCAAGATCATCTTCTACTAAAAGACATGGTCATGAAAAGATGCATAAACTGTGGAATAGACACACAAAAATCATGGTTCAATATAAGGAAGAAATGAAAATTATTGAATAAAATGGTAAATAATTACGAAATTTCATGGGGACACTCAGTAGACATAGCAATTTTATTCTATTTCAAGAAATCAAGTGGAGAAAAGTCAAACAGGGAATAAAAGACTAGGCTTGGGTGGAAATTTTAGTAATATATTTTTTAAAATTGATTTCAAATTTTTTTATAAAGTACTATTGATAAAAAAAATTAATATTCAGATTTTATATAACTTCTCAGATGGCCTCTTTACTAAGAGATCTAGGTTAATGGAATTGGGGGATATGTGGAGAGCCTACAAGAATGACCTACAAGTTGGATGGAGAAAAAGAAGAGGTACTGATCTTGAAAATATACCAATCTTTAAAAAATTCCCAATTTCACAATACTAATAATTAATTTTATATTGGAGCTGTTCCTATTTCAAGGTAATTAATAGTCTTAATGTTTTTAATAAATTTCTTCTTTTTTATTAATATCACTTTTCTATAGTGGATGGTTTTATTAGATGTGAATGTGTTTAGTTTTATTTTTCAGACTTGGTTATTTGAGTTATGTCTTGAAATCATTGAATTATTAAGTTGAAATGATGATTTTTTATCCCTTTTTACTTTTTGAAATGATAATTTATTTATTTTTTACTAATAAGATTCATCTGAAAGGAATATAATAAATAAGTTAATCATTAAAAATAATCATACTCTGGGGCGAACTAAAATGCCCAATCATGAACTTTCGTAAGTAATATATGATTTTACAATAAATATACATTTACATTTTCATTCATTTATGTTAAATTTTCATGTAGAAATGGGCATTAAATATTTAAGTACGTGTTCCCCAATCATCATTGTTTTGTTCTAATAAGAAAAAGAAATATGGAACTACTGTGAATTAGGAAACGTAGGAAAAATTGTAATATTGATTTTAAATTTTTAGATTTTAGTATGTAGCTTCAAATTATGTTTACATATCCTATAAAAAATATCAATCATTACTCAAACAAGGTTTTTCTGCATTTCCTCTTCACTGAGCGCCTTATAGAAAATATCAATCATTACTCAAACAAGGTTTTTCTGAATTTCCTCCTCTCTAATCGCCTTTGTTCTCACCCCTTCTAGTATTTCAAATCCATAAAAAATCAATAGTAATCATCTTTACTAGAGAAAAATTTTCTTAATTTAAAATCATACAATTTTTTGCTATTTTATCTCCTAATTTTTTCTACTAACACTTCACAATTTAATTTTTAATCATAGATATTTTTTCTCACATATATTTCATTCTCAAACAAGTATTGTACCAATATTTACCCTCAAACAACTCTTCTATATCTAATGATTTTATATCTTAGTAGTATCTTCAATAAATACCACAAATGAAATATAATTAAATACAAAAGAGAGAGAAAACCTTTATAATAATGTTTTATTTTAGACATAATAATGTTTTACTTTTCTCAAACAATCCAATGATTTCTGATTACACTTTTTGGGATCAAATCATATATATATATAACAATTCTCAGAAATGTTTTCTCCTTAGTAGTATCTATTCAGGAATTACCAATGAGTGTGTATCTTCCAAAACATCCCTACTATAAATTGTTCATTCTATGTATCTCTATACCTTACAGAATCAATCCAATTCCACACCACTAATAGTTTATCACCAAAAACAGTTATCACCCCATCAGTATTAGAAAAAATATTACCATATCTCCATTAATTGATCAACAAACATTGATCATTCTCTGCATGAATAAAAAATATATTTATGATTCTAACTCAATAGTGGATCACAAAATAGAATGTAAGGATAGAAAAAAGGATTATACTCACGATTCAATTCATTTCATAGAATGTATCATGACATAAATTTTGAGGAGGATAATATAGAATAGGGAAAGAAAGAGGAGATATAGGAATATCCACATGACCTGGTGTCAATTTTTGGTGGTATAGTGGATATCTATCATTGTCCAGTAACATTCCCAGGGACATGCATTTATTTTACGGTGTCATAGAGAGAATATTTTTCATTCACATAAAATCCTCCTGGATTGGAATTTCTTTTTAATGTGAAATAAAACATCATTTAGGTTCATGTATTATTCTCTTTACTAGGGATTTTATTACATCAGTGTAATAGACAGCCATCACAATCATGAAAAATTCTCACATTTAGTTTTCATGTTGTGGAATCATATCTAAAATATTTTATAGCTATGGAATATTCTTATATAAGGGAATAAATTTATAGTTTCATTGTCATAGTCCAATAAAAATACTCACTTTCTTTGTCATGGTGATTTGATCAATTCTCATAGAAGAATTAATGAGAATAATTTATAAATACATAAACAAAATAATTAACATGGTAAGGATTGATCTTTATTATATTATGTTTTAGATATTAGTTGACCCATTTTTTAACACTCCCATTTTGCAAAGCCTTCAATGTATTTCTTTTGGTAATTTCGGAAGTCTATGTATGATAGTGGCTAAGGGCCATAGTATATGATCTTATCTATAATTCCTTCCCCATAGAGAACATTTGATTTGATGTGATTGATGATGTTCTTGAATTTTTTAAATATGTGAGTTTCTTTTGGATGATTTGGACCTTCTCAGGTTTCCTGGCAGTTCCCCTCTTAGATTATAAGGTTTGTTATAATCATTATAATTCAATTAAAAGTAGAGGGTTCTTTTCACACCATAACCAAATCAGATTCTCATTGATATTCTCTTAGGAAGAGACACACTAACAACTTTTACTACCTCTCAAAAAATCTCTTATTAGCATCCCACTAGACTTATTAGTATCTTCACATTATAGTCGCCAAGTATCATTGTGGTATTCTTACACACCCTGAGTCCCACAGGTTTGATGGATTCGCACCATATATATACAGTAGTTTCTTTCCATCTCCTCCAAGGATTTAATCAAAACATAAACACTAGTTGTTAGACAATATTAATATTTGATTTGATAAATTTTATAAATAATCCAGATTATAGAGAAAACTATTGATTTGACATTGAAGTTTCAAATACCCCACTTCTTCTACTGCATCCCCATGATGAAGAACCTAGATGAAAGAGGAAAACTCTTCAACACCTTTCTGAGTAGACAAAAATAAAAATTATGATTGAAAAATTTTAGAATTTATGTGAGCTAAGATATCCAGTAATTTCACTATTTGTATAGTAAAGTCTTTCAAATAGACATGTATCTCATAGATTGTCTTTTTTAATTGTTCTAAAATATTCAAAACATCACTCATTGACTGGGTCCTTAATCATAAAAAAATTCATAAATCACCATAACTACTAGGTAGTTGTTTCTGATTTGGGGAAAAAATTTACATGATGTTATATAGTGACTGATGGTTAATGCCTCATGGCCCTAGATCTTGAATGAGCATGTGTAGAACCACTCTTGGTCTCAAAATATTTTTTATGAGAATATAAGTGATCATTCTTTGAATCTACTAAAATATTATTCTATGGAATTCTTGGTCCTATATTTCTTTTGGGGTAGGTACATCAGTAAGTGTAATGATTGGATGAATTGATGAAGAAGCAAGATAGAAATCACAAATTGGTGATGTTCATGATGATGGAAACCCAAGATAGACCTCAACCAAATAAATATGAAATACACTGTAGAATTCATGAATCCAAAACATGAATAAATACCCCATATTGATTTCAATGTGAGGTTGAGATAAAGAAATTAACTGGTAATGAAAAACCTAAATTAAGAAGACTTATTAAAGGGTGAATGAGATTAAAAATGTTTTCTGCTATAATTTTTTCCCTATGAATATGTTAATAGTGGAGGGGGCCTCAGATCCATCCCAATGCACTATTCATAATATTAAAGGATGATGCACACATAGTACTCAATAAAACTTCTCAATAATCTCATTACCAAACATGGCTTCACCTATATTAGCATGGATACACTATGCCCAATCTGGAACATCAACTTAACACCCATCCATGGGAAAAACCAGACCTTAACCAATGCAATATAACCCTTCCTCTAGAAATTAGATCCAAAGGCACTAAACTCGTCTTCAATACCATATTTCAGTCTTGGTAAATTTCCTATACTTCAGTATTATTTTCTCTTGAACACTCAAACAACCTCAAATCAATGTATGTAGGCAATGATAAATCGTAGCTTCAGTATCGATGGTTCTTTAAGATATTTTTATTTATAAGTTACATTCCTATTTTTTATTATTTTTTATTATTATTATCTATTAAAATGGTTACAACCTTTTATAGGATTCTATTAGAGATTTAATGATAAAGAAACCAGACACATTTGGACCAAATGATTATTTACATCAGGTTCTTGATGATGAGAAAATTGGCAGATTTTGTTGTAAACCAAGAAAGAAAATTGTGTCATATAAATATTGGTTATCAAGTATTAAATATTCTAGAAATATTTCACGAATGGTTACTAGATAATAATTACATGCCTCTATTGAGACAACAATGTAACACATTATATAAGAGTCTCCAAAGATGTGAAAAAAACAGAAAATGAACAATTGTTCAAGGTGATATTATCTATATGCTCTCCACCTCCACCAGAGGGTGTAGAAATAGTGGATGGGTGTTTATCGAGGTTTTTCTAGATGTATGAGGATGGAGATGATTGTATAGATGAAGTTGCTGGTGGAGAGGCTGAAGATGGTGCTAAAGGTGATGATGATGTTCTTTTTGTTGGTACATACATTGATGTTGTTGATATCGGTGTTGATGATGATGACATTTTGGAGAAAAATTACTGACAGTTTTTGTAACTATCATTTTGTTTTCATTATTTATAAAATTTCAATTTTATATTTATTAGTTTTTTATTTTTGTGGAAATGAGTTGTTGGAAGTAGTGTTTTGTATTTTGTATAGGTGTATTTGTATATTGTTGGTGTAGGTAGGTCTAGGTTTCTGTAGAATTTTGGTTCTTTAGATGGAAGGAACTACGACCATGGTTTTAACAATGGATAAAGGTGGCCTATAGCCATGGTTTTAACCACAGAAATAGGTTCCTAGTTCCACAGTTTAACCATGGAAGTAGGCCGCATATATCCGTTTTTAAAACGGTAACCATAGGCACCCTATAGCCATAGTTAAAACTATAGTCATATGATCCTATTGCTATTGTTAAACCATGGTTGTAGGATATCTAATTCCATGGTTAAAAATGTGGCTATATAAAACCTATAGAAACAGTTAAAATCATGGAAATAGGGTGCTCCTACTGCCACAGTGATAGTCGCCATGGTTTTATGGTCTACAACCACAATTCCAAACTGTGGCTCTAAGTAAAATTTCTAGTTGTATACTATCTCCATGAATGGTGCATTTTATTTCCTATGTCCAAAATTTATGGATTATCATAAATACAAATATACTGAATATATATGATATTTACATCATGGTTTGTATTAATGAGATGATTAAATCATGATCTAATTAATAGAAACAACAAGTAACAAGTCGAAACATGCTTAGAAGGTAAGACGCATGTTTGCTTGGTTTTTGAGGGTAAGATTCATGGATATATGAGGTTTAAGGGAAATATTTATGGTTGATTAACACTTTAGAGTGATATTTTGGGTTTCATGATGCTCAAGGGTGAGTTTTTTTGTTACATTTTACCTGAGGGTGAGATTCTTGGTTCCTCAGTGCTTGAGGGTGCGATGTATGGTTACACGTGATACCTGTGGGAATGATTGGGGGAAGGGAATGGAATTCCTTTTTGAATATTTTCACTAGGATTAAAGGATAGATATATCTAGAATTGGGCTAATGTTTGTATGTCTAAACCTAGATGTTAACCTGGAGCTCGAGGGTCATTAGGTTTATTTTGGTGTTTTCATTAAATTTATATCAAATTACCCTATTTATCATACAATTTCATGCATTATTACTCAGAATTGATTTTTTTAGACATAGTGGGTGGTGGCCTACAATGTTTTACTCACACCTATTTCATGTTTCATTTGGTATTTGGGAAGTCTTCATAGATTAATGTCTAAATAAGGGAAAGGTTCCCTACATTTGATTGATTGCTTGCTGGGACAAGATCTTGGACATAGGAATGAACATGGGGTTCAGGACCAATGCTGGGAGACTTTCATTTGAGTTTTTGTTTTGTATATTTTCCTATATGACTTTAAAAATGATATTTATTATGACATTATATGGTTTGATTATATTGTATTTATTTTTCTTTTGTCTGTTATATTCTAGAGTGGTATTATATTGACTGTTTATCATGATTTCCACTATTATTGTCACTCTATTATAGAGTGTACACTCTCCCCACTATATCCTTTAGAATCATGCTACTATTCAGAGGCCTCTAACATATAGGGAGGCATGCTTGAGGTTGTTTGGTGACCCATATCAGTCATGTGAGGGAGCAATGTGTCTGGGACGTTACAAAGTGGTATCAGATATAATGTTTTTTATGTTTCTTTACAATTTTAGTAAGGTGGATAGAAGAATAGGTTGACTTAAATCTTGGAAATGAGATTTTTATTGGGAGTATCTTACCCACAGAAAACGGAAAACCCAAGTTACCAGGGATGGGATTATTTTTCTTGAGGTTTATATATAATATTTGGAATGTTATTTCACATTGGGTGATGCACTTGTTGTGTGATGTTACCATTTTATGAGATTTTACTCATGATATGGTAAGAAACAAGGTGTGTATTCATGTATAATGATAGGAATATAGGATATTTTTATCTTCACTATCATTCTAGGAACTCATTCACATGCATGTGAAAATATACTTTTTTAGTTTATTCATGTTAACCAGTTTCTAGTGATACCTAGTTAATCAATAATACTTTTATTTTTTTATAGAATGTGAACTAATTGGGTAATACTAAACTTGATATATTTTTTATTCAAACATGAACTTTGAGCCTAAGATAGTTTGGTGAACCTATTTGAACTGTCCAGGATTATGTTATCATCATTGAGTATTTATCATGTTTTATTATCCTATTATGGCTAGATGATTCATTCCCTATTTTCCATTTTTTTCTATGTGGAATAAAGTGTACATTTCCCTATATATAAATATGCCTCTTTGTCATGTTCTAATAGAGAATAAGGAGGGTGATGATGAGATCAGACCACACTTAGCATAGTTCAATCCTTCATTACATTAGAGGAATGTTATGAATGATCAGATCTTGGGTAGCTTCTTATGATTGATTTGGACTATGAAAAGGGGTGTTACCTGAGGAGAACTGATTATGTCAGACCTCATAAGGGAGTTATAGATTTATCACCCCCTGATGTTTGGAAGGGAGGAAATCCCACAAGAAGTATAATTTTGGATTGATTCTATCCAAATGATCTTCAATCATCTCAAGACACCCTTTGATAACAGATTGAAGAATGTATTGTACATGTTGTTGGGACAAGCCAAACATAGGTTGGATATCTTGATTTAGGCCAGTCAATAAGAGGTGATAACCTAAGTGATCTTCCAAATGACGTTCCTAGGCTATTTTAATCCGATGATGTTTAGGGAGGATAGATATTAGGAGTCCATGAACCTAAAAGAAGAATGAATGACAAAAATGTATTACAGTGTCTATTTCATAGAACTGTAGTATTTTTTCCAGACGTTGGCTAAATATAAGGAAACAAGGGAGAAGATCTTCCATAAGGGTATTCGATATGAGATAAACTATCAAGTGAATGTATTTTGGATGACCAAGTTCTTGGAAAATGTTAATCTATCTCTCATTTCTAAAGGGAACACAATGTAGGACCTAAGTCATGTGTTGGAGGTTTAAGTTGGGAGGTCTAGTATCACATTCTTTGTTAATAGTAAGAATTGTCTCAATATGTTCCATTAGGACAACAGTGTGCAAGACATTCAATGTATTAGGACATATTTTTCAGGTTGAGATAGGTATTCTAATTTCAGTGTGGTATGCCCGACCAAAATTGGTATCAATACCCTCAAGCATCGGTGTAGTTTTATGTGTTCAGAAAGAAGGGGAACTGGTAGAGGTTCTATAATAACACTCAGTGGGCATCCAATAATAGGGGAGTGGAAAGAAAATTGGAGTCAGGAAGGGAGTCCATAACTTAGCAGCAGACAAGTATCTAGAGTTCCACTAGTTGTAAAGGAAAATACAGAGGACTTGGTACTCAAGGGTAGGGATGGAAATACCAGTAAGGTGGCATACTGTAAAGATCATGGGCAGGAGTTCAGTATAGAGGTGGGATCCAGATGCATGTGGTTCAGTACACACCTACCAACCTAGATGTAGAACCTTCCACTATTATATATATATGATTTTAGTGGCATCTGCCTTTTCATATTCTCTTTTTAATATAGGGGAATCTCACTCTTTCGTATCTTCTCAATTAGTTCCTAGTTCGGGTTTGGTCATGGGGTATCTATTTGGAGTTATGTCTATCGACACACTATTAGGGGTGTGGTTGGAAGGTATTCTTCTCTACATGGAGTGATCTCTCGAGATTGGTGGCTACCATTTTCTATGGGGTCTATATGTGCCTTATATGGAAGGATTTTATTGAGTATTGGGGATGGAATCCATGTTTCTATATTGGGATCATATATGTTGTTTCCATAGGTTTGTTTCCTTCTAGGAACCTGAGGATGGACATTACATCCATTGTGGTGAATGTGATATCCAACTAGTTTTTGCAGGACCAATATAGCTTAGTCTAGATGGGATTACATCTTAGGAATCAATTGTTATGTTAGATGATAGAGAATCATAGCCGATCTTTATTCCTCTAGTGGTATACAAGTATCCAAATATCTTTCCTAAGTGTTTCTTTGGGTTACCTTTATAGTGGAGGATCGAGTTTACTATCTATTTAGTGAAAGGATCTAAACATATATCAATACCACCCTATAGTATGGAACCATTAGATATTTGAGATTTGAAGTTTAAATTGGAGGATCTAGAGAGAATGGGTTTTATCTATACTATTACTTAAACTAGTGACTCTCCAACACTCTTCTCTAAGAATTAATATGGGGAATTACTTCTATGTGTTGATTAATAAAAGTTGAACCTGATGATTTTTGAGAATGGGTATCCTTCTTCACACATTGGTGATATATTTGACCATCTAAGAGGTGATCACATATTCTCCAAGATTTATTTGAGATCAGGGTACCATCAACTGAGAGATAGGAAATCTAACATACCTTATACTACATTCTAGATCTGATATGGTTTGTATGAATTTGTGGAAATTACTTTCAGATTGAAAAATTCACCACCAGTGTTCATGGAATTGATGAACCACATATTTCACCCATATTTGGACCAGTTCATAGTTGTCTTTTTTTCAATACATCATGTTATACTCTAAATTCAGGGAGGATCATGAATGATATATTGATATTATCCCGAGTACACAGATAGATAATAATATTTATTCCGGACTCTCAAAATTTTCCTTCTAGATTGATCAAGTCCAGTTTATGGGTCATATTATTTCAATGGTGGGAATATCCATGGAACTAGAGAAGGTGGCTACAATGGTTTCTTTGGAGGGGCTGAAGAATTCCTTCAATATTCTAAGCTTTCTAATCCTAGCTAGATACTATCATAATTTATTTAGAATTTATCTCTGATAATGGAATCAATGGCTAGTGTGACCAAGAAGGGAGTATGGTTTTAATGGACTGGTGGTTATAGGGAATATTTTCTGGATATGAAGATAATGTTAACATATGATCTGATCTTGTCCTTACAAAAACAAGGTAAAGGGTGTATGTGTTATAGCCCCTCAAGAGTTGGTCTGGGAGAAGTTATTATAATGGAATGACGTGTAGTATCCTATGACTCTAGTAAGTTGACACCACACTAGAGGAATTATCTCATTCATGATCTATAGTTCTTCATTTTGGTTCATTCTCTAAGATATTAGTGGAATTACCTAATGAGAGAAAGTTTCATGGGGTATACAGATCATAATACCCTAATGTATTTATTTTAATAGAGGGATCTAAACCTTTGGAAAAGAATGAGGGTGCAGTACATGTAATCTTTTGAATTCAATTTCTCAATATACACACATGAAGGGAAACATCATTGCCAAAACCTTAAGTAGAAAGGGAAAGACTCCGGAGGTGTGGGATTAAAATGATAAATAATGATTGATGGAACTCTTCTATGAGATACATTTGGATTTACAGTAGTACCAGTGGAAAGTGACCCTAACCTCCACCTTAGTTGTTCCCACTCTTTTCGATGGGATCAAGAGGTGGGGGATAGTGGGTCGATAATATTTTCCTCTTAAAGAGAAATTAAATGGTGGGGATCCACCATCCAGCTAGACTATTGATGATGATAGATTTCGTCACATTAATGGGTGTGTCATGGTTCTAAATAATATGCATGAGGGGTTGATAATAGAGTTTCATAATTCTAGGTAGGTGGTATATCTTGGTTTGAAAAATATATATCATGGTCTTTTCATCTTGTATTGGTGTCCATGCATGAAGAGGGAGATAACTAGATTTTTGAAATGATGTGTGACCTATTGGTAGGTGAAAGTAGAGCATCAGTAGCCTATGGGTTTATTCTATCATTTACCAATTATTGGGTTGAAATGGGATGATATCACTATGTAATTTGTGATGGGTTTACCCAAGACACCATAGAAGAATGATGCAGTGTGGGTGATCGTGGATTGACTAAATAAAGTAGCTTGTTTCCTACATATTTAGGATACTTTCTCTATGTGTGTCTTAGATTTCCTATATGTATAGGAGATAGTGTGGATTCATGGTGTTATGTGGAGTATAGTCTTAGATTTAGAACCAAATTTTTCTTCATGTTTATATCAAGGGCTATAAAAGGCACTAGCTTCATCAGTGATTTTTAGTATAGCCTACCACCCTCAGACTAACGATCAATCTGAATAGACCATTAAAATCCTAGTGGACATATTGAGATCTTGTGCCCTATAATTTAGAAGTTCATGGTAGAAATACTTGGATCATATGGATTTTTTCTACAACAAAAAATATCATCGATCAATCTAGTTGGATCCTTTTGAAGTTTTATATGGTAGTTCATGTCATTAACCTTTATGATGGTTAGAGGTGGTTGAAAAATTACTCATTGGATCAAATCATGTGTAGGGGATATCTAAATAGGTTTAGTTTATCTATATTTATTTGGAAACAACCCATAAAAAGAAAAAATTCTAAGCTAACCATCAGACACAAACTCTAGAATTTGATGTTTGTCTCCAGGTTTTTATTCGGTTGTTGCCCATGTTGGGGTAAAGCCGTATATGGAAGCATGGAAAGTTAGCACCTAGGTTTGTAGGGTTGTTTGAGATAGTTTAGAGAGTCAGATTGGTGGCCTCCCACTTAGCTCTTCCACAATTCTACAGTGCCATGCATGAAGTGTTTCATGTATCACAGATTCAAATATATCATACTATTCTTTTTTATATGATATATGTTGATGATGTTCAGATTGATGTTGATACTCCCTCTAAGGAGAATATGATCTATATCATAGACCGTGGGGAGAATAATCTATAAGAAAATATAATTCATCTTGTTCGAGCGGAGTGGCAGCATGGCCATGTGTAGGAGGAGACGTAGGAGAGGGATTTCGATATGTGGGATTAGTGTCCTGAGTTGTTCACTAATACCTCTCAGTGATAAATGGGATTTCCGATCAAGGATGAGCTTTTATATGGTGGTCAGGTTTCAATATTCTACCATTTTACCTAGGTACTTTCCCACTTTATGTTTTTGGAATTTTTTTAAATTAATTAGACGATCCTTGTACCCTACTAAATTGGATTTTTAAAGGTTATTGAGGGATTAGAGGAGGAATAATAGTAATATTTATAGGGTTAATATAGTAATAGATATGTTTTAGTTCCATAATCTATCTTGTGAAATCTAGTAACCAGTTGGGGGACTGGACAGTGGGTCACCACACCTACATGAGTCCCACTGGCTAGCTGCTGAGACCCGCCGGCAAGTTGGTGGAGCCCGGGAAGATTGGGTTGCCTATAGGGAACCCACTGGCCAATCGGTGGTAACTACTAGCCAGATGGAAGTGTTCCCAAGGGTGAAGGCAAGATACTTTGAACCATCATCTAGCTGGTGGCATAGGATGTGCTAGAAAAGTGAGAGGAAGAATCATTTTTTTCTCCCCAAAAATCCCATTTAACATCTAATTATTCATCTTTCAAACATAACCTGAGATTTTTGATTTTGAAGGCCTCACCACGGATTCCCTGACTTCTCTAATTTCAATCCTTGATCCCTTCATCCATTATTCAATCTGGTGATCCATCTTTTGTAATTTATACTGGGAATTAGTGAATTCCTTTAGTTTTATTTCTATGTCTTCTTCTTCTAGCATTATTGTTGTGAATAAATAATTTTCCTTAGGGAAAATACTATTGCATATGGAATCAGATGTTAGATATCATGGTTTTATCCCATTTTCTTTAAAGGTAGGTGGTCTAAAATAACTCCCAAAGGAATGATTTTTTTATAATATGTGAAACCTATACTATCTCATCCGTACGTCATGTATTAATCCTCTTTCAATTGGAATTCTCATGTATGGATTGAAACCTCACACTTAAACCTCCCAAAAATCTTGTTGAGTCCATTGGGGATGAGACCCAAGAATTTCATCCATTGGGGGGTGTTCCAAACCTTGACCCTAGGTTGGAACCCATATATCACAAACCTGGAGCCTTGTGTTTGTCTTAGTTTGACTTATAAAATGGTTTGGATCATAAATGGTATATGAATCAAAATTGTTTTAATTTTTATTAGAAGTGGTAAATTGGAATAAAAAGGGTAATTTTTATGTTGGTATGAAATTGGTTTTTAGCTTAAAGGATGTGTAAATATAATTGACATGATAATTAGTAATTAGATAAAATTAACCAATTTGGAATAAGTTGTTATGTTTGGCAAGTTTAGTGATTTTTTATGTATTGGATCTTTCTTCATTCCTAAGTGTGGGATTCACATTGGTTTAATGCTTGAGGGAATGATTCTTGGTTTCTGTGTTCATGAGGGAAAGACACATGTTTCCATGGGACCTGAGGGTGATATTCATGGATATATGATGATTGAAGGTGATACATGTGGGTTTTTGATGCCTGAGAACAAGATGATGGGTTTAATGATGCCCGAGGGAGAGTTTCACGGTTACTTGATGTGTGAGGGTGATATTCTTGGTTCCTTGGTGACTAAGGGTGTGATTTTTTATTACACATGATGCCTAAGGGAAATATTGGGGGAAGAACATGGCATACCATTATATTTTTTCACTAGGGTTCAAGGATAGAGACATCTGATATTCTGCTAAAGTAGGTATGGATAACCCTAGGTGTCAACCTAGATATTTAGGGTTAATGGGTTTATTTTTGTGTTTTCTTTTGTTTATATAAAATTCCCTTATTTATTGTACTATTACATACACTAATACTCTGACTAGATTTGTTTAGACACCATGGGTGGTGGCCTACTAAGTTTTAATAACACCATATTGGAGTGTTGAATGATGCCTAGGTAGAATTTACAGAATTAGTTATGGACAAGAGCAAGGAGCCCTTTATTTGATTGATAGCTTGATGGGATTGGAGCTTGAAGATGGGACTAAGCATGGGGTTCAAGAATGATGTTGGGAGTATTTATTTTTAGTATGCCTTTTGGTTATTTACTTGTATAAATTTTAGTATAGAATTTTTTATGACAATCAGTATGGAATTTCATGGTTTGATTATATTGTATTTCTTTAAATTTTTTGAATTATATTATAGAGTTATTTTATATTGATTTTTTATCTTTTTTTGTTACATTCACTCTATTCTAGAGGGTATAGACTCCCCATTATATTCTTTAGACATTCACTATTATTCAGCATCCTCTAGAATATGGAGAGTTGCAACTAAGGTCATGTGATGATATGTCTCGTTCACGTGAGGTTGAACCGAGTCAAGGATGTTACATGAATATTTCTAAATTAATTCCATAAAAAAAGGTAAGGAACCTATTTTGGAGTTATTCATACTAAACCACATTAACACATTACTAATATATATGTTTTGACTCAATCTAAGGAACCTCTTAGATATATCTATATATATCTTCATACCTAGTATGTAGGTGGATTCACCTATGTCTTTTATTAAGAAACATTTACCCAACCACACCTTCATAGAGTGAAGTTTCAGGTCATAATTTATAATATGTAGTTTTTAATCTATATATAATATCATAAAGACTAATACACTCCCACTGACCCACTTATATACACAAGAATTATCTTTGTTCTTAATGAAACCAAACACTTTGACTATATCATCAAACCAGATATTCCATCTCTGAAAATCTTTCTTCAATCTATAAATTGAATTTTGCAACTTGCATACCTTAGGAGACACGTTTGGAACATTAAAAACATTAGGATACCTCATATACACATCCTTGTCTAAATTACCAATAAGGTTGATATCCATATGATATATCTAATTATCATAATGAGAAACTATGGAAAGAAAAATCCAAATGGACTTTATCATTTTAATAGGTGAAAAGGTCTCATCATAGTCAATACTAAGATTTTTTTTTGTAACCCTTTTCCACATGGTGTCTTTCATGGTTAGATACACTATTATTCATTTTAGTTTTCTTATAGAAACACCACTTTCACCGTATGGGTCATACGCCTTTAGGCATATCCACTATGTTCCAGACATGGTTAGATTACATGGATTCCTTCACATATTCCATGGATTTTAACCGTTTATCATAATCAAAACTCTAAATATTCTCTAATTAGGGAGTTGTTTCATCTCCTATGATCATAACATCATCATCATTAGCCATAATAAATCCATATCTCTCGGGTTCTGGATGGATCCTACTAGACCATTGAGGTTCTTGTGTAACTTGAGTCATTTATTCCTCCATAACTCTTTTCAAAATCATCTCAACCTCCATCTCAGGAACACTTCCTATTTTTGGTATTGAACTTATCAATGTTCAACTTTCTGCCAATTAACACCTCAATTTATGTGTTACTTCTCAAGGAATGTATAAAACTGGTCCATGAAAACTTTTTTATACGTAGGATTATAGAAATAATATCCCTTAGTTTCCTTGGGATAATCAAAAAATAAGAACTTATCAGATTTTGGGTCAAATTTGTCTAAATACAATCATCATGAGAATTTTTTATAGCCTCTAATCAACATAAAAGGCAAACTGTTACATTTTCCATACCATATATCTTATGGAGTATGATTACATTATATGGAACACAATTTAGTAAAAATGATGTTTTATCTATAGCATAACCTCATAATTAAATAAGAAGGTCTTGTTGACTCATAATTTATTGAACCATGCCCAATAGGGTATGATTCCTCCTTTGAGACACACCATTCCATTATATTGTTCTAGGATGAGTGATTTGTGGAATAATTCCACAATTCCTCAGATGGTCAGTAAATTCTTGGCTTAAGTAATAACCACTCTAATATAATCATAGAATCTTAATACTATTCTCAGTTAATTCTATGTTTTTTTGAAACAATTTGAATTTATCATAATTTTCATACTTTTTTTTCATCAAATACACATAACCATATATACTAAATTCATATGTAAAATTAATAAAGTTCCCTAAACCACCACTTACATGAGTACTATTTATATCCATATATATAACTATATATGAGATCCAATATTCTACTAGCTCTCTCACCATTTCTCCCAAAGGGTGCTTTGACCATTTTTTCTAATAAAAAGGAGTTTCATGTATCAAATGATTCATAATAAAATGAGTAAAAAATCCATCTCTATGGATAATTTTAATGTGTTTCTCATTTATATGTCCAAGGTGAAAATGCCTATGGTAGGTGGGGTTAGAATCAAACCTAACCTTCTTATTTTAAAATTTATAAATGATATTATCCATATCTAGAATAATAAACCATTAATTATAGTCTAAATCACATACAAAATTCAACTTTTTATATAAAACAACTCTTTTTATTAATAATGAACGAAAAACCCATCTTGTCCAAAAAAGATACAAAAATAAAATTCTTGTTTATAGTAGGAATATAATAAAAGTTCTTTAATTATTGAACTAATCCACTGGGTATACTTAGATCATAAGTTTAAACTTCTAATGTAGAAACTTTTTATCCATTACCAACATGAATATCTACTTCTCCCATCATTAATTCTCTCCTATCTCTGAGTTAATTTTTTTCAACACAAATATATAACACACATATGGTATTTAATACCCATGAGTCAGGGCAGGTGGAATTAATCTCTATAATATTCACATTCATAATCCTATAATGTTCCTCCTTAATAACACTTCTTGAACCAAGATACAATTATTTAACTATTTTAAATGTCATACCTATTAGTGATCTCAATATGACTGTGATTAGGTATTTCATAATCTACAACAAGTATATATCAATGGATGAGTATAATGTATTATATCTTTTCATTAAGGACTTTAAATGAAATTGATCCCATTAAAAATGATGACCCCAAACATAATAAAAATTTAGTAATACAAGAACCATATTTCACTAAGCAATGAGTCTTCTAGGCCATTCCTATCATCACATAATTATTTATATTGGGAATCATCCCAACCACAACAATTGTGACTCTTGGATAGTTGAGTGGAAAACTCTTTATCCAATTCTATCATATATATTCACTCAAATATATTCCCCTATAATTCATCTAAATGGTTTCTAGGCTAATTAAAACCCAAATAAAATACCATTAAATGACTAAAAAAAGATAATCTAGAGTCACCCTTTTATGGAAGAATCTACCCAAGGATAGTTCATTATTATCTATAACTTGATTTTCTTACACAAGATAATTCAGGGGATCCCCACTAGGATATAACATACTCAACTAAATAATCACTTTCTTAACATGTTCCACTTTGGAAGGAACATCACAATTAGTATTTGAGGTGATTTAAAGTCTCACCAATTTAATATACATTATATATGTATAAAGTTTATAATTATTACATTATATATAATATTTATCTTATCATGTTTTATTACTTTTATATATTAATGTTCTGACATTTTAGTTTTGGAATCCCAATTCAAAACACAAAATTAATGTGTTCACATGACATTAATTTTTAACTCTTTACACAACCCACAAGTTTTTGTTACTCACCCAAAAAATAGAATCCAAACATATTCATACATATCCAAAAGCATCATATGCATAAGGTACATGAATTATTTATTTGATGGAAAAGAGTTATATGAGATTGAAAATCTCCACAAGAGTAAGACGAGAGCAATATATAGCCAACACTATTCACCTTTCTAGATAAGCTATAGCCTCTACATTGGTAGGTGATCTAACTATAAGGCCCTCTCCCAAGGGAGACTTTACTTTAGAAAAAAATCAATTCATGATATCTTTAATACCTAATGTGAACAAACTTTATTCAAAAACTATTCTTAATCTCATAACATTAAAAAAAACAAGGTCACGATATATGAAAACTAACTTTTATGGAGACATACCTAACATGTAATGTAGGGCTCTAACTCCTAGAAGTAGTTTAACAGTTAAACATAAGGTATATATAATATTAACATTTATTAAACAAGGTAGAAAATATAAATATCAAAAGAATTGAATAAATAAGTAACCACTTTATTTATCCCCCAAAAAATGAGATATCTATTTATGAACAATTCATAAATAAATATTATTTATAAACATTTTATAAACTAGAAAGAATATAAATAAAATTATATTAATTTAAATATGAACACTTTCATAGTTCTTTTTTTATTATATGAAATTTATATGATATTTCATGAATTATAAACATTTTATAATTAAATTTTTATTATATAAAAATTTAATATAATTTGAATATCATATATTTTTCATTTTATAAACACTTTATAAATTACCCTTTATAATTTATAAATAAATCCTTTTATTTATATATCATAAGAAATTCCATATAATTTAGGTAAAACATATTTTAATATTAACCTTTAATATTTGGGGGAATTTTTCATAAATAGTTAATTAATTAATTAATTAAATCCTTATAAATTAAAATTTTCTAAAATATGTTTTATCATAATTTATAAACATTTTATAACAAATTTAAATAAAAATATTAAAAAAATAATTTTTAAAATTTTATTGCCTCATAATGGCTTGAAAAACATTGTGGTGCCCAAGATCTGTCCATTTTTCATACCTTCACAAAAATATAAAATGCAACCTTTATATGTAAAGGTAATTCATTGTGGTGAAGAGTTAAATGACTTGTAAAAATGATCAAACAAGTTGTTTCACCATCTTTAGTGCAATCTATCATCAAGTAGCATCTTATATAGAGGTAAGAAGTCTTATCTTTACACCTAACATGTCATGAACTAGCTTGAGTTGTCTATTCATCGGATGCCTGAACCAGCCCATGACATACTCGAGGGGCATCCCTAATCCCCCCAGGATAATAAAAATTATCATTAACATAAAATGAAATCATTGGGGATGATTTCACACATAAAATAAATTAAACTAGCGTGGAAATAGGACAGACCATTTCATACGTTGATGGTCCATGTGCCATTATAAAAGAAACCAATAGATATATAAACATTTTAAACAAATAAACAAAGAAAAAGTAAATAAATTTTCTCATATCACCCACCAACTCCCACTATATAAATAGTATTCACAAGATCACTAAGTCTACATATATATAACGTACCCACCAATATTCATAATTGAAAGCATGAAAATTCCTACTTGTATGATATAATAAAAAAATCTAAATAATAAAATCACTTATATTCCTCCATATAACTCTATGGGTCACCATTAAATTCCGAAAACAAACCTACCCCTTGATAAGTCAAGTACTTAACTAGAACACGAAATGTTATGTGGTGTGAGTACAAAGGTCTAGTATGAAATCTAAGAGAAACCACGCCTTGTTCACATTCTTTTAAAAACATATACTTTTCATTCTAGTTTTAAATACATTATTTAAAAATTGGTTTTTCATAAATGACCACATAAAATACAATATAATTTTCAAACCCATTTTATATACTTCATTTCTATTTTCTTGAAATTAAAACAATTTACAAGACAGGTCCCTCTTTATTAACAAACTTATATGAAAAATATTTTTAAATTGACCAATTATTAGACTATATTTTTCATAAAACTTCATAAAAACCATTTTACTAAAGGAATTAACGCTTGAAAAATAATGAAATAATACATAAAATTATTCTATCTTGTGGAAGAAAGATAAGCAATACCAAATTTTATCAATTATGGAATAAACCATGCCACAAAATTCTTAAAAAGGAATCATGGGAAATATAACCCAAGGTCTCCAAGGCTATGAGAACATATAATCTCTACATCACTAATTAGGGAGACCCTCAATTAGTGCAATGAAACTATACTTCTATACCAGCCTGTTGGAATTTCTATGTCACCAGGCCAGTTGGTGTGCACATATCTAAGTAACTAGTCAGGGAGACTCAATGTCTAGATAAATAGACCCCATCCAATCTAGGTTATCTATCCCAGGTAACATGGGATTTCCATGAGGTGTGAATAATATTAATATCCATAAATCAAATCATATAAAATTGATAACCAATTAAAAACATTTTCAAACCACACATCCAATTTCTTCAAGAATAAATCTTCAAAAAATTCATGGAATTTTATATCGAAACTCAATAAAGAGACTATACATTTATTTTAATGTTTTTAATCCAGCCTCATATTTATTTTATAATTCCACTTAAAAACATATTTTAAAACTAGTTTTGAGTATCATAATTAAATACCCAAAGTTTCCCTCTATCATTATGCTTATATACATTGACACACACAGACACACACAGATGTCTCTTAGTGAAAAAATTCACACACACTCATGTGAATTTGTATATATATATATATATTAATGTATGCATACCATTGTAATTGTATATAACCACCAAAAAATAAAAATTAATTTGAAAGCCATACACTTTTGTTCAAAACAAATTTTAAAATATATTATTAATAATTTTCAATTGATGTATTACTTGAAATTCCATGTATAAATTAAGGTCCAATTAATAATTTAATTGGAAAAAAATAAAATATCAATACTCGTGAGTAAAATCAATTAGGAAAACCAATAAAACATTTTGTGTGCAAAGCAATTGCCAAATAATTTTAAAACATGCATTTTGAAAGAAAAAAACCATTGCATTCAAAAAAACCAAGTGAAACATGGTTTCCCTTTCAAATAGATTTATTGATAAATTTTTAATTATAAAAAATGTTCTAAAATATGGATTTAAAGAACATGTAGTAAGGTTTCCAGAATCTGAATCTTAAATCATGTGGAAACATACCTCAAATAGAGATAAACTCATTACCTTTAATGGATGTTTCTAGAATAGGATTTAAATCAAGACTCACAAACCATGGATACCATGAATTTGAAATTATGAACACCCTATTATATCTAGGGTTCAGAAAAGAAATGAACACATCAAATGAAGAGATGAAAAAAGTAGAGGGAATGAGTATGAGGTTGTTCCTTGAAGATTCAGACTCAAATCATGGAGAAACCACTTTGAATCATGTAGATAGTGAGAGTAATGGAGGGTGGACGTGGATGGGGCTCCCCTTGGGTGGTTTATGATGAGAAAGAGAGGTAGTATTTCATGAACTACTCCAGGTTTCCATCCAACCAAACACCCGACCTGGCTTGTGGCAATGCTCGAAGGGCATTCTAGATCCCCATGGGTTTCCAACTAGTTCATGGGTATCAAAAATACACTTTTTAGAATTATTTCACCCATGAAAATAATTGTGAACAATTATAAAAAATAAAATGTCACACCAAGATCAAGATCCGTAACCAAAATAGATGATATGGTTTTGAGTAAAAAATTTACAATTTTAACCAATAAAAAAATGAAAAAATGGGGAGGGAACCAACTAGGCCACAAGTTAAAAAAATATCCATAAAATAAGAGGCTAACTCCCTCATGTCATCTCCACCAACACCTATAGAAAAAATAAACTGTCAACCGGATCCACAATCACCACTACAGAACATATTTCTTTTACCTCGGTCAAACATAACAAGGTATAGTGGCCTAAAAATATTCAATGTTTAGTTAGTGTCGTAGTTTCAATCCTGCTAGAAGAAATTGGGCCTTGGCCCCACTGATCAAGCTAGTGTACTAGTCCTAGTCCACCCACCTAGATACTCAAGATTCCCTTTTGATCAATTTCATTTTTCATGTCACATAAACCACTTTATTCACATGAACATACATCCAATAATAAAATCACACAAGTAAAACAACCATATTTCATAAGAAAAACCTATTTCAAATTAACATGCACACCAAATCCATTTGGAAACACACTTTGCACCACTTACACAATTTAAATAACACAACTAAGAAGCACAACATAGAAGCACACATGAATCACCACCAACTTCTTTTAGAAAACCATCTATTAAAACATAGGCATCTAAAATCCTTTTAAAAAACATTTTACACATTTCACACAATCCATAGAACATATTTAAGAATAAAAGAAAGAATACCAAAATAATCTAAAAAATCTAAGGCATGGAATCACCTACCTCATGCTTGAAAACTTCTGGAATCTGGTATAAAACCAAAACTGCATCACAATGGGACCCTAAAAAGCCAATATCATACCATAAACACCAATATTTTATCCAAAAACACAAAATTGACCCCTTATTAGGTTAAATAGTCCAATGGAGATAGAAGATATCAAAGAGGGGGGGAAAGAACCCATGAAAGAGGATAAAATCAAGAATTGAGGGACTTACTTGATGATTTCATGAAGAATCCACACCAAATCTACCCAAAAATTGATGGTCCAGGGGAATAAAGAGGAGGTGAGGAGGTTCTTATAGATAAAAATCCTGAATGGTGAATAAATGGGTGGAATTGGGGTTAAATTTGAATATGGGAAAGAGTAATTTATATATTTTTAATGACCTGGATAGGATGCAAGGTTTTCCAAACCATGCGGCAACTGTGGGGTCTCCGTTATCCAAGAGTAAATTAGTCACACAATTTCATATGGGAGGGAACACACATGTATGGTAGGACGTACATACTATATAGTTCCACTATCCAGGGCACATTTTTTCTACTAACCGTATTCTAACCATGCACCACATACAATCGGGTCCAAAACTCCATTTTTCACAAAAAAAACTTCTAGGAAATACAAGGGAAAAATAAAAAACCAAAAATATATAAAAAAGGAATAACTCAAAATATAATCATGTATGTGAAAATTCTCCCCACCATGAAATATTTCTACCCTCGGAAATTCATTACAGATTCTGATCAAATAAACAAATGGATACTACTCCTCAACCTATGAATTTCACTCCCATGTCTCATTCTCATCATTACAATTCTACTGAAGAACTCAGGCCAATGGTATGGGCTTCCCTTAAAACACTTCGAATTGGGAATCCACAACCTACATTATCCTCTCAAACATAGAAATATTAGGTTCTAATTCCAACTCTTCCCAATTCAACTCATGAGATGGATCTGGATTATACTTTTTTAGTTGAGATACATAGAACACGTCATGAATGAACAACAACTTGGATAGAAAAGATAATTTGTATGCCACCTAAACAACTCTCTCAGTAAACTAAAAAGGTATGACATAACTCAATGTTATCTTTTCTTTTTTACCAAGAAGATGGTGACCCAAGTGAGGTTTCACATTTAGAAACACCAGGTCACCCACAGAAAATTCCATGGATTGGTTCCACTAATTGGAATAAGAATTATGATGGCTCTACAATGTAGAAAAAACTACCCGATCAACTTGAATTTATCAAATGTTTCTTTCACAAGGCTCGGTCCCAACAATGAGGTATCACCCACCACCTCCTAGCATAAAGGGGACCAACATATCCAACCATAAATTCCATCAAAGGAAGCCATTCGTATTGAGAACTAGTAACTATTGTTATATGAAAACACAACCAACACCAAGTAGATATCTTACGAGCCTTAGAAATCTAACACACATGATTGGAGAATATCTTACAAGATCTCATTCACCCTCTCAATATAACCATCTATTTGAAACCCTAATGGTACTCATCCTAAAGACGCTTCCTTAAGTTCATATCTTTCTCGGAGAATATATTGTCCTGGATCTTATGATCATAATAGACCACAAAATTCTCCCCAAAAATATAATGACACCATGCCTTCATGTCATGAATCACTGTTGGTAACTCTATGTTATGGGTTGGGTAATTATTTCCATGTGGTCACAGTTAGCGAGAACCATACACCACCACATACTCATCCTTCTACAACACACTCTCAATACCCATATCATAGGCATAAAAATAGACCACATATCACATTCTAGATTCTAATAAGACCAAAATAGGGGCTTTGATCAACCACCACTTAACCTCTTCAAAGGATTCCAGACACTCTTGCCACCATTCAATCTTTACCCCTTTCTGATTGAGTGTTTTCGTGGGAAAATATAGTCGAGATAAATCCCAAACAACCCACCTTTAATAAACTACAATACCCAAAAAGATTATTATTTTGAAGAAATTCATCAGTTATTCTCATGACATTACCGCACTAATATTCTTGGGGTTAATCGAAACCCCTCATTCCGAGATCATTTGACCCAAAAACTTCACCTCCATAATCCATAAGGTGTACTTGGAAAACATCACATAAAGATGATGATCTTGAAGAGATCCCATCATGATCCCCAAATGATTCTCATACTCCTCCTTGGTCTCAGAATAGAACATGATTTCATCCATTAATACCATGATAAAAGAGTCAAGATACTTGTGTAACACTCATTTCATAAGTGTTGTAAATAATTCGGAATCATTCATCAACCCAAAATTCATGACTAAATACTCAAAATTGTTATACCTACTTCAAAAAGCTATTTTCGAAACATCCTCCTCTAACTCTAACTTGGTGATACCTAGGATATAAGTAGATCTTTGAGAACCACATTTCCCCCTTAAGATGATCGAAGATATCATCAATACAGGGTAAAGGTTATTTATTCTTGTTTGTCACCTTATTCAACTTCTGATAATCAATTCAAAATTGGAGACATCTATCATCATTCTTCAAAAACAGAATTTCGGCCTAAGGTGATACACTGAGGAAAATGAATCCTTTGCACCCCAAAACATCCAATTGAACCATTAATTCCATCAACTCAGTGGGGCCTATACATTATGAGGGAAGATTGATCAGTTGTGTTCCTGGTGACAAATCGATGGTGAACGCCACATTCCTCTTTGAAGGAAAACCTGAGAGGTTGTCTGGAAACACCTATGTGAACTCATCCACCACATACGGTAATCCACATATAATTTCTCTATCATCATCCTCCAACATGAGCAACAAGATCCGAAAGGCAATAATACACAACTCTGCAAGTGGAGGTCTAGCTCATCCCAATAAAGGATAACATTCACCTTGAAAAACCAAGGTAACTCTATCAGGTTCCAAAAAACTCAATTTCAATTGAAATCAATCGATGTTCGCCCAGAAATTCACCATTCAATCCATACCGAGGATCACGTAAAAGAGGTCCATTTAAAAAACCAATAAATCCCATTCCATTTTGACCCCTGACATGGTGAGTGAAAAATACAGACACACAAACCCTTGATCTTCCTTATTAACAAGTGGTGTAACCAACTCCATAGCATACAAAATAAGCTCAGTGGAAAATAATAAAAAATCTGAAAAATGGGTAGAAATAAAATAAACAAAGGAACCCATGTTAAACAAAACAACAGTTATAGATGATGCAATAAGAATCGTACCTTGAATTATGGAAGGTCCTAAATCTGATTCTACTATCACTTGTTCCATTGCAAGAAGATGAATCATCCCATCCTGATCCTGAAACTACCACTAACCTACGGTTGTTCCTTGAACTGACTCTATCTAGAAGTGGGTCCAATATTACTGCCACAACCACCAAACCGATACACCATTGTCTTGGATAGTTCTGTGTGGGCTAACATCCCTCTGGACACTACGTACCCTTGACTTCCCTGATATGGGTGTGCCACCTTACAAAATTTTTTCAAGTTCCACATTGATCCACCCCGATGGAAAGGTCTGGTTGGAGTTGAACAGGTCAACCAAATCTTCCCTTCCTTCCCAAACTGGTATCATATAACCGATCTAGCATCTGAAGTCTCTAATTAAAATTATAAGGAAGTATGGCCTACGATAACACCTCCCCTCTTTTCTTGCTCATCACTCTTCCTCTTCTTTTTAGATGAACTTCCACTACTCTATCCCATAGATGGAACTACCTCAAAAATCTGAGACTTTCCAGAGTAGTCAATATCCACAATCAAACCATAGTCAACCACCTCATCATCTGTCATTTTCTTTTACAAGAAGACCAAATAACAAATATATGGCTCCAACCCCATCTCAAATTGTTGAGCCTTCAGCTACTCATTGGAGACTACCTCTGGTGAAAACCAATTCAATTCTGAAAAGAGGTTAGCGTACTCCACCATGGTGTGAACCCCCGGGTGGAGATCCAAAAACTCCAAGGAATTATAAATGTCCATGGTATTAGGGAAATAATCCTCATTGAATATCTCCTTGAATTACTTCCAACCCATCTTCTCATGCTTCCCAGACTGAACAACTAAGTCACGCCACCTCCAAATGGGACCTTCCAATAAGAACGAATCACATTTCACCTTTATCGCCTCATGAGTGTCAGGAAACCCTAAAATACTCTTGATATTATAAATCCAATCCTCTGATTCCTGTGGATCAATGATACCCCAGAAGGATAGACGCATATTCTTGAGGAACTCATAGGCTTTTCCATTTACAGGACCTAGTTCATCATCCCCAAAATTAGAGGACTAGATCCCGCTCTATGACCCAAAGCTTGGATAGCCCAAACAATGGATTCGATTAGTCACTGATCAATTAGTGATGGAGAACTCTCTATGAACTCTTCCCATGGTTGAACAGGAAGTCTCTAGGAAGGAATCTTCCTACATCAAGAAACAATAACAAGGAAAAACCATCAATACCAAAATAAACATATCATTTTGAAAAAATTCAGCAATAAAAACAAATTCCAAACACTTTCATAGGTAAAAATGAAACAATAAAAAACTAGAAAACAAGTGCTAACCACTTCACCCTCACCCAGTGTCCATGCAAAGTCTATATGCTTTACATCTCACCTGGAGGAGAAGTAAAACCAAATCCCAACCTCCCATGGTGACTCAAGGTTTATTATGAGGTGTTTTGGCTATACACCCCACTCACAACCAAAACCTCAATCCCTAACAATCTTAGCTATGGTCTATCTAGACTCTTCTCAAATAACTCATCCCAAAGAAAGATCAAAACCTGGATCTGATACCATTTTTTCACAAACCAAGTTTGGGTGTCATCCAACCCGACACCCGACCTGGCGTGTGGCATGGCCTAAAGAAAATTACCAATCCCCATGGGTTAGAAACAAGTGTCTGGGTATCAAAAATACACTTTTGAGAACAATTTCACCCATGATAACAATAATGAAAAATTCTCAAATATAAAACATCACTCCAATATCAATATCCATAACCAAAATAGATACAACATTTTTGAGTAAACATTTTACAATTTTAACCAATAACCAAAATTCCAAAATTTGGAGGGAACCAACTATACAACAACCTAAAAAAATATCCATGAAACAAGAGGATAATTACCTCATGTCACCTCCACCAACACCAGCAAGAAACAGAAACTAGAAACAGAATCCACCATCACCACATCGAAACATCTTATCTTTACTTGAGTCAAACATAACAAGGTAAACATAAACTCATGGGTGTTTCTAGGGTGTGATATAAATCCCGGTAGGATGGCACCCAAAATAAATATTTCATACCATGACATTAGAAGAAAAATGAACATGAAATCTTTAAGAAGAACATTAGAAACATTTCTAATAAAAAATATTAAGGAAAACATTTTAAGTAAAAATTTATTAGAAATTAAAATGTACAATAAGGTCCACCAAATAATGATAGTGAGAAACACATAATAAGAGAGATCCACGAGTAATCCTTAAATTCACTAGCACTAGTGTGACCCTAGGTGTCACACCCTAACCAAGGCGTTTATTTTATTTTATTATTTCCTTAGAATTAAATTTTTTTGTGGGTTCGGGTTGAGTCGCGGATGAAATTTTTGAGCTTAGGATAAATAGTGTGATTTCTGAGGTGATTTCCTTGGGCGCACGAGCGGAATGCATTCTGGAAACCCTGCATGGCTCCGCCCAGGTAACTGCGCATCCTGTTGTCTTCGGAAAATTGAAATAAAAAGTTTTTATTTTTAGAACAGACATTAATTGTTGTGTCATTTATGGTTTTTATTGTGTTAATGATTTTATTAATATTGATATAATATTAATAAATTTATTATTTTTATTTTTATCATCATGATTTTATTATTATTATGCTTATTATTATTCTTATTATTATTATAATTAATTGTTTTTGTGAAAATTATTGATTATTATTACCATTATGAAGTTTAATTATTATTATTGTCATTATTATTACCAATAATATTATTGTTATTATTATGAATATTATACTTATAATTATTGTTGTTTTTATTTCATGTATCTTATTATTTAATTTTTTTAGTTCTATTTTTATTCTCTTTTTTAACTTATTACTTTTTTTAGGGTTTCCAGACCCCCCCCCCCTCCCTCATGACTGTCCCTCTTCTCTCCTTTTCCCTGCGTGCTGCCACCCCCACACTACTACAACTCACCCAACACTATGCTTCCTCCTCCCTCGTTGCAACTCCTGTGCGCACAACCTTCCTTCGTTTTGGTGTCAACCCCTCGGCAGCACCCGGACCCTGCTCGCCCTCATACCCGACCGCCGACCCCTATCGCGCCTCCCCTCTACACGGTGTTATTACCCATCCCGATGCTTCCCTTCAGTGCGCCTCCATTCCATTGGCCAACTCTTCCTACCTCACACCAGCACACCGCCTCAGTTAGGCTCTCCCCTCCTGCCCGACGCGCCCAACAGTGTGGCCTCATCCTGGTGTAGTGTGAATCTCTAGTGGCTCCCCTCCTGATCAACTGTTGGCCTCCGCACACCTCTACTCAGCATAGCCAGCACGCACCCGGACATGACCTCCCGCCAAGACCTCCCTTATCCCTGCTCTACCAATAGGCGCGACCCCATGATTTAGTGGCTCTCTCCCATAGTCCCCCCCCCGGTCGACCTGTATCCAGCCGCACGGACCCCCTCCGCTGGTCGGATGTGATGCCCTCTGGCACGACCCTTACTGGCTAGTGCAACGCCCCAAACACCCCCCCCCCACCTCCTTTTTCCAATGGGAAGCCCCCCCTTAGACCCCCTACTTCCCGATGTTTTCTTTTTCTAACCATCCAACTGCGGATTTTTTTTTTATGTTTTTTTAAAAAAAAACTTTCCAGAAAACGCTTCTAGAAAAAAAAAATTTAAAAATGCACCTCAAAGGCGGCATCCCGGATGCTGCCTTTGCATTTCGGGGGAAAGGTGGCATCCGCGA
Source organism: Viscum album (assembly GCA_963277665.1). NCBI lineage: Eukaryota > Viridiplantae > Streptophyta > Magnoliopsida > Santalales > Viscaceae > Viscum > Viscum album. The sequence goes on along the minus strand of OY728165.1, from coordinate 1,878,238,536 downwards.
TGCCGCCTTTGCGCTGCAGGTGAAAGGCGGCATCCGCGATGCCGCATTTCTGCTAAAAAAATATTTTTTTTGAAAATTTTTTTTTGAAATTTTTTTTTTTGTTTTGTTTATATATATATATATAAACAAAACAAAAAATTTCAGCAGAATTTCTCTTCTATTAAAGATCCAGCGCTACAGCCATTACAGCAGTCTGGATTCTGACAGAAACTCTTACCCAGACCTCTCTTTTATAAGAGGGTTTGCCCTGAAAATCATTCTGCATTTTTGATGTGGGATTCAGGTTCTACCTTTACTGTGCAGTACATTCTGCATTTCTGATGTGGGATTCTGTTTCAAGTATGTGACTTTGAAATACAATAAAATATAAACTATAAGGCCAATATAAATGAAATTTTAGGAATTGATTAAACATATAATAAATAGTTGAAAAAAAATTAATTTCCTCAAAAATGTTGATGAAAAATAACCTATAACCTTTCAAAACCGCCTACTTGAAACTTAAAAATGTTTCAAATACGTGAATTTGAAAGACTGTAAAATATAAACTATAAACCGAATATAATTGAAACTTTAAACATTGATTATACATATAATAAATAGTTTAAAACAAAAGAAATTTTCAAAAAAAAATTGATAAAAAGTAATTTATAAGCTTTCAAAACCGCATACTTGAAACTTAAAATTTTTCAAGTGTGTGAATTGGAAAGACCATAAAACATAAAATAGAAGACCAATATAAATGAAACGTTAAAAATTAATTAAACATATAAGAAATAGTTGAAAAAAAAGTAATTTCCAAAAAAAATGTTGATGAAAAATAATTTATAAGCTTTCCAAACCGCCTACTTGAAACTTAAAAATGTTTCAAGTGCGTGACTTTGAAAGATTATAATTATATTACTAATTAACTAATTAATTATTATATAATTAATAGTTATATTAATAATTAACTAAATAATTATTATATAAGTAATAATTAATGAGTAATAATTAATAATTTAATGAATAGTTATAATTAATATTTATATTACTAATTAACTAATTAATAATTACTAATTACTTATTAATAATTATTAATTACTAATTACTAATTATAATGAATAATTATAATAAATATTTATATTACTAATTAACTAATTAATAATTACTAATTACTAATTACTAATTAATTAGTTATAATTATTAATTGTATTTCTAATTAACTAAATATTTATTATGTATGTAATAATTATATTACTAATTAATTATTATATAATTAATGATAATATTACTAATTAACTAATTAATTATGACATATTTAATTATTAATAATTAATAATTAATAATTAAAAATTATAATGAATAAATGTAATTAAAAATTATATTACTAATTTACTAATTAATTAATATATAATTAATAATTATATAACTAATGAACTAACTAACTATTATATAATTAATTATTAATAATTAATAATTAATAATTATAATGACTAATTGTAATTAATATTTATATTACTAATTAACTAATTAATAATTAATAATTACTAATTACTAATTACTAATTAATAATTAATAATTTTAATGAATAAATGTAATTAAAAATTATATTACTATTTTAGTAATTTATTATTATATAATTAATAATAATATTACAAATTAACTAACTAATTTTTATATAATTAATTATTATTAATTACTAATTAATAATTATAACGAATAATTATAATTAAAAATCATATTACAAATTTACTAATTAATTATTATAATCAATAATTATAATTAAAAATCATATTACAAATTTACTAATTAATTATTATATAATTAATAATAATATTATTAATTAACTAATTAATTTATACGTAATTATCTATTAATAATTACTAATTAATAATTATAATTACTTGTTATAATTAATTATCTTATTTATAATTAACTAATTTATTATTATATAATTAATAATGATATTACTAATTAAATATTTATTTAATATATAGTTAATAATTTTATAATTAATCATTATATTACTAATTAAGTATTATATAAATAATAATTAATAATTAGTAGTTATAATGAATAATTATAATGAATAAATATATTACTAATTAACTACTTATTTATTATATAATAATTTTTAATAATTACTAATGAATAATTATATTACTAATTAACTATTATATAATTAATTATTAATAATATTAATTTAATAGTTAAATAAATTATTATATGTTTAATCCATGTTTTAACTTTAAATTATATCGGTCTTATAGTTTATATTTTAGTCTTTCAAAACCGCATACTTTAATCATTTTAAGTTTCAAGTAGGTGGTTTTGAAAGCTTATAAATTATTTTTCATGAACATTTTTTACGAAATTCTTTTTATTTTCGACTATTTGTTATATGTTTAATTCGTGTTTTATGTTTCATTTATATCGGTCTTATAGTTTATATTTTATAGGCTTTCAAAGTCACATGCTTGAAACATTTTTAAGTTTCATGTTGGTCGTTTTGAAAGCTTATAAATTATATTTCATCAATATTTTTTACAAAATTCTTTTTATTTTCAAATATTTGTTTTATGTTTAATTCATGTATTAAGTTTCATTTATATTGGTCATATAATTTATATTTTATAATCTTTGAAAATCACGTACTTGAAACTTATTATGTTTAAAGTATGTGGTTTTGAAAGCTAATAAATTATTTTTTATCATCCTTTTTTATGAAGTTTTTTTGTTTTCAACTATTTTTTATATGTTTAATCCATGTTTTAAGTTTCATTTATATTGGCCTTATATTTTATATTTTATAGTCTTTCAAAGTCACATACTTGAAACAGAATCCCACATCAGAAATGCAGAATGTTCTATGCAGGAAATGGAGAACCAGAATCCCACATCGGAAATGCAGAATGATTTCCAGGGTAAGCTCTCTTATAAAAAGAAGCCATGGGTGAGAGCTTCTGTCAGAATCTAGATTGCTGTAATGGCAGTACTGCTGAATTTTAAATAGCGGATAAATTCTGCTGAAAATTTTATTATTGTTTTTTTTGTTATATATATATATATATATATATAAACAAAACAAAACAAAAAAAATAAAAATAAATTCTAGAAATTTTTTTTTTCTATTTTAAGGGAAAGGCGGCATCTAGGATGCTGCCTTTGTGGCATATTTTCGAAAAAAAATTTAACCTAGCCTATTTTTAAAAAATATTTTTTAAAAAAAAATTATTTAAAAAAACCCTCCAACTGCCTCCCCGTCATGCGCCGAGCGGCTGACCACTTCTTCTGGCGTGCGCAACTCCTATCTAATGGGTAAACAATGGTATATCCATTTGTTTAATGATCCATTTCATAATTCTATTTGATATATATATATATATATATTACCATGTTTTAATTGGGGTTTATGCATGTGTTTTGAGTCCTTTATATTTATTATGTAGGGAGTTGGACTTTACCATGCATTTTCGGACGTGCTTCCTTTCGTCGTGCCACGTATCCGAGGTAGTAATTCTCTTGCACTTCCCATTTTTAATTTAAGAATATTTTATTTTATTTTTTTCACACCTAGTATACATGTTAAATATTTTTGTGCAACCTTCTAATTAGTCTCATAGTATGTGGTCTACATTTTATGTCTTGTTTGATATGGTCTTATTGTGCTGTTAATTTAAAGTAATATTTTTGTGTAAAATTGAGTGTGTTTTTTTAGAACTTTTTTGTGCCTATGGTTGGTGTTTTATAAATTTCTCAGCATTGATTAAATTATTTTGGTAGTGATAATTATAAAAAGGGTGTTTCTAGGGTAAAAATTATTTTAAAAATTGATTTGAATGTGTGGTGTGTTTTGTCAAGTTGTGAACACTAAATTTTTTATGAAGATGGTCTGTAATGTTAAGAAAAATTGTTTAACAATTTAAACAAAATTTAGGCATGCAATTGGTGTCAATATTTTGTTTTGTATTAAATATAAATTCTTCTGGTAAAAATTTCATGCCTTGTTTCTTTTTATATATATATAAAATGACCATTTGGTTTTTTGGAGTAAATTGTGATGTAAAATAAATATTTGGGGTTTACAAATGTATCATTATTGTGCAGAACAATGTTTTTTGTTCATTATGTGGTTTCCTAAGTGGTTCATCTTTTACAAAAGTGTTGTTTGTGTTCTATCATATTTTCGAATTTCATTAAAAATGGTCGGGTCTTGAGTGTGCAGTCTAACAATATTAAAAAGCATTTTATCAATGTTTAGATGTGTTAAATGATGTGTTTACATCTCTTTTGGAAATGTGTAAATTGTACCTTTGATAAAAGTGTGTTTTTTAAATAGTTTTTAAATCCCCATTTGGCCACTTTAAAAAAATGGTGTTAGGTGTTTTTTGTAAAACCCCTGTGGATGTTCCTCGTGCCTCGTTGATATGGGATAGTTGGGATTTCATCGGTATGGAATTCTTGGGTTACATTATATGGTTCCCACGGTTGAGAACCCATGATATTTCTTGAATTTAAGGCATGACAGAAATCCTTGGGGATACTCGAGGTGAGACATGATGTGAGATATTATTATAAATATAGGTTGTGATTTGATGCTCAGCATCATCTATTGGGTCACCTCCTTTTATACTTGTGACATACGAAGCTGACATATTGATAGAATTGTCTGAGACGAGTACTTCACTGGTAGGTTATGGTACTGGCCAGTGGCCCATAGTAGGTGGATATTTTTGGGTTTATTGTTATGGGATTTTCCCTTGGCCTTCCTAATAAAGGATGTTCGGGCATTTTGGAGCATTAGATTTCATCATATGTGGTATGATACTATAGATGGGGTCGTAGGTATCAGCATCATCGAGATTATTATCAATCTCTCGGGTTCTCCTACGTCTAGTGATTTTTAGCTAATGGACCATTACTGAGATATCTTCATTACTATTTACATTTCCCTTGTTAAATCTTCCTTAGTTCCCTTGTGTGGTTTTTTTCATGAAAAGTATCATTTTGGTTTTCCTAACTCCTATGATAATGTTTTCAAAATAAAATGTGTTACAAACTCTTTTTTTATGGTTTTTCAAATGACTAAAGGAAATGGTTTGTACTTTTTTTCACGTAAAAATGGTATAAATGCATAAATTAATATATTTTAGTTCAAACATAGAATTGATGTTTCTTTTATTATAAAGGTGGTGTATTAGGAATAGTTATCGGGCTTACCTATTGAGTTTTAATACTCACGCCTATAGTTCTTTTCTATGTTTTGTGTTTGTTCAGGCTCCAGCTTGGATGCACTCACCTTGGGAGACACTTGATCATTGAGTTGGGGAGTGACCCATGGGGTCACATGGAGTTAGTTCATTCGTTGAGTTCAGTTATTTTTTATCATCATCGGTTTCTTGTTTAGTTGTTTGTTTGGTTTATTAATCATGCACTACTCTTTATTATTTCATCTTATTTTATTTATTTATCTTGGGTGAAATCGTTCCCATCGTCTCTGTTGATGCTTAGGTGCTTTTCGCTAGCCCGGGAGGATCGAGAATGCCTCTCCGGCCTTGACGCGGATCAGATCGGGTGAACGGTTCTGGGTCGACCTAGGTTGGTTCATGAATAAATGGTATCAGAGGAGGTAATCTCTTATAAGACCTCACATTTTAGAGCACCCTTTTTTGTTTGACATGTCAAGCTAGATGGAGTAGGATTATTGGGACTCAAGGGGTAGGTTTGGGAAGAGTGTCATGAACTCTTGCTCGTTCTGATCCTCTGGTTTCTATGGGATGTTCGGATTAATTAGTTTCTTAGGGATTCTAGGATGTGTTTTGTGATTGGGATATGACAACGGGAGTTGGGTTAATAGTTCACCTAAGCCGCACGGCCTAGAAAGCCATGTGGAGCTAGGGGAATGGTCCAAAAAGGCTCTCCATGTCGGTGATCTGTTTGGCATATGGCCTCCAACCATATGGTTAAGTCACCCACCGACACTAGTTCCCTGTTTGAGTTGTTTTCAGTTTCCTCTAATTTATGGAAGTTTTTTGTATTAGAATAGTTGGTTTTGAAAAATGGTTTTTTGAAATGACATATTTAATTTGAGTATTGTTTTAATATAAATGGGATGAATGATTTGTTTTTGGAAAATGAGGTTGCTTTGTTTTGGCCTTCATATCTCTAGGGGTTCTCAAATACATAGTGGTATGTGGGAATATGAAAGGATGCCTGGTATGCCGGATGGATTCCTGAGGTGGCACAAAAACATGTGTGTGGGTGAGACTCTAAGGAATACCAATGACGAGTGTTTAACACACCAAGATGGTTTTAAATTAAAGGTGTTTTCAAAAAGGAAACTTTGGATGTTATGATAGCTTGTTTCCTTGTGTTTGGAGCTTTTCTCCTATGTGGTGTTTGATTTTGAGGCTTTTTATTTATTAATATGGCCTTGATTGGGTTCTTGACATTTTTTCCCAATGGTTATCCCCTTGAATCTTCGATGGGTGATCGTAGTGTGGTTGATCAACCTAAGGATTTTATTCTTGAGTTTCAAATTCTAGATCCCCTTCTATTTTATGGTCAAGCATACCCTTCCATAGAGGAAGAGTGGATGCAAAGGATTTAAAGGGACTTTAACCTCGTTGAGTTTCCCGAAACGTTGAAGTTCAAGTTTTCAACCTCCATGCTTGAGGGTTCACCGTGGATGTGGTGGAAGTCAGTATCTTGGAACAAGTCCCGTCAAGATCATACATGGGAGTTCTTAAAGTATTTGATCATTCATCAGTATCTCTTTGAAAAAGAAGGGGTGAGAAAGGGGATAGAGATGTGTTGTCTGTATCAGGGCGACATATCCACGTTGGAATATTTCCCATGTTTTGTGGAGATAGTCCCTTATCATTCAAGGTGTGTCCCAGATGACTCCATGAAGGCTCGACGCTTTGAGACGGGCCTCTCCTCTGATCTACAGTCGAAGGTGTCAGAGTCCAACTTAAATTCATTTTCCGATGTGGTGAGACAGGCTTTTCATGTCAAAGTTGTGATGGCAGGATTTCTCAAAGTATTCCTCCCTCCTTCGATACCTATGAGTAGTAGTGAAGATTATAGAAAGTAGATGAGGAAGTGATTGAAAGTAGATAGAACAAGTCATGGAATCAAAAGGCCTCAGGATCTTTCATCAACCTCCTCGTATCGAGAGATCCTTGTGTGTTATCATTATGGTAGGTTAGGTTAAAAAAATTCATCGTGTGCAAATGCTCTAAAGCCCTACCAAGCATGTGGATGCCTAGGTCACTTATGACGATTCTATCGGGGCGTTTATAGAAAATGTAATGGAGTAAGTTCTCATAAGTGATGTGTTGTTGGGGTTTTGTTTAAAGTTTCATGTTTATGTTTCCTTCTATTGTAAGGGATCTCTTAGCATGCAGTGTGTTGATGGTGTTTTGGGTTTTGAAATGTATGGGAATGTCGTGGGTGTTTTGATGAACTCTGGTTTTCCAGGACATCATGGGTTTTATTTCAAAACAAATTCCATCCTTTTCTCTGTCAGATCAACATATGTATGTTTCTTATTGGGATTATCATAACCTGACTGCGAAGTAGGAGATGCTTCATCCAACAAATCTCCATCCAAAAGGCCTCAGAGTTAAGCTAGCGCATAGTCAGGAACCACGTGGGTTTTTAAGGAGTCTGGTTAAGGTTGTGCCTATATCATGTGGTGAGATATTTTTAGTGTTTCTGCTATGGTTTCTCTATCATAATTTTTCTCTTTTCGCAACAAGCGCGATGGACTTATCTATCATGCAATGTTGGTAATTGTGCCTTTTTGGATGCCAGTCGCAGATTAGTGGCCTTGCATGGACCACCGATGTGAATCAATTGTGGCTTTGGTTTGTGTCCAACCCGAAGCGGTGAGTTGTGAGTAGTTTTTTGTCATAGTTTCATTGATCCCATTCATTGGGACCTCCCTCTCCATCCATGGGGTGAGGGTTTTTAGTTCATGTGGAGTTGTCAGTTCAAATATTATCCCTTTTGAGTGGGAGTGAATGGTTTAAATGCCCTTGTGGTGTTCTTTCTAGCTTGAGTAAGTCCTGGTGAAGTTATAAGTTGTATTTTTGTTTGGTCTCTATTAGTTTGGTTCTTTATGGTGGGGAGACCCACCGTCTCTATGGGTTTTCTCTTAAGTCGTTATCGAATGCTAGTTGAGTTTTATAGAAGGGAGTCCGATCAGACCTCCCCTCCACTGGTGATCTATTTCAGGTGATGAGGTTGATTCACACTGGTGGTCAGTGTGATTTCATGGGTTTAAGAGGTTAGATCGTGTTTATGTGGAATCCTTAGGTGTGGATCAATCGGCATGATGGTGTTGTGGATTTTTGGGGACAGAAAGCATTATGGTGGGGAGAATTGTCACACCCCGACCAAGGTGTTTATTTTAATTTTTTATTTCCTTGGCCTTAATTTTTTTTGGGGTTCAGGTTGAGTCGTGGAAAAAAATTTGGATCTTAGGATAAAAAGTGTGCTTTTTGAGGAAACATTGTTTGGCGCACGATCGGAATGCATTTTAGAAACCCCATGTGGCTCTGCCCGGGTAACTGCGCGTCTCGTTGTCTTCAGAAAATCGAAATAAAAAGTTTTTATTATTAGATCGCACATTAATGGTTGTGTCATTTTTGGTTTTTATTGTGTTAATGATTTTATTAATATTGAGATAATATGAATACTTTTATTATTTTAATTTTTAGCATCATAATTTTATTATTTTTATTATTATAATAATTATTATTTTTGTGAAAATTATTAATTATTATTACCATTAAGAAGTTTAATTATTATTATTGTTATTATTATTATCATTAATATTATTGTTATTATTATGAATATTATACTTATTATTATTATTACTGATATTGAAAGTATCTTATTATTTACTTTTTTTAGTTCTATTTTTATTCTCTTTTTTTACATATTACTTTTTTAGGGTTTCTGGAACCCCACCCCCACCCCACCCCACAACACCCCTCTCCCTCATGGCACTCCCTTTGCACTCCTTTTCCCCGTGCGCCACCACCAACCTCTACTACAACTCACCTAGCCATGTGCATCATCCTCCCTCACTGCAACTATGGTGCACACAGCCTCCCTTCATTTGGCTGTCGACCCCTCCGCAGCACCTGCACCCTGCTCACCCTCCTCCTCGCCCGCCGACCCACAGCGCGCCTCCCCTCTGCGCGACTCGATTACCCATACCGATGATCCCCTTAGGTGCTCCTACACACCGTTGTCCAACACTTCCTCCCTCACCCCAGCACACTACCTCAGTTCGGCTCTCCCCTCCTTCCTGACACACCCAACATCACAGCCTCCTTCTGGTGCGATGTGATTCTCCAGCGGCTCTCCTCCTGCTCAACCGCTAGCCTCCCCACTCCTCTACTCAGCACAACTAGCGCTCACCTAGATACAACCTTGGGTTGAGACCCCCCTCGGCCCTTCTCTACTAGGAGGCATGACCCCCTGCTTTGGCAGCCCTCACCCACAGCCCCCCCCCCCAATCGGCATGTATCCAGCCGCACAAACTCCCTCTGCTGGACTGACACGATGCCCTATGGTGCGGCCATTGTTGGTTGGCGCAACGCCCCAACACCCCCTTGGCCTCCTGCTTCCAGTGATGAAACCCCCCCTTTGACCCCCCTACTTCATGATGTTTTCTTTTTCTGACCGTCCATCCACCTCCATGTCATGCGCTGAGTGGCCGACCACTTCTTCCGTCGTGCGTAACTCCTATCTGATGGGTAAAAAATGCTATACCCATTTGTTTCAGGTTCCATTTGACAACTCTATTTGATATATATATATATATATATATATTACCATGTTTTAATTGGGGTTTATTCATGTGTTTTGAGTCTTTGATATTTATTATGTAGGTCGTTGGACTTTACCACATGTTTTCGGACGCGTGTCTTTTCGTCGCGCCACGTATCAGAGGTAGGAATTCCCTTGCACATGCCATTTTTAATTTAAGAAACATTAATTCTATTTTTTTCCCACCTAGTATACATGTTAAATATTTTTTTTTCAACCTACTGGTTAGTCGCATAGTATGTGGTCTACGTTTGAAGTCTTGTTTTATATGGTCTTATTGTACAGTTAATTTTAAAGTAGTATTTTTGTGTAAAATGAGTGTGTTTTTATATAGAACTTTTTTGTGCCTCTAGTTGCTATTTTATAAATTTCTCTACATTGATTAAATTATTTTGGTAGTGAAAATTATAAAAGAGAGTGTTTTGGGGTGTGAATTATTTTAAAAATTGATTTTAATGTGTGGTGTGTTTTGTCAAGTTGTGAACAATTGATGTTTTATGCAGATGTTCTGTAATGTTAAAAACATGTTTTAATAATGTAAACAATATTAAGGCATGAAATTGGTGTCAATATTTTGTTTTGTATTAAAAAAAAAAATTGGTAAATATTTCATGCCTTGTGTCTTTATATATATATATATAAATGCTTGTTTGGATTTTTGAAGTAAAGTGTGATGTAAAATAAATTTTTGGGGTTCAAAAATGTATCATTAGTGTGCGGAAGGTTTTTTTTGGTTCTTTATGTGGTTCCCAAGTGGTTCGGCTTTTAAAAAATTTTGGTTTGTGATCTAGTAAGTTTTGGCATTTCATTAAAAATGGTTGGGTCTTGAGTGTGTAGTCTATCTATATTAAAAGGAATTTTATCAATGTTTGGATGTGTTAAATGATGTGTTTACATCTATTTTGGAAATGTGGAAATTGTACCTTTAATAAAGGTGGGTTTTGTAAATAGTGTTTAAAGGCCCGTTTGGCCACTTTAAAAAATGATGTAATGTGTTTTTTGTAAAACCCCTATGGAAGTTCCTCATGCCTTGATGACATGCGATGGTTGGGATGTCCTCAGTATTGAATCATCAGGTTACATTATATAGTTCCCTTGGTTGGGAACCCATGGTATTTCTTGAATTTAAGGCATGATGGAAATCCTTGGGAAGAATCGGGGTGAGACCTACTGTGAAATATTATTATAAATATAGGTTGTGATTTGATGCTCGGGAGAATCTACTGGCTCACCCCCTTTTATACTTGCAACATATGAACCTGACATATTGATAGAATTGTATGAGATGAGTACTGCACTGGTAGGTTATGGTACTGACTAGTGGCCCATAGTAGGTAGATATGTTTGGGTTTATTGCTATGGGATTTTCCCTCGGCCTTCCTAAGAAAGGATGGCTAAGCGTTTTGGAGTGTTATATTTCATTGTATGTGGCATGATACTGTAGATGGGGTCACTAGTATTAGTCTCATCTGGATTATTCTCAATCTCTCTGGTTTACCTATGTCTAGTGATTTTTTGCTAATGAATTCTTTATGAGATATTTCCATTCTTATTTACATTTCCCTTGTTATATCTACCTTGGTACGCTTGTGTGGTGTTTTTCATGAAAAGTGACATTTTGGTATTCATAACTCCTATGATAAGGTTTTCAAAAGAAAATGTGTTTCAAACTCTTTTGTAATGGTACTTCAAATGACTACGGGAACTAGTTTGTACTTTGTTTTCAAGTAAAAATGGAATAAATGCATAGTTTAATATATTATAGTTCAATCTTAGAATTGATGTATATTTTATTTTAAAGGTAGTGCATTTGGAATAGATATTGAGCTAGCCTACTTAGTTTTACTACTCACACCTATAGTTATTTTCTGTTTTTATAGATTGTGTAGGATCCAGCTTGGGTGAACTCGCCTTGGGAGATGCTTGATCATTTAGTTGGGGCATGACCTATGGGGTCACATGGAGTTAGTTCAGTAGCTGAGTTCGGTTAGTTTTTATCTTCTTCAGTTTCTTGTTTAGTTTTTTGTTTGGTTTTTTAATCACGCGCTACTCTTTATTATTTATTCTTATTTTATTTATTTAACTTGGGTGGAATCATTCCCATCGTCTCTATCGATTCCTATGCGCTTGTCACAAGACCGAGAGGATCAGGAATTCCTCTCGGGCCTTGTTGCGGATTGGCTCGGGTGACCACTTTAGGGTAAACATGGGTTGGTTCGTGACACTAAGAACCTCATATATTAGTGAAACATGTTATAGAAACCATAACCCACAACGTCCTCATGAACGATCCACTAGATGGGAAGGTATCCCAATGTCTTCGGGTCTCCAATCATCATCATTGTTCAGTTAGGGCTATAGATTCAATCCTGCTGGAAGAAACTAATCCCCATCCCTCCCAATCCAACTAGCGTACTAGTCCTAGTCTGCCCACCTAGATACTCTGGACTCCCTTTGTGATCAATTTCATTTTTAATGTCACATAAACTACTTTATTCACATGAACATACATCCAATAATAAAATCACATAAGGAAAACCACCATATTTCAAAAGAAAAACCTATTTCAAATTCAAATGCTCACCAAATCCATTTGGAAACACACTTCTCACCACTTACATAATTTATAGAACACAATTAAGAATCACACCAAGGAATCACACATGAATCACCACCAATTTATTTTATAAACCCATTTTTCAACACATACAAACCTCAAATCCTTTTAGAAACACATTTTTCACCATTCAAAAAATCCTTAGAACACATTCAAGAAGAAAAGAAATCATACCAAAATCATCTAAAAATGCTAAAGCACGGAATCACCAACCTCAAGCATGGAAATATCAAGAATCTGGTGGAAAACCACAACCAAACCACCAGGGGAACCTATAAATGAAATATCAAATCATAAACACTAATATTTTACCCAAGGAAAGAATATTGATCCTTTATTAGGCCAACCAATCTGTTGGAGAAAGAAGAGATCAAGGAGGGAGGATTAAGAACCCATTAAAGAGGAATAAATCAAGAATACAGGGACATACTTGATGATTTCTTGAATAATCCACACAAAATACACCCAAAAATTGATGTTCCTAGGGAGAAAGGTTGTGGGGAGGAGGTGCATATGGTATCAAATCCGGAATGGGGAATAAAGAGGTGGAATTGTGATTAAATTTGAAGAGGGAAAAAGGGTAATTTTTAGATTTTTAATAACCTATACAGGTTTTATGGTTATCCCATACGGTTTTCCATACCATGAGGAAACCATGAGGTCTCCTATGTCTAAGAGGAAACTGGCTGCATGGTTTGTTGTGGGAGGGTGCATGCCCATGAAGAAGGCTGTGTGGTCTGGACAGTGTCACTATCCAGGTCACAAGGTTTCTTCTAGGTTGTCACATGGTTTCAGCTGACTGTGTGTCAACCATGCTTCACTTTCTTTGAGGTCTAAAAACTCTATTTTTCAATAAAAACTCCTGGGAAAGCCAAGGGAAATATACAAGACCAAAAATAAAAAAATGAATATCTAAAATTAAAATCATGAATGTGACAGAGGAGGGGATGGGTAATGATTTAGGGTAAAAATTAGGTTAGGGTAATTTATTAAAAAGAAAAAAATTAATATTCCTCACACCATCCATGGTTTGGACCCACAGTTTCCCAAACTATGTGTTAATTGTGTTCCTCCTACTGGATAAATGGATCACCCCATATGTGAATGATTCATGTTCAGAAAAATCATGTGTCTACCATGTGTTTTATCTTCATCAAAATGTTGATGTATGCGCATAGTTACCACATGGATTTTACTAACTTTTCATCAACTATGTGCCTATGATGAAATTCTAAAATTTCAATATTTTAAACTTGTTTAGTTTAAAATTTAAATAAAAGATAGAACATAAATAAATAAATAACATAACTGAGTAAAACTGAACTTGGGGTGTGATAATTCTTCCCATTATATTTCATTATGCTTTTGGAAACCCTTGAATAAAAGAGATGATTCAAAAATGATTGTGGTCCAACCCTAAAATTAAGACAATGATCTAAGGAACATAAAGATTGAATGGAATTAATACCAACTACTAATAACATCATCCTCAACATGGAATTGGGAAATACCAAAAAATTTTAATTCCCTCATTATAGGAAACCATAAAATATTCTAAATAAATCATCAAACATGGGTTATCCAAGAGGACTCCTCAAATAAGAGATAGTTGATTCCATAAAAATCAATCTCAAAATCAAGTAATCCCCCCAAATAAATGTGGAACGATATAAAGAACCAACTAAATTATATCATGGGTTCTGAATAAATATCCTAAGTCACGACCAAAGAACAAAAGTCAACATTTTCCCCTTGAGTGGGAGTGGTTGGGAAAGAATCAAAAAAAACTCATCCCTAACTAAACACCATGGTTTCCATTCAAGACAAAAGGTAAATTCCTAGTCAAAGAAGAGTAAAACTCAAAAAACAAGGAAGATCCCACAAGGTCAAAAGGTATAGAATAATATGAAAAGGGTGCCTTGGTGGTCTCCCCACCATATTAAAATTCCACTAATACACTAACTATCTATGATAGCCACTTACTCCATGAATTAAGTAAGATTGAAATCATTTCAATGGAAGGAGCGCTCACCAGAGATAAAATAAAATCCAAAAACATGATAATAAGACATAATATCTAAGAGTTACAGACAACCCATCATCTCAGACAAGAACAACCAAGAGGAACTGGGTTAGAAAATATATTACATGGATGGAAAAACATTAAACAAAACAATCCTCAATAAGAACAAAATGGATTTATAATTGAGTCCAGAGCGAGAATAACCTAGGACCTTGCATTTGAAACAATAACTCTTAGTAAAACACACCAAAAAATAGATCATGGAACTCATCCTAGTCACTGACACTCTCAGTCAAATATCCCCATCCACATCCCCGTAAAATAAAAAACCTTATCACTTGGAAAACATCTCATTGAATCCAAGAATGGATCAACCTACCACTATGGTATAGGAATGAGGAAAAATAATAAGGATATAACTCCTACAAATTCACAAAATCTCAACCAAACATTATAGAAAGAGATTCTCAAAGACAATCAATATCCCATAAAAATTTCAAGGGAAACCCAAAGAGTCTCATCTATGAAGAATCACTTCAATGAAACCACCAACTCTTGGAATGGAAAAAACAAGTCTCTAAAATGTAAAACCATCAATAAACCAAAATAGATGAACCTAGATAGTGGAATGAGAGATCCTACAAGGAAGAAACTCACCCATTTAATCTATATCATTTTAAAAGGCCAATGAAACATAACACAAGTCTTAGGAACAAACTACCTTAAACATTACATTCCAAAACAGCTAGATCCAAAACAAATCAAATTACATACCCAGAAACACGAGTTAACAAATTAAAACACTTTAAAAAAATATCGTTTTTTTCAAAATCATTAATTCAAAATCGAGAGTTTAAAAAAATGTAAAATAAATACCCAAATAAAACACTTTTCCATTTAAAGAACAACTAACCCATAAAAAATTTTATCATTTATAAAAGCAAGGAAAAATCCATTTCACAAACCCCTTTATAAACATTTTCACTAAAATCTAAAACATAATCCTCATTTCAAAAAAAATCCACTTTTTCAATTTAAAAACTTGTCATTTAGCCGTAAAACCACATCTTACATTTAAAAACACCAAAAATTTCCCATCAAGACGCTTCTATAAAATTATTAAAACATAAATTTTTTAGTTTTATAATAAAATTTCACAAATTTAAAATCAAGTCAGTATTTATTTGGAAATAAATTTTATAAAAATAACTCCCATTTTTCAAAACCGACTAAAATAAGTTATGGGAAAAACACCTTGTTCAATTTAGATCCATTTGTTTAAAATCCAAAAACAGAGTTTTTATTTTAATAAATTTTGGAAAACCCATTATTTAAATTTAAAACCAAAACATTACCATTTGAAACCAAGGCTTCAGAATTTAAACTCATGTTTTCTCAAACAACATAAACATTACATGATAAAAAAAATTTAAACAAAAGAATACTAGAATGTGATTTAAAAAGGGGATTCATGTGTGTGTGTAGCTTGGTTTCATGGCATGGTGGACCTTGTGCCAACTGGTAAACTAGAACTGAGATTCATTTCAAACCATGTACTCAGTCTCTAAATGAATTTTCTATGGGGATACATGAATTTAATAATTTATAAAAACTAGAAAACCTAACTAAAAATATAGTACTTAGAATGCCTTGGTGTTGAACCTACAGGGATGATCCATATGTTCTAGACAAATTAAAGAGATTGAAATTGAAATTTTTTGACTATTTGAAGAAAGAGAAAGATAGTATCAAATATTCGGTTGAATATTAAGATATAGGCATGCAAGGTTCAGTTATATTCAAGATCATGCTCTAGGAATTAAATTGGTTGTGTGTTTATTCAGGATTGGTGTTAGAATTAAGTAAGCAAGTATATTTGGTCTAGGTATCCTACCCTAATACTGTGATTTATCTATTGGAATGGGAATCTAATAGATTTAATTAAAAAACTAGGAATCCCAAATATCTATTTAAACATAACTAACATAGAATGAATAATTGTCATACACAAAAATGCCAATTAATTGATGCAATTAAATAAAAATCCTCAAAACCCAGCAATGGTCTTATAATTGAAATGAAGATTAATTGCAATTAATAAACAGTGTTTCAACATTCCAAAATAAGAATAAGAAATAGAAATAATCCCTAAGATTCACACCCCCTATAATCACATCACTCGGCATAAAGAAAATTACTTTCTAATACTAGGAATGATGAGAACGAGCAGCATGGGTACTAGAGAAAGAAAGGTGATGAAGAAAAATGGAGAAGTAGGGCTTTAGATCATCATTCCAAGCATGTGTCTCGTCCTCTAGTGTTGATCTGCCCCCTCTAGTCCCCAATGTTCTCAAAGAAGTAGTAGAAGGGTGCATAATAGGGTTTTTTCATCAAACCCTTAGCCCTTTGATTATTTCAGGGGTCCATGCACTAGTAGGAAAAAACAATCAATATAAAAATATTAAAACAAATACCTAAAGAAATGTAAATAAATTCTCTCATATCATGATCCAACTCCCTCAATGGAAAGATCCACCACTAGATCACCCAGTATATAAATATATAATGCATCCACTAATAACCATAAATGAATGTAGGAAAATGCCTACTTAGATTATGAAATAAAGGAAGATAAATAAAGAAACCACTAACAAACCTCCATTTGACTCCATGAGTCACCAACTATTCCTCAAATTAAACCTGCTCCATGAGTAGCCAAGTGTTGAACTAGAACCTAAAATGTTAAGAGGCGTAACCATGAAGGCCCAATAGGAATTCCAATAAAAACCATACTCCATGCACATTATTTAAATAAATGGTTCATTTCATGCTATCTTAAAATGAATTATTCAAAAATAGGTTTTCTATTCATGATCACATAAAATCCGATATCATTTTGATAAACATTTTATAAAATTTCTTTTTATTTTATTTAAATTAAAACAATAACTTTGAAAACAATTCAAAGGACTGAGTCTTCTTAATTTACACACTCATTTGAATAATATTTTTAAATAAACTAATTTTTTCACTATTTTATAAGAAAAATTATAAAAACCATTTTACTAATGGATTTAATTATCAAGAGAGAATAAAAAAACATCAAAGTATTACAACAATAGGAATCAAGATAAGAAATACCAAATTTTATCAAGTATAGAATAAACCATACAACAATAATCTTGAACAGGTAAAATTGAAAATGTACATTAAGGTTACCAAGCATAGGGGAACCTATAACTTCTATTTCAATAAATAGGGAGAACCTTAAATAGTGGAATAGAACTATACTACTATACCAATCCAATTTTATGTCTGCATCATAGATCGAATGAGATGTTTCCATATCTAAGTCACCACTTCAGGCGATACTATAGCAAGTGGAATGGACCCCATATTATCTAGGTTAGCTTACCCAAGTACTTAAATATTCCCATGTGGTTTGGATAATATCAATAGCCACAAATTAAATCATATAAATTCAATAACCAATTAAAAATATATTCAAACCACACATATAATTTCCTCAAGAATAAACCTTCAAGAATAATTCATAGAACTTTCTATTGAAACTCAATAAAGGGACTAAACATTTATTTTAAAGGTGTTAATCAATCCTCATAATTTTTTTTAGAATTCCACTTAAAAACATATTTGAAAATTGGGTTCAAGTGCAATAATTAAATTCCCAAATTTTTCTTATATTTTCATTCGCATATACATCTTCAACGACACACACAGAGATGTTGGTATGTGTCTGTGTGTGTCTTAGTGTACAAATTCAAACATTATCATGTGAATTTATAAACAAATATATATATATATATAAACACACATGTATACCCATGTATATTTTTACAACCACCAAACATATAAAAAGGAATTTGTATACTACATAATTTTGTTCAGAACCAATTTTGAAATATATTATTAATATTTGGAATTTAAAATAATACTTGAAATGCAAATAAAAACTTAAGGACCCATTGATAATTTACTTTGGAAACCAAATAAAATTTTAATATATCATGACTTTGGAGTAAAATAAATTTGGAAAGTCCATCAAACATTTGGTGTGCAACGAAATTTCCAAATAATTTTAAAACACACATTTTGAATGAAATTTTTCATTGAATTAAATGTAAACCAAGTGAAACTTGGTTTCCCTTTTAAATAGATTCATATATTCATTTATAACTATTAAAAAACACTTAAAATATGGATATAAATAACAGGAAGTAAGTGTTATATAATTTAAAGAATAAAAACTCAGGTAAACCTACCTCAAATAGAGATAAACTCACTGCCTTAGATGGATGTTGCAAGAATAAAATTTAAATAAAGCCTCAGAAACCCTGGGTACCAAGAATAGAAAATTAATAACACCCTATTTCATCTAGGGTTCATCCAATTAATCCACACAGTGAAGTTAGAGAATAAAAAACAATAATAAGAGAAGGAGGAAGGAGGAGGAGGTCGTACCTTGATGATCCAGACTCAAATCCTAGAGAAACTCCTTATAATAACAAAGAGGGGGAGATGAACGAAGGTAAAATGTGGATAGAGCTCCCCATAGGCGGTGTGTGATGAAAAATAGAGGTAGGAGTGGTAAGGCATGATATAGGGTAAAAATTAAGGGATAATAATTTGGTAAAAAGTCAAATTTATAATAATTTGGACAACGGGATTGGTTTGGCCGCACAGGTGGCCAACACTGGTGGAAATACCACCTATACCAACACAATATCCCCAAAGGGTTAAAAAAACTCTTGTTAAATGGATAATATACCAACAGTTATGTATAACTCTTGGTATATTCTTTTGGTTTTTTTTTCAAAAGTTTAAGGAAACCATTGGGTATAAGAGGCTTTTTACAATGGTTTAAACAAACCATTGGGTACAGTTCTGAAGATATTTTTCCCAATGGTTGTAAACTATTGGGATAAAATTACATTCCCAGTGGTTTTTAAAACCGTTGGGAAAGAAAGTTCACAAATATCGATGCCTCCAGGGATTTCGAACTCCATAGATCTCGAACGTTTTTTCCTAAATGAGAGCTTGATGCACCAACTTGAATATTTTTCCCTAAACATCGACCATCTTGTATATTTGTCCCTAAATCTCGATGCGAACCCTACTTCCCAGCATAATAGGTCTGGTTTCCCAAAAATATGTTCTTCCACTTTAAAATAGTAACTGTGTGTTCATTTACTTTAGATTTTGTTATTCCATTTTTATACAATGTAGTGTGTATTATGATACCCTTAAGAACAGAAGGAATATATCATTTTAGGTTGTTGGTTGGAATTCTACTTCCCAACCTACTCTCGAGGGTGCTAACTCTAATTTCCAACTTGGTATATATCTTTGATTCAAGTAATTTTTGTTCTTCCATTTTAAATCAGTACATGTGCCTTCTTTTATTTTATATTTTTTTGTTACATTTCGCTAGAATGTAATGTGTATTATGATCCCCTTATGAACACAAGAAATATATCATTTTAGGTTGTGTTTTTTTTGTTATTTATCTATAGAGGATAATTTTGATTGATATTGAAGATGTCAATATGTTCCTGAGTAATTTTATCCTTGGTTTATTTTAAATTTAAGGTCTATTGACATGATTTCTTTGGTTAAACATAAATATAGTTATATAATATCTTTTCCAAAGAGGAATGATAATATACTCATGCATTATGAATTTACCCCTAAACATTGTCACTAAAATATCACACTCTAACTTTAAGATGATGATACCCACACTATAAGTCATTCAATGAAGAGGCACTTCCAACTAAACCACTAGAGTGGGTTTGGGGTCATTTTCATGTTTGAATAGTGATAGAACAAAAATTTACTCTATTACATGATCATTTATACATACTCCATCAATTGGTTCGGTCATACACTTTTAATATTTTCTTAAATTCGAAATGAGTGTTAGTAATTCATGTCAGAATTTTCTTAGGTAGTTATAAAGAATTTTTAAGGTATTTATATCATTTTTTTTCCTAGGAAGGCACCCGTAATAAAAGAGTATAACCATCATAAAACTCACCAATGTTCTTCATGACTACACATTATTTACTCTCTAATATATATCTCACGAAACAAAATAGCATGGTTATTTGCCTGTAATTATTCACCTCTAGTTGATAGTATTGGATGTCTTTGGAGGTTCAACTGAGGTGTTGTTGTGCACTTTCATGGATTATATTGTTTTTATTTTATTCTCGTCATTATGAATCCATATTAGAGTGTTATATTTTCATAATATTTGTGGATAATTATATGGTGATAGGTTTCTGTTGGACACGTGAGTCATGAACCCATCTCCAGTGGAAATTATAGGTTAATAGGGTTATTAAATTCATGTTCTTGATTATCAATGTTACCTGGACACCCCCTACCCCCTTGGACAACACCCCCAATCCCCTGGACATCCCCAACCCCCTAGAGTGCCCCCCACCCCCCTAGACACCACCCTACCCCCGTGGACAGACCCCCCCCCCCAACCCCCCAGACAACCCCCACCCCCTAGACACCATCCCACCCCCTGGACACCCCCTACCCCCTAGAAAGCCCCACCACCCCAATAAAAGCTCCTCTACCCCTGTGGAAAGTCCCCCACCCCCATGGATAGTCTGCCCACAACTTGGACACCTGCAACCCCCTTGGACTGCCCTACCACCCCTGTAGATAGCCCGCCCACCCCCTAGACACCACCTACCCCCCGGGACAGCCCCCTACCAACGTGGACAGTCCACCCACCCACCCCCCCCAGACACCCCTACCTCCTAGACAGTCCTAACACCATCTTGGACACCCCGAACCCCCTGGATAGCTACCCCTGTGGATAGCACGCCCACCCCCTGGACACCCCCAACACCCTGGACACCCCCACCCCTATGGATATCCCACCCCCTGGACACCCTCTACCCCCTTGAACAGCCATGCCACCCCCGTGGATAGCCCTCCCACCACCTGGACACCCTGCACCCCCTGGACAGCCCTACCACCCCAACGGATGGCCCACCCATCCTCCTGGACACCTTGTACCCCCTGTACGGCCCTTCCACCCTCATGGACAGCCCGCCCACCCCCTGGACACCTCATACCCCCTAGACTCCCCCCCCCCCCACCCCACCCCCAAGACACCCTCTACCCCCTGGATAGCCCTACCACCCTCGTGGATAGCCCGCCCACCCCCTAGACACCTCGGTACCCCCTGGATAGCCCCCCACCCCTGTGGACAGCCCGCCCAGCCCCCCCCCCCCCAAGACACCCGCACACCACCCCAAGACACCCCCATCCCCCCAGACACCCTCCACCCCCTGGACACCCCTGACCCCCATGGACATCCCCCACCCTCCGAGACAACCCTCACCGCCTAGACACCCCCCTTAAACACACCCCACCCCCTTGGGCAGTGTATGTGATCACTCAAATAATCTAATAAATTATAAAATTTCTTCGATCTAAAATTTACTAAACTTCTGAATAATTCTCCTTCCCATGTGTACATGATATTGTACACTCATGTATCTTCAATGATATTTTGTTATAAATATAGTATTTTGTTGCCTTTTATATTCAGATTCTCATATAGAGTAGTGTGTCAGTTATGGTTTCATATAAAGTGAACAATTCTCGTTTACATAAATATATTTTTGATGAAACTTCAATATTATTGAATTTTATTTGATGAAATGACTTATAAATTTTTTTTACAGAATGGATAGAAGTTTTATATATGAAACTGATTGGATCTCAAGTAATTTTCAAAACAAATTAGAGATATTTTTAGTTTTTTTATTTCACAATGCTTCAAATAGTGGTTGCATACACTTCCCCTATTACAATTGTGTTGGAAGACCTTAGTTGAGCCATGAAGAATTCAGATGCTACATAACAAAATATGGTTTTCAAGTAAACTGCTCGGTATGGTATCAAAATGGGGATAAAATGAAATCTCAAATTGCTGATGATCCAAATGAGAGGACTGAATTAGATAATTTGTTATATGACCAGTTTTTTATTATTCTTCATCATGAAAAAGAAAGGATTCTAACCCAAGAATATTTTTATATGATCACACATGATGCGTCTAATGAAAATTATGATGTTGTCTGGGTGAAAAAATTGATTGATGCTGTCATGAATCCAGTGTATCGACAATGCGTTAAAATTAAAAAGTTGGACTTTTTAATCTAATTGTTTCATTGGAAAACTATGTATGGGATTTATAATACTTCCATTGATTAAATTATTACCTTCTTAAAGGACTTACTTACAGATTATGAAGATATTCCCTCAAACCACTATATGGTATGGAAGTTAGTTGAGGAAATTGGATTTTTAAGAAACAAAATTCATGCTTGCTCGAGATATTGCAGTTTATTTTGGGAGGAAACTACTGAATGAAATGATTTTATAAAATGTGGTACATCCCACTAGAAGACAAAAGCTGATGGAACATCATTCAGTGTGCCACAGAAAGTAATGTGGCACTTTCTATTGATCCCCAGACTCCAGAATCATTTTATGTATGAAAAAATATCAATAAAATGTGATGGCATGATACCGAGAGAAAGAAGACTAATGATGAGTTGGTTCACCCTGAAGATGGATTTGCATGGAAGAGATTTGATGCTTGATATCCTGATTTTGCACCTGATGTGCATAATGTGAGTTTGGGTCATTCATGTGACAGTTTTAATCTATTTGGGTAGATGCTTACATCGCACTACACATGGCTAGTTTTTATACACATTTATAATCTTCCCCCATGGTTGTGTATGAAAAAACCTTTCACATTCATGATTATACTCATATATGTCCCTTCTGATCTTGATAATGATATTGATGTATACATGAAACCTTTAATAAAATAGTTGAAACTTCTTTGGGATGTGGGTGTGTTCACATATGATGCATGTTCGAAATACATATATCATATGTGTGTGGAGCTTATGTTGATGATCAATGATTTTCCTGCTTATTCAATGATGTCTGGATGGAGCACGAAGGGAAAACTATCATGTCATGTTTTTATGAAGAATACATGATCCAGAAGTCTGAAACATCATTGTAGTTTCAGTTTTATGGGACATCGACGATTATTTCCAATGGGCCATCCATATAGAAATAAACATCGAAGATTTTTCAATACCATAGAGACTGATGATCCACCTCAGTGTATATGTGGAACTGATGTGCTTAATAATTGAAATATTTCAGTTTTTCATTCAAGAAGGGTCAAATGAAATCTAGAAAGAGAAAGAATATTTCCAATGAAACCTGTTACAATTGGAAGGGGAGAAGTATCTTCTTTGATTTGCCTTATTGGTCAACCAATTTTTTACATCATTTCTTAGATGTAATGCACATTGAAATAAATATATGTGAAATGTTTCTTTTGATTCTTCTAAATTTTAAGGGAAATAAAAAATATGATTTACGATCTCGACGTGACTTGGTGGACTAGGGCATCAGACCATAATTTCATCATGTGCATATCAGTGAAAATAAATGGAAACATCTATGTGCTTCTTATGCAATGACACCTACAGAAAAAAAAAGCAATTTTTGGAAGTACTAGAGACAATTAATGTTATTGATGGATATTCAAGCAACATATCTAAATGGGTCAACAGAAGAGATTTGAAGCTAAAATCTTTGAAGACTCATGATTATCACATCCTTCTGGTTGAGTTGATTCAAATAGAAATTCATCATCTTTTGTCCAATAATGTAAGGGTGGTTGTTATTCATTTTTTCCATTTGTTTATATATCTTTGTGCTAAGAATTTTTCCATGTCTTTCTTGTAGAAAATGTTGGAAGATGCCCCATTAATTTTGTGTGAGTTAGAGAAAATATTTCCTCCATCATCTTTCACATGCATGTTGCATATGACTGTCCATATTCCAACTGAAATACTTCTCTAAGGACCCATTTCTTTTCGTTTGATGTATTCAACTAAAAGAAATATGTACACATTAAATTCTCATGTCCATAACAGGAATCATCCTGAAGGTTCTATCGTGAACGGTGACTTGGCTCAAGAATGTATGGATTTATGCTCTATGTATTTTTCTGATCTTACTATAATAATGAGCAGACTAATGAGAAACAAAAAATAATAGTATGAGAAAATTATTCCCAGTTTTCCATCACTTCCTCAAATAGGAGGAATTCCTAGATCATATACATTGACGACATTGAGACTTGAAGAGCGGGAGATGGCACATCGCACAGTTTTGTTCAACTGTGATTTTTTTGATGACTACATCTTGTAAGTAAATTGAATATTTATATCTTATATATATATATATATATCTGTAAAACTATTCCTATTTTTATCTATAGGGAACATAAAGCTTTGATAAATAGAAATCATCGTTCTTTATCTTTGCGAATAAGGGAGACTTTGCATAGAAAAGAGTTTTTTTATTGGTTAAAATTGAAGGTACCAATATTACTATTTAAAATAATTAAAACAATATTTAATTATGTTTAATATTAATTTATATTTCAGGTATTTAGTTTTCCTGTTGAATCTGTCTCTGAGGAAATAAGAGTTTTGGATTTTGGTCTTAATACCGTGGTTCATGATTGTTAATAAATTGTTATTAATGGGTATAGACTTATTATAATTGAACAAGCAATGAACATGAGAACACAACATGATGGTGTAATGGTTACTACCACAATAGACTGTTATGCTAGTGCATCAGATAGTAGACCACGATTTAAAAATGTATGTTATTATAGAGTAATTGAACAAATAATAATATTGGATTATAATTCTCATGGATGAGTCACGATGATGAAATGATAGTGGTTTGATTCAATGATGATAAAAGTCAAATTTATTTATGATTATGGATTTCGAGTAATTGATATGACTCTCACTCTTTCTACTGATGAACCATATGTATTGGCATCAATGGAGAAGCAAGTTTTTTTGTCAAAGACCATCATCAACCTGAATTTTGTGTCATTATTGATGTAATTCCAAGACATTTTTTGAGGATGGTGATGATGTAATTGACACCATCCCTACTGCCATTAGAAATGATCTATTTATTACTTTTTATGAATCCAATAGCTCAATTGTCAGAGTTGACTGTGAACCTGAAGTTGTGTGGTAAATATATAAAATCATCCATTCATGTTCTATATTATTTTACTTTACCTCAACTTGGGTTGTTAAGGTTGTTATTATTCAAATTTATTTAATATTGATTACAAATATGTTTTATCCGACTTGACCATTATGTGAATTTTCAATTTTTATTGGTTGCAATTTTATATGAATTGCATTTTCTAATTTGGAATTGATCTGCATTCAAACCTACAAAACCAACATTTCTAACTTTGTAAACATTAAAATGCTTAAACTGTGATTTGTATAAAATTAGAAGAACTCTAATACCACTCTTTAACATTTTACCTGGTAATGAACATGATGGTTTGTATTATTCTACAAAACATGTATAGAAACCTCCATCATCTACCTAGGATAAAGAAATTAAATTTTTCCTTAATTTTGACAACTGCTTTACCCCTTATGAATCTGGTAGAATCAATGTTCTATAATTTTAATAGATTTATGAAACTAAGTAAATAACCATCCTACTAAAAAATAAATTTCTTTATTACATCTTGTACGACTTATTCACTTCATTATATATATGTTCCATCTCACATAAAACAATGGATAGTTAAATTATCCATGAATCCCTCTATTACCTCTCATTTATTTTGTTTTTTAGGTTACACATTAGTTATCCTTTTCTAATTACTTCCATATTTGTTTTCAAAGGTAGGAAATGAAACCAACTGAAGAGAGGCGATAGAAACAGATGATAGAAAACAATCATCACATGACTAATATGGGAATTCCATCACTAGTGCTTGTTGTGAGTATTTTATTTCGAAAATATATATTTAAATAATATATAATGTTATGTGATTAATTTTGTTTTCAATATTTTTACAGGATCCATCTATTAGGCGACAGTTATTTGATGAGCATCCTAGTAGTGGTCCTAGTACTTAGGGTGTTCGTATAAGAGGGTGGTACGAGAGCAAGATTATCTAGTTGGTGTACCCGATTAGACCTCGCCACTCCCACTGACATACCATCCATCCCACCTTATGATCCTGGTGTGTCGTTAGAGACACATGGGATATTTAGGCCTCCCATGTTTTTACCACCCTTTACATATGAGCCACCTCACCGGTCTGTACTATATCTGATGATGATTCTCACTCCCCATCCAATATTCGGCCAGCTATCACTGTCATCTTGTTTTACTTATGCTTCCTTCTCTTTGGGATTTTATATTCCATCTTCTTTGACTCACACTCTTCCTGAGTCTGTCCCAGCGGAGCATACATTGGGACCCAATCCACTTGTACAGGGTGTTCCTTCAGTTTCTACGGATCCAACGACGCCCATTGATCATACTACTGCAAGTATACTTATAAAAACCTAAAACAAATTCACACCATTATTTATTTTTATTATAACAAGTATTGATAAAATATGTGTTTTTCTTTCATAACAGATACATATACTAATAGGTTGTAGGGGCTGGGGCATACACACATGTGTGCGGTGTGGAACCACTATACGCAGTTGATGGGGGAATACAATGAAGATAGTAAAATGATTGAAAAATCAGGGCAGAAATGTCGGATTTTTTTGTAACAAGCTGCTTTAGAGGCCATTGATTCCTAGGAACCTCACAAATTGGGGCCAAACAATCACAGACAATAGGTGTTGGGAGATGAGAACTCTGGTAGAGTATGCTACCAACCTGGGAAGAGTATAGTTCCGATTAGGTATTGTACCTCTTCAGGTATGAGTTGTAGTGCCGCCGAGTTCTAGTAGGTTAAGGCACAGGAAGAACAGGCTGAAAAAAGGGCCACAGAGATGGAAGAACAGTCTGCTAGGGAAAACACTTCATTTATGAAACTGATGGAAGTTTTGTGTCCAACACTTCCACCAGTGGATAGCACAGCGTGTGATGAATATATGTCATCGATGTCTTATATATATGGTGCACTGGTTGGTAGTTCTAGTGGTGGTCGAGATAATGGCGAGGAGGATGCCGAGAAGGAGGAGGAGGAGGGTGATGAGGAGGTTGAAGATAAGTACGAGGGTGAGGAGGATGGTGTTGAGTAGGGTGGGGAAGATGATGGGGATGATGATGAGGACGAGGGTGTGGATGATGATGACAGTGATCATAGTGATGGTGATGAGGGACAGATTGATCCATTACATTTTGATTAATATTACCAACCTTTGTTGATTATTGATTTGTTGTTCCTGAATATATATGTGATTAGGTAGGTCACATTGTATTTATTTTTTTATCTAAAAAAATAAAACATGACTTGATGATTTGTTTTAACTGATTCACCCCTCCCCAGGACATCTACCCACCCCCTAGAAAGCCTCGCCCACCCCCTGGACATCCCATACCCCCATGGACAACCCCGCCACACCCATGGATATCCCTCCCACCCCTGGATATCCCTTCCCCCCGTGGACATCCCTCCCTCCCACCACCATGGAATGCCCCCCCATACAACCCCTACCCCCTGGACAGCCACACGACCCCCTTGGACAGCCCTCCCACCCCTATGGATAGCCCTCCCACCCCCTGGACACCCCCACCCCCCTCGATAGCCCCTCCACTCTTCTGAATAGCCTGCCCACCACCTGGACACCCCTCCCCCTATGGACAGCACCCCCACCCCCGTGGACAACCTGCCCACCCCTGGACAGCCCGGCCACCCCCATGGACAGCCCGGCCACCCCCATGGATAGCTTCTCCACCCCCCTTGGGCACCCCCAACCCCCCTGGATAGCTCCGCCACCCCCGTGGACAGCCCGCCCACCCCCATGGACACCCCATTCCCCCATGAATATCCTCACCCACCCCTCGACACCCCGTACCCCCTAGACAGCCCCCACCCCCATGGACAGCCCACCCACCCCCTTGGACACCCTATACCCCCTAGAAAGCCCCGCCACCCAAAAGGACAGCCCACCCACCCCATAGACACCATGTACCTCCTAGACAGCTCCCCCTCCCACCCCGTGGATAGCTCACCCACCCCCATGGACAGCCCACCCACCCACCCACCCCCCCCCAGACACTCCTTACCCCCCTCGACAGCCCTGCCACTCCCGTGGATAGCCCACCCACCCCCCTGGACACCAAGTACCCCCTGGATAGCCTCTCCCACCACACTGGACACCTTGTACCCCACTGGACAGCCACCCCCAACCCCCGTGGATAGCCCCACCCACCCCCTTGACACCCCTACCCCTGGAAATCCCCTCCACCCCCGTGGACAACCCCCCCCCCCACCCTTGATATCCCCCACACATTTGGATTATAGGGTTTCTAACAACTCAAAGATCCCATTAATCATATCTACCGACTTCATTGCCTCCTGGGATCCTTGATCACCAATAGAGAATAGTGGGTGCTATTTTAGAAACTCCCATTCATAATCAATGATCTGAGAAGAACATGTCTATTACACTTCCACAAGAGTTTTAGTAGAGACCAAGACTTGGAAGACAATAGTTAGATCACAAGAATGACTACCTGAGATATCCCCTTATTGACTTTAAGATTTATTTATAATGGTAAAATTATAAATAATTATCAAAAACAAAACCTTTATTAAAATAATATGATTTCCTAAAACAAGGGACACAAAATAACAAATCCCATAAAGATACATCATAAATAATTCTTCATAAGATCATTTCAAAAAAAACATAATTGAGACTTCATTCTATTTAAAACTCAACAATGGTTTTAAAAAATCCCTTTTAAGTTTCCATTTCAAAAATCATATAGTATTTTTTTTCCCCAATAAAAATGTAATCCATTTCCTAATAACCAAATCCCCATTCCTACCCTAAACACCAAAAGCATTCATTTTTTCCTAAAGAAACACATACTATTGAAATAAACATTATTCCAAAACCATTTTAAAAATAACAATGATATTAAAATCCATGAAATTCATTCCATTAAAACCATTACACCCCCACCCCCTAGATAGCCCCACCACCCCCGTGGACAGCATGCCCACCGCCCTGGACACCCCTACCCCCCCTGGATAGCACCCTTACCCCCCGTGGATAGCCTGCCCACCCCGTGGACACCCCTACCCCCTTGGACAGCCCCAACACCCCCGTGGACTGCCCTCCAACCCCTGGACACCTTGTATCCCCTGGACAGTCCCTTCCACCCTTGGACAGCCTGCCCACCCTCCTAGACACACTGTACCCCCTTAGACAGCTTCTCCCACCCCTGTGGAAAGCCCGCCCACCCCCTAGACACCCCCTACCCCCTGGAGAGCCTCGACACCACCGTGGATAGCTTTCCCACCCCCCTACACACCTCGTACCCCCTGGACAACCCCCACCCTACCCCCATGGACAACCTGCCCCCCCTGGACACCCCCCACCCCCCAGACACCCCCTATCCCCCTGGACACCCCTCTCCACTCATCCCCCCAGACACCCCCCGGACCCCGACCCCCTTGGACAGCCCCCAACCCCCTAGACAGCCCCCACCCCCACACCCCCACCCCCACCCTCGTGGACAGCCCTCCCACCCCCCTGGACACCCCTACCCCTGGACATCCCCTCAACCCCCTGGACCCCCCACCCCCTGGACACCACCCCCACCACTTGGACACCCGCACCCCCTGGACACCCCCAACCCCATAGAAATCCCCCCCACACCTGTGGATAGCCCCCCCCCCCCAACCTGGACACCCCTCCCCCCGTACACCCCCTACCCCCCTTGGACATCCCCCCCCCCTCAACCCCTTGGACGACCCCCACACCCACCTGAACACCACCTCACCAACTGGACACCCCCACCCCGATGGACATCCCCCCCCCAACCCCCTAGACTTCCCCCCACCCCTCCAAGACTCCACTCCACCACCTGGACACCCCCCACCCCCTTAGACACCATTACCCCCATGGAAACCCCCCCACCCCCTTGACACACCACCCCCATGGACAACCCCACTTCCCACTAGACAACCCCCCCGACCCCCTGGATGGCCCCCCCACCCCACCTAGACACCACCCCACCACCTGGATCCCCCCCTCCACCCCCCTTGGATATCCCCCCACCCCCCCTCAACCCCTTGGACCCCCTACCCCCCCTGGACACCACCCTACCCCTGGACACCCCCACCCCCCACCCCCTGGACCCACCCACCCACCCCCCTAGACACCCCTACCCCCTGGAAAGTCACCCCCTCCCCCACCACCACCACCCTGGATAGCCCCTCCCCCCTGAGCACCCCCATCCCCCCGAACACCCCCCCCCCCACCCCTACCCCCTTGGACAACCACCCCAACCCCCTGAACAACCCTGCCAACCCCATGAATTATGAATTGAATTATTTATGTATTTAATTAACTAATGAATTGTGTGTTAATGGTGTATGGGTATACTTGTTGTATGGGAATACATTTTTTATGTGTATACTTGTTGTAATTACCTTATGAATTATGTGCTAATTCTGTATGTGTGTATAGGGTAATTAAATATAGAATTGGAGGTATTCAGAATTTTGTGTGAATTATGTGTTGTATAAATTCTGTATATATTCTGTAGGTATTGAGAATTGTGAAGGTATTCAGAATTGTGTATGAATTGTGCAGGTATTTTTAATTGTATAAGTATTTTTTATGGACCCCCCAACCCTCTGTATATATTCTGAAGGTATTATAAATTGTGTATGAATTCTACAAGCCTGCTGGTGGGAGCTGGTGGAATTGCTGCAGGTGCACAGGGAGAGGCTGGCTTGTTGTTGTAGGTATATAAAGGAACCGCTAATGGTTTACAACCACTGACATATCTCTAAAAACAGAACATATACAAATGGTTTTATGTAAACGGTTAGTAAAAGTATATACCAACGGTTTACAAACCATTGGTATAGGTATTTTTACTTGATATTTACCAACGGTTTTTGGGAAACTGTTGGTAAAAGGCTATACCGACAGTTTTAAACTATTGGTAAACATTTATACCAACAGTTTCAATGAAATATTGGTATATCCTTAATTTTTCATACATATCCCAACGGTTCTATAAGAACCATTGGGATATGTCTATCCTCATGGCTCAAGACCCAACGGTTTGGAAAATTGTTGGTATAGTTTATACCAGCAGTTGACCAGCCTTTACCAACAGTTTTAAACCATTTGTAAAGATGAAATTTCCAGTAGTTCAAACTTTTCACCTCCTACCAGTGGAATCGAATCATCCCACATGGTCAAGAGGCATGGTCATAAAAAATTTGTGCCAACGTTTTTTTTTTGCTCTATAAAAATATATATATTTACATAGTTATCACATAGTTTCTACTAATCGTACACCAACCAAACTAAGGTCAGGGTGTAAAATAGTGGTAACTTGAAGGTTCACTATGCATTTAACTACATCTTAGTACTGATGATATGGGTTTCTTAAAAGACCATAAGGACTCATACGCTATAATAACTTGAGACCGAACTTCTGGATCTGGTGATGAAAACATAAACTTTACATTTTTAGCATTGATAGTGATAAATGTGGCCCAATTTTTTCCATTAATAACATACAATTTCATAATTAAATATTGGATCAATTACATACCCATGGACCTTTTAGGTTTAGATTTTTATAGAATTATGACAAAATCTTAACAACTTTGGTTTATAAACAACTAGTTCATAAAGGTCATTATCATCTCCCACTAAAATATTCACATCTAGTAACCCTATTAGGTATAACATACTTAAAACCATTCTTCACAACCTATAAAAAATAAATATAAGAAAAGAGTGATCTCAAATGCGTAATAAGGGTAAACATGGGAGATATTAATGATCATATAAGCATAACATGATAAAATCGTATGAGAACATGATATTAACCTTTTAAAACCATACCCTACACATCATAGATCATAAAAATGATTTATGGATTAAAACATTAACATTTCAAAAGACATGAATCATAATAATTAGAATTCATCATAAATCAATTATGAACCATAAGTTCATGTCATAAATGGGTTTAGAATCAATATAAGTATAGAAACCATTTAATATGTCAAGTTTAACTAACAAGACCATCAGATCTAACATCAACACTTATTTCCCATAACAGATCAATCACATCATCTTAATTCTCATAATGAATCAATAACATCGACTTGTTTTCCATAACATATCAAACACATCGGCATATTTCCCATAACGGATCAAACACTTCGACTTGTTTCTCATAATTATATCATGTCATATAATACTTTACCCAATGCATTGGAGGGATATATAGGTCCCACCCATCACATAATGAAAATCATATATGTGTATGACATGATATTATAAAGCATTCATCAAATCAGAACCCATGAAAAGAAATGGGCTTCATAAATCATTCGCCATATCAGAATCCATGAAAAGAAATGGGTTTCATAAACATTAAGTCATCATAAAAATAAACCATCCAAAGAAAGAATAATGATGGTATCCTTGAATAATATACCCATTAGAGATTAATTTTCAATAAATAATTTCATCTTAGATGGAAAATTGTTTTTAACGATCACATGGAATAATTATTGAGGAAAATAACTTTTCCATTTTAAAATCACTTCTCTTTTTTAAAAAAACTATGCATTTATAAATGAATAAAATCATTAAAAATAAACATGTAAAACTAAAATAATTATGGTGTCATGATTGTGGTAATATCCTCTCATTCCATATATGTTAAAAAATATTCCTTCTGTATTTTTATCATAAAATTCATAAAGTACCTCATTTGGGAAACTACAAAAAGATTCCTTTCAAACCGTTTTGTAAAAATTAAAACATGGGTAAAAAAATTTTAAACACTCAAGTAGAATAGTAAAACCCAATTTGGGAACATCTTTATAAATAATGTAAATGGAAGAGAAATATTCCACAACTGAGACTTAAATATAAACAATCCCGAATAATGATGAGATTGTGAAATAAAGCCTTACCCATTTAGTAACTTTTCAATTATAATACCTGTGAAATAATAACATAAAATGAAACATTAAATATCATGAAAAAAAGGATACTCATGATTTAATATGTCAAATATTCAATAGATACGCCTCATAAACATAAATAGGTGCATAACATCAAATATTTCTCAACGAAACAAAATTGAGACAAAGAACCCTTACCTTGAGTCCAACTCATCACGTACGTTCTTTATCATTTTAAATAATAAACTTAGGTTAATTTTTTTCTATATTAATAAAAAATTTCAATTTTATTATTAATTTTACCTCACATATTACCACGTTATAATAATTACTTAATCATTTATGTCCACGTTAGATATTTTAGTGATATTTGGTACATAAGTCCAAAATGACTTATGTAGGTCAATTATGGTTAAAGAGGTCATTATTCTATCATATCCAGAATAATAATCATGAAATAATTATCATTTTTATACATCAATTAAAATTTTAAATATTATTATTAAATATTATTATTAAACATGAATTGTTCTACAACCATGGAGACGGTAGTTCATATGTACACATGAGTAACATTTCCATTTTTGAAAAATAATTATGGAAAGAAGGTAATTATTATTTTTTCATTACATAACTATAATCATATCATATTTATAATATTAATTATTTAAATATACTTATATATATTCTCCTTATGATGTGATAAAAATGAATCACATCGCTTCATGGAGGTGGTAGTTCACATGTACGCACGAGCGACGTTATAATTATTTCATTCATGGATTGGTAAGAGGGTAAATGATATATTATATTTTTAAAATGATTAATAGGTCATGAATTTAATATATAAACATTAATATGATCATTATAAATAGTCTCTATAGATAGTTATGCAAAACAAATTACATTGATTCGTGAGGCGGTAGTCCGTTGTACACACTAACAACGAATTATTCTCCCATTTTATGGATGTTGGAGATGGATATAATTTATGATTTTAAAATAATAAAATATAAGTATATGTATTATACTAGTGTTATTATTTTATCATAGTTGAAGAATATTTCATGGTGGTGGAAGAAGAAACAAAACTAATACAATCAGATAAACACTATACCTCTTCTTTGGCTATCCTTCTTTGATTACCACCTTAAGCCTTCTAAGTTGGTGTTATACCTAAAATAAGGAATCTAGAATTAGTGGATGGATTATATTACTGTATTTGGTAATATATTTTCCAAAAAAATAGGGTTTTAAATGTAAATTATTATGAATAAGAGGTTCCCTTTTATAAGAGATGGGAGGGGAGCTCTTGGAATTTCCCAAAATATTATATTAATATAAATTAATTTTCAATTAAGAATGGATCCAAAGTAAATTATTTTGAATATAAGATAATTATGGGTCTAAATAACCTCATAAAATATAAAATATAAAAAGTTTTACTATATTTGTATCCTTATCGTTTGGTATTAACCCACATTTAACCCCTTTAACTCTTACTGTGACAGCAAGGATTTTTTCCCTTTGAGGGTTAATATTGTTACTATAAATAAAAAAAGTATCTTAAATGTACCATGGTTGATATTATAAAATATCTAATAATAAATTTTCTGAATTTAATATTTTAAGTAATTTTATGTCATTTAATAAAAAGTTATTTATGATAAATTATCCACAATGTCAATTTTTAGAACTTTTCATTACTGTGACATTAATAATATCAAGAAAACATCTAAAATTAATAAAAATAATTATATCATTAAAATGTTATAGACATTTATAAAATTCATTTATCACAATATTTATCTCAAATTATTTTTATTATAATATTTTTAATAACATTTATTTTATTTTTTCCTTTAATTGAATAATTAGTGCATCAGCATTGTGTATGCATTTATGGTAATTATTTATTCACTAAAATTTTAAAAAAAATACCATAATTGATAAAAATCATTTATTTTTAATAATAATATTTATAGTTCACCATTTCATCAAGATAACCCCTTGTTAAAAATATTTTAGTTACTAAAAATGAGTGGGTGACATGTTTGACTTTTCTCTAAATAAAATATTATAAAAAACATAACTTTATAAAAGTGGCCCCAAAAGCTAATAAATTATACTTTTATCTGATTATGGATGATATATAAGCATCCAATAATATTTATGCAAGTGTTAAGGTAATTTTATAGTCCTTGTCATTTTATTTTTAACCATAAATTACCAGATTTTCCCTTTAATGTGGAAACAAAAATTATTATGTTTACTATTTATATCGACCAAAAAATAAAATCAAATTATTTAATAAATTTTAACTCATTTATTTCAAATATAGAATCTATTTTTTAAAATTAAACACACAAAAACTAGAAGAATTTAATTTAAAATTAAAATTGAAAAACGCAATAAAAACTTTTTTTAAAAAAATGTATTTTTAAATATAAATGTATTTAACCTAAATTAAAGAATAAAATAAATTTAAAAACCATAATTTAAATAAAAAATAACTGATGGAATATTAAAACAAATTAAAAACATATTTTTTCTTTGTAAATAATTTAAAATAAAATATAGTTTTCAATAAAAATGGTATTTTTCAGTATTCATTATAAAAATAAATATTTTCAAAAAATTCTAAAAGATTTATCCTAAGATAATTTTGACATGAATATTTCAAAAATAAAGTTCATTTTATCAAATTCATTTTCTAAAAATTACATAAATTAAAAATATTATTTTATTACAAAAAGAAATAAAAATCATTTTTAATGAAAATATATTTTTGACTTTACTAAAAATTGAGTGTGTATTTAAAAAGAATATAAATGAGTAGGACCATTATATATTCAATTAATACATTATTCTTATTCATACCCACTAATTTAATAGCTAGGATATAATGGACACATTATAATATGTTCTTATTCATTTAAACTCGATGTTGCGTATCTTATACACCATTGAACATAATATTTCCTTTTAAAATATCATGGTATTACATATATTGTAGAGTTATCCATGGTTCCTGGATAATCCTAGTGAAGAAAAAATATGAGCGTACCACACCATGGTGATAGTAATGCATTTTCAAAACACTGATTAAAGACATTTATATCTTGAAGAAACTTTCTCTGATACCACTGACGAGTTTCATTAGATCATCACAAGACCCTTGTAAGTATAAGTGATCCCCAATGGAAATGGATTTATCTCCATGGAATAAATCATATAAATAAATTCGACAAACATAGTATAAACACTGAAACATCAGCTGATTCCATCCTTGTTCTTCTATAGAGTTAGATTGGTGATGATAAATAGTAGTAATGAATGAATTAATCTTTCCTCCAAGGGGGGAAAACCATCTAATGGTTCCATGAACACTTATTGAGGACTAATGAATGCATGATAGGGTTTTAGCACCTTCACCAAGAAATGAATGATATTTGGGAATGGAAGAGTGTTTTGGTTGGCTTGCAAAAGATTCTCCATTATGACACAATTAATCAGAAACCAAAAGGGAGAAGGATCACATCCTTAAATAAGAATCTTTGATTCTCTTCATTAAATAAAGAGCATTTTCCATGTCAAATGGTTAGATTTTCATTACATAACACTCAAACATTATATGGGTTGGAGTGTTTATTCATTGAAAACATTAATGAATGAGGTGCGACAGCCATAGTTGAAACAATTCTTTGGATTGTAACAGATTAAATAATACAGTAGGTATGTGGCTCTACACATGCACATAAAAAACCAAATGTGTCTATAGACCATAGCATCAAATGCACCACCACAGCATAGTGGTGGATGTTTTAGTGCACATCCATTAGGAGGTAGATTACGGTGGATCAAAACAAGTAATCATGTGCTATAATTAGTACTTAAAGAACCAAAAGAGTTAAAACAATTGAATCTAATCTCAAACCTCCATTACTAGGATCTGAAAAAGATATGGATATAATAGATCAAACATCTTCCATTTCATTGAATCTTTTAGATATCTCATCAACTAATAATTATTAATTTCCAAATCATGTCACTTGATATCATATATGATATTAGCTGACATAAATAATATTTGAATGTGTGGTTTTGGAGGAAAGTAATGCAGTACCTTCACAATATTTTCTTATTTTTTATTCCTAGTTCTACACTCATTTATACAATCAATATTTCTCATTGATTTCTATATAATTGTATAGCATCCCATTCATTCTTCTTTATTGGACTATTCTCCCCAAAAAAAATGCAATCATTAGGGCAAGCCTATATTTTAATATAATCTATTCTAATTTGATTGAAGATTTTTTTCATCTCATATAATGATGAAAAGATATTAAATTCACCAAATGAATCATGACGAAACTCCAAAATCATTGAAATTACTTTGATTATTGCTTTTTCAAGTCACTTGATATGTTACAACTTGATTTGAAAAAAGATGGCCTCGAATACTTGGCACCCCCTTTGTAAAATTTTTTATTTCCATCTTTAATTAATTGATAAAACTCATTTTTTTTACTAATAATGTTATGAGAAATATTATCCTAATCAGGATCAACTGAAGGTTTTTTTTATCTATTAAACTCTCATTCATTGTATCTTGTAAATATAAATTCATCATTTATCAAGTTTCAAACTGAATTCTCATCTGACATTCCATTTTGTGTTTTGTTAACAGGATATTCATTTCTTTGACATTCCATAAAATTTTATTCACCATACCATATCCAATGTACATATCAAGTAGGAAACTATTTCAACATCATGTGTTCATATACTTTGTTTCTATTCAACTATCTCTTGATTTTAAAATCAGAAGACACTCATTTTATTATATAATCCACTAATCGATTTGCAATTTAATAATCCATGTTACTTGAAAATCCAAAGAACAAATATTAATTAGAAACCCTAATACATTACCTAAAAATAATAATTAGAAACCCTAAAATATTTCCGGATGGGTTAAGGTAGAATGTTATGGGAGAATACTGATGAGGTGAGGGGATGGAGGCCAGAAGATAGAGGCCATTGAGTGACATATAGGCTAACGGGTGAGGTTGGTGACATCAGACTCATGGGTGAGCAGGGGGTTAGGGTCAAGGTAGAGATGGAAGGAGGGGTGGGGTTTGAGGATCAGGGTTTCGGGGAGAAGGTGTATTTTCATCTTTGGAGTCTAGAGGGAAGGGAGACGAGGGGGAGGGTTTGTAATGACCCAAAATTTTATAAATAAAATTTCCCTTTATATTTAATTAAATGTCTTATTATGTATTATAGTTATAGAAAAATCATGTACTTACTT
This sequence comes from Viscum album, assembly GCA_963277665.1. Classification (NCBI taxonomy): domain Eukaryota; kingdom Viridiplantae; phylum Streptophyta; class Magnoliopsida; order Santalales; family Viscaceae; genus Viscum; species Viscum album. Next base: position 1,878,199,673 of record OY728165.1, on the reverse strand, counting down.
GGTTTTATTATATAATATTTAAAATACCATTATGCATCTTTACTATTGATAATATAGTCATTGAACAGTGATTATATGATTAGTATAAATATAGGGTTTTAACAAATCCAATTGACTTAGACAAATGAAGTGATGGCCTCAACTAGTAGGATTGTACAATATTAATCTCATTTATCAGAGATTCCAAGGGAGATAACATCACTAGGATTTTACCTTGATCAGTCCCAATATGAGATCCAATAACATAAGCATGAGTGAATCCATTTATGGGAGAAGTTCAAGCTCATCGAAATCACAGCCCAAACCATGTTCGCCAAACCACCCAATGGAAGTCTCACAGTCACACACCTTACCCTTAGGGAATTTGATGGTGTATTTAATGGATGTGTATCAAGACCATAATGATATGAATATATATATTTTATTTTCAGCAGAATAATGTTCATGTTTTCTTCTTATCATTACTTTATAAATGATTTTGATTTTTATATAATAAAACACAAATTGTATTTTTAATTAATATTCAATTTCAATTAAGAAATTAATTTTTAGGAATTAATGGATTTTGATGTAATTAATATTTTAATTAAATATTATTATTAAATAATTTTTATTAAATATAAATTACCATATAAATTTTATGAAGTCAAATGTAATTTTTATAATGATTCGAAAACCACTATTGACAAAAAATCCAGTATTTCTCAATAAATGCCAATTATTATTTTTGAAGTAAAAATAAAAATATTTATAAAAATTATTTTCTTAAAATTAATATTATTTTTGGAATCAAAAACTTTCAAATTATCCAACAGTTAATTTTTCATTCTTTTATAAAATAGTCAAATTTTCGGGTAAAAATTAAATACCGTATAAATATGCGGTGTGTGTTTTATAACAAAATAATAACCCAAAAGTGATGTAATAAATACTATAAATGGTATAAATGACCAAATATATGTTTCACCTTTAAAATTATATTATTTTGTGGTTATTTTATTTATTTTATATATCCATTTTGAATCCTACAAAACATATAGTGTATTTTAAAGTTTTAAAATCATTTCTTTAAGAGTACGAATAACTTCTAAATCAGTAAGGGTATTATTTTATTAAGTTAATACATTGGCCTTATAAAATAATTAGAACCATTCTCATTTGGTAGAAACCGTGGGCAAAAACCATGGTATGTTTTGTGGTTTTGGTTATTTTATTATATAGTGTTTAAAACCTATGTTTGGTAAATATTAAAGAAATCCCCACTCTTTTCCTATATAAACCCACCAAATTTCCCATATATATACACTAAAAACCCATGGATAATGTATTTAATCTACCTTTATTTCTCTAGAGTCTTCCCTAGGTGACCTAAATCTCCCACGAATCCCCTCCCAAACATTTAGAGTCACACACTCAAGTAAGGGATCCTCTCATTCTCTTCTTTATTAGTGTTTCTTTATTATATTATGCCTCCTATTTACAATTCCTAATGATGGGATATTTATTTACATATACCCCTTACTATCAATTTTATGTCCAAATTATGAGAGACCCCTTTCTCTCTCATCAACCAATTTTATGAATCTTTAAGTTACGTTGTTATGCTACAAAAAATTCACTACAGTTTTCCATACCAAAACAATTGTGAAGTGAATAGCATACTCATTTTCTATCAAAATTCACCTTTATACACTTATACTTATTTTATTGAGGACTTAAATGTATGTATTACACATTTATTGATTGTATAATATATTATGATGATGAATGAATCCATGTTGCATGGTTTATATGGCACACTTAAGCATGATATCAAATGCATGTGATGGGTGCACCTGGAATTATATAGCACTCAAATGCATTGGGTAATGTTTGGTCTCATGAGATTTCATGTTGGGATAGGGAGTGAACCCGATTATTTTATGGGACTTTTTCTATCAAGATGTCTTCTTAGCCCTGATCTATATTTATGATGTAGTGTTGTAAGATGTTGCCACATTTCCCAATTTGCCTTTATGATTATCACGTTATGTCATGCCTCATTGTTCATGTTTATGATTATCACTCTTTTATTCTACATGGATATGTCTATTGTCTAAAATTTATAACTTTCGTCATGTTATGTCGTGCTTATTCCCTTATTGGGCTATTTATCTCTCCCCTTTATTATGTATGTCCTCAGGTTATCAAGGGCATTTTTTAAATCCATGGAATTTTAGAAGCATGTTAAAGAAGTTTTCAATAATGTTGTTGTATACCGTGTTCAATATGTTTTGATATATAACTAATTCCCAAATACACTAGGCTTATAGATCTTTTGGGTTGTATTATGTGATTATTTATGTAATAAATCATGAATTAATGTGTAATAATGAGAAGGGTTGTTATAGGGTTGGTGTGTGGGTCACACGTTGGGAGGTATGGGTGAGGGGATTTGGGTTGCAAGGAGAATGGGGTAGTTAGTAAGATGAGGGGAAAGAGATTTGGATAACAAATTATGGTTTTTGTTTCAGATTCTTAGTGGTGGTAAATAAATAACCACCGCAAATACATCTTTTTTATTATAGTGATTAAATAAAGAAAATCTTTTATTCTAACTCATGTTAGAGAGAATAAATAAAATGAGGATTTTGTAATTTTCAAAACACAAACAAATAAAGTGATAATGATCCATTTCTACATAATCGTGAAGAATAGTGCACAATGTTTCAGAGTAGTGGCGGGGTTGTTGATCACAACTCCAATTATTTCCTCAAGATCTATCTCTAAAAAAACTAGGGTTTTTCTATTACAATGACAAACCAAAATAAATATCCTCTTAAAACCAAAGGAATGACATAACAACACTGCTCTTTATTACACTTTAATTCATTATTTATTACATAAAATTACTGTCAATATAACCTAGAAGATCGAGAAGTATAGTTTCTTTATAAATTAGGTACATTAAATAACAACTTAAATAGGAAATAAATCATCTTTATACAAAACTTCCTTAAAATGCCTGTACTTAAAACTGTATGGGGTAACCTAGGGACATACAAAAGAAAGGGGTGAGATATAAATCCCAGTAAGGGAATAAACATGGAATAACATGATGAAGATAATACATGTTAGATAATAATCCTAACAATGTGGAATAAATGGATTGAGAATCATAAACATGAACCATGAGTCATGATATGGAATGATAATCATAATGAAAACAAGGAAAATGTTGAAACAACTTAAAACACATCATCCTTAACATAGGTCAAGGCTAACTTCCAAGAAATCATGATGGAAAAAGTACCATAAAGGAATCCGGTTCAATCCCTATCTCAACATGACGCCTCATGAGACCAAACATTACACAATGCATTGATGCTCTATATAATTATGGGCGCAACCATCACTTTCATTTCATTCTCATGTTTAAATTTCCCACACATATTATACAACATGTATTCATTCATCATCATATTTTATTCCATAGTCAAAGAGTGAAGAATACATACATGTAAGTACAAAGTCAAAAAAATTATATTTGTTTAAAGGTGAATACCCTTTATAGGAAATGGGTATGTTATTCACAATATAATTGTTTTTGAATGGAATATTTAGGTGAAATATTGATAGCATAACTGCAACACATTTAAAATTAATAAATGGGTTAATGAGGGAGAAAGGGGTATATCATAATTTGGAAATAAAATGGGTATTAATAGGTACATTAAAATAAATATACCAACATATGTAATTGTAAATAGAAGGCATAAGATAATAAAGAAACTTGAATGAAGAAGAGAAGGTGGGGATACCTTTCTTGAGTGTGTGACTCCAAATGCTTGAAAGGAGCTTCTTGAGAGCTTGGGGGTACCTTGGGAGGACTCTAGAAATTGGATGGTAGAGTAATGATGTACTCTAAGTATTTTGAGTGATGAGAAATGGGTTTTTGGGTGGGATTATAAAGGAAAAGATTGGAGAATTCATTAATATTTCTGAAATTTAGGTTTTGGACTCTATATAATAAAATAACAAAAACCAAAAACCTTCTCATGGTTTTTTCCCATGGTTTATACAAAATTGTTGCGGTTTTCATTATTTTATATGTACAATGGTCTAAATTAATATAATATTACACTTATTGATGTTAAGGTGATTCATACTCTTAAATAAATGTTTTAAAACCTTAAAACATATTAATGGTTTTTTGAGGATTCATAAAGGCTTTATAAAATTAATAAAATAAACATAAAATCACATATTTTAAATTGAAAAAATATATTTGCTCATGGACACACATTATTGTATTTATTACACCTTTTTTGGGTCATTATGATGTCATAATACACACTGTATATTTATAAGGTATTTAATTTTAATCTGAAAATTCTACTGTCTCATAAAATTATGAAAAATTCACCATTGGATAATTTTAATTTTCTGATTCAAAAAAAATAATATTCATTTTATCAAAATAATTTTCTAAATATGTATATTTTCAATTTTAAAATAAAAAATGACATTTATTGAGAAATATTAGGTTTTTGACAATAACAGTTTTCGAACCCTTATAAAAATTCTAGTTGACATCATAAAAATTATATGATCATTCATATTTGATAAAAGAATTATTTAATATCAATATTTTATTAAAATATTATTTATTTCAAAAATCCATTAATTCATCAAAATAAATTCCTTAATTGAATTTGAATATTACCCAGAAACAAAAGTTCTATTTTATTTTATCAAAATCAAAATTATTTATAAAGTAACAATAATAGAATGATAATATATTCACTATTCTATAGAAAATAATATAGATACTCATATTTCAAGGGTCTTGATACATATCCCTTTAATACACTAACAAATTCCCTAAGGGTAAGGTGTGCGACTATGATACTTTCAGGGGGTGGTTCAGCGAATGTGGTTTGGGTTTTGATCTCATGGAACTTGAACTTCTATTGTAAGTGGTTTAACTCATGATTTGTTGTATATTATCTTGGAATTGGTCAATGGAAAATATCATTGATGATATCTCCCTCGTAAGCTCCAAAAAATGGGCTTTATAGGGAAAAATTCTACTGGTTGAGGCCATCACTTCCTTTGTTTGTGTCAATTGGATTTTTTAAAACCCTATATTTATACTAATCATAGAATCATTTTTTAATGACTATATTATCAATATTAGTGATACATAATGGTATTTTAAATCCTATGGGATAAAACAAAATAAGTCCATGTTTTTTCTATAACCATATTACATAACAATACATTTAATTAAATTAGAAAAGGAATTTTATTTATAATTTTTTGTGTTGTTACAATCTTACCCTCTTTAGAATTTTTTTCCTTAAATTTTTTTACTTCCCATGCTAAAATTGATGAGGGTGACTCTGTTTCTTCACCTCCTCTAGTTTTCACATTGCTTCTTCAAACTTGTGGTTTCTCCACAAAACTTTGATAGGGTTCATTGTCTTATTTCATAGAACTTTGTCTCCATGGTCTAAGATTTTCACCATCTGCTCTTCATAGGAGATATCATTATCCAATGATACCACCTCTAGATTGAGTACATGTGAGGGGTCTGGTATGTACTTCCTCAAGAGGGATACATGGAATAGATCCTACACTTGAGCTAGGTTAGGTGGGAGTGATGGTTGATAGTCCACTGCTCTGATGTGATCAAGGATCTCAAAGGGGATGATGTATCTTGGACTAAGCTTTCCCTTATTCCCATATCTCATCACTTTCTTCCTTGGAGATATACAGAGGAATACCATGTCTCCAACATCAAACTCTAGGTATCCTCAAGGATTGTTAGCATAGCTCTTCTTTGACTCTGAGTAGCTTGGATGTGCTGCTGAATGCTCTTGACCTTTTCCACCATTTCCTCGACCATTTCAGGATCGTGGAGTTTTTGTTCCCCTAATTCATCCCAACATGCAGGTGCTTGGCACCTCTTCCCATAAAGGTATTTATATGGAGACATTTGAATACTTGAGTGTAAATTTTTATTTTATGAGAACTCGACTAGAGGAAGATATTGATCCCATAAACCTTTGAAGTCAATCGAGCTTGATCTCAACGTGTCCTCGAGTGTCTCGATAGTATACTCAGATTGGCCATTAGTTTTAGGGTGATAAGTCGTGTTGAAATTCAACTCAGTATTTAGAGCGTGTTGGACACTCTTCCAGAATTTGTAGGTGAATCTTGGATCTTGATCGGATACAATATATAGTGGTACTCCATGCAGCCTTACCACTTCTCGGGGGTATATTCGTTCAATTTTATCCAGTGTTAAGTCCTATTGAATTGAGATAAAGTGAGATTTCTTTATAAGATGATCCAAAATAACCCATATAGCATCGTTTCATATGGATTTATTTAGAATTATGGTGACAAATTCCATGGTGATGTTTTCCCATTTCGATTTTAGAATGGATAATGGTTTCATCATCCCCTTATACTTTTGTATTTCATCCATCACATGTTGAAATACCAGGAACTTTGATGTATATTCTACGATCTATTTATTCATATTGTCCCACTAATATTTCTCTCAGATATCTTGATTCATCTACGTGCTTCTAAGATGGATAGAGAAGGTTGAAATATGTGAATCATTCAACAACTCATTTTTTAGCTCTGGATTTGATGGTGCGCATAATCGTGACCCAAATCTTACAACTCCTTCTTCATTAACATTGAACACCAAGGACTTCCATTTTATTAAAGTTTCCACTTTCTTTTGAATTCCCACATCTTCCCTTTGATTATCTTTTATTTTCTCTAGAAGAGATAGTTGAGAAATCATTTGTGAAAAGATTAATGATGTACCTTCCCTTATAATTCCCATGTTCATCCGCTACAAGTCTAAGAAGATCAGGTCCATCTAAATTTTCATCAATGATAAAATTATTAGATCCTTTCTACTTAGAACATCTACCACTTTATTCTCTTTCTAGGATGGTAGTGGATTGATCAATCATAGTCCTTGATCATCTCTAAATATATTTTTTGGCACATATTCAGTTCTTTATATGTGAATATATACTCGAGGCTTTTATTATATTTATATATTTCCAACTTCTCCCCAAATAGATAATATCACCATATTTTCAATTTGAATATCAATGCGGTTAAATTCAAATAATGCATTGGGTAGTTCTTTTCATGAACTTTCAACTGCCTTGAAGCATAGGTTGTCACTTTGTCATTCTGCATTAACACACAACCCATGCCCTTCTTTTAAACTTCACTAAATACCATGAAAAAGTTCTCAACTTGTGGTCATTCTAAGAATATATGCAGTGATAAGTCTCCTTTTAATATCCTTGAATCTCTCTTCATAGTCATCATTCCAGGAAAACATTACTCCCATTTGAGTTATCTTGGTAAGAGGGTTTGATAATCATGATAAATTTCTCACAAATTGGTGATAATACCCAACTAACCCAAGGAAACTACAGATATCTAACATAGATGTTGGCCTCATTCTTCATTCAATTACTTATTTTTACAGATATACCATTTCTTGTGATGATATTCTCTAATAAAGATGCTTCTTTCAACAAAAAATCTCATTTTTTATACATAGCATAAAGCTTCTCCTTTCATAGGGTCTTTAACACAGTGCTCAAATTCTCCTCATACTCCTCCTTTCATTTGGAGTATATTATAATATCATCTATAAATACTATCAAAATTTTGTCAAGGTAACCTCTAAAGACTCTATTCATCAATTCCATTAAGATTTTTGGGGCACTAGTGAGTCTGAATGGCATTACTATGAACTCACAATGTCCATACCTTGTACAAAAAATGGTCTTGGGGATATCTTTTTTTTCATCATTACTTGATAATACCCCGACAAAAGATCCACCTTGTAGAATTATTGTTCCCCTTATATCTGATCGACCAAATCATCAATCCATGGAAGAGGATACTTGTACTTTATCATGACCATTTTGTGCTCATGATAATCAATGTAACGGCGCATTAACTCATCCTTCTTCTTTTAAAATAGGACTGGTGCACCCCATGGTAAAGCACTTGGGCATATAAACCCTTTATCTAGATTCTCATGTAGTTGTTTCTTTATCTCCTTAAGTTCCAAAATATCCATTCTATATAGAGTCTTGTGTAATGTAAAAGTCCAAAGTATAATATTGATTTAAAATGTAACCTCCCAACTAGGAGGAAGACCAGAAAATTCCTTGAGAAACACATTAGTGTATTCCCTCATAATGGGCATGTATTTAAGGATTATTATATCATTATACTCAATCATTTTAGCTAGATAATATTTATTATAGGGAAATAATATCCATACTTGAGATTTTGGTGCTAAAGAAGATTCATCCTCCTCCTTGAACTTGTATAAAATTGGGGGTCGATTAAGAATATGAAGAGTGATTTTCTTCTCACAACAATTTATGTTGGATCTATATAGGTAAAGTCAATCCATACCCATAATTTCATCAAAGTAAACACAAAGATAGTATGATAGGGTTCACTGGAAAGTTTATCCCCCAAATTTTGACACGGGAGGAGTTATATACGTGGGATGCAATAATTTCATCATTTTCCATTTCACCAATAGTTCTACTTCCATGGTTTTGGGTGGTGTCAAAATAGTTCTAATAAACTTTAATGATATGAAAGAACTTGTAAAACCAAAATAAAAAACTTTGTTCTCTATTCCGGAATGAATAACGAGTGTACCTGTCACCACTTTATTTTCAAGATCCACCTTGGCGGTTGTGAGGGAAAAATCTTGTCCTTTCTTTCTCGGAGGTTGTTGGTTGTCTCCAAAAACCTTTGTCTTAGTGCATTGGTTTTTATAGTGTCTTGGTTCCTTGCAGTTGAAGAAATGAACAATGCACTGAGGTTTGAATGGAGAATAACTTTCCTCTGTCACATTAGTGGGTTTCTCTAATTGGAAGTCATTAGGTAGATATACTTCCTTCCCACACCTAAAGTATTCCCTCATTCCCTTTAGGAAATTTTTGGGGTGCTTCTTTCTGCACCTTTGACAAGTGGGATGTTGAAATTTCTTGACACCATTATATTTCTCCATTGGACCACCATAATTGAACTCCACCTTCCACTTATTATCCCTATGATTCCCTTGATATTATTTGATCTCCATTTCAACATTGAGAGCACATCGAACAATTTCCTAATAGCTATCAAAGTCTCAGATCGCTTTATCTTTTTTTAGACTAGGTTTTAGCTCACCAAATAAGAGGTCAACCTTGAATTCGGGGGTAAAAATAAAACTAGAGGTGTATCGTGCAAGTCATGTGAATTTTGACTCATACGCCCCGATAGATCTGTCTTATTTTTGCTTGAGGGTAAGAGAATCCCTTTCCATTTTATGTCAGAGAGTGGGAGGATTATATTTATCGAAAAAATTCCATAATTCCTTCCACCCCTATCACTTTGATCCCTTCCTCACACTTCATATTCTTGATCAATGTTCACCACATATCTGTTTCTCCCTTCATATGATAAACATCTAGTATAACCTTCTCTTGTTTGGAACATTGCGGGATGGAGAAAAAATACTTGGGGTTGATCCATTGTTCTGCAATTAAGGGAGCAGATGATCCATTCAAATTCTAAGGCCTTTGTTTCATAAAGGACCCAAACACATCTTATTCATTCTTAGTGGTATTTGGGTGCTCCTCTTGATCTAGGTTTTCATTCAAGACCAAAGTCAACCGAGAGAGTATCATCACAAAGTTTGCGATTCTCAATCCCATCGGGTTGGGCATCTCGTTGGTCCATCCATCACATTTCTCATCGCATTTATTTTTTACCTGATTCCTCATATTTACATCCATTTTCTAGAATAAAAGGAAAATTAGGGTTGAGTATTTTTAAACTATTGAACACATAAATGCGGAATCCAATGACATTAAAGAGATAACTTATAAATTAAAATTATTTCTTAACTTATGAATTTCTAGGCTTCAATCTATGTTATCAATGATCTATTTCCTAACATATATTCTTATAGGAAATTTTTTCCCTTAATAACGGTTCATAATGACCTTGTGAATTTATCAAAGCATATCACATAGGAGTGTCAAACCATGTGTGCAGAAATACCTATTATCATGCACCAGTTCCCAGTCAAGTCTAACTCAATGCGGTGTTTTTAGGTTTTACCCCTATGTACATCTATGCTAGATTCACATCCACTTATATTATACAAACCAGGATGTATTTTCTTAATAAAACACTCACTCTATACTTACCAAAATTTAATTATGTTTTATTATACTTAGTCTTATCCCTAAGGCTTTCTCTAGAGTTATCTAATCCTAATCCCAAAAATAACTAAACATTTCCTTTGATATTAACTATAAAAACCCTACTCTTTATTACACATTAATTAATGATTTATTACATAAAATTACACTTAATACAACCCGGGAGATTGAGATGTCTAGTTTATTTGGGAATTAGATACATTACATAACAATTTAAACATGAAATACATTATATTTATTGAAAACTTTCTTAACATGCTCATACTTAAAAATGAATGGGATGACTTGGGAACATACATAAGAAAGAGGTATGCTATAAATTCCAGTAAGGGAATAAACATGGAATAACATGAATAAGATAATACATGTTAGAAAATCGGTGTAACAATGGGGAATAAAGGATTGAGGATCATAAACATGAACAATGAGGCTTTATATGACATGATAATCATAAAGGTGGTATGGAAAATGTGGAAACAACTTAAAAAACTGAATCATAATCATATGTCAATGTTAACTTCCAAAAAATACTGATGAAAAAATCCCATAAAGGAATCAGGTTCACTCTGTAGGTTTCAGGCATAGCGGAAGTGTGCGATGGACGGTGCCCAACTTTAAATTTTTCCATAATCGATGATCAATCTGAGATATATACAATTATGAACATCATGATCCACAGAATTGAATCAAATAAATAGAAAATTAATAGCTACTCCAGAATAGAGATAGAGGATCATCACATATTATTTGTAATTAATTTAATTAAATAATGAATTACATTTAAGGAATTCTTTCTTCATTAATGAATCTGGTGACAGATCTGCAGTCCACCGTCATTACGTTGTAGAAATCAAGTGTATAATTCCTGTTGCGGTGATCCACACATGTTCAATGAATCTCTAGATGTCGTCAAAATAATTTTCAAGTGTTATCATGGAAGATTCTTGCGCTTGCGTTGTCCACCTTTGATCACATCAAGAGATGCTTCCAAAGTGTTCTTCTTGATCCGGTGGAGGAGGATTGCTCTCCTTTCTTGGGAGCGTTCTTGGAGAATGGATCTCTCTAGGATTGAGATGATTCTCCAATATTTTTTTGCACAACCAACAAAATGGATTGGCTCTATTAAGAAAATAACATAATTGGGTATTTATATTGTGAGGGTTAAAATAAAATAATTGCTAAAGTTCCCTTAACTATTTATTTAATCCTAGAAAACCCCCATGTAAAATAATGACAATAATATTATCATTTCTTGACATGTTATTAACTTGAGAATTAAAATTAAATATTATTTAATTAAATAATATTCAATATTTATTATTTCTCACTGTACCATTAAGCCCAGTCTGTCATTCCTCCATAATATTTATCGGGCCTCGAATAATGTTTATTTATTTGTTAAATAAATATCACTGTATTATTCATCGATAAATAAATAAATATTATATTCACTAAAAGGAAAATAAATATTTATTAAATATTCCTCTCACAATATATTCTCTCGAATAACTAGTGAAGAAATAAATATTTTCAAGAAAACATGAATAATTATTAAACCAAGTGCGGGAATAATATTTATTCAACCTGTTAAATAATAAATAGTATTATATTATTTAACGGGGAATCTAGATACATCTAGTGTGTGACCCTCTAGACCTCTTTCTCAGTGTCATTAGGAGAAGTAGACTAAAGTTCCAGGTTAGCATCTAGCAACACGCCAAGGCACCCATAGAGAAAAAAGTTAATGTCCCAATGACATGTTACCTCATATGAACGCTAACTATGTAATATAATCTATTTATCACAATATCTCAAATCAAGTAGGTTGCATGCCAGTTCCATCAATCTATATGCTCGATGACACTTTATTTGACTTTCTAGAAATAGAATTGGCCTATAGAACACCATGACCATGGATTTATTTAATCTATATCATTTCCATTGATGAGCCTAAGATATTAAATATCGTTAAAGAATATAAGGGATAAATCATTTATCAAATTATTTATTAATACAGTATTACTTGTGACGAACCCAACGTATCCTACTTCGATGCGAACATTTGTCATCACAGTTTTCGTCAATACTAAAAAGTACACGACTCCTAATACTCATTAATAATAATCTTAAAGTATATATACCAATACACACATTCGAAAATAAGAACATCCAATGACACAAATAAATGTGGAATTCATATTGACGAGTCTAATTCTCATAATATCCTACTAGATATTACTAAGGGTGTACGCCATGAGAAGGTGCCTCAATGTTTTATGAGTCTCCACACCTAATAGCATGTATCATTTATGTCTTTAAAATGATATCATCCGACTATAGAACGTTTATTCAAGAATAGTGTCATAACATTTCCGGGTTCTAATCAATATAGAGAATTTCTATGACCATTTAGTAAAAAAACTACTCTTAGGACATTATGACATATTATGTCACACAGAATAATAATCAGGATATGATAAGTTGTTTATTAATATTAAAAATAATGAATACATGTTTTTCATAAAGTAAAAAGAATTTGGTTCTAGGGAACCGACTCCAACACACTCTATGTCCCAACATGATGTCACGTGAGACTAAACATTACCCAATGCATTGGAGCACTATATAATTTTGGGTGCACCCATCATTTTCATTTCATTCTCATGCTTAAGTGTGCCGTATAAATCATACAACATGGATTCATACATAAGCATATTTTATTTCACAATCAAATTTTGTGGAATACATACATGTAAGTCCCAATTCAAAAAATTATAAATGTATAAAGGTGGATATCCGTGATAGAAAATGATTATGGTATTCACTACACAATTGTTTTGGAATGGAAAATCATGGTGAAATCTCTATAGTATAATGACAACACATTAAAATTCATAAAATGGGTTGATGAGAGCGAAAGGGGTCTCTCCTATTTTAGACATAAAATGGGTTGTAATAGGGACAAGGAAATACATATACCAACATTGGTAATTATAAATATAATACATAAAATAATAAATAAACTTGAATAATGAAGAGGAGGTGAGGATCTCTTATTTGAGTGTGTGACTCCAAATTCTTGGGAGGAGCTTCTTAAAATTTTGGGGTGCCTTGGGAGGACTCATGAATGGGGAGGTAGAGTAAGGACATGATACAAGGATTTTGAGTGAATATAAATGTATGATTGGGTGGGTTTATATAGGAAAAGAGTATGTAATTTTTTAATATTTCTCAAACTTAGGTTTTCGACTCTATATAATAAAATAACCAAAATATTAAACATTTACATTGTTTTTCACATAGTTTCTTCCAAATGGGAGTCATTTTCATTATTTTATATGGACAAGGGCTGAATTTAATAAAATATTACCATTGTTGATGTGGATATGAGTCATACTTTTAAAGAAATGGTTTTAAAATCCTTAAAATATATTAATGGTTTTGGATGATTCATAAAGACTTTATAAAATTAATAAAATAAAAAAAAATCCAATTATTTTAATGGGAAATCATATATTTGGTTTTTTATACCCATTATAGTACTTATTACATCAATTTTTGTTCATTATTATGTCATAATACACACCATTTATTTATACGGTATTTAATTTTTACATAAAAATTTGACTATATTAAAAAATTATGAAAAAATAACCCTTGGAAAAATTTGATGTTTTGATTCCAAAATTAATATTCATTTTTTTAAAATAATTTTCTAAATATTTATGTCCTCACTTTCAAAATAATAAACGACATCTATTGAGAAATGATGGGTTTTTTGACAATAACAGTTTTTGAACCCTTGTAAAAATTATAGTTGACATCATAAAAATTATATGATAATTTATATTTGATAAAAAAAATATTTAGTAATATTGTTTTAATAAAATATTATTTATTTCAAAAATCCAATAATTAATCAAAAACCCCTTAATTGAATTTGAATATTACCCAAAAATACAATTTCCCTTTTGTTGTATCAAAATTAAAATAATTTATAAAATAAAAATAATAGGATGAGAATATATTCATTATTCTATAAAAAATAATATACATACTCATATCTCTAGGGTCTTGATACATATCTCTTTAATAAACCAGCAAACACCCTAAGAGTAAGGTCTGCGGCTATGAGAGTTTCATTGGATGGTTCAGCAAAAATTATAAGGACCCAACCTTAAAACATTACATAATTTTGAATTTTAGTCAATAATATAAATTATTAAACATTGAGGATATTTTTGGGTTTAGAGTTTTATATAATTAGGATATCTTTCATACTGAACATACCAAATTCATATAAAGAGGATACTGCTAAAAACATTATCCATTTTCTTCAAAACATTAAACATTAAAACTTAAAATGTGATTTCTTTAAAAAAAACTCCATATAATTTATTAAAACTCCCTTATTTCTCTTACCCATCCTCAAATCCTGTGAAAAAACATTTTAAAATCTTACTATGAGTACAAAACTCAGTAAGGGATATAAAGAAAGAAATTGTTAGTCAAGTGATAATATAGAAACCAATAAAACCCTTAATCATAAAAACTCATATGCATAGAAACATCATGTAGTTGCCTTGGGAAATATATACCATATCACTCTTACATTTTCCCTTACACATGAAATAACCTTTTGGTCAACTTCCATCTCTGGAGTACCCAATTCTTTGGAGAGCTATAATGGGGCTCACTCGTCATATCTTGAGCTATAATGGGCTCAACCCAACATATCTTGAGCTATAATAGGGATCAACCATAATATATTGAGCTATAATGGGATCAACCCAACATAAATAATTTCCAAGGAACATATCATTAATAAAACACTTCATAACTCATTTAAACCCTTGATTAAAACACATTCACATTTCAAATTACACTTTTTTGTAAAAATCACTCTTATAAAATAAACATTACACACACAAAATAATGAAAAATTATTATTAAAAAAATAACTATAAAACATATAATGGAGACACTATAGTATTAAAACATTCTGAAATCATAATAGAACATTCATTACATAAAAAAATACAATCTCTTCTGATTTTATAACGGAGACATCCGAAAGGATTTTAATAGGAAAGTCCTTTACAAATGCCATAACACTTAAGAGAGAATTGATTAAATTAATTAAATATGTATATATACTATAAATAAACATATTACGACATAATATAACCAAAATAAATTTCAAAAATCCTCTTATCATAATTAAAACCATTGAAGTTGAAGGTTAACCCAAGGAATGGAAATTGGGCTTAGAATTCACTTTTGAAATTTATGCATGGTATCAGGTGTACATGGGAGGGATTAATGAGAGATAAAGGGGTATATCATCATTAATGAATCATAATATAAGTATGATGGAGGTGATAAAATATACCTCATCCTTAGGAACTAAAAATGAAAGAGCACAACATATAAGAGATTCTTGAATAAAATTGAGAAAGAGAGAATCTCGTACCTCAGGTTCAACTTCCCTTAAACTTATTTAAACCTCCTATATGAAGGTTAAAATAGTGTTATTAATATTTTAAAGAATCTTATTAATGTTTATGACACCTTTAGTGATAATTTTATAACATCATTTCACCCATTGATTAATAATATTTTATTAATTCTATTGTTTTTGGTGCGTGCATTACATGGTTTCTATGAGCGGTTCGTAAAGGATATTCTTGTCGATTGGAAGTGAAACTCCATAATTATAATGGAAAAATATTTAAATATTTTTAGAACCATAAATTATACCATTTATCATTTTGAATTTTTACATGAGGATGATTCATAATTTAAAACATTATTGTTATTTTTTTAGGTCATTTTCGCGATTCTTCGATCATAATGAACTCATTTTGTTTTATAAATTAATAACATGTATAAAAAAAGATTCAAAAATGTTATATAAGATATAATACATAAATTATAATTTGGTTTAACAAAAAAAATAGTTTCATGACCAGTCTTGA
The DNA here is from genome assembly GCA_963277665.1 of Viscum album. Lineage (NCBI taxonomy): Eukaryota > Viridiplantae > Streptophyta > Magnoliopsida > Santalales > Viscaceae > Viscum > Viscum album. The sequence goes on along the minus strand of OY728165.1, from coordinate 1,878,183,424 downwards.
TGGAAGTAAATGAAAATGAAATCACATAGTCCTCGATGTTGGTAAATCGACACATCAGAGACGGTGTTTTAATTTCATGAATAAGTGGGATAGGAGAAGAAGTATAATAGTGAATCTTCCATAAACATGACGAAATAAAAAAACATGTAAGATACTAGATCATTCATGCCTCTTGGATAAGGGTAGGTGAGGAAATAATAAGAATAGAAAATAAAATGAAAAGAAAAGAATGAAAACAAAAGAGGATGTTTACCTCTTGATCTCTTTTCCTTGACATCCTTCTTAAGAACCTGGGTTTTGGACTTTTGGAGAGACTAGATGGTCTTTGAAGTGGGTAAGGGGCTTGATAGGAGTATTTGGTAGAACATTGTAATGGATCAATGCTTGAGAGGTGTGGGAGGAAGAGGGGAGTGGGTGGTATTTATAGTGGAGGAGAAGATAAGTTTTACATTATTTTAATCATTATTTTATAATTTTGTCATAATATAAGAAATAGTTATGATTACAAGACCAAAAATAGTAAAAATTTTATGTGAGTTTGATCTAATGGTTTCTTACATCATCCATGATGTAGGGAATAGAGTATTTATCTCATAATGTATTTATACTGTAATTACCGTATTTTATTATTCACTAAAATGTATTTCGGAAAAATCCCAAAAATTCACCCTAACCATTTTTTGACATGTATAATTCAAAAATGAACTCTATTTTTTGAAAATAATTTTCTAAATATGATTAATTTAATTTTTAAATAAAATAATATTTTATTTCAAAAACAACAATTTTAAAATATATATTTACTTATTCCAAGATATTGGTATATCATAAATTCAATTAAATATTATATTTATACTATCATAGGTGAGGTTACTATTAATAAGGGTAATATTACTATTCATAAGGGTAACATTACTATTCATAAGGTTATGTTACTATTCACCAATATTATGTTGGTCGTACCAGACTCTAAATAACTTACTAATTTCAATAGTGTATGTTCATTTTTTGAAATTCAAAACACAAAAGTGGGAAAATAAAGTTTAGTGTTAATTATAACTATCTACTTAAAACAAAGCTTCATGCATTTCAATTTACATTTTAATCCTTGGGGTGTTACATTATCCCCACCTTCTGTAAATTGCGTCCTCGCAATTCTATTTACATATTAAACAAGTGAGGGTGTCTTTCCCTCATAGCATTTTCATATTCTCATGTTGCTTCTTCAACCATGTGGTTTCTCCACAAAACCTTTACTTGGTGTATTACCTTATTCCGTGATAATTAATCTCTTCAATTAAGAATTTGAACACGTTTCTCTTTATAAGAAAGGTTCTCTTCCAGCTAAAGTAATTCTGGGCTCAAAACATGAGATGAATCTGGCACATACATTCTGAACATCGAAACATGAAAAACAGTGTGTTCCTAAGACAAACTCAGAGGTAATGCTACTTAGTACGCAACTTGTCAAAATTTCTCAAGGATTTCAAAAGGACCTGAACCATTGACTTATATTTCCTTTCTTATCAAAATGCATCACGCTTTTACAGGGTGAGATTTTAAGGAAAACATTGTCCCCTACCTCGAAAGAGATGTCTTTCCTTATATTATCTGCATAACTTTTCTGTCTGCTCTGAGCTATCCTTATGTGCTACTGGATCATCTTCACTTTCTCAGCCAATTCCTCTACTAATTCTGGTCCCATTAACATCGTTTCCCCAACTTCATCCCCAAAATCTGGAGTTCTACACCGCTTCCTATACAAATGTCTCAAAAGGTGTCATCTATATACTAGAATGAAAACTGTAATTATAAGAAAACTCAACTAAAGAAAGATGTTGATCCCAACATCCCTAGTAATCTATTGAACAATATTAAATAATATACTCCAAAAAATAAATTTTTCTTTCTGACTACCCATCTGATTGATAATGAAAAATTATACTAAAACTTAATTATGTGCCCAACAACTTTAGATGGCCCTTTAAAAAATTAGAAGTGAAGCTGAGATCTCAGTAAGGTAAAATGGAAAGAGGTAGTCCATGTAACCTGTCAGTCATTTTGAGGTATAGTCGAGAGAGATGATCCATATACATTGTATCTCGAATAGAAAGAAAATGTGCAGATTCAGTCAGCCGATCAAAAAACATTCAAATTGCATTGTTACCTCAAGAAGTATTTGGTAGTCCCACAATGAAGTCCATAGATATATTCTCTCATTTCCACTCTAGAACTGGTAAATGACGGAGCATTCCCTTCGGTAACTTCCTCTCTACTTTAACTTGTTGACAAGTCAAACATTTCATAGTAAAATCAAAAATATCCCTTTTCATTATATCCCACCAGTAATACTCCTTAAAGTCTCTGTACATCATTGTATTACAAGGATGAACTGAAAATGGAGAACTATGTGCTTTACACAAAAATTCTATCTTCAATTGGGAAATATAAGGCACACAAAACCTTTTACCAAATCTTAAAACATAATCATTATCAAGGTTAAATTCTAGAAACTTACCCATTTTAGGAAATTTTACCTTTCTCTGTAGCCCACAGTCTTCCTTCTGTGCTTGCTTAATTCAGTCTGAAAACAATTACTATACTGAAACCTAAAACAAAATAGATTCATTTCCTGCACTATAGAGACCCAAGACTTTTACATATAACATTTCATGATTTAAGCATAATTAATCATCAGAGTACAAGCCAATGTATGTTAAGTCTAGTGTCTTGGAAGACTAGGTGCATATAACATAAAACAAGGGGCTAAAAAACTTCATTATTTAATCTCCATAAAGAGCTTCTAACTTCCTTTGAGCTCTTACATATTCGTCGGGTACCCTGGGGAACACATGAACAAAGGGATGAGCTAAAAACCCTAGTAAAGGAATGAATCATAAGGATACATCTCAAGCACATGAGTTAGGAGACATGACATAATGATTTCCAAAGCATGAAACTTATAAAATCATTTAATATAAGAATGGGATCATATAAACATGAAATCATATAAATGTGGCAGAATCATAAATCATATCTTTAGTACAGGTCATGGCTAACCACCAACCCCATTTCCCATTTTAGTATGGGTCAAGGCTAACCGTCAATCCCGTTTCACATCGCATCTCACGAGACTTACCCTTACCCAATGCATTGGAGCGCTATCTGGGTGCACCCATCTCAACATTTTCATGAATATTCTTGCCACATAAATATTCATACCACATATACAATCATACATAATCAACCATACACAAACATAAGGGTACCCATGGAAAGAATTGGGTACCACAAACATGACATGAATCATAACCAATGGGAGTAACATGATAGTGTCCATGTAAGGAAATAATTAGAAAATACATTGAAATTTATAAGGTATTATAGGAATATAAAATGGTAGGTGTTAACATATAGATGTGACATCACATAAGAAATGTATTTGAGATACATTATCATTAAAACATTTTTCTACGGTTTTAAGGAAAACACTATATAGATTTTAAAATAGTAAAGAATGCATTACTTTATATAAAACCAAAATTGAACCATGAAGGTTTTCAGAATAAAAATACTGAATTTACAAAAACATTGTTGTCTTAAAAAATAATATAGAGTTCACTTGAAATTTGGGTAAAAATTTGGGAAGTCCCCTTAAAACAGGTTTGCTTATCAGAAAGTTCTAAGGAGGGAAGCTTTAAAAATCATGTATATCCCGAAAGAATGTGATGAAAGGGCCTTGATATAATAATCTTGTACAAATAAATAGAAGTAATAAGACTCAAATAAATAGATAAGATAACACCATTTTGAATGGAAGATAAGGCAACCTGAAAGAACAAAGAAGGTTTGGGTAGAATTTGTTACGATTTTATCGGCATGGTGTCGGGTTTGACCAAGAGGGATTGATGAGAGAGAAATGGGGTTTATCATCACTTATAAATCAAGTGGTAAGTATGTAGAAGGTTTATAAACTTACCTCATTACATGGTATTACACAAAAAGTCATAGCATAGAGAACAATCTTGATTAAGAGTGAAAAGGGGAGGATCCCTTACCTTAAGTCTGGTGGTGTTCTTCACTTGTTATTAATGACCTGAATAAACAAATTATGATTATTAATTCAGAATTCAAAAAACTCTTCTATATGTAATTTATTTATTATAACCCTTTTTAGTTCATTCAAATCCTTTTTGATTAGTTATAGAGTTCAATTTCATTGTATGAGCTCATTTGTTTACTTGGCTTTAAAAGATCTGTTCACTTATATTCAAGTTTGGATTATAAGCAAGATGAAAGTGATTGTCCAGAATTGAAGTTACATTCTTTAGTTCATATCCAGTAGATTACAAGGTTTTAATTTTAATTAGATTAATTAGAGTTATGTTGAATTATTACATATATAACCTTAGTGATAACCATTTTTGTAATTCGGTGGATTTGATTACAAAGAATGTTTTTTGATTTATAACATAATTCCATTTGTACCAAAGGATTACAGAACCAAAAATAGGATATTTTACATATATAATAATATGTTTCAACCATATCACAATTGGATTCATGAAAATAATTAATTATACTAATAGAAATTGATAAATTGTTGTCCTTCATTGTGCTAAATTAGCACATCTCAAACGGTGCTTTCATTTATTTCAAATAAAAAGGGGGGGAAAGGGAAGAAGATAATCAAATATACCAATAGTATGAATAAATTCCTATACATTTATGTTACTGGATTTTCATACTATTATGTTGTAGGGAGGCGAGGAAAGAAATAAAAAAAAGAAAAGAACTTAAAAGAGAAGAAGAAATTGAGAAGAGGGTTTTACCTCTTGAGACTTCCTCCTTTGAGAACCTCTTAAAGGGAGAGGTTTTGGTATTTTGAGGAGGATGATAAATTTTGAACGTGGGTAGGGACCTTGGGGAGATATTTTGGCAGAATTTAGAGAAGGCGTGGAGCTTTAAAGGAGTGGAGAGAAGAGGGGGTGAAGGGGGTTTTATAGTGGAGGATAGGAGGGGTTTAATAATATAATAATCATTAATTTATTATTTCATCCCAAGACAAGGAATAGTAAGTATTACATGACCAAGAATAGTAAATGGGTCATGTGAACTCGAACCATGGGTGGTGACATCATCTATGATACTAGGAATAGTTTATTTAGCTTATAATGTATATATACGGTAAATTACCGTATTTTACTATTCATCAAAATTTCAAGTTTTTCAGAAAAAATCCCAAAAATTTCACCCTGACCATTTTTCGACATGTAGAATTCAAAAATGAATTCCATTTTTATAAAATAATTTTCTAAATATGATTATTTTAATATTTAATTAAAATCATAATTTATTATCAAAAACTAGATTTAAAACATGCATTAAGTCATTCTAAAATATACCAATATTGTACTTCAAACTTGATTATTATTTTTATACCATCATAGGAAAGGTTACTATTCATTAGGGTATATCACTATTCATTAGGGTATGTTACTATTCATTAGGATAGGTTACTATTCACCAAAAATTATTTTTTTCTTAACGGCCTCCAAATAACTCACTGATTACAATCGTGTATGTCGGATTTTTGAAATTCTGAACTTAGAAGTTTCGAACTTATGTTTAAAGGTCACTTACCACTTATTAGTTCATTATGTTGTTTTTATGACATACTTATGTGAAGGGAATTTTCATTGAAAAAAATTGGGTCCATACATGCACCAACAACTTCTAAGCTAAAATTCATCAAATCATTTACCAAAGGATCTCATTCCAAACGTATCATGGTCAATGAAGCATTACTTTTCAGACTCAATGAATTAGCCACTATGTTTTATTTACAAGGATGGTAATGAATCATGCAATCATAATCCTTGATTAGTTCCAAACATCTTCTCTGTCTCATGTTTAATTCCTTCTGATTGAATATATACTTCAAACTTTTATGGTCAATATATATTTCACATTTGCCTCCATATAAATGATGCCTCTAAATTTTTAAGGCAAAGACCATAGATGCTAATTCCAAATCATGTGTAGGGTAATTTGACTCATGGGGTTTCAACTGACATGAAGCATAATAAATTACCTAATAATTCTGCATCATAACACAACCAAGTCCCTTTAATGAAGTATCACTATAGATGAAAAACTCACAATTTCAGGAAGGGAAGGCCAAAACTAAGCATTAACCAATCTCTTCTTTAGTTCTTGAAAACAAACATCATATTCTTTTGTCCAAATAAATTTAACACATTTTCACGTTAACTTAGTTAGCGGACTAGATAACCGTGTAAGGTTTTTATCAAACTGTTAGTAATAACCTGCTAATCCAATAAAACTATGAATCTCTGTAACATTTGTAGGTCTTGGTCATTCATCAACCACTTTGGTTTTGGAAGTATCAACTATTATTACATCCTTATTTATAATGTTCCCAAGAAAATAAATCTGTTTCCACCAAAAATCACACTTTCTGAATTTTCCATACAGTTTCTTTTCTTTTGAGGTTTACAAAACAACCCTTAGATGTTTTTCATGCTCCTCTTTACTTCTAGAATAAACCAGAATGTCATCAACAAACATAACCACAAACTTTTCCAAGAACTCCTGAAATATTCTATTCATAACATCCATGAATATAGCAGGTTCATTAGTTAACCCAAAAGAAATAACTAAAAATTTAAAATGACCATATATAGTACAGAACACAGTCTTCGGGATGTATTAATCCTTTACTATCAACTGATGGTACCCGAACCTCAGGTCAACCTTTGAAAAATATTGTGCTCCCTGGAGCTGATCAAACAAATCATCGATATGAGGCAAATGATATTTGTTTTAACAGTAATGTTATTCAAGGCTCTATAATCAATGAAAAGTCTAATTGAACCATATTTCTTTTTAACAAACAAGATAGGAGCACCCTATGGTGATGTTCTAGGTCAGATGAATCATTTATCTAAAAATTCATGAAATTGATTTTTTATTTTAGAAGTTCCATTTGAGTCATTCAATAATGGGTTTTAGACATTACCTTAGAACCAGGAACTAAGTCAATAGTAAACTTAACCTCTTAATGAGGAATAATAACAGGAAAATCATTAGGAAAAAAATCCAGGTATTCATTTACCACTGGTACACCATTAATCTGGATAGTTCCCATATCTTCAAAAATATGAGCAAGATAACATTCATTTCCCTCATTTATCAGTATCTTAGCTTCCTGATATGTTATCAATTGTATGGGTTAATTCTTGTACACAAATTGAAACTCTTTCTGAAAAACAATTTCTTTTTCTCTGCAATCTATATTAGCATGATAAAAATAAAGTCATTACATACCCACAATAACATCAAACCCTACTAGAGGAAAAATAATAAGGTTTACAGGTAAACTCTTTCCACAGAAATAGATAGGTAGATTCTTATAATTTCTTTTTTCCACAATTTTTTTTATAGATGTTTTTGTAGGTTCTAGGCACAGTGGAAGCACGTTGGTGGGTTTTCCCAACTTTAATTTTAGCATTAAACAACGTTCAAACCGAGATCTGTCACAATATAAAACATCGGTTCTTCGAAATAGAATGAAGAACAAAAAACAAAAGAGGGAATCCTGGAACCATAGAGATAGGATCATCATATGTTGGTTATAATTAATTTAATTAATTCACAAGAATTACCTTGGTGGAATTCTTTCCTTGTTGATATGTCTGGTCACGATTCTGTGATCCGTCATTGCATCATAGAATCCAAGTGTAAGATTCCTCTAGTGGTGATTTAAACGTGTTCCACGTATCTCTGGACGTCGCCGAAGGGATCTCCGGGTGCTAGCACGGAAGAACCATCACTTGCGATGTCCTCCTTCGATTGCCTTGATCTCTCAGTATTGAGAACGTTCTTGGAGGAAGGAGTTCTTTTGGGCTTGAAAGAATTCTTCAGAAGTGTTGTGCACAACGATTCTCTTGTGGAAAAGTGTAGGGTTTGTGAGGATATTTATAATCGGGTTTGAGTTTATAGTGTTATGACAATAAATAAACATGTTATGGGTTTTATTTATTTCATTTACTCTTATTGAAAACCCCCATGTCGAATTATTAATTCCTTGACATGCGTCCACACTGATTGTAATAAATATCATTTAATAAAACAATATTATATCCTCAAAATCCCAACTGGAAAAACTACATGGCGTGTAATCATTAATACATGGCGTATACTCATTTTCCATAAAACTAAATGATGTGTATATTTAATATACATGGCGTGTACTTTAATTTCCTTTATTTCCTCCACCGCATTTATTAGAACTTGAGTAATGTCTATTTATTTCATAAATAAATGTAACTACATTACTCACTAATGAAAATATTATTTCACCCACAATATATTCTCTCAAATAACTAGTGTCGAAATAAATGTGATCAGGCATCCTTATATAATTATTAAACCACATTCAGGAATAATATTTATTTTACTTGTTAAATTAATATTTAACTGAGATACATGGACACACTTAGTGTGTGACCCTCTAGGCCTCTTTCTCAGTGACATTAGGTGGAGCCTGCCTGAAGTCCAAGGTTAGCATCTAGAAACACGCCAAGGCACCCATAGAGAAAAAAGTTAACGCCGCAATGACGTGTCACCTCATATGAATGCTCACCGTGTAATATAATCCCTTAGTCTCGATATCTCTAATCAAGCGGGTTGCATGCTAGTTCCATCAACCCATGTGATCGATTATTCTTTCTTTGACTTCTCGGAATTGAACTCGCCCATACCATACCATGGTCATGGATTTATTTAGGCTATATCAATACCATCAAAGGGCCTGAGATATCTACTTTTGTTATGGAACAGAAGGGAAAAATCCTTTCTCGCATTATCTATTAATGCAGTATTACTCGTGATGCACCCAACGTATCATACCTCACTACGATCAGTGTGTCGTCACAGTTTTTGTCAATAAATCTAAGTGTGTGAGTTTCATTACTCATTAATAATAATATTAAAGTATAAGGACCAATACACAAATCTGTAGATAGGAACATCCAATGACACTACGAAATGTGGATGTTCTACTGGCGGGCCTCATTCTCATAATATACTCCTGGATATTACCAAGGGCGCACACCATGAGAAGGTGCCTCAAAGTTTTATGAGTCCTCACCCCTAATTACCTATATTATTTTTTCCCCTCAAATAATATCATCCGGCCATAGAACATATATTCAAGAACAATTTTATGACACTTCTGGGTTCTCATCATAGCAGGGATCTGTTGTACCTCTCGTACCCCTCAAGGTTTAATTTTCATGATCACAATCACCCTCTTATTTTACTAATCTTGTTTTAAGTGCTTGTGTTGATAGGCAAAAGATTGCCAAGGACTTAGGCCAAGAAGAAGCCAAAAGTGGACTGAAATTCAGTCCACCGGCCAACCGGTGTGATAGCACCGGCCAGCCGGTGGACCTGGCAGAGGCATTGCCCACTGCCAGGTTCCACCGGTCAGCCGGTGGCTCTGTCACCGGCCAGCCGGTGGCAACCCAGATGAATAGTGTGAGCCACTGTCTCCCCACCGGCCAGCCGGTGGCTCCTCCACCGGTCAGCCGGTAGAGCCTGGACCAAAACTCTTCCTCTCTTCCAAGGCACCGGCCAGCCGGTGGACCTGTACCGGCCAGCCGGTAGCCCAGTCAAACTAGTCGTTGGGTTTGACCAGTCAACACTCTTTTGGCCTCCAACGGCTCCGAAGACTTCTCCAACGGCTCCGAAGGCCCCCAAAGGGTTCCATGCCTATAAATAAAGGCCAAGGAAGCCCCGGACACCAACCGGAACTATACGGAAGCCTACGGACACCTTGTTGATCATTTGGCGTACCTCCGGCGGACTTCCTCAAAGGAACCCACCTAGCTCCATCCAATTCCACATCCAAAGAGCTCCTTCAAAGAAGCTTGGAAGCGGCCTTCAACATCTCCAATCAATCAAAGGCGCCCAAGACTTCCTCCATTACGGTTTTTCATTCTTTATTTATTTTGAGTTTAATTTGGGTTTGTGTCTACAAACCACTCTATTTCTCATCCCCTCTTTCTTTTGGGTTTCACACCACCATTAAGGTGTGAAGAGGTTTCTTCAAGCCTTTCCTTTTAAAAGGCTTTAGTTTTCGGTGAGCTAGCCTTCACCCGTTAAAAAGGCTAGTGGGTTCTTGCTAAACCATTAAAAGCAAGTGGGTTCTTGCTAAACCACAAAAAGCAAGCTGTAATAGGTCCTAGTGCTACCTCAAAGCCTAGTGGGTTTCTTGCTAAAACCATTGAAAAGCAAGCGGTAGGAATCTCTCAACGGTTGAGTTGGGAGCGGAGACGTAGGCCGGGTTTTGGCCGAACTCCGTTATCAATTTCTTGTGTCTTGCCTCTTTATTTCGGCTGCACTTTAACTCTGATTTTTTAATTTGTTAATCATTTTTTAAAAGGCAATTCACCCCCCCCCCCTCTTGCCATCCTTCCCGTTTTGTTCCGACCCACCAATTGGTATCAGAGGGAAAATTTGAATAATTCCCTAACCCGGTTTCAAATTTAAGATCCATTTAGATGGCATCAACCTCTTTCGCCCCCGAAGGCTTTTCATTGGTTCGGGCTCCATTTTTTTATGGGACCGACTATAATTATTGGAAAACCCGCATGACCACTTTTTTAAGAAGCATAGGTTATCCGATTTATAAAATTGTCATGCAAGGTTATTCTTTGTCTTCCCCCGACGAATCCAAATGGACCCCCGCCGATATAAAGAATTTTGAGCTTGATGGCAAAGCCATGAACGCTCTACATTGCGGCCTAGACCGAAATGAGTTCAATCGAGTTTCCACATGCACCTCCACACATGAAATCTGGAAACTTTTGGAGGTTACCCATGAGGGGACCAACAAAGTAAAGGATACTCGATTGGACATGTACCGTCAGGATTTTGAGTCTTTTTCCATGCACCCAAATGAATCAATTTCTGAAATGTTTACTCGCTTTACTGACGTGTGCAATGGAAGGAAATCTCTTGGTGATGATGTTTCAGCCGAGACGATGGTCAAGAAGATCTTATGGGTCTTTCCGAGCTCATGGGCACCAAAGGTGACGGCGATCCAAGAAGCTAAGGACGTCAAAAATATGCCGGTAGAGGAGCTCATCGGATCTCTCATGACTTATGAGATCACGATGAGGAGGAAAGCTCAAAAGGAGGGCACACCAATCAAGACACCAAAGAACATTGCCCTCAAGGTACAAAAAGAAGTAAGCTCCTCCTCATCCTCATCTTCCTCATCTACTTCATCTTCAAGCGGCGACTCGGAAATGGAGAATCTCGCCCGCCAAATGCACAAGTTTATGAAGAAGCACAAGAAGAAGAAATCCCGCAAGCATCGAAAGCAAGAACCCACCGAAAAATCCAAGCCCAAGGTAAAATGCTACGGGTGCGGCGAAAAGGGCCATTACAAGCCCGATTGCCCACTCAAAAAGAAACGGGCTAAGGAAAAAGGAAAGAAAAAGGTCCTTAAGGCGACATGGAGTGACACCTCCTCTTCATCATCATCCTCCTCTTCCTCGAGCGACAACGGTACAAAATGCCTAATGGCATTTAATGAGGTAACATCTTCCGACTCCTCCTCCTCTTGTTCTTCAAATTCAAATTCTTTAAATCATCTTTCTTATGAAGAACTCTCACACGCTAGAGATCAATTAGAAAATGGTTTTCATGAGCTTTCTTCAAAATTTGTTTCTTTGAAAAAGAATTTCAAAAAACTCTCTTCCGAAAAAGAACAACTTCTCAAAGAGAAGGAAGAGTTGTCCCTTAAAATCCAAAATTTTCCAAATGTTGATTCCATGGAATCAACCATCAAAGACCTTAGAGAAACCCTAGCTAAGTTCACACAAGGGGAACAAAATTTGAACAATTTTCTTGGTTCCCAACGCATATCTAGGACCACCCAAGGGCTAGGATATACCAATGTAGCTTCCTCCTCCCATGCTCCAACTGTTTTTGTAAGGGGGAGCTCTAGTTTCAAATTTTGTAACTATTGCAAAAAACCTGGGCACATGATATATGAATGTAATTGCAAAAACGCCCGGTATGGTAGGCCCAAATCGATTTTTTATTCGGACGAATTTTATAGGAGAAGACCCGCCATGAGATAAGTGTGGATTGAGAAATCCCTTTTGGCGAGTCTCTCCGGGCCTAAAATTGTCTCTTTTCAAAATCCCTCTCCCCGGTGACTTTTTGTTTTTATTTAGGGGGAGTTAGGTTTGTTTAAGCTTTTTTTTATTCAATTTTCGATTCAAACATTCAATTTCAACTCTTGGTTTCAAATTTTTCTATTCAAAATTTTCTATTCAATTTTGATTCAAAACTATCAATTCAAACTGTTATTCAATTTTTGATTCAAAACTTTCAATTCAAATTTCAAATTTCATTTGGTTTAAAAATCTTTTTCTTGTTTTTCAAAGTTTTCCCTCAATCAAGTTTTATGCCCCATTCTATTTTGATAATCACAAAGGGGGAGAAATTTCTTGATTGATTGGGGGAGAATCTTTTCTATCATGCTTTGATTTATTTTCAAACTATCCTTTAAGAATGTCTTTAATTTAAGTATTTTACTTTGTTTGTTTCGGTGATTGTGATCATCAAAATAGGGGGAGATTGTTGTACCTCTCGTACCCCTCAAGGTTTAATTTTCATGATCACAATCACCCTCTTATTTTACTAATCTTGTTTTAAGTGCTTGTGTTGATAGGCAAAAGATTGCCAAGGACTTAGGCCAAGAAGAAGCCAAAAGTGGACTGAAATTCAGTCCACCGGCCAACCGGTGTGATAGCACCGGCCAGCCGGTGGACCTGGCAGAGGCATTGCCCACTGCCAGGTTCCACCGGTCAGCCGGTGGCTCTGTCACCGGCCAGCCGGTGGCAACCCAGATGAATAGTGTGAGCCACTGTCTCCCCACCGGCCAGCCGGTGGCTCCTCCACCGGTCATCCGGTAGAGCCTGGACCAAAACTCTTCCTCTCTGCCAAGGCACCGGCCAGCCGGTGGACCTGTACCGGCCAGCCGGTAGCCCAGTCAAACTAGCCGTTGGGTTTGACCAGTCAACACTCTTTTGGCCTCCAACGGCTCCGAAGACTTCTCCAACGGCTCCGAAGGCCCCCAAAGGGTTCCATGCCTATAAATAAAGGCCAAGGAAGCCCCGGACACCAACCGAAACTATACGGAAGCCTACGGACACCTTGTTGATCATTTGGCGTACCTCCGGTGGACTTCCTCAAAGGAACCCACCTAGCTCCATCCAATTCCACATCCAAGGAGCTCCTTCAAAGAAGCTTGGAAGCGGCCTTCAACATCTCCAATCAATCAAAGGCGCCCAAGACTTCCTCCATTACGGTTTTTCATTCTTTATTTATTTTGAGCTTAATTTGGGTTTGTGTCTACAAACCACTCTATTTCTCATCCCCTCTTTCTTTTGGGTTTCACACCACCATTAAGGTGTGAAGAGGTTTCTTCAAGCCTTTCCTTTTAAAAGGCTTGAGTTTTCGGTGAGCTAGCCTTCACCCGTTAAAAAGGCTAGTGGGTTCTTGCTAAACCATTAAAAGCAAGTGGGTTCTTGCTAAACCACAAAAAGCAAGATGTAATAGGTCCTAGTGCTACCTCAAAGCCTAGTGGGTTTCTTGCTAAAACCATTGAAAAGCAAGCGGTAGGAATCTCTCAACGGTTGATTTGGGAGCGGAGATGTAGGTCGGGTTTTGGCCGAACTCCGTTATCAATTTCTTGTGTCTTGCCTCTTTATTTCCGCTGCACTTTAACTCTGATTTTTTAATTTGTTAATCATTTTTTAAAAGGCAATTCACCCCCCCCCCCTCTTGCCATCCTTCCCGTTTTGTTCCGACCCAACAGGATCCGCTATGACCCTTTAATGCAACAGATGTCTTTAGGACATTATCACATGCATTGTCATGCATAAGAACAATCAAGATGTGATAAGGCTTTTATTAATGAATAATGTAAAAAGTAGTTGGTTCTAGAACACCAACTCCAACAGACTCCCACTTGGACTAGAGCCAACTGCTAAAAACCTTTAACCCACTATCTCTCACATGATATTCATGCTTTTGCTGAGATAGGCCTTTAGCCATGGGCTCGGCCACGTTCTCTTCCATGGACACTCTGCTCACTGCAACTTCACCCCTTTGATAGAAATCCCTCAATAGGTGATACTTCCTGCATATGTGCTTTGTCCGTTGGTGTGACCTTGGTTCTCTTGAAAGATCCACCACTGTAGTATTATCAAAATACAATGTAATGGGATTATTACTGCTAGGCACCACATCTTTCTCATGGGAAAAGTTCCAAATCCAAACGGCTTCCTTGGATACATCAGAAGCTGCTATATATTCAAACTCCACTGTAGAATCGGTGACAACTGGATGATTTGAACTCTTCCAGCTCACAGCTCCTCCATTAAGACATAAAACATATCCAGATTGCGAATTCAGACCATTCTGATTTGTCTAAAAACCAGCATCAGCATACCCTCTGATGACATGCTCCTCATCTCCTCCATACACCAGGAACATATCCTTAGTTATTATCATATACTTAAGGATAGTCTTAATAGCAATCCAATGTTGTTCTCCTGGATCTGCTTGATATCTGCCTACCATGCTCAGTGCATAGGCAACATAAAGCCTGGTACATAACATGGAATACATGATGGATCCTATAGCCGAAGCGTATGGGATCTTACTCATTCTATCTTTCTCTTGTTGTGTTTGAGGACACATTTTCTTAGAAAGATGTAGGCCATGTGACACTAGAACTAATACCCTCTTGGATTGTTCCATACTAAATCTATATAGTATCTGGTTAATGTATATACCCTAACTTAGTCCAAGTATCCTCTTTGATCTATCACGAATGATCATGATCCCTAGAATGTATGTTGCTTCTCCTAAGTCCTTCATGGAGAAACACTTATTCAACCAGTCCTTAAATGACTGTAAGATTATTATATTGTTTCCAATAAGTAATATGTCGTTAAAATATACTACTAGGATAACGATCGCATTCCCATGAAACTGCACATAAACACATGGCTCACATTCATTCTTAATGAAACCAAATTCTGTTATGGATTCATCAAATCGAATGTTCCATGACCTAGATGCTTTCTTTAATCCATAAATGGATTTATGCAACTTGAAAACCCGTTTGACTTCACTTAGTGTCACGAAACCTTTCTTGTTTTGTCATATAGAAATCATTCTGAAGGTTCCCATTATGGAATGCTATTTTCACATCCATTTGCCAAATCTCGTAGTCATGGTAAGCTGCTATGGAAAGTATGATTCTTATGGATTTAAACATGGAAATTGGTGAGAAGTTTTTATCATAGTCAATTCCTTGATGTTGTCTGAATCCTTTAGCCACTAGCCTTGCTTTATAGGTGCTAACTTGACCTTCCATGTCCAGTTTTCTCTTCAATACCCATTTTCATCGAACATGATTTACATTAACTGGCCCATCGACCAGAACCCAGAAATGGTTCTGATACATGTAATCTATCTCATAATTTATAACTTCTAGCCATCTTGTAGCTTCTGAGATTTCTACTGCTTCCTTGTAGGATAGAGGTTCATCATTGTCCAACAATAATGATTCGCCATCCTCGGTGACTAGGAAACCAAATCTCTCTGGTTACCATACCTATCGTGAGCTCCTACGCAGTACTTGTGTTTCTAGAATATCTTCCACGAGGACTTGTGGAACTTGTTCTTGTACCAACTCTTTTGTATCTTGAAAATTAACTTCATTGAAGTCAATCTTGCTCCCACTATCCTTTTTAGGATGTGATCCCTCTCAAGAAATAAGGATTGTCTAGCGATAGTCACTTTCTTATCTTGAAGGTTATATAGGTAATATCCTTTTGTTTCCATAGGATATCCTATAAAGATACACTTTCTGCCCCGGGGTGCTAGTTTATTGCCTGATAAGGCCTTAAAAACACCTCGCATCCCCATACATGTTTATGCGAGAAATGGGTTTCTTTCCATTCAATAACATGGAGGGAATTCCATTTTCCGCCTTAGTTGGTACTTGGTTTAATTTTATATGTTGCAGTTTGTAACGCATATCCCCAAAAGGATAATGGAAGATCTGTATGACTCATCATCGACCTCACCATGTCCAACAAGGTGTGTTTCCTCCTTTCACTAACACCATTCCACTATAGTGTATAAGGAAGAGTGAGCTGAGATATAATCCCAGAATCGCGTAGAAGATCGATGAACTCTTGGTTCAGATATTCTCCACCTTGATCTGATCGAAGCTTCCTTATCTTCTTACCAAACTGATTCTCTACTTCATTCTTGAATTCCTTAAATTTATCTAAGGAATCTAACATATACCTCATTAAGTAGATATATCCATATCTACTCAAATCAATAGTAAAAGTAATGAAGTAAGAATATCCACCTCTATCTTCTACTGGAGGTGGTCCACACACTTCCATGTATACTAATCCTAGAAGCTCTGTGGCCCTTTCACCTTGTCCACCAAAAGGAAGCTTGGTCATTTTTCCTTGTAAACAAGCGTGGCATCTATCAAGTGGTTTTAGCTCAGTAGAGTCTAAATAGCCATCTTGGTAGAGCTTTGTCAAGTTCTTCTCGTTTACATGAACGATATGGTGATGCCACAACTGGGTGATGTATGAGTCATGTGAGTTTGTTTCGTTATCGATTTCCAACACATTGTTTTCATAATTTAATACATACAAAACATTATTTAAATGTACCATACCATAACATACGTTGTTCTTATAAAAGAGACAACCCTTATTTCCAAACATGAAAATAAATCCATCCATATCCAAACAAGATACAGAAATTATGTTCTTGGTTACACTAGGCACATAATAATAGTTATGTAAAACCAAAATCATTCCAGTCAGCAATGAGAGGTGGTAATCGCCAAGATCTAATGTATCCATCCTTGCGCCATCGACGGCTCGAAGATCCACCTCTCCTCTGGTAATCTTTCTAAATCTACATGGTTCTTGAATTTGAATACAGATGTGAGCCCCACAAGCTGTATCTAATACCCAATGTGTAGAAATGGAAAGATTACACTCGATAATGAACGCACCATTAGCATCCCGATGCATATGGGTGCAGTTCCTCTTCTAGTGGACTTTCTTGTCACATGAAAAACACACTGCCTATCGTTCTTTGCCCTGCCTCTGGATCTTCCCCTTCTTGGGGGGACAGTGCTCGGGGGCTTCAGACCGTTTATAAGTCTTTGGCCCCTTTGCCTTGTCCTTTGTTTTCTTATTCACCATAAGGACTGCAGGGTTTTCACGCCCCATGTCCGTATCTAACTTGTGAGTTAAGGGTAGAAGTTCTGATCTAGGCGCAACTGGAATAGGCTCTTCCATCACATACAATTTCCTCTCGTAGTGATGGATAATGCGTAAACGCCTCTACCACTCTTGTAAATTGGTTCCTGTGATAAGGTTTTCCTTCTCAAGTATGGTTTGCAATGATATGTTTGAATTCATTTTCTTGTCATTTCTACAAATTAAGATGACAAAAGGTTTAGTACTTTATTACATAAATGAGACAAATAAATAAATTAATACTTATTAGTCTCCCACTATTTTATCGAAATCCAATATCCCTCACCATTTACTTTGGAATATTTTTTTGCTTGAATATTCTAGTGGAAAGGATCCATATTGCCCTTCGCATTACCCCAACTAAAGTTGGTCAAGAATCTTTAAGGGTTTTTAGGTAGGCATTCCAAATTCCAACTGCATTTAACTCGAAGCTCCTTGATTCACTGAGTGGACTCCCCAATCCTGAAATTCTTTTTATTTTGGATTTCCTCAACCTTTGCCTCATGGCCACACCAAGTACAACTGTGGCAGTCACACTTGATGAAAACCAATTTAAGTCAACCCAAAACGTAGAATTAGAATTCCCTGATAATTGAAAGCACCCCAACTAGGTTTGGTCAAGCACTTTGAACTATGGTTTGATTCTAACCAAGATTATGGAAGTATATAATGACTTAATATTTCTTTGAGGGATTTTATCCTTATACGTAAACATCCAATTTATTATCTTTGATTACATGCTTTTTAATATTAATTGGGATATACTTAAGTGATTAAGCATGTCTAGGATAATATTTACGCTTAAGCTGGTTTTATTTTAGTTCCATCTCGCATGCTTGTTTAATTCATTAATTGTGTGATCGTGACAACACACCCACAATAAATAAACCATGCAACTGACAGAAATAAAATAAATGGTACGATTATGAGCTTGTTCAAGTGGTTATTTTATCTATCGATTGATAAACTAACCCAAGACCTAGGGGAGAAACACCTTGAACCTTGTGGGTTCGTGTTTAAAGCTTTCCACATGTCCACCTTTGTATCTCCTTGGATTGGATTCACCATGGCTCCTGACTTGAGCCGCCTCTACTAACGTGGGAGCTCCATCTGTTACACATGAATTTATCTCAGATGCAGGTGAGGGGTAAAAAGGGGTTTTTACATAAAATAATCCTTGGGAGCGCATACCCTGCATATTAATGAGGAGATGGCTCTCATGCCAACAAATTTAATTTAAATAAATAAATCAAAAGAAACCATTCACATACAAGGTCTCGGTCATGCTCATGATCATCCATACATGCAACGATATTTACACATAAATAAAACTAGCATTCAATTCTTTAATCATTCTTGTTTAAGATAAATCACGCTCGAATTAATTAATTATCTTTAATTAATCAATCCTTTTATCCTAAACCCTTTTTCTGAATTTCCTTGAGATTATCATCCATCATAATTTTAAATAAATAAATACATTTAAAATTATCTTTGTACGTAACATGTACCTTGGAGGCAACCCGGTGATTTCTCGTTCATTGCGTAAATTGAACGAGTACACGGCGTGTATTTCTGACTACACGACATGTACTTTTGTTCACAGTCCATCCGAAGTACATGCCCGGGGACATGGCGTGTTAATGTACTTTGGAAATTTTCAGAGTACACAGCGTGTTCAGTGGGACACAAGCCGTGTAGTTTCCGCGTTACACAGTTTCCAGCCGGGAAATCTATGTACGGGGTACAAGGTCCAACCCTAACATGAAGGGAATACATGCCATGTTCATTAGACCACACGACGTGTAATCTAAAAACCATGTGCTACCAATTCCTGGTCAACACACGGTGTCCTTAGTGACATAGATAGAATCCAATACATGGCCTGATTTGGCGGATCAGTCCAATGCATTAATCTAGACTGTACAGCGTGTACTTCGGAATACATGCTGTGTATTCTGGTGTTGTACGGCCAGAAACGTTTGGCTCCTCTAGATGAGTTCCTCTATTTTATTTTCATCAAAATAAAAAGAAAAATTCATTTCATTGAGGTGAACGAGAAACGATGGATGAGGAATAGATCTCGAGATTCATATTTCCAAAACAATTAAACTTGAATTGAAACAAATAAATTATTAAATGCGTAAAACGTCAACGAAAAACTAAATAATTATAATCAACTATATGACCCCTCTGATACCACTTGTAGGTTCCGGGTGCAGCGGAAGCGCGTTGGTGGGTTTGCACAACTTTAATTTTAGAATTAAACAACATTCAAATCGAGAACTGTCACGATATAAAACACTGGATCTTCGTAATAGAATGAAGAACAAAAAACAAAGGAGGGAATCCCAGAACCATAGAGATAGGATCATCATATGTTGGTTATAATTAATTTAATTAATTCTAAAAAATTACCTTGGTGGAATTCTTTCTTTGTTGATGTGTCCGGTCACGATTCAGTGATTCGTCGTTGCATCGTAGAATCCAAGTGTAGGATTACTCTAGCGGTGATTCAACATGTTCCATGTATCTCCGGACGTCGCCGAAGGGATCTCCGGGTGCTAGTGCGGAAGAACCTTCGCATGCGATGTCCGCCTTCGATCGCCTTGATCTCTCGGTCTTGATAGCATTCTTGGAGGAAGGAGTTATTTCAGGCTTGAAATAATTCTTCCGAATTGTTGTGCACAATGATTATCTTGTGTAAAATTGTTGGGGTTGTGAGGACATTTATAATCAGGTTTGAGGTTATAGAGTTATGACAATAAATAAATGTGTTACATGTTTTATTTATTTCATTAACTCTTATTGAAAACCCCCATGTCTAATTATTAATTCCTTAACATGCTCCCACACTGATTATAATAAATATCATTTAATTAAACAATATTATATCCTTAAAATCCCAACTGGAAAAACTACACGGCGTGTAATCTTTAATACATGGCGTATAATCGTTTTCCATAAAACTACACGACGTGTATATTTAGTATACACGACTTGTACTTTTATTTTCCTTTATTTCCTCCACCGCATTTATTAGACCTTGAGTAATGT
The DNA here is from genome assembly GCA_963277665.1 of Viscum album. NCBI lineage: Eukaryota > Viridiplantae > Streptophyta > Magnoliopsida > Santalales > Viscaceae > Viscum > Viscum album. Next base: position 1,878,162,947 of record OY728165.1, on the reverse strand, counting down.
CTATTTATTTCTTAAATAAATGTAACTTCATTACTCGCTAATAAACATATTATTTTACCCACAACATATTCTTTTGAATAACTAGTGTCAAAATAAATGTGATCAGGAATCCTTAAATAATTATTAAACCACATTCGGGAATAATCTTTATTTAACTTGTTAAATTAATATTTAACTGAGATACATGGACACACTTAGTGTGTGACCCTCTAGGACTCTTTCTCAGTGGCATTAGGCAGAGCCTGTCTAAAGTCCAAGGTTATCATCTAGAAACACACCAAGGCACCCATAGAGAAATAATTTAACGCAGCAATGACATGTCACCTCATATGAACTCTCACCGTGTAATATAATCCCTTTTTATGGATATCTCTAATCAAGCAGGTTTCATGCTAGTGCCATCAACCCTTGTGCTCGATTATTCTTTCTTAGACTTCCTGAAATTGAACTCTCCCATACCTTACCATGGCCTTGGATTTATTTAGGGTATATCAATTCCATAAAAGGGCCTGAGATATCTACTTCTATTATGGAATACAAGGGACAAATCCTTTCTCCTATTATCTATTAATGCAGTATTACTCATGACACACCCAACATATCCTACCTCGGTGTGAATAGTGTGTCGTCACAGTTTTCATCAATACATCTAAGTGCACGAGTTGAAATACCCATTAAAAATAATCTTAATGTCTAAGGACCAATACACACGTCCGCAGATTGGAACATCCAATGACACTATGAAATGTGGATTTCCTACAGGGAGGCCTCGTTCTCATAATATCCTCCAGGATATTACCAAGGGCGCACACCTTGAGAAGGTGCCTCAATGTTTTATGATTCCTCACCCCGAATGACCTGTATTATTTGTGCCTCTCAATTAATATCATCCGGACAAAGAAAATATATTTAAGAATAGTGTTCTGACACTTCTGGGTTCTCATCATAGAAGGGATCCGCTATGGCCATTTAATGAAACAGCTGTCCTTAAGACATTATCACATGAATTGTCACGCAGAAGAACAATCAAGATGTGATAAGGCTTTTATTAATAATTAAAGTACAAAGCAATTGGTTCTAAGCCACCGACTCAAATAGTTTTTACCATGAGTTATGGTTTAATTTCATGAGGTGGAATTCCCAATTTTTCTGAAAATTTCTCAGAAATGAAGGAATGTGTAGACCCCAAATCAAACAACACATTTGAGAAATCTGTAAAAACATGCAATGTACATGATACCACCTCATTTGAGGGATCAACATCCATTGAAGTTGTTGCAAAGTATTTGGCACACTCTTCTTCTTCCAATCATGCTAATTTCCTGCCTGAGTGACTAGCTTCGGGCAAACATTAGAAAAATAACTCAATTCCTTACAATTAAAGCAACTCATCGTCGACTTCTAATTAATTTTTGGATCATTTTCCTTTCACTCACAAGACATGTGCCCAAACATTCCACATCGGTAGATTTTCCCATAATTTACAAGGCATTCACCAGGATTCCTTTTACCACACTTTTCACAAAAAGGAAAATTGATTTTCTTACCTCAAGACTTCTTTGATGAATTCTTCCCCAATACCTGCCAACCTGACCACTTATTATTCTTCTAATCACGAGACTCATACATGTCAGCAATCTCCATATCCACTTTTTCAGATCAACAAACATGTTTATCATAGATTTTAAACTCTTGTGAAGCCAAAGATATTCATAGAAAAGGTTTCAAACTAGAGTAAAATCTATTAATTTTTCTGTCAAAGTCACAAGTAAAATCCAGTACATACATGGTTAGTCTTGTAAAACTGGCTTCATATGATGCCATAGAATCATCATATTTCTACTTCAGTTACATTAATTTTTCTCCATTCGGAGTCGAATAGTTTTAAGAAAATATTTTTAAAAAAAAGACTCTTAAAATCATCCCATTTCAAGCTGTCAAGATCATTTATTTCTCTCATATTCTTAACCAGAGACCACCATTTATCGGCTTCACTTCTAAATGATAAATGGATTGTATTGAATTTTGCTATTCCTGTAGCGACTCGGGTTTTTGGTCCTGTCAGACTTTGGAATATTTTTACGAATAATTCCAGATCTAGGCGTGAAGACGGCGTGCGATTCCAAGGCCCGATGTGCCCGGAATTAATTTTATAAAAATATTAATTATTTTTTATACTATGCACGTGGTGGGGGTGTGATATCTCTTAAACGGTAGCTCAGAACGGGAATCTGAGGGCACGGTTATGTCCGGAAAGTGTCGTTCACCCTAGGCGAGGTGTAAACTTTGCGGGCGCGGGCCTGCGGTGAGAAACGCCACCAGGGGCATTTTCGTAATTAAATGGAGAAGTTAGTGTGCGAACGTCGGCTCAAATAACTTATGAACGGAGTCTCGGATAGAAAATCTGAGTCCATCATTGCGTTCAGAACGGTGCGTTTACCCTAGGTGTGACCTTACTTTTGTTCGCATTGAGCGTCGGGTCCAAGGCGGGTTTGGCACCGGCGGGCGGCTGATATAAATATCAGCCCCCCCCCCCCCTTTTATCGTTCCTCTCGACATTCTTCGTCGTTCTTTGCCACCGCTCCGCCAAATAGAGCAAACTAAGTGCCCACGAGCTCGGAATTCAACGGCGGACGTTCCAGGAGCGTGCAGCGGAAGCTCTGGAGCACGGATCTAAGGCAGAACGTCGGCGTTTCGCCCGCGAGGTAGGCGGATTTGAGTTTTAACCCCCAATCCCGTTTTTGCTGCGTTTTTCTGCAAATTGAAGTCGTAGCAGTGTAGATCGGGTCCTGAGGGTCATGTAGACGCCTCCGGATCGCAAAACGGACCACCGGGGTGCCCCCAGCGGTCCGCGGAAGATCCGCCGGCGCGCGGGGGCCCGTGGCGGAGCCGCGGGGGCGCGCCGGCAGCGCGCGGCGGAGGGCCGCCGGCCAGGGCGGGCCGGTCCGGCCTTTTTTCTCATACGGGGGTCTTTAAAACCCCGTATCTTGAAATCCAGGAGCCGGATTCGTGCGCCATTTGTGGTGACGCGACTCTGACGACGAGGTGAAACCTCTGGTGTGGGTTCGAGGGTTTAAAGGTTCGGGATCGTGGCCCGGAAGCTAGAAACGTCATAAAAAATAATATTATTTTATTATTTCACGACTTCGGGTCGTTTAACTTCTACCCGGAGCGTCTGATTGACGTGTCGTCAATGGCGTTGAAACCGTGATGGTACGACAGACTTTTTGAGATGGTTTCTGGGTGTTGGGACTGAGAACGCGGTGCAGGCCCCATGAGGCCGGGTTTTGGCGTTTGCGGAGAAACACAACTTTTTCACCAGGATTCCGATTTTGGCGGATGAATAGTCGATCCTTTGTGTTTTTCCGAGAGGAACGCAATGGTCCATTCCATTCTATTAGTTTCGGAATCCAGGCATGGGCCCCACCCGAGCTGGGCTTCGGTGAATAGTGCCTTTTTCACTTGGTGTCCGTTTCGGATGAGCGAGTAGTCAATTCTGCTTTGTTTTTCCAAGGGGATCGCCGTGGTGTGATTCACTCGATGGGTTTTGAGATCATTGTGTAGGCCCCGCACGAGCTAGCTACGGTGAATAGTGCCTTTTTCATCGGTGCTCCGTTTTGGGCGAGTAAACAGCCTATCCTGCGTGTTTTTTCACGTGGAACGCGATGGTGGCCTCGGTTTTGGCTTAGGAGGTGCGCAGTGTGGCGTTGTGGCGGGTCGCTTGGGCTAGCGACGTTTGGACCAGCAGTGGTTGAGGGTTCTCCCTTGGTTCGTTCCTACGAGTGTTCGTGTGGCATCACAGCATTCGTATGGTTTTTTGATCCTCTCGATGGGATGTTTAAACTGTTAGAGTTGGATTATCCCTCCGGTGGGCCTGGAGTGGATCCTCTAGCATCTTTACCCTAGATCAGGTTCTTGGTATCGCTCTGACCGCTTATTTACGGGCGGCGATCCCTTATCTAGAAGGATAACCTCGTAGGGTTTGTGGCATCATCGGAAATATGATCCCCTACGCGGTGGGCCGTGCTCAGTAGGGTTATGGCATCACCGGGTATACGATCCCCTACTCAGCATGTGGTTTATAGTAGGGTTACGGTATCATTGGTTATGTGATCCCCTACTCAGCGCGTGGTTTTGGTAGGGTTGCGGCATCGTCGGTTCGATCCCCTACATCGCGAGTTATACCAGATAGGGTTCTGGTATCATCATGAACATCTTTATATGGACGATGATCCTCTATCTGAGTGTGGAGTTTCTGTCGAGCGCCAGATCGGGTTGTGGTATCCCCAAACGGATCTTGGGTGTGATCCCCTATCTGTGAGAACTACGTATGCCAGATCGGGTCGTGGTATCCCCTAGCAGACCCTAGGAGTGATCCCCTATCTGTGAGCTACGTATACTAGAGTGGGTCTTGGTATCCCCTAGAGGACCCTAGCGGCGATCCCCTATCCGAGGAGTTTGGTGGTTATGGTGTTTCAACGATGTTTCCTCAGTGATGTTATCCGACGAGCGTGGTCTCTCAGGTGAGCTTCTGAGATGTTTGTTTGGGACCCGATAGAGTGCATCTCTCAGATGAGTGTCATCTGGTATGACAGTGATCGTGTGGTGTACTCTCCTGGTTGGGGACAGTTGCTGGTGATGAGGTCGGTACCTCTTGTGGCTTCGTAGCGTGAGGTGAGTATATCTGGATTTTTCAAGGTGTATGTATGGGAATACACCTAAGATGAGCTGAGCTGACAAGTTGTGTTTAGCCGAGGATGGTCATGAGATGGAGTTTCTCTCTCATCTGGCTTCCCTCTGGCTGGGTTGAGTGGACTGTTGCCTTTCAGTTACTCCCTTGGGTTTTGGGTTTTTGGGGTGCCTACTGAGTATGTTTATACTCACCCCTACACGGGCTTTGCCCACACATGTTTGTGTCTTGTGCAGACCACAGGCCTTTTGACGGAGTCCTAGGAGGACCCGGAGCAGGCGGAGCTTAGTGAGCGAGTTGACCAGGGTGTCTATAGGAGCTGTGCCAAGGGAACTTTCCAGTGAGTGTTTGTGGCTGCGTTCCCCTTCTTCAGATAAGGTTGGACGTGCTTTGTAGTTTTCTTTGGTGGGCCCTATTTTTCCCTTTGTACTTTTGCTGTTTCACTCTGGTTTGGGATAGATTGTATGCATGCATTTACTTTTCAGTTTCTATATCTTTGCACTGTTACATAGAGGTGTTTTTGGGTGTGTTTGTACAGATACCTTAGGCTAATGTCTCCCATGTTTGTGATAGCCTACTCGGCGCTGGTCGCCAGCCCCTGGCCTATTGGAGGCGGGCTTGGGGAGTCGCGGCTCGAGCCCCGTTGGGTTGGGTCGTGACAGAGTGGTATCAGAGGAGGTTCCACCTTTGGGATCTCAGAGTGTAGATGGTCTAGCTATGAGTTTGGTTTGGGTTTCATAGCGGTAGTGTTAGAATGTTCCGAGTTCGTCTTTCAGGCCAGGGACTCCAGTGTTGGTGCGGCGGCCTACGTATCCATACACCAGGACTCTGATAACCTGCCTTTTGACTCGGGACATTTGTACACTAGTCGCAGGGACATAACGGTACATGCATCATATAAGACTGGGTTTTTGGGTATTTCCTTGTCCTTCTTGAGTCATCTCTCCAGATATACTTTTTGAATGTGGTGCGTCTTGAATGTTTTTCAGGATGCCTCCACGACGACAGTCAGTGAGGGTTCCGCAACAGGATTGTGCTGACAACTCGCCCCGTGTAGAGGCTGTGGAGCAGGGCGCATGTAGAGACCCGAAGCTTGACGTACATTGACATTACATTACATTTGCGGAATACTTAGTACATAACAAAAACACACACACAAGGACCGTAATAGTTTAGTGTCTTTGGAAACTTGGAATATAATCCTCTAATCCTGGTGAAAGATTTTCAACATCTCCCATAAAGATCTTCCTTTTTATTATACCTAAAACCTTTCTTTATATCCTGGGGAAAAGAAAACATAAAAGGGTGAGCTCAAATGCTCAGTAAGGGTAAACAAAAGAAATATCAATCACATCATATACATAAGCACATAACTTTTGGAAATCTTAACCTGTAAAAGAGATCATAATTTCATAACCTGGGATAACTCATGGCAGGGAAATGTAATCACAATTATCATAACTTAAAACATTAAACTTTGTGTCATACACACATAATCATAGATAATCATTTCTTATTAGTCAAGACTCATTGCCAAGACTATCTTAGTGGACAAAGTCCCTTTCTGAACCGAGACACCCTCGTTCCAGTCCTGTTTCACTGAACTGGTATAACCTACCATTCCAGCCATATCTATCTCATGAGATATAAAATCTTTACCCAATGCATTGGAGGAAGATATAGGTCTCACCCATCTCATAATGATACCATTCTTATGTGTTCCAAAAAATCATAAACCATACATCATAGCATAACCCATGTAATAAAAATGGGATTCTTAAACAACATGACATCATAAAACCATTCATATAAGATAAAGGAATTCATAAACATAATTCCATCACAACATAGTCAAATAAATGTAAAAATATGGATAGAAACAGAACCCTTTATTATCTTAGATGCAAAATAATTTTGATAAAACACTTGAAATGAATTCTTGAGGAAAATATCCTTTCTTCTTCAAAATCAATTTCTTTTCACAAAACATCATGCAATTTTAAAAGAAAGAGATTTTATTGAAAATAGTCATGAAATCTTTTGGAGTAAGCTTCATGAAAATAAGGCTTTATAAAACCGTAAAAATCCGTTCGTTCCGTTTAAGTTAAAAAAACATTCTTCTCGTACTTTTGTCAGAAAAGTCAAAAAGTACCTCGTACGAAAAACGACAAAAGATTCCTTTCATATCCTTTACTAAAAACACACCAAAGGGTAAAATTGGATTTAAACAATTGTAGTTGAATGGAAATAATATTACATATTTATGAAACATGGATGTGGATGATAAAATACACCCCAGTAAATACTTACGAATAAACAATCTCGGATAAAAATGAGATTGTGATATTTCTCTTACCTTAGGTCCGATTTGCTTCGTAAGTGTCTGAACCTCCTGTATAATGTTTTAAATAATGTCATTGACTTATTACAGAATCATATTCATTGTTATTATATCATATATGGTTCACTTATGACTTTATATTACCCGTTCTTTTGTAAATTCATGTTAAAGTAGCGTTTTGGGTAAAATCGTCTCATTTGTCGTTCGTGTTTTACCTTGTAATTATTCATATGATTACTTAGATCATTATTACTTAATTATAGAATATAAAACATGATTTATATATAATATATATTCAGAATATACATATATATAATGGATCGATAAATGGAAAGAAATACACCGTTCATGGAGACGGTAGGTCGTACGTACGCATGAACGCTGTTTTTGTTTCCTTATTGAATTGAATGGAATTAAGTAGATGACATACATATATATACACATAAATCCAGTAGCTTTATAATGTCATATATTTCATTATTATTGCTTATATATACTTTATAATCATTCTTAAATGGTTAACATGGAGAATGAATCTCGTCGCGTCGTGGAGACGGTAGTCCGTACGTACGTGATTAGCCACTAAATGAGGCTAATATTCATTGTTAATATACATAATATTCATGTTCTTTGTTATTCATAAAAACCATTTTAGTTCATTTTACAATTTGAACATCATTTCACATTATGATTGTAATACGTTCTTAAAATGCACTATTATGTGGTACATTTTTTAACACCATTTAAAGTACCCAATGATTCATCTGATTTTAAGGAATTTAATTATACATATTTTAATTTGATATTTTTTAAAATTGATCTACACTTAAATATGAACATGTTTTATTCAGGGATCAGTGGAGAATTCATGGAGGATGATGGAGATATTTGGAAATGAAAGGAAGCAATTCTGGAGAAGGAAGATTGGACATCATCCCACTGATTAGGATGTGGGGCCTAACATACAGGCCCAATTAATCCCAAATTTCGTGGGATGGTATAAGACATGTACAGGAACAAATCACTCTTCAGGAGTTAATTCTAATTCGGCCTCCATGTTGGTCATTTAGGCGGTCCAAGGTAGAGATAAAATTCTGGGATAGATTCTGCGGCCCAGAAAAACAGTCCACCATTTTGATCATATCTCTGAATCCATAACTCTAAATGGGCCCAAATTTTACAGACGGTTAGAAGATATCCGGAGCTCCATTTTCTTCTTCTATGTCCCACCCTGATTCGTAATTGTAGAAGGTCTTCCATATGCTTCTGTTCGGTGAAGGAAAGATGGCTGCCACCTCGGGTCAAATGTGGAAAAGTTCAAATTCCACAAGCTTTCCACCACCTATGGCCTACCAAAATTAATTGAGATGCTTTGTACTGTTGGAGGCTAGACCCCAGGCTCCAAAAATGCCTATTTAAGGCAGTGGTGGTGAAGGAGTTGAAGATCTTGGATGCTTTGTTCAATTGTAATGTTATGCTGCATTTTTGTTGCCTCAATTTTGTCTTTCACATGTAAGTTGTTCAATTCACTTTAGTTTCTTAATAAAAGTTCTTCTTCTACTCTTATTCTATTGTTCTTAATATCACTTTGATACCGTTGGATCAAGGTGTGAATTTATTCACACCAACCCTTGTGAAATTATTCACACAACGGTGGAGTGATCATTTTATTTTTGTTGTTTTCTTTACTTCTCCATTTCCTCCCTCATGAGTCTACTTTCCGCTTCCATTGAAGCCATGGGATCAATGGAGGGATAAACCACTTATGGTTTGATCCAAGGGAGTAGCAAGGGGATTTATTGGATGTTATTTATCACCTAATTAATGTATAATCACTTCTTTAATTGGGATTTTTATTTGATGATTTTTAAACTCCATCGTCCTTGTTGAATTTAAGGCCACACACTTCAAGTACTAATACGATCCTTTACCTTGAAGTGCTCAAAAATTTGATCCTTCAAGTCTATAGGTGATTAGTATTAGAGGGTGTAGGCATTAAACCAGTAAGTGATGATGTTGTTTTATCTCCTTAAATGAACTCATCTCAAATTTAAGAAATTGAAATCATTAAAAAGAAAATACGTCCAATCCACCCCGAGTGATAACCTAGGATCAACTCATTCTTTTAAATTGAATCCACTTAAATCTATTAGATATCTTTAAAACCCATCCAAAATAAATCCAAGTTGGCCACTTCATAGCCAAAAATTCATCCCTTAGGTTGTGTATCTTAGGTATCTTCTTAGGTCTCTGTGGAATCGACAACCCAAGCTACACTACAAGGACTGTTCTACCCTTCTTCTCTTGGGTAAATTTGGGCGTGAACCAAATTTTGGCGCCGTTTCCGGGGACCAAGTAAGTACCTTAGATCCAAAAAAAACCTTCTTTCCTCACCTCCATTCTTCTACTCTCACCCAAGATCTCTTATCTTTTCCCTTTCTCGCTTTTGTTTTGGCGTATGTCCGCCTACACCCGCGATTTCTCAAACAGACTAGTTAGGGTGGAAAGTCCTAGGATAGGGGAGTCAAGTGAACCTAAGGTATTGTTTAAATAAGATTCAAATATTCTTGAAACCCCAAAGTCAGAACTTCAAACAAGTCCAATGGAGGGTCATCCACAAAATCAAATTGTAAACCCTGGGGGGAATCAAATTGGAAACCAAAACCAAGAAGCTCCAAACTTAGGGAATGTAGTTGATCAAACCATGAACGACTACCTCACTCCAGCTTGGACCAGTGACCCCTCATGCAGTAGACACAATTCCATAGGAGACACCAACTACATATTCAAACCCCATGTCCTAAACCACCTTCCAACCTTTCATGGGATGGAGTCAGAAATGCCATACCTTCATGTCAAAGAGTTCAATGACATTGTTGAAACCATGTGTCCCCCACATCAACTAGAATCCGCTAAGATGAGGCTATTTCCTTTTTCATTAAAGGATCGAGCTAAAAATTGGCTAAACAACTTGAGACCTACATCAATCCACTCTTGGGACAAACTACAAAGAGAATTCTACAAAAAATACTTCCCTCATCACAAAACAATTGCACTTAAAAAGAGCATCCAAAACTTTTTTGAAAAAGAGGGAGAGTCATTTTATGAAACATGGGAGAGGTTCAAAGACACCCTAAACATGGTTCCACACCATGGATTTTCCATAACTGAACAAGTGAGAATTTTCTATGAAGGGTTGGGTCCGGGTAATAAACAATTCATTGACATGATGTGTAATGGAACTTTTAAAAACAAAGCCCCAAATGATGCTTACGAGTATCTGGAAAGTCTGGCTGAACAAAACCAAACTTGGGGAACTTCACCTTATTCTGAAAATCCACAAAGAACCACTGGAATTCATACACTTAGAGAAGAGGAAAGCCTTAGGGCTAAACTCGCAGCACTCTCTAGGAAGGTTGAAGAGATAGACCTTAGGAAAGTCCATGAAATCCAAAATGTAGACCTTGTTTGCACAATTTGTGACAAACATGACCATAAAACAGACAACTGCCCAACCATTCCATCCATCAAGGATGTTCTTCTAGGAGGACCCCCAGCGGAAGTCAATGCCCTAAACTTTAAAAATCCCCAATACCAAAACACCTTCAATCCAAGGTACAATGACCACCCAGGCTTCTGATGGAAGGATAACCAACAACATAGCCAACCACAAGGACAAAATCCTTACCCTCATCAGAGCTACCAAACCCATAACCAGTTCCAAACCCAACCTATCCAATACCAACAGCCACCGGTCCATTTTCAACAAACCATCCCACCTCCAAAATATCCCCCTGGGATAAACCAACCTATTCAAGCACCAACCCAAAGTGTTCCACAAAGCCTACAAGAACAACTGTGCAAACAAATGGAGAGGATGAACTCAGAAGTATCTTCCCTAAAACAAGAACTTAAAACCATCAAAACTGGAAAGGCACCCATGCCTACTCAGGCGGTGCCATCCTCAACTTCAAGGGGAGAGTCAAGTTGTGCTCAAACAAATCATGAACAACTAAAGGCTGTGACTATTTTAAGTAGTGGTAAATCAATTGAGAAACCTGAACAACTAATTCAGAACCCACCTGAAGATTCAAACTTGGATGAAAATTCAAATGAACCACAACATCAAACTGAGGAAACTGATAACATTTTCAAGGAAACAACTCTTCAACAAACAACCCCACAACCTGCACCATTTCCTCAACGCATGAGGGGGAAACCCAAGCCTGAACTGAGTGAAACATTGAGGGAAATCTTCTCACAAGTCAAGTTGAACATTCCTCTTCTCAATGCAATCCAAACCATACCTTCCTACTCAAAGTAACTTAAGGACTTGTGCACTTTTAAAAGAAAATTTTCACATAAAAACCAAGTCCTTTTGGATGCTAATGTGAGTACCACCATTCAAGGGACCATTCCTCCTAAGTTGAAAGACTCGGGTTTCCCTTACATCAATGTTGAACTAGGAGAAAGAAAAGTTGTCAAGGCCTTGTGTGACCTAGGTGCTAGTGTCAATCTCATCCCATATGCTGTGTACTGCCAGTTAGGCCTAGAAGAGCTCCAACCCACATCTGTCACACTTCAGCTTGCTGATCGTAGCATTAGGGTTCCAAAGGGGATTTTAAAGGACGTTCTGGTAAAGGTTGAAAACTTCATCTACCCTGCTGATTTCATTGTCCTTGACAACCATCCAAACTTAGGAAATAAGGAACAAACCCCAATCATCCTTGGTCGTCCTTTCCTTGCAACAATCAACTCTGTTATCCGAGTCCGAAATGGGAACATGACCATCACCTTTGGGAACATGAGTCTAGACCTGAACATCTATAATGCAAGCTCACAAATAGGGGATGACGAGGATATTCATGAAGTAAACATGATAGGAAGCATTGATAATGAATCCATGGAACATCAAGGAATATTTGATGAATGTTTAAGTCAGAATGAGATTGATTTACTTTGTTCATATGAAGGAAGTTTATCTCATTGGCTTGAATCATTTTCAAATTGCTCTTATGATGAAGTCTTAGGTCCAAAAATCAGTGAAACCTTTCAAGAAACCAATTTCATAGAGACCCCTCTAAATTCCTTCCCTAAATCTGATCAAGCCAATCTAGTAGCTGAAACTTCTACATGTGAGGAATAAATCCTATCTGAACCTCTAAAAAAAGAAATTGATCTTGATCCAATGTCCCAAACTTCTGCTGAAATTCTAAACCAACCTGATCTTGAATTGAAGGAACTTCCTGCTGCATTAAAGTATGCCTTACTAGGGGAAAATCAAACACATCCTATTGTCATTTCTTCTTCTCTTGAAGCCAATCATGAGAGGATGCTTCTAGATGTCCTTAGGAAGCATAAGAAAGCCATTGGTTGGACCCTTTCTGATATTCCTGGGATTAGCCCACTTATCGGGACTCATAGGATTGTTCTCGAATCTGATTCAAAGCCATGTCGTCAACCTCAACGGCGACTCAATCCTAATCTCATGGAGGTAGTAAGGAAAGAACTTCTGAAATTGTTGAAAGCTGGTATCATATACCCCATAGCTGAGAGTGAATGGGTGAGCCCAATCCAAGTGGTTCCAAAAAAGGATGGAATCACAGTGATAACCAATGAGGATGGAGAGATTCTTCCAACATGGGTGAGTAGTGGATGGAGGGTCTGCATTGACTATAGGAAACTAAACTCATTCACCAAGAAGGACCATTTCCCCTTACCATTCATTGACCAAGTCCTTGAGAGAGTGGAAGGTCATGCCTTCTACTGTTTCTTAGATGGTTACTCGGGGTACAATCAAATTGAGGTCTCCCTAGAGGATCAAGGGAAGACTACATTCACATGTCCTTTCGGTACCTTTTCCTTCAAACGCATGCCCTTCGGGTTATGCAATGCCCCTGGAACCTTCCAACGGTGCATGATGGGAATATTCTTAGACATGGTAGGGGATTTTCTTGAGGTCTTCATGGATGACTTCTCTGTGTTTGGGGATACTTTTGAGGGATGTCTGCAGAATGTGGAGAGAGTCTTGTCAAGATGTGAAGAAAAAAACTGGTCCTAAACTGGGAAAAATCCCATTTCATGGTTAAAGAGGGACTTGTTCTAGGCCATCTGGTCTCGAGTAGGGGGATTGAAGTTGATAAAGAAAAGGTTGACATCATTCGTCACCTTCCATAACCCAAAACTTTCAAGGAAGTGAGGTATTTCTTAGGACATGCTAGTTTCTATAGAAGATTCATCAAGGACTTTAGTTCAATATCCCATCCCCTTTGTGCTCTGTTAGTAAAGGATGCTCCATTTGTTTGGACAAAAAGCTGTGAGGGTTCATTCTCAACCCTCAAATCCTCTCTCACCTCTCCTCCCATTATGAAATCTCTAAATTGGAACCTTCCTTTTGAACTTATGTGTGATGCCAGTGACTTTGTTGTTGGATCTGTGTTAGGACAACATTGTGATAAAACTCCTTATGTCATTGCTTATGCAAGCAAATCCTTAAATGATTCCCAAATCAACTACACCACCACTGAAAAGGAGTTATTTTCTATTGTGTTTGCCTTAGAGAAGTTTAGGTCCTACCTCTTAGGATCACCCATCACTGTGTTCACTGACCATTCTGCACTAAAATACCTCTTCCAAAAACAAGATGCTAAGGCTAGACTGATTAGGTGGGTCCTTCTCTTACAAGAATTTGACCTCACAATCAAGGATAAAAAGGGAGTTGAAAATGTTGTAGCTGATCACCTCTCTAGGATGGAATTCAAAGACAACTCAAATCACCTCTCTGTGTCTGATTCGTTTCCTGATGAACACCTATACTCTGTGAGTGACTGCCCTTGGTATGCTGACATAGAAAATTTCTTAGTGACAGGAGTCATTCCAAAATTCTTAAAGACTCAAGCTCGAAGGAAATTCCTTTCTGATGTTAGAAACTATGTGTTTGATGATCCATACCTCTATAAGTTCTGCCCTGACCAAGTCATTAGGAGGTGTGTTCCAGAATCTGAACAAGAGTCCATCCTTAAATTCTGTCATAGTGAGGCATGTGGAGGTCACTTTTCCTCTAAGAAAACATCTACTAAGATTCTTCAATGTGGTCTTTTCTGGACCACCCTCTCAAGGGACTCCTACACATTTTGTCAAAGCTGTCCTAGGTGTCAACAAGTAGGGTCCATCAAAAAAAGGAATCAAATGCCACTCACTCCCATCTTAGTGGTTGAAATCTTTGACTGTTGGGGAATTGATTTCATGGGTCCCTTCCCAAACTATCGGGGATACCTCTACATACTCTTAGCTGTTGATTATGTCTCAAAATGGGTTGAGGCCATTCCCACTAAGTCCAATGATCATCAATTTGTGATTCGATTTCTAAAAGAGAACATATTTTCAAGATTTGGAATTCCTATGGCTATAATCAGTGATCGAGGAACCCATTTCTGCAACCGCCCATTCGCTTCACTCATTTCTAAATATGGTATTTCTCATAAAGTGTCCACTGCATACCATCCTCAAACCAATGGTCAAGCTGAGTTAGCGAATAGTGAGATTAAGAAAATTCTTGAAAAAACTGTCAACCCCTCTAGGAAAGATTGGTCTGAGAAACTCTTAGATGCTCTTTGGGCCTATAGAACTGTATATAAAACCATTTTAAAAATGTCCCCATATAGGTTGGTTTATGGTAAAGCATGCCATTTGCCAGTGGAGATTGAACATAAGGCCTTTTGGGCAATTAAGAAAATGGATTATGACCTCTCATTGGCCGGAACAAAAAAGAAAATTAGATCTCAATGAACTGGAGGAACTAAGGATGGAGGCTAATGAAAATTCAAGGATCAATAAAGCTAGAGTTCAAGCCTACCAATCTAGGAATATCAAGGTCAAACATTTCGAACCGGGAAAACTTGTTCTCTTGTATAGTTCAAAACTTCATTTACATCTGGGAAAGTTAAGGTCTAGATGGTCCGGACCTTTTATAGTGCATCATGTATTCCCCCATGGGGCAGTAGAGATTCAAGATCCCACAAGTGGTTACATTTTCAAGGTCAATGGTCAAAGGTTAAAACCATTCATTGAATCATTCAATAAATAGGAAATAGAGGTTGAGTTAACTGAGCCAACCTATGAACAAGGAACAAATTAATAGATTTAGGGTCCATGTCGGGCTAACGACGTTAAACAAAGCGCTGAATGGGAGGCAACCCAAGGTTTTCAAGTTTCCAATAATTTCGTTGTTTTAATCAACTTTATATTTTAAATAGGGTTAATGATACATTTTGATATTTTGAAAAAAAAATAAACTGTTGACATGTTCTTCTATAATGAGTATGGATGGGTACGAAAGGGGAGCACCATATTCATCCGTGTCACGTGGTGTGATCCTTGAGTAATACCTTACCCTGAAATTTAAAAAGAAGACAATGTATCATCAGTTTATTTTGTTTTATTTTTATTATTTTATAGGTTAAGATAAAAATAAAATAATAATAATAATAATAAAAGTCCACGCCATAGGCCGTGGGGCAAACCCCGTCACAACCGGCGAATCCGCGGGGACTCGAACCCGGGACCGAAGGGAGACAGGGGCGCGCGCTTACCACTGACCTACGGCTTAATGTGCTTACTTATTTTATAATTTTTATATATATACTTATAATTTACTTATATATATATATATTGTTTTGTTTTTTTTCTTTTTTCTCTTTCCACTAGGGAACTTTGCAAGCGACATGGATATCAAAGGACTAAATTGGAGCAGCAAGAACTTCAACTTCAACCACCAGGTGATTTCATTCCATGATCCTCAATTTCAATTTCCTTTTTGAACTTCCATTATCTGCCTCTAATCCTTTTAAATTTTTATTTCTTCAAACACTAGGGACATTGTTATTTTAATTTGGGGGAGGTAAAATAAAAAAAAATGCTTTTGTGTCAAAAAAAATGAATGATTTGAAAAAATAATTAAATGGAAGGAAAAATTCCTTTAACTTTGAACATTGTAATATGCATTGCACACTTTGAAACTGAATATCAAATAATTTAGCATACCCTAATTCTGATTTTAATCCTTGTATAATTTCATGAGCATAGATTTTGGAAAGTGTGGCTATCTAATGTGATATTTCATCGTTTATATTTTCATCCAAATAAAAAAATGTCACAATGCACGTCCTCTAGACTGTGGGGTACTAATTTTAATTTTTGGGGTCCCATAATAAATAGAATAGGCTGGTTTTATTTTTATGAATAATATGAGTATTCAACAAAAAACTAAAAAAAATTATTAAAAAAAAAAATTTGCGTGTAGAGCAATGGATTGATAAAATGCGAGGCTTTTGGCACTTGGGGATCGTGACTCCAGAGTTGTCTAGCCATGAGTTTTTCAATATATCTCTATTTATGGTAATATGACTTTTTTTTTTGATTGAGTTAACTCGAGACGATGCCCGAGTATGTGGGCTTCACTTGGTGCCCTAAGGCCTTTGAGTCTGGGAGTCATCGGCAAAGTCTTGCTACATGGGTTAATTTAATTAACTGCAATCTCAATTACTATAGAAATATTGCAAATAAAAAACAAAAAAAAAGATGAAGAATACTCATATTAGGATTAAATGTGATTCCACCTAGCGCTTCCATGATTTCCCCCTTGAATGAAAATGAACCCCCATATCTATTGTGATTCACAACACATCATTACACCTAATTGAGTTGGATGAAGTATGATGATGGATTTGATCAAAGGAATGGACTTGGGATTGGGATCTGCTTATGAAACTATCTCGTATTAAAATATTTTGATGGGTTTCATGATTTTTTGGTATAAGGTTTTTTGGTGATCATTGTGTATTAAAATGTTTTTTGGAAAAGGGAATTCGAAATTCATATTGTTGAGATGTATTTTGCTCGGGACTAGCAGAACTCAAGTTGGGGGGTGTGATTAGCCACTAAATGAGGCTAATATTCGTTGTTAATATACATAATATTCATGTTCTTTGTTATTCATAAAAACCATTTTAGTGCATTTTACACTTTGAACATCATTTCACATTATGATTGTAATACCTTCTTAAAATGCACTATTATGTGGTACATTTTTGAACATCATTTAAAGTACCCAATGATTCATCTGATTTTAAGGAATTTAATTATACATATTTTAATTTTAAATTTTTGTAAATTGATCTAAACTTAAATATGAACATGTTTGATTCAGGGATCAGTGGAGAATTCATGGAGGATGATGGAGATATTTGGAAATGAAAGGAAGCAATTCTGGAGAAGGCAGATTGGACATCAGCCCACTGATTAGGCTGTGGGGCCTAACATACTGGCCCAATTAATCCCAGATTTCGTGGGATGATATAATACATGTATAGTAACAAATCACTCTTCAGGAGTTATTTCTAATTCGGCATCCATGTTGGTCATGTAGGCGTCCCAAGTTAGAGATAAAATTCTGGGCCAGATTCTGCGGCCCAGAAAAACAGTCCTCCAATTTGATCATATCTAGAAATCCACAACTCCAAATGTGCTCAACTTTTACAGGCTTTTAGAAGACATCTGGAGCTCCATATTCGTCTTCTATGGCCTACCCTGATTCGGACTTCTAAAAGGTCTTCCAGATGCGTCTGTTCGGTGAAGGAAAGATGGCTGCCACCTCGGGTCAAATGTGGAAAAGTTCAAATTCCACAATCTTTCCACCACCTATGGCCTACCAAAATTAATTGAGATGCTTTGTACTGTTGGAGGCTCGACCCAAGGCTCCCAAAATGCCTATTTAAGGCAGTGGTGTTGAAGGAGTTGAAGATCTTGGATGCTTTGTTCAATTGTAATGTTATGCTGCATTTTTGTTGCCTCAATTTTGTCTTTCACATGTAAGTTGTTCAATTCACTTTAGTTTATTAATAAAAGTTATTCTTCTACTCTTATTCTGTTGTTCTTAATATAACTATGATACCGTTGGATCAAGGTGTGAATTTATTCATACCAACCCTTGTGAAATTATTCACACAACGGTGGAGTGATCATTTTATTTTTGTTGTTTTCTTTACTTCTCCATTTCCTCCCTCATTAGTCTACTTTCCGCTTCCATTGAAATCATGGGATCAATGGAGGGATAACCCACTTATGGGTTGATCCAAGGGAGTAGAAAGGGGCTGTATTTGATGTTATTTATCACCTAATTAATGTATAATCACTTCTTTAATTGGGATTTTTATTTGATGATTTTTAAACTCCATCGTCCTTGTTGAATTTAAGGCCACACACTTCAAGTACTAATACGATCCTTTACCTTGAAGTACTCAAAAATTTGATCCTTCAAGTGTATAGGTGATTAGTATTAGAGGGTGTAGGCATTAAACCAGTAAGTTATGATGTTGTTTTATCTCCTTAAATGAACTCATCTCAAATTTAAGAAATTGAAATCATTAAAAAGAAAATACGTCCAATCCACCTCGAGCGATAACCTAGGATCAACTCATTCTTTTAAATTGAATCCCCTTAAATCTATTAGATATCTTTAAAACCCATCAAAAATCAATCCAAGTTGGCTAATTCATATCCAAAAATCCATCCCTTAGGTTGTGTATCTTAGGTATCTTCTTAGGTCTCTGTGGAATCGACAACCCAAGCTACACTACAAGGACCGTTCTACCCTTCTTCTCTTGGGTAAATTTGGGCGTGAACCAGTACGCACGAGCGATGATATCGTTTCCATAATTATTGAATTGAATTGGATTGGATGATACAATATATCAGAATCATTATGATTTTATAATAACTATGTATAGTTATTCTTTACACCATAAAACCCATCCATGTAAGGTGTTGGTGGAAAAACAGATTACACCACGGCATGGAGACGGTATTCCGTACGTACGCACGCGCGGTGATTTCATTTTCCGTAGGATGGATAGATGGTGAATTAGGATTGTTTAATACTTATAATAACATATCAGTATATGAGTGATACTGATGTTATTACTTCATAATGAAACAACCTAAGAAGAAGAAGTGGAAGAAGAAATAAAGGTGAAAGAATTGGTAACGGAAATTACCTCTTCTTTGAAGCGCCTCTTTGAGACCTCCTCTTAGGGCACTAAAATTGGTCTTTGAGGAAGACCAAAACCTCTAGGATGTTCCTAGGAAAGTGGAGAAGATATTTTGGCAGGGGTTGGCCGAGCTTGAAGGCTCAATGTTGTGTGAGGAAGAGAGGGAGGAGGTGTCCTTTTATAAGGGAGGAGAGGGGCACCTTTGGAATAACTAAAAATATTATTTTATTATAAAGTCATGTTCGGTTTTAAATAGCTCCAAATTGATTTATTTCGAGGCTAATATGGGGATGAGTCGAAATCCTCTAATCCAATAGAATTTAGACAAGTTTAGGTTCCTATTTTAACCTTATCATTTAGATTTAACATTAAGTTAAATAATTTTACTTTTACCGTGTCTTCTTGTGTTCTTATACTATAAGGTTAATAAACTTACTATAAGAAGCCAAAAGAACCCCAAATTGTTTATTATTAATATATATAACCTTATATAAGTCATGTGGCCTAACATTAGATTTTTAGGAATAAAATAACAATTAATAATATAATATTTGTTTTAAAAACTATTTTATGTCAATTTTGACACTATTTAGTAATTGATTTTTGTGAAAATCATAACAGAATGATAAGTTCTAAAAAAGTTAATTAAATCAACAATAACATATCATATTAACCTAGAAAATTATTGGAAGTCATAAAAAGTCTCAAATTATATTTATTTGAGTATTTATAACATCAATTATGTCAATATTTTATTAATAAGATAATTACTGCATCATCGTTGTGTCATAAATAAATTAAATTATATAATGTCTAAAAATTACAAATAAAATACCATTATTTAGTAAATATTTTTATCTTTCTAATGACTATTTACAATCGAATTTATCTTATGTATAACCCTATATTAAAAATGTTTTAGTAAATAAACTTTGATTTTAACTCTTTTAACTCTTCTTTGAATTAAATAATAATAAATGTCCTAATCTAATCCAAGTGGGCCTAAATGGTCATATTTTATTCCTAAGCTTGTTTTTGGTCGAATTACACTTATCCAATAGAATTTGGACATGTGTTAGCGTAATAATAATATCATTTTTACCCTTAATTACCCTATTTACTTTTAACCGTGGTAAATAAAAGTAAAAAATTACTATTCACCAAAAATTATTTTCATCTCATTGAACAACATTTTACTTACTGACATCAACCGTATCTCTCGGATTTTTGAAATTCTACTCATAGAAGTGGTAAAATTAAGTTTTATGAAAAATTCAGTTTTTTTAACTACCACTTAGTGGTTTCACTATTCATCAAAAATTGAAAGTTTTTAGAAAAATACCAAAAAATAGTCCTAAGATATATTTGATATTATGAACTCAAAAATTATTTCTATTTTACAAAATTCAAAACATATTAGTTTCATTAATTAATTTAAAAATTAATTCCCGTCGTCAAAACAAAAGGCGTGTTTTTAAGAGATAATAACTATCAAAAGATTGACACTTGTTTATAACTGGTTTAAATGTGAAATTACATCCAATGGCCAATATTGTATTAAAATGTAAAAATATATTCTAAATATACTTTAAAACCACTCAAATTAATAATTTATCACTATTAATTATTTCTATTGAAAAAGTTGTTTTTAATTAAAATTTAGTAATTTTCACTATTCATCAAAATATGAAAGTTATCCGAAAGTCACCAAAATTTCACCCTAAGCTAATTTCGATATTCCGAATCCATAAATGAAGTCCATTTTGAAAAATAAAATTTACAAAATTTCAAAAAGTGGTTATTACTATTCATAACGGGTAGTTTTAAGAATATCTTAATAGCATATCGTTGTTTAGCGAAACTTGGTGTTGCATACAACACACGCTATCGTGGAAGGTCGTGATTGCGTGTAATTCAAGCCAGGTCAGAGATGTGTGTTGTGAAAGCTCCTTTTGGTGTTGCGTATAACACAAGACATTAATGAAATTAAAAGGAATATTTTTCATAAAATCTCGGGGTGTTACATTCTACCCCCCTTAAAATGAATTTCGCCCTCGAAATTCGTCAGGGTTATAAATGGTTTACTATTAGAAAGTTTCTTTAATCGAAACCCACATCGTAAAAAGGAATACCAAAAAAAATCTTTAAAAACAAAAGTATGAAACGTAACGGTTACCCAAATAAACTAATCACTGGGTTTCCACATAGGTGAAAATATGGACATGGAAGAGAAATCTAACCATCATGTTCTGATGGAGAGTGGTAGAGAACATGGCTATGGAAAAGATAGCAATCTCAAATCCATAAATTTGTGACGATCTAAGGTACCATATGATTAATCAGATATAAGAGCACTAGGACAACATTTTTCATTTTCAAGATCGTTTCCCTAAAGTTGAAGAATTTGAATTAGAATAAATACTTACTTTATTTTGGAACAATCTCACTGTTGTTTGTGCCTTGAACAATTTCCACTTCATCTATTAAATAAATGAAGTTAAATTTGTTATTCGTGAAGTGTTAGAAGATCATGTGATAATATGACAGGTCATTCCATCTGTCTCAAACAAAAGGTTAACAAAAGTTATTAAATATACATAAGTCATTCTTTAGTGAGATTAATCATATATGGTTCTTAAAATGGACTTATACTTCATATATCATACTGCTTAATATAATAAAACTAGTTTCTACTAAACAGGGACTTCCTGTAGGCCAGTGGTAGGCGATAAAGGCCAGTCGCACTTCGGTTGTGGGTTCGATTCCCACAGCCTTGTCCGAAGCGATGGGCTGTCGCCCGTCCTGCAGGTTGTCCTTTTTCTAAAGCTATATTACTATAACATCCCATCAATAATATCGAAAAACGTTTTATCCTAACTTATGTCCAACATAATCCATTCCAATCTTTAGGCTTATCTAAAATACTTCAGTCCAAGCTCATAGTATAAAGAAAATTATTACTTGAAATGTCACAGAACAATCACGTGAATGTCATCATTTATCCCCCATATATCATAAGATATATCTTGTTGGTCAAATTACAAACATGTGAATACCTTAATCATGTATTCTCTTGAAGAATGAATACCCATTGAACCTTAGTGAAAACATGAATGCAGTTAAAAGTTAACACTTTCCACATACCAAAATCCTCAAAATTCTATATACTCAAACCATGATATCACTTAGTCCTTATATCAATCATGAGCTCATGAATACTGTTAAACATTTCATTTTCTCGTTTTCCCTTCATTATGCGCATATCATCTTATTTCCAAAAATATCTCAATCACTTTGAGTACCACATTAGACCAATACATAAATATTCCAATACTCTACGATACTATATACAACATTATTTTGGAATCCCATTACACAAACACTTAATCATTCCACCACATCGTTGTCATATTCAACATCGCCAATGGTGATCGCATGTGACTTCCCTTTGTCCTTTGCCTTAAGTGGTTTCTCATATCGATCATCACTAACCCTTAGATTAGGGCATTTATTAGCATAATGCCCCATTTCCTTGCACTTGAAGCATTGAAGTGTTGGTGGTGCGTTCTCTGCAGTGTTTGCTTTATTCACATCATTAGAAACCCTTTTTCCATTATTTCGACACTCAGCTACTCGATGACCTTCTTTTCCACAATTAAAACATTTTCTAGTCCCTTTAAGACAATCTCCACCATGCTTCTTTCTACACTTTGTGCATAAGGAAACATTCATCTTCTTTTCACCATAATTCTAAGATTTCTCCTTGAACTCCATCTTTTGTTTCTTGTCAAAACCATGAGATGGATATGTAACACCAACTTCCATTTCTTCCTTGATAGCACAATGCACAATTTCTTCATAGCTATTGAAGTCTCTTATAGCTAATTCCCTTCGAAGACTTGGTTTTAAGCCACTGAAAAATCGATCAACTTTACTTTCAGGTTGGATGATAATGCCAGATGCATACCTTGTATGTCTTGTAAAATTCACTTCGTATATACCAACAGATTCATCATCCTTCTGCTTCAGCTCAAGAAACTCCTTTTCCATCTTTGTTCGAAGAATACGAGGGAAGTACTTACTGAAAAACAAGTTCTTGAACTCGTCCCATTCCATGGACTCAATTTCATCTCTTGGCCTCGTATTCTTGATAAGATTCCACCATTTATCAGCTTCACCTTCCAAACGATATACTGCTAAGATGACTTTATCATGTTCAGAACATTGAAGAACTGAAAATATCTTTTCAGTGGTACTGATCCATTGTTCAGCAACAAGTGGATCGGAAGACCCACAGAAAGAAGGTGGGCGTTGCCTCATGAAGGACTCAATAGAATATTGTTCCCTTCTCTGCTCATTTGGAAGTCCAGAATGATTCATAGCTTGTGTAAGTATAGCAATAAGATTTTTCACTCCATCTCCCATAACATTTGTTTGTTCAGGAGGGGAATCATTGCATTGTCCATTGCATTGATCAACACGGTTGCTTCGGGTTCCAGCCATCGTCTAAAACCCAAAAAGAATAGTGTGAGAGGCAAAAATCATAATAAAGGGGGAGTAACTTCAATATCTAACTTCTTAGGTTAAATTCTATGATCGTTACCGTAGTTCTAGGAATATATCCTATACGTATACTTATCCTTAGGGACATCCCTAGACATAACTTATAAATATCTCTAGGGATCTCACTAAAGTTCTCGCATCCTAGTTTCCAAAGGTTGACTGAACCTTTCCTCTGATACCAACTGTAGAGACCCGAATCTTGATGTACATTGATATTACCTTACATTTTAGGAATACTTATTACATAACAAAAACACACACACAAGGACCGTAATAGTTTAGTGTCTTTGGAAACTCGGAATATAATCCTCTAATCCTGGTGAAAGATCTTCAACATCTCCCATAAAGATCTTCCTTTTTATTATACCTAAAACCTTTCTTTATATCCTGGGGAAAATAAAACATAAAAGGGTGAGCTCAAATGCTCAGTAAGGGTAAACAAAAGAAATATCAATCACATCATATTCATAAGCACATAACTTTTGGAAATCTTAACCTGTAAAAGAGATCATAATTTCATAACCTGGGATAACTCATGGCAGGGAAATGTAATCACAATAATCATAACTTAAAACATTAAACTTTGTGCCATACACACATAAGCATAGAGAATCATTTCTTATTAGTCAAGACTCATTGCCAAGACTATCTTAGTGGACAAAGTCCCTTTCTGAACTGAGTCACCCTCGTTCCAGTCCTATTTCACTGAACTGGTATAACCTACCATTCCAGCCATGTCTATCTCATGAGATATAAAATCTTTACCCAATGCATTGGAGGAAGATATAGGTCCCACCCATCTCATAATGATACCATTCTTATGTGTGCCACAAAATCATAAACCATACATCATAGCATAACCCATGTAATAAAAATGGGATTCTTAAACAACATGACATCATAAAACCATTCATATAAGATAAAGGAATTCATAAACATAATTCCATCACAACATAGTCAAATCAATGTAAAAATATGGATAGAAACAGAACCCTTTATTATCTTAGATGGAAAATAATTTTGATAAAACACTTGAAATGAATTCTTGAGGAAAATATCCTTTCTTCTTCAAAATCAATTTCTTTTCACAAAATATCATGCAATTTTAAAAGAAAGAGATTTTATTGAAAATAGTCATGAAATCTTTTGGAGGAAGCTTCATGAAAATAAGGCTTTATAAAACCGTAAAAATCCGTTCGTGCCGTTTAAGTTAAAAAAAACATTCTTCTCGTACTTTTGTCGGAAAAGTCAAAAAGTACCTCGTACGAAAAACGACAAAAGATTCCTTTCATATCCTTTACTAAAAACTCACCAAATGGTAAAATTGGATTTAAAAAATTGTAGGTGAATGGAAATAATATTACATATTTATGAAACATGGATGTGGATGATAAAATACACCCCAGTAAATACTTACGAATAAACAATCTCGGATAAAAATGAGATTGTGATATTTCCCTTACCTTAGGTCCGATTTGCTTCGTAAGTGTCCGAACCTCCTGTATAATGATTTAAATAATGTCATTGGCTTATTACAGAATCATATTCATTGTTATTATATCATATATGGTTCACTTATGACTTTATATTACCCGTTCTTTTGTAAATTCATGTTAAAGTAGCGTTTTGGGTAAAATCGTCTCATTTGCCGTTCGTGTTTTACCTTGTAATTATTCATATGATTACTTAGATCATTATTACTTAATTATAGAATATAAAAAATTATTTATATATAATATATATTCATAATATACATATATATAATGGATCGATAAATGGAAAGAAATACACCGTTCATGGAGACGATAGGCCGTACGTACGCATGAACGCTGTTTTTGTTTCCTTATTGAATTGAGTGGAATTAAGTAGATGACATACATATATATACACATAAATCCAGTAGCTTTATAATGTCATATATTTAATTATTATTTCTTATATATACTTTATAATCATTCTTAAATGGTTAACATGGAAAAATAATCTCGTCGCGTCGTGGAGACGGTAGTCCGTACGTACGCACGAGCGATGATATCATTTCCATAATTATTGAATTGAATTGGATTGGATGATAAAATATATCAGAATCATTATGATGTTATAATAACTATGTATAGTTATTCTTTACACCATAATACCCATCCATGTAAGGTGTTGGTGGAAAAACAGATTACACCACGACATGGAGACGGTATTCCGTACGTACGCACGCGCGGTGATTTCATTTTCCGTAGGATGGATAGATGGTGAATTAGGATTGTTTCATACTTATAATAACATATCCGTATATGAGTGATACTGATGTTATTACTTCATAATGAAACAACCTAATAAGAATAAGTGGAAGAAGAAATAAAGGTGAAAGAATTGGTAACGGAAATTACCTCTTCTTTGAAGCGCCTCTTTGAGACCTCCTCTTAGGGCACTAAAATTGGTATTTGAGGAAGACCAGAACCTCTAAGATGTTTCTAGGAAAGTGGAGAAGAGATTTTGGCAGGGGTTGGCCGGTCTTGAAGGCTCAATGTTGTGTGAGTAAGAGAGGGAGGAGGTGTCCTTTTATAAGGGAGGAGAGGGGCACCTTTGGAATAACAAAAAATATTATTTTATTATAAAGTCAAGTTCGGTTTTAAATAGCTCCAAATTGATTTATTTCAAGGCTAATGTGGGGATGGGTCGAAATCCTCTAATACAATAGAATTTATACAAGTTTAGGTTCCTATTTTAACCTTATCATTTAGATTTAACATTAAGTTAAATAATTTTACGTTTACTGTGTCTTCTTGTGTTCTTATACTATAAGGTTAATAAACTTACTATAAGAATCCAAACGAACCCCAAATTGTTTATTATTAATATATATAACCGTATCTAAGTCATTTGGACTAACATTATATTTTTAGGAATAAAATAAAAATTAATAATATAATATTTGTTTTAAAAACTATTTTATGTCAATTTTGACACTATTTAGTAATTGATTTTTGTGAAAATCATAACAGAATGATAAGTTCGAAAAAAGTTAATTAAATCAACAATAACATGTCATATTAACCTATAAAATTAGTTTAAGTCATAAAAAGTCTCAAATTATATTTATTTGAGTATTTATAACATTAAATATGTCAATATTTCATTAATAAGATAATTACTGCATCATCATTGTGTCATAAATAAATTAAATTATTTAATGTCTAAAAATTACAAATAAAATACCATTATGTAGTAAATCTTGTTATATTTCTAATGAATATTTACAATCAAATTTATCTTATGTTTAACCCTATATTAAAAATGTTTTAGTAAATAAACGTTGATTTTAACTCTTTTAACTCTTCTTTGAATTAAATAATAATAAATGTCCTAATCTAATCCAAGTGGTCCTAAATGGTCATATTTTATTCCTAAGCTTGTTTTTGGTCGAATTACACTTATCCAATAGAATTTGGACATGTGTTAGGGTAATAATAATATCATTTTTACCCTTAATTACCCTATTTACTTTTAACCGTGGTAAATAAAAGTAAAAAGTTACTATTCACCAAAAATTATTTTCATCTCATTGAACCACATTTTACTTACTGACATCAACCGTGTCTCTCGGATTTTTGAAATTCCACTCATAGAAGCGGTAAAATTAAGTTTTATGAAAAATTTAGTTTTTTTAACTACCACTTAGTGGTTTCACTATTCATCAAAAATTGAAAGTTTTTAGAAAAATACCAAAAAATAGTCCTGAGCTATATTTGATATTATGAACTCAAAAATGATTTCTATTTTAAAAAATTCAAAACATATTAGTTGCATTAATTAATTTAAAAATTAATTCTCGTCGTCAAAACAAAAGGCGTGTTTTTAAGAGATAATAACTATCAAAAGATTGACACTTGTTTATAACTGTTTTAAATGTGAAATTACATCCAATGGCCAACATTGTATTAAATTGTAAAAATATATTCTAAATATACTTTAAAACCACTCAAATTAATAATTTATCACTATTAATTATTTCGATTGAAAAAGTTGTTTTTAATTAAAATTTAGTAATTTTCACTATTCATCAAAATATGAAAGTTATCCGAAAATCACCAAAATTTCACCCTAAGCTAATTTTGATATTCCGAATCCATAAATGAAGTCCATTTTGAAAAATAAAATTTACAAAATTTCAAAAAGTGGTTATTACTATTCATAACGGGTAGTTTTAATAATATCTTAATAGCATATCGTTGTTTAGCGAAACTTGGTGTTGCGTACAACACACGCTATCGTGGAAGGTCGCGATTGCGTGTAATTCAAGCCAGGTCAGAGATGTGTGTTGTGAAATCTCCTTTTGGTGTTGCGTATAACACAAGACATTAATGAAATTAAAAGGAATATTTTTCATAAAATCTCGGGGTGTTACAGCGCAGGTTCTGAGGTTGCACCTCTAGGTGGTCTGCCAATTGATCTGCCACCTGTCGAGCAGCTGGTTGTGCCAGCTGTGCAGGACGAGGTTGCGCGCAGGCTGAGTGCACTGCACGAGTTCCAGAGGCAGCGACCTCTCAGGTTTCGGGGTGATCCAGACCCCCAGGTAGCTGATGATTGGCTTGAGGCAGTCACCCAAGTTTTCTGCCTAGTGAGGACACCTCCAGATCAGATGGTGGTCCTAGCGGCGAGCCTTCTGCATGGTTCGGTCGGGCGATGGTGGAGTTTGGTGAGGCGGTCCCTTGACGAGGAGATGCTCACGTGGGCAGAGTTTGAGAGGCTCTTCAGGGAGGAGTTCTATCTGGTGACGCTGAGGTCAGTGCGGATCCAGGAGCTTCTGCAGCTTCGACAGGAGGGCATGACAGTATCGGAGTACTCAGTGAGGTTTACAGACCTGTCACGCTACTCCCTGGATATGGTTCGAGACCCGTTATTTAGGGCTCGGACCTTCGAGCAGGGATTACGCAGGGAAATCCGAGTAGGTGTGGTTTCTTTGTGTCTGCCCACCTATGCTGGAGTGCTAGAGAGAGCGTTGGTGGTGGAGAGTTTTCTGGCTGAGCAGATTCCCCCTGTTAGTGTTGGGCACTCAAGAGCTGAGACTTCGTCGATCAGATCGGCATCTGGTAGCCGACGACGGACGCAGTGGACTAGGTGTGGGCGCCGTTTCAGGAGGCGACCCCAGGATGGAGGATCTGCACCTCAAGGCTCACAGGGCTCGCAGGCCAGTTTTGGTTAGCCGCAGGAGAGGCGGTGTTACACTTGCGATGGTCGGGGACATCTTGCTAGAGATTGTCCGACCCGACGTGCTGCTGAGAGGGAGCTGGTCGATGGACCGCCTTGGCAGAGGCAGCGTCTCGAGCAAGGTGGTCCGCAGGGCGGCGGACGTGGCGGCAGAGCTGGTGCAGTAGGAGGTGGTGGTAAGCAGTATCAGTTGCCACCACCCCCACCCTCAGGTGGTCCACGCCAAGCTCAGGGAGCTGGTGGTCAAGGGCGAGGACAGCTGCATGCCCTGGAGGCTGTTGACCCAGAGGCACCGTCGATGGATAGAGGTACGCCTTGTGTCTTTTCTAAATTCTACAGTATTGTGATAGACACTGTTTAGTGGTACCCTCCTTTTTGTTGCTTGCTCGAGTTTTGTTCAGGGCGTTGGTAGGACCCTGTGTGGGTGTTGTTTGACATGCTTCGAATGCATGAGGAGGAGGGATTCTTCCCCCACCGAGATGCGTTTTTGGTGACGCGATTAAAACTGTGCGGGCGAGTCAGTGCCGCCCAAAGCGGGTAGTATTGAGGTGTGGCGGATGAGTCCCTCTGACTTATACGTTCGGGCATGGGTTTTTGTTGGTGAGCTCGCTGGTGTGTGAGACCCAGTTGAGAGTCCAGTCACTTTCCTTGTGCTTAGAGCTTTTCGGGGACGAAAAGTTCTAAGGGGGGGAGGATGTAGCGACTCGGGTTTTTGGTCCTGTCAGACTTTGGAATATTTCTACGAATAATTCAAGAGCTAGACGCGAAGACGGTGTGCGATTTCGAGACTCGGTGTGCCCGGAATTAATTTTATAAAAATATTAAGTATTTTTTATACTATGCACGTGGTGGGGTGTGATATCTCCTAAACTGTAGCTCAGAACGGGAATCTGAGGGCACGGTTGCGTCCGGAACGTGCCGTTTACCCTAGGCGAGGTGTAAACTTTGCAGGCGCGGGCGTGCAGTGAGAAACGCCATCAGGGGCATTTTCGTAATTAAATGGAGAAGTTAGTGTGCGAGCGTCGGCTCAAATAACTTCTGAACAGAGTCTCGGATGGAAAATCGGAGTCTGCCGTTGCGTTCAGAACGGTGCGTTTACCCTAGGGGTAACCTTACTTTTGTTCGCTTCGGGCGTCGAGTCCGAGGCGGGTTTGGCGCCGGCAGACGGCTGATATAAATATCAGCGCCCCCCCCCCCCCCCCCCCCTTTATCGTTCTTCTCGACGTTCTTCACCGTTTTTCGTCGCCGCTCCGCCGAATCGAGCAAACGAAGCGCCCACGAGCTGAAATTCGACGGCGGACGTTCCAGGAGCGTGCAACGGAAGCTCTGGAGCGCGGATCTAAGGCAGAACGTCGGCGTTTCGCCCGCGAGGTAGGCGGATTTGAGTTTTAACCCCCAATCCCGTTTTTGCTGCGTTTTTCGGCAAATTGAAGCCGTAACAGTGTAGATCGGGTCCCGAGGGTCGTGTAGACGCCTCCGGATCGCAAAACGTACCACCGGGGTGCCCCCGGCGGTCCGCGGAAGATCCGCCGGCGCGGCGGAGCCGCGGCGGCCGGCCGCCCAGCGCGGCGGGACCGGCCGGCCCAGGCCGGTCCGACCTCTTTTCTCATACGGGGGTCTTTAAACCCCCGTATCTTGCAATCCGGGAGACGGATTCACGCGCTGTTTGCGGCGACGCGACCCTGACGGCGAGGAGAACCCTCCGGTGTAGGTTCAAGGGTTTAAAGGTTCGGGATCGTGGCCCGGGAGCTAGAAACGTCGTATAAAATAATATTATTTTATTATTTCATGACTTCGAGCCGTTGTAACTTCTACCCGGAGCGTCCGATTGACGTGTCGTCAGTGGAGTTGAGACCGTGATGGTACGACGTACTTTTTGAGATGGTTTCTGGGTGTTGGGACTGAGACTGGGGTGCGGGCCCCACGAGGCCGGGTTTTGACGTTTGCGGAGAAACGCAGCTTTTGCACAAGGAGTCCGATTTTGGTGGATGAATAGTCGATCCTGTGTGTTTTTCCGAGAGGAACGCAATGGTCCATCCCGTTCGATGAGTTTCGGAATCCAGGCATGGGCCCCACCCGAGTTGGGCTTCAGTGAATAATGTCTTTTTCACCGGGTGTCCGTTTCGGACGAGCGAGTAGTCGATTCCGCTTGTTTTTCCGAGGGGATCGTCGTGGTGTGATCCGATCGATGGGTTTCGGGTTAGTTGTGTGGGACCCGCACGATCTTGCTATGGTGAATAGTGCCTTTTTCACCGGTGCTTCGTTTCGGGCGAGTAAACAGCCTGTCCTGCATGTTTTTCCGTGTGGAATGCGATGGTGGCCTAGGTTCTGTCTTAGGAGGTGAGGAGTGTGGTGTTGTGGCGGGTCGCTCAGGCTAGCGACGTTTGGACTAGTAGTGGTTGAGGGTTCTCCCTTGGTTCGTTCCTACGAGGGTTCGTGTGGCATCACAACCTTCGTATGGGTTTGTGATCCTCTTGATGGGATGTTTAAACTGTTAGAGTTGGGGTATCCCTCCGGTGGGCCTGGAGTGGATCCTCTAGCATCTTTACCCTATATCGGGTTCTTGGTATCGTTGTGACCGCTTATTTACAGGCGGCGATCCCCTATCTAGCAGGTCAACCTCGTAGGGTTTGTGGCATCATCAGAAATATGATCCCCTACGCGGTGGGTCGTGCTCAGTAGGGTTGTGGCATCGTCGGGTATACAATCCCCTACTCAGCATGTGGTTTATAGTAGGGTTATTGTATCATTGGTTATGCGATCCCCTACTCAGCGCGTGGTTTCGGTAGGGTTGCGGCATCGTCGGTTCGATCCCCTACTTCGCGAGTTATACCAGATAGGGTTCCAGTATCGTCGTGACCATCTTTATATGGACAATGATCATCTATCTGAGTGTGGAGTTTCTGTCGAGCGCCAGATCGGGTTGTGGTATCCCCCAACGGATCTTGGGTGTGATCCCCTATCCGTGAGAACTACGTATGCCAGATCGGGTCGTGGTATCCCCTAGCGGACCCTGGGAGTGATCCCCTATCTGTGAGCTATGTATACCGGAGTGGGTCTTCATATCCCCTAGCGGACCCTAGCGGCGATCCCCTATCCGAGGAGTTTGGTGGTTATGGTGTTTCAGCGATGTTTCCTCAGTGATGTTATCCGACGAGCGTGGTCTCTCGGGTGAGCTTCTGAGATGTTTGTTTGGGACCCGATTGAGTGTATCTCTCGGATGAGTGTCATCTGGTATGACAGTGTTCGTGTAGTGTACTCTCCTGGTTGGGGACAGTTGCTGGTGATGTGGTCGGTACCTCTTGTGGCTTTGTGGCGTGAGATGAGTATATCTGGTTTGTTCAAGGTGTATGTATGGGAATATACCTGAGCTGAGCTGAGATGACTAGTTGTGTTTAGCTGAGGATGGTCACGAGATGTAGTTTCTCTCTCGTATGGGTTTTCTATGGCTGGGTTGAGCGGACTATTTCCTTTCAGTTGCTCCCTTGGGTTTTGGGTTTTTGGGGTGCCTACTGAGTATGTTTATACTCACCCCTGCACGGGCTTTGCCCGCACATGTTTGTGTCTTGTGCATACCACATGCCTTTTGACGGAGTCCTAGGAGGACCCGGAGCAGGCGGAGCTTAGTGAGCGAGTTGACTGGGGTGTCTACCGGAGCTGTGCCGAGGGATCTTTCCGGCGGGTGTTTGTTGCAGCGTTCCCCTTCTTCAGAGTAGGTTGGACGTGCTTTGTAGTTTTCTTTGGTGGGCCTTGTTTTTCTCTTTGTACTTTTGTTTTTGCACTCTGGTTTGGGATAGATTGTATGCATGCATTTACTTTCCAGTTTCTATATCTCTGCACTGTTGCATGGAGGTGTTTGTGGGTGCATGTGTACATGTACCTTAGGCTAATGCCTCCCATGTGTGTGATATCCTACTCGGCGCTGGTCTCCAGCCCCTGGCCTATTGGAGGCGGGCTTGGGGAGTCACGGCTCGGGCCCCGTTGGGTCGGGTCGTGACAATTCCAAACATCCCATGAAATAAAATATCTTTTCTAAATCATTGATCTATCCTTCGACTATCACTGGACCTATGGTTCCATTGAATTCTGGAGGATGCTACCTCATAAAATGTTCCACAAAATAAATGTTTCTTCATGGTAGATTATGTTCCCCTCTAGCATGGATACCACCACTATTTATTTCTTGATTCAACTAAGTTATTGTTGTCACAAACTGCTCGGATCCGATTCTCACTATTCCAAGTTGTAGATTCAGACAAACATTGGCCTCTTGGTGCCTTCCTAATTCAGCATCTTTGTTTCTTCCGTGAAAACCATTCTGAAGAGACATATCTTAGACAAAGAAACATCTAAATCATTAAATTCTATAACATTTCAAATTAACCATATATTAAAAATCATTTCTGATATTTTCATAACATCATCATAACCCCTAAAGTTATCTAAATCATCCTTTGAAACCAATTATAAGGACTCAACCTTAAAATGTTACTTAATCTTGAATTTTAGTCAAGAACATACATTATTACACATTGAGGATCTTTTGAGATTTAGAGTTTTAGAGAATTAGGATATCCTACAT
This sequence comes from Viscum album, assembly GCA_963277665.1. Taxonomy (NCBI): domain Eukaryota; kingdom Viridiplantae; phylum Streptophyta; class Magnoliopsida; order Santalales; family Viscaceae; genus Viscum; species Viscum album. Next base: position 1,878,129,519 of record OY728165.1, on the reverse strand, counting down.
ACTTAACATACCACATTCATACAAATAGGATACTATTAAAAACAGTATCCATTTTTTTCAAAATATAAAACATTAAAACTTAAAACATGTTTTCGTTGACAACTCTTCAGATCATTCATCAAAACTCCCTTATTTCTCATACCCATCCTTAAATCCCATGAAAAACATTCTAAAATCTTGGTATGAGTACAAAACTTAGTAAGGTATATAAAAAAAAGAAATCGTTTTTCCAGTGATAACATAAAATCCAATAAAACCCATAATCATAAAAACTCACATGCATAGAAACATCATGTAGTTGTCTTGGGACATATTTACCATATCACTCTTAAATTCACCCTTAAGCATGAAATAACCTTTTGGTAAACATCCATCTCCAGAGTACCCAATTCATTGGTGAGATATAATGGGGCTCACCTATCATATCTTGAGTTATAATGGGCTCAACCCAACGTATCTTAAGCTATAACGGGGCTCACCCGTCATATATTGAGCTATATTGGGCTCAACCCAACATATCTTGATCTATGATAGGGATCACCCATCATATCTTGAGATATAATAAGATCAACCCAACATAAATAATGTCAAAGGAACATATCATGAATAAAACACTTCATAACTCATTTACACCATTGAGCAAAACACATTCACATTTCAAAATACCCTTTTTCGTAAAAACCACTCTTAGAACATAATCACTATACACACAAAATAATGAAAAATTATTATTAAAAAATAACTATAAAACATATAATGAAAACATTACAGTATTAAAACAACATGAAATCAGAAGAGAACACTCATGACATAAAAAGAAGAACAATCTCTTTGGATTTTATAAAGGAGACATTTAAACGGATTTTAAGAGGAAAATCCATTACAAATACTATAACATTTACGAGAGAATTGATTAAATGAAGGGAATATGAATATATACTATATATACACAAATTGCAACATAATATAACCAAAATATATTTCACAAATCCTCTTATCACAATAAAAACCATTGAAGGTGAAGGTTAACTCAAAGAATGGAAATTGGGTTTAAAATTCACTTATGAAATTTCGGCATGGTATCGAGTGTACATTAGAGGGATTAATTAGAGAGAAAGGGGGCTCTCATCGATAATACATCATAAGGGCAGTATGGGGGAGGTTTAAAAATATACCTCATCCTTATGAACTAAAAATAAAAGAGCACAACATAGAGGAGATTCTTGAATAAAATTGAGAAAGAGATGATCCCTTACCTCGAGTTCGAATTCCCTCAAAAGTGTTTAAACATTCTGTATGGAGGTTAAAATAATGTTATTAATATTTTATAGAAACATATTCATGTTTATAACACCTTTCACGATCATTTCATAACATCATTCCACTCATTCATTAATAATATTTTGTTAATTCCATTATTTTGGGTGCGTGCATTACATGGTTTCCATGAGCGGTTCGTAAAGGATATTTTTATTGATTGGAAGTGAAACTCCAGAATTGGAATGGAATGGTATTTACATATTTCCAAAACCATAAATTATACTATTTATTATTTTGAATTCTGATATGAGGATGATTCATAAGTTAAAACATTATTGATAATTTTTTAGGTCATTTTGGATATTCATCGATCATAGTGAACTCATTTTGTTTTATAAATTAACAAAATGTGTACAAAATCATTCCAGAAACATATATGAGATATAATACATAAATTTTAATCTTGTTTAACCATAATAATTGTTTCATTACTAGTCGTGAAGGATGTAAATGAAATTGAAATCACATCGTCCAAGATGTCGGTAAATCGACACATCACGAATGGTATTTTAATTTCTTGAATAAGTGGGAGAGGAGAAGAAGTATAATGATAAATCTTCCATAAACATAATGAAATCCAGATTATGCAAGATACAAGATCATTTATGACTTTTGGATAAGGGGAGGTGAAGATAGAAGAAGAATAGAAAAGAAAATAAAAAGAAAAAAATGAAAACAAAAGAGGATGTTTATCTCTTGATCACTTCTCCTTGAGACCCTTTTTAAGGTCTTTGGTTTTGGACTTTTGGCGAGACTAGTAGGCCTTGGACATGGGGAATGGGATTGAGGGGAGTATTTGGTAGAAATTTGGCAAGGTTCAAGACTTGAGAGGTGTGGGAGGAAGAGGGGGGAGTGGGTGATATTTATAATGGATGAGAGGTGTTTTACATTATTTTAATCATTATTTTATTATTTTACCACATGACAAACAATAGTTATAATTTCAATACAAAAAATAGTAATAAGTGCATGTGAGTTCAAACTAATGGTTACTTACATTAGGCATGATGCAGGTAATTGTGTATTTATCTCATAATGTATTTATACCGTAATTACCATATTTTACTATTCATCAAAAATTTAAGTATTTCAGAAAAATCCAAAAAATACTTCGACGTGTAGAATTAAAAAATGAACCCAATTTTTTGAAAATAACATTATAAATATGATTAATTAAATTTTTAAATAAAATAATATATTATTCCAAAAATAACAATTTTAAAACATTTATTTACTTATTCCAAAACATGGGTATATAATAACTTCAATTAAATCATATATGTATACTATCATAGTTGAGGTTACTATTCATAGGAGAAACATTATTATTCATAAGGGTCGCAATATTATTTATAATGGTATGTTACTATTTACTAAAAATTAAGTTCATCATATCAAACTCTAAATATCTTACAGATTGCAACAATGTATGTTCTTTTCCAAAATTCAAAACACAGAAGTGGGAAAATTAAATTTAGTGCTAATTATAATTATTTACTTAAAACAATGTTTCATACATTTCAATTTACTTTTAAAATTTTAGAGTGTTACAAAGATGGTTTGGGTCGTGATTTTGATAAGTTTGTACTTCTCTCATAAAAGGTTTCACACGTTACAAGCATGCATTCCTTTGATTACAAATCCAAAAGAAACTCATTCAAAAAAAACCAAAAAACAAAAGATGGTCGCTTATCGTAAAAAATCACAACCGAACTGATCACTCCAACCCATCGGACACCGTCTCCGGGGGCTAATTTTTTTATTTGGGTTTTTAAAAAATTAAAATTTGATAAAAGGGTATAGGGTTCCAATATTTTTAAAAATGGGTCCGGGATGCGTGAACGCCGTTCACGCATCCCGGACCCGGGCGTGATGCGTGAACGGCGTTCACGCATCTTCCCGAGAGAAGGGATGCGTGAACGGCGTTCACGCATCTCACAGAATACCTAGTGAACATTTTTGAAAACTCCTTTGCACATTTTTTTCTATTTAAGATAATCTTAAATAATTCTCACTTTTAAAACATGGATAATTATCCAAATATGAAATTAAATTACATAAATGAAGAGATATTTGAAAAAAGTATAAATATATTATTTATATTTTTCATGAAGAATAAGGATTGGTATTTGGAGTGAATATGGAATTTGGTGGAATATTTTATCTAACACATATTTTTAACTTTATTTAAAAAGGAATCCATCCAACTAGCTACATAAGGGAATTAGGTGCAGCCACTTTTGAGGTGGGAACTGGAGTTGACTATTGTATGGGAAGAAATGGTAGGCGAGCATGAATTCACATGAGGCACATGGTATTAGAGTGGTGGTTCAATCATGTGCAGTGGAATGGTGTTAGAGAAGACAACATGGGTCGATGCCAGTGAGGATTTGAGAGCGTACCCCAGTAATCACTTCTACCAAGCTGAAGGAATGATAAAATAAATAAGGAAGCACTCAACCGAGTGATATTATTATATGGGAAAATGGTGACACAATCATTGTCTCTCCACTAAAAACATGCAGACATTTACACAACAGTTTGATCTAACTTTTTCAAGTTGTCTAATTAGTGAGAACCTTCTTCCCTTTCTCAAGGGTTTTATAGAGCATTGGTTATCTACCATTGATGAGTCACAAAGATCATGGTTGGGAATCCTTGGATAAAACCAAGGACCCTTCCATATTAAGAAGTCCATGATGAACTTATAATATCCAAGCATGATCCAAGAACAAGTCATGTTCAATATTCATGCATTGTCGTGCATGAACTGAAGGATCCCAAGACTTTTGATGAAATAGAGTCTTCAAATGAAGTAAGATGTAGATTTAATGCCAAGGTACAATCATGATAATATATTCATGAAGTTACAATTTCATTAATATAATTTAAATAATAAAATGAATAGTTCATGTGATGAGAGTAAAAATTTATTCTAAAATGAATATCCTATGTGATGAAATGTGAAACATGAGTATTCGGGTGATTAGAAGATCATATTTTGATGAATCCACGTGAATCAGATTCCTACATGAGTTGTAACATTTATGTGAAGAATGGAGAAGACCCGAGCATTGGGTATTTTTGATGAGTTTTTGTATTTTATTATGTAATTAAATATGAGTTACATGTATGAATATAGATAATGATTCATAGAGATAGACACCACATTAAGAAGAAAGAGGGGAACCTTAATCCTTCTAGTATTCTTTATGAGTTGCATGAAACAAAATACCCACAGAAACTAATGGGGCATTCAATATGAGGAAAATATGATACCACTACTGATGAGTATTCATATATAAATGTGTAATTAAATGTGTTATTACGAAACAAATTTAAATAAGGATTTAAATGATTGATTTTAAATCATGTAATAATGATATATTACCCATGAACAATTATTGTTTGTTTTGTGAATAAAGTGTGTATGAAGGTGATGAAGACTCTGTGTTGAATTGAAATATTATTTCTGATAACTCGATACAATAATGTATCAGGTAAATACAGAAAGATGAATTGATGAGTTCTTGATTATTTGAATATTGAGGAGAATCTAGATTGCACAAAATCTGAAAAGAGTCTTAATATAATAATTTCTAAAATTATTGATAAAGTACACAAGGTAGGAGTGACTAGATTTCTTATAGAGTAAGTCTATTTGAAGAAGAACTTCTTCCTAAATTTGGAAGTAGATGTATCTTTTGGATTATAGAGTAGAATGAATCTCCAATGTATTATGGAGAAAGAGAGTGTATAGTGGATTATTTTTTGTTATAGAGAGGAAAAATGGATTGTATGTCATTGTATTAACTTGTGGAGATAGTGAATAATACATGTTGGGGGGTATAACCAATATAGAAATGAGTAGTATTTTCAAAATAACCCTGTAAATAACATGTGATTCTCCCTATTTCATTACAACTACACTTGAGGAATGATTGAGAGTTTATATTGAGTGGATCAAAAACCTAAACAAATTTCAATAGGTTGAATTTAAAAAAAGAATTAGTAAAATAAGGCTACCACTGATTCACCTCCCTCTCATTACCACCTAATTGATCCTTGGCCACTAAAAATATCTCTTTGTATCAATAGATCTTGGTGAAATAGGTTTACACACATCAATTTGCATTAGTTCAATCACTCTTATTGACCATTGATCTTTAACCTTTTATATATTTCAAATAATCTTCCCTTGTTAGAAAGAATCGCATGTATGAGTATGATCACATGATAAATTAGAGAGATCTTGAGCAGTGTCACATTTCAACAAATCTTCCATGTATGATTGGCTCATATAAACAATAAATTTATACCACAACCTATTTTCTTCTTCCTTGGATATAAAATACATATCTTCTTGTCCACTCAGAAGATATAGATTCCCCTTTGTGTGTTTTCCTTACAAAACAACTCCGCTATATTTTCCCTTGATAATACACACCTTATTTGTAAATATTATAGTGTGTCCCAAGTCACATAGTGACCCTCAAGGCTATGAAATGAGCATTCTAAGAATTCCCCATATTTCCACAAAAATAATATTTGATAAATGGTTTATACATGTGCATCACTAATACACCACTCATTATTCCTTAAGATCAATAAATATTCTGATTCTAATTCATACCAAAATAAATCTTTATCCACATAACAGGCTCTTGTGTTCTGACACCAATCATTACTGCTTTCTGTTTATGAACAATAACCATACCATTTGTGGCATTACGATGTATCATTTTCTTCCCTAAACATTTTTTAACTATTTTTTGGACCTATGAACCATAATTTCCCTTTTTTCCATCACTTGTGTGACCTAATTTCCTAATATCATATTAGGAGTCAAGAGTTTCTCTTGATCCTATATTTAATTGTAGGCCAACAAAATCCTCCTAAAGTTCTTCAAAACATTTTACTTGGTCTTTTAATATGTTATTCATAAAATAAATAGCCTTGGATTATTATTTAACCTTTATGTTGAACTTATTGAATTTATATGAGTATTATGGAATTTCTAATCATATTATTTATTATACACATATATATATACATATATACATTGGTAGATAATTTGATAACAGTAAGACACTTATTAAAGGTATAACAGAAGTCTAGATAACAGTAATACACATACAAAACGTATCATAAATCAAATGTCAACCTAATCTACGCCTCCGGTGTGGATGCTCCTCTGTCCCACAGTCAGGCGTATACTGGATGCGTCCACGCCGTGTCTGTCTACGTCTGTGCTCTGGCGTACGCTGCGCATCCTCATCGACAGCCACCTCCACATCCTCCTGTGTGACAGACGGTGGATGTACAGTCTCACCGCCTGTACCCTGGCCTGCATCTAAGGATAGTGGAAGCTGGCTGGAACTCTCACCAATATAGGAAGTAGATGGCTGCTCTGCTGTGGATGACTGCAATAAAACATCGAACTCAATCCAGTCAGCGTCTGTAAGTACCTGTGGCTGTGCCTGAGAAGCTGGAGGAGCATATGACTGGTCATGCTGAACACCCTCCTCCAGTGGAATAATATCATGTGGCTGAGCAAGCTGAGCAGCCTCATCCTGTGGAACAACAGCAGGCTCCGCGGCCTCCGCAGCAGGCTCCGCGGCCTCCGCAGCAGGCTCCGCGGCCTCCGCAGCAGGTGGTGGATCAAAGAAAATGCCATGATAAATCTCGTCCATCGACGGTAGCATCTGTCGTACAAGGCTGTGAAAATATGCTGGGTCAAAGGCAGCTCTCTCCACTGGATCAGACATATGCAGTAGATGACAAATACGAGCATCCTGCGAAAACAAATTCTGTTATTAACTAATTTGAATAAAAAATATGTTGAACTGTGAAAGAAAGAATGCATACCAAGTCATGGAAGCCCCGTCCGTGTCGTGTCAGAAATCTGACGGGAGACCTGATGTACCAGCCTGCATAATCCATCTGATCCATCAAATGAAAGCGTACTGTCCCTGCCCCTCGCAACTGGGACTCTCGTCGCCTGTCCCATAACGCTACATATCTCGCATGGTAGCTCCTCCAATCAAAATCTCTCTTCCCTGACATCTTCAGGGAATGCAATGAATCCAACTGACTGGGCGGGTCAGGAACTGGCTGAAGGAAGCCAAACTGTCTCATAACCCTATCTGTCTGATGCCACTCGACTATATGAAAATGAATCAGTGGAACCATGCAAGAGCCGATATCAAGCATCACTGTACAGTATGGGGGCAGACTCTGAAGGATAGCATCTGTATATGGCATCCATGTAATCTGAAAGAAAAAATGAATAATCAATTAATAAATGAATAGATTTACAGTAAAGAGTAAAGATTTAACAATATAAATAATAACCACTTACATCGTCTGGTCGAATGCTGTCTAGCATAAGTCTGTAGGCGTGAACATCATGTCTGGGAGAATATGAATGTCGATGCGCCTGACTCCACCTGTAGATAACATTTTTTTTACATTTCATAAAAGAATTTTATACAAGTAAGTTAGATATTAGAAAGAAATAATAACATACCAACGTCCACGTGGAGCCTCTGCTACAATATCTACGGGTAATGGCGCACGAGCATGTGGAGCTAAACGAGGTATGTGCTCCCATACCCACATCTGTAGAAGAACCATGCATCCTGTGATCTGCATCTTCTCGATGCGACATGCGCTGCATAGGGCTCTGTATGTATATGCTAGGCAGGCAGACCCCCAACTATATCGACCTGCCTGGTCCAAATCCTCTAAAAAAGATAGATACATCAGGTGCACAAAAGTAGTAGAGTGGTCAACAAAAAGCGTGCCACCGATCAGCCTCAAAATATATGCCCGTGCAAAGCGCAGCACGGTGACGTCATCAGCATCATCTGGTAAATGTGTGAAGTGCTGGTCTAACCAAGGCATCCGCAATCTACCACCGACGATGGTCCTGCCATCATCCTGGACCTCTATGCCCAGAAGTCTATGAACAAGCTCAGGCAAATCTGATGGAACTCGGCCTGTCAAAGCATGTCCGTCGATAGGGAGGCCCAACATAATAGCCACATCCTGCAATGTAATAGTCATCTCTCCCTCACTGAAATGGAAAGTATGCGACTCTGGTCTCCATCTCTCGACAAGTGCGGCAATGAGCTGATGATCAAGAAACGTGAAGTCGCACATCGCTACGCCATAAAATCCAGCTCGACGAAGATGTGGGACGATAGCGGGAGGTGGTGCAGTATGATGGAAATGGTGAGATCTACGTACACTCAAGGGAGCCACAGGACGTCCCTCTAAAAGCAGTCGTGATACATGAGTAGCCTGAGATGTAAGCAATGGAAAACCTGCCATCTGCACACATGATATCATCGTTACTTATTAATAGTGGAATCATGATATATTCATTTTTATTTGGTGTCACAATCAATATTAGCCTAGTCTCACAATCAACATTAGTTAAGGATGCTCAGACACTCAGATGCCATTACTAAAACTAGACATCTTATAAGAAAACCATAATTTAAAAGTGAAAAATTAATTATTCCTTCTTATTTGTGAAATTACGTTTGTTAATTTATCAATTATCCATTAAATAACCATCAACATTATTCCACATTAAAAATTAACAGGAAAAAGTGAAAAATTAATAATTTCTTTTTATATGTGAAATTAGGTTTGTTAATTCATCCATTATCCATTAAACAACCATCAACATTATTCCACATTAAAAATTAACAGGAAAAACTGAAAAATTAATTATTTCTTCTTATTTGTGAAATTACATTTGTTAATTTATCCATTATCCATTAAATAACCATTAACATTATTCCACATTAAAAATTAAGAGGAAAAAGTAAAAAATTAATTATTTCTTCTTATTTGTGAAATTACGTTTGTTAATTTATCCATTATCCATTAGATAACCATTAACATTATTCCAAATAGATCAAGTTCCTAAGTAACTATAGAAACTTCCACAATATGTTATTCAACCACAACCTCTTCCTCTTAGAGCAGGTACACAGACTCGATCATGGATGATGAGATTTGGAACTCTGTCCTGCCACTTGGGGACATCTCTTACGAGTATGTCCTTCTGCGTGGCAGATACTGCATCGTATTCTCCCTCCTCGTTGCCGAGGCCAATCCATCTCATTTCTGATGCGAGTTGACTTCGGTCTTCCTCGAGGCCGCAACCTAGTAGCATGAAGCCAATAATTTTAAAAATGACACACATTGAAAAAATTATAAATGATACCAAAACCGACTTATGAAAACCTGGAAATATCAGGGACAATGGTCGGTTGATCAGCAGGCAATGTGATAGAATGGAAGTCACCAACAGGCATCCAAGCAGCACTATAACAGTTAACCAAAGTGCTCATGTGATACACCGGGTCAACATATGGCTCCCACGATATATTTACCGAAGCGCAAGCTGTAATAACATGTACACATGGATATCTCAATGCCTGAAAGCTGCCACAATCACAGTACCTGTTATCCAACATCACGACAAACACTCCACCATTAGTGCATGCACCCTGGTCGTAGCACTTTCTTACCCGAAAACTCCTCTTTTCCCTGTCAAAGGCTATAACATTCCATCGTGAAGCCTCATTCCGTATCCGGTCAATATCAGTTTGAAAATGCTGAGTAAAAAGCATTCCATTTTCCATCCTCTGGTAGGCCTTTTGGGACCGGTCAACAAAGTAGTGAACACATCTAAAAAATGTCTCTTGCACTAACCCTGTGATTGGGAGTTTACGCACACCCTTGAGGACCCCATTTACGCACTCCACTATATTAGTGGTCATATGCCCATATCTCATGCCACCATCGTATGCTAATGACCATTTTTCCTTTGAAATTTGTACCATATATTCATATACCTCCTCATTAACTGTTCGGATCTCTTCAAGACGCCGATCAAACCTTTCTTGTTGGGGTTCATATGCTGAAAGCATAACATAATAATGTATTAAAATGGATAGTAAATTTTGTTAAAAAAAGAAAGTTTAGAAAACCATACCCAATTTGAGGATCGCCTTCTTTATGGCCTCATCTCTAAACTGCTTATGCACATTACTTGCAATATGTCTAATGCAATAACGGTGATAAGCATTCGGCTCAGTCCAAGAAACCCCATCACTACTCACGGCCTCTATAATCGCTCGATGACGATCAGATATCAGACACACGCCCTGTTTCTGCGTGACATGAACACGTACACATGCCAAGAACCAGCTCCAGCATTCAAAATTTTCTTTTTCAACAACAGCAAAAGCAAGTGGCAGAGGAGCGCGATTACCATCCTGTGTGGCAGCAATGAGTAGAACACCTGTATACTTTCCATAAAGGAATGTGCCATCTACCTGAATAAATTGTTTACAAAAGGGAAATGCAGCAATGCACGGTCTGAATGCCCAAAAAATCCTCTTGAACTTCACCTTTGACCGATCAACTAGATGATTTTGGGATACATACTCAACAGTGTCCAACTGATAAACAATCTGATTATTGAGAGACAACAATTCCATAAGCTGTGGCAACAACGCATAAGACTCATCCCAATCACCATACACTTTTACAATGGCTTTCTGTTTTGCATTCCAAGCTTTGTTGTATGATACCTTATAGTTATACAACTGTTGAATTCTTTCCTGAATAAGGGCAACAGGAACATCCTGACTTGTTCGTATCATCTCACAAATAACAGTAGATATAAACTCTGCATCAAGAGAAGAGTGATCTTGTGCCAAGCTGGGATGCAGACAAGTGTGTGGGCCTTCTAATTTGGTTATCTTCCAACATCCATAACATTTATCAAATACTGCTCTTAATCGAAATTTACATTCTGACCCATATTTTTCACAACGAATGAGATATTTGGTCTTCTTTGACTCATAAACCACAAATGTGAAATGTCGCTCAATGTGGTATTGCTTTATCACATTTTTCATTACCTGTTTAGTTTCGAACTCCTGCCCAACATATATGGCATTATCATTTGATGCAGGCATATTCCCTATAATGCCAGGGAATTCAGAAGCTGGTGTAATGACATCCCAATCAAAAAGTTGTTCACGAGACATTCCTCCAACTAAGGAACTCAAAACTGAAGGCTGATTACCACTAACTGGTGGATGTAGTGGATGTCTGTCTCTCAAAGGAACCTCAGAAGGTTCATTTCCAACCACATCATCTCCTGCTGACTCCCCAGATTCTTCTTCCTCAGATAAACTTTCTTGCACTATATCAGCACAGAAAGGGATGTCATCTACATTTCCTTCCAAATTTTGATGATCTTCCTCATTACATTCTTCCACAGGAGTCGAATGAGAAGGAGGCAATAAAGAAGACTGTTGTGAAGGACCAACTTCTATAGCGGTCACAAAGCATGGTTCTGTAGTAATCGATTGCACCACATCAATATCAGAAATGACAATAAATAATTCCATCAAACCATTAATACACTGTTGCCTGAATAACTGAGAAGCCTCCATCCAATCCTCATCATCGACTATAGGGTAGTCGCTGTGCCACATACGCTCAGGATATTGAAGATGTCGGTATCTAATTGAAGTGATTGTTTGTCCTCCACTCAATTTTAACCGACTATGAATCTTATTACGAACTGCATCCAATGTCATACAACCATGGAGATTTACCACTTTGACAGGTGGCACACTGTAGCTAAAACCCTGCTCGGTACAAATTACCTCACCGTTGCAATATATTTGAGCAGACATAATTACCTATTAAAAAAAATTTAAAAATATTATACACTACATTAAAATTTTAAATTATTTATTTTGGTTTTCAATAATTGATTATCTTGAGACTTTTTTATGTATTGATTTATCACTGTTAAGGTATAGTGATTGTGATTTTAGCACAAAAGCAAATTTAATATAATGTTTCATAAAGTTTGATTACTTATGAATATATAATCATGACTTGATCTTGAGACTTGCGATTAGTTTATCATTATCTGATAAACTAACCACAATTTATATGAGTAAACTCCTATCTCTATTATCAAATATTGCAGCGACCGCCAATCTCCTGTCAAATAGCAACGCCACCTCTCGAACGAGTTCTCAAATGCCTCTTCGTCGACACCTCTTCGGGGATGCCTCTTCGTCGACACCTCTTTGGGGCGTCAGTCTTTTATTTACAAATTTACTCACATGCATGTGAGGGGGTCTAGGGGTATGAAATACATAAATTAATTTAAACGGACACGCAGGTCCTTACACTTACTGAGAGATGACTCGCAGGTCATCAATACCGAAAAAATGCAATTATTACAAATTGAATAACAACATACACAAAATAAAACATGAAATTTCAATTATGCATGGTCGGTCGTCTCAAGATCAGTCATCACTCATACCGTGTTTTTTGGTATATTTATTATATTATCCGTATTATATAAAATCTATATTAAATACTACACCTATTTTACAAAAATTTAACTTCATGTGTATATATATATATATATATTTATATTTATTAAAAACATTAAATAAATTTTATTATAACTGATCTAATTGAGATTTACATAATAAAAACTTTTGTTATTTTAAATTTTATGAAATTGTAATGTTTTTTGGCCATTCTTCTACTTTTCAAAATATAAGTAAATATATTTTATACTTTATTGATTAAAAATATTATTACTAGTAAATAAAAGTAATTTAATTTACACTTACATCAAAACCATCCATTAAAATAAATTTCTCCAACATAAATTACTTTTTCTAAACATTAAAAAGTTTAGACATAACATAAAACATTCAATATTTAGACAACAGACATTCAAAAAATTAAATCATACGAACATTCAACATCAAGAAAATTAAATCATACAAAACATTTCATGCATAACATATGAAATAAATAAATCATACACACAATTACACATAAAAATGAAATAAATAAATACAATTAAACATACAAATGAAATAAATAAATACAATTAAACATACAAATTATTAAATAGAAATTTTACCTCAATAAAAGCAGCAAATATTTGTTGAGAAAGAATTTCTGCAGGGCTTCGCAACGAAAATCAGAGGAGAACAATGGATATTGGGGGGGGGGGGGACCCCTCCTTTTATAACTTCTCTCGGCCAGATGCGTGAACGCCGTTCACGCATCCTTCAGCTCATCCGCGAAGGATGCGTGAACGGCGTTCACGCATCCTTCGCCGCGGAGAGAAGCGTGAACGCCGTTCACGCATCTTTTCCCGCGTAAGGATGCGTGAACGGCGTTCACGCTTCCTTCAGCTGGTCAGCAAAGGAAGCGTGAACGCCGTTCACGCATTACCGTCGGGGTCCGGGATGCGTGAACGCCGTTCACGCATCCTTCGCCGCGGAAGGATGCGTGAACGGCGTTCACGCATCCTGGACCCAATTTTAAAATTATCCGAACCCTAGCCCCTTTTAGCATATTTTAAATTTTTTAAAACCCAGAAAAAAAAATTACTCGTCTCCGGGTTTTCCCCACACTTTGGACGCAATTTTCAAGAGGTGCAGGCTGGCAGCAAACATCTGAATATGAATCCCACCATCTTCTTCTACGCAACAAGAAAATTACAATCAAAATAAAAATCAGTTTCCATAGGCCTGCACCGAACCGACTTACTGATTATGGGCTGGGCAGGATAGACGTGTCTGCCGCCGCAAATTAAGGAAAAAAAAAATAAGCAAGTGGGTTCGGAGCGAGGAAGGTGTGAAGGTGCCGGGACGAGCCATCATAGCGAGGAAGGTGTGCGACGTCGGCGTCGCCTCAGCGGCCTCGGGATGGCGTGGCTTCGCATCCTGGGAAGGTGCCGGGGATGGCTCCCGGAGCTATGGATGAGGACCTGAACACATGTGACTCTCCATCCGAATATATTATTTGAATTAAAAAATTATAATAAACTTACACATTATCAACTACAACAAATTTAAATATAACTATTATTGGGTTTACACTTCCTTAGAGCACGATAGAAAACATGAAATCCGTTCATACTTCCTTTTAAATTTTTACAAATGAGACATGAATAGGGTTCAAGCCTCCTCCCAATCAAAATCTATAAAAAGTGATGTCTCCCCCTCCATTTTTAATTGTTTTGGTCTCTATTTTGATGTGAAGGTTTGCATGATTTATTTCTAACGTATATTTCCAAATTTTAAGAAGATAAAATTTCTATTGAAAAATTTAATTGTCTAATTGTTTTTATTTATTTTGTTTGTATGTTTTCTTTATTTAATATGTATGAATGTATGAATTATGAATGTATAAATTATTGCCCCTTTATGATTTAATTTTTGTATGAATTATTGTTTTTTGTAAGACTTAATTTAAATTGAATGATCTTGGTAATATAAAAATGGTGTTTACATAAATTAAATTTTATGTATAAAATATAATTCATATTTAAGGAAATATTTTTTTATAATGTATATATTTTGTAATTTAAATGGAGAATAATTACATCGGAATATATTTATATGTATATATTATATATTTTATTGAAAGTAAGATAAATTTATATTTTAACATTCCTTACACAGTTAAATAAAGTGAATCTAATTAAATATTTTATAAAAATTATATTATGAATAATTATTTATAAAAAATACTAGTTATATTTATTATCATATTTAAATTTATTATATATATAATATTATTTTTGTTAACGGTACAAAAAATGTTTACTATGAATAATAATTTTAAATTATAAATAATTAATCTTCCAAGAAATAATGTATAAAATATAATTATTTAAATTTTGGAAAATATAGATACTTCAAAAAATTTATATATTCATATGTACTTTTATAAAATTGAAAGTAGCATAAGTTTGCTATATCTTAATGGTTATGTAAATGTAAATTATATTTACTTTCCAGTATTAAATTTAATTAAACGTTTTATTAATTATATTTTCAGTATTTATGTATAAATTAATAATATTTATATTTAGGAAACTATGGTTGTTTACAAAAGTACATGTAATTATATTTTAAAATATTAATAATAATGTTGAATATATTTAAATGTGTATGTGTGTCTGTTATATTATTTGAATATATTTATATGTATTATTGTATATTATATCTAAAGTAATATAAATTTAAATTATATTATTTGATACACATAGGTAAATAAAGTGAATATGTCTTTATGTATATACACACACATTGAAAAGTTTAAATTTTGGAAAGCAAGTAATATAAATATATGGATACATATGTACATATTTATTATATATTAGATACATTTATTGGTAATGTTATAATATGTAAAACATAATAAGTATCACAAAAAACATATTAAGAGTATTGTGTGATGACTGATCTTGAGATGACCGACTGATGTATGATTGAAATTTCATGTCTTTTTTTACGTATATACTTATATAATTTGTAATAATTGCATTTTTTTCCGCATTGATGACCAGGATAACATATTTTTTTCTAATTATGTAAGGACATGTTTGTCTGTGTAAAAATATTTTGTATACTAAACCCTCTCAATCTAAAGGATTTCTCAACTATTGTACCAAGGTTTGAAAATGTAAGGGTGTGAGATTTGATCAATGACTCGCTTGAAGACTGGTATCGAGGAAAGATTTGTAGGTGGTTTAATGAGGTCAATCGTCGTCGCATTCTTAGTATTCCTCTCAAACTAGGATGGAGTAATGATCAAATTTGCTGGATTGGGTAATCATTTGGGAGGTATTTAGTTTGGTCGGCCTATAAAATGCAGTTTCATGGCTTGGCTTAGGTCTATCCCAATGATCGCCGAAAGGGTCTCTTGTCACTCACTCCTCCACTCAAGGTTAACTTTTTTTGGCGGCAAGTCTACTCTGGTGTACGTCCAACTCACGACTTTTTGGTGAGATGTCATCTTACAGAGGATGAAAACTGTCCTATGTTCCTCCAAGAGGTGAAATCTCTTTTGCATGCAATTCTCTTCTGTCGCGAGGTAAAATGTGTGTGGAAGGAATGAGAACTGGATTTTAAAAAGTCCTTTGATCCATCTGTTGGTTTGGTCCAAAATCTTATTAAACGAGTGTATTTATTGGAACCGAGAGTGGTGTGGATAATATCCACAATTACATGGTTGGTTTGGACTAGAAGAAATGAATGCATTTTTCAAAAGAAGGAGACCCAAGATCATATTTGGGTCGAAAGAGCCATTGAATGGATGAATTGTTGGAGCAGTGTCTTCTATAGGTACCATTCGGCAGAAATCTCCTTGTTGGTCTTCTCCCCCATAGGGGTTTATCAAAATTAATGCAGATGCGGCCGTCTCTGCTAATTCGAGGGTAGGTGTTGGATTCATTGCCCAAATCAGTTTTGGACAAATTATGGAAGCTCATTATAGGGCTGTTTACGCCTCCTGGAGTCCTATGGTAGTGGAGGCTTATGCCATCATCCATGAGATCCTTCTTGCTTGTTCAAAAGATTGCTTCAATGTTTTGGTGGAATCTAATTTCCTTGAAGTGATTACTGTATTATCAAAGAAGGGGGATGATTCTCATCCTTTTGGCCTTATTTTGAGAATGATTTGGTCCCTGACTGAAAGCTTCACCGAATGAAAATTTTCATAAAGGGGGATGATTCTCAGCCTTTTGGCCTTATTTTGAGAAAGATTTGGTCCTTGACTGAAATATTCACCGAATGAAAATTTTCATTCATCAAACGAGGGGGTAATTTGGATGCTCATCATTTGACATGCTATGAGAAATCATGGGGTGATCATTAATGGGTTGACTCTTTCCCTGATTGGATTTTTTGGTCTCCTTTGACTGATCAATAATATATCATCTCTTTTTTCTAAAAACCCCTCTCACTTGCATGCGAGTAACATTGTAATAAAAAGGCATTTGACAAGAGACACTAATGTTTGAAAAGAGACTTACGATTGGTGAAATCTATGATAATATAGGCTCCAAGAGTCCCCTCATAAGTTTTGGTTGGTTTATCAAATAATGATAAACCAATCCATCAAAAAAGTGTCAAGATCAAGTCATAGTTATTTAATCATAACTACTTTAAACATGTTAAACACTAATTGATTATGTATTATAAATATATATAACATTTTATTAAATTTTATTTATTGGTAATCATATCTGCATCAATATACTTCAATAGTGAAGTTTTTTATATCGATGAGAGTTTTAGCTATAGTTTCCCCCCTACTAGAGTGAAAAATCTTTGTAAAAGTCTAAATATAAATAGATGTATATATGTGAATATATATATATATATATATATATATATATATATTATTTATTTGATATAGTTATAATCAAAGCTAAAATATGTAGAACATAACAACTATCCCAAAAAACATGTTAGCAATCTTGTATGATGACTGATCTTGAGATGACCATCCAATGTATAATTGAAATTGCATGTTGTATTTTTTTGTATTTTTTTGTCCAACCAATGTAAGACTGAAATTACATGTTATTTTTTTGGAAGTTATATAATTTGTAATAATTTCATTTTCTTTTCCTCGTTGATGACCTGTGTGTCATCCCTATCTCTATGAGTGCAAGGACCTGTGTGTCCACATAAAAAATGTTATGTACCTCAAACCCCCAAACCCCTCCACATGCATGTGAGTAACATTGTAATAAAATGGCGTTCGACAAGAATTGTTGTTGTTTGAAGATGGATTTTAACACCATGCCTGAAAGTTGACTGATTATTGTTGAAATATGAGGTAATAGAGGCTCGATGAGTTCCCCCTAGTACCAGGCCCTCCCCCAACCTGCTAGTCAGTTTTAGTGGTGGACAAGTCTTATAAGGCCCTAGCCTTAAACCATACTTAATCTTGAGTTATTACAAGATTACACAATGAGGATCTTTTCGGGTTTAGAGTTTTAGAGAATTAGATCATAAAACTTGCATTACATTCCACATATAAGAAAAGTGGTTACAGAAAGATAGTATTCTTCATTCCCATCAATGGAAACACATTTAAAATAAAACATGGATTATTTCTTGACACATCCTTGACTCTATCATCTTATCATGTACCGTTCCCTTGACCCGTGAAAAACATTTCAAAAACTTGGGATGAGCATAAAAACTCAGTATGGGTTATAAAAAAAAACATGGAAAGGAAAATGAGTTCATATATACATAAGAATGAAATCATACATTACCCATAAAACATAGGTACTTTAACATACCTCATAAAATCATGAATAAATCATAGAAATCATAAGACATAAAGGTAACTTGAGGCATTCATAACATTCTTACGTAGGGAGTAACCCTCTTGGTTACGTTTGGAATACCCATCACAGTATATTCCCTAAAATCTCTTCGGAGAAACCTTAACGTTTCACTCCTTCGCGTTACCCAATGCATTGGAGAGCTATAACGGGCTCACCCGCCCTTAGTTTATCACGGAACCACCCGTCTTCATAATAATGCCCAAGAACCATAACATAATCATATCACATAAAACATGCATAAAGGAAACATAACATTTCCACATCTCAATCACGAGATATCAATACAACACATTGATATAATAAAAACATTATGAAAACCATTTTCAATACCAAAGTAAAAGAAAAGTAAAACATGGTATTTATTTTTCTTTTAAAAAGAAGGTATGGCTTGTAGAGGAAGCCGAAACTCAAATAACGGTTACGACGGCGGAGAAGTCGTTGTCGCCACATACGTACGACAAAAACATTCCCTTTTTTTGTTTATTAAACACTTCGTATAAAAAATATTCCTTTTGAATAAACGTAAAAGTCAAAGTGGTTTATACACCGTATAAAAGAAAGTTGTGTATAAAATAAAATATGCCTCAACGAAAGGAGATTGAGACGAAGTCCCATACCTCGTATCCGACTTGACCCGACCGTTCTTTAATATCCTGAATAATAAACTTGAGTTAATCTCTACTTTCTTATGAATCTTTTTCAAGTTCATTATTCCTTTTATACCATGTTATGAACATCATGTAATCAGTTAAGTTAATAATGTTCATTTTGTCGGTATTTGGTTCTTAAGTCAAAAATAGACTTCTTACACTTACATGTTGTTAATTTGGTCATAGGTTCGTTATATCCAGAATGATATTAATGATTTGGATAACATATATATCATATATATTCATCATATACATGTATTTATAATATTACATCATATTTAGTGGTAATAAATGAAATGCACCGTTCATGGAGACGGTAAGCCGTACGTACGCATGAACGCTACTTCCATTTCTATTTCGTATTTTTTGGAATGGAATCATAATGATATAAGATTATATTATAATTCCAGTACAATAACATATATAATATCATTAACTTTATCCTTTACACATCCCACATATGGTATTAACGAATCAAATCACTTTTAGGGGGCGGTAGTCCGCACTTCCTAAAATGAAGATATCGTGTTTACCCATAATGGAAACCATAAAGGTATGCCCAAAATGAAAAAAAAGAAGCTTAAGGAAAACATAAACATATTATATATCATATATAAAAATAGTGACATCATAATGTCCACCTTTGAAGGTGTTAAATGAGTATTGAACAATCATCGTTTCGGGAGGCAGAATTTCGCCATCCACGGAAACCGTATGTTCTTTAACCATTTGATGTAGTTGTGTGAGAGTTTAGCTCAAATACATCTTATAATAACATCCTAGTATATTGAAGATACTGGTGTTGTTAAAAAAGAAGTAAATAAAAAGAGTTTAGGGGGTTGGAGAAGAAAAATAAAACAAATGAACATGAGAGAATGAATTACCTTAAAAAGTGTAACTCCTTTTGATTTGAGCCTAAAGGCTTCCTTTGAAAGGATTCTGCCCAAAGGGAATCCTCTAGTATGAGTATAGGGATGTGGAGAGAGCAAATGGGCAGGGTTTGGCCGAGCCAAAGGTTTGAAGAGTGTGTGAAATGAGGAAGAGGTGGGGGCCTTTTATAAGAGGAGAGGAGGGGCACTTTTGGAAAGTAAAGAAATATTACTTTATTTGAAAATGTGTTTCGGTTTAAAAAGGTCCCACATTGATATAATTCGTGGATAAGGTGATAATGGTTCTAAATCCACTCATCCAATTGGTTTTGGCCATGTGTAGTTCATAGATTTTACATTATCTTTCCATTTTATTTAAATCGTCAAATAATGATGTCATCGCTGCATCATTATTATTTCATAAATAATATAATTTATTTAATGTCTAAAAATCATAAAAAAACTACTATGATGTAGGAAATCTTTTTAGCTTTCCAATGACTATTTATAATCAAATATCTGATCTTTATAACCCCATGTAAAAATTGTTTTCGTAAAACATATTATGTTTGTGTCATTTTTACTTTTACATTAAATAAAAAGTTATTTATGTCATTTCCCAACCAAAATGTCTCCATGGGGTCCCCAAGTTGACCCATGGCTTGTCTTGGTCGGCCATGACACAACCAATAAGGTTGGGACATGTGTCTAGGTCATTTCATATTATTAAAGCATTATTTATACCTTAAACTACAATAATTACCACTAATCGCGATTAAAAACTTAATAAGTTACTATTCACCAAAAAATTATTTTAATCTCATTGAACCACATTTTACTTCTTAATGACAACCATGTATGTCGGATTTTCAAAATTCAATACACATTAGTGGTAAACTTTCATTTAACTGAAAAATCAGTTTGCTTGATTACCACTTAGTGGTTTCACTATTCATCAAAAATTGAAGTTTTTCAGAAAATTACTAAAAATTCACCCTAAGCTATATTTGATATTCCGAATTCAAAAATGAAGTCTATTTTACAAAATTAAAATCATATAAGTCACATTAATTAATTTAATAATTAATTCCCTCTGCCAGAGCAACTAGCGTGTTTTTACAAAACAATAAGTATCAAAATATTGACACCAGTTTAAGTCTAATTTCAAAGTGAAATTGATTCCAATGACCACCATTGGATAAAATGGTAAAAATATATTCTAATTTCACTTCAAAACCAATTCAAAACATAATCTAATCATATAAATAAATTAGATTAAAAAGCAGTTTTGATGTAAAATGCAGTATTTTTCACTATTCATTAAAAAATGAACATTGTCAGAAAAATACCAAAAATTCATACAAGGTAAATTTTGATGTCCCAATCATAAAGAATAAGTTTATTTTGACAAACATAGTTTATAAAATTGTCAAAATATAGATTCAAAAATGGTTTGCCATCAAAAGGCAGTAAAACAATCTTTTAAGAATATTAGTGTATTCCATGCATAAGATTGTATTTATTTTCATTTTAAGCCTCTATGACACTATCTTAATCATTAATAAACATAGATAAAAATATCTATTATTCATTACTTACTTGGGATGTTACATCCTTCCCCCCTTTAGAAAATTGCGTCCCCGCAATTTATTTACTTATCGAATAAATGGGGGTACTTATCCCTCATTGCATTTTCAGATTCCCATGTTGCCTCTTCAATCATGTGGTTTTTCCACAAAACCTTTACCTGCTTAATCACCTTATTCCGTAACACTTGATCCCTGTGGTCAAGAATCTGGACCGGTTGTTCCTCATATGATAGGTTCTCTTCCAGCTGAACTACCTCTGGACTCAAAACATGAGATGGATCTGGCATATACTTTCTCAACATCGAAATGTGAAAAACATTGTGTACCTGAGATAAACTCGGAGGTAAAGCCACTCAGTATGCAATTGATCCAACTCTCTCCAAAATTTCGTATGGTCCAATGAACCTTGGACTCAACTTTCCTTTCTTACCAAATCTCATCAAACTTTTCCAAGGAGAAATCTTGAGAAAAACATGATCACCTACCTCGAAAGATAGATCCTTCCTCCGGTTATCCGCATAACTCTTCTACCTGCTCTGAGCTGTTCTCATGTGTTTCTGAATCAGCTGAACTTTTTCTGCCATCTCTTCTACCAATTTTGGTCCCATCAACTTCCTTTCACCCACCTCATCCCAGAAAGATGGAGTTCGACACCGCTTCCCATATAATGCCTGAAATGGTGCCATCTGTATACTGGAATGAAAACTGTTATTATATGAAAATTCAACCAAAGAAAGATGTTGGTCCCAACTTCCCTGATAATCCATAGAACAATCTCGTAGCATATCCTCCAATGTCTGAATTGTTCGTTCTGACTGCCCATCTGATTGAGGATGAAAAGCTGTACTAAAATTTAATTCAGTACCCAACGACTTCTGAAGGCCTTTCCAAAAGTTAGAAGTAAACCTGGGATCACGATCCGATACAATGGAGAGAGGAACTCCATGTAACCTGACTATCTCTTTAAGATACAAACAGGAAATTTGATCAAGAGAGAAAGTATCTCGTATAGCAAGGAAATGAGCAGATTTGGTCAAGCGATCAACAATAACCCAGATTGCATTATTACCTCGAGATGTCTTCGGTAATCCAACAACAAAGTCCATGGATATATTCTCCCATT